>OZ004696.1:32222421-33621603 GCA_963924545.1 Pogonocherus hispidulus | reverse complement strand
AACCGGTATTGAAAGCAGTTTAACCGGTATTGAAAGCAGTTTAACCGGTATTGAAAGCAGTTTAAACCGGTATTGAAAGCAGTTTAAACCGGTAGCAGTTTAAACCGGTATTGAAAGCAGTTTAACCGGTATTGAAAGCTGTTTAACCGGTTTGCAGAAAACCGGTCTTGAAACCAGTTTAACCGGTCCAAATAAAAGATATTTGTCTGATTTTCTAAGAGAGGAAGGGCCTGTTATACTGGTTTAACTGGTTAGGCGACAATTCTTTCAAATCACAACCCACCTCTCTGTATAAAAGGATCGATATATCTGTGGGATTATTAGTTATACTAACAATGACTTTCCCAAAGTCTTGGGATAATAAAGTAAAGGTTGCAGCCTTCCCATTTCGACGGGACGATGCAAGGGTATGTCATAATTGTTGGAGAGCATGGCATTCAGAGGAGTTCAACTGTATTACGGGTCTCTGTAGTGGATGTAGAAAATTGAATCCAGGTAATATTAATATGTCAACAGAGAAACAGTGCTCCACCGCAGAAGGTCCAAAGTGTTCCAAGTGCTGGTGTGTGCTACAACAAACAAATTTCGGTGTCTGCAGGGACGTTTGTAGCATATGTTCCAACGAAAATAATTCCATGAAGCAAAGATGTCTTGTTTGCGATGAAGTAGGGGCACATTACTGGAATAATATTTGTCGAGGATGTTTAGAAAAAGTAGAGTTTTTATGTGAACAGACCGGATATACATTTTGCAATGAGAATCATCATTTTCAGTTATGTTGGTGCCTGAAGTCTGATGAACAACTGATTCGAAATAAACCGAATCGAGACCTCCCTATAATGGCTATTATACATAGTACATAGTCACTAGTTAATACATGTATTCGCTTATTAGCGATAAGCAATTTAAAAATATATTATGCTTTTTAGAGATGTTTTGTTTTATTTAAAAAAATATAGCAAGTAAGTTTTAGATTAAAATTAAGGTATCATACCCATATATTAAAGACTATAGACGTTTACTATACATTTGCTTACATTCGTTTGAGTGTAGTGTAAAAATTTTATAAAGGTTTCAAAGATTTTCTGAAACTGAGTTCTTACTAATATGAGAACTATAGGACTTGGTTAAACTTCACCTTTATACTGCAGATAATTTAATTCTGCGTATAAATTTTTAATACAATTAGAGACTATAGATATTCACTATAGATTTGCTCACTTCGTTCACTTTTGAAAGTATTTATCAAATTTACTGATTAATGAAATTTATTAACTGATTATCACTTATATTTTTTATGTATTTAATATTTTTGTTTGTAAGACCTGAAAGATAGAAAAATAAATAATACACAAAATGCATGTGACACATATATTAAAAATATATTTACATTTTTCTTAAAACTAAATTAAAAATATATTTACATTACCTTAAAACTATTTTTTAGAAAACATTTCCACTTTTTCTGGGAAATTATCGACAAAGTGTCCGTACATGTTAATTGCTTGGCTGATATGTCGATAATCGGTGGTCAACCCCTCGAGAATAATATTCAGCTGCCGTTGGTGTTCCCTAACTTCCTCTATATTCTGCAGTACAGCTGCTCGGCGGGCTTCCATCTTATTTGTAAATTGATTACCTTTTTCGGCCAAGCAGCTTCTAAAATCAGCATACCATGTTTCCGACTCCTGCACTAGTCGTTCGTGCTCATGGTCCGCTTTCATTTTTAAGTTAGGGAACACCTCCGGCAGTTCTTCTTCTCGGCTAGGGGTTGACGTAATTGCGGTTCTAAAGTCCGGGACATCATCATCCTGAACGGCTCGACCTGCTGCCAGACCGCTACTTGAAGCTACGGGGCTCATAGCTCTCCTCTTCGTGGGTTGCTGTGCAGATGTTCTCTGTCTCTTCTTTTGGTGTGATGATGGCTGTGGTAAAAGTGTGGCGGTAGATGGTGGGCCCTGTTCCGAGTTTAATGGTTTCAGCGTGGAGAAAGGCCCATCCAACACTATAACGCTCTCCACAGCTTCATTTGCCCGTTGAATATTGTTTGCTGCAGCAAGCCGGGTATCGAATGACGCCTCATCATCCGTCTCTTCATCCAGCACTATAACGCTCTCCACATTTTCATTCGCTCGTTGAATATTGTTTGCTGCAGCAAGCCGGACCTCGAATGACACCTCATCACCCGTCTCTGCACCATCGGAAACTGTTTTATTTACTAATGAAAAATACGATAGTTGACGACTCATTTTACGTTGCTTACGTTACTTATCAGAATAGGTATACAAACTGAAGCCGTGTACTCAACTTGAAGTATTTAAGAGATTCCCACTTCCACCACTTTCGTGTTAGAAACCCGCGTGGGCACCAGTTTCTTTGTTCGAGGCGAGGATGACGCGGTACCTGGTACATCCTGGTACGAACTCGCAAAGTTGTTGTTGTCTAAGATCCTATCATTAAATTACATCGAAGCAGCCGGATTCAGAATTTTAATAAGATCATTTATAATCCTGTCTACATCATTAAATTAATGAGCACTTTATATTCCGAAATTTAATGGGATCATTAAATTACATCGAAGCAGCCGGATTCAGAATTTTAATAAGGTCATTTATAATTCAGTCTACATCATTAAATTAATGAGCACTTTATATTCCGAAATTTAATGGGCTATTTGCATAATTTATAGTTGGTATTATCCACTTGGAAATAATAAGGCAATTTATAATCATGTTAGCGCGATACGTTGAGTCCGGACTGCATTCCATTCCCAGCCTTCGACGTTTAATATATGTTTTCATATATTTCAAAGCCTACGGCGACTTTTAATTTATTTTTAAAGAAAACGTATTTAAACTGAGCTGAAATGTATTATACGACAGTGAAGAAGCAGATACCTATTAAGTCAGTGTAAAGTAATAGAAAAATGTTTTTAGACGAGTGCATCAAAGAAATATTAAAAGAAGAGGTGACTCGCGACAACGTATTCATCTACTTCTGGACATTAGATAAGGTTAATAAAAATGTGTGCACCGACTGCTGGGTAGATAAGCTCCTAGAACACGGAGCTCAACCGACATTAAAACGAGTATATGTAAGTTACGCACTACATACAAAAATAAATGACTACGACCGCCGGCAATATTTTCTTATTACGGCGTTGAAACGTCGGTTGACGTTGTCAAGTGAATGGGTGTCACGATATGAAAATCATGACATTATGATTGACTACCTTCTAGAAAAAATGGGGGATGCGGGCGAGCTCCAGCATCTTCGCGGATTGGAGGAATTTCTTCCCAAGAGGGTAGTGCTGGACATGAAGAACGATGATTTTTTAAAAATTAAAAAGACTTTTTATAATAATTGCCATTTATGTGGACAATATTGCGATTAATGTAATATTGAATTTAGTATATTGTACTTATTTATAAATAAAAACTCTGTGATACATTCATGTGTTTATTTTATGTTTTTAAATATAAAAATTTTGATATAATATACAAAAATTATACTATTTCATTTTTATTTATCCAAGAATTATAAGTATTATGTAAGCCTAACCATTTCACAAATAATTTACTGCCTTTTTTCCTAATAACCTTTTCAACCAGATACACGTTGGGGTGTTTAGTTTTCTGAATTTCTTCGGTGTAGAAAGCACCCTGAATGTCTTGATTGTTTTGATCTTTTAACAGATATGTTGTTGGATTGGTCCTATTAACTTTTCTTATGACAAATACTTCATTGCTCCAATTTGGCGTATATCCTTTGCTAAATGCTTCCCTATATTTACTAATCCGTACGTGATCTCCTACTTTAAACTTTACAGGCTTTG
Organism: Pogonocherus hispidulus; assembly: GCA_963924545.1. Taxonomy (NCBI): domain Eukaryota; kingdom Metazoa; phylum Arthropoda; class Insecta; order Coleoptera; family Cerambycidae; genus Pogonocherus; species Pogonocherus hispidulus. Next base: position 33,617,768 of record OZ004696.1, on the reverse strand, counting down.
AATCGATGGTTTTTATGCGGCTATAAGCTGTTTGCAAAACCTGCTTAGCATTTCTCTTATTGATTTTCCTAGGAGCCAGTCCGTGCGTACTATGCGGTGTATTATTATACTTATTCACAATATCCTGCAGTGCATGTATCCACTTGTAAGACCCTTGAAGGCTGAATTGTTTCCACATTAAATTTTTTAATGTACGGTTTACTCTTTCTACAATACTTGCTTTTAAATTGGAAAAAGTGCTGTAATGATTAATTTTAAACTTTTCCATCAACTGCTTAAAGTCTTTATTGTAAAATTCTTTACCTAAATCAGTCTGACAGTTTCGAGGTTTATTTTTCATCTGTGTTAAAATTTTAGCCATGGCAGCAGTCACATCTTGCGCTGTTTTTCGTTTAACGGGTTCAACCCAAACAAATTTACTAAATACGTTAATAACAACAAGAATATATCGATATCCGCTGTTAAATTTTGCATAAGGAATCATTTCAACCAAATCTGCCTGAAGTAGATCATTTAATCCTTTAATGATGACATGCCTTCTTCTAAAATTCTTTCTAGCCGCTTTATGTAGTTCACTAACTAACTCCTCTTTAACATTACTCATTTTTTGTTATGGGACACTGCAGCACTAGTTGTACAAACAATGCTTGCTCGATTGTTTCGTGGCTTACAAAAGAGAGTACATCTCCCTTATGGATAGTTTCACCGATTAATTGAACTGCGTAACGTGGCGCTTCTTTATTCAATCTCACGGATGTGACTAATGGCACAATATCGATACTCTCTAGTTTCCCTGTTACCGGAAATATATATTCCGTGGTCAGATTATCTAACTTATACTCCTGTGCACTATCGGATTTTCGTATTCCACGTATAGTTATTATACATTTAGAATGAAGACGAGGAGAGGGACCAGTAAAATATGAAGAGATAGCGGTTATGTTGGGATAAGGATCAGCTCTAGCCCTTAACATGTGACGACCAAATTTATCGATAGTCATGTTTATCTATCGACAGTTTGCGATTAACTGAAGAATCTGTCAGACACTATCTACTTTATAATTTTCATCTCTCTCAATTCTTCAATAATTGAGATTATTTCATTAGTATGACCGTTATTTCCAGCCATTTGAGAAGCCGCTAACAAACGTAGTCTATTGATTATCTCGTTTGGGTCATCGAAATAGACGTAATCTATTTTATTGCTTGATAAATCTAACATACCTCCTGTTGAGCTGTGCTTAAGTGATTTGGTTCTGCGTAATGGTCTACTTGGAGGTGGAGGCTTTGAAAATGCTCTTGGAATGGCGCCGGTAGTCACCTTCAGTATCCCTTTTTCAACCAAGTACGGTTTAATTATCGTTCTATACTTTTCGTTCTGTGAGCCCTGAATTTGCTCTTCAGGGTTATAATGTCTATGGTAAGCATTAGATCGTTTCAAAATATCCATATAATTATCCAAGTCTGTCTGCTGGTATCCTATTGGTTGTTTTTTGAATAGTAATTCATAGAGGCCCGGTGTTCCAGTGTAGGTTACGCCATTCACCTTAACATCGTTACCAACAATTTCTAGATCAGCGCTCCCAATCTTTAGCTTTTCTGAAATAGCATCATGTTTCACACCATACTGTCGATCATTGTCTTTCTCATACCCTCTTACTGATAAATCAATATACTGACGTGGTAAAGGTTCGTAAGCTTCCAAGTATTCCGCATAAACTTGCTGATCGGGTAGATTTTGGAGGTATAGACGGCTTTTTTCCACTTCTTGATCAATTAAGTCGCTACTGTTTTGCTCGTCGGCACCTGAAACATTTGCTGCGGATTCATACTGATAGGTGTCTTCAAGAAAACTCGGCATAGACATGGGTAACGATGGTAGATATTTTTTGTAGGGATCGACTTTAAATCTCTTTGGTGTAGACGTTGGGGTTTCAAATTTGAATTCCGCGGGCTCTTTTTTAATAGATACATCCGATTTTATGTTGGATAACAATTCTTTCAGCGGCTCCGTAATAGGTTTATACTCTTTCTCTAACTTATACTGCGATTCATCTATATCCGATTTTAAGCTTTTGTATTTTTCCCTAATAGATTTTTGTGTTTTAATCAATTTTTTCACCAGCTGTTTATTCATGGCTATTGTGGTACGTAATGATGGATTTTGATTAGTGTAAATTTATTTATAAGAAATATTTTAGGGGTAAATGTATGCATCAAACCCTTTTCTGTACCTTCCATGTCTTAGTGGGCATTCTTTATCTATAACAAGGAATCCATATTCGTCTTTCCAGCATACACCGCATATACCCTTGAATTGTTGAAAGGACATATCTACATTGACGTGATCCTCATATACATGTTTCAAATTTGTCATATCTTGTTTGAAAAGCACAACAAAATTTGAGTTATCTCTAATAAGCTGCTTCGGAATCGACGAATATGTCTGACATAAATAGAAACAGTCTGTATTTTTATGCCGACCGAAACAGAAATAGTCCCTCATAATGCTCTGATTGCAGCACACTACGTCGTCAAAAATAATTATAGAATTTGGTTTAATTTCGCTGGGAGGGAGTACATCAGTACCATCGCTAAATTCATAATATCCAATCTCTTTTATAGGTTCCAACAGTTGTTTCAAGTAGTGGTATTTTGGTTGATATAGAGATTTCGAGTAAAGGTATACATTTTCAAATCTCAAACCATTTGGGTGTTCTAATAAACTTATCATTACATTTGTTTTTCCACACCCTGATGCTCCTACTAGCAACCCTCGCTTTGATGAGCCTGCAAAGAGAGGCCCGTGTTTTTTAAAATCACTTCCCGATGAAACCTCATCATGATTTACAACTGGTAATAAAATTTTCTGTTGCTCGATCCTCATTGTATATTGAAACGTAATCGACTATCGACATCTGCACAACAGCGAAAGTATTTATAAGGAGCATTCGTTGTAGCGCGTCTAGTGTATCTTAACGCTTCATACAAGTATATATAATGCTCTCACACAACCCATCTCCGATTAATCGCAAACAGAAAAGCACAAAGAGAGGATCTGGGTTTGTTAACACTCTTATAAACAAATTGCCATTTGAACTCCATTTACCTGGCTATCAGTACTGCGGTCCCGGCACCAAATTACAAAAGCGACTGGCGCGAGGTGATCCTGGAATCAACGAACTCGATCGACACTGCCTATCGCATGATCTGGAGTATCAAAAAAGCTCTAATCTAAACGATCGTCATAAGGCCGACTATCAATTAGAACAGCGCGCTTGGGAGAGAGTTAAGTCGAAAGACGCTAAATTAGGAGAAAAAGCGGCTGCGTGGTTTGTCACTAACACCATGAAAACTAAAAGAAAATTAGGTATGGGGTTAAAAAGGAAAATGAAATTGAAAAAGGGGAAAGGTGTTCGTACTAGGCGTAACAGAAAACAGAAAAGGAGGATTATTCCGGTACCTAAGAGGGGAGGATTCTTACCGCTTTTAATTCCAATACTGGCTGCATTAGGCGCTCTTGGAGGCGGAGCTGCGGGCATAGCGAAAGCAGTTAACGATGCTAAAGCAAACAAACAACAGTTGGCGGAACAGCAACGACATAACCTCGCCATGGAGGGGGTAGTCGCAGGCAAGGGACTGCGCTCGAAAGGTAGGGGGTTGTATCTGGCTCCGTATAAAAAAAACTCCCAATGACGCTACCACGCCGCGCATTAACAAATTTAGATCTAGAAAAATTTGCCAAGAAATTGCGTATCCCCAATTTCCGAGGTGTGTTTATGAGCGATGGTTTACCAAAGAAAATACGAAAAAATGAATGCGGTATCGTTAATTTGGATATTTCATCTGGACCTGGCACGCATTGGACTGCATACGTAAAGAAAAATAATACTATAATATACTTTGATAGTTTTGGAAATTTAAGGCCTCCTAATACGGTAGCAGAGTATTTCTTCAGCGATGGTAGCTTTAACGTAGTGAAATATAACCACGACAGATTCCAGCAAGACAATTCAATTAATTGCGGTCACCTGTGTTTAAAATTTTTATATAATACTTGTAACTGATAAAAATGCTTTATTATAAATATACTTTTGAATCAAACAACATGTCTTTGACTTTCTCTCTTTCGGGGAGTTCATCAGTATTAAGTTCTGATTTTAACCCACCAATATATTTAGACGATGATGCCGAATATGTTATTGGACTGATCAACTTTGAAACGTTCAATGTCATCCCCAACATCGACGAAACAAATAATACCTTGACCTATGGTAATAGAACATTACGCATTCCAATTGGTGCATATGAAATTGGTGACATTAATAATTACTTACAGACAGTTATTGAACAACCTTCTTATATTAATATTATAGGTAATCCTGTTACATCAACTGTTAAAATTGATACCAATGTGGACATTGATTTTACGCAGGATACCTCCATAGGTCGTCTCTTAGGATTTAACAAGAGAATACTGAAAGCTAAAGAACTAAACGAATCTGATATTCCCGTACAAATCCTTAAAATTAACGCGCTATGCATAGACTGTAACATAGCGATCGGATCGTACGCCAACGGTCAACCCGTCCATATAATCCATCAGTTTTTTCCAACAGTGCCGCCGGGGTATAAAATAGTGGAGGCGCCTCTCAATGTTCTGTATTTCCCTGTAACCGTCAAGACCATCAACAACTTGATCATTAAAATACTCGATCAGGACGGAAACTTGGTTAATTTTCGCGAAGAGGTCATAACAGTTAGACTGCATCTAAAGAAGCTCACTTAACGAAAGAAAATGGTTGTTCGTTATAATATTATGTATCACCCCCAAAGAATGGTGGCTAAACGCAATTATAAAAGGGGGAGCAAGAATAAATTCCCAGTTAGTTCAAAAAGGAACATTCACAAAGTAACACGTGAAAATAAGCTATTTCTGCAATCCCTGGGTTTTAAAGTTTTAGTATAATGGATATTCTCAATGTTAACCAAAAACCTCTCGTTGACAATTCCATTGTCGACTTGGAGTATCATAATTACCAACCTTTTGTAACCGGCAAATTTGATTATAACGATGAAATTAGAATTTCAATTCAAGAACTGGACTTGTATACTTTACCGTGTGAAAGCGTGCTATACCTCGAGGGTAGCTTGACTAAAGACGATGGGACACCAGCTACTAAATTAAAACTTATAAATAACGCTTTTAGTTTCCTATTTAGAGAAATTCGGTATGAGATGAATGGAACTGTTATAGACTCTGTTCGAAATGTCGGACTAACGACTACACTTAAGGGACTTTTATCTTTTAATGAAACTGAAAGCGTTGGGCTTAAAAATGCGGGTTGGTTCCCCAAAGATAGTATATTACCAGACAGCAATAAATTTAACGTATGCATTCCACTTAAAATGTTAATGGGCTTTTTTGAGGATTACAGAAAAGTTATTTTAAATATGAAACAAGAACTGGTTCTGATTCGAAGCAGTAATGATTTAGATGCGGTAACGTCGGTAGATGAAACGGAAAAACCCAAGATAAATATTGATAAAATTTTTTGGAGAGTTCCACATGTGGCTGTTGAGCTAGAGAAGGCACTTTATTTAGGTAATATTATAGACAAAAATATTGAAATACCACTTGCATTTAGAAGTTGGGAACTTATCGAAAATTCTTCTATGAGTGGAACCGATAGATATACTTGGCCCGTTAAAACTAGTACTAAACTAGAAACTCCGCGACATGTAGTAGTCGCTTTTCAAACGGATAAGAAAAGTAAAGTCACTTCTAATATGAGTACTTTTGACCATTGCAATCTTACGAATATTAGGGCGTTTTTAAATTCTGAGAGATATCCTTACCACGACCTTTTCCTTAACTTTAAAGATAATAAATTCGCGACACTATATGAAATGTTCTCCAATTTCCGAAAGTCATATTATGAAATCGGTAATGAACCAATATTTACCCCACAAGAATTCAAATCCCTTTCGCCCATAACTCATATCGATTGTTCTCGTCAAAAACAATCAGTTCAATCAGGGTCGGTTGTTCTGAGAATTGAGATGGAGATGACCGAAAATATACCGAAGGAAACTGTAGCTTATTGCCTCATTTTGCATGACCGGTTATTCCGGTATACTCCTGGCAATAAACTTGTTAGACAGGATTAAGAGGGTACAACATTCGCATAACCGGTTATTCTTGTATGGTTAACGTATTTAAGAACGTCTGCGTCATCTACCACATTAGTATCTGATGATGTTCAAGTACGGAAAGCTGCTGCGAGAACATCAGAAAAAACTTAAAAATTTACGAAGAGCGATAGATTTATACATTTTAAAAGTGTCTGTGCTGAATAAGTTAGCCCGCTTACAAATATGTCATTAATATTGGACGTGCAAGGATTTAGAATCGAAAACAATAAATTCGTAGTGAAAGAACTGGCCGGCTTTGATGGACAACGAATATGTCACTTTGTGTTTAAACCACCATTTTCATTCAACATGCTCCCTTCCAAGTTACAGACGCAAGCACTATGGTTAACAGCAAATCATCACGGTCTTGATTGGGAAGATGGAACAGTGCCGCTACACCTGTTTGGAAAAATTTTACAAGATCTACCCATATACAATATTTACGTAAAAGGTCGAGAAAAAGCCAACTACATAAGGCAGTTTATTGGTACTCCTGTAACTGAACTTCCAGAGCAGCCCGCATTACAGAAGGCTTCTCCGAAATGCTTGTATCATCGTGAAAATAATTATTGTATTTGTGCTCTTTCCACTGTATATTCCTTATACGAAAATTTTATAATGCATTAAATTTTAATAAAACCAAAAAATTTACTAAATATTTGTTTTATTTCACTTAATTATAAACATACATACATTTAACAAAATCTTTGACAATATATTTTATATCTATGGGCGCTGTCCAATATGGGATTAATGACTTTTAATAGCTCCGTTATTTTCCTTTGAAAGTGAGCTCGATCACTAGCAATAGTTTCCCAATATCTCTTCCTAGATAAATTATACGCGAACTGCCAAACCACAAGATTATAGATTTTATTGTCGTTTTCGTTAAATGTAACTTTCTTCACCATTTTTTTGAACTGCTACACTCCACCTTTAAGATTTCTGGATAAATATAAATTAATTCCAACAGCATTGAAACATTTTCACTATTACGGTTTTTCGTTGGTTGAACGAGATTCCAAACATTTTCAAATATATCTCCTGGTTGACCTAGAAGTCCGTTCTTCACAATATCAAAATAGTTGGAAAACTTCAATCTCTCCAGCATATCAAGTCGGTACTCGACTAATGGTATACATTCCCATAATTTGCAAATACTTTCATATCCAAGGTAAATATAAGAATTGTTTTTGAAGATTTTTATTACTCGAGAATATGATAATTGTTCAAACTCTATACGAAATTGATTCTCATCGATTGGTTCCGTCGAAGCGTTGCTGTATAAATAATTTGATACAACGCCTTGATAGGTAAGAAAACATTTCCAGTCTTCTTTGTTAAATATTATAACATCACATTTATTTCCGGATAGCTTCACGTACGGTTCAAATTGAAAGTCATACGCTAGTCCAATAGATACGAATTTAGATTTTGATTTGTTTAAATGAAACCTTCGCTCACCTATCACCACACAATCACTTTTATTTTGGAATGCCGGTGGAAGACTATTTGGTAAATCGATTTTCAAGTCAGGTAAGTTAAATATTCTCGCGCTATAAGACATATTGTTGAAGACCTTCTGAACACGATGATCAGAGATTGACCTTTATAATAACCCACCTTCGGATTCTAAAAATACACCTGCTCACCTCGACCGGTTGTTGACTTGTGAGCGGGGGGAGTAAAGAGGTATGGGTGGGGCAAAGTGGAGGGGTGTGGTGGGGGAAAGTGAAGGGAAAAGTGGAGGGGATGTGGTGGGGGAAGTGAAGGGAAAGTGGAGGGGGGAAAGTGAAGGGGAAAGTGGTGGGGAAGTGGAGGGGACAGTGGCGGGGAAAGTGGAGGGGGCGTGGTGGGGGAAAGTGGAGGGAGGTGGTGGGGGAAAGTGGAGGGAGGTGGTGGGGGGGAAAAGTGGTGGGGGGTGCACATTTTGGTCCAGAACTCTCATTTCCCCCCTACTTCTGGCTGATATGCATCAGTATGCATGCTACATTCGAAATTTCACCTTGATTTTGGTGGTTATTTATTGTTTCTCCAAATATATTTGGACTGGACCGTTGAAAACTAAGACCGGTAAAGAAATAACTGAAGCTTTTGAAGATATTCTGTTACACGATAAAAATAGTGCCGAAAAATTTCCAAACCGATCAGGGAACCAAATACTACAATAAAATATTTCAAAGTTTAATTAAAAAAAGTTCAATATAAATTACGACACATACAACATCAAGAAAGCCGCTATTGCCGAGCAGGTAATACGTACTATAAAATCTAAACTGTACAAATACTTCAGCTTAAATGGCACGTACAAATGAATAGATGTTTTACCTCAAATCACAAAAAATTACACTGAAACAAAACATAGCACTACTGGATATAAACCTGCCCAAGTAAATATATCTAATGAAGAAGCAATATTAAGATCTGCCTATAATCACATCAAGATTAGTGGCGCGCAAAAATTTAAGCTAGGAGATGTTGTTCGTATAAGTAAAATTAAATATCTATTTCATAAAGGCTACACCCCCAACTGGACAACTAAACTCTTCAAAATAATATCGGTTAACTTAAAAAACCGCACGACATATCTTTTGGAAGATATGCAGGGGCATGTGCATGGACGGATTTTTACCTCAAATCACAAAAAAACTAAATAAAACATACTACTACTGGATATAAACCAGTTGAGAAGTTAATAAATCTAATGAAAAAGTTATACTAAAATCCTCCCATAGTCACATCATGATAAGCGGCGCGCGAAAATTTAAAGCAGGTGATCTTGTTCGCATGACTAAAAATAAACATGTATTTGATAACGGCTACACCCCCAACTGGACAACTGAACTCTTTAAAGTTACATCGGTTAAAATAACAAACTGCAGCATATCGTTTGGAAGATATTCAGGGAATCCCATGAAAGGTGTCTTTTACAACGAAGAATTACAAAAGAACTGCTAACCCAGACCTACCTTGTGGAAAAAGTACTAAGAAAAAAGGGGAAGAAGATATTTGTCAAGTGGTTAGGTTTAGATGAAAGCCAAAACAGGTGGATTGATAATTTCAACATAGTTTCAGAGAGGGTGGTAGTGTGGTATTGGAGGCAAAACGTAAGCATGAGAATCTTCTAGCCTAATTTATAGATCAGTAAACCATCTGGCATCATCATGAATGGAAGTATTGAAACAGACAGTGGTTATCTAAGTGAAGGTGAAAATATGGATGATGAGATAGACTATTATGAAGAAATTGATCGAGTTCTTGCTATTTACGAAAAACGCACTTATAGAGAAAACACCTGCCTTTTGCAAACAATTTTCCAAAAGTCTAGCAGCAGTTGTTTGCAAATTCGATGTGTCCTAAGCCCAGCAAGATGTTTTTGTTCTGCGATAATTCTACAAGTTAATGCCATGAAGAAAATGTCATTCGATACATATGAATGGAGTTCTTTCATAAAGTTGTGTTACATGAGGTGCAACCAGATTTTTTTCAATGCTAAACCTGATGTTTGCAAATCATAGCATATCCCAAGCTCTTATTTAAAAAAAATATTGTGGAAGCCGATTAATAAATCCAATATTAAATTTCCACCCTAGTTTTATTATTAATATTATTCAATACTATTTAGCTCTTAGTATTTTATTGTCCAGTAGTAGTTAGTGATAGTCATACGTGCATGATTTTTTCTCTTATTACATCATACATAATTTTCTGTAAACAAAAGCATTACCTACTGCGCATGATTTGTTTGACAACTTTCTTATTTACCTCACCCTATGTGATTAATTTTTAAGACACTCTGTATACTACCTATTTGGATTTCTGTTAAAGCAAAATGTCACGACCTTGGCGACTTATCGACCTGTCTATTATCTATGTACGCATAAGCCTCGGCATTTTATCAAGCAGCTAGCAGGTGTTAATGTATAAAATTGTTGAATAGCCATAAACGATAGTCGCACTAAATCAATGAACTAGAAAAATAGAGGTCAGAGGGGTCATTATGATAAAATTACGTTTTGTAGACGAGAGTAAAAACACACTGTAAATAAAATATAATGATCACGTGTCACTATCGCCGCCAATGTATTTTCTCTGGATATATTGGAATTTACTGCGCATGATTTTTTAAACCACTCTCTTATTTGCCTCACCCTATATGATTAATTGTTCGAGACACTCTGTTTGGATTTCACTACATATTTGGATTTCTGTTAAAGTAAAATGTCGCGACCTTGGTGACTTCCCGTCTGTCATCTACGTATGCATAAAGCCTGGATATTTTATCAAGTAGCTAGCAAGTGTTTTATATGGGGAGGTACGAAGCGTCTGAGGATAAAGCTAAAGAAACTTAATGTTGTGTCAAACTGAAAAAAGTGTTTTATATATATATATAACCATATGCAAGATGGTCGCAATAAGTCAATGAACAAGAAAAACAGATGTCAAAGCTTTATGATGAAATTACGTGATACTTTATATGATATAGTAGTATCAGTGTATTGATGGTGCAGTAGTGGTCAAAACATGTGTGCTCCACCCCAATTACATGACCCCAAACAACTGTAAGTTCTTTTTTAATACCTTATCATTATTATTTTACGTCGTAAATCACACCAATTGAATTTCCCGCTATTTTTTAAATTTATTGATCACCATGTTTTTTCTGTTTAAAACTTGAAATTTACTGCGCATGATTTTTCTTTACCCGTTAGGTTACTTTATTGTTTGGCTCATTCTATATAGCATATCTTTTTGATACACCCTGTACACTAATGTTTGAATTTCCCTCTATTTTTTATTTTACTGACAGCCATTTTTTTTCTGTTTAAATATTGAAATTTACTGTGCATCCTGATCCCAACAAAATTATAGTATTAAGGGAATACCCGCTACCAAAAAATTCGGATGAAGTTAAAAGATTCGTAGCTTTTGCAAATTATTATAGAAAATTTATTCTAACTGCTGAAAAAGCTTCATGTTTAAATAAATTGTGTCGGAAGTATGCAAGATTCGAATTGACCAGCGAATGTCAAAATTCTTTTGATTCTCTAAAAAGTTCTCTTATTAAACCACCAGTATTAGATATCCCGATTTTTTCAGATAACAATGAATTTATAGTACAGGTAGATGCTTAAAAATAGCGATAGGGGCAGTACTGTCAAATAAAAATAACAAACCCATCGCATATGTTAGTCGCAGCCTCAATAAAGCTGAACAGAAATATCCAGTAATACATAGAGAGTTACTTGCATTGTATTGGGCTGTCGTTTCAAAATTTCGATCTTATCTATATTTAAGACACTTTAAAATTTTAACGGATCATAGAGCATTAGTTTATCTATTTCATTTAACTGATCCTTCAAGTCGTTTAAAAAAAATTAGGTTAGGGCTAGAGGAGTATGATTTCCACGTTGAATTCATAAAAGGGCGAGAAAATGTAACAGCACATGCATGGTCGAGGATAATCCTAACATCAGACAAATCTAAAGGGCATGCACGAAATAAAAAAATGACAACAAAAATAGTGGCGTACTAGAAAATGAGAATACTACTGATGTCTGGCCTGATCAACCAAATATAGTAGAAATTCATAAACAACCAAAAGATTCTATAGAGTAATATAGTAATGTCTGAAAAAGATGTTTTAAAAGTAAATAAATTAGAACACGTTTCCACGAAAGAAAAAGTTTTTATAATACTTTTTTTTTCCTTTAAAGACAAATACATTTCATAGGAATAGTCAAAACTTACTGTAAATTCTACATTCTACGAAATGAGCACTTGAATTCATCAAAGGTGTAAAACGACTTTGATATTAAAAAAGCAATTAACATATTTTTAAATTCAGACAAACCTTTTGCCCTTCTTATATCCGGAGGAAGTCTCTTAAATGTATTCAGACCTAGGTAAAAAGGTGAACTAGATGTTTTTATACTTACAAAAAGGAATGAGAATGTTTTTATCTTGCCGAGTGCTTCAGTTGTGCTCACTTTCTGTCAAAGGAAACTTACGTTGATTCTTAAAAACATATGTAGACAATTCTAAAATCAACAATGACACAAGAGTTAAAATATTAAAATCCTTAAAAAAATTCTACATGACAGTACTAGGTATCCCAGCTATACATCTTAAAATTCGTTTCTGTACCAAAAAAACATCCGGTGCCAAGGTAGGGATACCCCAAAAAATTATCCCATACCTTAATCTTGAACTCACTTGTGCATGATAGACCATAATTAGTTGTTCCACTAATAAAACCAACTTTAAATTTCTCATCAAATAGCAGACAGAATTTAATTTTGGTATCAACTGTTTACAGTGAGCTTTCCAGTTAAGACATTCGTCAATTGTTACTCCCAAAAATTTAATTTCTTTTATACATGGCAGTGTATCACTCGAGCCATGAATGTTAATTCCGATTTATGCACCGTTTTTTTGTCTGTTATTAAACCTCATAACTTGCGTTTTTTCAGTGTTGAGAAAAAGAGAATTACGATCGTATCAGTCACATATGTCATTTAATAGAGCGTTAGCCCTCATTTTCAATGAATGGTCAGAATCACCCAGACACCAACAATGACGTATCATCCGCGTACTGTAACAAAATTTTAATCATTTTGTTCCTTTGTATATGACAAGCAGTATATTTCCGGACGACTAAAAATAATATCAAAAAATCCGGATATTTTTCCCTGAATACCAGCAACCCATAATGCTCTCTACATTGTAATGTGTTGTCTACCTCTAAAGTGTTTCTGATTGGTCACTTTTATGAAAATGTAGGGACGCAAAACAGACAGAAAATTAACACATTTTAAAAATCGAGAGTCTGGTTTTAAATAGAGTACGAGCAAGTTGACAATTTTTACGCTTATTGAAAGCACATGTTCTTAAATTTTAATTTAATTTGAATCTTGAATTATTATCACGATTGTTAGTGATCGGTGTTCTGATATAATAGAGTATTATCTGTAATAATCTCATTAATCGATATTATAGTACATTTTTGTTGTTGTCACGAGATATGTGATAATAAATTTATTTTACACGTGGTGTAAATTTTCTGCCGAATTTTTATTTTTGCAGAGTTGTTGAGACGCTGGCCAATCAATCCTCCGGACTCAATTATTATCCTCGTAAATCATCCTATTCCATGTGGAACGTCTTAGGACATCTTTGAGGTGAATTCACGAGGGTGAAACTGCACTTTGTATACAGGTGAGTACATTTAATTTTCTTAATAAATTGAATCTGATTTAAGAAAATTGTACCCTGTATGCAAAGGTCGGTTCTCTGTGAAGAGCCTGGGTTGATTGGTGCGTGCGTATATATAACCATATGGTTATTTTTTATATACTATAGTTTTTGTCTGATGATTACAGAATCTATTATATCCAGGAATTTTGTTTTGATTACTTGCTGGTATTCGAGACCGTCTCACATTAATTTTTTTTTTTCAATTTCATTCTATTTCATTGTACTTGATATTGTTAATTTTGCATTTAAAATCTCATGTATGAATTATAAATTTTCACATTTTATGCTCACTAGTTTTTTTGTGTAGCACAGTTACGAATTTTATTACTGCAATTTTGGTAATTTTATTGTAGTATATAGTAACGGTCATAAGTTATTTTATTTCTATTAAAACTTTTATATACTGTCCTTCAGACATAGTTACTCTACGGTTTGATTGTTTACAAAATTCCAATTCCTGGATGATTTTTTTGTACAACTCTGGGACTGGGCTAATCATACAATCTTTTACATGTACCTATTTCCACCTTTGGAGCCTGAAACCTGAAACCTAGCTACGTGGGATTTAATTACCTCCATCCATGCAACCCCAGCAAGTCTAGCTAGACGGGGACCTGTACAGGAGTTCCGGATTAATCTAGGAGAGGCTAGTGGGTGAGATAAATCCATAAGTAGGCCAAAGACTGGTGAACCCAGCCCAGTAAAAATTTTTTTTTTGTAAAATTTTGATAAACGCCTTTAGGCTGTAGAATTTTTCCAATTTAACTTAAATTTATTTGTAAATATAATTTGTAATATATACTTTTATCTTAACTTAATTTGTTTGTTCTTACATTCAGCATTCACAACTTCATATATTTTTTTCTTGTTTAAATTACCTGGTGCCCAAATTTTTATAAAATAAGCTTAACAGTAAAATGCATCCCACGCCTTGAGCCCAGAGCTAACCGGAGCTATGTCCCTGAACCTTTAGGGAAGAAGCTAATAATTCCCGAGGTTCAGTGCACAAATTGGCGCCCAACGTGGCAGGCCTTGAATTTTTAGGTCTGGTTTTACTTAGAACTAAATATTAGCATTTTTAACATCAAGCTAAATTTTATAAATTCTTTATTATTGAATTGTGAATGCTGTAGTTCAAACAAATTATTTTCGAGTTCAACAAATTTTTCTGACCACACAAAAAAAAGTATTTCTTTATCTTTTTATAAAAATTCCATTTACCATATGTTTATCTTTTATTGAGTTGTTGTTGATATTGAGATATTTAAATGCTTATAACACGTATATTTTTTTTGATTTTTTTGATTAATCACATTGAAAAATAATTCCTATTTGTTTTGCGAGGTATACATATATTTGAGAATATACCTTTTTGTTGATTTCTTGTTTTATCAGGATAATACTGAAACAGCTAGTTAGCTGTTATTTTAAATTTACTTATAGTTATTAACTGTATAGGTTATTACTTATTTTTTATTGTTGGTTAAATATTTTAAAATGGATCCAACTCATTTAAAAACCAAGGAATTAACTTACGAATTACTTATTCGGAAAATTGATAGTACGGGTGATGTGGATACCAAACGTAAACGTTTACGAGGAGCATTCGCTCAGAAAAACGCTAATCGTAGTTTTTCTCACGGTGTAATCTGCAATCCGTTTTCTCATGATGAAGACGTTGTTGAAATTCTTGAAACTTTTAATGATTTGAAAATTATTGTTCAAAATTTTTCTGGTTTCATAGGAGATAACGTTCATAAACGAATTTCATCTCGCTTAACGCATCTAGCAGGACGATTAGATCGTGTAAAAACGGAAACTGTTTCCGAAGAAGACAAGAAATCAGATTTACAGACTAGACTCTTAGATTTAGAGGGTGATTTCGCATTAAGGGTAGACCATCCACATCTACATCCACTCCTACACGTGTTAAACCTGTAGATTCCCCTGTAGCGGTTCAGGACAAGCACGTGTCTCCATATAAATGGAATTATAAATTTTCAGGTTCCACTAAAGAATCCGTGTTAGCTTTTTTAGAAAAAATAAAACTTTTAAGTGAAATCCGAGGTGCTTCCAAGCACACTTTGTTAACTGCTGCTGGAGATCTTTTTGAGGGTGTAGCATATACGTGGTATTTACAACATAAAAGTAAATTTAGTAATTGGGACGAGTTAATAAGTACATTAAAATCAGACTTTTTACCTTATACTTACGAAGATGAGTTACTTCGTGAAATAGACAGAAGAACTCAAGGTCCTAATGAAAGGATTATTGCTTATGTTTCTTGTATGGAAAATCTTTTTAGTAGATTAGCGGAAAAACCCACTGAACTCAATCGAGTTAATAAAATTAGGAAAAATCTCCATCCATATTTTCTCTCTAGATTAGCTTTAGTCGAACCTGCCACTATTGATGAGTTAACTAAATTATGTAGACAAATAGAGGAATCTCGTGCTTGGTCAGAACGATATGTCCCTCCACCACGTACTCAATCGGGTATTTTAGAACCACAATTGAGTTATACAGACAATAATTCTGTATCGTCCAAATCAAGCTCATATACTGCTAACGTTAATAAATCATATCAGTCAAATTTAGTTAGGAAAAATTTTAATTCTAATCTTGCTACAGTATCTTCCTTTCGTTGTAGGAATTGTAATCTTAATGGTCATAGCTATCAGAACTGTAAAAAACCTAAAAATATCTATTGTTTTGGATGTGGACAACGTAATGTTATTAGGCCTAAATGTCCTAAGTGCAACCCTGGGCTTCAGCCAAAAAACGGTTTCAGTGGTGTCGTAACTCTGGACACCGACACCAACGTTTTACCAGTCCAGGATCTCAACGTAGCAGGACCCTCCACTTCTCAGTCGAGAAAAGGCAAAGGGCCAGCAAAATAACCATTTCAGTTTCTGAATGGAACAAATGGTTAGGGGTTGTAAAAGATTTCTTTAAAATTTCTCCTTCTGTAATTAATAGTTTTAGTCCTATTTTTGTAAAAAAACCTAATGATACCCGACCTTATATATATGTCAATATTAGTAATCAATCTATTTTAGCTTTAGTAGATAGTGGAAGTAATTCGTCAATTATTGGATCCTCCGGTTTGTCAATCTTAAAGTCATTAAATATTCCTATACAGTATGATACAAGTTTTCAAGTTGCCACAGCTGATAGTCAGTTACAGGAAGTTTTTGGATATGTTTCTCTTCCAGTAATGTTAAATAAGGTGTCTTAACTCCTTAAGATATTAGTCATTCCCTCGGTTACACATACCTTAATTTTAGGGGTAGATTTTCTTAAGAATTTTAAAATAAATCTTAATTTTCAAAATCTTACCTATGTTTCGCAGACATCTACGCTCTGCACTATTAATACTATTCAATCCCTTGCAGATTTAACCTCAGTTCAGAAAAATGAATTACAGGAGGTCATAAATTTATTTAAAACTATTGCTCCCTTAGACAGGATAGGTTTGACCCAATTGATTGTTCATTCCATTGATACTGGGGACGCTAAACCTATTTGTCAACGTCAATATCCCTTATCTCCAGCGATAATGAAACATCTGAATAAGGAAATTGACGAGATGCTTAAATTTAAAATTATTCAACCTCTCATTCGAGTTGGTGTAGTCCTCTCTGGGTAGTTCCAAAGAAGGAACCCGGTAAATTTAGAGTTTGTTTCGACGGTCGAAAATTAAATCAGGTTACAGTTCCGGATGCTTATCCTATGCCTTTAATAGATAACATTCTAAGTAAATTGAGAGATGCTCGCAATATCACTTCCATAGATCTGAAAAGTGCATTCAATCAGATACCTTTAGATCCTTCGTCTCAACCAAAAACTGCTTTTGCTGTTTACGGTAGAGGATTATTCGAATATAGAGTCATGCCATTCGGATTGTCAAATAGTCTTAAGACGATGGTTTGTTTAATGGACCAGGTGATTGGACCTTCTCTTGAGCCTTTTGTGTTTGCATATATGGATGACATCATTATTTCGACACCTGATTTTCCCACGCATTTGGAAGTTTTGAAAAGGGTTTTTGATCGTTTAAAGTCAGCTAATCTTACGATTAACTTAGATAAATGTGAATTTTGCAGGTCTTCACTTTCGTATTTAGGTTTTGTCGTTGACAGCAAAGGATTACGAACTGATCCTTCCAAAGTTGAAGCTGTAGTAAAGTTTCCTGCGCCTAAAAACACTACCGAAATCAAAAGGTTACTTGGTTTGGTGGGATGGTATAGAAGATTTATTAAGGACTTTTCTTCATTGTGTTCTCCAATTACCGAATTATTACATGGTCGGAAAAAAGGTCAGAGTATCTCCTGGACTCCCGAAGCTGATAAGGCTTTCGAGGATATTAAAACACGTTTAACTACTGCTCCTGTATTAGCAAGCCCTGATTTTTCTAAGCAATTCCATATACAGTGTGATGCCTCTAATACTGGTGTAGGTGCAGTATTATATCAGAAAGATGATGGTATTGAGCATCCCATTGCTTATTGTAGTAAAATGTTAAATAAATGTCAGAGGCTTTATACAACTACAGAGAAAGAGCTTTATAGTGTAATCGTCGCTATCGATTCATTTCGAAATTTCGTGGAAGGCACTCATTTTATAGTAGAAACCGATCATTCGTCTCTTATTTGGTTGCATAAAATTTCTAATCCATCAGGTCGTTTACCTAGATGGGCTGTTAGATTGTCTCAGTTCACTTTCGACATTATTCATCGCAAAGGTTCCTCAAATGTTGTGGCCGATGCATTATCTCGGGCTGTTCCCGAAATAGCTGTTTTAGATGTATCAACTTTTAAACGGGATAAATGGTAGAACAAAATGTTGACAGAAGTTAAAAATACTCCTGATTCTTACCCTTCTTTTCGGGTTGAAAACAACCTGTTGTATAAACATATTTTTTCCCATAACCCTGTGCAGAGTAATTTATCAGATTGGAAAATCGTTGTACCTACTGTCAATAGAGCAGATATTTTTAAATTATATCATGATGATGAAACTGCCGGTCATTTCGGTGTTTCTAAAACATTATCTCGTATTTTAGAATTATATTATTGGCCCGGTATTCGCAGAGATGTCCATAAATACATTAAAAAATGTGCTGTTTGTGCTGCAAATAAAGAGCCAAATTTACCTGTAGCTGGTTTGATGGGTAATTACAAAAACATTAATTTTCCATTTCAATTAATATCCGCAGATTTTCTTGGTCCATATCCTAGATCCACCAAGGGAAATCAGTATCTTTTAGTGGTAGTAGACTGGTTTACTTAATTTGTTTTAGTTCAGCCTATGGCTAAAATAACTTCTCGAGCAATCATAATTTTTTTGCAAAATCAAGTATTTTTAATTTATGGCTGTTCCCAAATTTTTTTGTCGGACAATGCATCTTATTTCTCTAGCAAGGAATTTAGAGCCTTTATGGAAAAATTTAACGTCACTATGTGGTTTACGGCTAAATATCATGCAAGAATTAAACACACTGAACGCTGTAACAAAGTCATCTTAACTGCAATTCGATCGTACATTCATGCCAATCATAAAACTTGGGATGCATCCATATACCAAGTTTCACAAGCAATCAGATTAGCTAAACATGACGTCACTAATTATTCTCCTGCATTTTTAAATTTTGCCAGAAATATTCCTTTATCTGGCGACTACTATGGCAAAATTTCTGATAATGCAGATAATGTATTAACTATTAGTAATAAAAATAAATTATTGAACGATTTGCAGGCTTTACTTGAACTATATATAGATGTTCGTAAAAAATTACATGACGCCTACGTTCGTAGTGCATCTCGATTTAATCTTCGGAAACGTGACGTTCAGTTTCACGTTGGAGATCGTGTTTGGAAAAAAAATTACACCCTGTCGAGTAAACCAAACGACTACTCCGCTAAACTTGCACCAAAATACATTCCTTGCATAGTGTCTAAAGTTATATCCAAATTAGTATATCAGTTGAAAGACACTGATGGTAACAATTTAGGAAATTACCACATAAAAGATCTCAAACCAGACTATACAAATTTAGATTCGGATGACGATTCTCAATCTGATAATTCTGCATATTTATCTGTTGACTCAGATTAAACATTTGAACTTGTAAAAACGGTGGCATCTGGAAAAGTTTTGTTTTTTTTTCAGTTGCTAGGGTGTACAGGGTCGGCCAAACTTAATATATCTCCTCATTTCGAGTCGAGATCTGGGTTAGTGAAGTTAAAAGCCGACTTACATTGTCTTGGCTACGTTTTTCTATGGTAGATTAATTTCACTAATTTCCAGCTTAATATATATAACATTAATATCGTTATTGTGTTGTTATTTTGTTTATTTTCAATATTATTTCTATTTCTGTTAGTGGGATTTATAATTATCTCCAAGTATTTACCTATAATTGTTAATATTATCTAGAATATTCTCTATGATCCATTTAATCATAGCTCATACAAGATCACTGTATCTGTATGATATTTTTCTTAAATCATACCTTGGCATGGTCCATAAGTTTTAGTAACAGTTTTATTAATACCGTGGGTATTTTTTTGGTGTCGAGAAATGTCATTTGTTAATCTATGGAGATTATTGAATTTGTGAGTGACTTTCCCGACTTTTGTTTTGAATCGTTGTTACTAAGACATGATACTATTTATTCACTTTACTATGTATGTTCATATGTAACTGAGTAATAGTGGTATGTATTTGAAATTATAAAGTCAATCTTTTTCTTTTTGCTTTGCTAAATTTGTATTTGACTTTATGATAGTTGTTAGGAATATTCTTACTGAATTTGGAGATAAATAATAAATTACCCATTTTTTTTACCCTCTATTTTTCACAAGTGCTGTAGTTTCAGGACGCACTACTAGCCGTGTGTATTAAGTCCTTTATCTATTTTTAATATTTTGTTTCACAAGTGTTATAGTTTTTGGCAACCTATAACCAAGTGTTTTAGAGCCTATTTATCTTTGCTTATTCATATAACTACATTATATTATTTTCATGTATATTTTTCTATAGATTGTGGGTAGCTTTGGTCACTTTCTTTTATAAAAATTTATAACTCCTAAAGTTATTAATTTTTATTCTTCGGGAAAGGGGGGCGTGTAACAAAATTTTAATCATTTTGTTCCTTTGTATATGACAAGCAGTATATTTCCGGACGACTAAAAATAATATCAAAAAATCCGGATATTTTTCCCTGAATACCAGCAACCCATAATGCTCTCTACATTGTAATGTGTTGTCTACCTCTAAAGTGTTTCTGATTGGTCACTTTTATGAAAAGGTAGGGACGCAAAACAGACAGGAAATTTAAGACATTTTAAAAATCGAGAGTCTGGTTTTAAATAGAGTACGAGCAAGTTGACAATTTTTACGCTTATTGAAAGCACATGTTCTTAAATTTTAATTTAATTTGAATCTTGAATTATTATCACGATTGTTAGTGATCGGTGTTCTGATATAATAGAGTATTATCTGTAATAATCTCATTAATCGATATTATAGTACATTTTTGTTGTTGTCACGAGATATGTGATAATAAATTTATTTTACACGTGGTGTAAATTTTCTGCCGAATTTTTATTTTTGCAGAGTTGTTGAGACGCTGGCCAATCAATCCTCCGGACTCAATTATTATCCTCGTAAATCATCCTATTCCATGTGGAACGTCTTAGGACATCTTTGAGGTGAATTCACGAGGGTGGAACTGCACTTTGTATACAGGTGAGTACATTTAATTTTCTTAATAAATTGAATCTGATTTAACTTAATTTGTTTGTTCTTACATTCATGCATTCACAACTTCATATATTTTTTTCTTATTTAAATTACCTGGTGCCCAAATTTTTATAAAATAAGCTTAACAGTAAAATCCATCCCACGCCTTGAGCCCAGAGCTAACCGGAGCTATGTCCCTGAACCTTTAGGGAAGAAGTTAATAATTCCCGAGGTTCAGTGCAGTACATAACAAAAGATGCATCAGATGTGAACTGCTCGAAACTGCTTGACTACGTCCCTCTAAAAAAAGATGTAACCCAGTTCGTTACTCCTCGAATACCGTATGAATACAGTTTTGAGAGCAATTTATCGTGATTGTCGCATTCAAACGCCCTAGTAATATCACAAAAAATTCCAACAGGGCACTTCCTTGCGATATATGCGATTAATTTCTGATAAAATTATAGCAAAGCAGTACCTGCTGATCTATTTGAACGAAATACATGTTGATGTTCAGTAAAAATATTGTGCTTATTAATAAATCTCAATAGGCGATCCAAGAAACAGTACTCGACAACTCTGGAAAATGCAGAAGAAACTGTAATGGGCTTATAGTTCTCCATCAGCTGTGCGTCATGCTTTTTATAGACAGGCGTAACCTTTCCTATTTTTAAACTATCTGGGAAAGTGCCAACCTGGAAAGATAAGTTGACAAGGTATGTCATCGAATGTATAATGTACGCAATTATTTCTTTAATAAAAAACATAGACACCTCATCTGAACCGGAAGATACTTTATTTTTCAATTTGTTTTTTAGTAAGGCCAATATTTTCTCATCAACGAAGGGCTCTATAAAGAATGAGTAATAATTATTTGCTACAAAACCATAATTAACTGTATTTGTAGTAGATATGTTTTTCACTATATTTAAAGGAGCACTCACAAAATAATTATTAAAATACGATGCAACAGTGAAAGGATCCTCTTGCACTAGACCATCTTTTAACACATTTATGTTTTGTTGTACTTTGTTTTTATTCGATAAATCAGAGACTACACGCCACGCCGGACAGTGAGTAAAAATAGGCATTTTCCGGAAAAAATCTTGTAAGTATCTGAAAGATGCTTCATTGTTTTATTTTTGTTTGTTTCATAATTGTAATAGAAGTAATAAGTAATTTTAGCACAGGGGCGTAGATACCGGTCTTACCTGGGGGGGGCCTTAGGCTAGAAACGATAACTAGGAGGTAATAAGTAACTTTAAAAATCGTTAATTTTTAAAATTTCAGTTGGGTTACAATAGGTTTGTTCCTACACAGCGCCAAATTATCAGCAAACTGTCAGGAGTCTGCGCAGATCATATTTACCCGTTCCAACACAATCATTCTCAAACTAGTCATAATATTTTACCGTTCCAACAAAAAAATAACTAGGTTTCAAACAGTTTGCTGACTGTCAAATTGATTTGAAGATTATTTAGAAACTACTAGTAAGACACATGCGTAGTGAATATTGGATATAATCATAGAAAATGAAACTGGCAAATCTTAACGAAACTAACCTAAATTTTTAGAGACAGTGGACATAAATATTGTTAGAAGTGCTATAATTTTATTTTTAATATGAGTGATATTACAACCGAAAGCGAAAGTAATTTCAATTATATTCCGAAATTAATTGGTACATTTTTTCAGATTTGGAATTTGCGGAAAAGTGTCACAGTTATTCTGTGTCGTCGCACCAGCGGTTACCCGACCTCCGACTTGCTGCATTTGCTGTAGTTCCAACACTGCTGGTACGGAGTGTGGAACTGAGAATGAAACATTCTTGTAAGTCCATGAATTCCAAAGAAAACATTAGAGTAAATGTTCAAACTTATTTCTTTTTATTATCTATTACCTGGCATTTTTTAAGATTAACTCGTGGAAAATCGAAATCCACAAAATAAAACAACGGTTCTAGCGCTTCTACCGGATATTATGTGAACTAAAGATTGTGTTCCAACAAGAATAATTCAAATTAGTTTCCAACTGCTGCATGAATCGCACTTGCGCATTAAACCAGTGCTGCAAACTATCAGAAATTGTTGTGTAGGAACAAACCTAATATATTATCTGACAAAAAAATACATTAACTATAATTATAAATAAGATATGAGAATAATTATTATAAAAGTTCAAACTGACTACTTCCAAAAAATAAGCGATTTAGAGACAAATCGCCGATTTTTCGTAAAAATTACAAATTTAAACTATATTTTCACATAGAAGCCCATACAAAAGACAATAATTCTCGAATGACAACCAACCAACGAGTCTTATGGCAATATATTTTAAACGTATTATTAATATTTTTAGTCATTATTAAGTTTAAATCATTATTTATTAATTATTTAGTCACATCGAAAGGATCACCGCCAAATAAGTTTTATCCGCAGATGATTTTTTCTTTATTACTTTGGCCAAAGTACAGACTAAAAAAATAAACTGATAAGAAGATGTGGGTACATGTAGCTAGTAGTTAAATTAGTAAAAGTTTATGAAAACTTACAAAAAATTATTTCATGTTAATACTTTCAAGATTTAAGGATTAAAAATGTGACATAACATTCAAAGAAATTGTTTATAAGAA
Organism: Pogonocherus hispidulus; assembly: GCA_963924545.1. NCBI lineage: Eukaryota > Metazoa > Arthropoda > Insecta > Coleoptera > Cerambycidae > Pogonocherus > Pogonocherus hispidulus. The sequence goes on along the minus strand of OZ004696.1, from coordinate 33,593,938 downwards.
TTAAGGTCCCTGCTTGTTTAGTAAAAGAGTTGAAACCAAGCAAGTTATTTGTTATAACAAAAACTAATACGTTGAATTTGTTCCTATTTTCGATGATTTTTTTTTAAGTTCGATATTATTTGATTTAAAAAATATATTTCTATGTTATCTGGCATTAAATTCGGACATAGGACCTGAAACTAATTAAAATAGTTATCTAAGAAGAGAAAAAGAAAAAGAATTAGCTTATATAATAACAAAGAAAAATGCACATTTTTTTCTCTTATAACCAACTGTGCGCCACCCCGCTAACATTATCAGAACTTGTAATTTTGTTTTGATAGTATTCTTTTTTAGTTCTCTTAGTTAATTGTGCATCCTCCCTTTTAGAAATCCTGTATATTTCATCTTGACTTGGATCCATGCGTTTTAGTCTATATAACATCTTCAGGCCAGTACTCGACCTCTTTATCTCATCAGATACTCATCCTCTGTCACTTCGGTTGTATTAATTATAACATGTTTTACGAGGAAAATGTTTGTTGAAATAAAACAAATAAGCCAATAAAACATTCAAATGCTTCATTAATTGTAGGTATAACGTATAGCTCCGACCAGAACTCGATTACCTCGATTACCAGAACGATCAAGATTTACCTCCCTTACCTCTAGATCTAATTAATGAACGATATGGACTAAAAAGATCAATCTGAGGTAATTACCGAACGCCCCTATTTTGTAAATCAAAACAAAGATTTTTCATGGCTCCGCCCAAAAGCTCAAAGCGAAGAGTTTACTTCGTATTATTGTGTTGATTTGAGCCTGATTCGAATAACACAGTCCTATAAGCTGAAATGTCGTTGTCATGAACGCAAACTAAAATATTCCCGGCAATATTAGTGAATATGTGATCAATAATACTTGCAGTATTATGAGTTACTCGGGTAGGCCACCTTACCACCGAATGTAGATGAAAACTACTCAAAATATTTCCAAATTTGATAAAATCGTTGAAATTTCTAGAATTTTGTGAAGAATTTAAGATAAAATCATCAGTTACAACCATATCAGCAGTAGGTATGTACAACATTTCCAAAACTCTAAAAATACTTTCCAAAAATAACTTGATATCCCCTTGAGGAGATCTGTAACAAGCCACAACTATGTTTGAACCCGTTTCTTTTGTATTCCACGAAATACCACACATTTCAAAATGTTTATCTGTACAGTATTGCTCTAGGTTAATTGCCTTGTTAGATACATTTAAGGTAGATCTTGAAAATATAGCCACTCCACCTTTCTTCACCCTTCTTATATACAGTTTTACAATAAAAACTACTCAATGAGAAGTTGTGGATATGTTTTGCTTTCAGTGCTTCTTCGTGGCAATCGGTTTGCGTTAAACACAGAAAATTTATCTTATGGTAATTACTAACATCGGTTTCTAAAAATCTATAGATTGTGAATTTAAACTTTGTACATTTAATAAAAGCATATCTGGATTAAACACTATTTTATTAATGTCTCCGGTATCCTCTTCTGAAAAAAGTTACTTATGTAAACTCCATCAGGCCAAACCCTCGGATCCATCGCTTTCTTGAAGTTTTCCTCATAAATAGACACCTTGAATGATGCATATACATCGGAAAATTTAGGAACTATGGATGTTCGCAATTCACTTCTGGGAAAGATCTTCTCAATAAATCTCATACGTCAATAGTCGAGGTGCCAATATTAACTCGGCTTACATGTAAATTAACTAATTTTTTTACCCCTTTTATGGAGGTTTCCCCATTAATCCCTATAAAAGGCTTCCTTCTACGATTTGCCTTATAAGAGACTTTTGTCCACTGCTGTTTATTACTACCTGAAGGTTGGTCATTGTAAGATGGAGGGGAAATATCGGTTATATCATAGTGGCAAGATTAATTATTTCCTGACCCTTCAATTGAGTTTGCACATTTAAGAGGTCGCCATTTAATTGAACAATATAAAGAAACATTATTTTTGATCATGTCTTGTTAGAGACGTTACCAATTTTGTCAATAAGTGTGTTAGTTGTCAGAAACAAAAACATAGTAAACGTATAAAGGAACCAATGGTTATAACTTCTACAGCAACGTCTTTATTTCAGAAAATTTATCTAGATATTGTAGGTCCCCTAGAAATAGACGTTGAGCTATTTTATTATATTTTGACACTACAGTGTGACAGTGTGACAAAATTTGTAGAAGCTTATCCACTGAAGTCAAAAGATTCGGTTACATTTGCTAAGGCTTTCGTTGAAAATTTTATTTTACGATACGGAACAGTAGAGAATTGCTACTGATTTAGGTACCGAATTTATTAAGTTACTACAAATTTCTCAAATTCAATCAACCGCTTATTATCATGAAAGCATAGGAGCGCTAGAAAACTCACATAAAGTTTTAGGGGCGTATTTAAGAATACAAACACAAAATCAAAATGTCGCATGGAGTACATGGCTTCCATATTAGGCTTTTACATATAATACAACAGTACACACGGAAACAAAGTATAGTCCTTTTGAATTAGTATTTGGGCAACAATGTAATATCCCAAGTAACCTAAAAAAATATAGTAGAGCCTCTATATAACTTTGATAACTATCCTCAAGAATTAAAATTTAGATTACAAAAAGCACATTAAGATGCTCGTAATAACTTATATCAAGCAAAATAAAAAGAAAGGACGTATATGACAAAAACATAAATCCTGTGAAATACAGTAGGAGATTTAGTCTTACTTAAAAGTGAACCAGGCAATAAATTAAGTTCAGTATATAATGGACCTTATCCAGTTGTAGTTAATTGACACCTTACCCTTACACCCTTACAATAAGCAAAAATGGGAAGCAATGGTAATCATACACAAAAACCGAACTAAGCCTTATCATTCCTAAATATGCTTATTTGACCTTATATTTTAGAGGAGATGTAGTAGTAATAGTGAAACTAGTTAGGACTATGTATAATTCAGTGAGGGACGTTCTTTAACTCATTATACCACTTGTTAAAGATACTTATTAGGATAAGGGTATATTTAAATATTAAGTATTGAAAAATTAGAGTAAGTAAATGGGAAAAAAAATTATATTTATTAAACATAAATTCTTTTCAGTTTTTCAGGGGAGATGTAGTAATAAGCATTAAATATAGTTAGCTAGTATTGTGTAAGTATAAGCTATCGAGTGGACTTTGTATATAGGTTAAGACAGGTAGGCAGCTACCGTTTGTAACAACGTAGACAGGAGGATTAGGCTCTGGTCTTCCAACATGACAAGTAGATAATAAATTAATGGTTAGCAAGTATATAGTAAGAAAGAGTTTTATTAGTATGAGTATGGTATCATAAAAAGGAACAAGTAGGTATAGAGATATTACAAATAATTTAGTTACCTATTTGTTTTTTTTATAGACAAATTGGACATTGTTAGTACCAGTCATGTATTAGAATTAGGAATATGAGATTAGTCATCCAGCCGAAAAGATAAAATATACCTACTCTTCAAAATACCTAAAAATATGTGAACATTTACAGCAGCCAGTAAACCACTAATAATAAAACATATGTAGGTAACTAAAAATGGAAATTGGAGGCAGCAAAATTATTCTATTGTTACCATTCAGGAATTCAGGCGAGACAGAAACCGGGTATTTGCTTCCGCTTGCTTTTTCCTTTAATCGACAGTAAAAAAAGTTATGTTTAATGTCTTGGCGTTGAGTGACGAAGTTTTTAAAGAGGCGCAGCCCTGTATTAAAATTCGTACCGTCTGCGGGGTTTCAAATCTAGATGCGCTTCTTCTGTTTGGGATTTCAAACGTTTCAGTCATAGATTACATAGATTTAGATAGGAATCTTCTATTACCGACAAGGCGACGCGGAAAGCGACATCTGCAGAGATGTAGTTGAACTATCTCTTCCTCCCACAGTGTTGATGTAACAACTTTATTATATATTTTCATTCTCAAAAGGGAGGGGAGGGAAAATATATTCCGGATAAGATTTAATTTTAAATAAATTAGTCTATAAATCTAAAATTTGAAGTATGAGAACTACAAATTTTTCATTTGTAGACTAAATTATTTAAAACCTATCTCACCCAAAATATTAAAAATTTATAAACATCAAATCAGTATACTGGAGATTTATTATAATTACATGCTACATGAAAAATAGAAAAATATAAAGTAATAATGAAAGTGATAATATAAAATGTTGCTTATTTCTGTGTCAATATTTCAGGGATTGTTAAGTGACCAACCTTTTTTAAGATACTGGACATTGATGGGAGTCACATATTTTAATAACGGGTTTGGTGCACATGATGAAAGTATTAGTTAAATTATATCATGTAATTATACTTCAAATATATATGTTCTAATAATAGGGTTGGTTAATGTCTAGACATTTATTCGAACACTACTTAGTATTAACTATTGTGAACATAAAATAAAAAAAAAACTTAAAAGACGCAAGTTTCTAAAAGATAAAATAAATTTGAATATAAAATCGGAAATACCCAAGGGCTACCAAATTACTGTATGGTAGGATTAAGAGACATAGTGGAGTAAAATCGGTAGAAAAATGTTTCAAAAAATTTTTTAAAGGTATAACCACATGAAACCTATACAGGATCATTGGTTGGGTCCTTGTGCATGTGAAATGACTAATTACGACATCTTTAGGGGGGTCAGACATTTTTTATCCCCAAAAATGTCAATAATTTGTCAAAATGTTATATTTATGTTTTTTTAGACATACCACGCGATAACTTCGAAACTAATTAACTTATAAACATGAGGTTTTTTTTAATCGATTGAACATATATAGGCGCTCATAACTGTACTAATTTAAGTCCCCTGGTTAGCATATTTTTTCTTGGAGAATGGAGTAAACTCGAAATTTTACTTTTATTGCTGCATGATTTTCGGTAAGCGAGAAACTTTTTTATTTCAAGGAATTTTGCCATAGTATCTGCGTATGAATTAAAGAAAAAATAATGCAAAAGTTTTTAGAAGAAGAACCAACCTTCTGTGACAAACAGTTTTCGAGTTATCGCCATTTAAATTTAATAACACAGGGGCGCGCTGCGCCGCGCAACGTGCTTTTCGAAGACTATCAAATTATCGCACCGTACCGCGCTCCCGATGTGTTTCGAAGGCCCGCTTGGGTGATCTCCTGACCAATATAAAATATCCAAAAAGAATTTTGTATTAAAAAAATAATTTAATGTTCTAGTATAATATACATTTTCTAATTTCATATGATTCGATAAATATTTTCTATCAGGAACACAAATTTGCATTGTATTTACATTCATATTTTTAATATAAAGTTAAAACACGAATTACAAAAAAAAAGGACAGAAATTTAAAAAAATTAGAATTTTCTAGACTCCGAATCTGACGAACTGAGATCTTCGTTTTGTGGTCTGTTACTATATAATGGGTGGTATGAATAAAAACGAAGTACCTGCTACTACTACAAGTATTAGTATATTTTACATAGTATTTACTTTAAAACGAAGTAGATACTGCATTTCAAAGTACTCCCTTCTATTTTTCCGGAAATGCTAAAAATAATGACATTCTTCTAAACATTATAATTACTTTAATACTTTTTACTGGTAAATACTTCCATTTTAACAACTGAAATATTTTCTCCGTCATTAACGAAGTTGATATCATGGCAGCCTCATCGTGCGTGCTACAAAGTGATTACTTTAAAAATGGTTCAAATACATAGAAATAAAATTTATACTGCAAGAAGACACTACGACGCTGATACCATATACCGTCAAATATTTAGGTAAACAATTAAGTACCATCAATTTAAAATGGTTTATGTTTATATTTTTCATCTAGGTTTAGTAGGGAAAACGTTACTTTCTCGTTACTCGATACTCTTCTATCACACTTCCTTCATCCGAAGACATCTTAAAGGACTGCTGATGTTATAAATACATACAAAACTGAAACTGTCTCTCAAAAACTTTTAAACATGTATATCTCGTTAGCCGGGACCTGGCGCACGGCGTATGTGTGACGGAAGTAAGTACCTACTATACATTTCAAAGGATGTACTACACTTGTTAAGTAGATACTTCATAATATGGAGTATATTATACTTTGTGGTGAAGCATGTTCTATGTCAAGTAAAGTAGATACTACCGGAAATTAGTAAATCCTTCGTTGTAAAGTAGATATTACGTAGAATATACTAATACTTGTAGTAGTAGTAGTAGCAAGTACTTCGTTTTTACCCATACCACAAATTGCATATTTACATTCGTCGCAACATCTTAATCTTTGTGCTAAATGCGTGCACTTATTATTGTTGCAATTTCTGTCGGAACATCGGATTGACAAAAATTGCAACCATAATAGGTGCACGTGTTTAGCCCAAGGATTAAAATGTTCCGACGAATGTAAATATGTAATTTGTGGTATGGATAAAAACGAAGTACTTGCTACTACTACTACAAGTATTAGTATATTCTACGTAATATCTACTTTAAAATACATTCTTTGAAATGTGTACTTGTACTTACTTCCGTCACACATACGCCGTGCGCCAGGCCCCGGCTAACGAGATATACATGTTTAAAAGTTTTTGGGAGACAGTTTCAGTTTTGTATGTATTTATAACATCAGCAGTCCTTTAAGATGTCTTCGGATGAAAGAAGTGTGATAGAAGAGTAACGAGTAACGAGAAAGTAACGTTTTCCCTACTAAACCTAGATGAAAAATATAAACATAAACCATTTTAAATTGATGGTACTTAATTGTTTACCTAAATATTTGACGGTATATGGTATCAGCGTCGTAGTGTCTTCTTGCAGTATAAATTTTATTTCTATGTATTTGAACCATTTTTAAAGTAATCACTTTGTAGCACGCACGATGAGGCTGCCATGATATCAACTTCGTTAATGACGGAGAAAATATTTCAGTTGTTAAAATGGAAGTATTTACCAGTAAAAAGTATTAAAGTAATTATAATGTTTAGAAGAATTCTATTATTTTTAGCATTTCCGGAAAAATAGAAGGGAGTACTTTGAAATGTAGTATCTACTTCGTTTTAAAGTAAATACTAGGTATGTAGAATATACTAATACTTGTAGTAGTAGCAGGTACTTCGTTTTTATTCATACCACCCATTATATAGTAACAGACCACAAAACGAAGACCTCAGTTCGTCAGATTCGGAGTCTAGAAAATTCTAATTTTTTTAAATTTCTGTCTTTTTTTTTGTAATTCGTGTTTTAACTTTATATTAAAAATATGAATGTAAATACAATGCAAATTTGTGTTCCTGATAGAAAATATTTATCGAATCATATGAAATTAGAAAATATATATATTATACTAGAATACTAGAACATTAAATTATTTTTTTAATACAAAATTCTTTTTGGATATTTTATATTAGTCAGATCACCCAAGCGGGCCTTCAAAACACATAGAGAGCGCGGTACGGTGCGATAATTTGATAGCGTCTTCGAAAAGCACGTCGCGCGGCGCAGCGCGCCCCTGTGTTATTAATTTTAAACGGCGATAACTCGAAAACTGTTTGTCACAGAAGGTTGGTTCTTGTTCTAAAAACTTTTTCAATATTTTTTCTTTAATTCATACGCAGATACTATGGCAAAATTCCTTGAAATAAAAAAGTTTCTCGCTTACCGAAAATCATGCAGCAATAAAAGTAAAATTTCGAGTTTACTCCATTCTCCAAGAAAAAATACGCTAACCAGGGGACTGAAATTAGTATAGTTATGACCGCCTATATGTCCTCAATCGATTAAAAAAAACCTCATGTTTATAAGTTAATTAGTTTCGAAGTTATCGCGTGGTATGTCTTAAAAAACATAAATATAACATTTTGACAAATTATTGACATTTTTGGGGATAAAAAATGTCTGACCCCCCTAAGGATGTCGTAATTAGTCATTTCACATGCACAAGGACCCAACCAATGATCCTGTATAGGTTTCACGTGGTTATACCTTAAAAAATTTTTTTTCGAGAAGGAAGCGACTTTTTCCCTTGTTTTTACTCCACTAACAAAAAAGATTTAGTTTTGTTACCTTATCACTAAAATATGATATGCAGTTAAAAAATATCCCGCAATAGTAACGATAGTATATTATGTTACTAGGAGTAGAAGGCGAACATTATTTGTTGAGATCAGAAGCATATATTGCCAAGGAGTTATCCAAGGCTGTGTAAACTGGGGTGAAACACATAAAGAGCTCTATACTCCTGAGTGGCATACTATTTTTTCTTCAAGCATCAAAGTTAAAATTGTATTTCTTCAGACATTCATGATTGTATAAAAACTGATCTGACGTAACGTTTAATTTCAAACTGACAGTTCTGAGAAATCATGGCTACATGACTCTCTTTTTTAATCAGTTGTTATGGTTACACTTTTACTTTTTTGTACTTGTAAGAAAATGAGAATATTTCTTTACTAGTAAAACAATAGGTCTTTTCTATAATACGTCTTACATAATATAATGTAAGTATTACTATATGCTTGAAGAAAATAGATATTTACATACTAGTCCCGAAAGGAATGTTTTACTGGACGAGTGGGCAAGCCTGCGAGTCCAGTGAAAACACTTTCGGGGTAAGTTACATACACTATTTTTCCTGCAACTGTCACTTATTTTAAAAAAATACATTACAATTTTTAATAGTTTCAACATTTTTGACTTCTTCAGTTATTGTTTTCGTTGCTGCAAACTTATCATATATTTGTTTGTAGCAATCCCTCAACTTCTGCAATAACTCAAAGTAGCTGCTGACGTTGCATCTGTAATTTTATTTGGAATAGGGCATAATGTAGGGCTTTCTTCGGGATTCAGATACATATTTGTACTTAAATCTTCTGTAGCAAAATTTCGGTGACATATTCTGTAATTACCAAATACTTTTGAGGGTTCCAAGCTTTTTAGATGGTCATTTCCAATAATCTCCAGCCAGTTATTAAATTTTACTAAAAACTTATTTGGATTTGGGAAGCGATGTCTTGTAGATGTCCTACCCTCACAATCGGGAACAGCACATGTAAATGGCATCTAAAAATTTTTTGAGAAATGTGATATGCTCGGTAATTCGAATATGAAATTAAACTTTAAGGATCATGGTCCTCTGACTAATTATGCAGCACTTTGTTATAATTTTTACTCAAAAACAAAAATAATACTGGTGTACTGATAAGTGTAAACAAATTTAAACTTATAATTAATATCTATATGCTCATAAAATGTAAAAATCTAATTTTCTTGACTTACCTTGATAGTTTTCTCAGGTCAATTTAAAAGTATAGAAAAAGCTCAAAACACAAATATTATTCACAAAACTCAAAGTGCATTAACAAACCGCAAAAACAAAACAAATATAAAATCACAATCACAGAATAAATTTGGTATTGGGTTAGTAGTTTCAATGTTCAATGCGATCAATGTAGCAAATATATAATCTGAACTGCGTTCTGTGATTTCTGCCACTATGTGATTGCGGCTCTATTTATACATTAGCGCCATCTTCTGAGATGTAGTCAAAATACTAATATTCTATCTCTGTCTTACAACTTGACTCCAGCTATTCCCATATAAGATCCCAGCCCGTGGTTTCAGTCCATAGAAAAAGGATATACATAATAGAAAGAGACCTGCAATATTCATTCTCAATGCCCGATTTTAGCACCACACATCGGGTGCGGGGAGAACTATTAATAAAACAAAACAGAAAACTTTTCCTAACAATTTTAAACCAGTGTTAACGTGTCTATGATCAACAAAAAATTTCGAAGCTTTGCTCGATGTGAAGATGATAGTTACAAATTGGCGGTAAATTTTAAATCTGTGGCTATACTAATTATAGGTCTATTCTGTATCATGCATGTTAATTTTAATAGCACTGTAAAAAGTATAGCCAATCAGAAGTAAATATTGTAGCAAAAACAAACACAGTACTATGTATTTTACCAGTAGGTTTATTTTAAAGAGTACCACATTTATACAATCTATTAACATGTTAAGTTTTAACTGTTGATTGTAAAAGAATATACAAATACTTATACAAATATTACTTTCCAATTAAAAATCATTATGTGGCCGTGATTTTGAAATAAATTATATTGTTGAAAATTATACTTTTGAAATATCCCTACTAGTGTTAGAATTATACAGAGTACTGGGTTTTACTTATATTATACAATATATCAGGTAACTACTGATTGTATATACATTTTTACAGCACGAATAATTAACATGTATGATACAGAACAAACATATAACTATATTAAATGCAATAATAGTTGTAAATACTGAATCTGATTTACCAGCCGCCATTAGTCTTAATTTCTTCTTAATTATATATTCTTTATATTTTACTGATATCAATCGAATGATATGGTTTAGTACAAATATTTTAATTGGTTATTGAAAATTGTTTAGTAAACTCAAAATAAGAATCCAAGCGATATACGTCAGAAAGAATCCACAATATTATTTTCCAGATATCTATTGATTTTTTAAATTTTGATGGATAGCATAACTTAACACTAGTCGTGTGATTTACTGATGTGATTACATAAATTACAAGGAAATAAATATTTTTGTCCCTTTACCTTCATGTAAATAATTTTATAATTGATGACGTGCATTGATGGCGTTCACTTTTGCACCACCAAATAAACTACATTTTACAAGTCTCAAATGAAAGTTTTTCTTTAAGATCTGTTTTAACAGTTTTGAAATATTTTTAGAAGAGCATAATCTTAGAATTAAATAAAATAAGAGGAAATAAAGAGTGTGATATTAAAGTTTAAATAACCATTAGGTATTATTAAACATGCCCTTTCGTACTGTCTATATATAGCTTCAATAAAATCAAAGTCCAAATCAGAAGAAACTAGGGAAGTTATTTATTATGCAATAAGTACAACCTTTACATGGTTTTCTTAGTAATCTACCAATATATCCAATCATGTAAACAAGTGTTCATCTTGCAGACTTTGTGTAATCAGTGATAAGTTACTGGGTAAATCTGTAAATTAATAGGTTCCTCATCTAAAGGTTGTATTCCAGATATAATTTCTCCAGTTAAGCTGTGTAAATTATCCAAACTCTCGGTCCACATATTTTGTTTACAGTTGTAATTTGGTGAATGTTTGGCCATAAAATTATTAACAATTAAGTTTTTAATGACCAGGAGAAATGATATACAGTTGGATAAACATTACGAACCCCCCATAACTCCGTATGTAACCAAACAAATTTTCTAAATGATCTTGGTTAAATGCTGCCGTTAACATATCGAAAATTTGTCTAATTCAGTACCTACATTTCATAAATATAAAAATCCTTTTAATTGAACCTTAAATTCTTCACATGTGGAATAGTTATAAACAAATTTATTTTTTTTGGAGACTAAAAAATTTTACTTGGGCATTTCTCCACAATCCTCGTTCCAAATTTTTTGTATGTTTTTTCTTACAGGTCATTTCAGGGTTTGGCTTCAGGCTTCAGGTTTCAATATTTAACTTACATTGGAATTGAAACTATTAAATAGTTTAGTTTTTCCAAAACTTCAAAAATACTTAGTTTAAATGATTAAGATTAAATATTAAATCAGCTGATCAGCTGTCTTCGGCAGGGGGTCACAGAAAACGAAGAAATTTAATTCTGTGATCGGGCGTTACAGCGTTAGACTGGACCATAGAGTATTAGTAGTTGGTAGTTTGTCTATAGTAATATCATAGTATAAAGAGAAATACTCTGGTAATATCATTTATCGCGCCATCTGTTAACTGGGAGCAACATTTGCCGTGAGCAGTTAAATTAATTAAGCGGATTCTTTTCTAGAAATTGTGCAGCGCCCTCAAACGGGTGCGGGATTAAGTTTTCGACGGAACACCATGCGCCATAAGGGCGTTCCTTCTATTATTTATATCTTTTTTCTATGGTTTCAGTCTCAGTTCTGCTGTTGTGTGAGTCGCATCGTCTCCGAGTGTTTTTGTGTGCCGGCGTTGTGACCGTACCGTATTTAGAGTTTGTTATAAGTGATATACAACTGATTGCTGTAACAATGACAACAGCAAATCATAATTGCGTGTATAAAGACTGTTTAAATAATGACAAATATAACAAAGATATAAGTTTTTTTAAGTTCCCTATTCAAGACGTTAATCGCACTAAAGAGTGGCAAAAAAATAGTGGAAACATAAATATTGCGCTAATGGACGTTGTAGAATTAAAAAATAAACTTATTTGTGAAGTTCATTTTTCACCAGATTATATAAGAGTGAACAGAAGGAGGAAATTGTTAACAAAAACTGCAGTCCCAATCAAATGCATTGAAAAGGGTAAGTAGAGCAACATTTTTTATCTAGATTACCTGCATACATTTTTGTATACATTTAGTATTTATTGGGTGGCCACATTTTATTTGCTATTATAGAATAACTCGAGAACTAAGAAAGCGATACCTACAAAAAGATAGCCCCCTTTCTAGATCTCTTTTCTGAGACAAACTTTTGTTTTTGAGTTATTGCCGAAAACTCAATTTTTTACATAGACAATATTTTAATATGTTTATAAAATTTCTAGTTATGACACGACATAACTTATTGTACCTACGCCTTTCCTATGCGAAAATGAAATGGAGGCTATTAACCTTAAAAATAAAGATTCTATAAAAAGAGTTAAACCGAACAAATGAACCACAGATATTATTATTATCTATCGCTGAAAGGAGAAAAAAATCTTTCTAACTAAATCCGTTGACAAACCGACTACCTATGATTTCTATTTAAAAAAATTTAAGTTTATGTCATAACTCGAAATTTTACAAAATTATTAAAATATTGTGTAGGCCACTGCATTATATGTAAAAAAGTGTCTGAAAAACATAGAAATTGTTTTATCCTAATTTGTAAAACAACCGAGATATACGCAGGCACCGAAAATTTGAAAAATCCAATTTCCGTCAATAACTCAAAAACAAAAGAAGATGGGTCATATTGCATTCGGCATTTAGTTTGTCTCAGAAAAAAGGGGTTAATTTTTTTGTATATCTCTTTATTCACGAGTTGTCCAAGCAGGCAAATTTGGCCATTCGTACAGGGGCGAGTCAGATACCAGTGCATTTGGGATTTTCTCGAAAACTAGTAGAAGTCACTCTCAATCGCTTTCTATATTTAAATTATGGTTTTGAAAAATAAACTGCAGGTTTTATGTAAATGCATATTTTACGCATTTCTTGAAATTTGGCCATTTAGAGCATATTTAGCGCATAGGATTTATGTGCATTCAAGCTACGCAAATACATCCTAAATATGTTTTTCTTTAGATGTTGCAAGTGTCAAAAATTGTCATCTAAGAAAACTAAAATGGAGAAACTGTGTCCGTACCTGTACTTAATAGAGGTATATTGATCAGTTCAATAAGCCTATCAAATTTTAAATTTACGGATTAGTTTGAAATAAGCTGCCTCCGCCTTGTACTTGTGAATACAATACAATTACTTAGATTGTTTTATTGCTTAATCAGGTAGTTATCATAAATTATAGCAAGTCTAGCATGTCCTAGTTCTTCCTAATCTTCAGAAAACTTCAAATACCATCAGATAATATATGGTTCACATTGTACAGGATGTCTCATTTGGGCGTTTTTCGGCCATAAAAAAGTTTTGAGAAGATGCATAACCTACAATAATTATTTTCCACTGCACATAGTGCAGGAAAAGCTCTGTTAAAATTAACCTTTTGCCTTTTGAGGTTCCCTTTTAATATCCTCTTTACGCAAAAATGGGACACCTTGTAATTATTATATATCTGATACTATATTATTTTAATCTGTATATTAAATTTTCAATTTTATGTATTTTAATTATACAATATTATTTCAGATAACGAACATGAACTTATCCCAACATCAGGTATAGAATTAACAGTTGGTGACCACTCCAAAGCTTACAGAAGCAGAAAACGTTCGAGTTCATCCAGTGACTTGGAAACAAACATTTTAAAATATGTTGATTTTCCCAATTATAATATAGCACATAATATGTCTCCTGCTTCTAAAAGTTCCGGTAGTTCTAAATTAAGTGAACGCGTTTTAAAAATGGAATCTCCAACTAAATATTTGCTAACTAAACAGATAAATACTTTAACTTACAAAGTGAAAAATTTAAGAAAAAAAGTTTTAGCAAAACGGTCCCAAGTCAACAGAATAAAAAAAAAGACATCTTTTTCCGTGGAAGATATACTAAATAATTTGTTGATGTATCGAAGCAAGTTTGTAAAAACTTTTATTAGAATGCAAGTATCTCATAAAAAGAACACGAAATGGAAAACAGATGAACAACAGCTAGCTTTGTCTTTATTTTATAAGTCTCCAGCAACTTATAAATTTATGCTCTATTCTTGGAAATTTTCGTTACCATCAATTAGAACAATACAAAATTGGTTGAAAGTTGTCAGTCTGAAACCTGGTCTAAAAACACCGTTAATAAGTAAACTGTCCTTAAAAGCCAAAACTATGACAGACCGTGAGAAAATGATTGTTGTAATGTTTGATGAAATTAAATTAAAATCCCAGTTAGAATTCAATCAACATCAAGACATAATTGAGGGGTACCAGGATCTAGGATCTTTTGGGCGAAGTACGAAATTGGCAAATACAGGTCTGGTGTTCCTAATCCGGGGCTTACTGGTGAACTGGAAATTGCCGTTTTGCTTCTATGTCTCCTCGGGGCCCTTAAGCAGTGCCGTCTTGCATAAAATAATTATAGAAGTAATTAAAAAACTAAAACGAATGACATTTAATCCATTAGTATTAGTTTGCGATCAAGGTTCCAATAATCGAGGTGCTATGAAATTATTAGGAGCTTCAAAAGAAAACCCCGTGGTGAATATAGAGTAAAATCCAATATTTACAATATATGATGCTCCACATTTATTGAAAAGCTTACGTAATAACTTTATGAACACCAAACTACAGATTTTAGTTAATAATATACCAATTTCATGGATAGACGTTGTCAGAACATATGAAATAGACAAAAAAAGTACAACCGCAAGACCTATGGTAAAAATAACAAATACTCATATTACACCGACAAATTTCCAAAAGATGCGTGTTAAATATGCAGCACAAATTTTTTCGCATACTGTTGCTGCTGCAATACAAACTGCGTCCAAAACTGGTGAGAATAACAGCTCCTCAGCTAAACACAGCTGAATTCATCGAAAATATTAATAATATTTTCGATGCTTTAAATAGTAGGGTTTTGCATGATCCAAATCCAAATAAGAAACCACTTTCCGTTTACAATAAATACACGGTTAATTTATTACAGAGAGCATTGGAATATTTTAAAGAAATAGAACTATGGGAAAATAATAAAATAAGAAATAATATTTATTGTATTAACGGGTTTCAATGGACTATTAAATCTATTCTACTACTCTGGAATCACCTAAAAGAATTAGGAATAAAGTATATATTAACTGGATTTTTAAATCAGGATCCATTAGAAAATTTTTTTTCGGTCGTTAGAAATAGAGGAGGATATAATCCAACTCCTACAGTTAAACAGTTTCGAATTGCCATCCAGCACAACATGAATATAAGATTACAGATGAATGTGGAAACGGGAAATTGCGAATTGCAAGAGAGTGAACTTCTTAATATTGAAGAACGTTTTCAGATAAACGAAAAGGAAAATTTAGCAGCTGTTGATACTGCTACTATTTCTTGTGAAGAAATTTTGCAAGATCTGCCAAAACAAACACCTAGCACTAGTAAAGATACGGTGCCAGAAGCAAATACGTCTTTGAAGACTTGTTCAGCTATTTATGTAGCTGGATACCTTGCATATAAAATTAAAAAAATATATAATTGCAAAAAATGTGCGGCAAGCCTAACCAAAAGAGAAGAGAGCCTAATAAATTCAAAAGAATTATTTCTATTATCCAAGGATTATAGCCGAGAAGGCGACAAAATAAAATGGTTGAAGAGGCCCTCTGAAGAATTTGGTGAAATCGTAATAAATTTATTAAATAAATTCAATGAGGTTTTTGATAAAACAAAATTTGGTTCAGATGTGTCAAAAACGATTAAACAATATTTAGATTCATATTTATCTGAGAATTTTTCATGTTGGTACCAGACACAATCTGAGTGTATAGATCATATACAGTTTATGTTGAAATTGTTTATAAAAATGAAAATTTTTAGAAACTTAAAATGGGAAACAGGGAGGCTTTATGAAACCAAAGAAACACGGAGAAAAGAAAAGGAAACCATCAAGAAACCCCACAGGAAAATTAGAATTTTACAAAATTAAATAAGCAACCATAAGTACCTATTTCATTTTTAAGAACGGGAACTCATGTCACTTTTTTTACCATTGCCCAGTAATTATTTGCTGTGATAACTATTTTACAAAATTAAATTGCTTGTCTAAAAAAACAGTTAAATATTTAAAAATGAAATAGTTTCTTTCGTATGCCTATATATTGGTTACAGAGAAATACTATAGCCTCACTGATTTTATATATTTGTAAATTAAAAGGAAGCATTTTGTGTAATTACTTAACTATAATAAATACTTAGTTAGATAGCTGATAGTAATTTACTCTATCTACTGATTTTATTTTCCTTTCACAATAAATATCATAAATGTTTTTATTGTTATGTCTTTTTATTTAGGCCATATATTTTTTAGAAAAATGTATACTTATCAAACATGTAAGTATTTTTGTGTATTCGAGTAAAATATGTTATATAATATTTTATAATAAAAATTAATATATATTATATAAGCATTAAATTTACTAAAATACAAATACCTGTCTAAAGCATGTCATTTCAGAAAGTACAGACAGTATTTCTCTTAATTTCTTATCTGGTAAGTATCTACACGGTTGTCTCTCAAAGTAAGATATTTTCACACTTCTGTTAATTTTATTTCTAGCAGAAGTACATAAACTTTTATAGAAACATTTTTATACTAGAGTAGTAAGTCAACTTTTTTTATTTTAAATTGATATTTACACCCTGCAGATTTGTACATTTTCCGCATGAAATTCTATGAGTATCTTGAATAACAAACGTTGTCTTAGAAAATTTTAAATTTTCGGTGGGTACTTACCTGCCTCTACTAATTTTTAAAAAATTTTACAGACTAAATAGTAGCAGAGCTACCATTTAAAAAAATGTACCTAACTGCCCTATGTACCCTACTTTTATTTAATTTTCAAATTTTCATTGTTATTTTACTTACACACTGTATACAGCCATTAGTTAATTATTATCTATTGCCCTTCTTATATCAAAAAATTAAATATGTCATTCACCAAATAGGCAAACTTATATTTATTATTGGTATAACAAATACCTAAGTAAATAAATGGTACCTAAAATACCGAAAATAATATCGTTTTCCGCTCATAAAATGTAAACCAATTAAACCTCAATAATAAATACAAAACCGGTAAAATAATATTTATAATTAATAATTATCCTACCTCAATTAATAATAATTGAGGAACATATAATATATATTAAGGATATAAATGCAATACCCTAGCTTTTCTATTCATATTCTTAAAACTAAATAAATTAAAGCCAAATCCTTCGAGCCAAGTCGCGGCACGCTAAATAATTACACCTACTTAGGTATTTTTTGAATTCCCGTTCCTGCTCCTTCAAAATCATGTAATAAATAGATGTTTCTCATATTTTCTCGTTGGTGGCGCTTCGCTACAGTGCTGCAGTTTGTGGACGGTGCGGTACCAGGGGTAAAATGTAGTGGGAATGTGTACGAATACGCGTTATGCCATTAGACTTGCTCCTCTTTAAAAACTTCGTCACTCAACGGTCTTGGGTAACTCTATTTATGTTGTTGTTATTACAGCGTTCTGTAAACAATTCGCTGGCCTTTACGCATTATCCGGTAGATACCCAGCATCTATCAGGTAGATAAAATTTGCCCCTTTCTATGACTTCATATAGAGTACCTATTCTTTTACCCAGATATGCCTATCTTAAATCTAAACTTAGTGTCAAAGCCTATTTTTTTTTCAAAATTTCCCATTAAAAATTTTTCACAGACTTAGCCATAAAAATAGCCACCTCGATTGATAAAATAAAAATAATTATAGTGCGTTCCCCGGTACCGGACAAGTCGTTCTGCCTTTTTATAAGACGACAAAGGGCACTTCCCTTGCCCACCCAGCATTTTTTTTTGAAAATTTCCATAAATAATTGTTCACAGACTTAGCCATAGAAATTACTATCCCGATCGGTCAAATAAAAATAATTCTAGTGCCGCTCTCGGCCCCGGACAAGTAGTTCCGACTATAGTACATATAGGCGACAAAGGGAAATTTAGTAAAATATATAGGGCATTCTCTTTAAAAAAAACATATTATTTTGTACTCTTATACTTTTTTAATTTTGAAAAAATCATTTTATGGTAGTAGTGGTGAGAAACACACCATAGTGCCCCCTTTTACGCAAAGCTAGTCGGGACATATTGCCCGTGGAGTAGTTGTTTTCGGCATCTCCTTCAAATAAATCATTTTATGGTGTTTTACACTCCTCACTTATTTCTCTACAAGACATTTGTTTAAAATTTAAAAAACCTCTATAAATAAGGAAGTTAGGGTAGAGGAACTGTGGGCTGAAAACCCTACAAAAATTTATACTAGATTTTAATATATCGTTCGAACAACTGATCTGGGACCGAGGGCGGCACTAGGATTTTTTTTGTTTTACCGATCGAGATAGTCATTTCTATGGCTAAGTCTGTGAATAATTATTTATGGGAAATTTTGAAAAAAAATTATGCTGGGTGGGCAAGGGAAGTGCTCTTTGTCATCCCATACAGACAGAATTTGTATGGACTTGTCCAAGACATTTGTTTAAAATTTAAAAAACCTTTATAAATAAGGAAGTTAGGGTAGAGGAACTGTGGGCTGAAAACCCTACAAAAATTTATACCAGATTTTAATATATCGTTCGAACAACTGATCCGGGACCGAGGGCGGCACTAGGATTATTTCTATTTTACCGATCGAGATAATAATTTCTATAGCTAAGTCTGTGAACAATTATTTATGGGAAATTTTGGAAAAAAAATTATGCTGGGTGGACAAGGGAAGTGCCCTTTGTTGTCCTACATAGTCAGAACAACTTGTCGGACACCAGAAACGGCACCAAAATTATTTTAGTTTCACCGTTACAAATAGTAATTTCTACGGCTAACTTTTATGGGTAACTTCACTCAAGTATATACTATACGTATAAAACACTGACACTCTGACTACTGTGTATAACCAGTCGACTAAATTAAAAATATGTGACTGTGGGTGTCCTAAGCAAGGCAGTAGGTACCGACGAATAAAAAATATTTAGTTTTATACAGTGTGTATAATGGAAATGGAAATCCAACTGAAAAAAATAAAAAATCTTTATTTTTTTAAATGGAAACACCAGTTTTTTATTTTAATGAATTCTACGCCCAAAAATCTGGGTAGTTTGTATTCACTCTCCTTATTCATAACGATATTTTTATTGATAGAAATTCTATAAATCCAACCAAGTGTTGTATGTTTCCTTATTTGATTAATTCTAAGTACAGTTAGAACTAAAAAAAACAGTTTCTGTAAATTTATTTTAATAAAATATTGATAAGATGAAGATTTCTTATAATTTGTATGAACTACTGAATCTAAATTTACAAAAAATAGATTTTTTATAGTATACTTTTAATATTATTTATTAACTTATTTAATTGTTTACATCTTTCTTTATATAGGAATTAAGCCAAAAAGTTAACAAGAGATGAATTATTAATGAAATTATCAAATAGTATGCTTCAATAAAGTTTTGTATTTCCTCGTTACCAATTATCCTAGGTATGCAAAGGAATAACCTTATTATTTTTAAGATATGTGACACATTTGCCATTCGATATCCGCAAAAACCGGAGCCATCGCCAAGCCAAACGCAATGTGCTATTAAACAAATTATAGAAAATTTCAAGAATTTTGGATCCGTTTAAAATAACAATGCATGTTTAATTTACAAAGAAAAACAGTGAAAGCACATAACCCTGGATTTTAAGAAAAATAATTTTACAGTAAATGTTCAAACTGACGTCCTTGAACTTCCAGACATTTTTCGCATCTGAGCAGCACTTGTTCATGGGTCGCTCTTCTTATTGACTCGGGATTTAAGTTTGCAAATTCATTCCTCACTCGCTGCATCCAATCTTCCATAGTTGTTAAGGGAGTGTTATAGACTCGATCTTTAACTGTGCCCCAAATAAAAAAATCTAGCACTGAAAGATCTGGGGACCGAGGTGGCCAAAGGAAAGGACCATTGTTGGCTATCCATCGATCATCAAAAGCATTCCGTAAAAAATTAGCGATGAGGTAGCCACCATGTGCAGGAGCGCCATAATGCTGGTAAAACAGGTTTCTATGAATAGCGAGCGGCAAATTATCTAAATAGTCGGTTTCAAAATTTTGTAAAATGTTCAAATAGCCTTCACCTACAAAGTTAATAAGCACATTTTTAATCTACAATGATCCAAAAACGCATAACTTACCATTTAAATTTTCTTGATAAAAATGTAGTTCCACAACCCCATCATTTCTAATTGCACAATATACATTAAATTGCCAGGATTGTTGAAAATTTTGCTCTCTATGCACATGTAAATTGGAATCACTCCAATAATGGGAATTGTGTCGATTGAAGGCACTATTTTTTGTAAATTTAGCTTCATCTGTCCAAATGATATTGTCCAAAAAAAAAATTGTTTCTTTGCGACCCAATTATGATAAATTCACAGAATGCTACTCGTCTTTGAAAATCAATATCTCTCAGATGTTGAACTATGGAAAATGCGTATGGATGGAATTTATGTTTGCGTAATATTCTATGAACTGTTGATTTGGCCAATCCCGACTCCAACGCAGCTTGTCTTACAGACATTGTCGGATATGCGGCGAAATATCCCAAAATAACAATTTCAATATTCTCATTATTAACGATAGGTTTATTTCTTTGCACTATTGACTTAACGGATCCAAAATTCTTGAAATTTTCTATAATTTGTTTCATATCACATCGCGATGGCTTCGGTTTTTGCGGATATCGAATGGCAAGTGTGTCACATGTTCTTGATATAAGTTTATGACTTTCTCCATAAATAATAAATAAGTTTAAATAATCTTCGTTTGTATAATTTAAGCGCCCCGGCATGAATTAATGATTTTCAAAAGGTAAGTGACAGGTGTAAACAAACATAACATTTGATTGTTTTCAACATGGCCATTTTCGTCATGGCCAAGTAAGAGTGGTTGCACTTAAAATCCGCAGCAAAATCGCCATATAAAAATTTATATAGCCAATATCTCAAGGGCTGTCTCAATAGACAGCCTTATACAAACTTACCCTAATTTTTAATGCTTAATAAGATGAAATAATAAAAACAGGTGGATTCCATTTGAAAAAATTGACTTTTGACAGTTTTCTCAATTCAATTTTCATTCTTCTTTTTTGAACACCCTGTATTAATAATTATCAAAATATCATACAAAGACTTCTAAAATAGGTCCACCTCTACAAGGAATCCAAACCAAATTAAATAAGAAAAGCTTCCGTGTAGGAAAAATTGATAATTATTTTTCGGTTTGCAAACGTCATTTTTGACATAAAATTTGAAATATGTCAAAAACGGCTATACTTAAGTATATGACATTATACACGAAATATAATTAAAATTTTGAGTAGAATTCAAAAATCTACTAATATACAGGGTATTCCATTTGAAATAAGCATGTTGACACCTACTTCCGGTATAACCGGAAGTGCAGCCATCTTGAAAATATTTTAGATCGCTTTCCCCCAGTGACTTTGATACACTGCCCAATTTTCATTTTTTTCCCAATTATACTCGTAGTTTGCCATATATAGATCGAGGCGGTTCCCGGTGGGACACCGTGTATATATATATATATGTATACAGGGTGTCCACCTAGTGCGCGTAAGTCCAATATCTGGGTTAATAAAAGAGATAACTTAATTTTTTTTTCTACAGGGTTGTCTAATATCCCGAGCTGCACAAAATGAAAATATATTTACATATTCAGGGTGTTCAGTTTTTCCTGGACAGGTACCAACTTCGTTTTTCTAAATGGAAATATATATTTTTTATTGCTTTTTCGAACTAAACCCTTGATTTTAGTAGGACTTTCATCAGCCTTCCCTATACCTAACTTAAACTGTTTTTGAAATATTGACTGGTGAATATTGACATTTTTGCAACTTTGACACCCTGTAAAATCTAAACGGTTTGAGATCAAGCAAAACGGTTTGCACATTCCTATCTTAACTTTTTATAAGCTATCGTTTGATACTAATTTCAAATTTATCCAAGAATTAAAAATTTTCAAAATTTTCGGAAAATTTTTAATTCCTGGATACATTTGAAATTAGTATCAAACGATAGCTTATAAAAAGTTAAGATAGGAATGTGCAAACCGTTTTGCTTGATCTCAAACCGTTTAGATTTTATAGGGTGTCAAAGTTTCAAAAATGTCAATATTCACCCGTCAATATTTCAAAAACAGTTTAAGTTAGGTATAGGGAAGGCTGATGAAAGTCCTACTAAAATCAAGGGTTTAGTTCGAAAAAGCAATAAAAAATATATATTTCCATTTAGAAAAACGAAGTTGGTACCTGTCCAGGAAAAACTGAACACCCTGAATATGTAAATATATTTTCATTTTGTGCAGCTCGGGATATTAGACAACCCTGTAGAAAAAAAAATTAAGTTATCTCTTTTATTAACCCAGATATTGGACTTACGCGCACTAGGTGGACACCTTGTATATACGAGTATATATATATATATATTTTTTATTATTTTTTCTTCTTGGGGATATGGTTCGAAATGACTAATTTTTTAATTAATTGGAAGTTGTTCTACAGATATTTTCCATACGTTTCGGTAACTGATTGTTGCCTTTATCAATGATTTGAACTTAATACCTAGATATACTAGTTCCAACTAACACATCGAACGAGACGCTCGCGTTCGCTCTGTAGTGAACAAAAGTTTTGGAAAGAAAAGTGTGATCAAACTTGTGTGAAATGCCACCTGAAACAAGAACAAATAGTGATACTATAATAAATTTTCTGAAAAGTCAGGAGTTTATTAAAATTTTAAAAAGTGTTGTGAAAGAAGAAACACAGATTTTGCATCAGAAAATTGAGAAGTTAGAAAATGAAGTGAAGAATTTGAGAGAAAGTAATATAGATTTGGTAAAATTATTAACAGAAAACAAAAACAAATAAGAAGGATTACAACTGGATGATTGCGTAAATTTAAATCAACCAAGAAAATTGTTTAATTCCCAAAATAAAGTAGAGGAGATAAGACCACAAGGAGGAAGTAAAAAAGGTAAAGAGATAAGGCAGGTAGAAGAAGAAAAAATGGAAGAACAAAAAAACGCTAAACCAAAAGAAATATGTAAATAAATAACAGGAACCCAGCGACGAAAAGTGGAATTTCCCTAGAATAAGACAGTGGAGACGAAACAGTAGGAATAAAAGATCAGGACCTATTTATGGCAAAGCTAGTGAGGATGAGCTACCCTTCAAAGGAGTGGTGAAGTATACAGACTATCATGTATACAGGTTACCACCAAAGCTGAGTGAAAGTGATATTTTAGATTATTTGTTGCAGAAAGACATAAATGAAGTTAAATGTGAAAAAATGCAATATAGATACCCTGAAGAATACTCTTCATTTAAAATATCTGTATCATTAAAGCAAGAAAAGTCATTTAGAGACCCGAATATATGGCCAGAGTACTGTGTGATTAATCATTTTTTACACAAGATACCAACAAAAAACCAGGAAAACTAGATATAAATAGGAAAGCTGCTAACTTCAACATACTAAATCAAAATATACAATCAATTGGAAATAGTGTATAAAAAATAGGTATGCTTATCCATAAATATAAATGCAAAGTCTTAACACTGTCAGAACACTGGAAGTCGTTAGATGAGTTAAAATCTTACAAATTAAGAGGTTTTAAACTGGTATCCAGCTACTGCCGTGAATCAGGTCAACATGGTGGGGTTGCTGTTATTGTGATGAAAAATTGAACACGCGGGAAAAAAATGAGTTGAGTGGGCTGTGTGAACCAAAGATTTTTGAATGCGCTGCTGTAAATGTTAGTTACCATAATTATAATTTTGTAATAATTACGGTATATCGAACACCGGACTCTCGGATAGATTTATTTTTCAAAAAATTTTTCCAGCTATTGGAACTATTATTTGTAAATGATGACGTGTTTATTATTACAGGGGATTTTAACATAGATTTTAAAAGTATAGGAAATTTAAATACTCAAAAAATGCTATCTATTTTAAATTCTTTTAATGTAAATGTATTAATTGATGATTATACAAGAGTTACTAATACATCGAGATCGTGTGTGGATAATATTCTTACAAATGTAAATTCTTGGGATTATTGTACAAAGGTTTTAGAAACTCATGTGTCAGACCATAGGGCCCAATTGTTAACTTTAAATATATGTAGTAACTTGAAACAAGACTTTAAATTTTATCGCTGCTTTAACGAATCAAATAGTACATTAAATTTTAAAAATTTGCTAAAAGATACAGACTGGTCTACTCTGTTGGAAATAAAAGAAAATGAAATAAATTTACAATAGAATATGTTTATATCCACGTTCATCACAGCTTTAAAAAATTGTTTTCCGTTAAGGAAGGTACCCATTAAAAATGGTTATTATGATCCGTGGGAAGAGTCTCCTGAAATTGCGTTGTGTCAGAGTAGGCTAAGTACGTTATGCACCATTTTAAGGCAAGATCAAAGTTATAAAGACTTGTACAACTTGGAAAAGGCTAAATTGGAAAATTTACTAATCGAGGCTAGGGAAAGATAATATAAAGATAAAATTGTAAACTCAGATAATGTATTCAAAACTGTCTGGAATATTGTTGACGATGTATCAGGCAATATAAAACGATCTAGAAACAAGGACTCCGTATTCCTTGAAGATCCTGTGGAAAAGGTAAATACGATAAACTCATTTTTTATAAACTCAGCAGTAGATATAGTAAAAAAATTACCGACCATACCGTTTGTAAATAAAATTTCAGAAAATCCAAACAACATTTTTTGCGGTCGAGTTAATGAACAAGAAGTTTTACAAATAACTAAATATTTAAAAAACAAAAACAGTTCTGGAGTAGATGAAGTTTCCACATCACTTCTGAAAAAAGTGATAAATGAAATTTTACAGCCAATATGTTTTATTATTGAAAATTCTATAACTTATGGTGTATTTCCGACTCTATTAAAAACAGCAAATGTAATCCCGGTGTACAAGAAAGGTGACCCCAAAAACTTAACAAACTTTCGGCCAATCAGCTTACTGTCATCTTTTTCAAAAATCTTTGAAAAAGCGGTATGTAATAGAATAGTAGGGTTTTTTGAAACCAATAAATTATTTAGTGAAAACCAACATGGGTTTTTGAAAGGCAAATCAATAAATACTGCCTTATTTGATTATATAAATGGTATATTAAATGCTATAAAACAAAATGAAGTGCCCATGGGAATTTTTTTGGATTTGTCCAAAGCATACGACTCAGTGGATCATAATATATTATGACAAAAACTATCAAATTATGGAGTAAGAGAATCAATGTTAAATTGGATAATGTCTTATTTAGAAAACAGAGTCCAATTTGTTAGTATCTTTTCAAACAATAAGGAGATAAAGTCGGAAATAAAACCAGTACTTTTAGGCATTCCGCAGGGGAGCATAATGTGCTTTATAGTCGACTGTCATCATAATGCTGTCATTATGAAAGTCAAAATCGTTAATAATCTGACACTTTCTAGCACCCGTGCTGTAATGTGAAAGAATCGTGCCATAAAATCCACTTTATGGCACAATGCTATAGTAACCATATGCGAACATTCTACGATTGCACAAATTTAAGTTTTTAAAACTTAAATTGTCTGTTAAAACCACAGTTCGACTATAAAATAGCGTATGAAATTCGTTTATAATGCTCGATTATGGCATTCGTGAAGTGTTAGCGCATTCGCTTCGCTCATGCGCCAAAATTCACTCATGCCATAATCTGCTGCATTATAAACTAATTTCATAATATACTATTTTAATATTTATATCAACGATTTACGTAATATTCTGAATCAAAGTGAGCACCGCATTATAAATTTTGCCGATGACACCTCACTGCTAATCCAAGCAAAAACTATTAACACCTTACTAACTCAAGCTGATGCCATCATGAAAACAGTAGAAAATTGGTTACTACAAAATAAGCTAGTCTTAAATAAAGAAAAAACTTGTCACGTAATATTTAGAACAAATAGATCACATTTAAGTATAGATGAAAAGAATATAAATATAAATAATCGGAAAATAGAGATGAGCGTGTCAACAAAATTTTTAGGTATTTATGTAGATGAAAATTTAAATTGGTCTCGACATATTACAGAATTGATGAAAAAATTAAATGGCCTTTGTTACATTATGAGAGTTTTAAATAAATATGTTGATAAAGCAGTAATGAAAACGGTCTATTATGCTTCCTTTATCTCAAGATTAACATATGGCATTATATTTTGGGGCAGAGCATCTGATATTAATAAATTAGGTATTTGTCATTCAAAAGCAAGCTATCAGAATTATTAGTAATATGTCAATTAGTAACAGTTGCAGAGGAAAATTCAGGGAAAATAGATATCTTACGGTTACTGGAATATACATTTATGAATGCTTGATGTTTAAATTTAAATATAAAGCAAAATATAACACACAACAAATAAACCATAGGTATAATACTAGATGATTCAATGACTATTGTTTTCCCATCCACAGGTTAAGCATGTATCAAAAAGGACCTTTCTACGCAAGCATGAATTTTTTTAATAAATTGCCAAATAGTATAAAGTGTATTACAAATATTAAATGTTTTAAAAGAGAACTTTTCAATTATTTGGTTGAAATTGAACCGTATTCAATAAATGAATTTTTTTGAATATAAAGCTGTAATTATTATTACTTTACTAGCGTGTATTACCTTGTTTCTGGATGGTTCCTATGCTGCTTTTAATTTAAATTTTTTTTTAATATAGTTGTTAAGTGGTGTATTTTCCAAGTTTTCCGCATGGAAGGGGTAAGAATGTAACAAATGAATTTTATAGGTATATTTATACTATGTTAGTGACCTGTTTCAACCTACTGTATTTCACTTTGCAGATGTTCGTAGTTGTTTGAAATAAAGTGTATTATTATTATATAAAAATTATATTTTACATTATTTTTCCGCTGGATATAACTTGAAAATTTACATACCTCAGCCATATACATCATACCAGTCGTTTTCAATTATAGATGATATCGTAATCAACTTAACTCACTTAAACTTAACAACTTAACCTTATCTAAAATTTCTATTGTTTTTTCTTTTTGTAGATCATGTTTTGCCTTTCGGGTTCAAAGATTTCTACTAGACTGAATGTTTAATGAAAATTATTTATTTTGGAACTACCATTATTGTGAACATGTGTTTATTTTATTGGGGTTTCTTGGGTATTTTGTCAGTGGCTATAAATACGTAGGTATACAATCAGTGGCGTGTACTGAAGTTTTTTTTTTTAAATTATTATAATTATAATTGAAAATGACATCATCTGGTGTACAATGGTATCATCTATATGGCTGAGGTATGTAAATTTTCAAGTTATATCCAGCTGAAAAATAATGTAAAATATAATTTTTATATCTAGGTGTTAAGTTCAAATCATTGATAAAGGCAACAATCAGTTACCGAAACGTATGGAAAATAAAACAACTTCCAATTAATTAAAAAATTAGTCATTTCGAACCATATCCCCAAGAAGAAAAAATAATAAAAAAATATATAAAAAACAAGGTTCAAGAAAAATGAAGATTCATGAAATTTTACAATTTCTATGAATTTTTATATATATACCTATGTATATATATATATATATATGCACAACATATAGATACGCCTCCAAATATACAGGCATTGACAGAACTCGCCTCCGATTTTGGAGGCGAAATGGAAAAAATGGAGGCGAAAACGAATTGCCGTGTATATATGGTTTAAATGAATTTTTACCATCCATCTGTCAATTTGGCAGATTTTAGTATGGAGTCGAAAATGATGTTCCATCTCTACATATATACACTCTAGTACATATCATCGCACACCAGAGTGCGCCACTCTTTTTACCCTAGATATGATCAAATATATTCAACAGTTGCACTCGCCTCTTTAAACTTAAAATACTTATTAGACTCCTTTTGTTGGCAACGTCGCACGGAGTGGAAATGTGTAGGTAGACAGATACAAAAAATATATTAATTTAATTATATTGTGATGTGAATTATTAGTAGCTGTAGCTGAGCGGCAGAAAGTGGTCATATGGATATGGGAAAAGCTTTTAATTGTGTATTCTTCAGATTGCATACTGTAAATGGACTGACCAATTGACCATGTCCAAGACCATGTCCAAGAAAATGTGTTAAGGTATGTGAGGTAGAGTTGAGAATGAGAATAAGACAATATAATTATTCTTAAATTACTGTATTTTACGTACAATTACATGTATAGTGTACAGGGTGGGGCAAATTCGATGGGATTGTAGGATATCTCAGAAAATATTGGAGATAGAAAAAATGTAATGCCACGTTCTCGAGCCCAATTTTCAAAACAAATTCAAGTGTCAATTCAGAAATCCTGTGATTTTAGTTGTTTTCGAATTACAGGGCGATATTCATTTTTTTGACATTTCCGACCACCCGTGTATCTCCGGAACTAAATAAGTTATGATAAAAGTTAAAACTGCTATAGATCAATTCTCAGACATAGAATCGAATGGTCTTATTAGTTTCTTAGTATATCTTATAGTTATGGAGCTATGAAGCAAACTTATATTTTTTTAAATGGGAATCATAGTTGGCTATGGCCTATGCTAGTTATTTTTACAAATTTAGGAAATACAGGGTGTTTATCATTTTAATTTTGTACATATTTTTATATTGTGATGAAAAGTAGTTGGCTATGGAAATATTATATCTTCACAAAGGCTATACCTAAATGTTGTAAATGGAAATTGTTAAATAATACATAAACAAAAAATTTACCAAATATGAAGACATAAAGGGATTAAAATATGGCACCTCATTGTTTATTTATTTATTTATTTATTTATTTACATTACTTGTCTTACAGGATTAAACCCAATTACAAGACAAGGTTACCACAAAAATATACTACTAGGTACTAAATTACATCTGAATATAAACTAAAACACTTAAACATGAAAAATAAACATAGTAAATAATACAGAACAAAGAATACAGAACAGAAAAAAATACGCCAGAATTTTACATCAGTGAGGTAACAATCTCCGAACTGCAGTACCCGAAATATTGAAGTAGTCAATAGTGATTTGCTTATTATACAAATAAAGCATTGAGTATAAAGGTGAGAACTTTAAAATATTTGTCCTGGGAGTTGAGAGATAAAAAGTATTGAAGTTTCTGCTGTTCTCACGGGGAATATGAAAATTTAATTTACATAATATATTGGGACAGTCAATGACATTATTCATGATATTGAAGAGTGTCGTTTGCAAAAGATATTCCCTTCGCTTCTTCAATAAACAAAACTTAAATTTATCCAGTAATTCATGATGGGGATACCCCTGTGGCGGGTACCATCCTTCCTTTCTCAAATTAATATATTTTAAAAATTTACGCTGTATATTTTCTAATTTATCACTGTAAACATTATAGCCTGGGTTCCAGACAACAGCACCATATTCAAGCCTGGATCTTACATAAGTGATGTATAGTGTCCTGATAACATCAATTTCAACGAAGTCCCGAGTGCATCGTAAAATAAAACCAAATATCTTTGAGGTCTCAGATATAATATTGTCGATGTGAGTACTAAATGCGAGTTTCACATCAAACGTAACACCAAGATCTTTGAATGAGTGGACACGAGAGACTAGGCTGTTATTTAATTTATAGTGTAACGTCAGGGGCAGTGATTTTGATGTAAACGACATAATATTACATTTTTTAGGATTAAGTTGGAGATTATTTACTTCGCACCAATCAGATACTATATCCAAGTCCTTTTGAAGTGCAATGCAATCATCTATATTTACTATTTTCTTGTATATTTTTACGTCATCAGCATATAATAGAAATTTACCTTCAACTTTACATCCA
Organism: Pogonocherus hispidulus; assembly: GCA_963924545.1. Classification (NCBI taxonomy): domain Eukaryota; kingdom Metazoa; phylum Arthropoda; class Insecta; order Coleoptera; family Cerambycidae; genus Pogonocherus; species Pogonocherus hispidulus. The sequence continues at coordinate 33,563,546 of OZ004696.1, read as the reverse complement.
ATATCATTTATAAATAGGTTAAAAAGTAAGGGGCCAAGTACAGATCCTTGAGGAACACCTGATGTAGCAAGGTACTGACAAGATCTAGTTCCACTTACTTCGACATACTGAAATCGTTCCTTCAAATATGAATTAAACAAAGCGATTAATGCATTAGAAAATCCGAAATTTTCAAGTTTTATAAGTAATAACCGATGATCCAATCTGTCAAATGCCTTAGTGAAATCCAAGTAAATTACGTCACACTGATATCCACCATCCATTAATTCCGCAATTTCTTGAGTTATCACCAACAGATTAGTAGTAGTCGATCGGCCCTTATAAAATCCATGTTGAAAAGGCGTAATCAAATTCTTAGTAAGAAAAAATATACGATCATGAATAAGAAATTCGAATATCTTGCAAAAGTTGCATATTATTGACACTGGCCTGTAGTTACAGATATCAGATCTGTCACCCTTCTTATATACCGGACAAACTTTAGCTATTTTCCACAATTCTGGAAACGATTTGGATTTTAGACATAAGTTAAATAGTATCTGCAGAGGTTTACCTAAAATAAACCTACAATCACGTATTAAAAATGCTGGAATAAAGTCCGGCCCTGTCGTCAATTTATTTTTAAGTTTCTTTATTGCTGAGATTACCTCATCTACAGAAAACTCATCAATATTAATAGTAGGAAAAAGACATGTATTTTCTATCCCATTAAATGTCTGATTGTTAGACGAAATAGGCGAGTATGACTGCTTAAAAAAATCGGCAAACGAATTTACAATATTGACTGGGGTGCATATTTGTTTTGTGTTGTAGGTCATTTTACTAGGAAGTCCAGCGGTTTCCCTTTTCTTTTTAACAAATGACCAGAATTGTTTCGGATCATGCTTTATTTCCCGCTCCGTATTCTCGATAAACTTTTTGTAGGCATCGTCAACGTCCTTTTTTATTTTTCCCCGTATTATTCTAAATCTGTCTAATTCTCTTATGTTCCCAGATCTTATATAATTCTTATGATGTTTGTGCTTTTGTCTGATAGAGCAAATAATGTCGCGTGAAAACCAGGGGGGGTACTTTCTATTCCGGAATTTACTATACTTAGGAATATGTGCGTCAAAAGAGTCATATAATACACCATAAAAATTCTTTAAAGCATCATCAATATTATTAATATTTCCTAACGCAGACCAGTCTACCTTTGTAGACTGTGTGTGACTGTAGATTGTTATTGACATTGTAGAATTTTTCTAAATTAGAAGCACTTTCTGAATTCCTAATATTTAAGTAATTTTGCTCTTACCTTAAATAGCAGAACTATAAACTACTTTAAATAGGTAGGCCCACGAAAACTGTCAAATTAATTAAACTTCAGATAGGTTATTTTCATTATTTTTCCTATGAGAAATATTGCTAACGGAATCGATAGTACAGACTGCCAAACACTTCTGATTACTAAAATACTGAAGCGAAATGCTTTTCCAATTAGAAAATCGGTAAAAATTAACGTTTTAGGATAACCCGTATAGTTTACATACTTAAACATCTCAAGGTAAATTTCTGACAACAGGCTAGGTAGTGCAGTGGGATAGTTGTATGATTCAAAAAATCGTAAGGCTGATTTCGCTACTTCGAGTCACGCTGGAGGTTAACTTTTTTTTTCACTTTGTAATTCCAATTATTTATTAGTATTAGTTTGGAATTAATTCCTTCATTTTGGCAGTCTGTAAAATTCATAGGCCAGCTATATCTCCCCACTAGATTTTTTCTATGGGAATTTATAAAATCTGAAGTATACAAAGTGGTGATTAATAATGGTATTGTTCATAATTTAAGAGATAATATTGTCACAACATTTAGGCAAATAACAAATGTCCATCCGGAGAATGCTTGTAAAGCCATCAGAAAGCGCTGTCAGATGTGTATTAATGAAGATAGTGGTCATTTTGAACAACTCTTGCATTAAATTATTTATATTTTTTTAGTTTACTTTTTCTATTTATTACTGGTATTTTTCTTCGTTTGTGAAAAATTTCTTCCTAAAATTAAAATTATCTTAAAATAAAACAATTGGGCCTACTTATTTAAAACAGTTTGTAGTTCTGTTATTTAAGGCAAGTGGTATAAAAGTGCTTCTCATTTAGCTAAATTCTACAATGTAAATAACAATGAGGTGTTATATTTTAATCCTTTTATGTCTTCATACTTTAGTAAATTTTCTGTTTATGTATTATTTAACAATTTCCATTTACTTTCAACATTTAGGTATAGCTTTTGTCAAGATATAATATTTCCATAGCCAACTACTTTTCATCACAATAAAAAAATATATATAAAATTAAAATGTTAAACACCCTGTATTTCCTACATTTGTAAAAATAACTATAGCATATTATATATCATTGGAAAGCAAAAAAAAATCTTTTTTCTAGGACATAGCCAAGTATGATTCCCATTTAAAAAAATATAAGTTTGCTTCATAGCTCCGTAACTGTAAGAGATACTAAAAAACTAATAACACCATTCGATTCTACGGCCGAAAATTGACCTATAGCAGTTTTAACTTTTATCATAACATATTTAGTTTCGGCGATGGTACACGGGTGGTCGGATATGTAAAAAAAATCAATATCGCCCTGTAACTCGAAAACAACTGAAATCACAGGATTTCTGAATTGACAGTTGAATTTGTCTTGAAAATTGGGCTCTAGAACGTGGCATTAGATTTTTTCTATCTCCAGTAGTTTCTGAAATACCCTGCAATCCCATCGAATTTGCCCCGCCCGGTACACGTAGGTACAGCTCGACAAATGAATTGATATTCATCGATAGACGAATCAATTGATTGCTCGATAATTGAATTTATTGATGTTGTATAACATAAATTCTACAGTGTAATAATAATAAAGTAACGCACAAAATTTATAACTTTTATACAGAGTGATTTTTAAAAAAACGCCGTGACAGGTCGATTTTGTTTTTAAAAAGACCATGCTCACATGATAAAATTTTGTTTTATCTGCTTTTGTTTTACGTCATCGTACATTTTTGTAAATTGAACACCCTGTATATTTTTACATATTTGGATAGGGCGTTCTCTAACGAATACATTGATATAGGGATAGGGTTTGATGGAGTTACCTCTAATAGTAGGGGATATATACCTTAAATACTGTTCCATAAGAGCAATGTGTTAGAGAAAGACTTTGTAAGGGCTGTAGCCTAGCAACGAATCCATATTCTCTTTCTAACTCATTATGTTTATGGAACACTCATTAAGGTATATCTCCCTCACTATTAGAGCTAGATCCATCAAACCCTATATCAATGTATTCGTTAGAGAACACCCTAACCAAATATATAAAAATATACATGGTTTTTACGCTAAAACGAAGGCAGATAAAACAAAATTTTTCATGTCAGCACGTGTCCTTTAAAAAAAACAAAATCGACCTGTCACGGCGTTTTTTGAAAAATCACTCTGTATAAAAGTTATGAATTTTGTGCGTTACTTTATCATAACACTGTAAATACAGGGTCATCCAACCAAAACTTGACCCCCCCCTGATTTTGGGAAGTAAGAATTTCCCGGAAAATTTCCAAACTACGTCAACACATTTTGAGGGGGAAGAACTGTAATGAAAAAAACAACACCCAAACGTCACCCTATACACGTCACATCAACTCACTTAAGAATTTTAAAGGGCACGAGGGGTCATGAAATACATCAAATTAAAGGAATTTTTATCCTGTAAACAACAATATTTTTGTTTTTGATGTGCCGAGCAATGTAAAAGAAAAAAATCAGTTTGAAATAAAGAAGCTGAAATTAAACCAAATCAATTTTTATTTAATGAATTTCTCAAAATGGCCCTCATTAACTTGCAAACATAAAGCCTATCATTAAATGCTCTTTGTTTTTGATGCGCTGATTAAAGTATAAGGAAAAAATATATAAGGAAAGTTTAAAATAAAAATGCTGAAGATAAAGAAACAATTATGCTAACAAAATTGTTATTTTTTTGATGAAGGCAAAAAATTGCTATTTTATCTCTTTCTAGAATACAATAAATTTGCTGCTATTTTTCACTTGTGACTACCAACTTGTTGTAGTAGTTTGTTTTTGAAAGAATGCCTAAAAGTGTTCTCGAAATGGTGTATTCTATCGAAGAAAGAGTGGAAGTTACCGTGTGGTATCGAAATAATGATTGCGCTAAAGCTACAGCAAGAATTTTCAATGAAAACTACACTGAAAGAAATGTAAGCCAGCAGTATGTTAAGCAAGTGATCAATACGTTTGTTGCAATTGGTTTGCTGCTAAACAGGAAACGCGAAGTGAACCGCCCAGTACGAAATGAAGCAGTTGAAGTGGAAGTTTTGGGTCATTTGCAAATAATGGATAATACACAATCAATCAATGCAGTTTCTCAAGCTTCTGGTATATCTACTTCCAGAGAATTTTGAAAAAACAGAAGTTTCATCCATTTAAGATGACGCTGGTTTAGAAGTTGAATGAAGATGATTTTGTTCATCGCATTGAATTTTGCGTGATTTTAGTGAGCAACTCCGTCTGAACCCAAATCTCCTCTACAACATTTGTTTGTCGGACGAATGTACATTTATGGTAAATGGTGAAGTAAACAGACACAATTGTGGGTATTGGAATGATACTAATCCTCATTTGATCAGAGAATGTCATACACAGGCTCCTCAAAAATTGGATGTTTGGGCCTGAATTTTGGGCAATCATCTTGTCAAAAAAATCAAATCAACGTCATCATCAATAAAAAATGGTCCATTTTTATTCAGGGCACTCTTAATGGGAACAATTATTGGAAGACGCAATTGATCCGATAATAACAGAAATTTTAGAAAATGCCGATAATTTAATAGAAAATGAATTAACTTTTCAACAAGATGGTGCACCCCCTCGCTATGCTATTGCTGTGCGGCAATTTATGGATGAGCGTTTTCCAGGGCATTGGATTGGTAGACGAGGTCCCGTTGAATGTCCACCCAGATCACCTGATCTAACTCCTTTGGATTTTTCCTGTGGAGCCATTTGAAATCGCGGGTGTACGTTGCGCAACCTGAGACATTAGAAGAATTGCGCGAAAGAATTGTAGAAGAATGCCGATTAATAACACCTGAGGTATTCAGTAATGTCAGAAGAGCATTTAATGATAGGATTTATTATTGTTTGAAAGTTAATGGGGGCCATTTTGAGCAAGTCATTAAATAAAAATTGATTTTGTTTAATTTCAGCTTTTTTATTTCAAACAGAATTTTTTCTTTTACATTGATCAGCACATCAAAAACAAAAAGGTGGTTGTTTACAGGATAAAAATACCTTTAATTTGATGTATTTAGAATTTTAAAGGGCACGAGGGGTCATGTAACCCCTCGGGTTGATGTGACGCACATAGGGGTGACGTTTGGGGGTTGTTTTTTACATTAAAATTCTTGCTCTTGGAGCAAGAGCTCTTGGATTAAAGCTCTTGGAAATTGCTATTTAACAGTACTAAACAAAATACTTCTTAATAGTTTAATTTTTGAAAAATACGCAAAATAAATTTTATAATTATATATTCGAATTTCTCGTTACAAATATCAAATTAAACCATTTTATTGCAAATAAGGTTGTAAAAACATTCGTAAAAAAACTAAAGAACACAAAATAATTCTAACAAAAGTATAATAAACAAAAAAGCATAATTATTATGCTTTTTTGTTTATTATACTTTTAATTGTTAATTACTTACATGCTATATTTTAATTAAATTAATAGCAATTTCCAAGAGCTTTCCAATGGGGTATCACAAAGGGGGTGTTTCCATTTAAAAAAATTGAGTTGGGGTGGCTACAGCCCCAGAGGTTGCTTAGTGAAGGCCATTTTTGTGGTCATACTAATCGCCCCACATAACCTGGAAACGGTTTTGAGAAATTTTTTAGTTCTTTTTTAGGCCCATACTTACAGAACATTGCTCGTTTTTAAATGGACACCCTGTATATCAAACTAAAGTATAAATTGCCCACTATAGGATTGAAAAATATAGACCCCTGTTCTTGACTGGTATCTGTCTACCTATTAATTGATTACCGAATAAATTAATAAAAATTAAACTAATGCAGCATAAATACAATTATTATTAACAACCATTATTTATTAATTTGCATTCTTAAAAAAGAATTAAAAGAATTAAAGGAAATTCTGAGTTTGTTTTTCCCTAATCAAACGACTGAATAAAAATAAATTTCACTTGGAATAACTTCAATCGAACATTTCATTTTACTACTTTACAATAAAAAAAGTTTACACGACGTAAAATGTTTGTACTGCTACGAGCAACGTTAAAAACTGTGTTTTAATAAACATTTTTTGAAGGAGGTATAAGAAAAGGAGGGATAAAACTTTTTCCTTTAATATCTATAAAAATCTATTTAAATATCTATTATCCTAATATTTATAAGAAGTTATAGCAAGTCATGATAAAAATAATTAGTTACTTACAATAACTAGGTAAAAAAACAAAAACTAGAATAATTGTTTTGAAAAAAACATGGATCTCATTTAGATGTTCCAAGAAATAACATTGGAACATCTAAATGAGATCAATGTTTTTTTCAAAACAATTATTTTCACGATGTTTCATAAAGAACCATCCGCTTCGAGTATCCACTTTAAAAACTAGAAGCTGGGACACCTGAGTCATATCTTCTACTTTTCAGTGGTCATTATTCAATGTAACTTAAACACAGTTTAAACATTCACATTAAAATTATTAAAATTACGTCTAATCTCAACATTTTAGACTACGGATCAACCACCTTTAAATAATTCATTTACTGAAATTGCTTTATTAATATTTAATACAGGAATCAACATCCTGTAACTTAAAACATTACCATCATTAAGAAGATTATTACTGAGGACTGCAAGAAATCATCCTATGCTTTATTTTCCGTTTTAATTTAAAATAATATTTGATTCGCACATACCTATAATACATTTTCTACTCCGTTAGAATTGGCAATGTTGCTGGAGGCGAACAAAGCTATTAGATATATCTCAATTATACAAATATGAGTCGCAAATGTATGTTTAATATTAAGATGAAAAAGATTATGCTTCATTGATAGGTTTCTGTATAAAATATTTATTAAAAATTATTTCCCCTCTAGGGTTGCTTGGCATAAGGGAGTCATTTTAATGCAATATACATGATAAAATTTTTTCTGACTATGTTTATTAAGATAGAGTCCAGGGCGCCTTATACGTTTGTGGAGGCGAAAGTGATAGTTATGCATGTATATATATATATATATATATATATATATATATATATATATATATATATATATATATATATATATACAGGGCGCCCTATTTCTTGACCCGTTGCATGGGTAACTTTTTTATTAGTAGAGATACAAAAACGCTTAAATGAGCTAATTAGTGCAGTTTCGTATTAGTAATTCTACGATAAGGCGAAAAATTATATACGGAGGAAGGTTGAAAAGTTATTGACAAAAAACGAAAAATCCAACTTTTCTATTATCCCTCGTAGCTCGTTCATTTGAAGAGTTAGAGAAAAATGCTTCACATGTTTTTTGCAGTATTTTTCATGTAAAATGACATGCACTTGCTACTTTTTATATATCTCTTAAAATGGTTGAGAATCACAGTAAAATATATTTTTTTTAAATGTAATGGATAGGTGGCTGTGACATTAACCGAAAGTCCCCTTTTTTCTCTTTCAGATGATATAACATAGTCCATATTTTATCCTTACAAAAGTAATAATAATCGTTGTTTTTAAAGAAAGTTTATTGTCACATCAAGAATGCTATGGAAATAAAACAAAAAATAAGATTCCTGATATTTTTAAAAACGTCTAGTTGGCATTTAATTATTGACAGATCATAAGTGACATTTTTAGTTTTTGTTAAGTAGTTTATTGTTTATTATTAATACTGGATACAAAATAATAGTGTTGCAAATATGTACACCAACGAAGAGAAAAATGATATGCTATTTTGTTATTATAACCAAAATCGAGATGCACAAGCTGCAGCGAATCTTTATTTTGAAACTTACATGGAACGAAGACAACCCCGTCATAGAATATTTAGACAGCTGGAAAATAATATACGATTATACGGTTCTTTTTAAAAGCCTAAGGATGAAAGAAACTTCAATGAAGACACTGAAATAAATGTTTTGGCTTATGTAAATTTTAAACCTGATTCTTCAACTGCAGAAATTGCACATCACTGCAACACTTCCAAGGAAACTGTAAGAGCTATTTTAAAAGGTAACAATTTAAAGCCTTATCATTATTCCATATGCAATACTTTATATCCAGCTGATAATCAAAGAAGGATGACATTTTGTCGATGGTACATTTCAAAATGCGAAGAGGATCTAGACTTCTGGAAAAAGATTTTATTCAGTGATGAAAGTAGATTTACCAACAATGGTATTTTTAACCGCCATAATAACATAATGTGGTGCCGAGAAAATCCACATCTTGTTTCTGAAAGAAGAAATCAACGTCAATTTGGGATAAATGTGTGGTGTGGAATTTTTTGTGGCAAAATTATTGGCCCATATTTTTACGAAGATAATTTGAATGCGAATAATTACCTTCATTTTCTAAGGAATACTCTAACAGAGGAATATTTAAATGAATTACCACTTCATATTTTTAGAAATCTTAAATACTTCCAACACGATGGAGCACCTGCGCATAATTCCCGCGAGGTAAAACAATATTTACATGAACAGTTTGATAATGTTATAGGAAATAGAATGGATATCGACTGGCCAGCGCGAACACCTGATTTGACCCCCTTAGATTTCTTTCTTTGGGGGTTATTGAAAGATAAAGTTTATGTGACAGCTCCTCTAGATATAGAGGATCTAAAAGTCAGGATTCAAGATGCAATTAGAAGCATACATGGACATACAATAAATAATGTTTTAAGAAGTATCCAGAAACGTTGCTTACTATGTATCCAACAGGATGGTGGTCATTTCGAACATTTACTTCAATATAATTAATTAATTAATAATTTCTGTTCTCAAAACATTCTTTTGTTCCATAATCCATAGCATTCTTGATGTGACAATAAACTTTCTTTAAAAACAACGATTATTATTACTTTTGTAAGGATAAAATATGGACTATGTTATATCATCTGAAAGAGAAAAAAGGGGACTTTCGGTTAATGTCGCAGCCACCTATCCATTACATTTAAAAAAAATATATTTTACTGTGATTCTCAACCATTTTAAGAGATATATAAAAAGTAGCAAGTGCATGTCATTTTACATGAAAAATACTGCAAAAAACATGTGAAGCATTTTTCTCTAACTCTTCAAATGAACGAGCTACGAGGGATAATAGAAAAGTTGGATTTTTCGTTTTTTGTCAATAACTTTTCAACCTTCCCCCGTATATAATTTTTCGCCTTACCGTAGAATTACTAATACGAAACTGCACTAATTTGCTCATTTAAGCGTTTTTGTATCTCTACTAATAAAAAAGTTATCCATGCAACGGGTCAAGAAATAGGGCGCCCTGTATATATATATATACAGGGTGGCCCATTTGGACTTAGGACACCTCTGTAAAATGGATATTTTAAGTCCGATTTTGATGATTTTTTTTTAGGTTGTTACTCATGGAAAATTGCATTTTGTGGCAAATAGACAGATTTCTTTATTTCATGGGTTACTTGATCTTCACAACGTATTTTGGGGCATAAATTAATTTAGTGAGAATTGTTATTAATATTCTGTACTTTAGGATGAAATTTGGTACAGAGCTATTTGAGGGGGCGCAGAATACAGTGGCGTACTTAGTTTTCGTCTAAAAAAATCGCTAATACGATTTCTCGAAATTTCGCCCCCAAAAAAATTGCAAAGTAGGCCTTGATTTGTGTAACAGAAATCTGTCTATTTGCCACAAAATGCAATTTTCCATGAGTAACAACCTAAAAAAAATCATCAAAATCGGACTTAAAATATCCATTTTACAGAGGTGTCCTAAGTCCAAATGGGCCACCCTGTATATATATATATATATATATACAGTGTGTGTGAGTTTGCATTACACACTCAGTAGCTTCGTAAATGTCAAGCTATTAAAATTTTTCATAAAGTACTTCTAAGTGATTTTTTGTGCTCTTTTCAACCCTTTGTTCATTAAAATAACAAAAGAGCAGCGACATGTCGGTGATTTTTTTAAATGGAACACCCTGTATTTTATTTCATAATTTGAAATCCTATCAAATTCTGAATATGACACCGTTTTTATTTTTTCTTCTTTAATGCTGAGCATTAAAATCTTTTCCACCCTGTATGTGTATATATATATATATATATACAGAGTGGGAAAAATTTTAATGTTCAGCATTGGTATCTCGGAAACGGTAACAGATACAACGTGGCTCAAATTAGAAAAAAGTTGGTCAATTTCATGCTGATTCAAAATATGTGAACAAGTTTAATATATTCCGGGCCGTTCGGGAGTTATGCCGGAAAACACAAAATTTGCCAATTTTTTTATGTTAAATAACTTTTCTTGAAATAAATGCAGCGTTTTGAAATTTGGTATGTTTACATAGTTTGATGAGAGCTTTCGATTGCCATACAAAAACATGTTCTAGGCCTACTAGTTTTTCGGCAACGATATTTAACTTTTGTATTTCTTATGGGTGCCATATTGGATTTTCACTTCATTAAATACAGAAAAAAATTACAAGCACGGTGATATATCATACTTGATACTTTTTTCAATAAATATGGATAATACACGCGAATAACGATAAATAGTATTTATTCACAAATAATAGACAAGTTTTCATTTATAGTTAATTGTTACTGTTGGATCCTAAATCACTAACGTAAAGCTGGTTGCCTAAACTAATGCGAAAGGTTCGCATTTTTCTATTTAAATTTAGGGCAACCGCCTGTTTCCCTCCCACCATCATAGGTCTGGAGTTTCGCTCGCTCTGTCCCTCTCGAGGGCAGCAGTACCTGTTAGAATATTGTGCAGTCGAGACGTACCTACTTGTTGATAACAATCCATTGTACAAACTAGTAATAAAGATTATTACATAATCACGATACATTATTCATACGAACACAGTACCAGTACATACCTACCTCATAATTGGAAACAAGTCACCGAGACTTGTCAACTCAATACAGCGGTTCAGTCGATTACTCAGGACAAAAAACCGACTACCCACCAGTTACAATGCGTATTTTTAGCTTTTTGATGAACTAATTATTATAATAGGAAAAACAATTATTTGCACTGCTATTACTCTGAATGGCTGCCGTTACTCTGAATAGACATGTCATCCACTACAAGTCTTACGGTTGCAGGATCTATTGAATTTATGTATTTATTAAAATTCTTTCCAACATTTCATTCTCTGTCGTTGGCATTGGATTACTGTAGATACATATAATTTTTAGCAGGTCCTCACAAATAATAATCCAGAGGATTCAAACACGGTGATCGCGATGGCCATAGAATTGGACCATATTATGTACCTACCTATCCACGAATTCAGAAAATGTTGATAGAGGTACTGGGTTACAATTCTAGCGTTGTATGAAGAGCATCTATCTTATTGAAACAACTGTAAATTTTGAATATTTTGCAAAGGAAGATCATCAAGCCTTTCCACCAAATCGTTTTGTAAAAAGTGTAAATAATTACGAGAAGTTAATTTGTCAATAATACGATAAGGCCCTAATACCGCAGGTGCCATTACAGCAGTGACCTTTATTGTCTTTGAGGAAGACAATCCTACTTATTTATTTGAAGGAGATGCTGAAAACAAATACTCCACGGGCAAGGTGATCCGACTGGCGTTGCATTACTCCGGCATCTCTATGGAAGTTGCCACATCTTTCATCGAGACCAACCACCAGACGCTGACCAGTTTCGCGCTTATTATGCGCCTGTCAAAATGACATGGGTAGTGGAATCGATAAACGATGTTGCGATATGATTGCCTAAGGAGCATCGTGAATATGAGTGGTGGTGAGAAGCACACCGTAGTGCCCTTTTTTGGGTCTTTGCTACTATCATGCATCTAATGCAACGCCAGTCGGGGCACATTGCCCATGGATTATTTGTTTTCGGCATCTCCTTCAAATAAATAAATAGCATTGTCTTCCTCAAATACAATAAAGGTCACTGCTGTAATAGCACCGGCGGTATTAGGGCCTTATCGTATTATTGAAAAATTACCTTCTCGTAACTATTTCCACTTTTTGCAAGACGATTTGGAGGAAAGGCATGATGATCTACCTTTGCAAAATATTCAAAATGTACAGTTGTTTCAATAAGATCCTCTTCACACAACGCTAGAATTGTAACCCAGTACCCCTATCAACGTTTTCCGAATTCGTGGATAAGTACAAATGATCCCATTCTATGGCCACCGCGATCCATGTGCTTTAACCCCCTGGATTATTATTTGTGGGGAGTGGGGACATTATTATAATAATCAATTCCTGGAAAAGCTAAAAATACGCATTGTAACAATTAACTATAAATGAATGATTGTCTATATATTGCCAAACAGAAGAATACATCATTATGTAAACAGAGATACGCCCAAGATATAATAGGTAAAAATATTCGAATTTTTACCAATTTTATTAGCAGATGTTCCCCAAAATATAATACAAAACCTGTGGCTGCTGCATGATGGCACTTCATCACATAATTTTATTAATATAAGGACTTTACTTATGGCCAGTACAGGTAGTTCCATAACTTGGACGGCAAGATAGCCAGATCTTATACCTTGCGATTATAATTTTTTTGGATATATAAAAATTATTGTTTATAGAACACCACCAACTGAAATAGAAGACATGCAACCACAAATTCACCTTTTTTCTATAATAATCCTTTTTCGTTAGCTACTACTTTAGTTTAATTATAATTATTGTGTTGTATATTCAAGATTTGAAATACCTTAAAATATTGTTTGGGTATTTGAAATACAATATGTGGTATTTCAAATACCTATAAAGGATTTTAAATACCCTAAAATCATTTTTGGGTATTTGAAATACTAGAGAATATTTGAAATACTTTAATTGCTCGAAAATTTAATTACTGCTCTTGAGTATTGGGTATTTCAAATTCTTTCTGTAAAACAAAGTATTTCGTAATAGAAATTGCATATACTTTAGATGGTATTTGGTATTTGATATTTGATATACTTTCGATGGGTATTTGGAGCTCTGAAAGTTATTTTATCCATTTTACTCTGAAATTAAAGAAACTCGTTATATGGACAAGTTTTTAAAATTGATAGCCCTGTCGCTATCACCCTGTATAAGATTTTAAAGTAGTTCGATAATATTCACGAACTATAATACCTGCAAGACAAACATATTTCAAAGACCTGGATGTCAAGATAATTTGTGTGTTTTATTTCTACAAATATGCTCCTATAAAATATTTTCTATTAAAGCAAATATGAGCAATATACTGAACTTTGACGGAGGTATCAATCACATATATATATATATATATATATATATATATATATATATATATATATATATATATATATATATATATATATATATATATATATATATATATATATATGTCCTATTTATTTTCAACAGTTCACTAAAAATGTTTCACCTTATTTACCGTACTAATATAAGTGTAAGTACATAATGAAATAATCACCTTAGTTTTTTCACTACTTCATCTCTTAGTGATTACATATATTGGTCCCTTATCGCACTATAAAAATACCCGTTTAATCCGATACTCGCACAGAATTCGGCGTAAAAGTGTGGAAATAATAATGAACACACAATTAGGTTAACATAACACTATTTTAAATTTATTTAATGTTTTTGGTGCCTCTGTCGAGGCCCATATAGTTCAAGTTGTTATCCTCGTTTGCGAAGATTTTTTCCTAAATGGAGTTTGCAGTGCATGTTAATGCCTTGCTCCCCAATCGCGGACTGTGTGAGCCGCTCCCGACATTGGGCATGCGTTTTGACGCTTTACGCGCTTGCCCTCAGCCCGCGCCTAATTACGGATTAACATTACTTATCATTATTTGTTTTTGTAAAAAAATTGTGTTATTAAACTACTAAATAGGTATCCCAAGTAAAGAAACATTTATTGAAGAATATGCATGCGTTTTGACACTTTACGCGCTTGCCCTCAGCCCACGCCTAATTACGGATTAACATTACTTATCATTATTTGTTTTTGTAAAAAAATTGTGTTATTAAACTACTAAATAGGTATCTAAAGTAAAGAAACATTTATTGAAGAACATAACTGGGTCATATAAAAAATATATACAGGGTGACCCATTAAGATTGGAAACACTCGCGTACAAACGTTGTTTATGAATAGATTTAAACTGGATTTTTCTTTAAAAGATTGATCTCCAAAAGCTCTATGTTGATGCAAAATTTGAAGACGAAATTTTGGTTTTCAAGGCCTACTACGAATTTTTTTTAAGTGAAAAATAGCAAAATTTTGTTGGCGATTTTTTTATAAAAAATCTGACAACACCACTGGATTTAGGAGCCCCTCGAATACATTTGTACCAATTTTTGCGAAAAAAAGTTTGTTCCTAAAAAAGTTATGATAATATAGGCATCACCAGTGTTTGCCTTTGTCGGTGAACCTATTCTTTTATAAAAATTGAATAGAACCCAAAGAGAAACAAAATTAAACAGCTTAAGCACTGGTGTAATTATTAATAAGAACCATAAAAACCAGTATACACAAAATAACGAACAATTACTCTAATATAAACAACAATTGATAGGTAAGTTCGTCAAATTATTATTATTTTGTGGTTATTATGCCAAAACTTATAATATTACCTTCTTAAATAAAAAAATAACTACATTATAATTTTTTATTCAAAAAGTGTGAATCAATTTGACAGACTCCTTTTTCATTTTTAAAAATGTAATTTTCTAATTATTACTTTTTTGTATCAATTGTTGTTTACATCAGCGTAATTGTTGGTTATTTTGTGTATACTGGTTTTTATGGTTCTTATTAATAATTACACTAGTGTTTAAGCTGTTTAATTTTGTTTCTCTTTGGGTTCATTCGATTTTTATAAAAGAATAGGTTCAACGACAAAGGCAAACACTGGTGATGCCGATATTGTCATAATTTTTTTAAGAACAAACTTTTTTTCGCAAAAATTTGTACAAATGCATTCGAGGGGCTCCTCGCTCCTAATTTTTTTTAAGTGAAAAACTCGTAGTAGGCCTTGAAAATCAAAATTTCGTCTTCAAATTTTGCATCAACATAGAGCTTGTGGAGATCTATCTTTAAAAAAAAATCCGGTTTAAATCGGTCCATAAACAACTTTTGTACGCGAGTGTTTCCATTCTTAATGGGTCACCCTATATATTTAAAATGTTATAAAAATGTCCCGTCAACGCTTTCAGTTATAAAAATCGCATACAATCGCAACAATTTAAATTATTATTTATTTCCAATAATGTTGCAACTAAACTAAGATATGGATGAAGATGATAAAGAAAATTAATATATCCTAGAAACAAATGTAGCAACAAGTTATTGAAATAAAGGCAGATAATAATTCAAAAACTCTTTAAATACAGAGTGGTCAGCATAAAGCCGACAGTAGATTTTCTGAGTTTATTATAAAGAAAATAATAAATGAATGTTAGTAGATACTAACAGAATTATCCCTAGTCAGAGCCTACTGATAAATCCGATAATACCTATGTTAAGTAATATAATTAATTTTTCACTGGATGAAATAAAGGAAATTACACAAATACCATATTTATCAAAATATTAAATTTATAATATGCCACCCGTAAAATAATAAAAAACAGGGAAACAGATAAGTTGTGTTCTTGTCAGAATTAGTCTATTTTTTAGTTCAAAAATTGTACTTAGGTATGTCAAAATTATTAGAAAAGTATTTTATCAGATATCCCTGAAATATATACAAAAGTGATTATAGCAGTAATAGTAATATTTTTCTTTTCTCATAATTGTTGAATAGCGTAATTTTTATTTTAAAATATATTTTATTCAAATTCTTTTCCTAATCCTGAAAGCATCTGAGGCTGATGAAATTAATTTTACTCTGTTATATAAACATTTATTATTTCTTTCGATACTCAAATGACTATAATGTAAATATCTATGCGCATTACTCTTATTTCTGTAAAATTAGAATGTGTTTAGATAAATATTATAGAGAATACGTACATACATACATATATATAAACTGCTGTGCAAAATTCAAGGAACACCTGAAATTTTGGTCACATTTTCACACTGTATATCTTCTATTAGAATTTACCGATTGAGATAAACTTGGAATGGTTTTGACGAAAAATTTATACAGGAGCTATTAATTAAAAAGTAATTTGTATCCTACCCCTTTTACATTTTTACAAAAATTTGACAAGCTCCCAATTCTGTCACAGCCGTTGTGGATTTTCTTTTATTACTTACTTTTTATCCTTAGGCTCATATCCCCGGACGTTTTTGCCAGTTTTGGTCTAATGCCGTTCTTTATAGAGATACGAATTTTTTCGAAAAAAGACAACACGACTTTGGAATTCCCGCATAAATTGAATGAGACGTGGCAGTTTTCATGTTCTGTGCCTGTCATTATGGCACAGTTATGGATAAACTTTCTTTTCAATTGCCAGTTACATCTATACAGGGTACGTCAAAAAGTAGCTAAATATGTGAATTTCTGCACGAACCGAGAATTTGGTCACGTTTTATCGCGGTTACGGATAGCCTAATCGATTATAACAACTTTGACTTTATCCACAGACACATACCTCCAGACGTTTTTGCCAACTTTGGCCTAACATTGTTCTTTATAGAGATAAGAATTTTTTCGAAAAAATACAACACGACTTTAGAATTACCATATAAATTGAATGAGATTTGACAGTTTGCATGTAAGCATTAAATTTCTTTTTTAATTGCCAGTTACATATATACAGGGTACGTCAAAATGCAGCAAAAATACGAGTTTCTGCACGAACCGAGAATTTGATCACCTTTTATCGCAGTTACGGTTAGCCCATGGATTTTAACCACTTTGACTTTATCCACAGCCTCATACACCCAGACGTTTTTGCCCATTTTGGCCTAACGCTGCTCTTTATAGAAATACGAATTTTTTTGAAAAAATACAACACGACTTTAGAATTATCGTATAAATTGAATGAGACTTGACATTCTAACAGAAAGATAAAATAACTACAAATAGTTAAACCATGAATACCAAACTGGCTTATGCTGGAGGAGGATTAACAATTTGGGGCGGGGTAATGCTTAACGGTAGGTTTGAGCTAGTGATCAAGTACCATACTATTACAGTGCACACGTACCGTGACAATTAACTCAATTCAATTATTGTAATTCCCTTTGAAAACTTCGGGAATGAGTTTGTGCTTGTTGATGACAACGCTCGACCACATAGACCTATAATCAGTATCGAATTCTTACAGCAAAGTGGTATTAGAAGAAAGGTGGTCACCTAGATCCCCAGACGGTAATCCGATAGAGCACGTGTGGGTTCGCCTCAAGCTACAAATTAGGGCAAGAGATAAACACATTGAAACCTTCGGCCAGTTGACGCGAGCCATAGAAGAGGAATGACAATTGATACCTCAGGAAGTACTATCTAATTTAATTAAAAGTATGCAGAGAAGATGCCAAGCTAGGCTGTAAAATCGTGGTGGCCCCACAAAATATTAAATTGCTCGTTTATTCATTATGTATAAGTTCTATCGCAGGCTCAGTTTTTTTAATCTTGTTTCATTGGAAAAAACTTAACATTTCCTTGTATCTTTCGCCGTTTAACGGCTTACGCTACGAATATGCAATTACGGTTTAATATACTCGCGATATCTTTCTGATTTTGACCATATTAACATTTGCTTTAAAACTTCCAGTTTCTATTTTCTGTCTATAACAAGATGTTATTTTGATTAATGCCCATAGAAAAATGATAATAATAAATAAGAGTTACCTACATAGTGTCCAATTTGGGCATGCTTGAAAAAATATCCAAGAAAGGGAAAGGTAATTAATTACAGAATGAAAACGAAATCACTAAAAGTGTTGTCTCTATAAAGAAAGATATTAGCATAACGATAAAATCGATGTAGATAATTAAAAAAATTTAAATGTGCGGTAATTCTAAAGTCTTGTTGTATTTTTTCGAAAAAATTCGTATCTCTATAAACAACGTCGTTAGACGAAATTTGGCAAACACATCCGGGAGTATGACCCTGTGGATAAAGTCGAAAGTGGTTAAAAATCCATAGGCTTACCGTTACCGCGATAAAAGGTGACCAAATTCTCGGTTCGTGCAGAAACTCGCATTTTTGCTGCATTTTGACGTACCCTGTATAGATGTAATTGGCAATTAAAAACAAATTTAATCCTTACGCTCCATTACAGATACCGAAAATGCAAACTGTCACGTCTCATTCAATTTATGTGGTAATTCTAAAGTCGTGTTGTATTTTTTCGAAAAAATTCGTACCTCTATAAAGCACCACGTTAGGCCAAAATTGGCAAAAACGTCTGAAGGTATGTGTCTGTGGATAAAGTCAAAGTGGTTATAATCGATTAGGCTATCCGTAACCCGTAACCGCGATAAAACGTAACCAAATTCTCGGTTCGTGCAGAGATTCACATATTTAGCTACTTTTTGACGTACCTTGTATAGGTGTAACTGGCAATTGAGAAGAAAGTTTATCCTTACACATCATTAGAGGCACAAAACGTGAAGCTGCCAAGTCTCATTCAATTGGCAACGTGGCAATGTAGTGGAGAACTGTCAAAATTAACCTGCATCAAGTTTAAAGGAAAAATATAGTAAGTATTTTACGAACAAAAGTTTTGTGAAAAGTAATTAGTATGTGTGCTGAGTAGATGGGACAAGTCTGAGAAATACTTGATAATTGTATTCTATATAAAATGGAGTAGCAAGAACAGCTAATTGATATTACTGATAAAGGTTGATAGTATTTCAAGTAAACTCGAGGCACAGGGCACGGTCCTGGCAGTGTTGCCAAATTAGTTATAAAGGAGCAGTTCCGATGACCGAAATTACAATTGTAGGATTCTAGTATTCTATATTCTATAAAACATGTCAAGTACTGATCAACTGTACGATAAAATATTAAAGCATGAAAGCAGCAAACTGATGAATTGAAAAGTGACATAGAAAAGATAAAATTACACATAACAAAAGAAGCAGAAATAAACAAGAGAAAGCTAAATAATATAGAAAGTAGCCAAACACAGATCGGTAATAGAATTCTACCATTGGAAATATTAACAAGAAAGAACAACATTAAGTATAATCTTTGGTTTAGAAATAAATGCAGAAACTTATAACTCCGGTACTTGTGAAGTTAAATGAGTTATTGGATATAAATTTGTGTGAGAGGGATATAAACGGCATCTATAAATTAAATAAAAAAGAAGTTTCGCCTATCAAGATAGAATTCGTCTCGGGCAAATTTTAACAATTTTTTATTTCCATTATTTTTTTATTAGGCCTATTTCATTTAAACTGTATTTAAAGAAATAGTTATTTATTTAACTAGTACAAAAAATACACGCTTTCGGGACGAGGGAAAGGGTTGCCGGACGACGCGTAGCGGAGATTTTACGAGTCTCGAAATAGTATATTATGAAATTAGTTTATAATGCAGCAGATTATGGCATGAGTGAATTTTGGCGCATGAGCGAAGCGAATGCGCTAACACTTCACGAATGCCATAATCGAGCATTATAAACGAATTTCATACGCTATTTTATAGTCGAACTGTGGTTTTAACAGACAATTTAAGTTTTAAAAACTTAAATTTGTGCAATCGTAGAATGTTCGCATATGGTTACTATAGCATTGTGCCATAAAGTGGATTTTATGGCACGATTCTTTCACATTACAGCACGGGTGCTAGAAAGTGTCAGATTATTAACGATTTTGACTTTCATAATGACAGCATTATGATGACAGTCGACTATAAATGTATTTTTTGAACGAGTTTAATATAGATAATATTTTTTTCCAACGGCTTCTAATTAGCACCTTCAGTTTACCGAATGATCGGAGTTACTATCTGTTTCCATTTTTCTATTTATTCAAACTTCAATATACGTAACGTGCAATGTTAATGTCAAATTACTATTTGGTACTGTACAAAAATCTCTTTTTTGTACAGTTGTTATGGCGATCGCAAACAGTCCCGGAATGGCCCTCTTTTTATACAAAATAATTTAATGTTATAGTATCTTATTCATATGGTTGTAAAAAAAGTTTATTTTTTCATCTATTCAAAAATTGAAAGGAAAAAAGATATATATAAACAACAATTTATGTGGAGAAGATTAAGAGGATAGAATACTTCGTCATCATTTAAAAGAAATGCGACATAAAGGATACAAAGCCCAAATAAAAAAGGGCAAACTAATAATAAACAATGAAATATTCACAGCTGAGCAATTAGGAGAACCCTCAAATCGTACCTTCAACACCGGAGCCCATACCTATGAATAAAAAAATTGAAAAAGAATTTGGAGAAAACCAAGTCACAAATGCAGATGCAAGAGTAATAGATACTAATAAGTACACAAAGCCAGTCCGGAAATCTAGCGAGAAAACAAGATCAGGTTCTTCATCAATCGATACTAAAGTCAACAGGAAAAGTATTATCATCTGTAAAGTCAACAGAAAAAAAATAACCAAAAATACTATTAACGTTTTTATTTTAAAGTATAAATACCTTTACTTAAGTACATGATACAACGCAACATAATATATAACCTTCCTCTGATTGTTTTGCGTCTTTTCCTCTGCCTTGTATGCCTGTAATGTTTTTTATTTTTATTTTTTTTATATCGTGATCGACATTTCGATTTGGAGAAGTTTCTGGAAGTCAACTTCCAGAAACCTATGTGCTGGACTATCCTTCTGAACTATACGACGTTATGGTGCAACTTACTTATGGTGGTACTTTTTTAGCCCGTAGTAATTTAAACAAGAATTAAATATGACCCGTTTTATTTGAACACACCGTATATAAGTATATAAATATTTTTATGAACAACTCATATCCTTGTAATGCATTAATATTTTCCAGAATAAGTTTACTAGTATAGTACATTTGTTAATAGATAAGACTATAAACAATATACATTTATTCGATGGAAACCGGCCGTGATTCAAGAAATTCCAAACGTTGTTTTTACGCCGCCCGCAGTTTTTGTTTCTAGCGAAATACATGAATATTTTCGTGTTGTAGGTAGGTACCCTAAAATATTTATTTAATGCATTGGAACTGGATAATATTTGATTCATTTGCTATTTAAAAATACTTATGCAACCGCTACTTGGAATTTGATAAAGTCATAATGTAAGATGTCTATTAAAGTATTTTATGACAAAGTTTGGAATACATAGCTCTCCGTATAATCATGTTATGACAATTAATTTGTTTATTTAAGTTTAATCAGTGACTATAGAAAGAATAAGACGGTCAACGAAGCCTACTTCCACATACCCGCACAAAATCGACAAGTTTCAAAACTTGCTTCAAAACTAGCTCAGGAAGTGCTGCGCCCTATTGAATTTTCACACAACTCGCGCCAAGCTAAAGCAATTTACTGTAAAGCGCGTGTTGGCATTGAACGTCGTATGGACGAAATAAATTGAGACAACGCTGTGTTGCCACTACGCGCACGGCACGGCAGAACAAATTTAAAAAATTAATAGTGGAGTATGCTACATTTTCTATGTGGAGCAAACTTGCGAACAGTCGCTTGAGTATAACCAAATCAGACAAATAGTATTATTCTATAAGTTATTGGCTATGCGGAATGGTTAATTACGACTTTTTTTTATTGGGCAGATCTTTTTATTAACAAAAACAGACCTAACTGATGCATTTGCTTTCACCACAAGTATATACTTATGCTTTCACTGTATTTTTTACATATATCACTTAATATATCGTCAACCATTTGACGTAGCGACATGATTTTTTTTTAATTTTAAAGCAGAAACGTAAGCGATCATTATGATGTAATACACGTCTCCAAAAATAGATTAGTTTTTTCGTAAAAAGGATATTAATATAAAAAATCACCTGTTAGGCAGCCTAATTTTGACAAAGCGAGAAACTTTTTTATTTTAAGAAATTTTTATGTACCTACATGCAGCGAGTAAAATTAACGTAAGACATTAAAAAGTTTTTGGAACAAAAAAAGGTTGTATAGACCCTGATTTCAAAATAAATCATTTTTAAATCTTAGCAGCACGCGGTTTGTCACCCAGCCGTCCTTTATACAAAATAAGAAGCAGTAGATGCGACACGATTTTAGCGCAATCACAATTAAAAATGTTATGGCTAGCAACAAGAAAATATTTCAGATAGAGATAAAATTTTAAATCTAGTTATACCACAGCTTACCATATGGTAAGCTGTGGTTATACCCTTCTGTGTGCGAATTTTTTTAATGGCAATTCGTAAGGTCGTATTGTCAATTTTTATTTTAGAGCAATAAATTATAGTTTTATTGTAATTCAATATAAGTATAATAAATATAAAATGTGACATGGAGTGTTTAATCTTGGAAAAAATAGTTTTACAAGGCCCGGCAGTAATTCTGTTTACAGACCTAGAAAACAAGGTTAACACTTATTGTAGCGGTTAAAAAAAACTAGATAAATTCGGTGAAAGAATATTACAGCATAAAGAAAGTTTTTTTGTTTTAAAAACTTTTTCAATGTATTACCACAAGTATAAAGATATATACAGTAGTTTCACTCTTTAAATTTTTTGTACAAAAGTTTTTAATGCACATGTCTGCTCTTGGGTAGTATGCGCGTTGGTACAGATGTAGAAGGGGAGGAATGGGCCGGCGTATGCTATTTTATGTGCGCACATTTGCTTTTTGCTTTACAGGTAATCAGCATACGTTTGTGTGTCTAGGCGTTTGTGTTTGTGATTTTGATAAGTGTTTTGTATTGTGTGTAACATGGCTACAAAATATTGTTTCATTTGTAAACGAAATTCTGTTAGGCCACCTTTTTTACTCCAAAAAATAATAGTCCGGGCCTGTGCGTGTCTCCCAAAAACGGTCACTAATGCGCATGATTGTGCTTGGGTAGTATGCGCAGTGGTCTTTTTGGGGGGTTAAAAAAACAAAACTTAAGGACACCAACATCAAAGAGATTTTGCCGAGTGAAATTACTGTATATATCTTTATACTTGTGGTATTACCTTTGTTTCATTCCCGGCTTGTATTTAAAAATGTTCATAAATAAAAAAGTTTGTCGATTGGTGAAATTTTAACTACAAGAAATGTTAATTCGTACATTAACATTTTTTTTTACAAAAAAAATTTGGTATTTTTTGGCAATATATTATTTTTAATGTTGTATGTCAAGTCAAGTATCCACTTTCAAACAAAAATAAATATGTTTCGATTTGCCAAGTGGCAGTGACTAATATAGTCACTGCAAGTAGTTATCTAGATATCGAATGATATTTATAAAGAAACTATGTACGCAGATTTCCTGAATTATACATATTTTTTTAATACAAAATGTCGGTCCTAATGAAAAATATGGTAAATCGCCATTTTTGATGCACAATAATATACTAAACAAAACTATGTTGGTTTCATTTGGTTATATGTAACTCTCAAAAAAAGTCACAATTTTCATCAAAAATTGCTCCGCTATAAGAAAATATATACACGGTGTCCCACTGGGAACCGCCTCGATCTATACAGGGTGGGCGAAATTCGAGGCTGACTATTGGGATCTCGGAAACGGTAAGAGATACGGGAACGGTTAAATTGGGGCAAAGTTGCGTAATTTTGTGACCAATAATATGCCGTCAGGAAATCCAGAATATCTACATTCGTTTTTGAGTTATTTCAAAAAAAAACAAAATTTTGAGTTCGTTTTTAATTTTTCTTAGCTTTGTTTGAGACGATATCAAAAAACTGACAAGACTTTTTCATTTCCACTTTTTATGCTCTATAACGTGGCAGTACAAAATTTCCGTTACGGCGTTTCGTCCGATCAGGACCAACTTCTACTTTATTTTTTTAAATAGTTACTTACTTTGTTATCATTATTTTAAATTTAATTATACGGTACAACTTGTCTTACCATATAAAACCAAATTTGAACATTCAATAACATGATTTGGACTATTATTTTGTATTCTCCTGTAAATACTGCTATGTTCAAAACTACCGTTTTCTGTCAATTGTCTGTGCAGTTTCGAAAATGTCGTTCTATGTGGTTGTAGCCTTTCTGGGTATGTTTCAAAATATGATTGTTCAGATCTGGTTGAATTTTTGTAACATTTATAATAAATTTCAATCATATCACATTATTCTTGATTTGTAAACGGCATAATTACTTATTATTTAAAGCGAAACTCTTTACGTCAACGTCAAATTGTATTGACAATTAAAATTGTTTTATAACAAATGTCATCAGCCCAAAGCATACTAGATTCGATCGTCTTAAAAGTTATTCCTAGTATTTGAGCAAAAATAATAATTAAAACTATAAAGTATCATACATCATTGGAATCAGAATAAAAAATCCTATCGTTTTCCCTAAGAAACATTATGGGTCCCTATTTAAAAAAATAAAGTTGAAGATGGTCCTGATCGGACGAAACGCCGTAACGGAAATTTTGTACTGCCACGTTATAGAGCATAAAAAGTGGCAATGAAAAAGTCTTGTCAGTTTTTTGATATCGTCTCAAATAAAGCTAAAAAAAATTAAAAACGAAAACTCAAAATTTTGGTTTTTTTGAAATAACTCAAAAACGAATGTAGATATTCTGGATTTCTTGACGGCATATTATTGGTCCCAAAATTACGCAACTTTGCCCCAGTTTAACCGTTACCGTATCTCTTACCGTTTCCGAGATCCCAATGGTGAGCCTCGAATTTCGCCCACTCTGTATATGGCAAACTACAATTAGGAAAAATTGAAAATTGGGCAGTGTACCAAAGTCACTGGGGGCAAGCGATCTAAAATATTTTCAAGATGGCCGCACTTCCGGTTATACCGGAAGTCGGTGTCAACTTGCTTATTTCAAAGGAAACATCCTGTATATTATTAGATTTTTGAATTCTACTCAAAACTTTAAATATATTTCATGTAGGATGTCCTATACCTATCTTCAACCGTTTTTGAAATATTGACAGGTGAATATTGACATTTTTCAACTTTGACACCCTGTAAAATCTAAACGGTTTGAGATCGAACAAAACGGTTTGCACATTCCTATCTTAACTTTTCTTAAGCTATCGGTTGATACTAATTTCAGATTTTCTAGAAATTAAAAATTTTCGATTAAATTTAATCTCTTGGTTAAATCTGAAATTGGTATCAAACGATAGCTTATAAAAAGTTAAGATAGAAATGTGCAAACCGTTTTGTTCGATCTCAAACCGTTTAGATTTTACAGGGTGTCAGAGTTGAAAAATGTCAATATTCACCTGTCAATATTTCATAAACGGTAGCTTATAAAAAGTTAAGATAGGAATGTGCAAACCGTTTTGTTCGATCTCAAACCGTTTAGATTTTACAGGGTGTCAGAGTTGAAAAATGTCAATATTCACCTGTCAATATTTCATAAACGGTAGCTTATAAAAAGTTAAGATAGGAATGTGCAAACCGTTTTGTTCGATCTCAAACCGTTTAGATTTTACAGGGTGTCAAAGTTGAAAAATATCAATATTCACCTGTCAATATTTCATAAACGGTTTAAGATAGGTATTGGACATCCTACATGAGATATATTTAAAATTTTGAGTAGAATTCAAAAATCTAATAATATATAGGGTGTTCCATTTGAAATAAGCAAGTTGACACCTACTTCCGGTATAACCGGAAGTGCGGCCATCTTGAAAATATGTTAGATCGCTTGCCCACAGTGACTTTGGTACAGTGCCCAATTTTAAATTTTTTCCTAATTATAATTTGCCATGTAGATCGAGGCGGTTCCCGGTGGGACACCGTGTATAAGTACCATTATTTTGTATTTAAGAAAAAATGTTTAGAAAATAAAGTTGTTTATAATCCAAATTACAATTCTGTATATCGAAGTTTTGAATTTTAAAATAAATAATTATTTACGTTCTCGAGAATTATCATTATTTTTTATTTTAAACCAAATGTTTATAAAATCAAGTTGTTTGTAATAAAAAATGCCTAATTACAATTTTTGAAATTGAATTGAAATTGATCTAAAAAATCGGAAGGTCAAGTAGTAACTTGTTTCAAGACATCCATTAGACAAATTCTTATTTTTATGCATACTAATTGTAAGCCCTAATTAATATCTCGGTAATTACTCATTTTATCAAAGTCTAACAAGAATACATTATTTACGTATAAAACACTGGCGAACTTAAAAACATAGGAAAAACTAGGATTTATTAATTAGGCAATATAGGAGTTATGGGAAACATAATTTATTATCCATAGTTGGTTTCTTTTGGGATTACACCACCTGTAAAATAACAAAAAGCAGAAAACCAGAAGTATACAAATTAATTATTCAAAGTGTAGTAACAAGGCAAACTTCTAAAGTTTGCCCCAAAAAACCACTGTATTAACGTGTGATAAAATAATATTTGATATATTGACTAAATTTTATCAGTGGTTTTTCAGTTTTATATATATATACAGTTATACAGTTTTTGCCTTGTTACTACACTTTGAATAATTAATTTGTATACTTCTGGTTTTCTGCTTTTTGTTATTTTACAGGTGGTGTAATCCCAAAAGAAACCAACTATGAATCGTCAAAATACACCACAAATAAGTTACAGACATTATAATTTATTATTTTTAAACTTCAACGCTAGGTTTATTGCTTTTGAGGTTACAGATTTGGTTTTCTCTGAAACCTCAAAGGCAATAAAGTGACGCCTTCTATGTATAATGATTTTGTTGTCACTCGGTATATTATTTATGTGGACAAAATTCTAATTTTTCTCTGTGGTTTTACTGTTTTGTTTGGTGGTTTTTTGGTATTTTTCCTCGGGTTTTGCTTCTGGCCTCGGAAAACCATTTCATAAAACGAAAAATTTTTTATTTTAATTAGATAATCTATTAGAATTCCAAAATGGTAAGTGCAATTCTTAAACAATTCGTTTCTATATTTGTCCGCCGTCGTTGCTAATAATTCTTCTCTAATTTTATGTACATACCTACTACGACGTACTAATATTTATGTCTATTAATTCCATCATCAAAAGTATTTATTAAAATAGAAACCAATTCAAGTAACTTTCTAGATTGTTCCTATGAACCATAGGTCCGTAAATGTTTTATATTTCCTAGATTTCCTGTTTATTTTTATATATAATTAATATTTCAATCTAAATTACCTTTTTATTCATTCCTTAACCCTTACCCATAACACCATTCCTCGGCAACTAACAATCATTTTAAATTTAATATTTGCCATGCAAAATAATATAAAAATAATACCTATATTTAATAATATTTGTCAATCTATACATAAATATCAAAAAATTTTAAGTGTAATAACATGCACCTTACTCTAGGATGGTTAAAATAATTTTCGGAAATTTTTTAAATTACGATGGCTACGAAAGAAAATATAAGCTTCTAATTCGTTAGAAAACGCTGTGAAATTTTTATTAGAATCCCGCGTACAGGAGTATATCCTAGTCCAAATTTAAATTCGACTTCAAAATTCGGCAACGTTGCGATCTCCGGTTCGACGATCTGTTTACCGATCCACTGAATTATTAGCATAACTGCCGCATCTCCCTAGCGGAGACAACAATCGAAGAGCTTCCCATTATAATTTTCTGTTTCAGAGATGTCGCACCCTGAGCGGACGTTAATTTTATAAGCTCATAATTTATTTAGGGGCTGACCGTCTTATTCTTTCTATAGTCACTGGTTTAATGCACTTTCAGGCAATAAATATTTACGGCACTTGTTTAATTCACTAAGGGGAATATATCTGAGACATGTTTGATGTATTACTATACCGTATTTGCCTATTGTTACCGAATTAACTTAAATTAAATTAAGTTATATTGAATTTAATATTGTTTAATTATTAAAGATATGATTTCCGTTATACCCTGTATATAGATTTGTTAATGATAAGTACTTAAATATGTTATTTTGTTAAGAACCGATATTTAAATGCAGGTTGATGCAGTAAGGCATAAAGGTCAAAGTACGTTACTAAATCTGATTAAATATGTTCTAATTACACAGTAGATTCATATTAATCATTTGCCGATATTATAAATTAATTTCAAGTAAGCATTCCGCAAATTTAATAAAATTTGAGACCATATTTGGTCATGAAGCGAAATCCGCAGTTATGATTGGTCGAGCCAGCGGCCGAGGACTATAAAAGACCGGCCGATTTTCGTTGATTAGGGGAGTGCTCACCTCCAGCCCCTATCCTTTCCGGAGTCCCGCAGGGGTCCTCCTTAGGTCCTGTTTTATTCACCCTTTACACCGCGGACATCCCAGATCCCGACGACAGACGAACCACCCTTGCGTTATATGCCGATGACACGGCTATCATAACAACTTCAGTTAACAATAATCTGCTTCACAGATTAATACAGCATCAAACGGACGCCACAGTTGACTACTACAGAGACTGGGGACTCCTAACCAATCCCCAAAAGACACAATACTCCATCTTCACCAAAAGATTATCCAACACCCGACATATTCTGAGGGTCGATAATAACCCGATCGCGACTACCACCACCCTGAAGTACCTAGGCCTTGTACTCGACAAGGGCTTAACCTTCTCTAAGCAAGTCTCCGCGACGCGGGCAAAGGCACTCTCGAGGCTGCACCAGATCGGCGGCGTGTTGAACCACGGGCCTCCTGCACAAAGCACACTACTGTACAAAGCATACATCCGTCCTATCCTCACCTACGCATCTCCAGTCTACTACCCCATCCTTAGTAACACACACAAAAAAGCCTTTCAAATAATCCAGAATAAATCCCTCCGCTTAGCCAATAACCTACCCCGAGCCACACCTATCCCAGTACTTCATAACATCACAGGCACGCCGACACAAGAGGAATTCATACACCTCCGACTAATACGAAACTTCAAGACCACCCTACAACAACACACAAACCCAACGTTACACGACCCCTTGACACACAAATTCGACGAAAGACCTACCCACCCATCCCTTAACTACTTTTACAACCTCTAAGAATCCCAAAGTCAACCCCTAAAATTTTCCTACCTAAACAATAAAAAAGTCCAAAAAACCACCCCTAAAACCTACCCTTAAATAAAAATTTTCCAAATCAACCCCTAAAATTTTCCTACCTAAACAATAAAAAAGTCCAAAAAACCACCCCTAAAACCTACCCTTAAAAATAATCTTCCCCGCAACTCACCCAATCCTTCGCCAACATCCCTTACATTAAACAATAAAAAATCCAAGAACCCACCACCCCTAACCCATCCTACCCTGCACTGCTGCTATATCTGCTCTAAATGCCCGCCCAAACAAATAATCTCTCCAACCTGATGCAAGCACTGAAAGGTGGAGAGCATCGAGACGACGGCTTCGGCCGGACTCACTCCCGTCAGTTGTTGTTGAAAAGGCAGTATTTTACCGGTCTCCGAAGAGACAAGTACCTGCTCAATCTCCGAAACACCGACCGAAATATAATTATCACCGATTATCAATTAGAGTAAGTTCTAATAGGTAGACCTCCTGTCCGATTCCCTTAGGTAAAAGCTAATGAATAACCTGTAGTGTGTGTTCGACCCTCATTCGACCCTTACATCTCACACAAAAAATACTAAATTAAGTAAATTTAGTTTGTAATTTAAACATGTCGGAACAAATATTATTTTTAAGTTTCAATTATACCTCTACCTAATGCATGTATATGAATATTATCAGCAAATCTGTCAGATTGGAAACAAAACTGAACCCAAACCACTTTAAAACTCAGTCGCGTCAAAGCCCTCAAACAACATGTATGCAGCAAAATAACGCAATAATCGTTTCAAACAATTTAAAATTATTATAATTTAGTTAGTTACAATACATGAAACATCCTATAAATGTAAGTATAATATATCAAAAAAATATTAAACAAATAATGTAAAATGTAATCTTCTGCAGAATCTCTGAAGATGGCCTAATAAAGCCGAAACGTCAGAAATATATATATGTATAAAAAAATGTAATCTTTTTTATATGTAATTAAGTGACCGATATACCCAAGAAAAACAATCTGTGCTATATATATATTGCACCCTTAGATATGAGCTAATGAATAACCTGTAGTGTGTGTTCGACCCTCAGGACAGATTTCTATAGCTATATCTATCCCGAACCCTATATATAAGCTGATGAATAAACCTGTAGAGCGTGTTCGACCCTCAGGAAAGATTTCTACAGCTATATATACCCCGAACCCTTAGGTATAAGCTAATGAATAACCTGTAGTGCGTGTTCGACCCTCAGGACAGATTTCTATAGCCATATCTATCCCGAACCCTATATATAAGCTGATGAATAAACCTGTAGAGCGTGTTCGACCCTCAGGAAAGATTTCTACAGCTATATATACCCCGAACCCTTAGGTAAAAGCTGATGAATAAACCTGTAGAGCGTGTTCGACCCTCAGGAAAGACTTCTACAGCTATACCCGTCCCAAACCCGTTATATAAGAGTTGATGAATAACCTGTAGTGTGTGTTCGACCCTCAGGAAGACTTCTACAACCCGTTCCTTTATTCCGAATCCCTACAAAGCCGTCTGATTTATTGTAAAATAACTTGTTTAATATTTGCACCGCTTCTTCTCTTAAACTGTGATTGAAACTTTACTGCCGCTTTAATGCTTGTATAATGCACTACTGCTAATAACCTGGTTTAATACATTGCCTATATGTATATAATATTGTTGCTTATTACCGTTTGTCTATTTTGCTGATTTGCTACTTTTGCTAATTTATTTATTTTGCTGTCCGCCTTATGTCGCTGCTTGGCTATTTAATTTTATTTTAATAAATCTTGTAGTAACTTCCGAAACCGACTTTTATTACATAGATTTGAGAAACGTTTGACCCTCTGGCAAGTGTACGTGTACACCTTCTCCACTGTAGTTACCCACCCTCTAATCATAAGCGAGTAGAGTCCGCGTGGACCATTCACCACGTGAAACCCATGGATGTGTGGCGCCCGATGGCAAAAACCCGAGGATAAATCCGAAACCGAATTAAGAGAGTGTCACAAATTGGCGCTCTCGAATTAAGAGCGTCACAATGTCTATAAATAAAGAAAATATTAATCTAAACATTGTTCAACAAAATATTAGAAGTATATGTAAAAACATAAACGAGTTCAATATATTCCTACGACAATGAAATAACGACATATTATATTGTATTATACAACAGAAACGTGGAAAATTTATTTATATATATATATATATATATATATATATATATATATACTTATAATAGGTATGTTGTTGAGCCCGCGAGACGGACGGGTCTCTGTTGCACCCGGGCTTAATTACAGAGTTAAAGGAGTATATACTGTGACCATTAACCCTTCTTTTAACTATAAATCAGGGCATTATTAGAGGGGTAACTTAGTTGCTTAATTTAAAATTTTATGTAATAACAGGACGTTGTAAAGCCCAAAGATATAAACGTTAGTTTGTGTAGCCCGAGTATATATTTTTATAAGTCTTACGGTTCTTATGTAGCCCGGCAGTGTTGCCATATTTTTGTGCCCGTTTAAATACCATTATCGATATTAACTTGACCTGAAAAGCAAATTGATGAATTGATAAAAATTGTATCTGTCTGTGGAAGATGCTCAAGGAGGCAAGTGATGTGTTTTTCTGATTAAATCTTTGTAAGTCGAGGTAAGAAGCTTGTAAACTTTGCAAAGGGAAAAGTTAAATTATTTTTCTTTTGTGTCTTTTACATAATAGCTGTATAGCTGTCAATGTGATGTCAAAATGATTTTTCCATATATGTATTTTAATATACTGGATGTCACAAATCTGGCTTACTGGCTTATGCATATAACTTTTTTATTTCGCGACTTGTCAACGCAAATGATTCCGTGTTTTTTTAAATAGAGTAGGTACCCGTAATATTCTTGGACATTTCAATTCAGGATTTTAACAAACTTACATAAAATTTAAACTCGTGTAATAGTTATTTATAATCCCGAAAATCACAAAAGGATAGTAGTATTAAAAAACGAGATAATACCAACACATGGAGCACTAACGAACCAATATTTTTATGTAGGTACCAAATATTTGAAATAAAATTTGTACAATATTTAGGTATTTAATATTTTTCAAAAATCACTAATTGTATTTTCTCTTAATGGAAGAACAAATGTAAATTTATTTAATTATCTCCCTTAGAACTTCTCAAGAATCTAATTGTAATTTAACAATCGATTCTTGACATTGTATTTTCTTTAAGTTGAAGTCTTTAATTCTTTAATTCTTCTTGTCTTATATGCTTATAGCCGAAAATCATAATTTTAACTGGAGTAACTGAAATACGGAATTAAATATAAATCTACGTAATTTTTGACTAATCTCCGCTTTTCACTGAGCCCGCATCAAAATGAGATCGCATCTAACTTATCTCTATGACTTCTTTTTTCTTATTAATTCTGCACGCCCAGTGTTAGGTAAGTACCTATAATATCTATTATAATAATATTTCTGAACTAGTTGTGGCTCTGTTATGTTAATAAAAATAACATAACATTCAATACAAGACATTGGCGATATAAAACACTAAATTGCTGAAATATTCTTTTTTACTATCCATCTTCTTTAAGGCTACATAGAAAATACTCAAGTAAAATTACATTCAGACAGATGATATTTTTTACGCATACTGAATTTTTAAGTAAATTGTAAACTGAGAATGCACTGTCAATTTTAAAGAATCATTTAACTAGTAATAAGTTACAAGCATTAGCAGTACGTACATAAATATAAAATACTTCTAAAACTTAAATAAGTTGTTCTGTAAAATGTTATTAATGAGTATTGTAAAATGGAAAAACAGAAAAAGGCGTATCCTAGATTTCCAGCTGGAAAACTATTTTTTTTCCTAGATATATTGATAAGTTATAGTAGGCAAACATTATTTATGTCACTAGGGCACTTCCTTCGAAATTTAAAGTAGGTACCTACGACATATCTTTCATAACTACTACGCGGTTGCTACAATAATATAATTAAAAAATATTTAATATTTTTAAAATGGTTTATCAGCAACAAAACACATGCCTCAGATTAAACATTTAAACAAAAAAATAGAGAAAATAAGCAATGCTCATTCTATATGCCTTCTATTTTGTGTGAGCGGACTTATTTTATGTGTAGACCTTGATAACAGTTTCTAAGTTATTAATAGAAATTCTATAAATCCAAAAAAATTGTATGCTTCCTTATTTAATTAATTCCAAGTAAGCCATGTTAAAGAAAAATCAGTTTCTGTGATATTATTTCATATTCCATGTATATTAAAACGCGTCGATTCTGTCTCGCTCTAAATTCCGTCGCCGAATCCACAAAGTTTCAAAGCTCTCTCCTTTGAGAGGGGATCAGCGATCTCCGCGGGCGACCGTCGCCCCCGGCCTTTTTCCAATGCGTAAGGGTATTTTCGTCCCGTTTCTTACGCGTTTTCCCAATTTAAACGCCTTTTCAAAAAACCTCTGCAAAATTTTCGTCGTTCGCCGTTCGACGAGAGAGATGCGTCACGCCCGCCTTTTCGCGAAACCCCCTCGCCTCGCCCCTGATCTAATTTTTTCGGCTTCGAGAAGGGCTTCACGCGAAAGTTCAGTCCTTTCTCTAATCCTTTGAGATTTTTTTTTCAAGACCATACTTGGACTCCATCTACGTCTATTTCGTCTTCGAAAATCTCGAGTCGCATCCGTCCCAACTTTTTTCTCATTTTATTTGCCGATGTGAGATTGCACTAACACGACAAGCACCTCCCACGAAAACTGTCAAATTAATTAAACTTCAGATAGGTTATTTTCATTATTTTCCTATGAGAAATATTGCTAACGGAATCGATAGTACCTACTGACTGCCAAACTTCTGATTACCAAAATACTGAAGCGAAATGCTTTTCCAATTAGAGAATCGGTAAAAATATTTTTTTTAGGATAATACGTACAGTTTACATACTTAAACATCTCAAGGTAAATTTCTGACAACAGTCTCAGTAACGCAATGGGATATTTGCAGGATTCCAAAAATCATAATGCTGATTTCGCGAGTTCGAGTCACGCTGGAGGCTAACTTCTTTTTCCCTTTTTAATTCCATTTATTTATAGTATTAGTTTGGAATTAATTCCTTAATTTTGGCAGTCTGTAAAATTTATCATTTTAGCTTAAAAAAGTAAATACCTAAAATATTAATTTGCTGCTACAATTATGACAGCAATATATATTTGGTAATGTTGATAAAATTGATAAAAATGTTTACTGAAAAATAAATTCTACTTTCAGCACTTAAAAAATTATGATGTTTTACCATCAAGAACAGAGTACCCTTACAATTCATCAAAATATTGAGAAAAGTTTAGTATAATTACATCATCATTCTAGATACAAAATTTCTTAATATATATTTTCTTAAAAATAATATTATTCTAGATGCTTTTGTCACCCGAAGGGTGACCCCAGGTCGCAGGCCAGGACCCCCGGCAGAGCTAGAAATCAGCGATTTTCTCCCATTTCTACTTGAAATGAGAACGAAAATCGCGACAGCGATTTTCTCCTATTTCTAGTTTATTTTAATAAAATACCAATAAGATGAAGATTTCTTAGACGTAGTGTGAACTGTTGAATCTAAATTTACAAAAAATAGATTATTCAACCGACGTAACTCTCACTATTGGTTCGAAGTAATCCTCATTTTATTAGGAAACGAAATTTCCAGGCCAGTTGACAAATAATGTGTTTTGTGCAGCAAGAAACACTTCCATTGTTACCTGAAATTTTATTAAAGTAGTTTAACTGGTTAGATATGTGATAGCACATCATAATTGAAACACCCTGTAGTTCAGCAACCTTGGCATTCACGCCAGCCCCATGAGTTCCTCTGGACCTGACTCAGCACATGAACCCGAAATATTGTTTATAAATAATGACACACTTCGATATTGGAATATGATTATGATTATTTTTTAAGGCATTCATAATATAGAGACGAGTTGGTGTTCAGTTCAACTATTAAAAGATTTATTCTATACAGAGAGTTATTTTATTTCCGAGTAAAATACAAGTATCTAACATATGGGAGTATCTTACAAATTTTATAATTTTCTTCGTTTTTCAAAATCATCTCCAACAGTAATTTTCATTTGAAGGGAAAACTATTTAGACATTTTAAAAAAATTTTAAATCCAATACATTGAATATTTGTCAAATAATGAGCAATCCAAACTATAATATCAATTTAACGTGGCACCATCACATAAAACAGAACTTATAACAGAAAATTTTGAAAATCAACGGGTAGCAAATAGGGATCTTTTTCATTGGTCACCAAGATCACGAGATGTTGCACCCCTTGATTTTTTTTATAAAGCCTGCGCGTAGCCTTTCAGTCTGTATCACGGGAGAAAATGCAAAAGTGATGCTATACATCGCAGATGCGAAAGTGGTTTACGAGTGAATGGTGGTGTTTGAACAATTATTATTGTAATACTTAAAATAAATTCACAAAAACTGTTTTTTCTTTAACATGGCCCACTTAGAATTAATTAAAAAATTAATTAGGTAGGGAACTGAATACAAACCACCCATATTTTTGGGTTTAGAATTCATTAAAATAAAAAAAAAATTGTTGTTTCCATTTAAAAAATTGAAGATATTTAATTTTTTTAGTTGGATATTTCCTTTGTCACTGTACTCACCCTGTATACACTTAATATATTTAAATCGCCCATTAATTACCTACCGCCTTCCTTATAACGCCCACAATCAAATACTTTTAATTTAATTGATGGCTAATTCACTGATAAATTTTCTTTGCAAGTGGGCATCCGTAAATTTTTTCTTAAAAAAATTAATATCTTGAAAACTACATTTTAGCAATACACGTACAAAGTTTTTTAAAAATCGTCTCAGTAGTTTCTGAGACACCTATGGATCGTGTTATCTCCTGGCTGGACACACTGTATGTATGGTTAATTAAATACACTTTTAGAAAAACATTTTATGCTCTATACACGTATGACATCAGATTTTTCCTGCCACGTTTCGTCCTTTTAATATTATTAACTTTAAATTTTTAAATACTACGACCTGATTCTTTTATTTGATATTCCAAAAACACTTTAGAATAAAAAGTTGACTGGTAAGTCACACTTGGCTATTCTTTTGCTTATGCTTTTGCTATTCTTTTCTGTTTTGCTCACTTAAGCCAATTTCGTTAATATTAGATTTATCTGGAAGTTTCAATTGCCGCATTAATCTGTTTTCTTCATCATACAAGTATATAATATATTTTGGGCGTAAAACTGAAGCCGAACTACCCCCCAAGGGTAGCAACCATCGATGAAATTGCAAGTTGATGATTGCCATTCTTATAGCACCGATATCAAATTTAAAATTTTTATTTTAATTTTAAAGGGATTTTTTTTTTTAAATTTTCGTCAGTCGAAAGTCAACATGTTAATGTAAATTATTTATGGTAATATTTTGATCTGTATATATTAATATCTATTTATTTAAGTAAAGTCAAATAAAAATTTACAAAAATACTTATACTTATTTGAAATTGGTTTTTGTAAAATGTGCAGAGATATTTCCATTAGGTAGGTATAAGTGTTCCGATATTTTTTCGCTACAGTATAAGAGACTTACAATTATCTGCTCCAAATTGCAAAGACATTGCTTGCCTGTTAAATATAAAAATAAGTAATTATAAATTCTACAAGAGAATTTTGGATCCGAGAAAATTACTTACAATTAAAATAGTAGTATATATACGAGTCTATAATATAATAAACATTAGTAAAAGCACGTATGTGAATTCTCTAAAATTATCAGTACTAACTACACGTTGAAAAGCCCACTGTCCCCGTGATCGAAACGGCGGTGTTGCCAGATTTCGGGCTAAACAAAGACATGTTCATTGGTGGGCTACACAAGACTTATACTGTATATAAGGTATACAAAACAGCGCCACCTACAGTGAGTTTATATGAACTTCCTGGCGTATGTCCAACTCATAAACACTACTTTGTGAAGCCCTCCGTAAAATTCGTGTACCTACAGCCTTACTAGCACTATATAAGCCTAGTAATGACCAAATACACCTGGATACGCTGTTGAGCCCGAAATCGGGCTACACAGCGTATTTGCGGGCTACACAAGGACCTGTCAGTATCTTCGACGGGCTCATCAATGACCGTATATACCTCTATATATATATATATATATATATATACAGGGTGGGCCATTAGTGCGTATGCGGACCATACCACCTATACCGTTAAAGTTATAATAATAATTTTTGGTACGAAGTTAGATGCCAGTGGCGTGCATATTTTAAAATTATTTTGGCGCATACAAGGTGTTTAATATTAAAATGCCAAACCGAACATACATTTTTTTAAATGGAACACCCTATATATTTTTAGATTTTTGAATTAAGCGTACTTTTCTGAACAATTTAATATAGCACTTAGTATATCTAAATTTACACGTGGCGACGTTGTTGCAAGTTTTCTATGAAAAAGGTCGCTACTTCGCATTATTGTAGCTCTCCATTTAAATGAGATATGACGTCCATTTTCTCATAAGATACATTGAGAATATGTCTTTATTCAAGAAAATGTAACGATTTAAACAAAAGTTACATTTGCTATACCGGGTGATACATTTCGCATATCGTAATTTTACTTCAAAATTTTAAATGGAACACCCTGTATATTATCATGTCGTCTTAAAGAGCTCCTTTTAAGCTTTCTAACGATACCATACTTGGTGGCCTTAAATAAATTTTATTTATTAAAAAAAAGGTTTGAAACTTGAGGAACCGTTGAAATTAAGATAAGTTGTAAAAAAAATTATTGAATAAAAATTTTATACTGGCAGTTTATTATTAGCCTTATTGTTAATAACAAATTGTGAGTCTAGCTTAATAAAAAAATAAATTAATTTTTTTTAACAGATGTGTTTTTGAAATTACGGAAATACCGATGGCTGTTTAAGAGATATAAAAGATAGTTCATGGCAGTAAGAAAAGTTAAAAAAACTAAGTACAGTTTTGAACAAATCAAGAAAAATGTTGGAAAATGTGTTTTTTCTTGAAATACTTAATTAAATAACGAAATAAATAATTAAATGACAAAGAAGTCACTGCCATATTTGTATAAATTTGAATATCTTGAAAACTATTATAGTTAGATATAGCAAACCATATATCATTTGAGAGCTTATTTAGTTCTCGTTTGTCTGGTGTTATTATATACAGAGGGTTCCATGAAAAAAAACGAGTTTTTACACAATATATTCAGATCACTTCAGTTGCTTAGAAAAAATACCCTGTACAAGCAAATAATTTTACGATGATATCGGCTTATAGTATAAGGGTTTGATTATCTAAATACCGAATCTCAACCTTTAATTATCAGAAACAAGGCTACTATGATATTTTTTACAAGGTTATGTTTTCCCCAAATTTATAGAAAAACCGAAATATCTTGGCAACTCCGCATACAAGACCAGCAAGCGGGGCACCAATGTATAGGGGATTTTAAGCTTAATCAAAATCTCTTATAAAATACAGGTGTTCCATATAAAAAACATATGTCGGATGCTGTAACCTCTCAACGGTGCACCCTGTATATCTAAAAATAATTTTGTATCATAGAAAAAACGAGATAGAACAAGTCTCCTTTTCAACATTTTGCCCTATCTCCTTTATTTAAGCAGTTACTAAAAAATTCGTTCTGATTGAATCACGCTGTATAACATGATAAAAACAAAAGGAGGAAATTAATTCGTCGAGAGTTTCACAAAATTCGTCAAGAAGAACCCACCTACAATTCTATTAATTACGTCCCTGGTTATAGTGAAAAAATAACTCGCAGATTAGAACGAAACGGGTGTAGAATGATTAGTATCAATCAACAAACGTAATATTGAGAGAATTTTAATAAACAACAAAGAAAGGGTTAATAAATTGAAACAATCGGGAGTATGCCAAATTAACTGTGTGGATTGTAATGCCATGTATGTGGGTCAAACTGGTTGTAGTATTGAAACTATAGTAAAAGAACATAAAAAATCGCGTTGTATAGAAAAAAATCATTTTATAGATCTAAAAAATGTAAAGGTACTGCATCGGGAAAAGAAAGAAAGCGTTTAGATCTGTTAAAGCAGTTAGAAATTAAAAAAATTTTAATTTGAAATCGTTGTACTACGATTGATCACATAGATTTTACAATTTCGCCCTTCTTAGAAAAAGTAGGTACTAAAAACTCGGGCTTTACCAGATGGGAAGGATCAATTGGGGTAGGTATTTGTAAATAGATAAATAACAAATGGGCTTGGAAATATTTTGTAATAGACATTTACTCTATATACCTATCTAAGCCGAAATACTAATATATAGAGTGTTTTCTATATATTTCTTGAAACATTTAATTGAGAACTGTGTTTCTTTCAAAACAATTATATTTACGATGTTTCATAAATAACTATCCACTGCCAGTATCCACTATATATTTAACAACTGCCTTATGTGAACTCTATTCCTTAATATAGGTTTTTCATTATTTGTTTCAATAACGTTAACAAATTTATTTTGATATCCTCAACACTTTGTGAATTTCAGCAAGAAAAATCATACACTAATCAAAATATAGATGATTTACTAGAAACAAAAA
Organism: Pogonocherus hispidulus; assembly: GCA_963924545.1. NCBI lineage: Eukaryota > Metazoa > Arthropoda > Insecta > Coleoptera > Cerambycidae > Pogonocherus > Pogonocherus hispidulus. Next base: position 33,523,490 of record OZ004696.1, on the reverse strand, counting down.
CATTCTCTAGAAGGTTCTTGTATTAATATCTAAATTAAGTCCTACAAAAAATGTCAAAATTATGCAGTTGCGTATGCACAAAATAATCAGAACAAAAAAAATACACCCAGTATACCATGGTGCTACTACCAAATTAAAAGTTGTTAATCATCAGTCAAAATTTCAAACTAAAATATTAATTTGTATTTCAAAATATATTGACGAAAGTAATAAAGAAATTGAAATTTAATGACCCCTAACTTTATAGGGTAGGCTCAAATCATTTTATATTAAAGACCCCTACACTTACATGAAAGAAATACATTAAATCTTGATAAGAAACATATAGTTAGACTTTTTAAACTTACTTGGGACACCTTATGTTATCATAAATAAACAATATAAATAAAATAAACAAACACATTTTAGCACTGTTATTTTGATATCGACTAAATCATGACATTAACTTAAAAAAAAGTAAATTTTCAAATGAAGCAGTCAGAGGATGTTTTTAATAAAACTTGTTTTGCAAAGTAGGTAGTCAAAAGCCCCAATACACCTAGAATTCGATTTTATGTTTCTGTTCTGAAAACATTTCAACATTAATTTTCAAAACATGTTCATTATGTTCAATTGGGAGCACTGCCTAATACGGTTAAACGCCCTATAGTACTTACAGTGGCTCATTATAAAAAATTCTATTAATTTAAGGGGTTGCGTATGGCAAGAATATCCTACACCTTGTTGAAGAATACACCTTGTACATAAAATTTTATAAAAAGCATACAAATTATTAACGCCGGCATAAGTATCAAGTGCAGCAGATTTCAAATCAGTACCTTCTTTTGTCGAAAAGATAGGTATTACAAAAAGGGTTTTAAAAAATTGAAAATTTAACACTCCCTATTTTGAAAAAAAAAACCGTTCAACAGAAAAATATTACATAATTTAGCATAAAGTCGATTTGCATTCTTGCGACATTTTACAACTTTTATTAAAAATAATTTCTCAGAAGTTTGTTTATTAAAATTTCATTTTTATTTTTTAGTAAACAAGCATGATTAAACACTCACCTAATGAAACTAAAATAAATCATTTCAGTGAAGTAGTTGATTCATTGAGGTTAGATGACTTGCAGCAGCAAATTATATGTACTTAAAAATTAAAAATAATTCTTGCCTGTTTCATTATTTTTAGCCAAATGCGCTAACAGTCTTTAACGATTCATGTTGTGCCTGTATATAATCATACTAATAATACAACATGCTTGAGAGTTTATACACACACCCTTACTTTCACACCGTTTTCGCGTGAGAAAGAGTAAACCACTTATAAAAACTACTACTACTACTACTACTTAAAAATGGCAACAGCGCATGGTCTGGTAACGTTGATATACTATGTAAGTTTGTATATCAGATAGTCTGAAAGTGGGGTATTCTATATGTGGTGTGCAAATTTTTATCAAACGGCTGAAAAATTATATTTATTTGAAAAAATTTCCCCTCTATTATTGCGCAAGATGTTAATACTTCTATACATTTTAATTTTGTGATATATATTCTCCCTTCTAGCTTATTTATAAGTGGTGTAAGGTTGTCTGTGCTACGTATGTGGTCTGAAAACGTTGTTTAGATACATATATTTTGCTACTAATACTTCTCCCTTGCCAAATGACGTGCACACCTCAAATCTATCGAATTTTTCAGCATTTTATCAAAATACTCGTGGTCTCAAATCTAAAACACTCTCAGTTTTTAACAATTCTTTGCATTCTAATTATTCATTGTTTGCATTTACTGAAACATGGCTTGATTCTTCTGTGAAGGATTGTGAACTTTTCGACAGTAATTATAATGTTTATAGAGTGGATCGCAACTTCGCATCTACTAATAGATCTAAAGGGGGTGGTGTATTAGCTGCCATTCATACCGACTATACTTCTACATTATTAGATCTTTCATCGTTTGGTTTTAATTATTTGCCGCTTATTGACGCGCTTGCTGTAAAAATCGTTTCTCAGAGTGCTTCAATATATGTAATGGTTTTGTATGTTCCCCCGAAAACCGCAGTGGCGGACTACGAAAGATTATTTGAAATTATTGAATCTATTGATTATCTGCACAATTCTAAAATATTGTTAATGGGTGATTTTAATATTAGTGATTACTCAGTTGATCCTGAAGGGCACCTATTGAACCGTCGAATATTGGGTTTAAATAATTTAGCTAGTGTACTTGACTTACAGCAATTTAACTTTATCTTGAATGAATTTGGTGGTATCCTTGATTTGGTTTTGTGCAGTTCAAATTGTTTGGTTGAGCGATCTGACGATCCTGTTGTGGAGGAGGATAGTTACCATCCAGCCTTGGATATTTCGCCCGATTTTAATCTTAGGAACGAATTAAAAAATAATTTTCCCATTAATTATAATCAGTGTTACAATTTCCGTAAGGCTAATTTTCCGATGTTATATGACCTAATTTACAATATTGATTGGCAACTACTTGAATCATCTCGTGATTTAGAGTCGGCTATTACTTATTTTTATGATCAACTTTATACGGTTTTTGACTCGTGTGTTCCCAAATTTTCCAGTGGTAATAAGAAGAAGTATCCCCCATGGTTTAATTCGCAGATAATTAGCAATATTAGGGCCAAAGCAAGGTATTGGCTTGCATATAAGAAAAGAGGAGATTTACTGGCGTATGAAGAGTTTAAACTTTTGAGATCCAAAGTTAAAAGTGATGTCAAAAAATCCTATGACGCTTTCATTAAAAATGCTGAAGCTTCCATTAAAGTTAATCCCAGTAAATTTTGGGCTTTTATTAGTAGTAAGAAGGGGTCAACTAATATATCACATCATATGGTTTACGACGAGCATCAGCTCGATAATCCGAATGACATTATTAATGCATTTGCTGATTTCTTTTCAAAATCCTACTTACCAATGTCATCAGCTGATCATACGAATTTTTTGGGGCAAAATAGCGTCAGTAACTCGATTCACTTACGTGAGTTTAACGAAACCGACATTTTTTCGGCGTTAAAGAGAATTAAACCGAAAATGACTACTGGTCCTGATGGTGTGCCTGCTTTTGTGATAAGAGACTGTGAGCAGGTCCTTTCTTATCCATTAAAAATATTATTTAACATGTGCCTTACTGATTGTCGTTTACCTAATATATGGAAGCTTTCAAAGGTGTGCCCTATTTTCAAAAAAGGTGATAAATTTGATGTCAGCAACTTTCGCCCTATTTCTATTATCTGTAATTTCTGCAAAGTATTAGAAATTATGCTCCACGATTTTATCTACAGTAACGTCTCCAATATGATATCTCCTTCTCAGCATGGTTTTATGAAGGGTCGCTCGACTGTTACTAACCTGGTCTGCGTTACCCAATTTATAGCTGATGCTATTGACAATCGTTTACAAACGGATGTCATTTACACAGATTTCAGTAAAGCATTTGACAGGCTTGATCATTCGTTACTGCTTCAGAAACTTGATAGATTTGGAATTTCGGACTCCTTATTAACTTTTTTCAATTCATACCTTCTCAATAGAACGCAATACGTAGTTTATAATGGTTTCAAATCTGTTGAATACCGGGCTACGTCAGGCGTCCCACAGGGATCTATTCTTGGCCCCTTATTATTTATAATTTTCATCAATGATCTCACGGAAGTTCTGGACAAAAATTTCCTCCTTTACGCGGATGACTTAAAAATCTACGGCACAATTCATAATCAGAGCGACTGCATTCAACTTCAAAATAACCTTAGCCGTGTTAATATATGGTGTGCCGAAAATAAGTTACCATTAAATGTTGGTAAATGTGAGGTTATGTCTTTTTCTAACAGACGGTCCCTCATAACTTTTGATTATAATCTCGACAGTATCAATTTAACACGATCAAAAACTTTCCGTGATCTCGGTGTTGTATTTGATAAAGAATTATCCTTTAATGTTCACATTGACACCATTATTTCTGAAGCTAGTAGAGCATATGGATTTATTGTTCGTAATTGCCGTGACTTCACAAGTACCGACGTAATAAAACTACTCTTTTTTAGTTTTATCAGATCTAAGCTTGAGTATGCTTCTCTCGTGTGGTCCCCCCATTGTGGTGTACACATCAATAAGTTAGAGTCAGTACAGCGTCGATTTTTAAAGTTTCTTTCCTTTAAATCCGATGGTGTTTACCCATATATTGGATTCCCACATGATGAGTTGCTCAGTAGACATTCTGTCAGCAAGCTTGAAATTAGACGAAAATATCTCTCCCAGGTCTTTCTTTTCAAGATATTGCATAATTTGACTGATTGTCAAGAATTTTTAAATAATTTATCTTTTGCTGTTCCTACAGTCAGGACACGGGAAAGTTTAACCTTTTATCTACCTGCACCACGTACTAATGTACTTAAATATTCTCCTCTTCATATAATTTGTGATAACTGTAATCTTTCTTCTAATTTACTAGACATATTTAACTGCAGCCTTAATGACTTAAATGCATTATATTTTGAATGATTAAAATTATGGTTACTTTTTGGATTTTCACTCTGTTTTTAATACGTCATCTAATTGTCGGTAACTGTGCTATATATGTATATGTGGTGTGCATTTCCTTATATTGTAATTGTACTTTTGATGTTTGTTGTTATGTTGTTTCTCTTTGCATACCCTCCTGTTCTGTAGTTGGGTACTTGTACCTGTTGAACAGTGTATGAAAATAAATAAATAAATAAATAAATAAATAAATATATATATATATATATATATATATATATTCAAAAGGAAAAGCTTTGCCGAAACTTCTATTTTACCAGACAACACTTTGTGTCTGGGTCGTGCTCGAGGTGTATTGCCACCTACGAAAAGCACTGTCGTTTGCGTCTCTACCACTGGACAGCGATGCTGCCCCCGGTGTGATCATGCTACTCGCAGACTACGTAGTTTCTGCCTGTTAGGCTTCGTCAGTACGAGATAAGCACAATGACACCACAAGCAGCGAAGACACTTAGAGAACACCACCTGGAGGTTTTGGCGAAGCTTTTCCTTTTGAATATCTTCCGCCTCCAGAAGCGCACTTGTTCTCGAGTAGTGCAGCCTAGCCGGGCTTTATAGTTTGTGATTCTGCTGCTGGATGGAGACACTTATATCCTACCAGCAGAATGCTGGTGGTGGTGTTCTCGAAGTGTCTTCGCTGCTTGTGGTGTCATTGTGTTTATCTCGTACTGACGAAGCCTAACAGGCAGAAACTACGTAGTCTGCGAGTAGCATGATGACACCGGGGGCAGCACCGCAGTCCAGTGGTAGAGTCGCAAACGACAGTGCTTTTCGTAGGTGGCAATACACCTCGAGCACGACCCAGACACAAAGTGTTGTCTGGTAAAATGGAGGTTTCGGCGAAGCTTTTCCTTTTGAATATCTTCCGCCTCCAGAAGCACACTTGTTCTTGAATATATATATATATATATATATATATATATATATATATATACAAGGGTTATGCAGAACTTATCTCTAAAACTTTGAGGATATGTGCATCTTTAAATAAGAAATCAACATCACAAAAAAAAAAAAAAATTATAATAAAAGTCTTTGGATTTCCAGTAAACAATGTTAAAAGTTATACCATTATAAAGGACTACGTAGATGGGCAACTGTACTTCAACGACATCTGATATACCACATTCCTACAAAAAAAGTAAATAAGTTTTTGTACCTGGAACGCCTGGTCAAGACCGAGCGAATAGAGTTGGAGTGGGTAATAATATCTCTATTGTCCATCTGCGTCGCTCTCTCAGTGCCGCTGTTTTATTTATCGTAGGAGTGTTAAACTTTAAGTGGCCGTGATACTGGTAATTTACGTGGACGAGATGGTGGCCCGACGACCACAACGTATTTTAGCAGCTGAAGAACAAGTATTGAATCTGGTCAGTGAAAATCCGCGAATAAGTACAAGTCAGATCGCTAGGCAGGTGCGTGGGGTATCCCAAGCAACGGTGTGCCGCTTACTATACGAAGCTCAGTTTTATCCGTGTCATATCCACCGTGTTCAAGCACTGTTACCAGCGGATTATCAATTACGAGTTAGGTTTTATAAGTGGTTGTTGCAGCAAAATGCTGAAATTCCCCAATTTACTGTTGATGTACTAGTTATAGATGAACCTTTGTTTACTCGAAATGGAATACAGAACATTCACAATACACACGTTTGGGCACTCGAAAATTCGCACGCAAATCAGAGAAATCACTTCCAACACTGTTTTTCATTGAATGTTTGGGCGGGAATTGTTGATGAGCGCCTAATTGGACCTTTCATATTGCCCAATCGTATGGATGGTTTACAATATCTCGAATTTCTTCGCAGTGACCTGCCCGTCCTTCTTAAACATATACCCCTAGCTGTCCGATAGCGCATGTGGTTTTTACATGATGGAGCACTTCCTCACTTTCGGCTAACTTTTCGAAATTATCTTCATCAAGTGCACGGAATACGGTGGATTGGACGGGGTGGAAGGTAGCATGGCCTCCGCGGTCTCCCGATTTAAACCCTCTTGACTTCTTTTTGTGGGGCCATTTAAAAAATACCGTACCGTACCGTACCGAAGTAAAAACGCTGCAAATCTTTTTTGCGCCGGGTGTCGGTATACTTTCAGAACTTCCGAAGTTTTTTTCGTGCTATATGTGACATTGCCAGTTTGCATTGTCAGTCCCAAGGTCACTCCATTACAGTGGACCAGTATCCAGCGGCGTGCAATTAAAAATTTTAAAATAGTTTTAAGAACGCGCCCAAAAAATTTTTTTTTGCACTACCACATTTGTACATGTATGTTGAACATCCCCAAATTTTATTATGGATAAGTTCTGAATAACCCTGTATGTTATGATAATATTGTTGTTTAGTGTCCCACGTTTTGGTTGCCAAAATTATATTAATATTGTGTGTTTGTGTGAATGTGAATGCATGAATATGCCCGGACTTGTGTAATGATTTTCTAGTGATTTTTGAATCTGTTTTGTTTTCGAAATATGTGTTTTGGTTGTTAGCGAAAGTGTGATACTTGAAAAATATTCTACCCAACTATTAATTATCCGCAAGTTGTACTTAATTAAATTCTGTCTTACCTTTTAATTACTTAGCTCTTTCGGAGAAAACATGAATCTCTTTCTCAAGTGGTTCAGAAGAAAACACTTTATTTATTTGTATCTCTAATAGATATCCTTTTAATTGTAATTTATGTGCACATTAATGTGAAAGAATTTGATCTTGATGTTATTTTATAGTATTGTAATCTAATTTGAATGTTGTTGTGGTTATTTATCTTTAAAAAAGTATTTATAATTAAATTTTGTATTAAATTAACAATTTGGTTTATTTGAATGCTTCAAAAATAATTATAATTTTGCAACTAAGCAATACACAATTTCCTCAGTAGAATAGCTATGCCGATCGTGCTCCAAAATTCAAGATGGCGGCTGGAGCAGGATCGGCATAGCTTTTCACCGTCTACGTCACAGTCCAAGATGGCGGCTGGCAGGTAATATTATTACTAGAATTTCGAATTTTTCTTGGGTTTATGATCTAGTGAAGAGAAATGGATTAATAAAAGTAGGTGACGCTAAACAACTTGAATTATTATCGTATTACGGATTATGCTGAACGAAGGTGTCATTTATTGGCGTAGTGGTTAATTGCAATATGCCCGTTCCAGTCAAATATAAGTGTATCAAATGTGGAGGAGATTGCGACTTACCAAACAGAAAATGTTTCCCATGTGAAGCTCAGGATTTTTTTGAGGATGCAGATAAATCTAAACATATACCTAGCCCTTACTTTGACAAAAAGTGATTCAAAATATGTTGCAGTTAATACTATGTTGATTTAATTGAGGAATATCTAAGTAGTGCGACTTACTTTATAATGATGTTAAATCACATAAAATGGTTTCTGTATCAAAATTTATTTATATATGTTATATAAAAAACTGATAAACAATTGTTTTTAAAATATTTTATTAGAAATATATATATATACGGGTGTTCCACATAAAAGTCCTCAGCCTCCTATCTCGGCAACGGAAAGATATATTTTGATTTTGAAAAAAACAGTTGATAGAGCTCATCTATGACTTTGACACGGAGTCCAACTTGATTTTTTTCAGAGCAAATTGGAGATGGCGCTGAAGTCGAAAGAAATTTTTCGTTGGCAGGAACTTTGTAACAAGGTTTATCCGATATTTTGTTCAATTCTAAACAATTTTTGTCAAATGACTTTTTTTCAAAAACTTAATAGTTTCAGAGATATCGGGATTTTCATTTGGTGAGGCCCAAACTCTAGCATATTTTAGAGTCTCGAATTATTACCTTATACAATGAAACAATAATTATCCAACTTCTTCTTTGGCACACATAATCCCCATCTCACATAGACTTCTCAGTATAAAAATTAATTACATACATGAAATGGGTCCCAAGGGGTGAAAAACTAGCACCCAATACATACAATTTCAATTTTCTCGAAAACTATTGAGCGTCCCAACTTCTCCTTTGGTACACGTAATACACAGCTCATACAGACTACTCGATATAAAAATGAACGACTTGAGATGGGTCCCAGGGGGTGAAAAGCAGATAGCACACAAAACTAACAATCTCAATTTTCTCAAAAATTATTGAGCATTCCAAATTCTCCTTTGGTACACGTAATAAGCATCTCATATAGACTACTCAGTATAAAAATCATTGACTTGAAATGGGGCCTAGGGGGTGCAAAATAGATAGCACCCAAAAACAAAGAATCTCAATTTTCTCGAAAATTATTGAGCGTCCCAAATTCTCTTTTGGTATACGTAATAAGTATCTCATATAGACTACTCAGTATAAAAATCAATGACTTGAAATGGATCCTGGGGGTGAAAAACAGATAGCACCCAATATATACAATCTCAATTTTCTCGAAAATTATTGGGCGTCCCAACTTAGTACCTACTTACAATAGTGAAATAATATGTATTTAATTTTGTTTCCTTCTATTCAAAACCTACTGTGATGAAGTTTCGTTATACATTCAGGATTTATTTTAGGACAAACGTACAAGTAATTATGCATTACTTATTATACAAAATGAATTAGGTATTTAAAAAACTTTTGCCATATTTTACAGAAATACATATTATTTCACTATTTCTTAAAAAGAGCTATTAAATTGACTTTGATAATTATTATTGTTTCATTGTATACGGTAATAATTCGAAACTTTAAAATATGCTTGAGTTTGGGCCTTACCAAATGAAGAGCCCGATATCTCTGAAACTATTAAGTTTTTGAAAAATAGTTATTTGACAAAAATTGTTTAGAATTGAACAAAGTATCGGATAAACTTTGTTGCAAAGTTCCTGCTAACGAACAATTTCTTTCGACTTCAGCGCCATCTCCAATTTACTCTGAAAAAAATCAAGTTGAACTCCGTGACGAAGCCATAGATGAGCTCTTATCATCTATTTTTTTCAAAATCAAAATATATCTTTCCATTGCCGAGATACGAGGCTGAGGACTTTTATGTGGAACACCCTATATATATACAGGGTGTAACTTTAAGTGGGAGTCATTTTTTTATGTGTAATAGTACACGTTCCCCTGAGTACCAAGCTGCAATTAGTTTTTTTTTATTCAGATAACTAGCCGAGTTATAATTACTTTTTTAAAATGCACCTAAATGCTGGTGCACGGCGCTACTGAACACACCTCGTCCAAACAATATTTACAATACTCTGACAGGATACTAGGCGTTTGCGGGGTTGCCATACAATTAATCATATGTGACACAATGAACCAAGTTTTGTAGCCAAATTATTTTTGTACAAATCTGCGCTGTTGTTTACCATAGTTTTTGTTAAAATTGATTAGGATACGTTACTAAGTTTAAGTACGTAAGATTTTAAAATAATATTTTTATTATGTTTGATAAATTGTAACTAAATAATAATGAATGTATTTACTTAATCTCATAGAACTAAATTGAAGTTTTCAATAAGCATGTTCTTACATTTTTTAAAGCACAGCTTAAAGCAAATATCTATGTCAGTGTCAAAATTGTGTAACATTGACCTTGACCGAGTGGAATATGCATATGCACTTTTTTCCTAAATAGCGCGGGTATAGTCTTTATAATCTAAATTGAAACTGCATAAAAAATTCCGACAAACAATAAAGTGCGTAAACAAAGAGGCCGCCGTCGAAATGCAGGTGTTTCTTTTGTCGGAATTTTTTTCAGTTTCAATTTATAGACTATAACTGAGAGCAAAAAAGGGTCTACGCATTGTGTGGACATCAGACGTGTTTTATTAGAAATAACAATTTTTATTTCTCTTCAGTCTTCAGTGTCAAATGAGATGTGGATGTGAATACAAGTGATTTTGTGCCTACGTCGAGAAATATTGAAATTATTTAAATAACATTAAAAATATTATTTAGTGGACTGTAAGTGTATAACCTAATAAGTTGTTTTTGGTGAAATATTTTCGTGTACTCCTGTGTTATTTTCAGTGTTTACCGATAGTGAAGTGAAGTGATATTCTGAAAAGAAAATGTATACGAATCAAGAGAAGGTGGATATGATTAGGGCTTACTTTTTGTCCGGAGAAAGTGGTGCCGCCGCTAGAAGAAGATATCAGATGGATTATCCAGAGCGACGAGTACCCAACAAAAAAATATTTGTAAGATTGGTGCAACATTTGAGAGATCATGGGAGCTTCGATCGTCAATATGCCAACGTTGGACGAGAACAAATTCAAAGAGTGAGAAATTTGGAACCCGAAATTTTAAACGCCGTTGAAGAGGATCCCGGTACCAGCACTCGAAGAATAGCCACAAGGTATGAAGTATCTCATATGACTGTTCAACGAACGTTGAAGATTAATGGATTATATCCCTTTCATATGCAAGAAATACAATCGTTGAAACCCGAAGATTTACCAAGGCGTGTAGAATTCTGTGAATGGTATCAGAGAAAATGCAACGAATAGGGAGATAACTTTTCTAATTGTATATTATGGACCGATGAAGCGGGTTTTACAAGAGATGGAATATTTAATATTCATAACACATATTTTTGGTCTGATGAAAATCCTCACGCGACGAGAGAGATACATAACCAAGAAAGGCTTTCAATAAATATTTGGGCAGGAATAATTAATAATACTCTGATAGGACCCTACATAATGGAGGATAGACTCAATGGTGGAATTTACCTTAATTTTTTAGGAGATGGACTGGAAGATTTACTGGAAGACGTACCATTGCATGTCAGAAGAGATATGTGGTATCAACATGATGGAGCACCACCACACAGCGCACGAATTGTTACCGAATGGTTAAACGAAAATTATCATAATAATTGGATAGGACGTTTCGGACCCGTACCTTGGCCACCAAGATCGCCAGATTTAAATCCGTGTGATTTTTATCTGTGGGGACACATGAAAACTTTAGTTTATGCATCGCCAATAGAAGATATTGAAGAACTACGTCGAAGAGTGCGTAATGCAGCGGATCACATAAGACAGAATATGGATCTTAATAAGGTAAGACACTCCATGATGCGACGTGTTGAAGCATGTTTAGATTGCAACGGAGATAATTTCGAACACCTGCTATAGGTAAGTTGACAAATTCATTTATTACCATTTACCGTTATTTATTTATTGTTTTCTGTTGAATGTTACTGTTTTATTAGTTACTTGTATTTAAGGAAATTACATTTTTATTTATGTGGGACAATAGGGCTCCTGGCGAACACCCACTAAATAAAAGTAACGCACCAAAGAGCTATACCTCATAGGTGGTGTGGAAATTTGCTTTTTAACGGGAGATTTGACAACGGTGCATCTCCCAACTGCCTGAGAGCGGGCACCGCTTTCTTTAGGTGGGGTTGACTCGGGTCGGATTAAAGACATGTTAAGCGCTGTTCAGTGGCGGGGTATCACGATACGGAAAAAAAGGTTAAAAAAGATATTCAATTTTCACAACAGAATTTAAAAAAAAAACTGTAGTTATGCGCTCATACACTTCAAAGGAAGCCCCCATATAAATATGACCCCCATTCAAAGTTACACCCTGTAAATATTAGAATTACTTTATATCCGTTGTTTCTTGCAATTTGCTTGATTATACATAGGTTTTCTTCAAAATCTGTTTCTCTAGCGGAAACATTTAATATTAAACTATGGAAAACAGACTTTTTTATTTGCCAGGATTGTTGCAAACTTGCTTATAATTGCGCAAGGAGTTGTTGGTTTTTTATGAATCGAGAAATTAGATTTATTTTCTACCTTTCTTATTGTTATATCCAAATAGTTTAATTGATTGTTTTCATCCTTTTCCATTGTAAATTGAATATCATCGTTAAGCGAAATAAAAAAATTGAGAAAGCCACTCAAATTTCTTTCAGTACCAGTCCAAATACAGAAAATGTCATCTACATAGCGAGCCCAAAAATGAACACTGAGTTTTCAAAATTATTCATAAAAAGTTTTCAGCTAACAAAGGAGAAATAGGACTACCCATGAGTAATCCGTTTTTTTGTTTGTAATATTGTCCATTGAAATAAAAATAATTTTGTTTAATGCATATCTTTATTAAACTTATCAATTAAGGTTTTCCTGTGCTGCTTTATTCTGACTGATTTATTAATTTGCATAGTACTGACGTTAATTCTGCGACTGGGATTGAGGTAGGTAAATAAATTTTTAACATCGAATGAAACTAGTTTTATTAAACTCTAAATATATCTGAAATAAAGAAATATGCAAATTTTATTTAATAGAAAAAGACTTACCTGGTTTATTTCAGTCATATTAAGTAGACAAGGGTGAGTACTAAGTATGATTCGACTGTAATTGTACACTTATATCATTATTCATGTTTTTTAGAGGACAGTTACTATGGATTATTAAAAAAATATATTTCCACCTCTTTATGCCTCTATAACAATTGTGTACCTACCTTTGTGGCAAATGTTTAGAATTCTTTGTAGAATTTAAATATGTATCAATGAATATGTGTATTATTTAAAATTACAGTGTGTCACAGGTAGATACAACATCCAATAAAATGGTTGCCTTCTTAGGTACAGTTATTTTATGTCTAGTTCTGTTTAATGTTCTTCCTCTATGACTTCCTGGTGAATCAAACTGATTCACTATAATCTATTTATTACCAAGTGTAAATTTCTAAAAAATTGCCATGAAATTTTTAACGCCGATATTCTCAGCGCTAAGACAATTTGATCTCACATTAATGTCACTAGAAGTTAACAACTGTAAATTTTTCACAATTTTATCGATTCTTCTTGTTGTTTACTGTTAATGGATTATTTCAATTTTTTTGTTTTTGGGGGACAAATTTTGGAAGTAAATTTGACTATCATTAATAATTTACCTGTTTTAGAGATTTGCCTGCATTTGGCATACTTTATCTGGCTTTGTCAAAAAAAAAAAATCACTAATAACTTCAATTCAAGTGATACCCTGTAGGTTGTAATCTTCTGTATAAATAGGTAAAATTTTAAAATTTTATGAAATAAAATGATTACAAAAATATAAGTGTTCCACTTTAAAATATATCACCCTACAATTTTAGTCTGGTAAAGTATGTGCAATATATTAAAATTGGTCTGTATGTCTGGTCGTAGTTTAAAATGGCTACAGGAATAATATTTAGAAGACGCGCTAAATTAAAAAACCGCACCAGATGTTTTAGCTACAGATAGAAATGATGAAGCAAGTACCAAATATTTATTTACAATTCCAAATCCACATTCAGCACGGTTGCCAAATCTCTGGTCTGACAGAGTTGGTTTCTTAGGTACATCTTTAGTAGATCACATCTCATTTACCATTTAATTTTTTTTAGATTAAACTGTCAGCATGGTGGGTTGTTCGGTAAAAGGTTGTTCAAATAGAAGTGAACATGGTTTCTTAATGAAATACTTCCCAAAAAATGAAGAACAACGTAAAGAGTGGACGATGAATATGAAACAAGGTTGTTGGATGCCAACAGATCGTACTGTTATTTGTGAGGTACTTAGGTGGTGTTAAATTATTTTAAGTTGTCACATATTCTCATATTACTTTTAAGGTTCATTTTGCTCCCGAGATGTGGGAAAAAACCCGAGAAGATGGTAAAAGGAAACTGAAACTAAATGCTGTACCTACTTTGTTTCCTAACCTAACCCAAACTGCTGAAAACATTAAGGAACCTATGCCCTCAACATCAGGAACGTTGTATGATAGTCCACAAAAATCCAGCGCATGCTCAGATCAGTTAACCCCCTCGTTTACTACTACGAGCAGCTTTGAAACTGTTCCATCGGTCCAGTCACCAGATCAACGACATATTGGAATAAATGATAACATTAGCGAAATAAAATTTAAATTTGAGAAATAGCAACAATTTTCAGAAAAATTGTTAAAAAGAAATAACAACCTTAAACGTAAATTAAAAGGTATCCAAAAGCAAGTAAGGTCCCTTAAGAAAAAAAAAGAAGGATTAAGAAAAAAAGATAAATATTTACCATTGCTTCAGCACATCTTTAATGATGATCAAATTTATGCAATTATAAATACACCTAGGTTCAAGAAATGGACAAATGCCACTGTTAAAAAGGCACTGCAGTTGAAATTTGCTTGTGGAAGTAATGGGTACAATGAATTGTTGCGTCAAAAACTTCCTCTGCCTTCTCTAAGGACACTTTGTAGGAGATTGGAAAATTAAAATTTTCTTCCAGTATTCTCGATGAAGTGTTTGACTTCTTGAAGATAAAAGTGAAAAATTTCACAGAGCATGAAAAGCATTGCGTAGTAATTTTGGATGAAATGGAAAACTCCTGGTTTAACCTATGATAATGCTACAAAACAGCTTATTGGAAATGTTACATTGCCTAAATAATCTGGTATTGCTTGTAACGCATTTGTTATAATGTTAGGTGGAGTCGCTTCTCGATGGAAACAAACGGTAGCCTACTACTTTACGGGTAAGTACCGAGGTACTTACCCGTACCTCGGGTACCTTTAATTTTATATTGTATATTTTTTAGGGAAATCATCGGATGGTACAGTATATGAAAATATTATTTTTGAAATAATTGAAAAGCAATAACTTGGGATTACAAATTGTCAGTATCACATCAGATATGGGTTCATCAAACGTGGCACTTTGGAGAAAATGGAATATTGTTGCTGGTCGATATGAGCAAACATATAATTACATAAATCATCCGTTAGACCCTACACGTAAAATACACATATTGGCAGATGTGCCTCATCTTTTCAAAAATATAAAAAATATGTTTATTTCTAATTCAGTCAGATATATTTCAGATGAAATTAAAAATTCATTTAATTTACCAAGAAATGAAATTTGTGCTAATCACATAAATGATTTAATTCAGCATCAAAAGGATTTACAATTTTCAATTGGCATATAAATTAACAGAAGAGGATCTACTCCCTGACAACTTTAAAAAATGAAAGTTCAAACGTCTACAAATGTAGGAAGTCATGATGTAGCTAGCGGCTTAAGATTTATATCTGAAGAACTTAATAGACCTGAATATATCACGACTGCTTGGTTTGTAAGTTTAATTGTTAAATGGTTTTATTATATGTCATCCAGGCATCCTTCTTGTGCTCTAAGTAAATTTCATGAAACATCATATGAAGAAGAAATTCAATTTTTAAAATCGTTTGTTAATATTTTTTCGCAAATGTAGGCCAAAAAAGAATATGGAAGCCTTTACAAACTGGCGCATTAATTTCAACAACATCAATTTTAGATCTGCAAAACTACTTTTTAAATGAAAAAAAAATTGTATTTTTATTAACGTCTCGATTTACGCAAGATTGTCTAGAGAACCTTTTTAGTGCTATTAGATGTAAGCAAGCAGTGCCTACAGCAGATCAGTTCAAGAATAATTTAAAATTAATTTCAGTTTCACAATTTCTAAAGAATGTTTCAAAAACGAATTATAATGAAGATGATCGAGAATTCTTAGCAGAATTTCTTGATAATTTACGAGTCAAATCAATTCAATATGACATTCCCACAGGAATAGAGATGTCACTGAGCCCGTTACATTTAAATAACAGTGAGAGGAACTCGTTATATAATATAATAGGATATTTAATTACAAGTATTAAAAGAACCAGTAAAACTTGCGATAAATGTATTTATAAATTGGGTGGTTATCGCTATAATGCTGAAATGGCTGCTGTTGCAAAGTTAACCAAATACAAATGTTTTAAACCCAATACTCTATTTTTTTGTAATCTTCAGACCTTCAATTATTTTCTTGTAATGGAGCAAATTTATAAAAGTTATTTTCAACATCTGAAAGATAAAAATGTGGACATGAAACAAATTCTTATAAATGTAATAAAGGAAAAAACAATAAATTGGATTCTACCAGAATGTCACGATGTCAAGAATAAACTTATAAACAGATATGTTGTATTTAGATTGAGAATTAGTACTAAGAAACTAAAGAAAGAAAAAAATTTCAGTAGTAAAACTATGAGGCCATAATCTTTTTAAATTAGTTCCTACTTATTTTTTATAACTATTTTTTAATAAAATTTTGTTTCATTAATACTTGTCAGTTATTCCTGTGTGCCTGTCCTTACATAAGTCAGTCATGAGTTTTATCTTGTTACGGGTTTATTTTCACCCGTCTTATTTAGTTATATTCACTGAAAATTTAAATTATAAACTGCTGTTTGTATATTCAAAATATTATTTAGCCAAGCATAAACATTATTAAAAAGTAAGATAAATAGGGAACACAGAAATAATCCATTTATTATAATAAAATTAATTTCAAACAGAATAACATAACTCAACCATTCTACGCTTCGCCCATAGGTGAACACCATTTTTCCTAAAAACAAAATATTCATTAGAACTAGATAGTACAAGCCTATCTAACTTAAACTTACCTATTCACATAGTAGATTCCTCCATAAAACCTTTGGTTAATTCTGTTTCAATTCTCATTAGTTTATACTCCGAGCGAACCGAAAGGAAGATATATCTTTACAGTGAGCTGAAAAGTGCAGAAGTACTATTACATTAAAAATATTCTAAAATTCATTACAGTTTTCCTCATTTTCAGTTAACCTCATATTAAAATGTAAATAGAACCTTGTTTTGTATACAAACTTGTTACCATATTAAAAAAGGGTAGTCATCCCTGACTAAAGTCTAACAATAGAAAGAGGTAGCAGATATCTAATTTATATTTTAATAAATTCTCTACAAATTTTCTGTTAGAACTTCTAGAATACCCCTTCCATAATTAGAAAAACACAGGTTTAAAATGTTTTTTTTTATACTTCCTAGCTGAAAGGAACTATTTTGTAATTTTGAGACTGAAGGTCTGAACTTGAAGTGATATAACTGATTTAATTAATGACATAAACCGCATTTATTAACCTGAATAAGGCAGTAGTGCTACATATCACAGCGTTTGCTGGATCATATAAGGTTTTATTAAGCAATAAGGTTTTGTCACCGTCTATCCTCTCAAATAAGTACCATTGTCTGGCCAACCACCACCCTCAAGTAAGCCAATACCGATTATCTCTGCCACTTACGTTCAACTGCACGAATATGTATCTCTCTATTTAGGCTAGCTTACATAGGACCATATTTCACTGTCACTAGTTGACCTAGGGCTTCATCGTTACTTAGGGTCCTATTTAATTGCACCCAGCTAATCGTACACCTAGTCTAGAACTTAAGAAGTTAATTACACACTGCTTACCAACTCGCCGCAGAAATCATCAGTGCATTAGATTCCTTGCTGAATTACATGCTACCCAGAGTATCGAGACATCGGATGACAAGAAGTTGTTCTGCAGAGTAGTTTACAGGCAACTTATAAATTCTTTATTTATTTATTCATGCTATATTTGCTATTATTTGCTTTGCTTCACTATCAAGTGAATGGCTTTTTACTCATTTTGCTGCTTGTTCTATTATTAACTCCTAGTAGAAATTTGCTTATATTCTATTTGTAACTATTAGCTCCATTAATAACTATTATCAAATATTGGCCATCTGTCTCATTTAGCTCTTAGTTTGCATTGCTGCTAAAACATAAAGTGTATTAAACGTTTTTATTTTTTACCTATTAGTTAGGTTATGTATTGAAACTTGGTATTGCTTATTAAATTAAACTTGTTATATAAAGTACCTACCTGATTCTGTAAACCAAGGTATACCTCGGTAACATTAGACACTAATGTGCACCAAATTTTTGTCATCAACCTATGTTATATATAATTACTTCGTTAATATCTAAGCTCTACCTGATATAACATAACCGTGCTTGACAGATTATAACTGCTTCTCTGTACCAGCTGTATCTCTGTCTCTTCGCCTTGTACCAAAAGGTTACGGTGCGTTAACCGCAAATTATTTAAGTTTTTATTTAAAAAATATTTTCCACATTTAGTCGTTATCACAGAGAACAAACGTCGTTATTGAATTTTAAATTTGCCGCCATGATTTGGAGGAAAAATGGCGGCTCATGTCTTTACTCTCTTTATATAGGACTCTAAATGTTATGCCGCATGAGCGCTACCTAGCCACTGAACGTCTGAACTAAATCTGTATACAAATAACAATTTTACCGACTTTTCACGCCACCACTAAATTTTCTGTGGGGTGTCCCACACCATTTGCCTGATCTGGTAACGTCGATATTGGTCTGATAGCGCCGATTTTGGTCTGGTGACGTATGCGGCATATATCAAATGTGGTCTATATCAGCGGCGTAATACATCTACATATATATTAAGACATTCTAGATATACCAAAGAATGATATGAATAAAATATATGATTGATGCATATGATAAAATGATGTAGACAGTGCAATATTTAGGACAGTACATTTGAAAAATAAAATTTAAATAAAGAGCTATTGATATATTTTCAGCTATAAAAGATTAAAGATTATCTTAATAAAATTTGAAAAAGCTTTATCAAATATTAAATTAGTTATTAACATGTAAATATGAATATAAGATAGAGATGATATGAATGAGAAATTAAAATTGAAATGAATTACAGGTGACAGATAGCTACTAGATACAGGAATGAGAATGGACAGGACATGATTTTTAGTTAAGGAAATTAAAAATGTTTGTATATGATATAAATTGTTTATAAGTAAATAATAAAAGAGTAAAGACTTTAAAAATTGTAGTTAGATGTAAGGACAGTGAATAAAGTGATCATAAATAAACTAATAAAGTGCCACAAAGTGACTGAAAGACAATATAAAACGAAGTTACTGAGAAAAAGAAATGTGTTCGGTTGCTAAGAAAATGAGGATAATTGTTTAGAATATTCTAGAAGAAGCATCGTATTTGGAAGAATAGATAATATTAAAGGTGAAAAATCGAGTTAGAAAGAGAATAAAATTAAGAAAACAGTGTCCAGAACCTATATGAGAGCTGTAGATATAACCTCAAATGTAAGTTACAATTAAAATTCTGTTTTAACCAGAACTAAAAAGTTAAACACGAGAGTAGCAGGACAGGATCCAGAAAGCAGAATAATTGTTAAAATAAATAATTCATGCAGCAATCACAGATCAGAGACAAATTTATTAGCAAATTGCATTAATAAGGAAATAATTTAATAAATAAGAATAGTACGTACTTTAAAATTTCCATAAAACCTAGCCAACGCAGGAGGAAGAGTATCCAGCATTCCAGGGAAGAAAGGCACTAATTTCACAGACAATTTCACTTTAATTTTAGATAATTTAGTTAGATGGTTCTGTAACGTTTATTTACCCATTTGAAACTGGACGAGTCCATTATAATTAGCATAATACAAATATTTTTAATTAACGCCACGAAAAGTTAAAGATAGGCGACTTACATTTCACCTATGTATTGATAGAATAGGAACATTACCAATTTCATGACTATTTAATGCATGCAAAGATACATTTATTAATTATTGTTTTCTGTTAGATAATAAACAAAATTTTTTAAAAATCTAAAACAATTTTATCATTTATTTCAAAAGCATTACAAAGAAACTTCAAATAACTTAAAAATAACACGACCTGTTGAGAACCGAACCTGGGAAGAGTCTATCACATGCTCTAAAAGAAAAAGATTCAAAATAAGTTTTCATTTTAATATTTTCTCATCAAAAGATAATCTTAAAAATTTAATCAATCAATAAAAAAAAAATTGATTGAATAAAAGCAAATAGTGAAAATTTATAAATTGCTAAGTAAACCAGATAAGCAAATTCAGGTAAGCATTATATTTTATTATTGTGATCTACAATTGGAAATTTGATAAATTGACATTCAATCAACTTAGAATTTATAAATTTAAAAGATTGGCGCCCAACACTAAAAACTCATTTAATAATTAATATTAAAAATTAATTAAAAATTCGAAATTTATGAAAAATTATCAATAAAGTCGAGGCATTTAAAAATAAAATATATTCTCATTGGCCCAACAAAACAGGGTAATAAAAAAAAATCATTTATTTGAGAGATAGAATATATTATAAAATGTCGCTCAACGCGTGGCAAATATTACTATATATATATATATACAGGGTGAGTCAATAAGAACGAATTCTTTAGTAGGTCCTTAAATAAAGGAGATAGAGCAAAATGTTGAAAAGGGGTGTTGTTTCATCTCTTTTTTTCTACAATCTAAAATTATTTTTAGATATACAGGGTGCACCGTTCACGGGTTACAGCATCCAACATTTATTTTTTATATAGAACACCCTGTATTTTATACGAGATTTTGATTAAGCTTAAAATTCCCCATATATTGATGCCCCGTTTGCTGATCTTGTATGCGGGGTTGCCAAGTTATTTCGGTTTTTCTAAAAATTTGGGGAAAAACATAACCTTGTAAAAAAATCATACTAACCTTGTTTTCGATAATTAAAGGTTGAGATTCAGTATTTAGATAATCAAACCCTTATACTATAAACCGATATCATCGTAAAATTATTTGCTTGTACAGGGTGTTTTTTGTAAGCAACTGAAGTGGTCTGAATATAATGTGAAAAAATTCATTTTTCTTTTATAGAACCCCCTGTATATTATAACACCAGACAAACGGGTATTAAATAAGCTCTCAAATGATATATATATATATATATATATATATATATATATATATATATATATATATATATATATATATATATATATATATAGTTTGCTATATCTAACTCTAATAGTTTTCAAGATATTCAAATTTATACAAATATGGCAATGACTTCTTTGTCATTTATTTATTCAGTAATTAAGTATTTCAAGAAAAAAACATATTTTCTAAAATTTTTCTTATTTTGTTCAAAACTGTCGTTTTTTAACTTTTCTTACTGCCATGAACAATATTTTATATCTATTAAACAACCAACGGTATTTGCGTAATTTCAAAAACACATCAGTTAATAAATCTGATAGGAACCTGATAAACATTGAACAATATATTTTTTAAATAAATTAAGAAACCAAATACTAACAAAAAATAATAAGAGATGCAACAACACAATTTTAAACGTTCACAAACCGAATACATCAATTTCTAATATAATATTATAAATACTGCTGGAAATGCCCGCCACTTTGAGCAAGCATCGTGTAGCATGTGTTACAAAGGAATCTCCAACGTTTGTGAGCATTTGTCTGTTTACCTGTACAAACGAGTTTCTTATCTTTCTTTCATATCTTGAGGTCTTGTGGGTGGAGTCTGATAGACCATATCTTTTATAAAACCCCAAAGAAAAAAATATAGTGATCAAAACCCTCATGTGATCAGCACAGAAACCCTCAGTTTCAGCACAACTGGACTGTGACCGTTTAGTCGGCCCATACTTTTTCGATGGACACGTAAATTGGCAAAATTATTTAAATTTTGTAGAAAATGATTTCCAAGATCTGTTAAACAATGTGCCACTGACAACAGTTCGCAGATTATGGTTTCAGTAAGATGAAGCACCTACTCACTATGCTGCTGCAGTGAGACATGATCTTGATCAGGTATATCCATGCAATTGGATTGGATGCGATGGTCCAGTCATGTGGCCAGCTAGTTCGCCAGATCATAATAAATTGGATTTTTTTTCTTTGGGGTTTTATAAAATATATGGTCTATCAGACGCCACTCACAACATCTACATCTCACGATATGAGAGAAAGAATAATAAACTCGTCTATACAGATAAACAGACAAGTGCTCACAAACGCTGGAGACACCTTTGTAACACGTGTTATACGATGCACTGCTCAAGGTGGTGGGACATTTCCAGCAGTATTTATAATATTATATTAGAAATTGATATATTCAATTTGTGGACGTTTAAAATTGTGTTGTTTCATTCCTTATTATTTTTTGTTAGTATTATATTTCTTTAATTTATTTAAAAAATATATTGTTAAATGTTTATCAGTTTATTAGGTTCCTATCAGATTTTTTAACTCAAGTGTTTTTGAAATTACGGAAATACCGTTGGCTGTTTAATAGATACAAAATATTGTTCATGGTAGTAAGAAAAGTTAAAAAAACGACAGTTTTGAACAAAACCAGAAAAATTTTAGAAAATATGTTTTTTCTTGAAATACTTAATTACTGAATAAATAAACGACAAAGAAGTCACTGCCATATTTGTATAAATTTAAATATCTTGAAAACTATTAGAGTTAGATATAGCAAACCATATATCATTTGAGAGCTTATTTAATACTCGTTTGTCTGGTGTTATAATATACAGGAGATTCCATAAAAGAAAAACGAGTTTTTTCACATTATATTCAGACCATTTCAGTTGCTTACAAAAAACACCCTGTACAAGCAAATAATTTTGCGATGGTATCGGTTTATAGTATAAGGGTTTGATTATCTAAATACCGAATCTCAACCTTTAATTATCGGAAACAAGGTTAGTATGATTTTTTTTACAAGGTTATGTTTTCCCCAAATTTTTAGAAAAGCCGAAATAACTTGGCAACCCCGCATACAAGATCAGCAACCGGGCACCAATGTATGAGGAATTTTAAGCTTAATCAAAATCTCGTATAAAATACAGGGTGTTCCATATAAAAACAAATGTTGGATGCTGTAACCCCTCAACGGTGCACCCTGTATATCTAAAAATAATTTTAGATTGTAGAAAAAAAGATATGAAACAACACCCCTTTTCAATATTTTACTCTATCTCCATTATTTAAGGAGATACTAAAGAATTCGTTCTTATTGACTCACCCTGTATATATATTACAAAAAATAAAATTATTTAATTTATTGTTGTTGTTGTTGATGGTTTTGCAACCAATCATCTACTGGATAATTCCAATCCTGATCATGAAGCCTCCATTCTTCATCATTGTTACTGTTGTTATTGTTGCTGCTGTTATTGTTTCTATTGTTGTTGCTGCTGCTGTTGCAGCCGTTACCGCTGCCGCTGTTACTTGTCCAGTAATAATATTGTTTGTTCGTTTTGTAGACGGAGACTCTGTCTACATTTTACCAGATGGTTTGCCATGCGATGGCTGAACACGCAATGAAACGGTACCAATGGGCAAGTTTAAATTCTGTAACAATAGATAAGTATATGTAAATTAAAAGTCAAATTAAAAAATTAACTATCACTTACCACTGTGATCCATATTAGCAGAAATATGAAAGTTATGATATTGTTTTAGTGTCAAAACAATGATACATTTATGTGTTTTGTTCAGATTTATGTATGCTAACAGCTGGAAATTAGTAGGCCTTCCATTATCCTCCATGTAGGAGGAGTAAACATAAGAAGAGGGAGGCTGCTCTGGAGGGAGAAGTATGGGTGGGAATGATATAATATGTGGTATATATATCAGACTTATTTGAACAATCAGATAAATAAAACATTAATTTACAATCAACATGTATCTACAAAAGTTGAACAAGGAAACAACTTTTAAAGAATTGAAGAACCTGAAAGAGTTGAAAATAAACCGAAGATATAAAATAGTGAAGTTGAGGTTTAGTAAAACCAAATATGGCGATAGTATTTTGGCTGAAACTGAAGATTTTACCACCTACCCCGAAGATTTTATATATACTTTGAAAAAGAAGGTATTGACAAATTCAACCATGGGCTAAGAAGTAGACCTGTATATCTAGTTAGTAAGGGAAAAGTTGAGACGACAACGAACGTTATATTTACCGAGGGAGATGCATTATAATTGTGTTGTAGGAAATAAAAATACTTGTATTGAATAAAATGTTTTTTATTCTACCTCATGTACAGTATAAAAATAAATCCTTGACTATCATGTCTTCTACTCCAAGTAAATGATACAGTGACTATTTCGTCTTCGAAGTAATGAAACTTGAACACCATTAAGAATTTATTACAATTAAATTACTATCTCATGGTATGCTCAAAGTTTTTTATATTTTTGTAATAAAATTTAATAATCTGATTGACTAGCTTGATGTTCAACAACATACTATTTATATCAATATGGTTTCCAAGAGATATATAATAATTATTTAAATTAATAATTATTATATATCTCTTGGAAACCATATTGATATAAATAGTATGTTGTTGAACATACTGTTTATTGCATATTTTTTATTTTATTTAAGTTTTCTAAGTATAAAAATTTTTGCTTTGGTTACTACACATTTTCAAAATTTTTGTAATAAAAAATATTTAATTTTACTATTTTACTTTCAATCAAAAACTAAATAACAAAAAGTGTTTTATTATCTCATAGATCATCAGGTGGTGATTGGGAAAGAAAACTAATGAGTAGATAATAATACTACATATTTTACATACAACTAATATTTAAGAATAACTAATATTTCTACTATTCTAATATTTCTAACTATAAATCTATTTATATTTACATATTGCTATTTACATTACATATTCATATCGTTGAATTTGACTACGACGACCTCGTATCCTCGTAGCGATTCCATGGCAGCGACCTTTCTTGCTTCTATATTAATTTCTCGTTCTTCGAGAACCTTCAGTTGCTGCCTGAGAGCCTTTTTGCCTCCGAATGAATTTTTCCTCACCCTTTAGCAAGAATACGAGGTCTCTTGCATTTTGAATTTTTCTCTTAATAGAATTCAAGCCCCCTTGAACACGCAGGAACCATTTTTGCCTTCGGGATTTTCAGCACCCCGCCTACGCTTCTCCTCATCTATTAAGGCAACCAAATCTTCATCGTCAGCAGCGAAGGCGGACGAAGTAGAAGCCTGCGAAGGAGATGGCGACGGCAACCTCATACTTTTCAGGGCCACCATGTTCTTTCCTCTGCAACAAAAAATAAACGATATTAATTTAAAAAAAAAATCTAAGTGTTTCCTTTTAGATTTTTAAAAAAATTCATTGTAGAATATTTACCCAGAATGAATTCTTTTCCCATTTTCCTGTTGATTCGAGAATGGAGAATTGACGAAATCGTCCTCGTCATTCGCCACCAAGCGCATTCTTTTTGAGGCTCTATCCGGGGACGAACCTTTTCCCTTGGATGTACTCGGTGCATCCTCCACTTCTCGAATTGCCTCAATGGCAAGGTTTATCTCTTCCGTTGTTCTACATGAAAAGAAAATATTATTAAAAACAACAAAATTATTAAGATATTAAAAATCATCCTCAAAATAAGTATAGGAAATAAAAAACTTACGTTTCGTTAACAATATCGTCGATTGCTAATTCTTGTTCTCTCAACTCGCAAATTGTATCTAACGATAGACATGTTAGTTAAGTTAAAAAAGGTACTACAAAAACACTTGGAAATAAAGTTGTCTTGACGGTAATTCGTATAAGACTAAATGTATTCAACGAAGTTAGTGTACTTTTATAATCAAATTCTTGCAAATTGCAGATTCCAGAGCAATATGAGCATCCGGTGAATTCCCTTGAACTGTATAGGTCACTTAACTCTAGGTGTGGGATAAAATGACTTATTTCTGAGTGTGCAGATGAAATTTGAAACCAATTTCTGGGCAAAAAATGTAATACGACACCTTATTTTGTAATTAGACACCATTTCCTGCTGAGTTAGCGAAAAATGTAATTTGACTCTCGTTTTGAAATTTGAGACCCCGATATGAAATTTGACGCCGAAGTGTTGTAATCGGACACCTTGTTTTGAAATTTGACACCAACATGCTGTAATCTGACACCTTATTTTGAAATGTGACACCAACGTTCTGTAATCTGACACCTTATTTTGAAATTTGACACCAACGTAATTTAACACCAACGTGTTGTAATCTGACACCTTAGTTTGAAATTAGACACCAACGTGCTGTAATCTGACACCTTCTATTGAAATTTGACACCAACGTGTTGTAATCTGACACCTTATTTTGAAATTTGACACCAACATGTTGTAATTTGACACTATATAGTATAACTTGAGACATTAGATTTGTAACCTGACACCCTTCGTTAGCTTTTTCTTTTCTTTTTTTTAAGTTGCTTATTTTTTTTATTGCATTGTTGGAAAACATACTTGTCCTAGACTAAAGTGACATGGAGACCCTCGTCCTTATGCAAAATTTTGTGCTACCCCCCAACCCCGATTTTCTTAATAATTGCGAATACAAATTTTATACCCTCGTTAGATAGCTTTTTATGTCCTCGTTCTAACAAAAAAAAATTCTACTTTCTATCTCTTTTACTAACCGAGTTATAACAAAAATCCGTTTAAGGGGTATTTTGATTTTTCACCCCTAGCCCTTCAACGGAACGGAACGTCTGACGATGAAGTTTCTACAAACTTTTTTTCTCTACTGAACCTCTACTGTGACTTGCTAAAGTTTGAGAAAAATTTGAGTCAAATTTCATATCGGGGTCTCAAATTTCAAAACGAGAGTCAAATTACATTTTTCGCTAACTCAGCAGGAAATGGTGTCTAATTACAAAATAAGGTGTCGTATTACATTTTTTGCCCAGAAATTGGTTTCAAATTTCATCTGCACACTCAGAAATAAGTCATTTTATCCCACACCTAGAGTTAAGTGACCTATACAGTTCAAGGGAATTCACCGGATGCTCATATTGCTCAGGAATCTGCAATTTGCAAGAATTTGATTATAAAAGTACACTAACTTCGTTGAATACATTTAGTCTTATACGAATTACCGCCAAGACAACTTTATTTCCAAGTGTTTTTGTAGTACCTTTTTTAACTTAACTAACATGTCTATCGTTAGATACAATTTGCGAGTTGAGAGAACAAGAATTAGCAATCGAGGATATTGTTAACGAAACGTAAGTTTTTTATTTCCTATACTTATTTTGAGGATGATTTTTAATATCTTAATAATTTTGTTGTTTTTAATAATATTTTCTTTTCATGTAGAACAACGGAAGAGTTAAACCTTGCCATTGAGGCAATTCGAGAAGTGGAGGATGCACCGAGTACATCCAAGGGGAAAGGTTCGTCCCCGGATAGAGCCTCAAAAAGAATGCGCTTGGTGGCGAATGACGAGGACGATTTCGTCAATTCTCCATTCTCGAATCAACAGGAAAATGGGAAAAGAATTCATTCTGGGTAAATATTCTACAATGAATTTTTTTAAAAATCTAAAAGGAAACACTTAGATTTTTTTTTAAATTAATATCGTTTATTTTTTGTTGCAGAGGAAAGAACATGGTGGCCCTGAAAAGTATGAGGTTGCCGTCGCCATCTCCTTCGCAGGCTTCTACTTCGTCCGCCTCCGCTGCTGACGATGAAGATTTGGTTGCCTTAATAGATGAGGAGAAGCGTAGGCGGGGTGCTGAAAATCCCGAAGGCAAAAATGGTTCCTGCGTGTTCAAGGGGGCTTGAATTCTATTAAGAGAAAAATTCAAAATGCAAGAGACCTCGTATCCTTGCTAAAGGGTGAGGAAAAATTCATTCGGAGGCAAAAAGGCTCTCAGGCAGCAACTGAAGGTTCTCGAAGAACGAGAAATTAATATAGAAGCAAGAAAGGTCGCTGCCATGGAATCGCTACGAGGATACGAGGTCGTCGTAGTCAAATTCAACGATATGAATATGTAATGTAAATAGCAATATGTAAATATAAATAGATTCCAAATCCAAAATTTTTTCAAGAAAAAATTTTTTTTTCGAGTTACCTCATTTCTGGTCACGAATTCTGAAAATACACTCTCGAAAACATAAAAATCCACATTTTCACATTTTCGACATTTCTAAGTAAATAACTAACATTTTCAATTTTTTTTTAATCGTTTCTTAAATGAACAATTTTTTTATCATAATATCTTCTGTGTATGTAAAGTTTTCCACCAAGATCTGTTCCATAATGCATAATGTTTCACCAATTGATAATTCTCCTACCATAATTATTAGAACCGCTGACATACTACCATTTGAAAAGTATATAAGCCATGTCCTACCGTTTGTAACCATATTGCAGATATTAGTATCTTAAAGAGACCATTATTTTTACAATTAAACTTAGAAAATATGGCTTTTGCGAACATGGTTGTTTCCCAGTACGTGGTTGACATTCAATGTTTTAAAATTAGTAATAATAGAGAGTGTCAAATTCAAGATCTGTGGGCTGTGAAGGAACTGGGAATATATTATTATTATTATTATTATTACAAATTCAGTAAGGGCAGAGGACAGATGTCCTATAATGCCCCAAATAAAATACAATTTGATAACAAGAACATTATCGTAAATAAAGACCTAGTCTATAGAAAATAATGCCCCAAATAAAATACAATTTGAATAACAAGAACATATTATACCTAGTAAATAAAGATCTAGTCTATAGAAAAGAGGTAATTGTCAATTTTATTTTTGAACAAGTTCACCGATTGCGCATTAATCACATCATTTGGCAGGTTGTTCCAAACTACAAAGTTTCTATTACTCAGGAAATGCTGCCTGGTCCTTGTCTTGAAATTTTCTTTCTTGAGTTTCAAGGGGTGTCCTCGAAGCCGATGATCAGAATTTAGCGGAAAAATCGAACCTAAGTCACCAAAATTATATTTTATGATGCGAAAAGTTAGAATTAAGTCACCACGAAGACGTCGCTGCTGGAATGTGATGAGTTTAGCCATTGACAGTCTATCCTCGTAAGTCGGCCTTACGGGACCAAACGAGAGTCTTGTTGCGCTACGTTGCACTCTTTCCAGCATATTCTGGTCACGAGCTAGATCTGAACACCACACTGGTCCAGCGTATTCGAGTATCGGGCGAACATACGACTTGTAAAGTTTACAGGAGGTTTCGAAAGACACTTTTGAGAATGTTTTTTTAATTAGAAACAGTCTGGTATTTGCACGTTTGCATACCGCGGCGATATGATCACTCCAGGTAAGGCTTGTGTTCACTATGACACCGAGATCATTATGTGACGTCACTGAATTTAAGGACCGTCCATTTATAAAATATGGTAAATTAGGATTGTCTTTACCGATATGAAGAATGACACACTTATCTGCATTCAGCGGAAGGAGCCAGTCAGAGCACCATCGTTGCAAGGAATCGAGGTCACCTTGAAGGCTGTGATAGTCAGTGACGGGATCAGCAAATATTTTGGTATCATCAGCGTAGAACGAAATGGAGTTGGAAATATGAAGTTGAATGTCACTCGCATAGATAATAAACAACAAGGGGCCGAGAACTGAACCCTGTGGAATTCCGCTTGTTACTGGCCTTACTTCAGAATGTTCTTGGCCAACTCTAACTTTAAACTGTCTATCACTCAAGAAGTCAGAGATCCACATATTAAGGTTACCCCTGATGCCTAAATATTCTAGTTTATATAGAAGTCGATGTTTCGGAACCCTGTCAAAAGCCCTAGAGAAATCAAGGTAAATTACATCTATTGGGTTTTTATTATCAAGGGCTTTCGTCCAAGCATTTACGCAGTGGAGAAGGTTGGTTAAGGTTGAATGACCTTTTACAAATCCATGTTGCTGGTGAGGAATAAGATTTTGATGTAGCAGAAAGTTGGTCATGTACTCTTTGATAATTGATTCCATTACCTTACAAACAATAGGCAGCAAGCTGATAGGGCGGTAGTTGTTAGCGTCAAGTTTATTACCTTTTTTATATATGGGAGTAACAGATGCCAGTTTCCAGGTGAGAGGTACGTAACTTTGCACAAATGAAGCATTCATTATTTTAGACAAGGGATGAGATAAAACTTCTGCGCATTTCTTTAGGAAGAAGGCTGGTAGACCATCAAGTCCTGGTGATGAGTTACTTCGGAGTTTCAGCAGATGTTTTTTAACTTCATCCTGGGAGAAATAAATATCAGTAAGTGAAGCTGGAACTCGAGGCATATCCAGCGGAGGGAGATTATCGTTTACCGATTCGATAGTGAAGGCTTTTGAAAAGGAAAGAGCTAGAGTTTGTGAAGTTTCGTAATAGGAAGTGCATAAATCTCCATTGAGTTTTTGAAGCATAGGTACAGCAACTTTGGAAGATATAGAAGAACGGATATATTTGAAGAATTTTTTACTATTGTCACTGTTAGCGATTTTCTCTTCATAGGTATGTCGCGACGTTGTCAGTTTCAATTTTATTGTGTTAGAGAATCTTCTGTGAGCTAAAAAATCCTGTATGTTATTAGAGTGTTTGTACCTCCTCCAAAGATTTCTCTTATGCTTAATCATCTGTATAATTTGAGAGTCGATCCATGGTTTCAAGTTATTAAAGTAAACTCTTCGTTGTGTAGTATTATCAGACAGGCACCGGGCTGCAATACTGTGAAAATTATTCCACATTGACAAACAGTTTTGTCCCAGATGATTGTCCCAATTGATAAGTGAAAGATCATGGTTTATCTTATCAAAGTCCGTTACGTCGTAGGTGGCATAATTTTTGCTTTTTAGCAAGGATGGCATATTAAATTGAATGTGGGCGGTTATTACGCCGTGATCGGATTTTCCAATAGGAGAAGAAACATCTATTGAGGAAATAAGTTGTTCATCGTTAGTGAAAATCAGATCGAGAACTGATGGTTCATTATGGATACGAAAACGTGTGGGTTCATTTATTAGTTGTGTTAAATTGGAGGTTTGTATAAAGTTCATGAACAGGTTTTTTACATTAATAGCATCAGTAACATGCGTTATTGGCCAAGTTATATCGGGAAAATTAAAATCACCCATTATAATAGTATTTTCAAGGAGAGACAGTTCTTCCAGTTTTTCCAGTAAATTAACATTGTCGTCAATGTGGGAATCGCCAGGACGATATACACATGCAATATGAATGGATACAGTATGTTTAGCGATTTTTACACAGAGAACATCTATATTTGGAACAAGTTTATCAACAATAGTTACAGAAAAGTTTTGAATTATATCATTAGATAAATATATACAGACGCCACCACCAACTCGAACTTCTCTGTCGGCTCTAAAGATTGTATAACCATTGATATTAATTAGGACGTCAGGAATTGAGGGTTTGAGCCAACTTTCACTTATAAGAATTATATCAGGTTTAAGTAATTGCACGGTACAAACAAGTTCATTGTATTTAGCTTGGAGAGAATCAAGATTAGTATATAGAAAGAGCCAGTCAGTGAAATAAGCGGAGGAGAAATGGGGGCGAGAGGTGGATGAAGAGCTAACGACGAAATGGTACAATTTTAGGCGAGCCGTGGACAAATCTAATTGTCAAGTCTCTTTCACCGTTTCCCAAGCGAGTGTCAAGCTCACTACGTAGTTCTTTTAAATGCTGCTGTTGGACGGGTGTTTTATCATCTACTACAGTAAAACTTCTAGTGGAAGCATTTTCTAATAGTTTTTTCTTATTTTTAAGAACATATTTTGCGTCAAATTCTGAAGGCATCACCACCTTCAGCATGCGAGGGAAGTGCTGATTAGGTTTACCAACTCGGTAAAATGTAATTGGTTCGCTGACACATGCAACAACACCAAGTACCTCGTTGATTTTGCCTTTATCATTTTCCTTTTTAGCTTGAATATCGCCAGTAATTTCAGGTATGCCTCTGATAAATATATTCTTAGCGCGAGAGATGCGCTCAACAGCCTCATTTGCAATTTTGTCTGTGATTTCAACAGAATTGAAAGTCTCTATATTAGCTATTTTATTTTTTAAAGCTGTGATTTCGGTAGCGAGTTGAGTATGTTGAGTATCTATTCGTTTTTGCATATCATTTTTAAAATCCTCGATTTTATTGTGTATATCGGATTTAAGCTCGTTAATAACCTTCTTTAAATCAATGAAACCGCTCAAATTAGAAGAACATGCATTGCACAGAATACTCAATCCACGTATTTTCTGTCTAGTTACGCGGTCTGCAGAGGACAAGCCCGTACACTCAATGTGTAGCGGCCGCTTACAGCCGTCACACTGCAGAGCTGAGTCGCGGTCACTCACCGACTTGGAACAATTGGAACAACTGGGCATGACTGATTTTTTACTGCTAGGCACAGCTGATAGTAGTGGCGAAGAATTATTGTAAAATTGTAAAACAGTACTCACAGAGTCCTCCAAATGCACCTCTATAAAAAGTTTATGTTGAATATCATTAACACAACCGGCTGTGTTACCACTTTAGTAATATATGTTATAATTTTCCACAAGTCTAACACCATTTAACCATACAAATTTCTTATTAGAAACGGAGCACGAAATTCAGCGATGTTCTCGCGTTGACAATTCATTCAATATTCGGAAGATATATATATAACGGAAGAATTTCATACCATTTCTTATTTAAACCACCTTTTCCATTTCACCATTTATCAGAGGTCCTACATAAGGAGGCAAATTGGGTGATGGAACGTTATCATGGTCTTCCATGGAACGAAGGTTTGGAATCCTTGAAAGATCTTCCAATTATTCTGCAGGGTGCAACAAGATCAGTAGACATTATTTTTATGTCAAAGGGCGGGAGAAGGCCATGTTCCTGAGAAAGTACGTGAACAAACCGGTTGTGGAGTTTCTGGAACACCCCAAATTATGCCGGCAGTTCCTGAATGTTGGCACCATTGGCTGGACCATTGCGCATGTGCGTTGGTTAATGCATATAGCTTGTATGATTTTTATTTAAGAATGAAATAAAGAACAATATATTTTTTAATTTTATTATTTTAGCATAACCTGTATAATTGTTATTTATAATCATAATAAAAAATTAATTAACATATTTTTGGGTTTTATTAATTTCTCTGTAATTTAGTGTTGCAAGGCTATAGTTTAAAACATGTGTTGTAGTAAACAAAAAGCAAGAGAGTACCTACTTCAAAATGAATCACGTTTCACTGTATCCGCGCAAGCTTCTAGCACCATTGTGCATATAAATAACTCGAGTTCTTTAATAAACCACAGTTTATTTTACACCTCGCATACTAATCTGGTGTACTTGCTATTGTGGTTTTTCTTGACTCAGTGCTATAGTATAGTAATATTAGAAAACATGAATCCTGAAACCATTTGCTCTATTAGTTCTACAATTGTGAAAACTACTGGTAAAGCCGTAAAATTGGTAAAAAGAACAGAAGAGATAGTCAAATAAAATTAGTAAAAGATAATGTGAAATTGTTGGAAACTGTGATAAAAAATAGAATTAACAACCAAGAGGAAGCCGAAAATCCTTTCAAATTGGAAGCAAACTTAGCATTATTAAAATATTATTTACCTAAATTGCAACACTTAAAACAGTCTTCTGGTAAAGTTGGAGCAGGCTTGGAGGACAATACTAAAAAGAAGCGTAATCGACAATTAGTTTGGCATTCGATTAATTCTTGCTTCGATGGACTGTGTACAGGACTAATTGCAAATTTAAGTATTAAAGATCCATTATGTTTCTTAAATAGGGCCTTCGATAATTTTCAAAGAAAAATTAAAACGCATCGTCAGAATTCAATGCTTAAAGTTAATGTTGTATTAGTATGCAATTTTATTAAACCACAAAGTGGTGATGCTGATATGAAAACGTTTTCTACAAAAAAATCACATAATCGATATAAATACTAATATAAAAATGTCTGTAACTTATTTGTGGTGTATTTTGACGATTCATAATTTGTTTCTTTTGGGATTTCACCACCTGTAAAATAACAAAAAGCAGAAAACCAGAAGTATACAAATTAAATATTCAAAGTGTAGTAACAAGACAAACTTCTAAAGTTTGCCTCAAAAAACCACTGCATCACGTGTGATAAAATAATATTTGATATATTGACTAAATTTTATCAGTGGTTTTTCAGTTTTATACAAAATTCTATAATATTACATGTCATATTCTAAAATATGTCCAAATAAAATAGTTATAATAAAAATTAAAAGAAACGAAACACTTAACTAGCTCTCTTCTAGACGTTTCGAGTTGATCCTCAACTCTTCTTCTGTAGGCTATTTGTATGATAAGAACTCTTTATTTAAAAAAGAAGTAGTTTTTGTCAGATTAACATTTTTTTTTTAATGTCAATCTGATAAAGATAATGTCTGCACTACTTTCAAAACAACTGTCTTCTCATGGACATAAAACTTTCATATGCTATAGATGCTTAAATCATTTTAGTTCTGACGATTTACTTAAAAGACATTTAGTTTACTGCAATAATATGAATAAGTGCGCCCTCAAATTCCCAAAGGAGTCGGACAAAATTTTACACTTCAAGCATTTCAGTTACAAAGAAAGAGTACCTTGCGTAATATATGTCGATCTTGAAAGTATTCTTGAACCGTGTGAAACCTTAAGAGTGGAAAATAACTCAGTTAATTATTAAAAGCATACACCATTTAGTGTGGCATATTATTTGAAATGTTCATATGGTAATAATTTATCAAGGTTTAAACTATATCGAGGTGATGATTGCATAAAGAACTGCAACATATTGCAGTGAATGTTAATAGTATCCTCGAAAATTGCAAAGAAATGGAAACTTTATCGTCCGAGCAAGAAATAAATTATGCTAACGCGACTCACTGTCACATATGCACCAAGCCATTTACATTGAGAGATATCAAAGTTCGTGATCATTGTCACCTTACATCAAAATACAGAGGTGCTGCTCATCAAGATTGTAATCTAAATTATAAAAATTCATTTAATATACCAATTGTCTTTCATAATTTAAGCGGCTATGATGCAAATTTTATAATGAAACAATTGGCTACCGGTTTTGCAGGTAAAATTCGGTTACTGTCAGTTAACAAAGAAAAATATATTTCATTTACTAAAACAGTTGAAGGTACTAATGTACATTTACGATTCATTGACTCATTTCACTTTATGGCTAGCAGTCTTGATAAATTATCTTCATATTTAGAAAATGAAAAGAAAATTATTGTTAGATTGCAGCCATATTTCGTGCAGAAGGGAATCCTCAGAGTAGCAGTTCATAGCCCCACTACAACACACTGCTAAACTTTAATGGTTTGAAATTCCCCATGAGACTGAAGGATATACCTAAATTCGAAAAACTGAATAACATCTCTGTGAATGTGTTTGGAACAGAATCCAAGTTCAAAGATGGAAAAATGGTGACAGAAGTAGTAGGACCCTTACATTTCACTTCAAACCGTCAAGCTACACATGTGAATTTATTGCTAGTATCGGACAACGCGGGTAACAACCACTATTGCCTCATAACCGATATGTCTAGATTAGTTTCAAATCAAAAATCTAAACATAATGCTAGAATACATATTTGTGATGGACGCCTAGAATCTTTTAGAAAAGTGGGGGAACTAAAACCACACGAGAAAAATGACTGCAACCATATATGTACAAAAATACCAACCACCCAGTTGAAGACCAATAAGTATGGTGAAAGTATTCCTGAGAATATCTTTAAGTTTGTAAATTTTGAAAGACAATTATCGGTTCCATTCGTAATCTATGCTGATTTCGAGAGTTTACTAAAACCAATTCATCATAATGAACCTAGTGATGATAAATCATTTACAGTGAAAACCTGTGAACATGAGCCATACTCTTTCGCTTTCTACGTAAAGTGTAATTTTGATGACAAGTTATCGAGATTCGTATCATATCGAGGTTCAAATGCTGCACAAATATTTATTGAAAAATTGAACAAAATATCTTTTGACTTGTATAACAACCACCTAAAAAATGTTAGAGGCATGCTGCCGCTTTCTGATCAAGAAAAAACCTATTACAGAAATGCTACTCACTGTCATATCTGCACAAAGCCTTTCATGACTGAAGACATAAAGGTTCGTGATCACTGCCACTTAACAGGACATTTTCGTGGTGCTGCCCACTCTGTATGCAATTTAAACTACAAAGTGCCTAAGTTCATACCAGTTTTCTTCCACTGCCTCAGTAATTATGATGGACACCTCTTTCTGTCGAAGCTAACATCTAAAAAGGAAAGTGTTTCTGTGATAGCGCAAACCAAGGAGAAATAAATCTCATTCTCCAAATCAATTCTGGTTAAAAAATCTTCAGATCCAAAAGTGCCAGACTGATATTTGAAGCTAAAATTTGTTGACTCGTTTCGCTTTTTAGCCAAGTCCCTCGATAAACTGAGTAAAAACTTAGAACATCACCAGTGTATCGAAACAAGAAAGTGCTTTCCAGATAATGAAGAGTTTAAGTTAATCAGACGAAAAGGTGTTTTCCCCTATAGCTATGTGGGCTCATTTGATAAGCTGGAAGAGAAACAATTACCACCAAGAGAAAAATTTTATAATGATTTAACCCTGGAATCCATTTCTGATGAAGACTATGAACGGGCAAATAAAGTGTGGGATACCTTCAACTGTAAAACTTTGGGAGAGTACGCTGATGTATATTTAAAAAAAGATGTGTTGTTGTTAGCTGATGTGTTTGAAAACTTTAGAAAAGTGTGTTTGGAGCAATACAAATTAGACCCCGCCCATTATTTAACAGCTCCGTCGCTAAGCTGGGACGCGATGCTACGTTACTCAATGATCGAGCTCGAACTTTTAACTGATGTCGATTCTCTGCATTTCTTTCGCAAAGGAATTACAGAAGGTGTATCTCAGTGTAGCAAAAGGAATTCCATTGCCAATAATAAATTTTTACCAAATTATGATCCTACTAAACCAACTTCACATATCATGTAACTGGATGCAACAAACTTCTCCAGTGGAAGAATGTCTTCCCACTGGAGGCTTAAGGTGGCTTGAAAAAGGAGAAATTGGCAACTTTGACTGCTCTAACATCGACGACAACTCACCTAAAGGCTATATCTTGCAGGTAGATTTGGAATATGTAACAAGCCTGCATAATGACCACAAGAATTTACCATTCTGTCCAGAAAGTATGATACCAGCAGATTCTAAATACCCCAAATTAATTCCGAATTTACATAATAAGAACCGCTATATACTCGTAATTCACTATAGAAATTTAAAACAGTGTTTGAAATATTGACTAAAACTATCGAAAATCCACAAAATATTAGAATTTTCACAATCGACATGGCTGGGGTCATATATCGACTTAAACACAAATCTCCGAAACTCTGCTACGAACGAATTTGAGAAGGATTTGCTCACGCTAATGGTAAATTCAATTTTTGGTAAAACAATGGAAAACGTTGACAAAAGACAAAATATTAAATTGTGTTCATGTTGGGAAAATAGAAAAGGTAAATTAGGAGCAAGAGCCTTAATAAGTCTACCACATTTTAAATCCTGTTCCATATTTGATGAGAATTTAGTAGCAATTCATTTGGATAAGACAAAAGTGGTGTATGACAAACCGCTATACGTTGGGTTTTCAATTTTGGATATTTCCAAGACCATCATCTACGAATTCCTTTATGGTTATATAAAACCCTTGTATAATGATAAAGCAACTGTTTTATACACAGACACTGACTCCCTAGTTTTGGAGCTTTTCAGCGAAAACCCGTATGAGGACATCAAGGAGAATCTTCAGTATTTCGATACTTCAAATTATCAACCAGATAACATCCATAATATGCCTAAAACAAAATCAGTTGTGGGGAAGATGAAAGATGAGTATGCTGGAAGATCAATCGAAAGCTTTTATGGAACGGGTGCCAAGGCGTATTGTGTAAAAGCAGGTGATGTCATGAAAAAGGCAAAAGGAGTATCCACAAGTGTTGTTAAGCATTAAATGAACTTTTCTGATTATGTTCAAACCGTAGAAAATCGTGGCATAATATTCCGAAAAATGCATATATTTACATCAACTTTGCATTAGAGTTGCGACTTTTTAAATAAATTCAGGCCAGGCCAGGCCCGGCCCGACAGAGTATAGGCCAGGCCAGGCCAGGCCAGGCCAGATAAACCCACCGAACGTTTGGCCCAATTAAAGCCAGACCTCTTAACAATTATGGCCCGGCCAGGCCAGATTTGAGCCAGGCCCGACCAAATCGAATCGAAGCTCAAACCAAATCTGATCCGGCCCGGCTCTATCAAGGCAAGTTTAGCCAGAATCGGTCCGCCCAAATTCAACCCAGTCTGCCTAAGCCACATTCGGCCATACCAGAAATCCTGCCTACTTGACATTGACAATAGGTATGACAATTCATAAATTTATTAACTATTTTATGTCTCAATGAATCGTTCAAATGTCTCACAAAATAGAACAAAACAACCTTAATAGAATAACTTTTTATTTCATTATCAAATAAAATACAAACTCCGAAAACAAATTTGTTCAACAACTTAAACACAAACATAATGTTTTACATTTAACACTTGTAATATATATATATAGTAGTATAAGATATTATATGTATGACCAGTGAGTCCCAGAAGTGATGTCTAAATTCATTAAAAATTCAGCGGTGTGTTTTTTGGAAAAACACTCGGACTTGTGGATTTTTATTTTTTAATGCGATTTTTTTATGCTCAATTCATGTATACAGGGTAGTCCAAAAAGAAGATACGACCATTAACTTTATTTTTTCAAATATTTCATTTTTAAATTCTAAGTCTGTGTAAGAATTTTTAGATGTGCTTAAATATCAGAGTAATACCTACTTATTGCCAAGTATAATTTTTCCATTTTGGGACACCTTAAATTTTAAGTAGTATGAGTAAGATTGGCTGTAAGTGGTCAGATAAATGGGTGAAACACCTCAACTTATTATGAAATCAAATTACTCATAGGAAGAACAAGATATAGTATTTTAAAATTATTGTTATACAGCAAACCGGTTAGCCTATGTTAGGTCGAAATCGGTCCGATTCGGCCGGAAACGGCCAGGCCAGCCCAGGCCCAATTCGGCCAGGCCAGGGCCGAACCGGTCCGACCCGGCCAGGCCTGGCCAATTCAATTCCAGCCCGGCCCGGCCAGGTATTACAAAGCATCCGGCCAGGTCCAGCCCGGCCAGTAAAATATGCAGATTTTCCAGGCCAGGCCAGGCCCGATTTCGGGCCGGACCTTGCCTGGCCGGGCTTCTGGCCTCAAATCCCAACTCTACTTTGCATACCATCCACACTGAACTGAAGAATAAAGTAGCATTATCATCGGCTGACGATAAGAGGTATGTCATACCGGGCGATGTAAATACCTTAGCCTGGGGACATCATCGCCTTTCTCCACGAGATCAGGAACGTAACATAAATTTGGAAAGGTTGCTACAAGTAGCTGAAGAGATGATTGGAGGAGAGGAGGGGCCACAACTAGATGTCAATTTATCAGATTTTAATTCATCAGATTTTGATGGATGAGACTTTGATTTAAATTTATTTAATATGTATGTATGTAAACTTATTTAATATGTATTATATAAATAATTCGGTACGAGTCTGCTTGTTATCCAATTATGTAAATAAACTATTAGTATGTACATGTAGGATTTATCATTTCATTTAGATTGTAATTTATCAGATTTGGATATGTAATTGTGTAGCTGTCTATATAACACGGCTTATTATTTAATTATGTAAATAAACGATTAGTATGATCATATATTTTATTATTTTGTCATATTTGGAAATATTTATTCCCACATGTATTCACAAGTTTAATAGTTAATAAAACTACCATTATATATATAAATATTTGTTTTATTATTCCATTATAAAATACAATACTTTGTGACGTGCTCACCAGAATACTTACTAGCAAAGTGACTTACCCTATTTCGAAATAGTGGAGGCAGCGGCCTTGCCAGCTATAGAGGAGACGGGCCGGGTAAAAGTATAAAAAAAAATTGTGAGCGCCACTTGGTTTACGCTACCACCACTCTCATTCAAGCCCAAACCAAGAGAACCCAGGTAAGTATGCTATACTTATTTAAAATTTCCACTTTACGTGCCTACTCAAAATGAGTGGGTATGTAAGTATCCGCAATACCGCATTACCGGTCGTGTATACACGCGCAGCGTACAGTAGAGTTTGTGACTTATAAGATATATATATATATATATATATATATATATATATATATATATATATATATATATATATAGGGTAAACTATAATAATATGGTTAATTGAGAACAATCAGTTCATGTCGTAGGTAACAACACAGTAAATATAGTTATAATTAAACATAGAAATTGACATGCAACTTAGCTGGACACAAGCTAATGGTGACCGTTGGATGAACTTGCAGGTGGTGGCAGTAGCAGCAAACAATCGCTATAGGTAGGAACATATATCTCAATAAAATCGACGTAACACCAGTTGGAATAATTAGAATTAATCTCAAGAGAACCTCCTCTTCCTGTCTGTCTGATCCAGGATGGATAGGTGACAACCTTTCAATAAAATAAATTCACAATTTATAAGAGGGTTTCTCTTTATATTTTACTAATTCAACTTACTGGATTCTGGTGGTAAATATATAGATGATATGGAATAGCAGTGTGATAAAACAAAGGTAGTAAAATAATCCCGCTGAAGCGGCTCGAAGTTCCAGGACACTCAATTTATTATTCTTCCAGAAAACAAAATCCACAGAAACCAAACTGGAAACTCCAATATACGTATATGGGCCAATCCTCCCTTATTAAAAAGGCTGTGTACAACTGACTCACAATTAAATTAAAATCACCCACTTAAACGTTAATATTAGCACCTTTAAATAGTTTCATCACTTCTACTTTTCAGAATTTACCAGAAATCTGATTTTATAAAGTTCCTTTTTACGATTTAAAAAAACATTCCAAAAAAAACCGCTTGTTCACGTTCAATTCGAAAACAGATCACCTAGTGGCATCTGTTAGGGAAAATCATAACTTTCTCAAAAACATGGAAATTTGTCTGAAAGAGAACAAGTAACCTGTAATTTATTATATTAATGAATACAGAATACTAACTTTGTGAGGCAATACAGATATCTGAATAGTTTTGATTGACAGAAATCCTGAACCATAATAAGGAAAATATTAACAATGGATATTGCAATAAAATTAAATATCACTTAACTAAAGGTAAGTACCAGTACATAATCAGTACATATTTTCTCCTATATATATACATATATATATATATATATATACTTATAATAGGTATGTTGTTGAGCCCGCGAGACGGACGGGTCTCTGTTGCACCCGGGCTTAATTACAGAGTTAAAGGAGTATATACTGTGACCATTAACCCTTCTTTTAACTATAAATCAGGGTATTATTAGAGGGGTAACTTAGTTGCTTAATTTAAAATTTTATGTAATAACAGGACGTTGTAAAGCCCAAAGATATAAACGTTAGTTTGTGTAGCCCGAGTATATATTTTTATAAGTCTTACGGTTCTTATGTAGCCCGGCAGTGTTGCCATATTTTTGTGCCCGTTTAAATACCATTATCGATATTAACTTGACCTGAAAAGCAAATTGATGAATTGATAAAAATGTATCTGTCTGTGGAAGATGCTCAAGGAGGCAAGTGATGTGTTTTTCTGATTAAATGTTTGTAAGTCGAGGTAAGAAGCTTGTAAACTTTGCAAAGGGAAAAGTTAAATTATTTTTCTTTTGTCTCTTTTACATAATAGCTGTATAGCTGTCAATGTGATGTCAAAATGATTTTTCCATATGTGTATTTTAATATACTGGATGTCACAAAATACTGGCTTATGCATATAACTTTTTTATTTCGCGACTTGTCAACGCAAATGATTCCGTGTTTTTTTAAATAGAGTAGGTACCCGTAATATTCTTGGACATTTCAATTCAGGATTTTAACAAACTTACATAAAATTTAAACTCGTGTAATAGTTATTTATAATCCCGAAAATCACAAAAGGATAGTAGTATTAAAAAACGAGATAATACCAACACATGGAGCACTAACGAACCAATATTTTTATGTAGGTACCAAATATTTGAAATAAAATTTGTACAATATTTAGGTATTTAATATTTTTCAAAAATCACTAATTTTATTTTCTCTTAATGGAAGAACAAATGTAAATAGATATTTAATTATCTCCCTTAGAACTTCTCAAGAATCTAATTGTAATTTAACAATCGATTCTTGACATTGTATTTTCTTTAAGTTGAAGTCTTTAATTCTTTCATTCTTCTTGTCTTATATGCTTAGAGCCGAAAATCATAATTTTAACTGGAGTAACTGAAATACGGAATTAAATATAAATCTACATAATTTTTGACTAATCTCCGCTTTTCACTGAGTCCGCATCAAAATTAGATCGCATCTAACTTATCTCTATGACTTCTTTTTTCTTATTAATTCTGCACGCCCAGTGTTAGGTAAGTACCTATAATATCTATTATAATAATATTTCTGAACTAGTTGTGGCTCTGTTATGTTAATAAAAATAACATAACATTCAATACAAGACATTGGCGATATAAAACACTAAATTGTTGAAATATTCTTTTTTACTATCCATCTTCTTTAAGGCTACATAGAAAATACTCAAGTAAAATTACATTCAGACAGATGATATTCTTTACACATACTGAATTTTTAAGTAAATTGTAATCTGAGAATGCACTGTCAATTTTCAAGAATCATTTAACTAGTAATAAGTTACATGCGTTAGCAGTACGTACATAAATATAAAATACTTCTAAAACTTAAATAAGTTGTTCTGTAAAATGTTATTAATGAGTATTGTAAAATGGAAAAACAGAAAAAGGCGTATCCTAGATTGCCAGCTGGAAAACTATTTTTTTTCCTAGATATATTGATAAGTTATAATAGGCAAACATTATTTATGTCACTAGGGCACTTCCTTCGAAATTTAAAGTAGGTACCTACGACATATCTTTCATAACTACTACGCGGTTGCTACAATAATATAATTAAAAAATATTTGATATTTTTAAAATGGTTTATCAGCAACCAAAGACATGCCTCAGATTAAACATTTAAACAAACAAATAGAGAAAATAAGCAATGCTCATTCTATATGCCTTCTATTTTGTGTGAGCGGACTTATTTTATGTGTAGACCTTGATAACAGTTTCTAAGTTATTAATAGAAATTGTATAAATCCAAAAAAATTGTATGCTTCCTTATTTAATTAATTCCAAGTAAGCCATGTTAAAGAAAAAACAGTTTATGTGAATCCATATTCCATGTATATTAAATATTCTGTCTCGCTCTAAATTCCGTCGCCGAATCCACAAAGTTTCAAAGCTCTCTCCTTTGAGAGGGGATCAGCGATCTCCGCGGGCGACCGTCGTGCCCGGCCTTTTTCCAATGCGTAAGGGTATTTTCGTCCCGTTTCTTACGCGTTTTCCCAATTTAAACGCCTTTTCAAAAAACCTCTGCAAAATTTTCGTCGTTCGCAGTTCGACGAGAGAGATGCGTCACGCCCGCCGAAATCCCGACTTTTCGCGGAACCCCCTCGCCTCGCCCCTGATCTAATTTTTACGGCTTCGAGAAGGGCTTCACGCGAAAGTTCAGTCCTTTCTCTAATCCTTTGAGATTTTTTTTTCGAGACCGTACTTGGACTCCATCTACGTCTATTTCGTCTTCGAAAATCTCGAGTCGCATCCGTCCCAACTTTTTTCTCATTTTATATGCCGATGTGAGATTGCACTAACACGACAAGCACCTCCCACGAAAACTGTCAAATTAATTAAGCTTCAGATAGGTTATTTTCATTATTTTCCTATGAG
This sequence comes from Pogonocherus hispidulus, assembly GCA_963924545.1. NCBI lineage: Eukaryota > Metazoa > Arthropoda > Insecta > Coleoptera > Cerambycidae > Pogonocherus > Pogonocherus hispidulus. The sequence continues at coordinate 33,479,414 of OZ004696.1, read as the reverse complement.
AAATATTGCTAACGAAATCGATAGTACCTACTGACTGCCAAACTTCTGATTACCAAAATACTGAAGCGAAATGCTTTTCCAATTAGAGAATCGGTAAAAATATTTTTTTTAGGATAATACGTACAGTTTACATACTTAAACATCTCAAGGTAAATTTCTGACAACAGTCTCAGTAGCGCAATGGGATATTTGCAGGATTCCAAAAATCATAATGCTGATTTCGCGAGTTCGAGTCACGCTGGAGGCTAACTTCTTTTTCCCTTTTTAATTCCAATTATTTATAGTATTAGTTTGCAATTAATTCATTAATTTTGGCAGTCTGTAAAATTTATCATTTTAGCTTAAAAAAGTAAATACCTAAAATATTAATTTGCTGCTACAATTATGACAGCAATATATATTTGGTAATGTTGATAAAATTGATAAAAATGTTTACTGAAAAATAAATTCTACTTTCAGCACTTAAAAAATTATGATGTTTTACCATCAAGAACAGAGTACCCTTACAATTCATCAAAATATTGAGAAAAGTTTAGTATAATTACATCATCATTCTAGATACAAAATTTCTTAATATATATTTTCTTAAAAATAATATTATTCTAGATGCTTTTGTCACCCGAAGGGTGACCCCAGGTCGCAGGCCAGGACCCCCGGCAGAGCTAGAAATCAGCGATTTTCTCCCATTTCTACTTGAAATGAGAACGAAAATCGCGACAGCGATTTTCTCCTATTTCTAGTTTATTTTAATAAAATACCAATAAGATGAAGATTTCTTAGACGTAGTGTGAACTGTTGAATCTAAATTTACAAAAAATAGATTATTCAACCGACGTAACTCTCACTATTGGTTCGAAGTAATCCTCATTTTATTAGGAAACGAAATTTCCAGGCCAGTTGACAAATAATGTGTTTTGTGCAGCAAGAAACACTTCCATTGTTACCTGAAATTTTATTAAAGTAGTTTAACTGGTTAGATATGTGATAGCACATCATAATTGAAACACCCTGTAGTTCAGCAACCTTGGCATTCACGCCAGCCCCATGAGTTCCTCTGGACCTGACTCAGCACATGAACCCGAAATATTGTTTATAAATAATGACACACTTCGATATTGGAATATGATTATGATTATTTTTTAAGGCATTCATAATATAGAGACGAGTTGGTGTTCAGTTCAACTATTAAAAGATTTATTCTATACAGAGAGTTATTTTATTTCCGAGTAAAATACAAGTAGGTATCTAACATATGGGAGTATCTTACAAATTTTATAATTTTCTTCGTTTTTCAAAATCATCTCCAACAGTAATTTCCATTTTAAGTGAAAACTATTTAGACATTTTAAAAAAATTTTACATCCAATACATTAAATATTTGTCAAATAATGAGCAATCCAAACTATAATATCAATTTAACGTGGCACCATCACATAAAACAGAACTTTTAACAGAAAATTTTGAAAATCAACGGGTAGCAAATAGGGATCTTTTTCATTGGTCACCAAGATCACGAGATGTTGCACCCCTTGATTTTTTTTTATAAAGTCTGCGCGTAGCCTTTCAGTCTGTATCACCGGAGAAAATGCAAAAGTGATGCTATACATCACAGATGCGAAAGTGGTTTACGAGTGAATGGTGGTGTTTGAACAATTATTATTGTAATACTTAAAATAAATTCACAAAAACTGTTTTTTCTTTAACATGGCCCACTTAGAATTAATTAAAAAATTAATTAGGTAGGGAACTGAATACAAACCACCCATATTTTTGGGCTTAGAATTCATTAAAATAAAAAAAAAATTGTTGTTTCCATTTAAAAAATTGAAGATATTTATTTTTTTTAGTTGGATATTTCCTTTGTCACTGTACTCACCCTGTATACACTTAATATTTTTAAATCGCCCATTAATTACCTACCGCCTTCCTTATAACGCCCACAATCAAATACTTTTAATTTAATTGATGGCTAATTCACTGATAAATTTTCTTTGCAAGTGGGCATCCGTAAATTTTTTCTTAAAAAAATTAATATTTTGAAAACTACATTTTAGGAATACACAAAGGGGCCCTAAAATTGTATGTAGAATCCAAATATGGAGAAATATACAGGGTGTTCCATTTAAATCAAGCAAGATGTTATCTACTTCCGGTGCAACCGGAAGTCACAAAACTGTCAAAATATTTTGTTTGCCGAGAACACCCTGGATTTACTACACGTACAAAGTTTTTTAAAAATCGTCTCAGTAGTTTCTGAGACACCTATGGATCGTGTTATCTCCTGGCTGGACACACTGTATGTATGGTTAATCAAATATACTTTTAGAAAAACATTTTATGCTCTATACACGTATGACATCAGATTTTTCCTGCCACGTTTCGTCCTTTTAATATTATTAACTTTAAATTTTTAAATACTACGACCTGATTCTTTTATTTTATATTCGAAAAACACTTTAGAATAAAAAGTTGACTGGTAAGTCACACTTGGCTATTCTTTTGCTTATGCTTTTGCTATTCTTTTCTGTTTTGCTCACTTAAGCCAATTTCGTTAATATTAAATTTATCTGGAAGTATCAATTGTCGCATTAATCTGTTTTCTTCATCATACAAGTATATAATATATTTTGGGCGTAAAACTGAAGCCGAACTACCCCCCAAGGGTAGCAACCATCGATGAAATTGCAAGTTGATGATTGCCATTCTTATAGCACCGATATCAAATTTAAAATTTTTATTTTAATTTTAAAGGGATTTTTTTTTTAAATTTTCGTCAGTCGAAAGTCAACATGTTAATGTAAATTATTTATGGTAATATTTTGATCTGTATATATTAATATCTATTTATTTAAGTAAAGTCAAATAAAAATTTACAAAAATACAACTTATTTGAAATTGGTTTTTGTAAAATGTGCAGAGATATTTCCATTAGGTAGGTATAAGTGTTCCGATATTTTTTCGCTACAGTATAAGAGACTTACAATTATCTGCTCCAAATTGCAAAGACATTGCTTGCCTGTTAAATATAAAAATAAGTAATTATAAATTCTACAAGAGAATTTTGGATCAAAGAAAATTACTTACAATTAAAATAATAGTATATATACGAGTCTATAATATAATAAACATTAGTAAAAGCACGTATGTGAATTCTCTAAAATTATCAGTACTAACTACACGTTGAAAAGCCCACTGTCCCCGTGATCGAAACGGCGGTGTTGCCAGATTTCGGGCTAAACAAAGACATGTTCATTGGTGGGCTACACAAGACTTATACTGTATATAAGGTATACAAAACAGCGCCACCTACAGTGAGTTTATATGAACTTCCTGGCGTATGTCCAACTCATAAACACTACTTTGTGAAGCCCTCCGTAAAATTCGTGTACAGCCTTACTAGCACTATATAAGCCTAGTAATGACCAAATACACCTTGATACGCTGTTGAGCCCGAAATCGGGCTACACAGCGTATTTGCGGGCTACACAAGGACCTGTCAGTATCTTCGACGGGCTCATCAATGACCGTATATACCGCTATATATATATATATATATATATATATATATATATATATATATATATATATATATATATATAAATTTATTAAAAATGCATAAACAAACGATGTCTAACCTCAAATATAACGTGTTTGTTTTAGCTTGCAATTGATCAATTTTCTGATTTATTTTAGATAGACGATACTCCAAAGATGGGTCCAGGATTCAAGATTAAGGGATTAATATCCACAAATTTGACTAACCACAGTTATGGAGACTGTAGGTGAACAAGACCAACAATTATTGAGGGAAATAATTCAACAGGTAGGTAATGCTAAACTGTCAAGCCTACAAAAGGAATAAGACTATGACAATTTATTATTTCAGAGAAACCGAATGCTTCTAAGATATGACTGCTTAAGCCAAGATATGTTTCTGTAATTGTCGAGATGAAAGCACAATTATTGTAAGGAGGAATAAAGTTATTTATCGTAAAATGTCGCATTATGTCTAGTTAACCCATTACACTCCCCCCTTACCAGAAGAAAATTTACCCGTGAAAATTTTCATCCGCGCTAGCGGTGGACTTAAGGTCCTTGGCATTCCATGTTCCTGCTGGCTTCCCATCTTTATCTTGGAGCTCGTAAGTCCATGGGGATAGCTTCTTTTTCACGGAGAAGGGACCGATATACTGAGGAGCTAGTTTTTTAGTAAAATATTTTGACGCGTCTGACAATACGAAGTTTCTTCTCCAGACTAATGCCGAATTGATGCGGCAAAAATTCTTCTGCTCTCCTTCTAAGATTGTACGTCTTCTCTGCCTTCTTGGCAGCCGAATCCAATCTTTTTCGTACATCTTCAAAAAGTTTCTTGAACCCCTCTTCTCTGTTATCCTCGTTGACATCAACATTATCCTTAGGTACACTTTCAAATTCATCTCCTCTCAGTATCATTCTCCTACCGAAATTAATGAAGTATGGAGTTTGACCAGTGGAATCGTGCTTGGCTGTTCGTATAGCGCATCCTATTTTGGGGAGATTAAGATCCCAAATCCTGTGATTGTCTGTCACATAGCTTGCTAACATGGTTTTTATGGTTCGGTTAACTCTCTCTGTTGGGTTAGCTTAAGGGTGGTAGTTAGAGTTAAATCTAATTTTACTCCGATACTTCTCAGCTAAGGACTGGAACAAACGAGATCGATACTGTGGGCCATTATCGCATATTATAATCTTAGGTGCTCCGTAAGTAAGGAATATTTCCTCTTCCATCTTTTTACAGACCGTATTTGCGTTAGCTACTCTCAGTGGGAACAAAAGAGAATATTTTGAAAAGTAATCAGTAACGACCAAGATGTATTGATGTCCTTTCAATGAACGAGGTAATGGACCCATTAAATCCGTCGATACCATTTCTCATGGCCTAGTGACTCTCGGTTGAGGAACCATGTGTCCAATAGGGCCTTTCTGGTCATGCTTATGGGTTGCACAGATAGAACAATTTCTGATGAATTGAGCTACGTCATACTTCATTTTAGGCCAAAAGAATCTTTCCATAAGGCGGGCATTTGTCTTGGTCACTCCCATATGACCAGCTGTCGGTGGTTCGTGGTAATCTGCTATGATTTTCTTCCTATGTTCCTTTGGAATCACTTCTCTCCACCGGCTTTGAGGATCTCAAGTAAGTTGGCATATGTTGGTTTCACATACTTATAAAGTCGTCCGTTATCCACTCTCCAGTTGGCGAATTTGGCTGTCTTCTCTCGAGTTTTCATCATTCGCAGGTACCATTTATCCGTAATAGCGGTTTCGATGTCGAAGCGATGCACTTCATCGATCACAGGGACACTTCGACTCAACATATCCGGTACAACCAAGTCTTTACCTTTTCGGTGGACTATTTTGCAGTCATAATTGCTCAGTTTGAGGCTCCAACGGGCTAGCCTTCCAGTTGGATCCTTCAGGTTCTGCAGCCACACTAAAGAGTGATGGTCGGTGACAATCTGGAAAGGAACTCCCTCAAGGTAAGGTTTTAGCTTACTTACTGTCCAAAGTACTGCAAGGCATTCTCTTTCGGTGGTTGTGAAGTTTCTTTCCTGTTTTGTTAGCGATCGACTTAAGTAACTTATTACTTTATCATCATCCGGATGCGGTTGAAGTAGAACTGCACCTATACCAAATGCAGAAACGTCAGTTTCAACTATGAAAAGTAGGTCGTAATTGGGACAGCACAACACTGGAGCAGAGATTAAGCACTCCTTTATTCGTCTAAATGACTCGTCACATGCCTCGGTTCAGTCAAATTTTCGGGATTTCTTCAATAGGGAAGTCAGCGGTGATACTATTGTAGCAAATTCTGGTACAAACCTTCTGTACCACGAAAGCGTTCCAATCACTCGCCTGACTTCCTTCACCGTCCTAGGAGCTGGAATTTTTAGCATAGCTTCAATTTTCTCCGGATCCACGTGAAGGCCATCTTTGTCTACCACATACCCTAAATAACGCATAGTCGGGGAACAACATTTACATTTTTCCACGCTAATAGTTAGATTTGCCTCTCTAACCGACTAAAAACCTCTTCTAAAATTTGGAGATGTTTCTCAAATGACTGTCTCACAATTACTACGTCGTCTAGATATACGAAGACGAAAGGTTCTAAATCGGGACCTAGTACGCTGTCTATCAGGCGTTGCCACGTTGCTGGACTATTATGCAAGCCAAAAGGCATGCGCTTAAACTGAAATAAGCCTTTACCTGGTACCGTAAACGCCGTATATTCCCTGGACTTTTCCTCCACACCTATTTGCCAGAATGCGCTTTTTATGTCGAGTGTAGATAGGTAGTGTGCTTCTCTTAGTTTGTCAAGGGTATGAGATACATAAGGAAGTGGGTATGCATCACGTTCGGTCACTGCGTTGAGTTTTCTATAATCAACGCAAAACCTGTATCCTCCATCCTTCTTTTTGACAAGGAGAATGGGTGATGACCATGCGCTTGTAGACGGTTCCACTATTCCCTTACTCAGCATCTCGTCCAATTCGATGTTAATCTGTTTCTGAATAATAGGAGAAACTGGGTAATACCTTTGTTTAATTGGTGCTGCGCTGGTTTTAATGGTGTGTTGTATTAAACTCGTACACCCCAATTCGTCTCCTATAAGCGACACGTTTCTGTCTACTAGCTCTTTCAGTCTCTGCTCTTCATCTGAAGAAAAAAGACATTGACTTCTTAGGTGTTCAACTCAATCCAAATTATGTGGCTCCTTTGAAAAATGCCATTCATTGTGACGAAGATCAGGCACAATTCCCATCTGTCTCCAAAAATTTGCCCCTAAAATTAATATGTGTGGAACGTCAGTAATTACCAAGACGTTGACCAATTTTATTTTGTTCCTAAGTCCAAAAGGTAAATCGCAACTACCTAAGCTCTCGCACATATCTCCATTTGCCAGTCTAACTTTTGTCTTCTTTTTCATTAGAGATAAATTCAAGTCCTTCATTTGTTCCCACCCTAATCTACCTAAAATAGTTACTGATGCTCCACTATCTAGCAAACCCATTAAAGTTTTATCAAGTACGTTGACTTTTAAGTACGGGCGTTCGTCACCTTCACATTGTTCTAGAATGTAGTCTAATACTGGTCTAAAATGTGTGGTCGAACCCTTAGTATCGGCGCTCTCACTTCGACCATTTAAGAGCGTCGTTGGTCGTTTCCCTGTCTGGAGCAGTTAGGACAGTTACGAGTTGTAACCCCTTCTTTTTTGCATTTATAGCAATGAAGTTTTTTCCTCTCTAGGCAACCTCTTGCCTTATGTCCTGGCTTATTGCAGTTGTAACAAAGAAATGGTTGCTGGGGAATCTTACTGTCCCTGTTGTTGCTAAGTGTACTACAGGTTTCTGTAGAGCTAATGGATGCTACTCCAACGTATGCTAGGTCTGGTTCCAGAGTGTTGGCGTTTCTTCTGGTTGTTAGGGAAAATTCTTCCACAGCTTCACGACGAGCTTCTAGTTTTCGACCTAAGGTCCGTAACTGTGAAATAGAAGTTATATCTGTTAACCCTAGTTGGGTTTGGTAAAATGGGGAGATATTCTTCATGATGACCCTAACTTGAATATCCTCCAATACTGGACATGTAAGTCTACCAAACATAGCGGACATAATCGAAAGATATATGCCAATTGACTCATCACTTCCTTGGGTACGACGTTTAATCTCTTCAAATAATTTTTCGTTGTAATCTGTAGGCTGAAATTCTTCCCTTAGGAGTTTTACTAAAGCAGACCAGCTATACACTTCTTTTCTTACCGCCCTGTACCAAATTAAAGCTTTTCCTGTAAACAGATCCACAGCCGTATCGAACAGTTCTTCGCTACTGATATGTCTTGCTACTTTTAACTCTTCTACTCTTTGAAGGAACGCATTCAGTGACATACCCTTCTTCTCTCCCGAAAATTGTAAGTCCGATTTTGCCACAGGAGTAGATTTTATAACTCTTCTAACTGTACCGGTATCACTTATCCCAGATGTTTCTGCTGCTGCCGTAACATGCCTACCTTCATTATCACTATCACCAGTTGACGATTCATCTATTTGTAGCATAGAAATTTCAGGAGGAGTAGCGTTCTGAATTTCATACTGTTTGGCTTTGAGGTTAAGCTTAGTCATCAGTTCAAAGATTTTCGCAACAAAGTCCGATATTCTTTTTTGTTTCTGCTCATCTCCGACCGGCACTTTGATTAGTTCGACCCTGCCTAGAATGTGGTTAAGTTTCGTTTCCCATTTTACATATTGACCGCTGGTTTCCCCTTCATTAAATGTTTCTATGCCAGCAGTAATATCTTGCAGCTTATCCATAACAGCAGCAACATCTTCAGCAAACGTGAAACGGTGAGGAGGTCTCTTCACACCTGTACCTTCTTTTTCCAATTGCATGGCTCTAGATAAGGATGCTCGCACGTTCCAGTACCAATCCCACGTACAGTCAACTCTTCCTGAGTCAATCGATTAACTTTTATTTTCCTAGACATCTTATCTACCCTAATTACGAAATATACAAAATATCCACAAATCTATGTATCGCTATCTATTTGTTTTTTATGTTACCTATATATATACCTATATATGTCTAAGTAATTTATTATTATATTTTGAAAAAATTTATTATACACGAAAGTAAGTAGGTCAAGGTAAGTAGAACAAGCTAAATTTATGCATGAAACCTAAAAAAAATTGAACAACACCAAATATTTTCAACTTACTTCCTGAAAAAAAATAAAGAAAATAACGTTGGGCGCCAAAATGTGACGTGCTCACCAGAATACTTACTAGCAAAGTGACACCCTATTTCGAAATAGTGGAGGCAGCGGCCTTGCCAGCTATAGAGGAGACGGGCCGGGTAAAAGTATAAAAAAAAAATGTGAGCGCCACTTGGTTTACGCTACCACCACTCTCATTCAAGCCCAAACCAAGAGAACCCAGGTAAGTATGCTATACTTATTTAAAATTTCCACTTTACGTGCCTACTCAAAATGAGTGGGTATGTAAGTATCCGCAATATAAATTTAGTAAATAAATATTGTTATTAACTAAGCCAAACTGCTGTTTATTATTCTAAATAACCATCCACGTATGATTACAATACAACCTACAGTTAATAAGAAAATAATCAATATAACGCAAGTAGTCAGAATGTACAACTTATTAGACTAGCCGTTATTAACAAAAAAAAGACAATCTATTTTACTATTAGTAATAATAAACCTCTAAACCTCTCTAATTACCGGTCGTGTATACACGCGCAGCGTACAGTAGAGTATGTGACTTGTAAGATATATATATATATATATATATATATATATATATATATATATAGGGTATATAGTTGGACATACGCCAGGAAGTTCATATAAACTCACTGTAGGTGGCGCTGTTTTGTATACCTTATATACAGTATAAGTCTTGTGTAGCCCACCAATGAACATGTCTTTGTTTAGCCCGAAATGTGGCAACACCGCCGTTTCGATCACGGGGACAGTGGGCTTTTCAACGTGTAGTTAGTACTGATAATTTTAGAGAATTCACATACGTGCTTTTACTAATGTTTATTATATTATAGACTCGTATATATACTATTATTTTAATTGTAATTTTCTCGGATCCAAAATTCTCTTGTAGAATTTATAATTACTTATTTTTATATTTAACAGGCAAGCAATGTCTTTGCAATTTGGAGCAGATAATTGTAAGTCTCTTATACTGTAGCGAAAAAATATCGGAACACTTATACCTACCTAATGGAAATATCTCTGCACATTTTACAAAAACCAATTTCAAATAAGTTGTATTTTTGTAAATTTTTATTTGACTTTACTTAAATAAATAGATATTAATATATACAGATCAAAATATTACCATAAATAATTTACATTAACATGTTGACTTTCGACTGACGAAAATTAAAAAAAAAAATCCCTTTAAAATTAAAATAAAAATTTTAAATTTGATGTCGGTGCTATAAGAATGGCAATCATCAACTTGCAATTTCATCGATGGTTGCTACCCTTGGGGGGTAGTTCGGCTTCAGTTTTACGCCCAAAATATATTATATAGTTGTATGATGAAGAAAACAGATTAATGCGACAATTGAAACTTCCAGATAAATTTAATATTAACGAAATTGACTTAAGTGAGCAAAACAGAAAAGAATAGCAAAAGCATAAGCAAAAGAATAGCCAAGTGTGACTTACCAGTCAACTTTTTATTCTAAAGTGTTTTTCGAATATCAAATAAAAGAATCAGGTCGTAGTATTTAAAAATTTAAAGTTAATAATATTAAAAGGACGAAACGTGGCAGGAAAAATGTTTTTCTAAAAGTGTATTTGATTAACCATACATACAGTGTGTCCAGCCAGGAGATAACACGATCCATAGGTGTCTCAGAAACTACTGAGACGATTTTTAAAAAACTTTGTACGTGTAGTAAATCCAGGGTGTTCTCGGCAAACAAAATATTTTGACAGTTTTGTGACTTCCGGTTGCACCGGAAGTAGATAACATCTTGCTTGATTTAAATGGAACACCCTGTATATTTCTCCATATTTGGATTCTACATACAATTTTAGGACCCCTTTGTGTATTCCTAAAATGTAGTTTTCAAGATATTAATTTTTTTAAGAAAAAATTTACGGATGCCCACTTGCAAAGAAAATTTATCAGTGAATTAGCCATCAATTAAATTAAAAGTATTTGATTGTGGGCGTTATAAGGAAGGCGGTAGGTAATTAATGGGCGATTTAAAAATATTAAGTGTATACAGGGTGAGTACAGTGACAAAAGAAATATCCAACTAAAAAAAATAAATATCTACAATTTTTTAAATGGAAACAACAATTTTTTTTTATTTTAATGAATTCTAAGCCCAAAAATATGGGTGGTTTGTATTCAGTTCCCTACCTAATTAATTTTTTAATTAATTCTAAGTGGGCCATGTTAAAGAAAAAACAGTTTTTGTGAATTTATTTTAAGTATTACAATAATAATTGTTCAAACACCACCATTCACTCGTAAACCACTTTCGCATCTGCGATGTATAGCATCACTTTTGCATTTTCTCCGGTGATACAGACTGAAAGGCTACGCGCAGGCTTTATAAAAAAAAATCAAGGGGTGCAACATCTCGTGATCTTGGTGACCAATGAAAAAGATCCCTATTTGCTACCCGTTGATTTTCAAAATTTTCTGTTAAAAGTTCTGTTATATGTGATGGTGCCACGTTAAATTGATATTATAGTTTGGATTGCTCATTATTTGACAAATATTTAATGTATTGGATTTAAAATTTTTTTAAAATGTCTAAATAGTTTTCACTTAAAATGAAAATTACTGTTGGAGATGATTTTGAAAAACGAAGAAAATTATAAAATTTGTAAGATACTCCCATATGTTAGATACTTGTATTTTACTCGGAAATAAAATAACTCTCTGTATAGAATAAATCTTTTAATAGTTTGAACTGAACACCAACTCGTCTCTATATTATGAATGCCTTAAAAAATAATCATAATCATATTCCAATATCGAAGTGTGTCATTATTTATAAACAATATTTCGGGTTCATGTGCTGAGTCAGGTCCAGAGGAACTCATGGGGCTGGCGTGAATGCCAAGGTTGCTGAACTACAGGGTGTTTCAATTATGATGTGCTATCACATATCTAACCAGTTAAACTACTTTGATAAAATTTCAGGTAACAATGGAAGTGTTTCTTGCTGCACAAAACACATTATTTGTTAACTGGCCTGGAAATTTCGTTTCCTAATAAAATGAGGATTACTTCGAACCAATAGTGAGAGTTATGTCGGTTGAATAATCTATTTTTTGTAAATTTAGATTCAACAGTTCACACTACGTCTAAGAAATCTTCATCTTATTGGTATTTTATTAAAATAAACTAGAAATAGGAGAAAATCGCTGTCGCGATTTTCGTTCTCATTTCAACTAGAAATGGGAGAAAATCGCTGATTTATAGCTCTGCCGGGGGTCTTGGCCTGCGACCTGGGGTCACCCTTCGGGTGACAAAAGCATCTAGAATAATATTATTTTTAAGAAAATATATATTAAGAAATTTTGTATCTAGAATGATGATGTAATTATACTAAACTTTTCTCAATATTTTGATGAATTGTAAGGGTACTCTGTTCTTGATGGTAAAACATCATAATTTTTTAAGTGCTGAAAGTAGAATTTATTTTTCAGTAAACATTTTTATCAATTTTATCAACATTACCAAATATATATTGCTGTCATAATTGTAGCAGCAAATTAATATTTTAGGTATTTACTTTTTTAAGCTAAAATGATAAATTTTACAGACTGCCAAAATTAAGGAATTAATTCCAAACTAATACTATAAATAATTGGAATTAAAAAGGGAAAAAGAAGTTAGCCTCCAGCGTGACTCGAACTCGCGAAATCAGCATTATGATTTTTGGAATCCTGCAAATATCCCATTGCGCTACTGAGACTGTTGTCAGAAATTTACCTTGAGATGTTTAAGTATGTAAACTGTACGTATTATCCTAAAAAAAATATTTTTACCGATTCTCTAATTGGACAAGCATTTCGCTTCAGTATTTTGGTAATCAGAAGTTTGGCAGTCAGTAGGTACTATCGATTCCGTTAGCAATATTTCTCATAGGAAAATAATGAAAATAACCTATCTGAAGTTTAATTAATTTGACAGTTTTCGTGGGAGGTGCTTGTCGTGTTAGTGCAATCTCACATCGGCAAATAAAATGAGAAAAAAGTTGGGACGGATGCGACTCGAGATTTTCGAAGACGAAATAGACGTAGATGGAGTCCAAGTACGGTCTCGAAAAAAAAATCTCAAAGGATTAGAGAAAGGACTGAACTTTCGCGTGAAGCCCTTCTCGAAGCCGTAAAAATTAGGTCAGGGGCGAGGCGAGGGGGTTCCGCGAAAAGTCGGGATTTCGGCGGGCGTGACGCATCTCTCTCGTCGAACGGCGAACGACGAAAATTTTGCAGAGGTTTTTTGAAAAAGCGTTTAAATTGGGAAAACGCGTAAGAAACGGGACGAAAATACCCTTACGCATTGGAAAAAGGCCGGGGGCGACAGTCGCCCGCGGAGATCGCTGATCCCCTCTCAAAGGAGAGAGCTTTGAAACTTTGTGGATTCGGCGACGGAATTTAGAGCGAGACAGAATCGACGCGTTTTAATATACATGGAATATGGATTCACAGAAACTGTTTTTTCTTTAACATGGCTTACTTGGAATTAATTAAATAAGGAAGCATACAATTTTTTTGGATTTATAGAATTTCTATTAATAACTTAGAAACTGTTATCAAGGTCTACACATAAAATAAGTCCGCTCACACAAAATAGAAGGCATATAGAATGAGCATTGCTTATTTTCTCTATTTTTTGTTATAATGTTTAATCTGAGGCATGTGTTTTGTTGCTGATAAACCATTTTAAAAATATCAAATATTTTTTAATTATATTATTGTAGCAACCGCGTAGTAGTTATGAAAGATATGTCGTAGGTACCTACTTTAAATTTCGAAGGAAGTGCCCTAGTGACATAAATAATGTTTGCCTATTATAACTTATCAATATATCTAGGAAAAAAAATAGTTTTCCAGCTGGCAATCTAGGATACGCCTTTTTCTGTTTTTCCATTTTACAATACTCATTAATAACATTTTACAGAACAACTTATTTAAGTTTTAGAAGTATTTTATATTTATGTACGTACTGCTAACGCATGTAACTTATTACTAGTTAAATGATTCTTGAAAATTGACAGTGCATTCTCAGATTACAATTTACTTAAAAATTCAGTATGTGTAAAGAATATCATCTGTCTGAATGTAATTTTACTTGAGTATTTTCTATGTAGCCTTAAAGAAGATGGATAGTAAAAAAGAATATTTCAACAATTTAGTGTTTTATATCGCCAATGTCTTGTATTGAATGTTATGTTATTTTTATTAACATAACAGAGCCACAACTAGTTCAGAAATATTATTATAATAGATATTATAGGTACTTACCTAACACTGGGCGTGCAGAATTAATAAGAAAAAAGAAGTCATAGAGATAAGTTAGATGCGATCTAATTTTGATGCGGGCTCGGTGAAAAGCGGAGATTAGTCAAAAATTACGTAGATTTATATTTAATTCCGTATTTCAGTTACTCCAGTTAAAATTACGATTTTCGGCTCTAAGCATATAAGACAAGAAGAATGAAAGAATTAAAGACTTCGACTTAAAGAAAATACAATGTCAAGAATCGATTGTTAAATTACAATTAGATTCTTGAGAAGTTCTAAGGGAGATAATTAAATAAATTTACACTTGTTCTTCCATTAAGAGAAAATACAATTAGTGATTTTTGAAAAATATTAAATACCTAAATATTGTACAAATTTTATTTCAAATATTTGGTACCTACATAAAAATATTGGTTCGTTAGTGCTCCATGTGTTGGTATTATCTCTTTTTTTAATACTACTATCCTTTTGTGATTTTCGGGATTATAAATAACTATTACACGAGTTTAAATTTTATGCAAGTTTGTTAAAATCCTGAATTGAAATGTCCAAGAATATTACGGGTACCTACTCTATTTAAAAAAACACGGAATCATTTGCGTTGACAAGTCGCGAAACAAAAAAGTTATATGCATAAGCCAGTATTTTGTGGCATCCAGTATATTAAAATACATATATGGAAAAATCATTTTGACATCACATTGACAGCTATACAGCTATTATGTAAAAGACACAAAAGAAAAATAATTTAACTTTTCCCTTTGCAAAGTTTACAAGCTTCTTACCTCGACTTACAAAGATTTAATCAGAAAAACACATCACTTGCCTCCTTGAGCATCTTCCACAGACAGATACAATTTTTATCAATTCATCAATTTGCTTTTCAGGTCAAGTTAATATCGATAATGGTATTTAAACGGGCACAAAAATATGGCAAAACTGCCGGGCTACATAAGAACCGTAAGATTTATAAAAATATATACTCGGGCTACACAAACTAACGTTTATATCTTTGGGCTTTATAACGTCCTGTTATTACATAAAATTTTAAATTAAGCAACTAAGTTACCCCTCTAATAATGCCCTGATTTATAGTTAAAAGAAGGGTTAATGGTGACAGTATATACTCCTTTAACTCTGTAATTAAGCCCGGGTGCAACAAAGACCCGTCCGTCTCGCGGGCTCAACAACATACCTATTATAAGTATATATATATATATATATATATATATATATATATATATATATATATATATATATATATATATATATATATATATATATATATATATATATGTCAAACGACGATTACCGGGACATTTTCTAACATATAGATATTTTTGTTGAATTACACAGTAAAAAAAGACAAATGGTAAAATTACTAAATGGTATTCGTAATTTGCTGCAGTGTTATTTTTAACACGAACTGGGTGGTATAATTACTAAACCTTTAGAACTCATATTACACGAACGATATACCCGCCAAGTTTGTAAAAGTACTCATAAATTGTAGTAAAATTTACAAAACCCTGTGTTAAAAATGAATCAATCCGCCATAAAAACGGAATAATTACACGGTGAATAATTAACTATTACACATTACCTTGTAAAATCTACTGTGTTAAATTACTTTTATGTAATGTAATAATACACCGATATGTCTAACACTGCCCAGTGTGGACTATATACACACTGATGAGTGTGGATTCAGTGTTAAAATCAGTCGGATTTTTTTACTGTGTAGGTGTACATTTGCATTTCCTCGCCAACAAACTATGTACTTTTTTCCAAAAACGATTATTTTTCAATCTGCTATATACCGTTGAATTTCGGAACATTTGTATAAAATATCAGTTATTTGATTAAAATTTTGAAATAGGCTTATATAATAATTTATATATTCATAAACACGTACCATTTTCACTATAGTGTGTCTCAAACATACGTAATTCGCTAGAAAAAATAATAATAATAACATAAATGTGTACATAATATGTACAATGTTGACTTCCGGAACTGCTGAAGAGGAATCATTTAAATACAAGAAGTTTGGTAAATATTTAATTTAGAAGAACGATTATTTCACTAGTAAATCGTTGAATAAATATGATGTTACTTTCTTATATTACCAAGAGTTGTGCATATTAATAATCTTTGAAGTATAAACAGATGATGTCTTGGAAGTAAGCAACTTATATAATTAATGTCTTGGAAAGATTCAATATGCCTATTGTATATAAAAATATAATTCTAGGAAATAGGGTTACACCGCCCAGAATAGAAAACGGTTGACCCAAAGATGCACGTGTCTAAACCACAGCTTATAAACTTCATTTGACAAATACCTGATCCCAGAAACCGGGTAGTAATATCAATTTAAAGAATGATATCAGTATATGTATTCAGTACTTACTTAAAACAGTCATTTTCTGTACATAAATGTATGGATGATGTACAAGTATACCTAGCCATATCCTATATACGATTATCAATTAGTATTAGGACGCGGGTTAAAAACGTGTAACACACTATGATTGTATTAGATACAATCGGTACAATATAGGTAGGTATTAAATATTTAATTCTTTTTTATTCAGTGCTATCGTTGAATTTCGGAACATGAGTATAAAATATCAGTTATTAAAATCAAATCTTGAAAAAGACTTAAATAGTAATTTATATAGGTATTCTTAATTCAAATTCGTATTCATTATACTATGTTTTAAACATGTATTATTTGCTTGCAAAAATAACAACATAAATGTAAACACATGTATAATATTAATTTCTAGAACAGATGAAGAGGAATCATTTGCATACAAGAATTTTGGTAAATTATGAATTCATAACGATTATTTCACTAGCAAACTGTTGAATGAATATGTTGTTGTTACCTTACCTTAGTTATATTACCAAACATTGTGCATATTAATAATCTTTGAAGTAAGCAGATGATGTCTTGGAAGTAAGCAACTTATAATTAATGTCTTGGAAAGATTCAATATACGTCAATATATGTATATAAAAATAAATTCTAGGAAATAGGGTTGACAGGTACTACTCGTTCGGCATATGGTCCCAGAAAACTAGTGGGACTTCATAAACTATTTCAGTACTTACTTCATATATAATTTTCTGTAGGTACATAAATGTAGTGATTTATATTATGTACTCTATGTATACCTACTTATCCTTTATACCGTATACCGTAAGAATTACCGTATAATGTTTTAATTCTTTCTCTCTATCTCTCTTTGCTCACATTTGGGGTGAATAGAATAAACCCTTAATGCAATATATTTTTTTTTAATGGTAATGATTTTAATGGTAATGATTCCTTCTGATTTCAGTTATATCTAATATATTTATAATGTAAAATAAGAAATATAAGCATACATTTCAAAAACGTTACAAACTAGAAATAAATAAATAAGAAAATTATATGGTTCACCGAATTTTATGGTTGGTTTATTATTTTTTTTATTGGTTTATGATTTTCTCTAGAAATGGGAATATGCCCAGAGATTTTAATCGCACCCTATTGACGATGGTTAAACTCCTATAAAAACATCCATTTTGAGTGACTGCTTTATTACTACATTCTACTTCTTAAGTAGGTAATAGGTAGTTACATGTATAACAATATTTTTCTTTCATAGCTATGCAGAATTAATGATATTTAAAACATTGAAATTACTTGTTCAGTTTCAATCATTAAGTAGATAGGTGCAAAACTGCAGAAGGAAACTGATATAATTATGTACCATTTATTTACTATTTGCTTAATTGTTTGCAATAAAATATGCATATCTACTAAATGTGTCAGTAAAACGTGATTCAGAAATTCAGGTAGATTGAACTACGGTCCTGGAAGTCGCTAGTACATAAAAAAAGCTTGTGTAACAAATCCAACAAAGCAACAAATGTCTTGGAAGTAGTCACTTGACAATTTAACATGTCTTGGTAGTGTTCAACCTATATATTTATAATTACAATATTATATAACAGATTTGGTAGGTAATGTCTGCCACGAAGGAAAACATGCTAAATGTGTAAAAATTTGGTCTCGTTTCGATATTATTCGTTCGTAAGTCTCGGAACATGTGATCTGATGAATGTTTTGTTTCTGAAAAGTATGATCTGAGTCATACTTCTCAATCAGTGGAAAAATTACAGTAGGTATATCTGAGACGTATCCAGAGTGAAAATACACAATAATAATAATAATTATATCAAATTTATAATTATAATTTTTCGTTCACATTCCACTAGCAGTATAGACAAAGTAAAACTTCGGGCTATAGATATAAAATATTTCCCACAAAAAGTGAAATATCTGTACAATAATAATAAAAGAATAGGTACAGTGCCTACATGTGATTTCTTAAAAACCCACAGTAAATAATTACCTACAATATATTTAACATTTACTTTTACTTTTCCGCTAAAAATAACATACAATTATTTGTTTAGTTACAGTTTTCATTCGTTTATCGTAATTACAGGTTAGGTGGATAGGGTGATATATGATGGAATAAATAGCTAATAACGTTTTTCTTGAGACAACTTGCCTATAGCAGATATCTAAATTCAACATTAAATTACTTGCTCTGCACGTGTATATAATACCTAATAAATGCCAATATTTAGGTACCTAATGACTATTTCCAAGACATAAAATATATATAATGTCGACTTCCCAGACATATTTGAATATGTTTGCTTATTTAATTTTCCGTGACAATACCAGTTTACGAAATAGATTATCTAACTAATAATAAGTATCTAACTTTTAACAATAAATTATGGAATAAGATATTGATAAGTTTGCCACCAATGACAATAATAAATGATGTTTAGGTACCTAATGACTATTTCCAAGACATAAAATATATATAATGTCGATTTCCGAGACATATTTCAATATGTTTACTTATTTCATTTACCGTGC
The DNA here is from genome assembly GCA_963924545.1 of Pogonocherus hispidulus. Lineage (NCBI taxonomy): Eukaryota > Metazoa > Arthropoda > Insecta > Coleoptera > Cerambycidae > Pogonocherus > Pogonocherus hispidulus. Next base: position 33,460,394 of record OZ004696.1, on the reverse strand, counting down.
CAATCAGCTTACGAAATAGATTATCTAACTAATAATAAGTATCTTTTAACTACTACTTTTAGCCATAATCCATAATTAGTACTTTTAACAATAAATTATGGAATAAGATATTGATAAGTTAGTTACACCATTAACCTAAGAATTCCTTTAATTCAGTTTAATGATGATATATCTTTCATTACGAAGGAAACAGAAGTTCTATATTATAAAAATTAGTATGTACCTACTTATGTTTATAGGTAGGTTATTTATATTTATATATTTACCAATCAAGTAAATATTTATAATAATAAAAACCAGCAATTAAATAAATTGTCGTAAATCGTAAATATATAAAACCCTAAGAAAATTTGTTAACAGTACTTAAAATTACAATTGTCCCGGAACTCATCAATGAAATGAAACATACATTGATTTCCAAGACAGTCCTGGAAGTCGTCGACACATAAATAAAAGTTCCGGTCTTGTCCCTGAAGTAAACAGATGTCTTGGAAGTAGTCAGTTGGTCACTAAAAATGTCCTGGAAGTCGTCAACTGACATATATATATATATATATATATATATATATATATATATATATATATATATATATATATATATATATATAAAATTTATTAAAAATGCATAAACAAACGATGTCTAACCTCAAATATAACGTGTTTGTAGCTTGCAATTGATCAATTTTCTGATTTATTTTAGATAGACGATACTCCAAAGATGGGTCCAGGATTCAAGATTAAGGGATTAATATCCACAAATTTGACTAACCACAGTTATGGAGACTGTAGGTGAACAAGACCAACAATTATTGAGGGAAATAATTCAACAGGTAGGTAATGCTAAACTGTCAAGCCTACAAAAGGAATAAGACTATGACAATTTATTATTTTAGAGAAACCGAATGCTTCTAAGATACGACTGCTTAAGCCAAGATATGTTTCTGTAATTGTCGAGATGAAAGCACAATTATTGTAAGGAGGAATAAAGTAATTTATCGTAAAATGTTGCATTATATCTAGTTAACCCATTACAACTTAATACGAAACATATCGGCTACATTTTTGTAAACCCCATTCTCATACATGGCAAGTTGCTTGTGAACTCGGAGGACCATCTATATGTGATTCCCATTCTGGTCGGTTGTAATGCACGAAACAGGGTAGTTGAATTTGAAGCTCAAATTTTTCTGTATATTCTCGTGGAAGCTTAGGTCATGCATGAAGTAGTTCCACAGCAGTTACATTTGAAATTAGATATTCCAGAGGAAAGTGTGACAGCTCTTCTTTAGTGAAGTTGTACAAGCTTTCATTGTTTTTGTGTCTCAGCTCGGTTGATAGACATTTCGAACAACACAGTTGTTGAGACATGATGCTTGAAGAGTCGTAATAATCACTTTAAGCACTAACAGGGAGGAGCACACTGCTATATACCAAATCACAAAATACTATGCAGGATATTCCACTCCACAGCCGATATTTGTGGAGGGTGTATAGGTGGGGGGTCTACTGTAGATGTCCAGCCAATCAGAGTCTTCCATTATATTATCTTCCTTCCTTAGACGTAGTTTGTAAGTGTTAACGTATTTGCTAACATATAGCTCCATCCTTCTCCATTTAGAGGGCCAGCTTTCATTTCTCGTCCCATTACAGTAGTATAGCTGGCGGGGTTCTGTGACACTTCGATGGCATGTCCATCCGAAGGTGTCCAAAGATCGAGGGGGTTCTCTCAAGGTGGCCGAAGAGTTCTTGGAATTGATCTGAAGAAGTGGTCGACAATGACCAGAAGGTATAGTTCGGATTTCTGCCGCGCGCCAGATATAGACGTCGCTGTACGAGATATCTAGATGAAGAGATAAGCGATATGCAGAGAGTGACGTGTCACTCTCTGCGACTCGACCTCGACTAAAAGACGTTGTCTTTTAGTCGAGGTGACATTTTTTTAATCTTTTTTACCTGTTAGTTTAGCCTGGGCTAAAGGTGTCCTTTTGTACCTGTTGGTGACATACGATGAAACAAATTTGAAATCATTTTTTGATAGTAAAGTGGTATTTTCAAGTAATGTATTTAAATCTTCCACAGTGCATCTTAGTGTGCATATTTTTATAATAATCAATATGCATGATAACCTTTTGCCCTTGTTATTTTGTTATTCTCGGTTTTAATGGCGTAATTGATTTTTATAAAATAAGATGTATGTAACTTCTCTAATTTAGTATCTCGTTGTAAACATTAAAAGATAATTATTGATCTCTGACCTTGTTATTTTATTATTCTCGGTTTTATTTAATGACGTAATTGATTTTTATAAAATAAGATTTATGTAACTTCTATAATTTAGTGTCTCAAGCGTTGTAAACATTAACAGATTCATATTATTTAAATTATAAAATGTTCAAGATTTAAGATCTGCTATTGAGTATGTTATGGAAAGATTCTATAATTTAACTTTGGATGCTATGGATTGTATAGTACATGGTTTTCATGAAAATGGAGAATATTTAATATCATTAGTAGATCGTTTCACAAGAGGATATATATTATGTAGAAATTCTTTAGAAAATAACATAAATATTCAGCAATTATATAATGGACTAAAGGAGTTGGATCTTAAGTCACATTTTTACACTTTATCACCTTTTATTTCTAATGAAAACTTTATGTTCAGTGAAGATGAGGAGGAGGAGGAGGAAGAGGAACTGGGTGCATTTCATGAAAGAGCATTGTACAGGGGTTTGTGTATCTACTAATTTTATTTGAGTATCTATTGTATCATATTTTCTCGTAGATTTTAGGTTCACAAATTTGTTAGTTTATCACTTCTTATCTATTTTTACATATTTTGTTCTATAGAGATGTCTCATTTACTATTACATATTTACATATTGAAATACATACTATATAGAGTGTTAACTTAAGTCTTATTCATCTTTTATTACACCCTGTATATTGCTTATTCATCTCTGCTATACTCGATATTTCAAACATATAAGGATGTAACTTACAAGGTACCTATGGAACTCCATATTAATTAAGAACTATGATAGAATCTTCATATTACCTCAATCTTGTGAAACTCTAAGATAAAATACCCAACCTGTTCCATACTTGTTTCCCTTATTACCCAGTCTGTTCCATACCTGTTTCCCTTATTACCCAGTCTGTTCCATACCTGTTTCCAATTACCTGTTTTCTGTTACATACCTGTTTGCATATACCTGTTTTCTGTTCCTTACCTATTCCATACCTGTTTCCAAATACCTGTTTTTATGAACTCAGTTAAAAATTTAATATAAATTACTATTGATCAACCCTAACGAGGGTCTAGAAAGTTAGTTTATTTTTAGATCATCTTTTATTACACCCTGTATATTGCACTTCTAATCGGTGTACAGCATTATGTTTTTGAAAATATTTTTATGTTAATGTTGAAACGTCCTGTATAATGTACTAAGCTTGCTGTATAATATCCTAAGCTTGTCATATTCTTTTGTTGCATAAAATTATATTATATGTAGGAAAACGTAATATTTTAACATTAATAGGGATACCCGAATACCTCCTTTGTCCTTGTGACCTGTATCAACTTGTTTAAAAATTATTTCAAACAAAATATTACATCGTTATACTTCTAAATATAACTTCTTATATACAGAAAGTTTCTAATAGAGATAGAGACTGTTTTTAAATATAACTTCTTATATACTGAATGTCCGGATAAAGATAGAGATTGTATTTATTTTAATAACTAATATTGAATATATACTTAAACTAAATGATTAACAACTCATGAGAAGATAAATTTTCTGTAACTTTAATATTTCACCTTTATGACATTATTTCTAAATGAATTTATTTAAAATTAGTATTCTAAACGTTTGAGATAAATCGTTTGATATTCTCACATCACCTATTTCGGGAACCTGAAGTAGAAATCGTAAACAACTATTTTATAATGAATTCTAGCATCTCCAATCAGAGAATATACCTATAAACTTTAAATTCCTATATTGATACTCAAATACTTATAATGAAAACTTAGTTAAAGTAATACTTATATATAAGAAACCACTAGATGAGTCTCGGCAAGCAAAAAGTCCTAAAGGTTAAATGAATTGAATGCTTCGTTTGAAGATAAGAAGATGAGAAATCTAATGAATGTATCAATTATTAAATGTTAACAAATATGTTAAACGCTCAAAAGTCACGTATGCGCTTCTCTGATGTTACTCGCTGCAATTTCTAAGAAATAAGAAATAGTGATTTCTAGATCAACTAACTGTACCCTGTTCATATTTATATGTTTGAAGTCTATGTATTTTTCAATCCTTAGCTTTTTAGTAAATAGGTATATCATTCAACCCAAATCTTGTATGTTTTAAAGATAATTTTCAGAGTTCTCTTTTAACAAGACATCAATTTTTCTAAAGCTGTACTAATAAAAATATTTCACTTAAGACATACTTTAATTGTGCTTCCTATATTATTCCTTTTCGATTTGCTATAAGTGCTTAATATATTAAATAAAACCTTAAACTTTGATCAACGTGATGTATACTCAAAATGTTATATTACATTAAAGATGCGAACAATCATTTACGAAGCACAGTATTTATATATCATAAAACTCTCATCTTTCTAGTTCTGAAGATTATTACATTACTCTTTAAGGTATCTTAAGTATGTACTTATAACTATGTTTTATATTTAACTTCATTTATATTTTCTAGTCATAACCTATATTTTTATAATTATACTAATGCTTTTGTATTCAAAGCAATCTAAAATATAATGCATTTCTTTAGCTCCTACTTTAAGTAACCTCCGAAGGTTTCCTAAACTAGTTTAAGGACACGTTACTTCTAGATATACTTATAGGAATAATAGTGTAATACAAAGAGTTTATAATTTGATTATTTGATTAGGTATTTTCCTTAATTATTAGCCTTTTGTTATCATTATTTGCTTACTTTCATCCTTGTACTATTAAAATTTAAAATGATATGTCATTAAGAGTTAGAGAAATTAATATGGAAGTATCTCTACCTTACGATAAACTATGTCATATTACTAAAAAGTACTATTTTTCTTAATTGGTTGAATATAAATATGAATATCTATTCTTCTAATATACTGTACAAGATGATAAACTGATATATAGCAGTGTTTTAGTTGAATATTATATATTATTAATGAACTTACCTTCTATTGCTATACTCAGGATACATCACTTCATTTAATATTTAGTTTTGTTTACACTTCATACAATAGTCTATTTGCTATTGGTAATAATTTCTTAAAAAATTTACTTTTATTAGTTTAATTTATTTTAATAACCTTATTAGATATTTAATAAATAACCAAACAAGTAGACAAGGTTTCATATTATTTTATTTTTGATCTATTTGAATCAAACAAATAATATTATGTAAAACAATATGTTAAATATTCCATAGATCCATCCATCAAATGTAGTAGTATAATATGAAAAGAAAAAAAAATATAGCTTCTATATTTTATAGTTTATGAAGTACTTACCCAGCCATAAAGTTGCCCATTGTTCATTTTCATGTTCCTCTATAGTATAAAATAATTGTATATGATATCCCCCGGGCAATTGTACTTCCCCTATTTGGGGAGCTTCGGGAGGTGGAGTATGTTTTATTATTACAATTCGCATATCCTACAATTAAAAATATAATTTTAAATGTAAAACAAAAATATTTTAACATACATTTATTTCAGGGCGAACCATTCTTGATGATGTTACTATAACTCTAATCAAATCTGTAAATATAGAAAAGACTTAAATAAACATTCACTATGGATATTATTATGTATTACCTTCTGGTATGGTGTTCATTTTGAAAATGATGGGAAGATTTCTAACTGCGTTAAATGTTTATATGACAAAATGCATGCTTCACAAATTTTTGGACTTTCAACGATAAAAATGAGCTTGGGAAAAATATTTTATCTCTATATCTGTTTATATTAATAAAATTATGCTGACCGTATTGAAATAAATCCTACTATACTTACTATATGGAGTCCCTATAGATTTATTAGAAATTGTTAAATAAGAAATGATTTTTATTATGATATAATGTTAAAAACAACTCACGAGTCTAGAAAACTTATTGAACTAAAATATCTTCTAATTTTCTTATAGCTAGTAAAGTAATTGTAGTTCTTTATAGTAATAACAATATTTTATGTAATACTTTATTGTTATAGTTCTTTAACTAAATATTAGTAGCTTTTTCACATGTTAATATTTGGTGTGCTATCCTTTGAAAGTTCTTTACCTTCTTTGGTTAATGCTAATACTGTGAATATCTTAGCATTTTTATAGCTCTACAAAGTGTAATGTTGATGTATTATATTTTAACACACCCTTTTTAATACATCTACAGTTTTTTAGACATATAACTAAAATTGTTTAAATATGTAATAAATAAGTCTATCTATTCTGTCTATATAGTTCTATATGTCTATATGTTTATAGTATCTATTGTATCATATCCTATAATGTTAAATTATCTTTTATTCGTTCTAATGAAAAATAGAATGTATGTATTATTCGGTAATAATGATTGTGTATCGTTTACATCAAAGTAATACATCTCATAACTCCTGTACTGCTAATATAATGATTGTTAATCATATTTAGTGTCACCTACCAATCAGTTAACATGTATAGTTTGACTCTCAAATGTTTAATAAGTAAGTTATCATATTATACACCTTATATACCCAGTATGTTTTCTTAATATCGTAATAAGTCCTGATACTATTTCTGATAAAATGATAAATTCTGTAGAAAATAAATCAGTTTATGATAAAATCTAGAACAGGTCTGTTAAACCACCTGCTAAAATCTTTTCAAAACCTGTTAAAACCTGTTCAAGAAACTAAAGTGTTATGGATAAAAAATTAAAAAAAGAACTTATAGCTAAACGTAATATTATCAAACAAAAACTAGAATTATTAAAATTAAATGAACTTCAACAAAACAGTGTATTTTCCCCTATAACAAATCATCTACGAAATATTGAAAATAAACTAGAAACAAAAAATTATCACCATTATTTAACAAAAGTAAAAGATGATGATGATGATGATGATTCTGATCAGCAGGAGAAGCAAGAAAGGAGAGAGAAAAAAATGTCTAAAACGAAAAAAATAAAAGATGAATATAAAATGGATTATGATATACTACCTAGTACATCTACACCAAAAACCTCTACATTTAAAAGAAATGTGTCAAATTTACCACGAGGTAATTTGAAACGAAAACTGGTAGAACACATTGATTCTGGTGAGGATGATGAACTTTTAATAAACAGACAAGAACAAATGTTTCAAGAATCATTTACAGATTATTTAAATCAATATGACGAATTACCTAGAAAATACGTACGTGAGATGATTGCTACTAATGACAATGGTGAATTCGATCATAAATATGGTATTAGACATAATCCAACCTTAGAAAAATTTTATATAGGTGATTCAGAATTAAAAATAGATGGCTCAGATGTTATAGTGAAAAATAAAAAATATAAAGGTACTGAAGGTTTATATGAATTACTCTTTAAAAAACTTCCAAAAGATTTCTCTGATAATGATGCAAAAATGTATAAAGAAATTATTCTCGAAACAAATGCTCACAGACGTCACTACCAGTCTTCGAAACAAATCGCTGGTAGCAAGTTAGCGAAATATAAAAAAATTATAGCTCCTATGGTGACCACCACCGGTCATGGAATGTTAATGGAATCAACAGAAAATAAAATAGACTATGTACACTGGGATAATCCCAACGAATTAGTGGAGAGATTACGTTTATTGCTTGCCTCTCAAGAGGCTGGACATACTGGACATATAAATGAAATTAATTCTATAATAGAAGAATTACGTGAAGCAAATATTATTGAATAAATTATCTATTATGCCATCTAAAACTAAATTTGCAACTGATATTAAAAAACAAGTTATTTTAGCATGTTTAGCTGCAGAGGTTTTCAAAGACAAGGATAAAGCAAAACATATACCTAGTGTTTATTTTAAGAAATGAAATATTAATTATTGATCGCTATAAAAATGTTAAGATAATTTATATAACAAAATAAATATTTTAATAAAATGAAACCAAGTACGTATTTTTATAGTTTTATTTGTAACAGATAGTGATCAGTCAATCAGCAGTCAATAAGAAACAACTTTTAATAACATAGTTTCAGAGTTTATTTTTAATCATAACAATATAAATTAGTATTTGAATATTTTTCAACACTATGACCAGATAATGAGAAACTACAAAAGCAAAACATTTTCTTACAATTAAAACATGGTATAGTGCTCTGTTGTTGTTGTTGTTGTTGTTGTTGTTGTTGTTGTTGTTGTTGTTGTAAACGTCTTCTTTCAACCGCTTCTCTTATTAACATTAAACGTGGTGGTTGATTTTGAGCAGGTGACGCTGATACTTCTTCTACAAAAATTTTAAAATTAATTTATTTCAACTAGACCTTCTTGAGAATCTAAATTTAGATCATCATCATCGCCAAGCATGAGACCTGTTCTAGTGTTTAATATTTGCTTCCTTCTCTTCTTCTTCGGAGGCTGTTCATCAGCATCACCATTATCACCAATGGTAATGGTTTTTCCCCAGCTAGCATTGTTGTTTAGTCTATACAAGACTTCATCAGATTCTTGTGAGGGGGCTGCTTCAATCATTGGTGGTCCTGACCATGTCGATGATGATGATGAAGATGACGATTCTATTTGTGCTACATCCTCGTCCTCATCAACCCCATATAATCGTATTGCTTTTTCTAAAAGCAAAAACTCTCTTTCATTTTCAATTTTCGTCCTGATATATGTAACAGGATATTTCTTCAACTTTTTCTGAAGTGTGTTTGTTCTTGGCGAGTAAGAGAGTTTTATTAGTATGTTCTCCTTTCGGACTGTTATTTCTTTTAGTCCATATCTATGAATACAAAATAAAAAATATATAAGCACATACGTAAAAATAAATAATTTTCAAAATCAAAAAACTTTGAAAATAAAATAATTTTCAATTCATAATTATGAAACAAAATAAAAATATATAAGCAAATACATAAAAATAAAATAACTTTCAATTCATAATTATAAATACAAAAATAATAACTTACCCAAAAATATGATTGAACACTACCACATTTACATGTTATTGTAACAATAATTATAGTTGGAGTAGTTGCCATCTTTACTGTTGACTGCTGATTGACTGATATGTTAACCGATTCTGCAGTCCTCTTTTATACAAGTGAATTTTTATGAAATAGATGCACTCGTCACGTTTTAGTACATGCATTTACATACATATTGCTAAATCATCATATTGACGCAAATGCATATTGACGTAAATGGTTTTTTTGTAATAAAATAAATATCCTCATGCTTTAAGAACGTGATAGACATTTATTGTGCATGCATGTTATTGAATTATCACATTAAATTAATATGGAAACAACATTTGCATATTTTTATAATAATTAATTAATCAATATGCGTGATGCATTAATATATAAACAGCATGACGTGTGTATTTTTTTTATTATCACATTAAATTAATATGAAAATAACATTTGCATATTTTTATAATAATTAATTAATCAATATGCATGATAACCTTTGACTCAATGATAGCACGTATGTGTGCATGACGTTTGATGTTATTTTAAAATATTATTTTTCTGCTATCGCTCGTCAGTGCATCACTACCATTGCAGCAAGAATAACCGTTAGCTGTGCGTGTGCCCTACACCTATAATACTGTAAGTTACAATTATTATTATTATTACTTTTATTTTATTGAATTCAAATATTTTATTTAACAGAAATATGCACTCAAAGAAAACTATTGACTGTATGCTTGATGTTGGATTAAAAAAAGTTGGAAGGGCATCTAGTTTAGTTAAAACAAAAGAGGAGTATTGTAGATTGATTAAAATTTTAAACAGAATTGCTTATTTGTGTAAAAAATATATAAAAAATAAATCAGATTGTGTTAAAAATTTCTCAAAATTAGAATCAAATTGGGGTCTTTTGAAACACTATAAGGAAAACTTAAAAAGAGGGAAAAAATCATTGCTGTCTTCAACGTTAGGGAAAAGAGATTTAATTTGGCAAGATTTAGAATCATGCTTTGAAAAAAGATTGAAAACTGGCATCATCAGTAACTTGAATATAAAGGAACCAAAAGTGTTTTTTCAAAAAGCATTTAGAATTTTTTCTAATAAAATTAAAACTGCATTAAAAAAATCACTATTAAAAGTGAACGTTATATTTTCAGCTAATTTTGTTCAACCACAAAATCTTCAAACAGATATTAAACATTTTAATACGAAAAATCATATAATTGATAATAACACAAATTTAAAGGAGTGGTATATTGAATATGTGAAAAATAAAATTTTGTCAAAATTGGAATCATTTCAGGAAAGAGATTCAGGTTGGAGTTTATATGAAATTTTAAATTTAAAAATAAATATTAATAATTATTCTCCAATTAATGGAGGATGTAGTTATGTGGAATTAACAAAGTTTATTAGGAATTCTAAATCTATATTAAATATAAAAAATAATGATCAATATTGCTTTCTTTATTCAATTGTAGCTGCTTTACATCCTGCACCACCACACAGAAACCCCAACAGAACCACATCATATCCACATTTTAGTAAAATTTTAAAATATGAAGGTATCGAATTTCCAATAAGTTTACGTAGTATTCCAAAATTTGAAAATATGAATAGTTTATCAATAAAAATTTTTACAGTGGATGGTGAAAAACAAAAGAATGTGGTTCCTCTTTGTCTGAGTAAAACTAATGTTAAACCTCGAATAAACTTACTTATTTTGAACTGTAATAATAATGATGACGATGATAATGATATTTCTAATACAGATTATAAAAATATTAAGATTAAACATTTTGCTTTAATTCAAAATTTATCACGTTTGTTGTGTCGCCAAACGGCTGATTTAAAAAATAGAAAATTCTTTTGTGAACGTTGTTTAAATCATTTCAAAACAGAAAGTAATTTAGATAAGCACCTAATAGATTGTGAAAATTTAAACAAGACTACAATTACATTACCTTCTAAGAATAAAAGCATTTTAAAGTTTGGAAATTTTAAAAATAAAGGGAAAGTTCCTTTTGTCATATACAGTGATCTGGAGAGTATACTAGAACAATATGATGATCCTAAGGCAACTAATACTAAAAAAAGATATCAAAAACATGTTCCATTTAGCATAGCATACTATATAAAATGTTCTTATGATGATAGTATTTCAAGATTTCAAACATATACAGGTAAAGATTGCATTGAATGGTTCGTTAAAGAATTGGAAAAAATAGCTTTAGAAATTGAAAATATTTTCCATAATATGTTTCCGTTAAATATGACTGATCAGGAGGAAAAAGAATTTCAATCATCTAAATTTTGTCATATTTGTTCCAAACCATTTCTAGATACAGACAAAAAAGTAAGAGACCATTGTGGACTTTCTGGAAAATATAGAGGAAGTGCACATAATATTTGTAACCTTCAGTATCAGGATAGTCATGCAATTCCAGTAATTTTTCACAATTTAAGTGGTTACGACAGCCATTTTATAATTAAGGCGCTTAGTGTAAAAGTTAAGGGAAATTTAAATTTACTTCCTATAAATAAGGAAAGGTACATATCATTTACAAAATATATAAATAACACAAAAATTAATTTTACATTTCTAGACTCATTTAGATTTATGGCAAGCGATCTTGATAAATTAGCATCATATTTGGAAAAAGATCATAAAGTTATAACTAAAAAATATTGTAGAAATGATATTGAATTTGAATTATTGCAACGGAAAGGTATATTTCCTTATGACTATCTAGATAATTGGGATAAATTATTGGATGAACAATTACCTGATAAGAAACATTTTTTTAGTAAACTCAACAATTGTCATGTTAGCAATAATGATTATAAACATGCTTGTAAAGTATGGAACATATTTGATATAAAAAATTTACAACAATATGCTGAACTTTATCTAAAAACAGATGTGTTTCTGTTAACTGATATTTTTGGAAACTTTCGAGAAGTGTGCTTGTCTACATATCATCTAGATCCTCTTCATTATTATACAGCTCCAGGTTTAGCTTTCGATGCAATGTTAAAAATTACCAATATTGAACTGCAATTATTAACAGACATTGATATGATAATGTTTATCGAACGAGGAATAAGAGGTGGTGTTTCTCAATGTTCTAATCGTTACGGTAAAGCAAATAATAAATATATGAATACTTCAGAGTTTAATCCTAATTTGCCTACTTCTTATCTAATGTACTTTGATGTAAATAATTTATATGGTTCGGCAATGTGTTCTCCTTTACCACAAAGTAATTTTGAATGGGTAGATGATATATATTCAGTAAATAATGTTCTGGAAATTCCAGATGATTATGAATTTGGATATATTTTTGAAATTGATATACATTATCCTAAAGATCTGCATAAAAACCATAAAGATCTACCTCTTTTACCTGAACATTTAGCACCACCAACATCAAAATCTAGAAATGTAAAATTGTTAACCACATTGTTTGATAAAAAGAGATACATTATTCATTATCATAATTTAAAACAAGCCGTTGTCTTGGGATTAAAAGTGGACAAAATCCATAGAATTTTAAAATTTAAACAAAGCTGTTGGATGAAATCTTATATCGATTTAAATACAAATCATAGAAAATTGAGTAAAAATAATTTTGAAAAAAACTTTTATAAATTAATGAACAATGCAGTCTTTGGAAAAACAATGGAAAATGTGCGAAAATATAAGGATATAAAGTTAGTAACTAAATGGTCAGGTAGATATGGTGCAAATTATTATATTTCAAAACCAAATTTTCATAGTGCTACAATTTTCGATAAAGATATGGTTATAATTGAAATGTCACGACTTAATGTTACATTTAATAAACCAATATACATAGGCTTTACAATATTAGATATTTCCAAAACAATTGTGTACGATTTTCATTACGATTATATAAAAAATAAATTTAGTGACAAAGCTAAGCTACTATACACAGATACGGATTCCCTCATATATCATTTCTTTGTTGATGATATTTATGAATATATCAAACAGGATACTCATAAATTTGATACATCAGACTATCCACCAGATAATGTATATCAAATACCATTAAAAAATGGTAAAGTTTTAGGGCTAATGAAGGATGAATGCAATGGTAAAATTCTTTTAGAATTTGTCGGATTGCGCTCGAAAATGTATTCTATAAAGAAACGTGAGAGCGAAGAAGAAGAAAAAATTGAAAAGAAAGCAAAAGGTATTACAAGTGCAGTTTTAAAAAAGATATCATTTACTGATTATTATCAATGTCTGTTTAATAATATTACATTAAATTGTAATCAGAATTTAATTCAATCAGAAAAACATGAAGTATTTACAATTGAAACTAAGAAAGTAGCACTAAGTCCCCATGATGACAAACGAATCGTTAATTACATCTACACAGATACACTCCCTTGGGGTTTTAACATTGAAAATATTTCAAAATCTACATATTAAAAATATCTAAAAATCTACATATAAAACTCCCCATTTTGTTTTAATTAATTTCCAGATGGACTCCTCTTCCACTACCACCAACAACAACAACACAAACCCTGCAACAAGAAAAAGACAGCTGGACAATAAAGCAACATCGATGCCACCATCTTCATTACCAGATCCATCAACATCATCATCAGAACTGAAAACAAAAAAACAGCGTAGAATTTCTCCCACAACAACAACAAAAAGAGCTCTAGGAGATAGAATGAAGACAACAGCAAAAAATAAAGAGAAATCTATTACACCATTTGAAATTTTGTATAGCAAAACACCTCTTGAAAAAGCAGAACTGTTATTTTCATTATTAGATAAGATACTAGATAAATATCTGCTTGAAGAAGAAGAAGAAGAATGAGGACAAACGCAAAAATAAAGAGAAATCTATTATACTATTTAAAATTTTGGAATAACAAAACACCTCTTGAAAAGCAGAACTGTTATTTACATTATTAGATAAATATCTGCTTGAACACTAATGTATACTACACGTTAATAAAACTTAAAAATAATTTTCTACATCTTTTTATTTTAACAATAAAATAAGTATATAACATTTTATTTCAACTAATCTATTTCATCAAATCCTTCATCGTCTGCATCCATTTCCTCTTCCTCCTCCTCCTCCTCGTCTTCACTGAACATAAAGTTTTCATTAGAAATAAAAGGTGATAAAGTGTAAAAATGTGACTTAAGATCCAACTCCTTTAGTCCATTATATAATTGCTGAATATTTATGTTATTTTCTAAAGAATTTCTACATAATATATATCCTCTTGTGAAACGATCTACTAATGACATTAAATATTCTCCATTTTCATGAAAACCATGTACTATACAATCGATAGCATCCAAAGTTAAATTATAGAATTTTTCCATAACATACTCAATAGCAGATCTTAAATCTTGAACATTTTATAATTTAAATAATCTGAATCTGTTAATGTTTACAACGCTTGAGACACTAAATTATAGAAGTTACATAAATCTTATTTTATAAAAATCAATTACGTCACTAAATAAAACCGAGAATAATAAAATAACAAGGTCAGAGATCAATAATTATCTGTTAATGTTTACAACGCTTGAGATACTAAATTAGAGAAGTTACATACATCTTATTTTATAAAAATCAATTACGCCATTAAAACCGACAAATAACAAAATAACAAGGGCAAAAGGTTATCATGCATATTGATTAATTATTATAAAAATATGCACACTAAGATGTACTGTGGAAGATTTAAATACATTACTTGAAAATACCACTTTACTATCAAAAAATTATTTCAAACATCACTTTTTTCATCATGTGTCACCAACAGGTACAAAAGGACACATTTAGCCCAGGCTAAACTAACAGGTAAGCAAAGGTAAAAAAAAAATGTCACCTCGACTAAAAGACATCCCAGGTGACACGTCACTCTCTGCATATCGCTTATCTCTTCATCTAGATATCTCGTACAGCGACGTCTATATCTGGCGCGCGGCAGAAATCCGAACTATACCTTCTGGTCATTGTCGACCACTTCTTCAGATCAATTCCAAGAACTCTTCGGCCACCTTGAGAGAACCCCCTCGATCTTTGGACATCTTCGGATGGACATGCCATCGAAGTGTCACAGAACCCCGCCAGCTATACTACTCATTACTGTCAAAGCATACAAAAACCTCCTTTGTATTACAAGAATACTGCACAAAAAGTACGTTCTGAGAAATGGCTTGTAGTACAATAAGCTGTGAAACGTTCATTTTCGTATCTACCTAGCAACTAAGATTATCATAGATTATATCTGTGTTTTATATATGTAGGTACCGGTTACACCGATACTGGTTACACCGTTACCTATAGGTAGCGGTACCGGTCACAGACTGATACCGATTATACCGATACCGGTCACACCGATACCGATTATACCGGTACCGGTCACACAGGTACTTATAACTTTCTATATGCCTTCTCCCAATAATCTCATTGTTTTGATCAAAAAACTTTAACATTATGTAACAAGAAAACCCATTACTGTTTTGCTTTTATTAATAGTTTTAGATACAATTTCAATAATATGTCACGTCATTACATGTAACGTATTCAATGGTCATTTGAGTTCGTTCAAGAGTTTATCTTCTTGTATAATTTTGCCATCTTTATCAAGCAGTCTAACACGTACTTCCATAGTTAATGGACTCAATTAAATGACACTATTCTGACCAATTAGATGAACCGGCTACCAGTAGATGTGTCTCCATCTGACTGTAATTGGTCGCATTTAATTGCATTCACGTGCCACCAAATCCATAACCACTCGGATTTTTATAAAGAATTCTTACCCCCCACCCCACAGATGATTTGATTTTAATAAATAAAACATAGAATATATTTAATTTGGTTTTTATTTCATCATAAAGCTAGGACATTATAAAATGTTCATACAGATAATACACATTAGATAAGGCACATATACACCCTCTACAAATATCGGCTGTGGAGTGGAATATCCTGCATAGTATTTCGTGATTTGGTATATACAGAATGCTTCAGCGGGGTTGTTCTTCAAATTCTATATTGTTGTTCTAACGTAGTATACATAAACTCAGTAACATAAATAATAAATTCAGTTGATAATGATATCTGAATATAGAAAGACTCTGCAAGAACACATGAAAAAATTGAAACAATTAAGAAAAGCAATAGAGTATAGTTTGAAAAGTGTTGTACTGAAGAAGCTAACAAATTTGAAAATATGCCATTAATCTTAGATGTACAAGGCTTCAAGGTGGAAAAAAAATAAATTCATAGTTAAAGAGTTGGCAGGATTTGATGGTGAACGCATACGTCATTATATTTTCAAACCACCTTTTCCATTTGATGCGCTTCCATCAGAATTTCAAAAAGAAGCTAATTGGGTAACTGAACATCATGACTGCATTCAGTGGGAAGAGGGTTTTACACAACTACATAAATTTAACAATATTATCGATGATTTAACTTCAAAAGAAGAAGAGATTTATGTTAAAGGAAAAGAGAAAGCTGAATATCTTCGACGTTTTTCGTCGAAACCAATTATAGAATTTGAAGAACAACTCCGCTTGAAGCATTCTGCACCTAAATGTTTATATCATTCAAAGAATATATGTATATGTGCCTTATCTAATGTGTATTATCTGTATGAACATTTTATAATGTCCTAGCTTTATGATGAAATAAAAACCAAATTAAATATATTCTGTTTTATTTATTAAAATCAAATCGTCTGTGGGGTGGGGGGTAAGAATTCTTTATAAAAATCCGAGTGGTTATGGATTTGGTGGCACGTGAATTCAATTAAATGCGACCAATTACAGTCAGTTGGAGACACATCTACTGGTAGCCGGTTCATCTAATTGGTGAGAATAGTGCCATTTAATTGAGTCTATTAACTGTGGAAGTACGTGTTAGACTGCTTGATAAAGATGGTAAAATTATACAAGAAGATAAACTCTTGAACGAACTCAAATGACCATTGAATACGTTACATGTAATGACGTGACATATTATCGAAAATGTATCTAAAACTATTACTAAAAGCAAAACAGTAATGGGTTTTCTTTTTACATAATGTTAAAGTTTTTTGATCAAAACAATGAGATTATTAGGAGAAAGCATATAGAAAGTTATAAGTACCTGTGTGACCGGTACCGGTATAACCGGTATCGGTCTGTGAGCGGTACCGGTATAACCGGTATCGGTGTGACCGGTACCGGTATAACCGGTATCGGTGTGACCGGTACCGGTATAATTGGTATTGGTGTGACCGGTATCGGTATAATCGGTTTCGGTCTGTGACCGGTACCGTTACCTATAGGTAACGGTTTGACCGGTATCGGTGTAACCGTTACATACACATATAAAACACAGATATAATCTATGATAATCTTAGTTGCTAGGTAGATACGACAATGAACGTTTCAAAGATTATTGTACTACAAGCCATTTCTCAGAACGTACTTTTTGTGCAGTATCCTTGTAATACAAGGGAGGTTTTTGTATGCTTTGACAGTAATGGGACGAGAAATGAAAGCTGGCCCTCTAAATGGAGAAGGATGGAGCTATATGTTAGCAAATACGTTACCGCTTTGAGTTATTCAATACCCACCAACAGCACCGAGTACAAACTACGTCTAAGGAAGAAAGATAATATAATGAAAGACTCTTATTGGCTGGACATCTACAGTAGACCCCCCACCTATACACCCTCTACAAATATCGGCTGTGGAGTGGAATATCCTGCATAGTATTTCGTGATTTGGTATATAGCAGTGTGCTCCTCCCTGTTAGTGCTTAAAGTGATTATTACGACTCACATCATCACTCACTCACTCAAACATCATGTCTCAACAACTGTGTTGTTCGAAATGTCTATCAACCGAGCTGATAAATAGACACAAAAACAATGAAAGCTTGTACAATTTCACTAAAGAAGAGTTGTCACACTTTCCTCTAGTATATCTAATTTCAAATGTAACTTCTGTGGAACTACTTCATGCATAGCCTAAGCTTCCACGAGAATATACCGAAAAATTTGAGCTTCAAATTCAACTACCCTGTTTCGTGCATTACAACCGACCAGAATGGCAATCACATATACATGGTCCTCCGAGTACACAAGCAACTTGCCATGTATGTGAATGGGGTTTACAAAAATGTAGCCGATATGTTTCGTATCGAATAGGTATTGTAGTTTATAATGGAATAATAAAACAAATATTTATATATATAATGGTAGTTTTATTAACTATTAAACTTGTTAACACATGTGGGAATAAATATTCCCAAATATGACAAAATAATAGAATATATGAACATACTAATCGTTTATTTACATAATTAAATAATAAGCCGTGTTATATAGACAGCTATTAAGACAATTACATATCCAAATCTGATAAATTACAATCTAAATGAAATGATAAAAACCTACATGTACATACTAATAGTTTATTTACATAATTGGATAACAAGCAGACTCGTACCGAATTATTTATATAATTACATATTAAATAAGTTTAAATCAAAGTCTCATACATCAAAATCTGATGACTTAAAATCTGATAAATTGACATCTAGTTGTGGCCCCTCCTCTCCTCCAATCATCTCTTCACTTACTTGTAGCAACTTTTCCAAATTTATGTTAGGTTCCTCGTTCTCGTGGAGAAAGGCGATGATGTCCCCAGGCTAAGGTATTTACATCGCCCAATATGACATACTTCTTATCGTCAGCCGATGATAATGCTACTTTATTCTTCAGTTCAGTGTGGATGGTGTGCAAAGTTGATGTAAATATATGCATTTTTCGGAATATTATGCCACCATTTTCTACGATTTGAACTTAATCAGAAAAGTCCATTTGATGCTTAACAACACTTGTGGATACTCCTTTTGCCTTTTTCATGACATCACCTGCTTTTACACAATATGCCTTGGCACCCGTTCCATAAAAGCTTTCGATTGATCTTCCAGCATACTCATCTTCATCTTCCCCACAACTGATTTTGTTTTAGGCATATTATGGATGTTATCTGGTTTATAATTTGAAGTATCGAAATACTGAAGATTCTCCTTGATGTCCTCATCCGGGTTTTCGGTGAAAAACCCCAAAATTAGGGAGTCAGTGTTTGTGTATAAAACAGTTGCTTTATCACCATATAAGGCCTATACTCTGTCGGGCCGGGCCTGGCCTGGCCTGAATTTATTTAAAAAGTCGCAACTCTAATGCAAAGTTGATGTAAATATATGCATTTTTCGGAATATTATGCCACGATTTTCTACGGTTTGAACATAATCAGAAAAGTTCATTTGATGCTTAACAACACTTGTGGATACTCCTTTTGCCATTTTCATGACATCACCTGCTTTTACACAATACGCCTTGGCACCCGTTCCATAAAAGCTTTCGATTGATCTTCCAGCATACTCATCTTTCATCTTCCCCACAACTGATTTTGTTTTAGGCATATTATGGATGTTATCTGGTTGATAATTTGAAGTATCGAAATACTGTAGATTCTCCTTGATGTCCTCATACGGGTTTTCGCTGAAAAGCTCCAAAACTAGGGAGTCAGTGTCTGTGTATAAAACAGTTGCTTTATCATTATACAAGGGTTTTATATAACCATAAAGGAATTCGTAGATGATGGTCTTGGAAATATCCAAAATTGTTTTAAACCCAACGTATAGCGGTTTGTCATACACCACTTTTGTCTTATCCAAATGAATTGCTACTAAATTCTCATCAAATATGGAACAGGATTTAAAATGTGGTAGGAACAGGATTTAAAATTAGACTTATTAAGGCTCTTGCGCCTAATTTACCTTTTCTATTTTCCCAACATGAACACAATTTAATATTTTGTCTTTTGTCAACGTTTTCCATTGTTTTACCAAAGATTGAATTTACCATTAGCTTGAACAAATCCTTCTCAAATTCGTTCGTAGCAGAGTTTCGGAGATTTGTGTTTAAGGTGATATATGACCCCAGCCATGTCGATTGTGAAAATTCTAATATTTTGTGGATTTTCATTAGTTTTAGCCCATATTTCAAACACTGTTTTAAATTTCTATAGTGAATTATATAGAGGTTCTTATTATGTAAATTCGGAATTAATTTGGGGTATTTAGAATCTGGTGGTATCATACTTTCTGGACAGAATGGTAAATCGTTGTGGTCATTATGCAGGCTTGTTACATATTCCAAATCTACCTGCAAGATATAGCCTTGAGGTGAGTTGTCGTCGATGTCGTCGATGTCGTCGATCTCCTTTTTCAAGCCACCTGAAGCCTCCAGTGGGAAGACATTCTTTCATCGCTGCACCATACAAGTTTGTTGCATCCAGGTACATGATATGTGAAGTTGGTTTAGTAGGATCATAATTTGGTAAAAATTTATTATTGGCAATGGACTTCCTTTTGCTACACTGAGATACACCTCCTCTAATTACTTTGCGAAAGAAATGCAGAGAATCGACATCAGTTAAAAGTTCGAGCTCGATCTTTGTGTAACGTAGCATCGCGTCCCAGCTTAGCGACGGAGCTGTTAAATAATGGGCGGGGTCTAATTTGTATTGCTCCAAACACACTTTTCTAAAGTTTTCAAACACATCAGCTAACAGCAACACATCTGATTTTAAATATACATCAGCTTCATACAATACTCTTCATCAGAAATGGATTCCAGAGTTAAATCATTGTAAAATTTTTCTCTTGGTGGTAATTGTTTCTCCTCCAGCTTATTAAATGAGCCCACATAGCTATAGGGGAAACACCTTTTCGTCTGATTAACTTAAACTTTTCATTATCTGGGAAGCACTTTCTTGTTTCGATACACTGGTGATGTTCTAAGTTTTTACTCAGTTTATCGAGGGACTTGGCTAAAAAGCGAAACGAGTCAACAAACTTTAGCTTCAAATATGAGTCTGGTACTTTTGGATCTGAAGATTTTTTAACCAGAATTGATTTGGAGAATGAGATGTATTTCTCCTTGGTTTGTGCTATCACAGAAACACTTTCCTTTTTAGATGTTAGCTTCGACAGAAAGAGGTGTCTATCATAATTACTGAAGCAGTGGAAGAAAACTGGTATGAACTTTGGCAGTTTGTAGTTTAAATTGTATACAGAGTGGGCAGCACCACGAAAATGTCCTTTTAAGTGGCAGTGATCACGAACCTTTACGTTTTCAGTCTTGAAAGGCTTTGTGCAGATATAACACTGAGTAGCATTTCTGTAAGAGGTTTTTTCTTGATCAGAAAGCGGCAGCATGTCTCTAACATTTTTTAGGTGGTTGTTATACAAGTCCAAAGATATTTTGTCCAATTTTTCAATAAATATTTGTGCAGCATTTGAACCCCGATATGATACGAATCTCGATAACTTGTCATCAAAATTACAATTTACGTAAAAAGCGAAAGAGCATGGCTCATGTTCACAGGTTTTCACTGTAAATAATTTATCATCACTAGGTTCATTATGATGAATTGGTTTTAGTAAACTCTCGAAATCAGCATAGATTAGGAATGGAACCGATAATTGTCTTTCAAAATTCATAAACTTAAGGATATTCTCGTGTTGTTTTAGTTCCTCCACTTTTCTAAAAGATTGTAGGCATCCATCACAAATATGTATTCTAGCATTATGTTTAGATTTTTGATTTGAAACTAATCTAGACATATCGGTTATGAGGGAATAGTGGTTGCTACCCGCGTTGTCTGATACTAGCAACAAATTCACATGTGTAGCTTGACGGTTTGAAGTAAAATGTAAGGGTCCTACTACTTCTGTCACCATTTTTCCATCTTTGAACTCGGATTCTATTCCAAACACATTCACAGAGATGTTATTCAGTTTTTCGAATTTAGGTATATCCTAGTAGATAGGTTAGGAGAGATCCCGACCGGAAGTGAACTGTCAGCGAGCTGGATGGCCAGCTACCATCGAGCTAGACCACGGAGCCGCTGGTTATTGTCGTCAGGGTGAAGAACCAGACTTCTTGTAGCATCGCTAGCATCCCCGCAGGTGTAGAAGCCCCAGGGGCTGCAGAAGAGCATCCCAAGAGTATGTGACGTAGGTTCGTCAAGATGGCTGCCTGACGTCACGAGCCGCGCCCAAGGTAGTAGCTCAGGCGGCCACTAAAGGCGCGGCAGTCTGGCCAGGCGGACACGAGAGAGCGCGGCAGTTTGGCGGGAAATTCAAATATTTGAGAAATTAGCAGGCAAATTTAAACGCAGCAAAAGCAAGAGCTGCTGCTATGGACGCAAGAGGTCTCTGCTGTGCAGTATGGCGGCAAATTCAAATATTTAATATACAGGGTGGATCAAAAACTATATACAGGATGAGCAAAATAAGAATGTATAGAAAAACAATGACGTAACTCGTATGAATGCGGATAGAAAAACAATGATGTAACTGGTCGTGAATGCGGATAGAAAAACATGCGCAGTAGGTGGCTATCGTCAAGATAGGGGCCTGAAATTAGGTATGTGGATTGGCGCCAAATGCGTGATATGGAGAATGTCAAATATCTGAGAATTTAGCGTGTAAATTTAAAGGCTTAGATCTTTTTGACAGGTCACACGTGACATGTAGCAGCGCCTAATTGGTTGCTGCAGTCTGTCTGATGGCGGAAAATTAAAATATCTGAAATTGGATATGCGATTGCCTTACAAAAACTTAAAATCGTTATATCTCGTAAACGCGTCCGAATATCGAAAAAACAAATGGAAAAATCTCCCCCTAGCACCCGCTAGTTCTGATTGGTAGTCCTCTACCAATAGAAAAAAGTCCCAAACTCGTACGTCAAAAAACAAAAAAAAATTAGGTTTGGTGACGTCACGAGTCGCGCTCAACAACTTAAAATCGTTATATCTCGTAAACGCGTGTGAATATCAAGCTTAGATCTTTTTGACAGGTCACACGTAACATGTAGCAGCGCCTAATTGGTTGCTGCAGTCTGTCTGATGGAGGCATTTCAAATATCTGAAATTGGAAATGGGATTGCCTTAAAAAAACTTAAAATCGTTATATCTCGTAAACGCGTGCGAATATCGAAAAAACAAGTGGAAAAATCTGCCCCTAGGACCCGCTGGTTCTGATTGGTAGTCTTCTATCAATAGAAAAAAGTCCCATGCTCGTACGTCAAAAAACAAAAAAAGATATATTCTTATATATCAAATGACTCGTAGCGACATCCGTGATATTAATTTCAAACTATAACTTCAAACTATTTTCAATCTAATAGCGAAAGCAGGATTCTGTCACAAATTCAAACGCAGTAAAAGCAAGAGCTGTCATGAACGTAAGAGGGCTCCTACTGTTTGGTGGTAATGTTATTTTTATCAAAGTTCGACATTTATTTAAACAATGAAGCCATTGTCTATTGTTTTAATAAACAAAGGAAACAATAAGATAAAAATAAAGTACAACAACAGGAAATATCGTGGTATTACGGACAATAGCCTCATTGTACGAATAAACAAAGCAAACGATAGATAAAAATAAAGTACAATGGGGGACCATTGTTTATTGTATTGCATTAAGATTTATTTGCGGAAGCCGCGTTTCTTGGAATATTAATTATCACTCGCCACACACGTGGTATTGCAGACAATGGCCTCATTGTTCGAATAAACAAAGCAAACGATAAGATAAAAATAAAGTACAATGAGGACCATTGTTTATTGTATTGCATTAAGATTTATTTGCTGTAGCCGCGTTTCTTGGAATATTAATTATTATCACTGGCCGCACACGCGGTATTTTTAATACAATAGACAATGAGACAAACATCGTCTGGTGAAACTAAAAAATCACTGAGAGGGCCGCTTTGAGGCTGGTAATTACATAGGTAGCCCGAACTTCCATAGTAGAGCCATTTTCGACTAGGACCTGGTAGCAATTGAATTAAGTAAATCGGAAATTTGCTTCAATAAACCTTTATACGTTGGAATGTGTATTTTAGACTTGTCAAAAATTTGCGTGTACGACTTCCATTACAATTTTATGCTTCATAATCTAAACAACAACACTTGTAAATTGCTTTACACTGATACAGATAGTCTCATTTACGAAGTCCAGTGTGACAATATTTATGAACAACTTATTAAAAATAATTTGGGAAAATTTGACACGAGCGACTATGCCCAGACAATCCCTATCAATTGCCTTTGGTCAATAAAAAAGTTCTTGGACTAATGAAGGACGAATGCAATGGGTCCATAATGACCCATTTTGTGGGCCTTCGCTCCAAAATGTATAGTATTCAGATAGATGGTAAACCATGCATTAAAAAATCCAAAGGCGTAAAGTCAACTGTTGTTAAAATGTCTATAACTTTTGCAGACTATGAGAATTGTTTAAAAAATAGTAGTGAAACCTTTGGGACCCAACGAACTATCCAATCCCACTTGCATAATGTATATAGCGTGGAACAGTCAAAAATTGCGCTAAGTCCCCATGATGACAAACAATTTCTTTTAAATGATGATAGCCACAGCACTCTACCTTGGGGTTCTTATGCCATTATGGATGTTTAATTATTATTCTTATGTATATTATGCTTTTACTATTCTTGTATAATGATTTTATTCCCATGTATATTATGCTTTGTTCACATAATCTTTATGTATAAAATAAAAAATGTTATATATTATATGTATCTTTCATACATACTTTCAATATATCTATATAAATAAACATACTCAGAAATTTATTGATGACGTAAAGCACGTACACAAAACCTACAATCTTGTTGTGATGAAACTGGATTATCCCATTGAGTTTTCCAGTCTGGCCTATTGTAGTGCACAAAGCAGGGCAATTTAACTTTTAAATTAAAGTCACTTTGATAACTTCTTGGTAATTTTGACCAAATATGCAATAATTCAGTTGGTTGTACATATTTAACAATATATTCTAGTGGAACATAATGCAGTTCATCTGTAGTAAAATCACTAAAAGATTTTATTTTGTCACGATGAAGTGACGTCATAATTTTACTTTTGCAACAGAAACAACTACTAGTTTTCTCATTGTCGCTGACAGGCTGAGACATTGTGAAAGACTGATTAAAATAAAAGAAGCAGCTTACTTAAAAGTGTTTTTTATTTATTATTTAATTCATATAGTACATTCTCTTTTATAATAATGTAGATATTCACACAGGCCATTACTTAATAAACTATCATTGGATACATTGCAAAACGCTAATAATATTATTATATTTTAAAATTAGGCTCGAAGATTCTCCCACCACCACCAACAACGCCACTACCGCCCTCTCTCAGACTATGTTGATATTATCAATCCAACTGTTATGGCTTTTATCTAAACCCAACCATTTAATGCTTTCTTTCCTTTTCTTCTAAGTACCTTTTCCACAAGGTAGATGTCGGGGTTGACAGTTTTCTGTAGTTCTTCGTTGTAAAAGGCGCCTTTGATGGGATGTCCCTGCATATCTTCCAAAAGATATGTGGTGGGCTTTGTTATTTTAGCCGATGTAATTTTAAAAAGTTCAGTTGTCCAGTTGGGTATAACCTTTATCAAATACATGTTTATTTTTACTTATGCGAACAACATCGCCTAATTTAAATTTTCGCGCGCCGCTAATCTTGATGTGACTATAGGAGGATTTTAGTATAGCTTTTTCATTAGATTTATTTACTTCAACAGGTTTACATCCTATAGTACTATGTTTTGTTTCGTTGTAATTTTTTGTGATTTGAGGTAAAACATCTATCCATTTATAGGTACCATTTAAGCTAAAGTATTTATACAGTTTAGCCTTTATAGTACGTATTGCGCGCTAGTAGTATAGCTGGCGGGGTTCTGTGACACTTCGATGCCATGTCCATCCGAAGGTGTCCAAAGATCGAGGGGGTTCTCTCAAGGTGGCCGAAGAGTTCTTGGAATTGATCTGAAGAAGTGGTCGACAATGACCAGAAGGTATAGTTCGAATTTCTGCCGCGCGCCAGATATAGACGTCGCTGTACGAGATATCTAGATGAAGAGATAAGCGATATGCAGAGAGTGACGTGTGTGTCACCTGTATGGGGATGTCTTTTAGTCGAGGTTGGTGACATTTTTTTTTTACCTTTGCTTTTTTACCTGTTAGTTTAGCCTGGGCTAAAGGTGTCCTTTTGTACCTGTTGGTGACACATGATGAAAAAAGTGATGTTTGAAATCATTTTTTGATAGTATTACATGAAAGTGGTATTTTCAAGTAATGTATTTATATCTTCCACAGTACATCTTAGTGTGCATATTTTTATAATAATTAATCAATATGCATGATAACCTTTTGCCCTTGTTATTTTGTTATTCTCGGTTTTATTTAATAAATGGCGTAATTGCTTTTTATAAAATAAGATGTATGTAACTTCTATAATTTAGGATCTCAAATAATAATTCTCATCCTTACAAAACATTCTTAAATAGCTATAAATCTTCTTTCTTATTTTTTCATTGAGAAATGCTTTGGAAGTACATTCACATGTATCTGGTCCACTTATTGGTATATCAGATGACCAGGGACAGCTAACATAATGATTCCCATATATAGAATCTCTCATTTTAACATTAGCAAATTTTTCTATTTGGGTTTGATAATGAAGAAGCTCTAAATAGTCTTCCCTCAGTATTATCTGACCGTATTTTTTTAAAAATTCTTTTTCATCCATTGCAGAACAAGCGAATTATTATAATGATCAACTTATTCGTATTGCAATTGATATATATGAGGTGTAAAAGAAAACAAAAACATTGATTCCAAAAAAAAATATATTACATATTAGTGTTTCTTTAATTATAATAGGTCACTTTTATTCAATTTACATGTATGATTTGAACATAATTCAGTTTCTTTTTATTATTTTACAATATTCTTAATATATTTCTATAGATATATGAAACATATCTTTTCTCTACTTGAAAGCTCTATAAAGTTTTGTGTGAAATCTTGGAGACTCAATTGCAAATCATGAAAAGTAATGGATGTGCTATTTTGAAGTAACGAATTTAAATTATATCTTCCACAGTACATCTTAGTGTTTCTTCTTGGCACTATGGGATAATAGTACGCATCATGTCCCACTATAAAACCAATGATTTGATCGTTTAAATTTTTCACTGTAGTATTAACAGCAAATTCTTTTCATACGTTTTCTGAAGTAGCAGGGAAATAAACTGCGGGATACTCTTGCAAGACCAGATTCTCTTCAGATTTTTCAAACAAATAAAAAATTCCATTCTCTATTAGAATAGTATAATTTTCAACTTTTATAGCATTTCGTAAATAAGTGGGGCCATTGATGGTCAAATTTATTTCAATTGGAAATTGTAATTCCCAATATCTACATATATCATCTCGTATATACAATGTTCTGCAGACACTGCAACTTACTACGCATAAAAGTGAAGTGAGTAGTAAAAACATGTTTATAGTTGTTTTTGTTGTTTACCAAGCTAATGTTTGTCTGTATATGAATATCTCAAGGAAGCAACACTTTTTATATATTTTCTAGTATCCCCTCCTCCTATTTTTTATTTATAGGAAAAAATTGCCAACATCAGGTCTCGATCCTGGAACCACAAGTGCTCTACCAATTGCGTTATATTCTCTAAGTATTAGGTGATAATAGTTTTCAAATAAAATATAATACATTTTTTAAATAGCTTTATTATTTAATATTTTCCATTTATACCATATATTTAATAAAATAACATTTTCATGAGCACAAGTTAGATCGTTAAAAGAATGATTTTTACAATGATAAGTTTTAATATTATAATTACAAGGTAAAGGGTTATAAACTTGTTTTCTTAACGTTTTTAAATTTGGACAACCAAGTTGATCAGCATTAATTATTTTGTTGGAAATAAATTTACTTAATACAGTTTTTTTGTTCAGTCCTTTAACTATAACATCTTTATCACCTACTATATTTTTTACAAAATCACTAATATCTTCCAAGTGTAGAATAGAGTCGAACTGTTGAAATTCATCGCCCCAACTTAGTCCATGTATATTTCTTATAGTCCAAGTAACATGATTTTGAAAATCTTGATCGAAAAAAGAAATGCATGGTAGTCGTATTGTTTTATGAACCATGCAACCATTTGTCATGTTTAAAATAGCTATTTCTCTAATATAAAAATCACTGTTTTTATATTGAAATCCTTGAAAGTCAACAACATACATTTTTGTTCTTTTAAACGATTCTGACAACACTACCTAGAGGATTGTACTTCACCAAAAGATCATGTAGTATTAAACAGAATGCGGATGTGTTGGCTGGTATATTCTTGTTGGTCTCAAATACAATTCTTATATCCACTGCGCCTCCATTACATCATCATCATTTGATGACTGCAATCGATAACAACGAGTGGAGCCAGCTGTAGATATGTATCTGGTGATAAACAAGGTTCGCTTTGATTTTTATAATAATATGAATGCTGGAACTGCGTGTACATTTCATATAAAATAGTCCACTGTTTGTTATCAAAATTGGTATTTAAGTTGTCATATGGATAAACTTCAGAATTTAAGTAAACTGAAATATTCGTTAAGTTACAGTGATCAAACTGACTCATAAATCTTCCTGGTGTATTTTTTCTATTAGTTTGAAATCCAAAGATAATGTATCGAGGTTTTTCCAATTGAGCACTGGTTTTTACTGGCCATGAATGATACTCTTGTAACTCCCAACGTCTAAAAGGTATATCAAGATCTATACCGGCTTCAAAGTATTTTAGTAATCGTAATTTTTCCTTATCAGACACAGATACATGTGGAACTTTCCATAATATTTTTTGTAATACTATTTTAGGGGTTTCATCTACCTTGTTTGTATGAATAGCATTCACATCAGAGGTACTCCTTATTAATATCAATTCCTGTCGTTTATTAATTATAATTTTATTGAAATCTTCAGCAAACCCAAAAATCATTCTTAAAGGTAAGCATACAGAAAAATTTCCATTTGCATCTACTATTTTCGGATTCTGTAGGTGATCCCATCCTGAATTATTAAGTTTTGAAGTTTCATTTGCGGTAAAGGAAACATATCCCTTCATTAATGTAGTTATACCTGGATTTCGAACACGATCTATGACAACCCCTCCTAATTCATATCGAATTTCATCAAACAGGAAGGGGATTCCATAGTTAATGAAACTTAAAGTTGGACTGGGTGCTCCGGTTTGATCCAACAGTTTTCCTTCAATGTATAGAAAACTTTGTGATGGTAAAGTGTAAATATCCTGAGTCTGGATGGGTATTCGTATTTCGTCATTGTTATTATAACTTGTTGATGCATAGGGTTGATGGGTATGATATTCTAATTTGCTAATGGAGTTATCTACTTTGACATGCTCTTGAATATTTAAAATATTAAAACTCATATTGTTCTTCGTTTTTATATTGGCAGTTGCACTTTAAAAATACGATAAACTTTTTTATATTTAAACTTATTTTTAACTTAAAATTGTACCAAAAAGAATTTCTAAATAATTTACTAGTGTTTTCTTAAAGTAAATCCTAATAATCGTAAAAAATTTTTGTTCTGAGGTATTAATCGTTTTACTTGTCGTTTCATACTAATTGGTTTTCTCCTGCATTTGTTATTATTGTATTTGAGGGCATGAAAACAGGTGGAAATGCATCATCCATATATCTAAACACCATCTTAAATTGTTACACAACTTCTTTCAAATGCAATCTTACTGTGATCAACTCTTATTTAAAATTGATTAGATTACCATCTTGATCAGAGATTTTAAGTACTATTTCATCAATGTATTGCGTGTTAATTGGTAAGTAAATAACATTTGAAGGATTTTCAATAATTTTGTAACCTGGTGCAACATTAGGATAAAACATGTGTAAGATGTGTACGGCGTTTTCATTGTTGAATGAATTTGTCACTAAATTACACTCAACACAAATTGAATTTACCTTAAAAATGTCTATGGGAAAATCTGATGTATGTTTCATATCTGTAACAAGTACACGAGGTTTAAACCCTAATAACTTCCCTATGCTGTTTCCTTTGGTAAAATCAATAGTTTTATTACATTTCATTTCACACTTTAATGTATTTCTGTTGGCTGTCAAAGTCAAGACTGTAGCTTCTTCCTCTTCCTTATCTGATATGTGATTAATTATGTATTTTTCCAGATCCCTTACTTCATAGGACCCCTCAGGTATTACAATTTCCTTATCATCATCATAATGGAATATATTATTAGAATTATCCACATTTGGAATAGAATTGTAACTGACAAAATCGATAAGACCCAAAACATAATTACTTTTATTTAAAACTATAGGAGGATAAATTCTTGAGGAAAGTGTTGAGGTCCTACTCGATATGGTAAACGTATATGACATGTTGACTTGTTAAAGATTATAATCAAATTAGTACATATTTTTAATGTTCAGTTATTTATTGAATAAAAATAATAAACATAAATGTCCACAATTATAGCTATTATAGGTTTGATATATCTTATGATTATATAATACATGACATTGACCATTTGAATTAAAATATTTTATTGTTTCTGTAGGAGGGCGAAGATTTCCAAAACTATCGAAATAAATTATGTGATCTTTATATTTTTTATAAGCAGTCCAATGTGTTCCAGGGCCGTCACTATCATCCAAGTTGATTACTCCGCTTTCATATACATGTATTTTTCGAGGTAATTTATTTCTCATAAATACACCTCTGAAATGGGGAATTTTCAATGATTTAGCAATTTGATCAATATCGATATTTGTTAAAGGTCGACGAGGAAGTGTTAGTGGAAGCTGTTTGAAATTTGATGAGGTGGGCCTAAAAAAAGCCCCAAACCACTTTTATAAGGTTTCAAGTAGACACCTTTACCCATAGCTATAGCTTCCATTCTTTTATTATGCCGTTGAGATTCATCTAATTGTTGTTTGGCTTCCCTAGCAACATTTACAGCCTTTGCAACACCAGCAGCACCTCCACTTAAAGCACCTAAGGCGCTAAGTCCAGCAAATATCGGTATTAAGGGTGATATCCCCCCTCTTTTCGGTATGTTTACAATACGAGGAGAAGGTCTGATCTTTTTCTTAATCTTTTTTTATGTCTTCATAGCCACTAAAATTGCACCAGCCATAGTTATGACGTTCTATAGACCATATATATTGGCCATAGACCGTTCATGACGGTCTATACTTTTTCCAATTTGTTTAATTGCATCTTTTAAAGCTACACTTTTGAAATTTCTTTTCCCCTTTTTTCTTCTGTTGCATTTTGTTTTCCTTCTGGTTCTACACATTTTTCTTTTAGATATTTACTGTTTAACGTCTTTTTAAAACTGAAGTTATTACTGGTAAATATTACTATTTAAATAATTTTAGGTTTTTTGATGACTGGTTCCAGCTGCAAGTTATCTTTACCATTGATATATTTACGCTTTCGATGTATCGGTAGACTCTCATAATGATTTAACTTTGGTATTTTTTCCGTAAAATTATCTTCACCATCGTAATTACTTTTACGTTTTCGGTGCAGCGGTAGAGTCTCATAATGATTTAACTTTGGTATTTTTTCATTAAAATTATCTTTACCATCGTAATTACTTTTACGTTTTATGTGCAGCGGTAGAGGTTCATAATGATTTAATTTTGACCTTTTTTCAACAGGGCTCTCATCTATATCACCTTTAATATTATTTAATTTTCTCTTTCTAAAAGGCTTAATATTCAACAGCTTACGTACTTTGTTTAAAGGACTATCATCACCTTCTTCAATATTTAATTTTCTCTTTTTTCCCTTCATCAGCATCGTCATTATTTTCTTTTTATTCAACTTTTTCTTTCTCGCTACATTAATATTTCGTTTTCTTCTGATATTTGTTATACGTGCTTTTTTAAAAGGACTATAATTTTCAACATCTACTTTTCCTTTTCTAGAAATTTTAATGTTGTTGCTGTTACTGTTGTTGTTGTTGTTGTTGTTGTTGCTGGTGCTTCTGTTATCGTTATTATCATTATGTTTGTAATTAGATTCCATCTTGCTATATAACAATGAAGGCTGCTGTGTATTAAAATGTGAAAGTGTATCCAAATTTTCAATTCTACTACTATTGGTTAAATATTTATCTCTTTTTATTCTTTTTGTTTTACTTGGTTTTCGTTTTGTTTGTTGAAATTGTTGTAGACACGCGTTAATATTTTCTAAAGATTTTTCAGTCGATTTCTTAACTTTTTCCATTGATCTTACACAATTATTCATAATGTTTAAGTTTTCTCTATTATCATATCCCAAACCAAGTTTTACTTTAGCTTTCATAGCCCCAGCAACTCCTAGTGCTGCCAATTTCTCCTTCCAAGATGCATCTTTTGCTTTAAATCTACTCAGAGCATTTTGCGCCAAAATTTTATCAGCAGCATGACGAGTTTTAAGATCTGCATTTTTGGAATAGCTTACATCATGTTCCTTGCATGCGTCATCTAATGCGTTTATGCCCTTATCACCTCGTGCTAATCTCTTCTCCAATTTTGTACCCGGACCACAAAAGTTGTATGATGGAATATGAAGTTCAAAGGGTAATTTATTTATTGCCGAATTTATCAGACCTCGTCCAGATTTAATATTCCCCAGATAGTATTTCATTTTAAGGTTATACATTGACTGAATATAAATAGTTTGTAACACTAATTTTATACTTATTTTTCAAATGATAGTTGTTGTGATAGTAATATGAAATGAAAAAACTATGAGGGTGAAAAAACACAAAAATGAAGTGAAGATAAACAGGCAAAAAGTTAAGCTTCAAGTTGACAACCATGATTTACTGTTTCGAAAAAAACCACAAACGAAACATAGCGTTTTATTACCTAACACAGTAAGATGCATAATTACTGGCCCATCAAACTGTGGTAAAACCAATGTAATAATCACCTTATTAGAACATGAAAATGGATTGAAATTTGAAAACGTATATGTCTATTGAAAATCTTTGAATCAAGATAAATATGTGTACCTAAGAGATATATTATTAGGTCCTATAAAAGGTATACGTTGTTTTCATTTTGATAATAGTGAAGACATATTAAAACTATCAAAGGCTAATCAAAACTCTGTATTTATATTTGATGATGTTGCCTGTTCCAAACAAAATATAATTAGAGAATATTTCTGTATGGGAAGACATAATTCAATCGATTGTTTTTATTTACATCAATCGTATGCAAAAATTTCAAAACATTTGATAAGGGACAATTCGAATGCGCTAATTGTTTTCAAAGTAGATGATTTAAATTTCAAACATATTTATATGGATCATGTGAGTTCAGATATGAGTTTTCCAAAATTTAAATATATTTGTTCACTATGCTGGAAACATCCCTATGGATTTTTGCCTATTTTCAAAGATTTTGATGTTAACAAAGGAGGATATAGGATTGGATTTCATGACTTATAAGTCCAGCATAGGGACTCCCGAAATGTCGTTTCGATGTCAACCGATCGATATCGATATTATATCGAATAATTGGTACTCCCGAAAATGTCACTATCGAAATAGTTACGAAAAATCGATTGTTCGTATCGAAATAATGTCGACAAGGATATCCTGCCCTAAATGATTTACTGTTTCCTTCTAACACACGGCAGAATATTATGCTATTTCTGTTTAACCATCTAAATGTTTGGTTTTGTTTACAAGATATAACATAACCTGGTGGTGCAGTGTCAAAACTGTCACTGGGAATATAAATAATCGAGTGTTTAATCTAAGTGTAAATTAAATATACCTAGGTACGTCTTGGCTCGTGTTTATTAATTTTTAAGTGATTCTAATAAAAGATTCGGCAGTGAATTATTCCTGAGGCTGGTTCATTTAGTGAATAATAAATCATAGTCTTATATATTCAAAATAATTCAACAAACCTTATATTTTGTAAAGTTAATAGATGATTTGTGTTTCGTAATTGTCATCTTTTGAACGTTTTCTCTTCTAATTCTAATTGTTGCACTATGTTAAATTGACAGGCAACATTGTGTATTATCATTTATATATAAATTTTAACTTTAAAACTTCGCACCCAATAATTCAATATATAGGTACCATACTTCTGGTGATTTTTTAAGTCACTTTTTCACTTAATAAAGCTATTTCTTTCTGTAAATACTATCAAAAACATGTACATGCTTAAATTCTTTTATAAGAGTTTGGGTACACTTATGATTAAGAAAGAGAAAGAATATAACAATAGAGTAAGAAAAAGGATGAAATTAGCTATCTTTCATTGGCAACCCTGTCATTTTGACGAAGTTGCCCGAGCGTAATATCGATCCCTTTCAAGAGTTCCAAAGTATATTTCGTTTAGTATCTATCGACATCGATATCGAAATAATTTCGATGTCGATATTCAGATATCGACATTTCAAGAGTCCCGCTGCTGATACTATTTCTGATAAAATGATACATTCTGTAGAAAATAAATCAGTTTATGATAAAATCTAGAACAGGTCTGTTAAACCACCTGTTGAAATCTTTTCAAAACCTGTTCAAGAAATTAAAGTGTTATGGATAAAAAATTAAAAAAAGAACTTATAGCTAAACGTAATATTATCAAACAAAAGCTAGAATTATTAAAATTAAATGAACTTCAACAAAACAGTGTATTTTCCCCTATAACAACAAATCATCTACGAAATATTGAAAATAAACTAGAAACAAAAAATTATCACCATTATTTAACAAAAGTAAAAGATGATGATGATGATGATGATTATGATCAGCAGGAGGAGCAGGAGAAACAAGAAAGGAGAGAAAAAAAAATGTCTAAATCTAAAAAAATAAAAGATGAATATAAAATGGATTATGATATACTACCTAGTACATCTACACCAAAAACCTCTACATTTAAAAGAAATGTGTCAAATTTACCACGAGGTAATTTGAAACGAAAACTGGTAGAACACATTGATTCTGATGAGGATGATGAACCTTTAATAAATAGACAAGAACAAATGTTTCAAGAATCATTTACAGATTATTATCAATATGACGAATTACCTAGAAAATACGTACGTGAGATAATCATCTCACGTACGTACGTCAATCGCTACTAATGACAATGGTGAATTCGATCATAAATATGGTATTAGACATAATCCAACCTTAGAAAAATTTTATATAGGTGATTCAGAATTAAAAATAGATGGCTCAGATATTATAGTGAAAAATAAAAAATATAAAGGTACTGAAGGTTTATATGAACTACTCTTTAAAAAACTTCCAAAAGATTTCTCCGATAATGATGCAAAAATGTATAAAGAAATTATTCTCGAAACAAATGCTCACAGACGTCACTACCAGTCTTCGAAACAAATCGCTGGTAGCAAGTTAGCGAAATATAAAAAAATTATAGCTCCTATGGTGACCACCACCGGTCATGGAATTTTAATGGAATCAACAGAAAATAAAATAGACTATGTACACTGGGATAATCCCAACGAATTAGTGGAGAGATTACGTTTATTGCTTGCCTCTCAAGAGGCTGGACATACTGGACATATAAATGAAATTAATTCTATAATAGAAGAACTACGTGAAGCAAATATTATTGAATAAATTATCTATTATGCCATCTAAAACTAAATTTTCAACTGATATTAAAAAACAAGTTGTTGAGGAATTACACAAACCTGCTAGAATTAACTTTAAACGGCGAAGGGTTATACTAAAATCTTCAAATGATTTGTTTCAAGCTGACCTTGTGGAAATGCAACAATTTTCCAAAGAAAATAAAGGATATAGATATATATTAGTTGTAATTAATTGTTTTTCAAAGTTTGTTTGGGCTTTTCCCCTAAAAACAAAAACTGGACAAGAAGTAAGTAAGACAATGGAGATCGTTTTAAGGACTGAAAAAATGAAAAATCTGCAAACTGATAACGGGACTGAATATTACAATAAATACTTTAAGGAACTAATGAAAAAGTATAATATAAACCATTATAGTGTATTTAGTGAAAAAAAGGCGTCAATTGTGGAAAGAGTTAACCGAACGTTAAAAAATATGATGTGGAAGGAATTTAATTTCAACGGACATTATACAGGGTGTCCACCTAGTGCGCGTAAGTCCAATATCTGGGTTAATAAAAGAGATAACTTAATTTTTTTTTCTACAGGGTTGTCTAATATCCCGAGCTGCACAAAATGAAAATATATTTACATATTCAGGGTATTCAGTTTTTCCTGGACAGGTACCAACTTCATTTTTTTAAATGGAAACCTATATTTTTTATGGCATTATCGAATTCTACGTAAAAAATTAGTGGTTAAGCACAAAACTTTGTGCTTAACACTGCTATTGAAATATTGATAGTTTTCGAGATATTTGACTTTTAATTTTTTTTCTTTATGTTTCGTCACTTATAATAGTTGACATAATTATGGTTGTATGACAGCTAGAAATTATTTTTTTTTTCAGAAACTGTAGAGTGAAGATGGCTCTTTCGAAAAACGTATCAAAAGTTGACCTGCGATATACAAGGGGCAACAGAAATCGTGCCAGACCTGATGGTTTAAAATTTAAAAAATCTCGACTTTTTCAAATGGAACATCCTGTGTTTTATGATTTCATTAGATGCCTTTCTGTAGACTCTACAATTTTATAATAGCTTTCCCTATACCTAAGTTGCGTAGTTTTTGCAAAAAACCTACTTTTATGAAAAATACCCGATTTGCGCACGTTCCTTTCTCGGGAAAAACGCAGTGAGCGTCTGTCACGCAATAAAATTTGTGACAATCAGTTTACATGTCATTTCTTCTTTTACTGAATATTCACGTACGAGTTTAGAGTAAGTACTAAGCGTGCATACAATGAACTATTCAAAAGAAGAATTAGTGAAAATGGTTTATGCCTTAGGAGAAGCTCATGGAAATTGTTTGCTAGCAGCACGTATTTACAAAGCAAATAATCCAGATTTACAGAGATTTCCACGTGCTGACTGTTTTGAAAATGTGAAAGAAAGATTTGAAAGAACAGCAAATGCGAATTATGAGAAAACTACCAGGAGACATGACGGTAACAATGACGATATTCAGTTTAATGTTGTGGCGTCTGCTGTTGAAAATCCAAATATTAGTGTCAGGAAAATCAGTAATAATCTTCGAGTTTCCAAAAGCTTGACAAACAAGATACTGAAGAAGAATAATTTTCATCCGTATCATATTAAAAACCATCAAGCACTGTTACCTCAAGATCACCTAAACCGCCTGCAATTTTGCCACTGGGCATTGGATAAAATTCAGGAAAGTCCAAACTTTTTTATGAATGTCTTGTTTACTGACGAATCAACATTTTCAAACACATGCTTACCCAATCGTCGCAACTTTCATCACTACGCTGACAATAATCCAAGATTATTGAGGGTACTAGATAATCAGCATCGTTTCAAAGTGAACGTGTGGGCTGGAATTTGTGGAGAACATATTGTTGGACCGTACTTTTTTGAAGGCAATTTAAATGCCAATGTGTATTTGCATTTTTTGCAAAATGAACTTCCCCTTCTACAGCTACAGAATATGCCCGCTGATTATTTGGTTCAACAATGGTTTCAGCATGATGGTGCCCCTCCACATTCCACTTTGGCGGTACTGTGATTATTTTATTGTTGTAGTACTTTTCCTATTATCTATTCATATTTCAGATTAGAGAACACCTAAACCACGTATATCCAAATAAGTGGTTAGGTCGTGGTGGTCCAGTTCCTTGGCCTGCACGTTCGCCTGATTTAAATATTCTGGACGTTTTCTTGTGGGGTTATATCAAGGAGCGAGTATACGAAGTACCACCAACGGATATGCAAGACTTGAAAGAAAAGATCCAAAATGAGTTTCTAACCATAACGCCCGAAATGTTAAGAAATGTTCACATTCATTTTCGTCGTAGATTAATGCTTTGTGTTGAAAACAACGGTGGACATTTTGAGCATTTACTTTAGGTTAGCTTGCTTGTATGAGTATTGCGTATTCTTTTTTCAATACTCTATGTATATTCATCCATTTCACTAATAATTTTTCTAACTACGGTAACACCGTTTGGTTTTCAATATGATACGTATGAAACTTCTTCTTCAATATCTTATTTGTCGAGCTTTTGAAAACTCCAAGATTTCTACTGATTTTCTGATACTAATATTTTTGGATTTTCAACAGCAGAAACCACAACATTAAACTAAATATTATCGTTGTTACTCCCATGTCTCCTGGTAGTTTTCTCATAATTCCCATTTGCTGTTCTTTCAAATCTTTCTTTCACATTTTCAAAACAGTCAGCACGTGGGAATCTCTATAAATACGTGCTGCTAGCAAATAATTCCCATGAACTTCTTCTAAAGCATACGCCAGTTTTGCTAATTCTTAATTACATGTAGAGCTTTTATGATTTTTTACTTTTATTTACAAATAAATGGTAACTTTCCATAAAGACTTGTTTATTAAACTGAAATTATCTAAATTTTTCAGTTATTTTTATTTTAAGAAGTGTAAACTAATACATTTTATAAAAATAAATAGCCTTACAATATTTTTTCCGTCAAAGGAGTGCGCAAATCAGGTATTTTTCATAAAAGTGGGTTTTTTGCAAAAACTACGCAACTTAGGTATAGGGAAAGCTATTATAAAATTGTAGAGTCTACAGAAAGGCATCTAATGAAATCATAAAACACAGGGTGTTCCATTTGAAAAAGTCGAGATTTTTTAAATTTTAAACCATCAGGTTTGGCACGATTTCTGTTGCCCCCTGTATATCGCAGGTCAACTTTTGATACGTTTTTCGCAAGAGCCATCTTCACTCTACAGTTTCTGAAAAAAAAATAATTTCTAGCTGTCATACAACTATAATTATGTCAACTATTAGAAGTGACGAAACATAAGAAAAAAAAATTAAAAGTCAAATATCTCGAAAACTATCAATATTTCAATAGCAGTGTTAAGCACAAAGTCCCATTAATTTTTTACGTAGAATTCGATAATGCCATAAAAAATATAGGTTTCCATTTAAAAAAATGAAGTTGGTACCTGTCCAGGAAAAACTGAACACCCTGAATATGTAAATATATTTTCATTTTGTGCAGCTCGGGATATTAGACAACCCTGTAGAAAAAAAAATTAAGTTATCTCTTTTATTAACCCAGATATTGGACTTACGCACACTAGGTGGACACCCTGTAGGTGGATAGAATTGTTACCTAAAGTAGTTGAAGAATATAATAATACAAAGCATCACACAATAATTAAGATGAAACCAATAGATGTGTCGGAAAAGAATGAGAAAAGACTTTTAAAGACAGTATACAATCATATAAAAATTTCACCTAAAAACGTAAAATTTCAAGTTGGAGACCATGTTCGAATATCCAAAGTAAGAGGGGTATTTGATAAAAAATATCTGGCTAATGGGACAACTGAAATTTTTATTATTAAACAAGTGAAACTAACTAATCCTGTGACATATCTATTACAAGACACCAATAAACAAGATATTCAGGGTGGTTTCTATCAAGAACAATTACAAAAAGTGAAATATTCGGGGGTCTACTTGGTTGAAAAAATTTTAAAACGTAGAAAAGATAAAGTCTTTGTTAAATGGTTGGGCTTCAGCAACAAGCATAATAGTTGGATTTCTAGTAATAATGTAGCATAACAGAAAAGGAATAGTATATTAACAGCTCAGTAGCTGCAAGATGCCCGTTCCAGCAAAATATTAATATATAAAATGTCAAGGAGAAACCCCTGTACCAAATACAAAATGTTTAACATGTTTCGCTGCAGAGTATTTCAAAGACACGGATGAAGCAAAACATATACCTAGTGTTTATTTTAAGAAATGAAATATTAATTATTGTTCACTATAAAAATGTTAAGATAATTTGTATAACAAAATAAATATTTTAATAAAATGAAACCAAGTACGTATTTTTTATAGTTTTATTTGTAACAGATAGTGATCAGTCAATCAGCAGTCAATAAGAAACATCTTTTAATAACATAGTTTCAGAGTTTATTTTTATTCATAAAAATATAAATTAGTATCTGAATATTTTTCAACACTATGAGATTTTTATTCATAACAATATAAATTAGTATTTGAATATTTTTCAACACTATGAACAGATAATGAGAAACTACAAAAGCAAAACATTTTCTTACAATTAAAACATGGTATAGTGCCCTGTTGTTGTTGTTGTTGCTGGTGTAAACGTCTTCTTTCAACCGCTTCTCTTATTGACATTAAACGTGGTGGTTGATTTTGAGCAGGTGACGCTGATACTTCTACAAAAATTTTAAAATTAATTTATTTCAACTAGACCTTCTTGAGAATCTAAATTTAGATCATCATCATCGCCAAGCATGAGACCTGTTCTAGGTTTAATATTTGCTTCCTTCTCTTCTTCTTCGGAGGCTGTTCATCAGCATCACCATTATCACCGATGGTAATAGTTTTTCCCCAGCTAGCATTGTTGTTTAGTCTATACAAGACTTCATCAGATTCTTGTGAGGGGGCTGCTTCAATCATTGGTGGTGCTGACCATGTCGATGATGATGAAGATGACGATTCAATTTGTGCTACATCCTCGTCCGCATCAACCCCATATAATCGTATTGCTTTTTCTAAAAGCAAAAATTCTCTTTCGTTTTCAATTTTCGTCCTGATATATGTAACAGGATATTTCTTCAACTTTTTCTGAAGTGTGCTTGTTCTTGGCGAGTAAGAGAGTTTCATTAGTATGTTCTCCTTTCGGACTGTTATTTCTTTTAGTCCATATCTATGAATACAAAATAAAAAATATATAAGCACATACGTAAAAATAAATAATTTTCAAAATCAAAAAACTTTGAAAATAAAATAATTTTCAATTCATAATTATGAAACAAAATAAAAATATATAAGCAAATACATAAAAATAAAATAACTTTCAATTCATAATTATAAATACAAAAATAATAACTTACCCAAAAATATGCTTGAACACTACCACTGCCATATCGATTGGAAACATACTTTTATCTGCTATTGTAACAATAATTGTAGTTGGAGTAGTTGCCATCTTTACTGTTGACTGCTGATTGACTGATATGTTAACCGATTCTGCAGTCCTCTTTTATACAAGTGAATTTTTATGAAATAGATGCACTCGTCACGTTTTAGTACATGCATTTACATACATATTGCTAAATCATCATATTGACGCAAATGCATATTGACGTAAATGTTTTTTTTGTAATAAAATAAATATCCTCATGCTTTAAGAACGTGATAGATATTTATTGTGCATGCATGTTATTGAATTATCACATTAAATTAATATGGAAACAACATTTGCATATTTTTATAATAATTAATTAATCAATATGCGTGATGCATTAATATATAAACAGCATGACGTGTGTATTTTTTTTATTATCACATTAAATTAATATGAAAATAACATTTGCATATTTTTATAATAATTAATTAACCAATATGCATGATAACCTTTGCCTCAATGATAGCACGTATGTGTGCATGACGTTTGATGTTATTTTAAAATATTATTTTTCTGCTATCGCTCGTCAGTGCATCACTACCATTGCAGCAAGAATAACCGTTAGCTGTGCGTGTGCCCTACACCTATAATACTGTAAGTTACAATTATTATTATTATTATTACTTTTATTTTATTGAATTCAAATATTTTATTTAACAGAAATATGCACTCAAAGAAAACTATTGACTGTATGCTTGATGTATTAAAAAAAGTTGGAAAGGCATCTAGTTTAGTTAAAACAAAAGAGGAGTATTGTAGATTGATTAAAATTTTAAACAGAATTGCTTATTTGTGTAAAAAATGTATAAAAAATAAATCAGATTGTGTTAAAAATTTCTCAAAATTAGAATCAAATTGGGGTCTTTTGAAACACTATAAGGAAAACTTAAAAAGAAGGAAAAAATCATTGCTGTCTTCAACGTTAGGGAAAAGAGATTTAATTTGGCAAGATTTAGAATCATGCTTTGAAAAAAGATTGAAAACTGGCATCATCAGTAACTTGAATATAAAGGAACCAAAAGTGTTTTTTCAAAAAGCATTTAGAATTTTTTCTAATAAAATTAAAACTGCATTAAAAAAATCACTATTAAAAGTGAACGTTATATTTTCAGCTAATTTTGTTCAACCACAAAATCTTCAAACAGATATTAAACAT
Organism: Pogonocherus hispidulus; assembly: GCA_963924545.1. Classification (NCBI taxonomy): domain Eukaryota; kingdom Metazoa; phylum Arthropoda; class Insecta; order Coleoptera; family Cerambycidae; genus Pogonocherus; species Pogonocherus hispidulus. The sequence continues at coordinate 33,417,940 of OZ004696.1, read as the reverse complement.
TTTAATACGAAAAATCATATAATTGATAATAACACAAATTTAAAGGAGTGGTATATTGAATATGTGAAAAATAAAATTTTGTCAAAATTGGAATCATTTCAGGAAAGAGATTCAGGTTGGAGTTTATATGAAATTTTAAATTTAAAAATAAATATTAATAATTATTCTCCAATTAATGGAGGATGTAGTTATGTCGAATTACCAAAGTTTATTAGGAATTCTAAATCTATATTAAATATAAAAAATAATGATCAATATTGCTTTCTTTATTCAATTGTAGCTGCTTTACATCCTGCACCACCACACAGAAACCCCAACAGAACCACATTATATCCACATTTTAGTAAAATTTTAAAATATGAAGGTATCGAATTTCCAATAAGTTTACGTAGTATTCCAAAATTTGAAAATATGAATAGTTTATCAATAAACATTTTTACAATGGATGGTGAAAAACAAAAGAATGTGGTTCCTTTTTGTCTGAGTAAAACTAATTTTAAACCTCGAATAAACTTACTTATTTTGAACTGTAATAATAATGATGACGATGATAATGATATTTCTAATACAGATTATAAAAATATTAAGATTAAACATTTTACTTTAATTCAAAATTTATCACGTTTGTTGTGTAGCCAAACGGCTGATTTAAAAAATAGAAAATTCTTTTGTGAACGTTGTTTAAATCATTTCAAAACAGAAAATAATTTAGATAAGCACCTAATAGACTGTGAAAATTTAAACAAGACTAAAATTACATTACCTTATAAGAATAAAAGCATTTTAAAGTTTGGAAATTTTAAAAATAAAGGGAAAGTTCCTTTTGTCATATACAGTAATCTGGAGAGTATACTAGAACAATATGATGATCCTAAGGCAACTAATACTAAAAAAAGGTATCAAAAACATGTTCCATTTAGCATAGCATATATAAAATGTTCTTATGATGATAGTATTTCAAGATTTCAAACATATACAGGTAAGGATTGCATTGAATGGTTCGTTAAGGAACTGGAAAAAATAGCTTTAGAAGTTGATAGTATTTTACATAATAGGCTTCCCTTAAATATGACTGATCAGGAGGAAAAAGAATTTCAATCATCTAAATTTTGTCATATTTGTTCCAAACCATTTCTAGATACAGACAAAAAGTAAGAGACCATTGTGGACTTTCTGGAAAATATAGAGGAAGTGCACATAATATTTGTAACCTTCAGTATCAGGATAGTCATGCAATTCCAGTAATTTTTTACAACTTAAGTGGATACGACAGCCATTTTATAATTAAGGCCCTTAGTGTAAAAGTTAAGGGAAATTTAAATTTACTTCCTATAAATAAGGAAAGGTACATATCATTTACAAAATATATAAATAACACAAAAATTAATTTTAGATTTCTAGACTCATTTAGATTTATGGCAAGCGATCTTGATAAATTAGCATCATATTTGGAAAAAGATCATAAAGTTATAACTAAAAAATATTGTAGAAATGATATTGAATTTGAATTATTGCAACGGAAAGGTATATTTCCTTATGACTATCTAAATAATTGGGATAAATTATTGGATGAACAATTACCTGATAAGAAAAATTTTTTTAGTAAACTCAAGAATTGTCATGTTAGCAATAATGATTATGAACATGCTTGTAAAGTATGGAACATGTTTAATATAAAAAATTTACAACAATATGCTGAACTTTATCTAAAAACAGATGTGTTTCTGTTAACTGATATTTTTGAAAACTTTCGAGAAGTGTGCTTGTCTATATATCATCTAGATCCTCTTCATTATTATACAGCTCCAGGTTTAGCTTTCGATGCAATGTTAAAAATTACCAATACTGAACTGCAATTATTAACAGACATTGATATGATAATGTTCTCAATGTTCTCAATGTTCTAATCGTTACGGTAAAGCAAATAATAAATATATGAATACTTCAGAGTTTAATCCTAATTTGCCTACTTCTTATTTAATTAATTACTTCTTATTTAATTTAATATATTATTCATTACCATAATTTAAAACAAGCCGTTGTCTTGGGATTAAAAGTGGACAAAATCCATAGAATTTTAAAGTTTAAACAAAGCTGTTGGATGAAATCTTATATCGATTTAAATACAAATCATAGAAAATTGAGTAAAAATAATTTTGAAAAAAACTTTTATAAATTAATGAACAATGCAGTCTTTGGAAAAACAATGGAAAATGTGCGAAAATATAAGGATATAAAGTTAGTAACTAAATGGTCAGGTAGATATGATGCAAATTATTATATTTCAAAACCAAATTTTCATAGTGCTACAATTTTCGATAAAGATATGGTTATAATTGAAATGTCACGACTTAATGTTACATTTAATAAACCAATATACATAGGCTTTACAATATTAGATATTTCCAAAACAATTGTGTACGATTTTCATTACAATTATATAAAAAATAAATTTAGTGACAAAGCTAAGCTACTATACACAGATACGGATTCCCTCATATATCATTTCTTTGTTGATGATATTTATGAATATATCAAACAGGATATTCATAAATTTGATACATCAGACTATCCACCAGATAATGTATATCAAATACCATTAAAAAATGGTAAAGTTTTAGGGCTAATGAAGGATGAATGCAATGGTAAAATTCTTGTAGAATTTGTCGGATTGCGCTCGAAAATGTATTCTATAAAGAAACGTGAGAGCGAAGAAGAAGAAAAAATTGAAAAGAAAGCAAAAGGTATTACAAGTGCAGTTTTAAAAAAGATATTATTTAGTGATTATTATCAATGTCTGTTTAATAATATTACATTAAATTGTAATCAGAATTTAATTCAATCAGAAAAACATGAAGTATTTACAATTGAAACTAAGAAAGTAGCACTAAGTCCCCATGATGATAAACGAATCGTTAATTACATCTACACAGATACACTCCCTTGGGGTTTTAACATTGAAAATATTTAAAAATCTACATATTAAAAATATTTAAAAATCTACACATAAAACTCCCCATTTTGTTTTAATTAATTTCCAGATGGACTCCTCTTCCACTACCACCAACAACAACAACAACACAAACCCGGCAACAAGAAAGAGACAGCTGGACAATAAAGCAACATCAATGCCACCATCTTCATTACCAGATCCATCAACATCATCATCAGAACTGAAAACAAAAAAACAGCGGAGAATTTCTCCCACAACAACAACAAAAAGAGCTCTAGGAGATAGAATGAAGACAACAGCAAAAAATAAAGAGAAATCTATTACACCATTTGAAATTTTGTATAGCAAAACTCCTCTTGAAAAAGCGGAACTGTTATTTTCATTATTAGATAATATACTAGATAAATATCTGCTTGAAGAAGAAGAAGAATGAGGACAAACGCAAAAATAAAGAGAAATCTATTATACTATTTGAAATTTTGTATAACAAAACACCTCTTGAAAAGCAGAACTGTTATTTACATTATTAGATAAATATCTGCTTGAACACTAATGTATACTACACGTTAATAAAACTTAAAAATAATTTTCTGTCTTTTTTATTTTAACAATAAAATAAGTATATAACATTTTATTTCAACAAATCTATTTCATCAAATCCTTCATCATCTGCATCCATTTCCTCTTCCTCCTCCTCCTCGTCTTCACTGAACATAAAGTTTTCATTAGAAATAAAAGGCGATAAAGTGTAAAAATGTGACTTAAGATCCAACTCCTTTAGTCCATTATACATATAATTGCTGAATATTTATGTTATTTTCTAAAGAATTTCTACATAATATATATCCTCTTGCGAAACGATCTACTAATGATATTAAATATTCTCCATTTTCATGAAAACCATGTACTATACAACCGATAGTATCCAAAGTTTAATTATAGAATCTTTCCATAACATACTCAATAGCAGATCTTAAATCTTGAACATTGGTATAATCACCCATTTTATAATTTAAATAATCTGAATCTGTTAATGTTTACAACGCTTGAGACACTAAATTATAGAAGTTACATAAATCTTATTTTATAAAAATCAATTACGTCAATTATTAAATAAAACCGAGAATAATAAAATAACAAGGTCAGAGATCAATAATTATCTGTTAATGTTTACAACGCTTGAGATACTAAATTAGAGAAGTTACATACATCTTATTTTATAAAAATCAATTACGCTATTTATTAAATAAAACCGAGAATAACAAAATAACAAGGGCAAAAGGTTATCATGCATATTGATTAATTATTATAAAAATATGCACACTAAGATGCACTGTGGAAGATATAAATACATTACTTGAAAATACCACTTTCAAGTAATACTATCAAAAAATGATTTCAAACATCACTTTTTTCATCATGTCACCAACAGGTACAAAAGGACACCTTAAGCCCAGGCTAAACTAACAGATAAAAAAGCAAAGGTAAAAAAAAATGTCACCAACCTCGACTAAAAGACATCCCCATACAGGTGACACACACGTCACTCTCTGCATATCGCTTATCTCTTCATCTAGATATCTCGTACAGCGACGTCTATATCTGGCGCGCGGCAGAAATTCGAACTATACCTTCTGGTCATTGTCGACCATTTCTTCAGATCAATTCCAAGAACTCTTCGGCCACCTTGAGAGAACCCCCTCGATCTTTGGACACCTTCGGATGGACATGCCATCGAAGTGTCACAGAACCCCGCCAGCTATACTACTCGCGCTCGGCAATGGCGGCTTTCGTGATGCTGTAGGTGCTGTAATGATTTATATGGAATTTTTTCATTAAGTTTTGAAATATTTTATTGTAGTATTCGGTTCCCTGATCGGTTTGCAGATTTTTAGGCACTCTATTTTTGTCATGCAACAGAATATCTTCAAAAGCTGCAGTTATTTCTTTGCCGGTTTTAGTTTTCAGCGGTCGAGTCCAAATATATTTCGAGAAACAATCTATGACCACTAATATCATGGTGAAATTTCGGTTGTAGCGGGCATACTGGCGAATATCAGCCAGATCCGATTGCCAGGATTCATCTAAACCTTTGATGATAGTATGCCTGCGCCCGTAGTTCTTTTTTGCAGGCTTTTGCAGCTCGTTTACCAATTGAATTTTTTCCTTGGAATGTTTCAAAGACATTATTATCTATAGTTCTGTGTTTACTACGATGTTTGAAGCGGCACACTGACGTCCATTATTTCAGATAGATCATTTTAAATAGATCGTATTGACTGACGTCCTAAGTTTATGCATATCGTTGTATAATTGCGTCATTTGCGTCATTTGCTTTTCAATATTATCTTTTAACTGTTTAAATTCACGTTAAATTTTTTGTATGGTATTTGTCAAGCCTTTCAGCTCTTGTGCTACATTTTGCAGCAAATTGTCAAACACACTTGGAACAGTAGCAACTTTTTTATTTAGCACATCTACTGCCAGCGCTAAATCAGTAATGAATTTATTTCTCTCGTCTACAGTCTGCTTAATCTTATTATCCGTATAATCACTATTAGATCGATTCAAATCTTGTTGAAAGGTTTTAAATTGATCATGAAGGCGAGACATACTATAATCCACATATCTTTTGTTAGCAGCATCGGTATCTCTAGTAGGTTGTTTGACGTTGCAGAGTCTTAAATGATCCACATTGATATTTTCATCACTTGTAAAGGAAAACCCGTGACGATGTTGTAACATTGGACCAACACCTCCGCTAGAATGGCGTACTGCGGGTGGAGATCTACCAAACTTGTCGAGGCTCATCATGAGTGTGCTTTTAATCATTTTTGTACAATTATATATAAGAGGATCGTCATCATCATTGTCGTCGCCTTAATAAATTAGATTGGCTTCTTTCAATTCATTAATAATGGCAATTATTTCATTGTCGTGGGATGTAGTATTTCCGGCATTTTTCGAAGCAACCAAAAGTTTTAAGCGATCGACAAGTTCATTAGGGTCATCCCAGTAAACATATTCTATAGGTTTTTTATTATAAATCATATTATTCTCATATGCGAGACCTGATCCAGTTGATTTTGTACGTTTTGCCTTAGGAAATAACGGTTTAATAATTTCATGATATTTATTCTTAGTGGTACCTTTTAGATAGCCTCGGATGTTTTGATGGACACCACTTAGCTCCAGAATCTGCCTATATGATTGCTCACCCTGCTTATTGAAAGCTGGATCGTAATATAAAATTAATTGATATAGGCCAGGGGTATCTTTGAATTGTAGTCCCTCTATTATTATGTTTCCCGTCTGTCTATCGAAATCTATTCTTTTTTGTCCCAATGACCACGTAGATGTTGAATCATCATATACCGGACCATAAATCCTGTCTATTGAATCGCTCTGTTCCCTATGTTCACTGACATACTTTTGTGCCATCTCGGGATATTGATCTAAATATTCATCTAGTACAGATGAAGTAGTAGATGTATCCTCTATACGATGTTGCTCCTCCCCTATTGAATCCTCAAATTCATCGACATCTATCTTTGATGCTGACGTCGATGCCACATGTTGAATGGGAAGAAAACTTGTTTGGTTTATAGTACTTGCCACATCTTCTTCTTCTTCCTTCTTCTCTTCTTTCATAATCTCAGCCTTGATACGTTGGTTTTCATTTATCTTTTTATTCAAATTGTGTGTGGTAGCAGCTATTTGTTTCAATGGAATGGAAATAGGATTAAACATTTTTTGTATAGCTTCATCCTCCTCTGATTTGCCCAACTACAAAGCTAGATATTTTTTCCTGATTACCTTTGCCAACTCGTTTATTTTTTTCTTACGCTTGGTAGCATTTATTACATCATTAAGTCATGAACTCATATCGAGTAATGATACTTTTTTCAAAAGTTACACCATTATATATTTGTCTAATCCTTTTCTATATCGACCATTATGCAAATCGAAATCCTTTACGATAACCACACTACCATAATTATCGGCCCAGCATTCGCTACACATTTCTTTGAAATAGCCGAAGGAAACGTCCGGTGATACATGTTCATCGTAGATGTGTTTGAGATTAAGGTCGTCTTGTCTGAAGAGAACAATGATATTACAATTGTCCCTAATCAACTGTTTCGGTATTTTCGAATAAGTTTGACAAAGATAGGCAGCGTCGATGTTTTTGTGTCTACACATGGAATAATATTCACGTATCTTTTGCTGTTTGTCGCATGCGACGTCATCAAATATGAATATGGAGTTTGGTATTTGGGCTGATATAGCGATTTTGAATATACGTATACATTTTCAAATTTTATTCCATTTTGATGGTATAAGAGCGATAACAAGACGTTGGTCTTGCCACAACCACTCGGTCCACATACTATGGCTCTAAAAGAGTTTGGCAATAGTTTACTGTGTTTCACCGCCGCACCGATGTTTTTACTATATTCAATCAAATCTAAATTTCCAATGGGCAACGTCTGTTCCTGTTGAAGGATATTCATCTTTTGACTTCATCACATGATACGCTGGTGTATAAATATATGAGCTTCACTGACACTACAATCATTCTTAATGCCGCTCTGCTACGGTGAGGGTGTATTAAATTCTCTACTTGATAACCTACCCTTTGAATTACACATTCCTGGTGGATATCAATTTTGCGGACCTGGTATGTGTCACTTCAATTATTACAATTCGATTAGTATTGCTATGATCTGGTTTTACGTCACGTAAACGTTACGTTTACGAGATGTGTTATAATGGCCTTTTTACGTGTTAAAAACGTCACGTTTAACATCACGTTTACGTCACGTTTTTGTGACGTTTTTTTATGACCTAAGCAATGGAATCAATCGGATCGGGCTTATATTTGAGAAAAAATCGTCGTGGCGGTTTAGGTTTGTTCTTGAAGAAACAGCAAAAATACTACCAATAAAGCTACCCAATAGACCTTTATCTGATGCTGACCTAAGAAAGTTTGTTAAGCAATTAAAAATACCAAATTTTCGAGGCGTTTTCATGCGAGACACTCTACCAGCGGGTCCATGGCGGAGAGAAAACGCCATCCTAAACCTGGATTTAAATAAAAATAAAGGTACATATTGGGTATGTATACCTTTAATAAATCAAGAGAATATACCCGGAAAGCAGTATAAAAGAAAGATTGTTACAAGGTGTTGCGGCAAATAATCAATCGTAATGCCATATAGACTGTGGGATGTACAAGTAAAATCGCTACCCGAGGGGGCTACTACAGATGTCTGGGCTGTAAAAACTACATCTACCGTTGAAAGTCCAAGATATGTCATTGTCTGCTTCCAGACGGAGAAACTAGACACCACCAAAAAGGATCCAACGGAATCTGATCATATAAATATCACCAATATTAAACTGTCATTGAATGCTGAAAGTTTCCCCACAGAAAGAATGCATCTAAACTTTGGAAAAAATGATTATAATGAAGCATATTGCAGGTACACCGAATTCTATACCAGCTATATGAATTGCTTCGAGAAGCATCCACTATTAGATTTTGATAAATTCAAAAAACGAACGTTATTTGTCTTTGATTGCTCGAGGCGAGACGAAAATGAACGACCATCTACTGTGGACGTGAGGCTCGAAATAGAGGTCTCCCAAGGTTTTCCCGTAAATACCCGAGCTTACTGCATAATTATACACGATTGCATTATGGAGTACCGCCCACTCGACAATATTGTAAACAATCTTAAAGCTTGAGTTTACTCCAGTCTTCAGCTCAGTTTCAATCAAGACCTCTATCAAGATGCAGTGCCTGGCCGTAGACATGCAGGGTTTCAATCTACCCGATTTTCATCCAAAAGAAATATCTTTTATGTGCGGTCAGCGTTCGGCGCATTACCTATTGAAACCGCCCATGCCATTCAACGCCTTAGACGCTGCTGCCAAGAGACAGGTTAAATATTTGGAACAATCTTATCATGGACTGAAATACGCGAGTGGATACATCGATTATAGCATGCTGAATGAAATATTGACGACTCACCTGATAGATGAAGGAAATAACTGTATGATATATGTAAAAGGGCACCAAAAACAGGAATTTCCCAGACAAAGGTTATGTGAATGGGAGCCCACATCATCAACGGCGCAGACTATAGTTAATGTTGAGAATATAATCTGCAGTACCTTTGGACCGCCACCTGTATTTAGTAAAAATAGTTCCTATTGCTTTTATCATTATACGTCTTCAAGCATGTGTAGTTTAAGAAATTGTACAGATCTTTATAAATAGTTGTTTGCCGGTTTACCTAAATAAAATAATTTTTAACAAATGTTGAATATTATTATTCTATCCCTTCCCCCTTCCTATCCTATATATATATATATATATATATATATATATATATATATATATATATATATATATATATATATATATATATATAGTATATTAACTGTAATATAATTCAGTATTACACCTGCTGCAACTCTTACAATATATATTTATAATTTTAAAAGTTAGGTTAGAAGAGCATATTTGCCAATTGAAAAAATTAAATGATGCTATTGTGTTGTACGAAAATAAACAATGTGTATTTAATAGTTTTCAAAACTTAAAATCAAACCTATGGAGCAACTGTGGGAGCGAAACGTCTTTCAAAATTTAACTAGATTCTGCAAAGATAAGCAACAGCAGCAAGCTGATAGGAAAAAAATCACACCTCAACGTGTTGAATAAATTGAAAAGATTTGTGTACCATGTATCAGTATTACAGCGAAGCTCATAATGTTAGCTTCTCACTATATAATTCTACAAACCATCTTACAAAATATCCTTTAAATACATCAACCTCATAATTCACTAGAGGTCTTTGCATGTTTCCACAAAGATAATAGTAAAAATGATAGCTGGCCCTCTAATTGGGTGAGAATGACTCCAAATGCAGTCAATAATATTCCAACTCTCACAGCTCCAGTGGCAAATTATACCCGTCAATATAAATTCAAAATCCGATTTCAAGATGCTACTATGGGTGACACTGACTGGTACAAGATGCAGTGCGCATGTGCTGATATTCCATCTACTACACCTAAATCACTTCAAAAAGCAACCATTATTTCAAAAGATTGTATTTCCGAATCAGTATCTGGTTTGCTGTATTATACAACTGTTTGCTCGTCTCTACTGCTAATATAGTGTATCGTCAAACTTGTTCATAGAAAAATAAGTAAAATACAATAATAATGTGGGCTTTTTATTCGGTCGAGCATTGGACCAAAGCAGAAAACTTACAATCTGTCATCCAAAGGATACGTGACGAGCTTAGAGACCTAATTTTCGACGAACTTCATGATAGTGTGTACGATATGCAATCCATCCCAGATTAAGCGAATAGATATGAGGAATGCCAAAGAACCGCGCAAAAGTACCAACATTGCGTCGACTTGTGTGATAAATTTCAAGATGGAAATCTCAGCATGCAAAATTTTTGTCGAGAAATGATTGCTGCCGACATGAAGCGCTTTTTATTCGATATTAAAATATTTTTACCTCGAGAATATATTGTTAAATTTAATATTGTAGAGGACGAGGAGGATGATAATCAATAAATATAATATTAAATTACCTTTAGTTTGATTTATTATCTGCAGTTGAAATAGCTCAGATGGGAGAGCGGCAGACTGAAAATCTGTAGGTCCTAGGTTCGATTCCTAGTTTCAATATATGCTTTTTATTCAAAAATTCATACCCCGCCTCTGAGACTATCTCTGCTACTAATTATTAATACATAAATAAACATCCCTCATTTTATGTAACGCCACTGTATAAAATTTCAAATTATGTGCTATTTGCTTATGTAGACCTATACGCTTATCTCATTTACTGCGGATAAGCAACATCCGTTAGCGAGCTGATAAGGAACATCCGGTAACATGTTGATAAGGAACTTGCAAACTTATATTATTATTTAGATTTTAAATTTAGAATCATGAAACAAGAGCAAGATGCTAAATTCTCAGACATATCACTCATTTGGCGCCAGACACCCGCAATCCACATACCTAATTTCAGATCCCCATCTTGACGTCATTGTTTTTCTATCCGCATTCATACGAGTTACGTCATTGTTTTTCTATACATTCTTATTTTGCTCATCCTGTATATAGTCTTTGATCCACCCTGTATACTAAATATTTGAATTTGTCGCCATACTGCACAGCAGAGACCTCTTGCGTCCATGGCAGCACCTCTAGCTTTTGCTGCGTTTGAATTTGCCCGCTAATTTCTCAGATATTTGAATTTCCCGCCAAACTGCCGCGCTCTTTCGTGTCCGCCTGGCCAGACTGCCGCGCCTCTAGTGGCCGCCTGAGCTACTACCTTGGGCGCGGCTCGTGACGTCAGGCAGCCATCTTGACGAACCTACGTCACATACTCTTGGGGTGCTCTTCTGCAGCCCCTGGGGCTTCTACACCTGCGGGAATGCTAGGGATGCTACAAGAAGTCTGGTTCTTCACCCTGACGACAATAACCAGCGGCTCCGTGGTCTAGCACGTTGGTAGCTGGCCATCCAGCTCGCTGACAGTTCACTTCCGGTCGGGATCTCTCCTAACATATCTACTTATCCTTTAGTCTCATGGGGAACTTCAAACCATTAAAGTTTAGCAGTGTGTTGTAGTGGGGGTATAAACTGGTACTCTGAGGATTCCCTTGTGCACGAAATATGGCTGCAATAATGGACCAAGCAAAGCAAGCCCTATCATTATTTCTAATATTTAACACGGCTTGTTTCCATTCAATGGATTTGGGAAGCTTAATATATGATGAGGCTGATAGTGGTGTAAATTTATTGATGTTCACATCCAGAAACATTATTTGTTTTAAAGCCCATCCAGAGTCCCGTTCCTCAAATGAGGAGGCTTGTGAAATCATCTCTTTCATAAAATCTTCGAAAATCTGTTGAAGATCTGATGACGGGGTTATCACCTTGTTTTTGGTATTAAATGACTTGATATCAGACATTTCCTTTTCGGGTATAACATAAAAACCATACACTTCAAAATTAACTTTGAGAGCATGATGGTTTTGTAAATATTCATTGATTCTATCAAACATTTTCTGTTTTACTTCTTCAAATAAATCATTGTAATCGATGTGGGTTCTAGGGCTAGTGAAACGGTAACTAGCTATCCTGTGTTTGAACCCGCTAGAAAGTTTTTCAACTCCGTTTCCGACACTTTTCTCAACTGGTCGATCAATTTTCTTTCTATCTCCCACATTATTCCCCGCACAGTAGGCGTTATGTCGTAGGAGGTTGGAGAGTTTTGAAAATATTTTTCCACAACGTTCACAGAGTATTGCGTTTGTTGTATTAACATCGCCGGAAGATGGTACATCATACTTTTGTTTCTTTGGAGCAGATGTAGAAGGCACATTATCACGTTTTCTTTTTCTATCGCTATGTAGGATATGACAGTAGTCGCGAATATGTCGTACTAGACTGTATTTGCAAGAAAAATCTTTTCCACAATTTTCACAGACCTCTGAAATAGTTTCATTAATATTACTGGAAGAGGGTACATCATATTTTTGTTTCTTTGGAGCAGATGTAGAAGGCACATTATCACTTTTTCTTTTTCTATCACTATGTAGGATAGGACAGCAGTCGCGAATATGTCGCACTAGACTGTGTTTGTAAGAGAAATCTTTTCCGCAATGTTCACACTTCATTGTAACTGACAAGAATACGTACAAAGCATCTGAGTATTCACTTTTATAGTATATGAGAGGGGGCGGGGCTAATCTGGATTTGAACCAATCAAATGGCTGCTTCTTCCGATATTACCCGACTTCAGCCGAAGTCATATTTTTAGATATTGCATCATACTCTGAAACCGGATACTGTCTAGACGCCAGGTGTTCGATGAGTCATACCAACTTGTCTTGACAAGTCAGCTATTTTAGATATTGCATCATATTCTGAAACCGGATACTGTCTAGACGCCAGGTGTTCAATGGGTCACACCAACTTGTCTCGACAAGTTATTGAAACCAGATATTAATATTTTATTTTTAGATATTACATCATGCCCACTCGTTGTGTGGGGAAGAGATGGTATATTAGTGCTGTGCATATATATTTGATTATAGATGACTTGTGTGGGGAATGAGTGGTATATATTACTACTACTATGTATATTACTTCTTATAGGATTAAATATTTAAAACAGAAGCATATCATTCATATCTATTAATAATAAATGTTGCTGACGCGGTTGAGTAAAATGAAATGTGTGAATATATTAGTCTTGATTTTACTATCTGTCGTATGTTTTACATGCTCTGTACCTTATACTGTATCCATTAATAATCAATGAAACCAATAACCAATAATCGATATTCAATAATAATAAAATCAATAACCAATAATTAATAACCAATAATCGATAATCAGTAATCAATAAAATCAATAACCAATAATCGATAATCAAAAAAATCAAAAAACCAATAAAATCAATAATCGATAATCAGTAATCAATAAAATCAATAACCAATAATCGATAATCAATAAATCAATAACCAATAATCGATAATCAATAAAATCAATAATCAATAAAACCAATAATCGATAATCAATAATCAATAAATTAATAAATGTAATAATCATAAAAATCTATAATGGACCAAGCATTCAAGATCATTCAAACAAGTTTAGACCTGTCTGTAGCATTCGTTAACCTCTTGACACGTATTTCAACTCCTGGGAACTACTTGTAACGGCTATTCCCACAATTTTTATCGTCATCAGCATTTTTAAAATACCGTCGTCAGATATTTTTAAATATTGCATCATACTCTCAAACCGGATGCTGTCTAGACGCCAGGTGTTTTATTATCGACCAAGCAAAGCAAGCTCTATATTTGATGTTTAACACGGCTCGTTTCCATTCAATGGATTTGGGAAGCTTAAGATATGAAGAGGCTGATAATGGTGTAAATTTATTTATGTTCACATCCAAAAACATTATCTGTTTTAAAGCCCATTCAGAGTCCCGTTTCTCAAATGACGAGGCCTGTGAAGTCATCTCTTTCATAAAATCTTCGAAAATCTGCTGAAGATCTGATGATGGAGTGATCACCTTGTTCTTGGTGTGGAATGTTTTTATACAAAACATATCCTTTTCGGGTATAACATAAAAACCAAATTCTTCTAAATTAACTTTAAGAGCATGATAGTTTTGCAAATATTCATTAATTCTGTCAAACACTTTCTGTTTTACTTCTTGAAAGAAATTCTTGTAATCGATATGGGTTCTAGAGCTAGTGAAACGGTAACTGGCTATCCTGTTTTTGAACCCGCTTGAAAGTTTTTCAACTCCGCTTCCGATACATTTCTCAATTAGTCGATTAATTTTCTTTCTATCGGTCACATTATTCCCCGCACAGTAAGAGTTATGTCGTAGGAGATTGGATGGTTTTGAAAATATTTTTCCACAACGTTCACAGAGTATTGAGTTTGTTGTATTAACATCGCTGGAAGACGGTACATCATATTTTTGTTTCTTTAGAGCAGATATAGAAGGCACATTATCACTTTTTCTTTTTCTATCGCTATGTAGGATAGGACAGTAGTCGCGAATATGTCGCACTAGATTGTATTTGCAAGAAAAATCTTTTCTACAATGTTCACAGACCACTGCAATCGTTTTATTAATTTACTGGAAGATGGCATATCATACTTTTGTTTCTTTATTGTAGATGTAGAAGGCACATTATCACTTTTACTTTTTTTATGTAGAACGGAACAGTACTCGCGAATATAATAGTAATAATAATAATAATAATAATAATAACAATGTGGCTTTATTAATCTTACAAAAAATTAAATTACAAAGAATATTGAAGGGAGGTGGCGACGTACAACAACGCTGCTCTTCCACGTAACCACCTCATTTATCTATAAAGAGAGCAGAATTGTGCAAAAAATTTAAGGTCAAATAACTTATTTAACACAAAAATAATACAAACATAAAAAAAATACATCCACACAAATATAGCAACTCAAATTCTGAGAGAAATAATATGAGTTCTGATGCGACTTCTAAACGTGGGCAAGGTCCTAGCTGACTTAATTTCAAGAGGGAGGCTATTAAAAATGTTTACGGCAGTGTAAGTAAAAGATCTTCGAAATAATGCAGAACTGTGTTTAAGCACCATATATAACTCACAACTACGTGTAGACCTATTATGAATATCAGAGCTCTTTAGTAGTTTATCGAATAAGTACTTAGGCTCATGTAAGTTATTAATTTTAAATATAAAACAAGCCAAATGGTATTGAAATCTCTCATCTAACTTTAACCAATTTGAAGCATGTAACCTTTCACTAATGTGGTCAAATTTACGTACATTATAAATAAAACGTATACATGAATTTTGGATTTTCTGCAAGCTATATTTATCTTTACTAAATAATGCAGGCCAAAAAACAACATCACAATAACTAAGCTTAGATAAAATAAGAGTATCACATAATTTCAATTTAAGTTCTTCATTTAGAATCTCTTTATGTAAATAAGCAATTTTAGCTTTCCATATGACTTCTTAACTAAACCTCTAACATGCTCGACAAATCTAAGTTCACCATCAATAATCACACCTAAATTTTTACAACAATTTGTAGGTTGCAGTATATGACCATTGAGATAAATGCTGAATAAAGGATTATTGACCAGATCAGCCTTTTGACCTCCAAACACCATAATTTCTGTTTTTGACTCATTTAAAAGTAGTTCATGAACCTTTGACATTTCCGATATTATTTTAAGATCACAGTTAATTTTATTTATAGCAGAATTCATTTCATATGAGTAAAAAGAGTAATCATTTGTGTGTCATCTGCATATTGGTACATATTACAAAACTTCAAATACCTGTAAAAATCAGCAGTGTACACCGAAAATAAAAAAGGTCCAAGTATACTACCTTGAGGGACACCTCTTTCAATAAGTATAGTATTTGAATAATTTTGTTGAATAACAACCCGCTGATGTCTATTAGATAAATAAGTTAGGATTAGCGCACCTGCTGCCTCACTTAAACCAAAATAGGTTAATTTGTTTAATAGAATAGAATGATTTAGCGTATCAAATGCATCAAACATGAATTTTTTCTTAGATCACCTGCTCTGAACAAATCATCAGTGACCTGGAGCAGTGCAGTGCTGTGATTCGAACGGAATCCAGATTGCATAGGAGATAAGAGATTTTGAACCAAAAAAGAATTTAATTGATTACACATAATTTTTTCTAAAATTTTTGATGCCGTAGGCAGGATACTTATAGGTCTAAAGTGGGATAAATTTTCAGGGTTATTAATTTTGGCAATAGGAATTATGATCGAATTTTTCCAAATATTTGGAAAAACATTATCCCTTCAACCACAATTGATTATAAAGGTTAAATATTCAGTTAAATGGGGCAGTACTATAGTTAACATCTTTAAGTCAATATCATCCACACCCTTCGCATTAGACTTAAATGAACACACGATTTTTTCAACCTCATCTGAGTCAACCAACGTGAAGTTAAATTTATGGTTATCCAAAAACAGACTATGCCTGTATGTATCAAGTTAAGTATTAGTAGATAATCCTCCCGTAACGCGAGGTACACAGTTCATAAAAAAGTTATTAAAAACATTAGGATCAGAAAAATTATGAGTTGGGGCATTACCTTTGCGAGTAATATTCAGCGAATTCAGGGTACGCCAAAATTCCTTGGGGTTCGATTTAAATTTAAATTTTAAGTAAGCCTTCTTTTCAGATTTAACAGCCATGTTTACTGCATTTCTTAAAGTTTTGTAATAGTTCCAAGCACCATCAGTTTTATGTTTTTCATACCGACTAAAAGCATTTTTTTTTAATTTTATCATAATTTTAATATTATCTGTGAGCCACGGAGCTGGAGGTTTAGATATACGTACATTTTTACCAGGTGCATGTATATTGAATATAGAGATCAAGTTTTGATTCCAAAAGTCGACCATGTGATCTACATTACTAAACGTATAAATGGTAAACCAATCGATTGACCAGAGATCCACTAAAAAGTTATTATAATCAAACCTAGAATAATCCCTGTAACTATGAAACATCTGAGGTATTTTTACTTTATTTATTTTTAAAGAGCACTCTACCAGAGAGTGATCCGATCCACCTTCCATTCGAATAACACCGCTATTACAAACCAAAGACTGATCAGAAATTATAAGTAAGTCAATCAAAGTTTTTGAATTTTTTGTAACCCGAGTTGGCTTCGTAATTAATCGACTCAAGTCATATATGACTAATAACCCAGACAACTTGTCATAATAATAATTTTTAGATAATAAATCCACATTGAAATCAACTCCAAATAAAATGACATCAAACTGTGGCAAAAAAGTACTAACGGTATTTTCCAAATATTCAAGAGCGGATTTAACACTAGATTTTGGCGTTCGATATAAAGTACCCAAGCACAAGCTCTTGCCTCCAATCTTAATATTTAACCAAAGATTTTCTAAAGGGCAATCATCCACTAGTGGGACATTCAAAATTTTAAACTTAATACTTTTATTCACATAAAAAGTCACACCTCCACCTCTTTTACCTTCACGATCCATTCGAACTAAATTATAGTTGTGTAGTTCAAAAGCATAATTAGGAATCGATGGAGTCAGCCATGATTCATGAATATGTCGTACTAGATTGCTTTTGAAAGAGAAATCTTTTCCGCAATGTTCACACTTCATTGTAACTGACAAGCTACATACAAAGCATCTGAGTATTCACTTTTATAGTATGTGAGAGGGGGGTGGGGCTAATCTGGATAAGAATCAATCAAATTGCTGCATCTTCCAGTCGACTTCAGCCGAACACATTATATTTTTAGATATTCCATCATACTCTGAAATCGGATACTGTCTAGACGCCAGGTGTTCGATGACTCACACCAACTTGTCTCGAAAAGTCGGCTATTTTTAGGTATTACATCATACTCTAAAACCGGATACTGTCTAGACGCCAGGTGTTCAATGAGTCATACCAACTTGTCTCGACAAGTTATTGAAACCAGATATTCATATTTTATTTTTAGATATTACATCATGCGCACGAGTTGTGTGGGGGATGAGTGGTATATTATTACTATGGATATTGCTTCTTATAGAAAATAGGATTAAATATTTAAAACAGAAGCATATCATTCATATGTATTATCTCTTAATAATTTTTTATTACTGATGCGGTTGGTTGAATGAAATGAAATATGTGAAATATATTAGTCTTGATTTCAATATGTGTTGTATGTTTTACATGTTCTGTACCTTATACTGTATGCATTAATAATCAATAATCAATAAAATCAATAAATAAATCAAATCAATAATCAATAATCGATAATCGATAAACGATAATCGATAATCAATAATCATTAATCAATAATCAATAATCAATAAAAGCAATGAAACACAACTCCTGGAAACTGGGAAAATTTTTATCGTCGTCTTTTTTAAAATACCCTCGTCAGATATTTTGATTTAAATATTACATCATACTCTGAAACCGGATACTGAAACCGGAGACGCAAGGTGTTCATTCACCGCCAGATGGTCTATTAGTCATGCGCTGATCACTGATCACTGATCATTCCTAATTCCTCATGAGGCTCAGCTCCGATGTGTTCTCATTTCACACATACTAAGGTGTTCTTGCAGTGAGACTGAATAAACAATTATATCGTATAAATAAACCATACATATGTTGTTATTAATGTGATCTGTTAATATGTGATCCATTACTCTTTGGAAGTTGGGCGCGTTGCGGTGGCTAATGGGCCCTCTAAGAAACTCATAATGTCTTCTATCGCAAGTGAAAGAGGTTTTTTCTATAGAGTCTTTGTGCATTGCTATTTGATGGTAGCCCGAAGCTAAATCTATAGTTGTAAAATATTGACTTTTACCTAATTTCGCAAGTGTAGCGTAAAGGGTATTTGTCGTCAATTGTTTTTGCATTAAGAGCGGTATAATCAATTACCATACGGTACTTTTTTTACCTGAAGCATCCTGTTTTTTTATTAACTATCCAAATTGGATGGGAGTATGGACTCTGAGGGTATCTTATTATTCCGTTCTCTAAATATTGGTCTATAGTTTGTTTAATAAGGTCTTTATGTACGTGTGGTTATTTATATATGTGTGGATGAGTTGGTATTTCGTCAGTTGTTCTAATATAATGTTGAACTTTGTCAGTTACTGTTAATTTTTTATCTGATTTTTCGTCTGCATTTAAGTGATTGGTTCTTATGGATGATTCTATTAGATATTGTTCCATTGAGAAAATTTCATGATATTCATTATCAATTTCTGCAAAGGTATTTCATAGGAAATCTGAATAGTTTGTGGTGAATTATACTTATTTTGTATTTCTACATCTTTGGCCATTCTTTGCTTTTCTGATACAATTATTTATTGAAACATCGTTAAATTGTAATTCGTCTATAAATATTTTACCATCTTGAATATTTACTGGTAATTTTTCTATCTTAATTTCATTCGGGTTTAGCATAAAATTTAATGTTTCTTTATTTACTAGTCCATAATGAAATGTCCATAATGAAAAGTTTTGTCCAATTAAACTTTGTGTTTTGAAATCAATATTTAAATTTAGGCCTCTAAGAAAATTGATCCCTATTACTCCATCAAAATAATTATGGAAGTTACATGCTACTGCTCTGGGGTATATTCAATATAATTTTGTAATATATTTCCTATTTTTTCACTAATGTATAAATTTTTAATTATTAGCCAGAACAAAGGGAGCTTTGTTATTCCTCTAGCAACGACTGTACCACCACCTGTTTTAATTTGTGTTTGTTTACTGTTAATAGAATTTGGAAAATAATGTTCTATTATACCCGGTTTTCATATATTTAAACTACAACCCGTGTCTAGTAATAATTTTATTTCTGGTTCGTTTTTGTTGCCCTAATTAGAATTGGTAACGGGATTTGAAAATTTGTGTTTATTTCTGCTATGGTTTTATTACTTGAGGCGTGGGATTGATAAAATCCTGAGAGTCGATGTCTTGTAAGTTATCGTCTACTAGATATTCGTTATCTACGTATTCAGTTTCATAACTTGCGTTATAATTTTCATTATCATTGTAATAGTCATACGGGTGTCCGGTTTCTACATTGTAAAGTCTGTTGTTTTCAGTATCATTGTCATGTATATCGCTGGGTTCTAGTAATTCCGCGATATTCTCGGTGTTTTTAACTCGTTTATTTTATTAATGTGCTGTGGTGGATAATTGTTTTGTCTATCCACCGTCTTGTTTCTAGTACTTGTTGACATAGGTGTGGGGTTAATTCGTGGAATATTAGATGGAATATTACTTATACCTGACATTGGTGTTGGCTTTGGGAAATTTTGTATTGAATTTGGTCTGGGTTGCTAAACATTTATAGGTTTCCCAAATACTTGTGAATTTGTGGGATATTGGGCTCGATTGGTAAATTGATTTTGAGGCGTTTGATAATTTATCGGTTTGAAAGATCTTTGTGGAAAGTTGGTGTTTGTTTAACATGCAGTGTTGGATTTTTGTGGAATATTTTCCCTAGGTAATAGTTGTTTGTAATGGTTTTGGGGTTGTAAGAACAGTTCAAAGTTTTCGTCCTCTTGAACCAATGGCATAGCTTGTTCCAAGCTAATAGGATTTTGTGTAATAATTTTGTCACGTAATCGTCTGTCCAAGTATCTAACAAATATTTTTAATGGTAAAGCTGTCGTATTGTCTTAAATGAACATGTTTTGTAGCAACATCCATTTCAATTACGGATATTTTATTTTTAATTTTAGTTCCAATTTAGATCTAATTAATTGTAGTCGTTTTGCAAAATTGTGATAATTTTCACTTTTTTGTAAAGCGTAAGTCATAAGGGCTTGTTCCACATTATCAAGACATAAATGTTCTCCATACACATTGCGTAACTCAGTTTTAATTAAAGACCATGTATTTAATTCTGCACGAGATGCAATAATCTCCTTTTAGTTTGTCTAAAATTGCCTGATAAATAAATTGATTTAACTCGGTGTTAGTTGTTGAATTATATTTATTATGAAATGCATCACAAGCTGAGATAAAAATTTCCAACATATTACCTTCATTGTAGTCTGGAATCGTTTCTAATATTAATCGTACTAAAGTATAATTCGTTGTGTCGGTAGAGATTTCTACAAGTTTATTCAAAACTGTTTTTTTATTTAATTTCACTTAAATAAAACAACAATTTGTTCTGGCGTACACTTACACACGGACAATTTTTTTTTCCTTTCTTAATTAGGTATTAATGATCAATAAATGATTTTAATACTTGATATGATCTTAATAAGATTTATCACAAAACTAATCTAAATATCCAAAGATGATCTCGAATTAGATTTCAAAGGATAGGAAATGTAATATTTTCACTCACTTTTGGCTCAGTTCGCATTCAAGTCTCAATCTGTCTAAACTTGAACTTATTCTAGCCTTGTTACTGGGGTGTTGTGAAAATAATTACGGAATAAAGGATGAATTAAAAAACTCTTACTGTCTCCTGATGCGGAATTTGTAGACTTCGATCCTTGGTGGAACAGCTGCCTGATGTAACTTTCTCTGGAAGTCGTAGATTCGGATGTTAAATTAATCGTTGAGACGAATGCTGATCAATATGTGATTGCTTTTAATATCCTACCGACTGCGCCAATAATATTCTTCCGATGGAAAAATGTTGTTTTTAAAAACTATCGCAAGAATACATTCTAACGAGTAGCAGAAGAACTTATTTATTTGATTACAAGTTATAAGAGTGAAATTATCTGACAAACTGGACACGTAATGTGCGTCAGTACGCCTTTTTGTAGTTTTCCTTGTCTTAACTGACCAAGCGTTTTCTAGAAATATAATGCGCGGCTCGTGACGTCAGGCCGCTATCTTGATGAACCTACGTCACACACTCTTGGAGTGCTCTTCTGCAGCCCCAGGGACTCCTACACTTGCGGGGATGCTACAAGAAGTATGGTTCTTCACCCTTAAGCCATTGACCCGCGGCTCCGTGGTCTAGCTCGATGGCAGCTGGCCATCCAGCTCGCTGCGACCTTGAAGTGGCTTGATAGCGGCTTTGCTTACCTACTTACCTGTTAAGTGGTCAAAAGGTCCTTATGGCCTTCTATTGAATTTAGATCCGACGAACCCTCTTCTCTTCACAAGAAACCAGTGAGACGTTTACATTTACGTGCAGACGTTTACATTTACGAGAGCCAATAATGATGACAATTGCTTTATGATCACAAAGCCACTAGCCTACTTGCTACTAAGGTAAAATTAGATATTCAAAATGTACTTAAAATCAAAAGAATATATCCGGAAAGCAGTATAAAAGAAATATTGTTACAAGGTGTTGCGGCAAATAATCCGATCGTAATGCCATATAGGCTGTGGGATGTACAAGTAAAAGCGCTACCGAGGGGTCTACTATGGATGTCTGGGCTGTAAAAACTACATCTCACG
This sequence comes from Pogonocherus hispidulus, assembly GCA_963924545.1. NCBI lineage: Eukaryota > Metazoa > Arthropoda > Insecta > Coleoptera > Cerambycidae > Pogonocherus > Pogonocherus hispidulus. The sequence continues at coordinate 33,395,401 of OZ004696.1, read as the reverse complement.
TTGAAAGCCCAAGATATGTCATTGTCTGCTTCCAGACGGAGAAGCTAGACACTACCAGAAAGGATTCAACGAAATTTGATCATATAAATATCACCAATATTAAACTATCATTGAAGGCATTGTACTGTTCAGTGGGCAATTTGGTCTTCTTCGTGCCACCAGCAGCGAGGCAAAAGAAGTGTGGGCCAGGAAGGAAGACTGATAACCGCCAACGGGGACGGAGGTCGCGGATACTAGGTATTCGCGTACGAGAAGCCCGTCTCAGGCAGAAGAGCCTATATAAGTGCTTCTACGCCAACGTTTCGGCGCCGTCGAATTACGATTTCCCGGAACCCCTGTGGTTTCGAGAGTATTACTTAATTCCGAATTGGGCGCTTGGCGTATTTCGCGTGTGTCACGCCGACGCCTAGCTAAAGGAGCCTAGTCGATCGTCGTAGGCTACTGCGAGCTAACACGGACTATTAGTGGGTGAATAGCTTGGCTTTCACCTCACTTTAGGACCGCGCGTTAGCAAAGCCATATAGAAGAGCGTAGTATCGTCCACCTGTTACATCGAGGGTGTCTCCTAGTTGGCCAGCAACGGCTAGAACGATCCGGGTGTGATTTAACACTCCCCTCGCTAGATTTAATCTAACGAGAGCCACTTCGCGTAACAGTCAAGGTATTTTAGTAATTTCTACCCCTTTTCTATTGTAAATACCGAGATGATGCGGCGACAGAACATATATCTCAAGTGTACTTTGTTTACTGTTTACAGATACTTAATTTCTAAATCTAGCCATTTCTGCTTTGGAAACACTGTAACTTTTTCTGAAATGTGTAAAAATTTCGAATTTTATTTTGACCAACATTTTAATAAAACCGAACGATGTTTGCAGGTTTTTAGAAACCAAATATCTAATCCTATTAATCTAATCTTAGCATTAACCTTATGATACAGAATCAGTTCCGTTGACCGTGAAGCCTTCGTAATCTTGAAAAGGATTGGAACCTTTGGTATGAACCCAGATAGCACAAACCTATTCCTAGAATATACCTAAATTATTCTTAAGGAAGATTGGAATATTCAATAGATACATTTTGGGAATATTTGTGGAATATCGAAAAGTACACACTTTTCTATATCTACAGAATATTCTTAAACTTATTCCAAGAATAATCACAACATAATCCAAGAATAATTATAAAATATTCAAATAATAATCGCAGTATAGTCCCAGAATAAGGCAACAAATATTCCGAGATTAAATCCATCATCATGAAAAATAAATCAAAGAATAATCTATAAATATATTATACAGATAAATAAAGATTATAAATATATTATATAGATTATTCTTAGAATCATTTTTGGTTATGATGTATTTAATCTGTGCATATTTGTTGCATTATTCTGAGAATATACTGTGATTGTTATTTGAATACTTACCAATTATTCTTGGATTCTCTTGTGATTACACCTGAGTAATATGTATATATATATATATATATATATATATATATATAAAACTTTATATCGTTTATATCCTCGCATATAGTACAAACCTATAACACATTCACGCAGTACAAAAATTATATAAATTTATAAACTTATGACCACTTACCTTTTTTACCTTTTTTTATTAACCAAGCATTTTTATTTTATTAGGTAGTATTAGTTTTATTTGAATAACAAATATTCCACCACTAAATAAATAATATTTAGTTGGATTTTTTATGAAATGTGATTGATAATTACTAAAAAAATTTTGAGTATAAATGATGATAGATTGGTGGCATCCAATATACAGATATTTGTCAACACTTTTATTTAAAAATAAGATTTAATCATTAGATGGCTCAGAAGTTCTAAAGACTTGATTAACCAGGTCTTCTTCAGACAAAACATTAGCCAAAAAAACTAATAACAACCATTTTATTATAAATAAAAACCATTTATTGCTTGTCCTATTCCAGCAAACTCCAGAAGGCAATGTATACCACAAGGATATGCCAAATTTATCTTAATTGAAACATATCCTTACCCTTAATTTTTTTACGAGATTGGTTGTTTTAACTATGTATCTATTAATTATTCAAAAAATATATTATGAAGAAAAATTTTGCTTATAAAATCAACTTTATTATTTCATAAAATTTAAATAATATATTTTAAAATATAAAATAAAGAAACAGTCTGAAATGTATCTCCTCTTCTTTAACTGTAAAAAAAGAAGAATATTTAATGTCATAGTACTTTATATCTCTTTCAGTAACCATAAGTTTTAATTATTGTGTGAGAGCATGACAATCTACTATTTTTATGAAATAGTTATTAAATTGGCAACTATACATTATTAAAAAGTGACATACTAAGACCAGGTGATCGATCACCCCAGTTTCGATGTGGGGCAAAAGAATATTGATTGGTACGTAGCCAAATATTTAATAAACAATAATTTCGTATAATTAATGGTAAATATAGATGTTTTTTTAAATATTGTTTGGTGTTGCATCCCTCAGGTGGTGATCACTCTGCTCCAATTATGAATGCAGTATATGCATGCATATTAAAAAAAAGAAGTTAAAACCCTCATTAGTGGTTTGCAGTATATTAATTACATACCATAATATTAACAAATGCTATATACTTACAACAAAATAAACTTCTCCTTCCGCTTCTACTTCTCCTTGGAAACTTTTTCCTTTAATCTTTCGGCTGCCTTACTGAGCCATACTGCCATTGCCAACTCAATATCTTTCTCCGTCACGTTATCTTTTTTAAATTTCGCAACAGATGCTATAAAAAGGATGTTTTTATAATAAGTATATTGTACTATTTATCATCTAAAGAGCAAAGAAGTAAAATCAATCTATTTCCTATTTTAGTGCTTTTAAAAAATACAATATTCAAAATAGTACTTTTAATTAAAAAATTTTGGTTTTGTGATGCTCATGAAATTTTATTTTAGAATATATATACTAGAGTTGGGATTTGAGGCCAGAAGCCTGGCCAGGCCAGGCCCGGCCCGACATCGGGCCTGGCCGGGCCGGGAAAATCTGCATATTTTAATGGCCGGGCTGGACCTGGCCGGATGCTTTGTAATACCTGGCCGGGCCGGGCTGAAATTGAATTGGCCAGGCCCGACTGGCCGGCTCGGTTCGGGTCTGGCCTGGCCGAATCGGGCCTGGGCTGGCCTGGCCGTTTCGGGCCGGATCGGACCGACTTCGACTTAACCTAGGCTAACCGGTTTGCTGTATAACAATTTTAAAATACTATATCTTGTTCTTCCTATGAGGAATTTTATTTCATAATAACTTGAGGTGTTTCACCCATTTATCTGACCACTTACGGCCAATCTCACTCAAACTACTTAAAATTTAAGGTGTCCCAAAATGGAAAAATTATACTTAGCAATAAGTATTACTCTGATATTTAAGCACATCTAAAAATTCTTATACAGACTTAGAATTCGATGCAGAATTTAAAAATGAAATATTTGAAAAAATAAAGTTGATGGTCATAACTTCTTTTTGGACTACCCTGTATACATGAATTGAGCATAAAAAAATCGCATGAAAAAATAAAAATCCACAAGTCCGAGTGTTTTTCCAAAAAACACACCGCTGAATTTTAAATGAATTTAGACTTAGAATCACTTCTGGGACTCACTGTACATACATATAATATCTTATACTACTATATATATATTACAAGTGTTAAATGTAAAACATTATATTTGTGTTTAAGTTGTTGAACAAATTTGTTTTCGGAGTTTGTATTTTATTCGATAATGAAATAAAAAATTATTCTATTAAGGTTGTTTTGCTCTATTTTGTGAGACATTTGAACGTTTCATTGAGACATAAAAGAGTTAATAAATTTATGAATTGTCATACCTATTGCCAATGTCAAGTAGATAGGATTTCTGGTATCGCCGAATGTGGCTTAGGCAGACTGGGTTGAATTTGGGCGGACCGATTCTGGCTAAACTTGCCTTGATAGAGCCGGGCCGGATTAGATTCGATTTGAGCTTCGATTCGACTTGCTTGGTCGGGTCTGGCCTGGTCTGACGTAGCCGAGTCGCGCCTGGCCTGGTCTGGCCGGGTTGGGTCTGGCTTGGCCTGGCCTGGTGTGGCTTGGCCTGGCCTGGCCTGGTCTGGCCTGGCCTGGTCTGGCTGGGTCTGGCCTGGCCGGGCCGGGCCGAATTCAATCTGGCTTGGTCGGGCCTGGCTCAAATCTGGCCTGGCCGGGCCATAATTGTCAAGAGGTCTGGCTTTAATTGGGCCAAACGTTCGGTGGGTTTATCTGGCCTGGCCTGGCCTGGCCTATACTCTGTCGGGCCGGGCCTGGCCTGGCCTGAATTTTTTTAAAAAGTCGCAACTCTAATACATACCGATTATCACTGTACAAAGTTTAGTTTGGGAAAAGTCTTTTTTGGCTTTATGACCTCTGTAACTATATTCTAGAGCTAATTTATTTTCCAGACATCTACCCATAATTCTTCTAACGCAATCTTTATAGTTTGCTCCTCCTAGTTTTGGTAGGGTTTGAACCTGCAAATAATTATTTATATAATAGTACTGCCAAGACAAAATCTTATATACTATGGTTATTTTATAATAAAAAGAATACGTGCCATATTCGAAAATGTTGATTCATTAATCAATAGATCTTCCAATTTTAAAAGGTCATCATAATTTTTAAGTGGTAACATTTCCAAAATGTTTATTAAAATAGTATCTTGGCCTTAGTTTCTCCTGAAACATCCTCAATTTTTTGTGAAAGAAAATCAACCTTCCTTTTAATTTCCTCCATGGTTTGTTTCTGATTTTTTACCATGTTTACAATAGTAACTAGAAGCTTTATTACTTCGTTTTGGAAGTTTTCATCATCTAAAACAATGTTAAATTCAAATACCATAGAGCTTAATAATGATTACACAGACAAAAGAAAGATTATAAAAAAATAGTGATAATGGAGTAAATACCCACTAAGCAGTACAAATTTGTGGTAAATTTTATGTGAATTTAAAATGGTAAATGTAAGTTTAAGCGGAAACTATATGTTTACTCATGGCAAGTTTCCTATAAACTTGAATCTGCCATGCATGGCACTTGCATTTAAAAATTTGCAACTGATAACTAATACTAAATTTACCACAAAATCTTTTTGGCAAGTTGTGGCAAATTTATTTCAATATTTGCTGCAAATTCATTTTTGTAAATTTTATATATATATGAAGCTGTAAATTATTATAAAGTTCATATTTGCAATTTTCTGGTAAATATTTAGGGATAAACTTCTTACAAACTTTTATATGGCAATATTATTGTTTCTTCCTAAATTTACACTATACTTACCTGAAACATCAAGATGCAAAGTACACTTTAATCACAAAATATTTATAGTACAGGGTGTCCCACCAAAGATTGTTTCTTTCATATTTCCCTTTTTTAGATAAATTACCAAAAAAATGCCAAATATGAAAGTTGCATTTTTTTTGCACTTTGCAAAATTTCAGCCATACACTATGTTTTAGTTTAACTTTGGCATTACCCAGCTCATATTTTTATGTATAACTCCCATGTATATTTTTGCATGTTTAGAAAGAGTAACCATATACCATGCTTAATATCTGATAATACGGATATAATTTATTCCCCAAATATTAGACATTTTGTAAAAAACCTGACATTTGATACTTTCTAAAAACATCTACAGCTTCTTTCGTAATGAATAATTTCACTTGTTCCTTGGCACACTGGAAGTACACAATGTATCCTATGTGCTGCATTTACAATGGTTTTGGAAACATATACCGGCGCCTAATTTTTCAGTACATTTCTACAACTTTAATCAGCAAAAACCTTATTTCAACTAATACAACACCCTGTATTTTTCTCACCAATTTATATAAAACTAAATCCCCTTTAATCTGATACATGCATTGTAGGGTTTAAGATATAGGGTTAACAACTTTTATATTTGCGGAATTCTCTTTAATTTTTAGATATTTCAAGTTACGTAGTTTAAAGAAAGAATGGACAATCTTGGTAGAAACCTTTAATTTAACAATACTTTTGAGATTGTGTGATCACTAACCTATTGCCACAATGCAATAAAAGAACAAATAAATAATTAAGTAAATTATTTATAATAAAATTTCCTGAAAAGTGAAGTGAAAATGAAGTAGTTTTTTTTCCAAACCATTGTAATTGTAGCAGATCGCCATTCACTGTGTACTTTCAGCGCCCCAAAAAAACAGGTGAAATCATTGGGCGCATTCAGGGAAACATAGCACTCCAGCGCTTCAGCGCTTTACCGTTTCACATTCGCTGATTCGACATTTTAAACGCAAGCTTAAAGTGACATAATTTTCAGTAATTCATATTTTGTAATTAATATTATCCATAGATATTTTTTGCGGAAACCCATAGACGTAAACCTAAACTATAGTAATTTTATCGCTTGATGGAACAATTCAGCGATCCAGCGGGAAAAATATATGCTTTACCGCTTTAATAAAGCGCTGCAGCTATTTTCATAAAGCGCTGCGGTTCCCTGAATGCGCACATTAACTACGAAGGAAGCTATGGATATTTTTAAAAAGTTTCCAGTCACATTTTTTTATAAAATGTCCAATATCTGAGGAATAAATATCAGATATAATATATAAAGTATGCTATATATGGTTAGACTTGGAATTTTATACTTTTTCGAATAACATGCAAAAATATACAGCGAGTCCCTTTTAAAACTATGAAACTGGGCAGCGCAAACGCTGTACATCTGAAATTATTTTGTGAAGATGTCCCATATAAATTCTTGCAACATTTCATATGCAACAATTTTTTTATTCTTGTCACATAAGAGGTATAAATGAATGAATCTTAGGTGGTAACACTCCTGTATAAATGATTACAATTTAACATTATTTTTCTACGTTCATGCAAAAAAACAAAACTTTATTGAACTATATTTAGTGTAACTATAATAAAAATTTTATTGCACTCATGTCATTCTACTACAGCATTTTGTGAACATGACAAACATAAACGTCAAATCGACATGGCACTTGGTGCCACCTAAATAAAACTTTTTTTGGTTTTTGAATGAATGAAAAAATATTGTATGCAACTCGTACAAAAAGTGTTTATTGAACTCGACATGTTGTCCAATTCGGCCTGACGGCCTCGTTGGACAATTTCATATTGCGTGCAATAAACACTTACTTTTGCACTTGTTGCATAAATAACTATTATATATATTATTTAGTATATATTTTGAGTTATGGGAAAATGTTACTTTTATGCTTCAATTATCTCAATAGCTTTTATCTTGAACAGGGTAGAACTTAAAATATTTGAGGATGTCCTCAAAAAATAAGAAGCAAAATATGAAAACAATATCTTTATTTAAAATGTCATCTACCATAATCTTTCTCCCCTTCTCTATCTAGTCCTGAGGCGCAGTTGAATCTAAAAAAAGTTAAATTATCATTGACAAATTATTACTGCCAATGTAACGTAATAATTATTTTTCTTTTTCTGGGGCTGTTTCATTGCTAATTGTAAAACTTAAACAAAAAGTCTACTGAAACCTAACATCAGGCATATGTACTTTTATAGTATTATATTGAAGAAAACCAACTGTTAGCTTAAAATGCCAGAGTTAGTAAATTTCGTTTGTACCAAAAAACCACTACAGCAAGTGACATTGAATGTGGTTATTTAAAATATCTAATGGATATATATTATAAGTGCACATACCACGTGTAAACCCTTTTTTAGGCAAATTTTAAATTAACAGTAGCAAGAGAAATAGACATATGAATGAGTCGGTAAGTGGGACAATTTTTTATCTTTCTTACTTCATCGGCAACTCTTTCAAAGCTGACCTAAGAGTTTATGTTTCATGTGGTATACCTAATGAGATGTTTAAATCTATATGTTCTTTAAATTATTCATACTAGGACTTTTTGAAGTAAAATGTGACAAGTTTAACTAATACTTTAATTCATTTCTTGAAGAATTTGCTTTACTGTCTTAGTCTTACTGTAAAATATATTAGTTTGTACAATAAGGAATAACCATATTTGCCTCTATAATTTTCTGGATGTAAATTCTAGACTACCAACTGCATCTTTTATATCTTCATTAATTAAATGTAAAAATAACTCTTAAATAAATTTTGTTCTTAAGAAGAAAAAACGTGTTTTATCTATTTAACTAATAAAGTAATTTCCACGTACGGTAAAATACTTACTTTGTCTTTGATATCTTGTTTTTGAATGGTGAAACCATATCATGACCTGTTTTTCGAAAAAATCATCTGTTATTTCGGGGAATGAAACTCGAACAGCTCCTAAAAAGGAAGACATGGACGATTGTTTAATATAAAACTGACAATTATTATCATTTCTGGAAAATTTATTACATATTTATAGTTCATTAAGTAGGCCTTGGAAATTCAATTCTATCACTTCATGGCTTACATGTTTTGTACCCACTTTTGACTGTATATAAATTGTAAATGAACGAAACGAAGTAACAAGAGCGGTCCTTTCAGAAGAAAGGAAACAAGTGGTGGCGATGCCAATACAGATGTCCTGGTCCCGTTCTGTATGCTAATAACAAAGATATAGATAAAGTAGGAACATGTAAAATTACCTCCTCTCAGAATAACGATACAGGACAAGTAAAAGACGGAGAAAACAAAAACTAATATGCATGCTCCATAAAACAAAATACAATGTAACAATAACCACAACATTTTTGCAATATCCAACAAAACTAAAACTATTTCACTAAAATCTTTTAAAAAACTAAAATACTGATACGTACTTTTAACAACATCTATAATTTTTAAGTTTGATACTTTCAAATTCCCTCTTTTCCCAGTCCAGCAACAGAACTGTCCAACAAAATTAGAAAATATTTTTTCGAGTCATCTGTTCACACAGAGTTTGGCAGAACTTCCTCCAATATATTGTAGAAACTGTATCTACAAGAAAAATAGTTGGTTTAAAAAATATATTTACCTACTATTGTATTAATTTTTTACCATATTTTTTTGCAGCTCTTCATTTTGCCTTAATTTTTCTTCAGTTTCTTGGATAGTTACCACATCTTCAAATGGAAATTTCTGTAAAATATCTTCTCCTTCAGGTGAAATTTTCATATTACTAAATGCATTTCCTTTTTCTAACATGGATTCTATGTGTCCAATTCTTTCAAACATTATATCCTGTTGTACTTTTATTTCTACCAGGATATTCAGCATTTTGTCAAAGTTTATATTTGTATTGGTAGTAACAACATTTTCGTCCTCCAGTACAATTTCAGCATTGATTATATCCTCTTGGGTAGGGTTAATATCTCATTCAGTAGACACATAAACATGTTCTATGTCCCCAGTTAAAATTTCACTTGTCAGATTTCTATTCTTATCATATTCTTTATTCCTTCTATTGTATTTGCTAAAATCTTCAGAGTCGGAGATTTCAGAAGCCGATTCATCTTCTAAAATATGGATACTATAAGTGTTTTAAACCTCATTAAGAAATATATATATTTATATAATTACCTTCACTAAGCCTTGGAGGGGGAGATAGTGAATCATCTCTATATTTGGAGTTTTTTATTATTTTCATTTTTTGTTTAATATTTGTGTCATCGCTATTTGATTCACTACCAGAGTAAATTTTTTTTTTCATGGTACAATGCTTCTGTATATGTTGCTAAAAATAATAATATTGTTACTAGGTAATTAAAATCAATTAATGCACCATATGAAAAACAATTTTACTAACTCAGTGGGTGTTTAAAAATTAAAAAAGTTATTTTGGATATGATTTAAACAATAAAACATTTACCATATTTTCCTAAAACTCTAATATTAGGTAATTCTACCCAATCATCTTTTGGATCACCATTATTCATGATCTCTTTACGCTCCTTTCCTTTTTTTGGAGGCCACAAACAACTACTCTGTTTTTCATCTATCCATTTCATTGGTGTTGCCGAAATGTATGTGGTGTTATTCAATTCGAATTCAATTACACCATATATAAACTAAAGCAGATAGAACTAATTTAAATTTGTATTTATAAAAGAGTAAATCATATTGCATGTCAATTTTTCTAAAATCAACAGTAACGCACAAAATATAAAACTAACATTTAAGTATTAGATAGTATTTCAGATTGATAGAAATCATGAATAAAATAAATTAAAATTAGGTACCCTACAAATAAAAATGTAATAACATCAAATTTATATTTCATTATACATTCCATCCATTCTATTTCATCAATTTCAATAAATATATTATTTACTTTAATATTATTAATAATTTATTAGTTTATTTAGGTGTTTTAAATTAATTAATGTTTTTGTAAAAGATTCTTTTAGTATCTACACAGTAAAAAAAAGTTAGCTAGGAATGATTTGATCTTTTTTTTACAATTTGATCTTGTTTTGAACCATTTCTGTTATTTTTACAGGTGGCAAACATCCCATAACAACTTCATAAATTACAGATTTGAACCACAAATAAGTTACAGATAATTAATAATCAAAGTTCTATTATTTATATTTTAAAATCTTGGTGAAATTCCTGTGAATAATTATCATAACTATTACTTGTTTAAAATAACTTAAAATTACATTCTCACCTCTCAATACATTTATGCAAACTCCAAATAAGATATGCTGAGAAAATTTAAAAGAAAAAAAGTACTTTGTGATGGAATAGGTATTTTAAAAAGGACAGCTGAATCTTTATCTCATTTTATATTAAGATGTATGAAAAGTCTCTATTTATTGGCTAAAATATGTAAAAAAATACTACTTCAGGGGTGCTATAGTAACCATTAAGGGCCGTTGGATTGATAGGTAAGTATGTTTTTTACTACCAACATGAGAAAACGTTATTATTTACCTCATTTTTGTAATGAGAAGTAGTTCATTATTAACCTAGGTAAATAATAATAATTCATTATTTACCTAGGATAATAAACGTTTATTGAAACCCATCAGTTTGACATTTCACCTACTTGATATTTGGATATGTTTGAGTAATAGGGGAAATGGCTAAATTTAAAATAAAAATAACATCTTCTGTTTAGTTCGGCTATTAGTAGTAAAAAAAATACTATATATATTTCGGTTGAGAAGGCCATTATTTACCTCGAAAATTATATCCTTCGGCGCAACGCGCCTCAGGATATAAAATTTCTCGGTCAATAATAGCTCACTTCTCAACCTAGGTATATAATATACTATTATATTTTCTAATGCTCAATCTAAATAACTTATACAATAATTATTAAAAAATAATACTTTTGTCAAAACTTCTGTAATGGGTAATATTTCAGTTACGTTAGATACATTATAAACTCTACCACAAGAAAACATTTTTGATTTACATGGGTCTGAAAAATAACTTTCAAATTTGGTATAACGATTATAAATAATATATAAATCATTTGTAGATAAGCACTTGATAATTTTTATAATTTTAATTAGTGTCCCATCCCTACTCACACAGTGACAGTTTTTTAAACCGGAACTTAGTAAATAGTACTTTAAGTAACATTTTTCATAACATTTTACCAGTCTATTTTGTAACAATGGTTCAAAGTAAGTGTCACATTCAATTTCTAATCTGTACTGCAAATTATTTTTTGTTTCAGGTACAATGACATATTTTCTATGTTCATTAACTCTGTTGATAAATTGCTGTAATGGATTTTTTGATGTTTTTAACATTCTTTTTATACCAGACATAAAATTTTCAAATTTAAATGCTGAAAAGTTGTCTAATGCACCATATAGCTTTACGTCATCAGGCAAATGTATAAGATTATGAACATTATGATTAACAAATTCTTCTCCGTATAAGTTTGAAAAATTTCTAACAAAATAAATCAGTAATTCCTTAGCAAATGTATTATATTTTAGACAAAATTGAGGTGTGCACAAAATTCTAATGGCACAATGTAGAGAAAGGATATGTATATATTGGCAATGTTTAATTCTATTTTTTAAAACTATTGGTCCTGTATATAATAGAAATTGGCGATATTCCGAAGCCTTCCACCTTTCAACTTCTTCTAGACATCTAGGTAAACGACAAAAATCGCTACTATTCATGTATTTTTTTATTTTCTGAAGATATTCATTTGTTAATTTTATATCAGTTTTTGTCATTCGTATATCCAATTTACCCCTTATCCAAAATAACAATAACCTTTTCATCACACCCAGGCAAACCAAATGCATGTAATCAAGGGGGATACTTCTGACAATATTAATATCTTCTAAACATAAAAGAGGCGTTATGCCTTGATGATAATCATCATAATTTTGTGATCGAAATGCTTCATCAGTTCTCAAAGAGCAATAGAGATCAGTAAAACACATTCTATTATTAATAAATGAGCCTTCTACTGTACATTTGGTGCAGCCAAAATAAGAATTATGTCCTTTAATACATAACAAAAAAGATTTAGCAGGTGCATCAAGAATAAACTTGGAAAACTTTATCTTCAAAACTCTGTTACAATACAAAATTCCTTCATTTTGAATATGACCATATTCATCAAGCAAACATTTTAAAAAATCAGAGACAGAATTTGGTTTACTCAAACCATGATATACTCCTATTACAAACGGTTTATCATAATTCTTTATCACTAAACTGCCTAGAATTGACCAGAACTGACTATTAGAACTTTTCGTAAGAGGTAATCCGTCAACATTCACATCTACTAAGATCTCTTCACAATCTATATTGATAGAAACTTTATTAGCATTAAGAGTATAAAGAACGCCCTTCTCCAACCCAAAATGATAATAAGCACCCCCATTTTCAAATAAAATTGGAACTTTTTTATTTTTAAATTTCAGCAATGACCTGCAATCTGTAGGTAAACTAGTACATTCGTCTATATTCTTTGTTTGTTTTAAAATACCAAGTAGTTTGTTGAAACTATTTTGGGAAATATAATTTGATAGTGCCGAGTCTCTCAATTTTTCAGTTAAACTACTCTTACGATCTTGAGAAACGATAGATTCAGCTACTGTTAAAAAAGTATTAGGATTAAAAGGTAAAGGTGCAGAAGGTAATTTTAAGGACTGTTGAAAACAGGGCATCAATGTAGGAACGTTTTCATCAGAAGTACAATTCTCTATATTTCTATTTTCCAAGGGAGTTTGAGGGCGAGGGATTACTGATTTTCCATATAAAGATTTTTTTTCTAATGCCATACGTTCTCTCAATATTTGCTTGAGATATTTCTTTTTCATTGAAGAAAAACATTTACGATGAGTTCTCTGAAAAATTATGATACCTATTTTGTTGGAAAAATGTACAATACCTACTAGAAATAGACGTCTCAAGAATAGTCTGATCACTAACATTGTCGACTGATAAAATATTAAAATCTATAGGATATTAAACATTTCATAAAATAATCATCATTTTTATCAATATAAGAAAAGAACATGTTATTTTTCTGTGTAAAGCATTTTTAATTAACATGGCGACACAAAACAAATGCACGCTACTACAAGGCTACAATAAAGCATAATTATTAATTATTATTTACCTGTTTTTTACTACCGAGATCCATGTTTTTACCACAAATTATCGTTTTCACTAGGCTGATTCTATAAACTAAAGCTGAATTGTCTCATTAAGCAATTGCAATGAGTGCCACTGCCAATCAACAATAATTCCTAAAACCTTTGAACGCCATTTGCATTTTGCATTTTGGTTGGATAACGAATAACTAACGACAACGACACGGACACGATCACAGATTATAAAGAGATTGACACGATCGGTTAGGGTCGGGATACGGCCGACCGAGTTCGGCACTTCGGCAGATAAGAGTTCTGGCGTTCGGATCGATTAGTGCGATTGCGCACACTGCTACCAACAGCTACCCAATTGACAGTGCTACCATCACATGACACATAAGAAAGAACTATGCTTATTGCTTATATGCATAGATAAAATATATAAGGGGGAAATATGCTTCCTTATAAATATTTTGTGATGTTTACTATTCCACCCTACCATACCCTACCCTACCATGACTTTGACTTTATTTGATTTTTAGTACACGTAATATATATATATATACTTATTTTTTTTTAGTTACTAATTTAAACCAAATATTTCATAATTCAAAAATAGAAGAGCATTTTAGATTTTAGCTAAAGTGTCCTGTAACTCAATACTCAATGGTAATACATAGACATGGGATTGGCGATGTTAGGTTGGTTAGGGTTAGGTATATTCATGGTAATAGACATTTTCCAGCTAGGTACCATCATTGTTACTATTTTGTACAATTTTGCATCAACCATAGGAAAACTTTTCAGCAAATATAAATATAGGAAAGTGAATACTTAACATAAGTGAATACTGAACTAGCTTAAATAAGTAGGTAACAACATTTCAATGTTATTATAGGTAGGTATGTATACATACAATTAAATAATCTTAGAAACTCGCAACAAACTCGCTTATAAAAACTTCAAAATGCAAAATTAAAACAATTTGTTTTATTCAACGTCGTAGTAAGTTGAATTCGTAAACTAACGGTAAGCTTGATTTTAAAAACTTAAATATGCAAAATTACAGCAATATTTATTTAGCTATTTGACTTAAAACTTGTGTTTGACCACTCACAGAAAATTTAATAGTAAAAACTTAAGTTTGCAAATTTTCAGGAAAATATTTACACTGATATTCCATGAAATTTAATTTTGCACATTAATAGTAAATTTGCAAAATAGAATTTTCTTATATTAACTCACAGTAAGTTTTCTAATTGTAGTTGATAAAAACACATTTGCAAGAAATTTATGACAACATCCCTACAGTAATTTTCATAACTAAAGAAAATCTAAATTTGCTGCAAATATCAGTAAGTTTACATGTTTAGTGGGTATCACGTTAGACTATCATGCCATTCGTGATAAATATACCTCTACATAATTTTTACCATTGTATTAATTTTAAATAAGTGTCTGAAATGATTATTTCACAAATACTGCATTTTTAATTTGCATGAAAAAGTTTCAGTTCAAAAAGAAATTAAAATTTCAAGAACTAACTGTAGAATTATATTTAGGTACCCAAAATATATCGCTGATTAAGATTATTTCAATCAAGGGTTATATAAATTTATTTATATTAAAGATTTACAAAATTGACTTTATATATACTTACATGACGTGACCTTTGTAGAATTACTCTCCCCTCGAGTATCTTCTTGTGATAAAATATTATCTGGTTTGGCAGTTTTGAGTTTAGCAGGAGTTGAGTTGAATGAGGGTGGATTTGGCATATTTGGAATATTAAATAAATCCTCTTTCTCAATACTTGTGTCATCGACTACCTTTGGTTTCCTGATACGCTTCTGCGGAAGTTCAGCTTCTGAACTGTCTATATCTGAAACATTGCACGCTCTTGTTGCCTGTGATGTTGCAAGAAGAAATTTTTCGTAAGGCTTTCTGGACATCAATTTAATTTGATGCTTGGACCATGTCTCTTCAGGTTCCACACAATTTTTGATTAGCGCATCAATTTATTCGATGGTTGACGGTGGCCAAAAGCAATATAGTTCGTCTATAGGAATCCATCTTGTGGGGACCACTTCAATGTTATCTTCATCCACAAACCTAACAACTACCCAAGTCATCTAAAAAAACAAGGTGTTTTAGTAATTGAAGTATGCACAGTTCACTTCCAATGAATTTAATGTATAATGATTATAATAATAAAAGTGTGACAGAAATTGTAAAACGAATACAGACCCTGTAGATAGTGTATTCGATTTGGATATCCCCCAAATACCTCTATACAAGATTTCAAATTAATACCATATACAGTTTGTTACACAATGACGAATTTAAATATTTTCCAATTTTAGACTGACCCTGTATAAAAATCCATTACACTTAGAAAAAAGTAAAGCAACCATTAAATTTAGGGCTGTGTCAGATATTCCAGAACTAACTTTAGTAGAAATAATAATAATTATATTACCTTTGCAAGACTGGTGTTATTATTGAATTAATAATACACTTATTTTTAATTATGTTGATGTAAATAAATTATTTCAAATCTACTTTTGCAGTTAGAGGACAAATGTTAATTCCATGACACAGCCCTAAATCTAATAGTTACTTTACTTTTTTGTTAATCGCTCATTAATGGATAACCCTAGGCAACGCTGTTTTAAGTATTTATTTTTAACACTTAATTTTTACACCCATATTCAGTTCACTGGAATTTCTATGGAGTAAATTTTTTTATATAGATAAGTTGTAGGCCAGCTTGTTAATGTAGCACACTGCATAATCATTATTTCAATTTCTGGAATTAGAAAAACTTATTAGTAACTAATTGTAATCTAAATATAATGCAAAGTCATCTGACCTTGCAAAATGTACCACTGCGTTTGAAAAAGCTCACTTAAAAGCCAAACCTAGCAAGACATTTTAATATTTTGTCAGTGGTACATTGGTCAGTATTAAATTTGCCTAATAAAAAATATTGATAAAAATTATTAAATTTCTCACAAAGCCCTTCAAATACTGTAAATAATTTTCACTGGAAAAATTACTGAAATTGTCTAAACAACCAAATTTTTTAACATCATGAATTAGATGCAATAAATTATGAATATTGTGTGATAGAAAGAATGGACCATAAATTATTTTTGTTACATTTACAAAATGTTGTAATAACTCATCAGAGTAATCAAGATAAATATTACAAAATCTTTTACTTATTAATATACTTATTGCGACATGTAAAATCAAAAAATGTTGATATTTCTGTTTGGATAAAATATTTTTTAAAGCTAATGGCCCCGTGTAAAGTAAAAACTGTCTAAATTGTGTAGCTTTCCAGCGCTTACACTCTTTTAGACTCCTTGGATGTCGAACAAATTCTGATGGCACATATTTAATAAACGACAATAACTTGCTGGAAACTGATTCATTTTGTGCACTAGAGAATTTATGAGGAGGGTACCAAAACACCAAGTAAAACCAAACATTTTTTTACAACTCCCAGACAAATAAGATGCATGTAGTCTAAAGGCACATCTTTAATTAAATCAATTTTTGGGATGTCCACCAATATACAGTCTGTCCATAAAGTAACCCCCTCCTGCTAACTTTTAAACGAATCGAGTTAGAGAGTTTTAACAAAATACAGGGTGGAACACGTAAAATTAAGTTGATTCTGACGATAAATTCGATTTTTCAAATTCAAAGATGGCGCCACGGGCGCTGTCAACAAAATTTTTTTAAATGGCAAAGTGTGCCGTGTTGCACCTCATTTCAAAGGTAATTCAATTCGCTTGTGTGAAGTTATCCACGATTTCTCAGCAGTAGGTAAGGCGGCGATTGAGCCAGACTGTGTGACGTCACACTGGCGCCAACTTCAGGGTGGTCGGTAAGTATACGATCTGCATTACCGGCCGGACACAGGTGTCAACTTCAGACCATTGAACCACAGTATGAAACCATTGAACCACAGAACGATACCAT
Organism: Pogonocherus hispidulus; assembly: GCA_963924545.1. Lineage (NCBI taxonomy): Eukaryota > Metazoa > Arthropoda > Insecta > Coleoptera > Cerambycidae > Pogonocherus > Pogonocherus hispidulus. The sequence continues at coordinate 33,377,839 of OZ004696.1, read as the reverse complement.
TGAACCACAGAACAGTAGATCAAGTGATCTGAAGTAATCCGAAGTGAACTGAACTGATCCGAAACCATGGAACCACAGAATAGTATGAGACCATGGAACTACAGAACAGAATGAGACCATTGAACCACAGAACTGATCCGAAACCATGAAACCACAGAATAGTATGAGACCATGGAACTACAGAACAGAATGAGACCATTGAACCACAGAACTGATCCGAAACCATGGAACCACAAAATAGTATGAGACCATGGAACTACAGAACAGAATGAGATCATTGAACCACAGAACAGAACGAGACCATTGAACCACAGAATGAGAACTACAGAACAGAATGAGACCGTTGAACATCACTGCAGTCAACATAACCCCACAAAATTTAAATAAAAGAGAGAAATTCAAAATTAGTATACAGGGTGTCTTATTAGTATACTTAATAACGGAGTATTATATAAAATACAGATTTAATATCCTTCGGACATATACAACATAGTACTTTATTAATTATTAAATTAGTAGAATGTTTATTGTAGCGTTTGAGTAGGCATATATTCAAATTAGAATTATTCGCTTCGAGACAGCAGAAGTTGTGCGCTTCGATATCTCCAGCGTTTACATTCCTTAATCCAACCATGCATTTAATTTAGCCGAACTAATTAAGCGTATCGGTTTTTCTCTAAAATATTTTAGAGAAAAACCGATACGCTTAATTAGTTCGCGCTAATTTTACTACAGAATCTACAGTAGTCCCTAGTATATATTTTATGTAGGTGAAATACTAAGATAGTTGTTAGAATGATAATATTTTTAAGTTAGTTTGTTGTATGTATACCATAATTAACTCTCTATTAATACAATTTAGGCAAACACATCAATCGTCAGTCATATAGTTTAGAAATGGATACTACTCATGTTTATGTTTAAGCATTCTTAGATTATGTTTATTTAACCCTAGGGGTTTGTGTGATATAAATAAATAGGACAATAATTTAATAAGATAAAGATAAATCAAATGAGGTATTTTACAGAATTTTAAAAGAGCTAATTAAAAATTATAAGTAAAGATACTACTACAGTTATATGATTACATCATAAGTTTATCTCCACATCGTCACAAAGGATAAACAAAAAAAACAACCATGCATTTTAGCCGTTGGTATTGAATATTTATTTTTTTTAGATTTAATATGTGTAGTGTGGGCACTTAAATATTGACTAAGTAACGAGTGTATTTTGTGTTGCATATATAATTAAAACGATGTTTCCTTCAATGTAAAAGGAATACGGGGAATATCTAGGTATGTAACTATACAATATTATTTTTCTAGATTACAAAGTTTTCTATGCATAAGCTTCCTAACCAACAGGGTACAAATCCACAGAGCAAAAAGAATCAATAGCTGTAAGATTTTATTAGTTTGAGTATTTGCAAGCAGTTATTATAGTTTTCTAACAAGTATGAACCTTCCAATTAGAGACTTTCAACCAAGTTTGATGTATGTAGATATCTCATAATTAACTCTCTATTAATATTATTCAAAACAGATTTACGTTTATGTAATTTTAGCATAGGTATTAAGTTTGATGTATGCGAATATATCACAATTAAAAATAGGTATACGTTTAAGGAATTTATAACCAATCATAAAATATACTATGAACAATAGATATCTAGATTTCAGTAATGTTTAGCAAAATATACCTAACTTATCAGGGATGTGTAATCATAGAGTTAAAGAAGTATTGAACAGAGATCTTTCGTAATGCAGGTAAGATGTACGTGATGTCCTATGGAGTTAGCTATCGGAATAATTGTTTTCTAGAGTGCTTGCTTACATTTAATGGTATATAAGGTAACAATATGGGCAATAGGGGTAATAACAATATGAAAATCTATAGATCTGGAGTCAAACAATGTAACCAACTGGGAAAATATATACTACAACAGTTTAATTAAATTTGTATGGGTAGTTTAAAAGGGTAGGTATCGTATGCTTTGTTTTGTTCTAAAGATTGTATACTGATATATAACAATTTAAAATAGCTTTTAGATATACATAATGTGATACAATGTCTTAATAATTTTAGAAGGTAATACAAATTATTAGCTAGTTTTTAGTAGGAAGTCTTTATGCTTTGAAAGCTGTTCTGAGCTTGGGATATATTATGAGAAGCCTATAATTTTTAATAAATGTTTAATAAGGAACTAAGTATTCTACTATCTATTTATAGACGATATACTGCGCATTGTACCTAGAAAATAAAAGTAAGTACTTACCGTAAGTAGCTTATTAATAACAGTTTCCTGATGTCACTATTTCACTATAGTTTTTATGAACAGATATTATATGTTTTATGTTTATGTTTTTATGTTTTTCTTATGTTTTATTTTTTAATATTTATAAAAAAAATCACTAGTGAAGTGTATACTAAAAAATCTTTTAATTTAAATATTTCACTTATAACAATTTTTAATTTTAAAATAAGAAACACAAGATTTTATGGTTTTTAAAAATTGCAACTAACTTAATATAATAAAATACGTTATGAATCGATTAGATAACTTTTATTCTGAAGAAATAACACACAGGTGATATTGGTATAGTATTTTGTTTAGTAGAGGCAATTTCCAGATGGTGATGTCAGTAAACCAAAAAGGAATATGAAAAAAAAATCATATACTTAGTTATAGTTTAAAATAATATGTTTTACATACCAGTTTAATTCTAATATCCAAAGGACTACCCGGGGAGTTCTTGTTCCCGGGTCATGGGTGGGCGTCCACCACACCTGAAAATGGTGTCCCCCGGGGAGTACAATCTCCACTAAAAAACATTTGCTTCCAGGGGTGGTGGCCGGTGGACAATTGCCCCCTGAATTTCAGGTAGGTGGGGGCCCACCAACTCCATTATTGGTTCTGCTATAAATGAAAATCATAGATTGTTATTATTTGCACAATATATAATTTAGTTACTCGAATTAAAAAATACTTTTTGAGAATGTTTAGAAAACAGAATTCCACTTTCTATTTATTCACTAGATAAATTTACTATTTCCAATAACAAAAAACATATATATTTGATTATTACTAAGCTATTATCGTTATTTATATCGATGTAAATTATTAGAAATATAAAAGATAATAGCAAATTTTATTGACTTACCGCTCCAAGACATTTTTTTTTTTCAAAACAGAAACAACAACAAACAAACCGGCTATACTTTTGCGGAAGTTTGCAAGGAAATGAGAACTCTTCCTAAGATAAAGCCATAAATCCCTTTAAAAAAATATCAATCAGCAAAAAAAAAATCACATGTTACAGAAACTCATATATCCATATATATATAATATTTCCAGCATAAAAATGTCGCATTAACACTATTGATGTCTTTAAGCTGAGAAAAAGTATTTGATTATGATATCTTAGACGCATCCTCCTCAGATATCATTCATGATCGAAAAGGAATGATACAGGGTGCACAATTAAAGTATGCAGAAAATTGAAATAGTTTTAATTAGTACAGCTTTAGAAAAAATTAGTACATCTTTATAATTATTTAGATAAATTATATATGGGGTTCTATATAATTAAGTACCAAGAAGAGTATAGGAAAATTTAAATAGAAGTTTTTTTAATAAGCTGTTAAAAACAGTTTTATATTGTAATGAGATATATTCTATAAAATAGCTAATGATTGGAAAATGCATAAGGTTCAAACAAACATTTCTAAGAATTTTAATGCAGCTGTGGATACGCATGTGTTCATGGCTTGGTAACAAGTGTCGACTTCCTGACTAAGTTGAATGCAGGTGTAAAACTGATGACTTTATAAATAGCCTATTCGAGAACTTTCTGTAGGATGTATAACGCCCTGTATAAAAGGCTAGATGGAAATGTAAACCTCCATTTTAAACTGTGCTGTGTGTCTGTGTATGTGTCAGTCCAGATAATTTCAGTGTATTATAATTATTTAGTGAACATTAGTATAGACATTAAGTATTTATTAGTATAATTATTTGTGCCTCCATAGTGATATATTAATGTAAGTACATTTTTAATATTTTTATGGTTTAAGATGTAGAAAGAGAAACAGCAGTCATTTTTGTTACTTCTTTCCAACGAAAATATGTCCACCCTATACAAAACTGTGTTCAAACCACGACGTGTATAGAGGTTATTGAATTCAGCTGTGTCATGCTGCTATGGTCTCAAAGAGTTTTTAGCTTAACATAAATATCATTTTAACATAAATATATGGTTAAGAAGCAATTAGACTATACTAAAGCAAAATTAAACATTTCCTATCAATCAAACCAATAACAAGTAGGTAGGTACGTTTTTATTGAGAATAATCAATACTAGAATATTTTTTTAGAATGACTAGACTTGAACTAAAAATGAATAATGATTTCTCAAAATTATATAACATTCTACTGCCAAATCAGTATCTGATGTATTTTAGAAAAGCTTCGAGCAATTTTGTAGACAAAAATAAGGAAAGCAATCAGAAATTTTTGCAATCAGATTTTAAAATCCCAGGAGATAGTTCGGTTTGTTGCTTTGGTTAATACGAAAATTAAAGTACTTTATTATCTATCCTTGCTGTTAAAGGTTCACTTTATCTACCCTTCTGGTTAAAATGCTACTTGATCTGTTGTTTTAATTTGAACAAAGCATACTTTAACTTTTGCTATAAAAAAATATATATTAGATATCCGAAAAAATCATAGGTTTTACTATTTATTATATATGTAATTGAGAAAGTTATGTTTTATTTGAATACTGTATACTTAAAAAGTATTTTTACTTTCAAACTTGCAACAAAGAAGGATAGTCGTATTTATCTAAGTCCCATTAAGATTTATTGGTAAATATAAATTAAAATTTGCGTAAAATTAATACCCGCCTTGGTTTGAATCCAGGTTCTAACATGAAAGTTTAAAGCCATTTCTCGATTCTACAGATTTCAAACTTTCCCGCGTCTCTCACACACACACACACACACACACACCATGTAGCTGACAGACGCAGACAGTTCCCCGTTTCAGCTGTTACAAACGCTAAGGAACCGCGCAAACGAGCTGTTTGTCTTAAAGTTCGCTCCCCACCGTCTCGAACAAGTATATTGTTGTAGAGATATTTGTTTTTGTTTGTTTATTGGTTGTTATTACGACTATTATTTGACATTTCATACTTTTGCCGGTGGATAATTGAAACAAGTCTAATAAGTGTTTTTTTTAGTTCTTACATTTTTTTTTTTTTGGTTTGTTATTTATGGCAAAGTGTAAAGAAAAACGGACTCGGATGAGAACATTTTTCCTATACAGGGTGTTCTAAACTTAATTTTATGTTAGGGAACTTAGAAATATACAGGGTTCAGGATCAATATATTATTTTTTATTTTATGGAATGTTATTTCTATATATCTGATCCATCTGATATTATGTAAATATATTCTATTACAGGTAGCGATAATACCTACATATATACAGAAAGATATGATAGCTCTGACGCAAACTTTTACAAAAGAATTTAGGTTTTCAGCCGCGCGAAAAGGCTTTCGAGCTACCGAAACCATTTTTATGGCCGTCTTCTTTAGGTTGAGTAAAACTAATGATTTATATTATATTCCTAAGTCAGAAAATTAAATTAATTTCATTCAATCAGTACAGTGTGTTCTAATTTCGTATGGGTAGTTTTTATAAGTAGGTAATATTGTTGTTACATAGTTTTAAAAGCGTGAATAGAGTAGTTGAGTATATTAATTTTATTCAATAAATTAGAGAGCGTTCTAATTTACATGGGTTGTTTATTTTAATTCATTTTTCTCTTTGGTTTTATAATGGAATATAAATAGAAACATAAATATAAATATTCTCAGTTTAACTTCAGTAGATAAGCTATGTTGTTACTTAGTTTGAGTAGATAGAACATGCTGTTTTTTAATTTGAGGAAACATAAATATAAATATTCTCAGTTTAACTTCAGTAGATAAGCTATGCTGTTACTTAGTTTAAGAAGACAGAACATACTGTTTTTTAGTTTGAGGATATCTGGTATATAAGAGGTTATAATATTTTATTGATTCATCTGATATTGAACACAGACGCAAAACATATATAAATAAATGGTAGTAAATACTAGAGGATAAATGTCTGGATGATTAGTCGCTGTTCGGTGATAATATATTGTTTAAATTATAAAATATAGAAGCAGTCTTCTGGCGAGGATTAATATTTTAAAGAAAAAGTATTTGTTACTAGGCGTTCAAATTCAATATACAGGGTATATGCATACATTATTTTATGTTACAATTTGATTGGCTCTTGTTGAGGGAAACTTATTAATTAGCTTTTTTCCCCGTTCAGACTAGAACAAAAATTATCTTTGCATAATTATATTAATTATTTATTATTAATTATATTACTTGGCATCTTCTGCTATAATTTACAATACAAGATTTCATACCTGAGGGAAGATTAGAAGTGTAATATTTTAATAATATATTGCATAAATGTATCTATATATATTCGAAATTTAAGCTTCGATTTCGTCGATTGTTTTTAAATTATTTCGTTATGTGTAAGGAACTTAGGGATGGTGCCTCTCTCGCTTACGAGAATAATATATTTTTAAGGGACTTAAAACTTCTCTTTCTTTCACTGTCCTAATAGAATACCTACCTAATTATTATATTTAGGAGGATATCTACATAACGAAATAGCTTAAGTACAATATGATATATAGAATTAATGAAAAAATGGGAGTAATAAAAGTCATATATACAATCAAAATTTATTCGATAAGATCTATTTCACGCAGCGTATTTACAAAAGTTTTATAGTCTAATCCCAGGCGTATGTAAATTCTCATTGCAATAACTATGTCGTTTGGTTGGTATCCGTGGTCCAATCTAATACTTCTTTATTCCTCAATGGCTTTGTATTATTTCCCACTGAATGCAGTGATGATGTTTAGTTACCCAATTAGCTTCTTTTTGAAATTCTGATGGAAGCGCATCAAATGAAAAAGGTGGTTTGAAAATATAATGACATATGCGTTCACCATCAAACCCCGCCAACTCTTTAACTATGAATTTATGTTTTTCCACCTTGAAGCCTTGTACATATAAGATTAATGGCATATTTTCAAATTTGTTAGCTTCTTCAGTACAACACTTTTCAAACTATACAATTCTATTGCTTTTCTTAATTGTTTCAATTTTTTCCTGTATTCTTGCAGGGTCTTTCTATATTCAGATATCATTATCAACTGAATTTATTATTTATGTTACTGAGTTTATATATACTAGACCTGTCTAACAATTTTTACCATTGGATTATATCGAACCGATACTTATAAGTACCGGTACCGGTATACAGGTACCAGTAGACCGGTAATACAACAACTTATAATACGGTGTTATCTACATCATAGTAAATAATTATTGAGCCATTATTAATTTACCCTTCGGTTTTTTGATAATCTGATTTTACCGGTGATTGTCTATGATAGGAAATAAAACAGAAAAACAACATTAAAAATTTATTAAGGATATCTGAACATTTCATCATACTCTATGCATTTGCACTTTTTAAATAAATTTTCTGATGCTTCGTTCGAGGTAAATGCCGAAAACTGCTAGGAAATAAAACAGAAAAACAACATTAAAGATTTATTAAGGATATCTGAACATTTCATCATACTCTATGCATTTGCACTTTTTAAATAAATTTTCTGATGCTTCGTTCGAGGTAAATGCCGAAGACTGCTCGCGTTCTTTGATATGTTCCACCAGCTGTGCCGCATATCCTTTTCTACGATGTTGTGGTAGTGTATAGATGTAATTGAACGTCTTTGGTCTCGAATGTTGGTTGAAAGGGTCATAGTCCATCTTTGACAGCAGGGCAAACGACACAGGTTTGCAATTCACGTAGATTATGTAACATGAGGGTTGATTATCTACATACCACTGGTCAACGAACATATCGCATAGTTTCAGCTTCTTTATTTCTCCCAGGGCTTTTGATTTAAAAAAGAATTTGATAACTCCTGTCATTGCGTCTAAACACCTCAAGCAGCTGAACGTAAATTAAACAACTGATGATGGCGCTACACCTATAAGATGTGTGAAAGAGGTGGGGGTGACTCGACATGATAACTTGATGATGAACTTTAAATAGCTCGAGAATGTTTTTGTATGTACGGCGACGTCAGACATGGTCTAAGGCGTGCAGTTATCATTGCTTAGCACATTTATCCTATCATTTTTGTAAATTAGCCGTTACTAAATTGCGGGTACACGTTACGTGTTTTGCGGGTACGCGTGACGTGTTTTGCGGGTACACGTCACGTTTTTGCGGGTACGCGTGACGTATTTGCGGGTACGCGTGACGTGTTTTGCGGGTACACGTTACGTGTTTTGCGGGTACGCGTGACGTTTTTGCGGGTACACGTGACGTATTTGCGGGTACGCGTGACGTTTTTGCGGGTACGCGTGACGTTTTTGCGGGTACACGTGACGTATTTGCGGGTACGCGTGACGTATTTGCGGGTACGCGTGACGTGTTTTGCGGGTACGCGTGACGTGTTTGGCGGGTACACGTCACGTTTTTGCGGGTACGCGTGACGTATTTTTACGTAACGGTTAGCCTTAATGTTACCCTTATTAGCCTTAATGTTAGCCTTATTAGCCTTAATATTAGCCTTATTAGCCTTAATATTACCATTATTAGCCTTAATATTACCCTTATTAGCCTTAATATTACCCTTATTACCCTTAATTTTAGCCTTATTAGCCTTAATATTAGCCTTATTAGCCTTAATATTACCCTTATTAGCCTTAGTTTTAGCCTTATTAGCCTTAATATTAGCCTTATTAGCCTTAATATTAGCCTTATTAGCCTTAATATTACCCTTATTAGCCTTAATATTAGCCTTATTAGCCTTAATATTAGCCTTATTAGCTTTAATATTAGCCTTATTAGCCTTAATATTACCCTTATTAGCCTTAATTTTAGCCTTATTAGCCTTAATATTAGCCTTATTAGCCTTAATATTAGCCTTATTAGCCTTAATATTAGCCTTATTAGCGTTAATATTAGCCTTATTAGCCTTAATCTCATTTACCGTTGGCTATTCAAAGTGTAAACATGTATGTATGTCACATTTGTTCACAAACTTTTTCGCATGGAAGTACACTTAGTCGCCACACTAACAAACACAAATCTGTTTTATTCCCCTGCAATTTGTGTGACAGGAAATTTACAAGAAGAGACAACTTAAATTTTCACAACAGAAACAGTCATCAACTAGACTATAAAATTTCATACGAAACAAAAACCAATGATCACCTTCCTGTTATAAAAAACTACACTCAGAAAGACGATAACAGTAATGATGGTAGCAGTGAACAAAATAATGGAAAATATAAGTCTGAAAGTACGTATGTTGATGTAAATAATAATAAACATCAACAACCTATCAGACAATATTATATTCATCAATCTGAAAGTCCCAATACGAATCAATCTAATAGAAATTACCATGATGAGGTATTTGAATGGGATGACAATACTGATCCTAATGATTTAGTCGACGCTATAAGAAGTAATCGACGCCTAGGGCTTGATTATCAGATATACATAAACACCCTACACGCAATGGGACTAATATTGTAATGTATTGCGTGAATGAATTCAAAGACAAACACCAAACACTGAAGCCCTGGGTGCAAGAACTGAAAAACCCGAAATGAACAGGTGGAAACGAGGATATAAGTCCAAAGGTCAATACACCACCACGTCACATGTTCACAATTTAAAAAAAAAACAATCTGCTGAATCTAACTCCTACTATATAATTAGAAGAGCATTTCAACAACCCTTGAAGAAAACGCAGAACAAGTATTCATAGCAGGTTTGCAGTACAACCCTATCTGTAACCAGTTCAAACGTATCAAGGACGAAATATCACAGATGTCACAGCTTTATGATAAAATTACGTGTTACTTACTATATGATTTAGTAGTATCAGTATAGTGATGGTGCAATAGTGGTCAAAACATGTGTGCTCCACTGCAGTTACATAACCTCAAACAGTTGTAAGTTCTTTTTTTAATATCTTATCATTATTATTCTAGAAGAAGAATGAGTAGAAGAAAAGCATCTAATCCACCTTGTGTTAATTGTCTATTTTCTATAACGGCCATATTTTTCTATAAGTGAAACATTTGATACCTCTATTAATTTATGTATTTTATATACGTAAATATATATTAATATTAACGAATAGTTATATATATGTATTTATTAAGTAACAGCTGTAAGAAAGTCAATGTTCCTGTCAGTGATGTCAGACCAGAAGAGACTGTCTGGGCCTCTCTCTCTTTCTCTCTCTCTATCGTTACCTTTGTTACAATACATTGTCACTGACTACGTTCTTCCTTTTTTTAATTTCTCACTATTTTTTTAAATTTACTGATCGCTATGTTTTTTTCTGTGTAAATAATAGAATCTACTGTGCAAGACCTTTCTTTACCCGTTAGGTTACTTTCTTGTTTGGGTCATCCTATATAGCTTTATTCTTTATACACCCTGTATACTAATAATTTGAATTTCCTGCTATTTTTTTTTTTTAGTAACCGCCATGTTTTTCTGTTTAAATATTGAAATTTACTGTGCATGTTTTTTTTTCTATTATTTCATCATACATTTTTTCTATAAATAAAACGATCTACTGTTCATAATTTTTCTTCAATAGGTAGGTTACTTTCTTGTCTGGCTCACTCTATATAGTTTTATTTTTGATTCACCCTGTATACTAATATTTTGTACTATTTTATTTTACTGGCCGCTTTGTTTTTTCTATTGGAATTTACTGCGCATGATTTTTTATTTAAACTTCTTCTTTTCTTATTTTGGTTCACCCTGCTTTTAATTTGATACACTTTGTATACTAATATTTGAATTTCCCTCTTTTATTTTACTGACAGCCATGTTTTTTTCTGCTGGAATTTACTGCGCATGTTTTTCTATTATAGTAGAAGATATATTGCACATGATTTTTACTTTGACTTCTTTTCTTATTTTGGCTCACCCTATAACTAACTGTTTTGGGACGCCCTGTATACTATGAATTTGAATTTCTGTAAAAGTAAAATGTCGCGATCTTGCTAACTTCCTGTCTATTATCTACGTATGCATAAAGCCTCGGTATTTTATCAAGTAGCTAGCAGGTGTTACTATATATAATCGCTGAATAGCCATAAACTATGATCACAATAAGTCAATGAACTAGAAAAGCAGATGTCAGAGCTTTATGATAAAATTACGTGTTACTTACTATATGATTTAGTAGTATCAGTGTAGTGATGGTGCAATAGTGGTCAAAACATGTGTGCTCCACCTCAGTTACATAACCTCAAATGGCTGTAAGTTCTTTTTTAATATCTTATTATTATTATTCTACGTCGTGAATCACACCAATTGAATTTCCCTCTTTTATTTTACTGTCCGCCATGTTTTTTTGTTAGAATTTACTGCGCATGTTTTTCTGTTATCGTAGAGGATTTTTCTTTAAATAGGCAGGTTATTCTTATTTTGGCTCACCCTATAACTAACATTTTTCGGACACCCTGTATACTATGAATTTTAATTTCGGGGGTTCTTTTCTAAATTTCTGGGGTGTCGTTGTGGGGGTCTCATTCTGTTCTGTGGTTCAATGGTCTCATTCTGTGGTTACATGGTCTCATACTATTCTGTGGTTCCATGGTTTCGGATCAGTTCAGTTCACTTCGGATCAGTTCAGTTCACTTCGGATCAGTTCAGTTCAGTTCGGATCACTTCAGATCACTCCGGATCAGTTCACTTCGGATCACTTCAGATCACTTGATCTACTGTTCTGTGGTTCCATGGTATCGTTCTGTGGTTCAATGGTCTCATACTATTCTGTGGTTCCATGGTCTGAAGTTGACACCTGTGTCCGGCCGGTAATGCAGATCGTATACTTACCGACCACCCTGAAGTTGGCGCCAGTGTGACGTCACACTGTCTGGCTCAGTCGCCGCCTTACCTACTCTCAGCCACGCTGTATGACGTGGTGGAAATTTTTTTTGGGATAGCGTAGTTCGAATCACCGCTTCTGTAAGCGGCACATTATAAATTTAAACGAGTTTAAAAATTGTGACGCATGCTATTTAGGAATACTGGGTGTTGGGCATCTGAAGGATGATGAAGACTAAGGTTAAGTTTTATTTGAACTATAATACAAATATTTTAGATTTGTAATTAGGAATGCATTCGACATTTTCCGTAGAACACATTTCTCTTATGCACCTAAACATATAGGTATAAAGGCAACTGCAGCATTATCATGGGTGCAGTTACAGTTATTAAAAACATTTTTGTTATAAACTGATTAGCTATTTTGGCTAGCAAATGTTTCCGTCCTATTGACAGTAATCCTTGAATATTTAAAAAACTATACAATAATTTTAAATTATTCACAATTCTGAGCACTGTACTGTCCCTAAACGTACTTGTTCACAAAAAAGTGCAACTACACATTATTGCCAGACATATTGGGAGTACAGGGATGCTACCATTTCTGTTTGCCTGCCCATCGTATTGGCAGTAATCCTTGAAAATATAAAAAACGGTGCCATTATTTTCAATTATTCACAATTCTGAGCACTGTACCTTCATTACACGTCCTTGTTCACAAAAATTTCCAACTATCCATTATTGTCAGACATATTGGGAGTACTTACAGGGATGCTACTAGTTATGTTTGCCTGGGCGCCCTATTGGCAGGAATCCTTGAAATTTTAAAAAAACTGTACCATAATTTTCAATTATAGCTAATTCTGAGCACTGTACTTTCACTAAAAGTCCTTGTTCACAAAAATTTCCAACTAGTCATTATTAGCAGACATATTGGGAGTACAGGGATGCTACTAGTTATGTTTGCCTGCCCGTCATATTGGCAGTAATCCTTTGAAATATAAAAAACTGTGCCATTATTTCTAATTATTGCCAATTCTGGGCACTGTACTTTCACTAAACGTCCTTGTTCACAAAAATTTCCAAATGGGCATTATTGGCAGATATATTGGGAGTACATGGATGCTACTATTTATGTTTGCCTGTCCGTCATATTGGCAGTAATCCTTGGAAATATAAAAAACTGCCAATAATGCCTAGTTGGAAATTTTTGTGAAAAAGGATGTTTAGTGAAACTACAGTGCTCAGAATTGGCAATAATTGAAAATAATGGCACAGTTTTTTATATTTCCAAGGATTGCTGCCAATATGACGGGCAGGCAAACATAAATAGTAGCATCCCTGTACTTCAAATATATCTGCCAATAATGCCTAGTTTGATATTTTTGTGAAAAAGGACGTTTAGTGAAACTACAGTGCTCAGAATTGGTAATAATTGAAAATAATGGCACAGTTTTTTATATTTCCAAGGGTTACTGCCAATATGACGGGCAGGCAAACATAAATAGTAGAATCTATGTACTCCCAATATATCTGCCAATAATGCCCATTTGGAAATTTTTGTGAACAAGGACGTTTAGTGAAAGTACAGTGCCCAGAATTGGCAATAATTAGAAATAATGGCACAGTTTTTTATATTTCCAAGGATTACTGCCAATATGACGGGCAGGCAAACATAAATAGTAGCATCCCTATACTCCCAGTATGTCTGCGAATAATGCCTAGTTGGGAATTTTTGTGAACAAGGACGATTAGTGAAAGTACAGTGCTCAGAATTGGCAATAATTAGAAATAATGGCACAGTTTTTTATATTTCCAAGGATTACTGCCAATATGACGGGCAGGCAAACATAAATAGTAGCATCCATGTACTCCCAATATGTCTGCCAATAATGCCCATTTGGAAATTTTTGTGAACAAGGACGTTTAGTGAAACTACAGTGCTCAGAATTGGCAATAATTGAAAATAATGGCACAGTTTTTTATATTTCCAAGGGTTACTGCCAATATGACGGGCAGGCAAACATAAATAGTATCATCCATGTACTCCCAATATGTCTGCCAATAATGCCCATTTGGAAATTTTTGTGAACAAGGACGTTTAGTGAAAGTACAGTGCACAGAATTGGAAATAATTATAAATAATGGCACAGTTTTTTATATTTCCAAGGATTACTGCCGATATGACGGGCAGGCAAACATAAATAGTAGCATCCCTATACTCCCAGTATGTCTGCCAATAATGCGTAGTTGGAAATTTTTGTGAACAAGGACGATTAGTGAAAGTACAGTGCTCAGAATTGGCAATAAGTAAAAATAATGGCACAGTTTTTTATATTTCCAAGGATTACTGCCAATATGACGGGCAGGCAAACATAAATAGTAGCATCCATGTACTCCCAATATGTCTGCCAATGATGCCCATTTGGAAATTTTTGTGAACAAGGACGTTTAGTGAAAGTACAGTGCCCAGAATTGGCAATAATTAGAAATAATGGCACAGTTTTTTATATTTCCAAGGATTACTGCCAATATGACGGGCAGGCTAACATAAATAGTAGCATCCCTGTACTCCAAACATGTCTGCCAATAATGCCTAGTTGGAAAATTTTGTGAACAAGGACGTTTAGTGAAACCAGAGACGTATAGAATCTACAAAGACGTTTCACCTTTATGGGCGACATGAAGCCGAAAAGTTACTGGCCATTCGTAGATGGCTCTGCTGGAATTTTACCAGCAGCGCTTGCAGCAGTGTCCATTGGAACTAAATTGGACATTCTCCACGATTGTTTCCACCGTTTAATACCAGATATCGCTAAATAAGGTTGACTGCACATGTATAGGTGCTGTCGCTGTTGCCGGATTTATTATATTCATAACTGGTGTGAAATATTATTTGTGAATATGTTTTCTTAACAGTTGTCTACCAAATACTTCGCATTTGATATGCTTACATTATAAAAATCAAATTACAATAATACCAATTTAAAACATTCTGTAAATGAAAGTTTTGCAAATGTAGTCTACAAAAGTATAATTTTTATACGTGTCATTAGTAACACATTTGATTATTTCATGGCGTGTTACCCGAGCGTCCCAGGTTCGATCCGTAGCCGATAACAATTTTTTTCTTAAGAATTCGTGCCATATGGACGTGATGCATACACATTGTCTAAAAATTATGTACTCAATATCTCCACAATCTGCAAGTTTGGGACTTTTGTTGCTGTTTGCGGTGTTCGTATAACGAAGATATAAGGTTATAGGTATACATACTACTGTGCCTACAAAAAAAGTAGGTATTTAAATTACATTACATTACATTAATATTGCATAAAGTATATGGAAATATCTCGAATTATATAAATTAGTAATTTGTGTAAACACAATGAAGGGTTGATGTGTTTATACTAAAACACTGATTACACTGGGTTAGTTGCATAGGTATAATAGTTTTTAAGAATGTGTAAAAAATTACACCGTTAAAGATCGTAGAATGTTTGAACTGTTGGTGTTTTATTTAGGCTTCTGTATCTTAACAATCTCGTTTATTTTTTATAGCTTTTTTTAGGTAATAACCAAAGTGTAGGTAGGTATATATGCTTTGTAACTAACTAACTAAAATGTCACTATTTTATAGAGGATAATTTTAGTCGCTGAAATAGAATTTTAGAACGTTGTTATAGAGTCCAATTTTACAAAATTCTTGTTTTTCGAATAAGTTCCCTTGGTGCAGCGAGGTAGGTACTTTATATACTTAAATCTACATCTGTAGGTAGGTATTCGTCGCTGCTAATACCTAATTTTTATATCGGTTGATATTCCAAAGTTTACAGAATATAACTATATCAGTTGGTTGCTCCTCTCCGTCGGAACTTTTATTTTTCGAGATCATAATCGTGCCGGCCGCCATCGGCCATCTACGTTCAACAGTAAAATCTCCTCGTTACGAGGGACATTAGAAAGATAGTTTGGTTTCGCGCCGAGAATATTTTGATTACTGACTGGGGTTTTCCAAAAGTGCAGCATTAAATTATATAAATTGAAATTATCCAATGGGTAGGAAGGACTATGTTCAAAAATACATCATACTAATTATTTATGTTTAAATTGTGCCTAAGTAAAAGATGAAACACTTTTGGAAACTGGTGTCTATACCGAGCGGCTAAAAGTTTCTAAGTTTCCTATTAGATTATTTCAGAGACCGAGACCACTTGGATTTAAATTTTGAAATTGGTAATAATATAATGACGTCCCTGTAGCTCTTCCGGTTACACCGAAAGTTGGCGTCAACTTTGTTATTTACAATGGAACATCGCAGTTTATTATCGCATTTTTGGATTTTAGTGTTACTTTTATCAAGTTTCCCTATTCCTAGTTAACCATTTTCGATATATTTTATTTTTTTTATATGTATATATTTTATAGTTTAAAACCCCGTGTTTTTTATATTAAGAAAGATAGAGCGGTCATAATCACAGGGGAGTCAGTTAAATTCATAAGCTTTCTAATCACATCTTCAGGGTTGGTGGTTGCTTACAGGGTGGTAAAAATTTAATACCATATTAGGTCAACTGCAAGCCATAAAAACTTGAATTTTTACATAGGACACCCTGTATATTATTGCATTTTTGGATTCTACACTTTCGGTCACTTTCGGTCGGTATTACGCTCACTTTCATCAAGTTTACCTGTTTTCGAAAAATCGAAAATCCTAACTTAAAACCTTGTGTTGTTTATATCAAGAACGATATAGAACGACAATATTAACAAGTGAGAGAGTTAAATCCATAAGCTGCATAAGCTTTCTAATCATACCATCAAGGTTATTGATGGATGCATGGATTGATGGATTGAATAATATACAGGGTGTTCCACTTAAAATAACAAAGTTGACGTCAACTTCCGGTATAACCGGAAGAGCTGCAGGGACGCTATTATTTCATTTAAAGAGAGCATCCCCAAAAAACCTCAGAATACCAAATTTTAAAAATTAAATCGAAGTGGCCTCTGAAATAATCTGAATATCATTCATCTATACTATTATTTTCAAAAATTACAAATGTTGTAATTTTGAATGGTTTGTATTAACTTTGCTGGATGCTGTCCCGGTTTTTATATTTTGCTTAACAAATTTTAATGTAAAATAAATAGAGGTTCTGATTATATTTACGAAATAATTTTTTAGTGTTTTTCCAATATTTTCGTGGCAAACTAATTCCTCAAATTTACTAACACAAATGTCTTCTCATACTACGAGCAATTATCCACGATGTTTCTAAATGGTACAATTAATACCCCTGATTTTGTGCTACTATAAGATAAGATTACAGCACGTGGCTTCTCTATTTGCTAAAATTGCTACAAATTTCACAGGAATGTTGTAACACATTTTCTTAAAAAGTATTCGGTTACAAATATTGCGAGGGACAGCTACCCTCACTATAATCTTCCACAGGCATTTTTACAAAAAATAAAATAAAATAAAACATAAATATATAATCACTTGTTTTTCTCATTCTATATCAATCGCACCCAACACTTTACAGGTCGAGCGTGAGCTCCTGTGTAAGTAAACGTTTGAGTGCCGAACGGTACCCGAGTGGGGTAACTTATTTAATTCTTATATAACTAATATAACACTTTTTTTAATCTTCAGTCACTACCTATATACACTATACTAACGTGCATTTTTTATAAGATTATTAAAAAAACTATACATTTTTATAGTTTTTATTTGAGCCGTGACTATTTATTGCTATTTATTTATAGCCGCAGTTGAATATTTATTCTATGAGGGCCACTATATTAAGGCCGTTTGTAACTTCACGATATTTATCAGATAATTTCACAGAAAATTTCTTGGTGCATTTTTAAAAACATTATTTTGAAAATTGTAAATTGCCTGTTTGCAATGTTAACTAAATTATTTTCCATTTTTCATTTATACGCAATCGCAGTAAGCTTCTTGTTTCAGCACCATCTGTTGATATTTTTCATAAGTTTAAGAATATAGGTCACGATCCTGAGATTTTTTGATCCTGAGATCAGAATAATAAGGTACATTACAAACAAAACACATGCACGCACATAGATAAAGTTAATTTAAGTTGAGGTTTGAGGTTATTTCCTATTCGTTATCGTTAATCATCAAGTCAAACTCAAACAGCTGACTATAATTGAAAGTCGTGCAATGCGCAGATATCCGCGTCGATTTCGGCGAGAAAATAACATAACATGTTGAAAATAATTTCTTAAAAAATTTCTTGAAAAATTTATACATAAATTTACTGTTTGCAATTGATGGATATTCATTATGAAATTTTTTTAGTAATTATTTTAAGAATTATTGGAAAAATATCATAAAGTGACAAACGGCCTTTAGAACAAATAATTAGTAAAATTCGAGAATATCTATGTATTTGATCTTATTATAGTTATTCATACATAATAAGAAAAGCTTATCTTTATATCCAAGAATATTACTTATTCTTATTTTATTTATTATATTTACTCATCAAAGTAAATTTTTTCAATAAACATGTACCTATAACTGTCCTCAGATAGGGTCACCGCATGTAACTAACTGTAACTAACCTTCCGCACACGCAAAAAAGACTCGCGGCAAGGCAAAGACAATCATTCATCTATATTTGGTACAGGTTTGGTAAACCGGAACTTTTAGTCCTCCCTCACATTTTTTAATATAACCTTTTGTATAGGATGCCGTAGAAAAATGAAGCATTCGTTTTGAGGTTTTAGGTTATATAGATACTTTTTTCTTAGGTACCAGTTTTGCAATACACATTTATTTAATCCCAATATTATTTGTTAACTGTACATATGGAGATATTGTAACTGTGTCCAATTTTATAAATTTTTTTGGATTTTTCTAATATTAAGAGTAGGTACCTACTACCTACTATGATGGTTTTAATAATAGCAGCGAGGTATAAATAGTGTAGTAAGTACCTAATAAGGTCTACTTTTATTTATTATATTATTGAATTCATTTATGTACACGGCATGCATAAGATACATACAAATTTCTTTTTTATAACGTAGTAAATATTTTACCCGAAATAGTAAGTTTAAAGAGCGTATGGAGGTAGCTCAGTTGTAAGAGCATTACCTGTTATGCCGAAGGTCCCGAGTTCGATCCTCGGATGCCGTTTAAAGCCAAAGCACTTTTTATTCTACCAGAATATTAAATAAATACAATAATAAAATTATTAACGTAGGAGAATTTATACTTCCGTGTAAAATTATTAAAATGATGTTTATGTTAAATCCGTAGCGTTCGTTAGGTTACGTCTGACAACACTGCACTATTCTCTTAAACGTGTGCGCTTGAAAAATTAAATTCCTGTATGGCAATGCGAAGCGATAGTAGAATTCTGCACATGTAAACTACTGGTACTGTGAGGGCGCAACTTGCCGGGTTGAAATTACTCGATTTTGATTGGCTAATTGTTATCTCGTATATATGGTTGCATAAAATCAGGAAAAAGTCTATACTTCAAAAAAATACATTAGGTGAACGGTCTTTGTAGATGTATAAGTCTCTGGTGAAACTACTGTGCTCAGAATTGGCAATAATTAAAAATAATGGCACAGTTTTTTATATTTCAAAGGATTACTGCCGATATGACGGCCAGGCAAACATAAATAGTAGCATCCATGTACTCCCAATATATCTGCCAATAATGCTCATTTGGAAATTTTTGTGAATAAGGACGTTTAGTGAAAGTACAGTGCACAGAATTGGCAATAATTAGAAATAATGGCACAATTTTTTATATTTCCAAGGATTACTGCCAATATGACGGGCAGGCAAACATAAATAGTAGCATCCCTATACTCCCGGTATGTCTGCCAATAAAGCCTAGTTGGAAATTTTTGTGGACAAGGACGATTAGTGAAAGTACAGTGCTCAGAATTGGCAATAATTAAAAATAATGGCACAGTTTTTTATATTTCCAAGGATTACTGCCAATATGACGGGCAGGCAAACATAAATAGTAGCATCCATGTACTCCCAATATATCTGCCAATAATGCTCATTTGGAAATTTTTGTGAATAAGGACGTTTAGTGAAAGTACAGTGCACAGAATTGGCAATAATTAGAAATAATGGCACAATTTTTTATATTTCCAAGGATTACTGCCAATATGACGGGCAGGCAAACATAAATAGTAGCATCCCTATACTCCCGGTATGTCTGCCAATAAAGCCTAGTTGGAAATTTTTGTGAACAAGGACGATTAGTGAAAGTACAGTGCTCAGAATTGGCAATAATTAAAAATAATGGCACAGTTTTTTATATTTCCAAGGATTACTGCCAATATGACGGGCAGGCAAACATAAATAGTAGCATCCATGTACTCCCAATATGTCTGCCAATAATGCCCATTTAGAAATTTTTGTGAACAATGACGTTTAGTGAAAGTACAGTGCGCAGAATTGGCAATAATTAGAAATAATGGCACAATTTTTTATATTTCCAAATATTACTGCCAATATGACGGGCAGGCAAACATAAATAGTAGCATCCCTGTACTCCAAATATGTCTGCCAATAATGCTTAGTTGGAAAACTTTGTGAACAAGGACGTTTAGTGAAACTACAGTGCTCAGAATTGGCAATAATTAAAAATAATGGCACAGTTTTTTATATTTCAAAGGATTATTGCCAATATGACGGGCAGGCAAACATAACTAGTAGCATCCCTGTACTCCCAATATGTCTGCTAATAATGACTAGTTGGAAATTTTTGTGAACAAGGACTTTTAGTGAAAGTACAGTGCTCAGAATTAGCTATAATTGAAAATTATGGTACAGTTTTTTTAAAATTTCAAGGATTCCTGCCAATAGGGCGCCCAGGCAAACATAACTAGTAGCATCCTTGTAAGTACTCCCAATATGTCTGACAATAATGTATAGTTGGAAATTTTGGTCTGGCAATAATGCGTAGTTGCACTTTTTTGTGAAGTACGTTTAGGGACAGTACATTGTTCAGAATTGTGAATAATTTAAAATTATGGTGTAGTTTTTTAAATATTCAAGGATTACTGTCAATAGGACGGCAAACATTTGCAAGCCAAAATAGCCAATCAGTTTATAACAAAAATGTTTTTAATAACTGTAACTGCACCCATGATAATGCTGCAGTTGCCTTTATACCTATATGTTTAGGTGTATAAGAGAAATGTGTTCTACGGAAAATGTCGAATGCATTCCTAATTACAAATCTAAAATATTTGTATTATAGTTCAAATAAAACTTAACCTCAGTCTTCATCATCCTGCAGATGCCCAACACCCAGTATTTTAGCTAAATATATCTTTAGTCCTAAATAGCATGCGTCACAATTTTTAAACTCGCGGAAATTTATAATGTGCCGCTTACAGAAGCGGTGATTCGAACTACGCTATCCCAAAAAAAATTTCCACCACGTCATAAATCGTGGCTGAGAAATCGTGGATAACTTCACACAAGCATTCAATTCTCTACATTCTCGTTTTTGAAAAATGACAACCGAGTTATCTGTTCTCTAGTTACAAGCGTTTGTATTAACGATATTTAAAAATTTTGCTTTTATCAAGTCTCCTTGCCTTTGCTTGCCACTGTCACTGAAACGTCAATAAGGTTCGAGAAAGTAGTTTAGCGTTCAATTTAAGAGTGTTTTTACAGGTTTTTTCTTATTTTTTAAGTTATTAGATTTGATAGATTTGATAGATTTAAGAGAAAATTTAAGAGGAGAGCGGTACTTAAGAATGCTGCGGGAGGAAATTTTTCCAAAGATAGAAAGGAAGAAGAATAGCAGGCAATAACATTCAAAGTATTGTATTTCAACAAGATGGAGCCTCGCCTCATTTCTATGGACCTGTTACCGATTTTTTAAATAACCATTTCCCGACCAGATAGATTAGCAGAAGGGGCCCGATAGAATGGCCGGCTCGTTCCCCGGACTTAACTCCTCTTGATTTTTTTCTTATAGGGATATTTGAAGTCAAAAGTCTACAGAACTCCACCAGTAAATATTAACGAACTACAGCAACGTCTGACACATATATGTAGAAATATCCCTGCCTCGATCCCTGCAGAAATTTTATTAAATATCAGGCAAGAATTTCAAAGTAGACTTTTTATGTGCCTAGAAGTCAATGGACAACATTTTGAACAACTTTTTAAGTCTTTTATTTTTAGTTTTAATAAATATTTGTTCAAAATTTGTTGTATGAAAATATTAATTAACATTTTATTCATGGATCAGATTAGAAACAGAAATGCTTGTAACTAGAGAACGGCTAACTCGATTGTCATTTTTCAAAAACGAGAAAGTAGAGAATTTAATTATCCTTTAAATGAGGTGCAAC
Organism: Pogonocherus hispidulus; assembly: GCA_963924545.1. Classification (NCBI taxonomy): domain Eukaryota; kingdom Metazoa; phylum Arthropoda; class Insecta; order Coleoptera; family Cerambycidae; genus Pogonocherus; species Pogonocherus hispidulus. The sequence continues at coordinate 33,355,455 of OZ004696.1, read as the reverse complement.
ACGGCATACTTTGCCATTTAAAAAAATTGAGTTGACAGCGCCCGTGGCGCCATCTTTGAATTTGAACAATCGAAATTATCGTCAGAATCAACTTCATTTCACATGATTCACCCTGTATTTTGTTAAAACTCTCTAACTCGATTCTTTCAAAAGTTAGCAGGGGAGGGTTACTTTATGGACAGACTGTAGTATAACCTGTGTGATGACTTGGATCATTTTGTTCTAAAAATCCTTCGAATGTCCTTTTAGTAAAATTAAAATTCGGGAAACATACTTTGTCCTTAATATATTCCTTTTCTTGACAACATTTAGTGCACGAAGAGTAGCCAGAATGCCCTTTAATATATAAAACACTTGACTTTGCCACTGTGTCAAATAAAAACATTTTAATTTTAAACTGAAAGATTTCATTAAATATAGTAATACCATTTGTGGTTAAATACTTAGCTTCGTCAACAAACTCTGAAAGAAAATCATTAAAATCTGCTGGTTTCTCATAACCATGGTAAATTTCCACTAAGACAATATTCTTTGTACTTTTAAAATGGTTTATAATACATAAAATTAGATATACTTGACTAGATGAACTTTTAGACAAAGGAAGTCCATCTATGTTAATAGATACTTCGATCGGTGACACAGGTTTTATATTGAAGGATTTAAAATGTCGTTCAATTGCAAAATTTATACCGATATGTGAATAATGTCCTGGCTTAACAAAACGAACATGACACTGTCTAGGAGTGTGTAAAAATGTTCTAGGATCTTTTGGAAGATTTTGAAATTCAGGAACTGTAGATTTCGATAGAATTTTGAGAAGATCTTTAACTCAACATGACTAATTTTATGATTGATGGCCCATTCTTTTAAGAGATCGGAGGAATTACTAAGTATGAAGAGGGGCATTAAATTCAACAGGTTCAGGAATGTTACTTTGATTTAAATCGATAGAAGCTTCGTGATTATCTAAAACATGCTCGTTGTCAATGTCTGACATAGAATCAAGCCTGACAGGGCCACTACCACAAGTACTTGTGCCACTACTGTGAAAAATATTTTAGGGTACGGTATTCTCAAATTCAGAATCAAATTGTGTTTCTTCTTGAGGGTACACAAGTCCTAAGGTAGTTTTCATAGTATTAAAATTGAGATTATTATTTGATATGAAAGGTAAATCGCTTCGAGATTGAGATGAAGCGTCGTTAAGACGACTAAAAACTTCACGTACCTGAGTGCGAATCCTTCTATAAAAGTAACTACGATTTTTAATAGTTTTATTCATTATTAATTGCCTTTATTGGGTACTAAATTCTATAGATATACTAAAGAATGCACTTACCTTAACAGTTGTTAATAAACTTTCAATTGCTTTCAATAGTAACACGAACTGGAACCACATATAATATGGTATAATTTCACCTACGCCACAATTCGCCACATTCAAGTTCCTTCCAATCACCGATAAAGAAAAGGCACGTAAAGGATCAGAGAAATTTCTAGCAAACGGCGTCTCCATATAATATATAATGGCCACAAATTATCCTACGCATATAATGGCGGCCTAATGTAGTTGGAGTTTGGAGTTGGTAACTGTGTGGTTAGTTGAGTTGGTGAAGTGTGAGCGTGCGCAGGCCCTGTTCGCAGTACCAAATAATATGACCAGCTTAATTATTGTGGGAAATTTAAACTCACATCCTAAGTCAGAAGTCTCATTTTATTTCTTCATATAGGTATTTCTTATGGGCTGTATGGACGAAATTTTGAGTTGAAATTTGATTATTAACAATCCGAGATAACTTCTCAAAATAAAAGATTTGTTTCGGTAGATACAATTTTAAATGCTATATATATATATGAATATATATGCTTTGAATATGCTACCTATGCTACCTATGCTATTTGAAACCTGCTACGTTTCATAATATTTTGCAAAAAATATTACAAAAATTAAACGCGTAATATATTCTCCTAGAAATATTAAACGCATATTTCTTCTGTATATATTGCTGGGTAGCTGTAATAGACATTACTCGAATATTCTTTTCAGAATGTTTTATAACACAACCGCAAGTCTTGGTGCAATTTCACAAAAAATATTTTGTGAGAATATTACATATATATTTTTTGTGCATATTACTAGTGCCAGCTTTAATAGATATTACTCGAATATTTTTCTCATAGTATTTTATAACGAATATTACGAGACTATTCTATAAAACAACGCAATATATTAACTCTATAATAAATATTACTGGAATATTAGATTCATAATATTCTATAACTAATATTACTGGAATATTATATTCATAATATTCTATAACTAATATTACAAGAATATTCTATAAAAGAATGCAATATATTAAACTATAATAAATATTACTGGAATATTCTATTCATAATATTCTAAAATGAATATATTAAGAATATTATGTAAAGTGTATATTTATTATAAGCATATTACTGGAATATTGACAATGAATAATCATTTTAGAAGATATACAGATTATTCCATAAATAATTTGTGCTATCTGGGAAGATAACACCTGAAGAAGTTTTCCAAACACTTGCAGTTTTCCATAACACTGACGTAGTTTCCCATAATATTGACGTAGTTTTCCACATAACACCAAATCACTATACTGCACTTAACGCGCGTTTCACCAACCAAGTTGACATCATCTGTAGATGATTAAAACCAGTTTTAATCTCCAGATGATGCTAACTTGGTTATCGAAACGCGCGTCGAATGCAATACGCCAGTGTTACCTTCACACCAAAGGTGCCAACCACTTTCAGGAGTAGTTTTCCATATAACAGCAAAACACTATACTGCACTCGACGTGCGATTCGCCAAATTGATATCATCTGGAGTCATCTCCAGATGATGATTTGGTGTTATGTGGAAAACTACGTCAATATTATGGGAAACTACGTCAGTGTTATGGAAAACTGCAAGTGTTAAAACGTATGCTAACACATGTCCTATTTACATGTAAATTGTTAACAACAAACTATAAACAATAACGGGTTATATGGAAGTGGCCTTCTGATACTATTCATACTATTTTTACACGTTATAATTTCCAAACTCTCAAATGCATCCACTATAATATAGTACTATTAATTTTGATAATAATAAAAAATATTCAATATAAAACTGTTTTATGTGTTTTGGATTTTCTAAGCTTTTAAATTCATAGGCCTCACAGGAAAGATACTATTGGGTTCTGAACAGAACTCTCTTCTGCATGCCACATATTACGGTTCGATAATAATTAAAGACGTTGAAAATATGTCTCAATGGAATTAGAAAACTGAAAGTACCATCGGCGTTTAACTTAGCCCCTTTCGGATAATCCCAGCCTGCTATGGCCTAGTGTTTGGAATCTTCGGGTGAATAACACAGATAGCCGCGAACAGTACTAACTACAGGGTGGGTTTTTGAAAACGAAACAGAGCGAATAACTCTCAGGAAAATTATTTTTTCGAAAAACGCCGAGACAGGTCGATTTTTTATCAAAAGGGGACATCTTTTCCCATACTTTTGATGCTCCAGTCTCACCCCCCTAGGGAGGGGGGGCAACCCCCCAAATATCTTAATAGGGAAGGAGGGTTAAATGACACGTCATTTGAAGGGTACTTCAATTCTCTACACAACCCTGTATTAGTTTTTTAATTTGACTGGTTAGTTTTGAAGATAAAGGTTGTTAATAAAAAACTACTTTTTACGGTTTTATTTGCAAACTTTTTCTACATCAGCCAATTAAATATTCAAATTGATGACCTCCAGCCTCCATACAATAGTATAAGTTTTGCACAATGCGATCACGTACGTTTTGCAACATTTCTGGAGTAACTTGGCGGCATTCGTTAATAATGCGTTGGCGTAGATCTTCCAGGGAAGTAGGTGGAGTGGCATAAATTTTGGACTTTAAATGACCCCACAAGAAAAAATCGAAAGGGGACAAATCCGGAGATCGCGCAGGCCACTCTATGACGCCTCTTCTCCCAATCCACTGATTTGCAAACGTACGATCGAGATACTACCGAACAGGCAAGGCGTAGTGAGGAGGGGCTCCATCCTGTTGGAATATCAACTGGTCTTCTAGATAATTTTCATTATTCTCTATAATGTGTATCAGCTCTGGATAAATGGAGTTTTCCAACAAATCCAGGTACATCTCCCCGGTGAGATTACCTGGTAAGAAAAAAGGACCAACAATGTGTCACCAAAAATTCCAGCCCATACATTTAATTTTTCCTGATGTTGTGTATGAGTCTCATAAAATATCCTAGGATTAGAATCGGACCAATAACGACAATTGTGACGATTGACATTGCCATTAACAGTAAATGAACACTCATCCGAGAAGCAGATATTAAAAATTAAATCTGGATTGTTAATAGCTCGTTCACTCATTACTACATAAAATTGTAGTCGGCGGTCAAAGTCATCTCCATTAAGTTCATGTGCAAGGTGAATCTTATAGGGATGGAATTTATGATGCTTCAAAGTTTTACGAATTTTGTTTCGCCCAAAACCGGATTCAGCTGCCATTTGCCTCGTACTCGTTCTAGGATTTATAGCAACATGGCCTAGAATAGCTACATCTTCTGCTTCATTTCTTTCGGGGTGTCGCTTTTTATTACTTACAGATCCGGTCTCCTGAAATTTGGTCACTAACTCCAAAATGTACTTCCTGTGAACATTTTTACCCAAGTGTTGCTGATTAAATATTTCTGCTGTCCTATTAGCACTCCGATTATTTGCATAAAAAAGAGCAATTATTTCCACTCTTTCTCGAATCAAATAAACCATAATGTCGACAAACTGTACAGGTAACAATAAAATAATAATTCACTCAATACCCGTTCTGATTGTATTATTTATTATTTCAATTTACTGCGAATAATAAAAGGAAATGTCACTCTGACATAAGGGGTGACACTCATGGACGACTATTGTATGGAGGCTGGAGGTCTTCAATTTGAATATTTAATTGGCTGATGTAGAAAAAGTTTGCAAATAAAACCGTAAAAAGTAGTTTTTTATTAACAAACTTTATCTTCAAAACTAACCAGTCAAATTAAAAAACTAATATAGGGTTGTGTAGAGAATTGAAGTACCTTTCAAATGATGTGTCATTTAACCCTCCTTCCCTATTAAGATATTTGGGGGGGTTGCCCCCTCTCCCTAGGGGGGTGAGACCGGAGCATCAAAAGTATGGGAAAAGATGTCCCCTTTTGATCAAAAATCGACCTGTCTCGGCGTTTTTCGAAAAAATAATTTTCCTGAGAGTTACCCAGCTCTGTTTCGTTTTCAAAAACCCACCCTGTATACCACACTCTTGGGCAATTTCCATCTCTTTAAAACCGCCGCCAATTACATATTTTACGGAGGAGAACATAAAAGCTGGAGTGTTATTTACAAAGGAAACATCTCCATCGCCGGTCTTTATTATTTTTCCATGCACAAGCAGTTGGCTATCGTAGGTAGCATCAAATAGCGTCGATTGATTGATGGCAATTTCAATTATTACGTCATTATTTCGGAAAGATTTAGTGTACGGGTAATACGTTCTCCATTCTATCTTGTCTATTGAATCGTCGGATTCTACCTTTCGGGAAATGTTGAACATTTGATTTGACAACATTGTATCCCAGTGTTTCCAAGAAACAAATACTCGATGTCGTTAAAGGATTTTTTTTATTTGTAGCAGCGACGGTGTATTGCGACAAGTATTCTGTAATACTGATGTGAATGACGTGGGTGTATCAATTTTAAATGCTGATGATGACTCCTGCTGCCGATCGAAAATCAGCACCGTATTATTACGTAAGCTTCTTTATCTCCAATCGAACTATTATTTCTTCGCCTTTAAAGTTAACAAGTTCAAAGTTCTGATCCAGCACAGCTATACAAATATTATATATTTCTCGCTCGTTTGTTATCGGTAGGTAAATAAGATGATTGGATGTTTCGTCGATTGCAAAACCAGGATCGGAGGAAATTGGAAATTCGAATATGGTGTGGGAGGGTCTATCGTTGTAGAAGGCTCCAGAAGTAATACTACAATCCAAGTAAATAGTTCTTACTTTTATAATATTGACTGGAAGATCTGAGCTGTGCATTTGGTTCGTCTCCAGCAACTGCTTGCCAGAGAATCCCAATATCTTACCAATACTATCTTTTGGTGCAAAGTTGATGGCATATTTACTACTAAATATTTCGCAGTTGATGGTATTATTATTTGGCTTCAAGGAAAATATTCCATCTGCGAGAAACTGGGACGTCGTCTTCGATATATCCAAATGGGTTCTGATGTACGCTTCAATGTCCCGAATTTCATAGGCGCCGGCGTTAAATTCAATAACCTTTTCCTTCGTTCTATCGTTATTCTCGTAAAGGTAAATCTTCTCACAAGCCTCGATGTTGGGAATGCTATTGTACGAGTGAAAACTGAGAAGAGCTAGACCGTACTCAGACTTGGGGTCTAAATGAAGTGGTGGCGCAAAATCAATAGATAATGTAGAGACGCGACTTATGAGAGTCAATATCGCGAGAAGCGTCAATATCGTAGACATGACTGATACAATTCACCCACTATCGGCATTTTTATAAAGAAACTGCAAACACAGATGTTCACAGTTAATCTGATTATAATCTTGGTATTGATCATTATTATAGACAATTTTCACCGCCGAACCGCCCAAATACTGCACCAGTTCCTTTGGTGGTTTTAACCTGCCGAACCTGTCGAAATATCTATATCCCTAAACCTAAACCCAATAGTTTTTCTAATATTTTAATTTTTTTAGAAAAATATTAGTTTTTACTCTTATAAGAAACTGACAGTACCGCCATTGTTTCTGAAGGTGGAATACTCAAATTTGGTACAAACGTTCTATAAGGATGACAAAAAAGGTATATGTAAATAAATTTGAGTTAAATGCTACAGGGCCTTCATAATAAATTTATACATTTCGACTATTTTAACTTAAAAAATTTCAATTTTTTTAAATGGCACACCCTGTATATTATTATTTTTTCTGATAGATTTTACAAAAGCCTTCAACTTTTATTGAGTATGTCATATACCTAGTTTTCATAATTTGCGAGTTATTTTGATTTTATTCATTTTTACACTTGTTTTTATTACACTAACGGATTCATTGGGTGGCCCCCTCGATCATGTGACTTAACACCTTCAGATTTCTTTTTGTTAGACCACTTTAAAGATCGTGTTTATGTGAATTCCCCTACAACACCAGAAGATATCGAAAATAGGATACGAGATACCTGGAGGACAATAAACATCCTTTATGCTATGGAACATGCAAGAAAATATAGTAACAAGACTAAACATGTGTATCTAAGTAGACGGGCATATTTTTGATCATTGATTACTCCATAATAATTAAAAGTAAGGTAGTTAGTAGGGAAATTATTATTATTTATATTAGTTTATGTTTCCACAATAGCGTAGGTAAGTGTAAAAAAGAATAAAATCAAAATAACTCGCAAATTATGAAAACTAGGTATATGACATAGTCAATAAAAGTTGAAGGCTTTTGTAAAATCTATCAGAAAAAATAATAATATACAGGGTGTGCCATTTAAAAAAATTGAAATTTTTGAAGTTAAAATAGTCGAAATGTGTAAATTTATTTTGAAGGCCCTGTAGCATTTAACTAAAATTTATTTACATATACCTTTTTTGTCATCCTTATAGAACGTTTGTACCAAATTTGAGTATTCCACCTTTAGAAACAATGGCGGTACTGTCAGTTTCTTATAAGAGTAAAAACTAATATTTTTCTAAAAAAATTAAAATATTAGAAAAACTACTGGGTTTAGGTATATGACATTATTAACAAAAAAGTTATAGAATTTCATGTAAAATCTAAAAATAAATTAAAAAATAGGGTGTTCCATTTAAAAAAACTTATGTTATATTCGCCACGCTTTTTTGAATCACCCTGTATACTCAAAAATAATTTTAAACTGTGCACCTTAATATTCTATAAAACTTTTGTATTTAACGTTTTTTCGTAATTCTCTAAACAAATGAGATAATGAACTTTACTCTATGGTTGACTCACCCTGTACAATGGAAGCCAAACCAAACTCTATATTCATATTTGATGATGTTGCATGCGACAAACAGAATAAGATACGCGAATATTATTCCATGTGCAGGCATAAAAACATCGACGCTACCTATCTCTGTGAAACTTATTCGAAAATACCGAAACAGTTGATTAGGGACAATTGTAATATCATTGTTCTCTTTAGACAAGACAACCTTAATGTCAAACACATCTACAATGAATATGTATCACCAGATGTTTCCTTCGACTATTTCAAACAAATGTGTAACGAATGCTGGACCAATAATTATGGTACTCTGGTTATTGTAAAGGATTTCGATCTACATAATGGTCGATATAGAAACTGCTAACATGCATTATTAATCAACATGAGTTCATTACTTGAAGATATAATAAATGCTACCAAGCGCAAGAAAAAAATAAATGAGTTGGCAAAGGTAATCAGGAAAAAGTATCTGGCTTTGAAGTTGGGTAAATCAGAGGAGGATGAAGCTATACAAAAAATGTTTAATCCCATTTCCGCCCCATTAAAACAAATAGTTGCCACCACACCTAGTTTGAATGAAAAGATACATGACAATAAACGTATCAAGATGGAGATGAAGAAAGAAGAGGAAGAAGAAGAAGAAGATGTGACGAGTACTTTAAACCAAACAAGGTTTCATCCCACTGAACATGTGGCATCGACGTCAACATCAAAGATAGAGGACGATGAATTTGAGGATTCAATAGGAGAGGAGCAACAACGTATAAAGGATACATCTACTACTTCATCTGTACTAGATGAATATTTAGATCAATATCCCGAGATGGCGCAGAAGTATGTAAGTGAACATAGGGAAAAGAGTGAATCAATAGACAGAATTTATGGTCCGGTATATGATGATTCAACACCTACGTGGTTATTGGGGCGTAAAAGAATGGATTTTGATTAAGCGATCAAATGAACTTACCTGTGAAGTTCGATCGTAATTATATGAAGGTCCAGTCCGAAGATATTACATAATTGTTTACAATGTAGTACATGCTTCTTCTACTTCCGAGCACAAGGTTCAAAGAAAATTTTAAAGCTTGCCCTGTCCCGTATTGTCACCGCTCTGTCAGGCCGGTTTGTCATCATTTTGTTTAAAGTACCTACCTATAAATTTTACGGCAGACTGGGATATGGGCCGGGATGTAATATCTTCGGACTGGACCTTCATATAATTACGATCGAACTTCACAGGTAAGTTCATTTGATCGCTTAATTATATTTCAGGTCCAGTCCTCGATATTACATAATTGTTTACAATGTAGATGTTCAAAGAAAGGAAGGGGGGCCGTAAAACAACCTGATCGAAAAGCATATTCTATTAAAGATATTAAGTACACTATACTCGTGTTAATAGAGATAAGCGATATAAACTGAAAAATGCAACAAACGACTTATATAATATTCTATACTAATTCGTGTTGTCTAATACAGTAGTAAGAAAACTGTCAGTGTTTATTAAAGGCCTATTATAAAACCTTGCAAATGTATTGGCTTTTGAACTCCATCCTGCGAACTTTCTCACTACATCCATTGAAAGGCCTTTTCTCGCGGCGGCAGAGGTGGAGGCATGTCTGACCGAATGAGGTTTAAAGACATCAGAATTGATACCCGCTGCTTGAAGGATGTCCTTCGTCCAACGGCTAAGGGTTTGTTTTCCTACTGCAGTGTACGGTTTTTTGTAAGATATAAACAATCTAGTCGATTGGGTTTGCCTCAATGGTTCAGTCCTGTCTAAATAATTTTTCAAAATTAACGCTACACAGATCCGAGGATCGTCAGCAAAATATGGAAGGTGTAAACACGGTTGTAATGATTTTGGATTGGAAGTTTTAATTAAGTCCGGGACAAAAATCTTTGCACCTGAACTAGAAAAATATATATTTGGGAGGTTTATCAAAGAAATGGTTTGCAATCGCTGCCCTGTAGCTAAGGCCATCAGAATAACTAATTTCTGGGACAATAGCTTTAGACTACTATCTTCAGAAGTTTTTAAGTATGTGAGGACTAATTGGGGGTCCCACGTACAGTTGTACTTTGGCGTAGAAGGTCGACGTCTAAAAATGACCTTTAAAAACCGCTTCAAACGTAAATCGTCCCCCAAATTTCTTGAAGTTATTAAGGAAAGGGCCGATCTATGGGAATTAAATGATCCGTAAATATTACGAGTTTTGTCGAATATATCCTGGAGGAAAGATATTATATGTACTGTTTCCCCTTCGAATGGTGAAATTCCAGCGTGGTTACAGTATTCCCACCAGTATTTTAAGGTTGTGTTATATTGTTTTATTGTATTGTCACTTAAAGAATTTTCCATAGTGGTTATTGCGTTTTCGGGAATACCATTGCGCCGAAACGCTTCCCTGATAGCCTCGCGACAGCCAGGGTAAGCTCGTTGGATAGGGGATGCTTCCTTTTGCTGAAAGGACAAAACAGCATATTATCAGAAGGGCCCAGAAAAAGTACTATCTAATAATTTTAAAAACAATGGATACCAGGATTGCGACTCCCAAAATGGTACCATTAAAATTCCTGTTGCTTGGTCGTTTACAATTTTTTGTAGAGAGCGAAGAATAAGGGAAAAAGTAGGGAAGGCATAAAAGTTTAGGTCACCCCAATGGACCGTAAATGCGTCTATATTCTCCGCCTCTGGGTCTAAGACCCATGAAAAGTATCTTTCACATTTGTGGTTATGGAGAGAAGCAAAAAGGTCAATTTCGGGAATGCCAAAATGATCTACTATATTTGTGAAAAAATTCGCATTCAGAGACCATTCCGTGTCGGCTTGCAAAGCACGAGACGTCCTATCAGCCTGCCAGTTTTCACTGGAAGGTATGTATGATGCGAAAATTGAAATATTCTTGATTTCGCACCATTGCCAAATTTCCCTAGCTAAAGAGTTTAACTTAGGAAATTTGACGCTCCCCATTCTATTTATGTATGATAAGGCCGTGGTGTTATCAGTACGAATTAAAATGTTGCAATTTAGCAAGTTTTTTGCAAAGCATTTTAGTCCGTAATATATAGCCTGCAACTCCAAATAATTTATATGGTTGTCTGCATCTCGGATTGTCCACCATCCGAAAGTGGTTTCTCCCTTACAATAAACTCCCCAGCCAGATAAACTTGCGTCAGTAAAAATTTCTAAATTGAAAAAATCCCTTTTGAGGTCATTTTTTACAATTGGAATTTTTTCAAGCCACCATCTTAATTCTCTTTTGACGTCATGTGAAATGTACATTTTTGCCTCATAATCTTGGTGATTTGAAAGCAGTGCACGATATTTAGCCGTCTCTAAAAGCTTTGTATATAGCCAGCCGTATTTGACCGCTGGGCATGCAGAAGTTAATAAACCGAGAACTTTTGCAAACTCTATAATTTTGCAGCTCTTGGTATTGATAGTCTTTAGAATACATTTTTGAATCTTTTTGCGCTTATCAGAAGGCAATTCCATTGTCATATTTCTGGAATCAAAAATGAAACCGAGATATTTAAATTTGGTGCTAGGAGATAGCACGCTCTTTTCAGTATTAATTAGGAACCCAAGAAATTTTAATAGTGAAGTGGCCAGAAGAGTGTTTCTGGAACATTCCTCCTCTGATAAACCCAAAATCAAGAAGTCGTCAAGGTAATTGACACAGAGTACACCCCTGGCGCGCAAGGACTGTACTACTGGTTTTAAAAGTTTGGTAAAAGCATAAGGTGCTGATGCCAAGCCAAACGGTAAGCAAGTAAATTCGTACAAATCGTTCTTATAGCAAAACCGTAAATACTTCCTGTGATCTTTTTTAATTGGAAGTAAATAATTTGCGTCTTTTAGGTCAATAGTAGTCGCGTAACATTTGTACTGAATTAATCTGCTCGCCGTTCGCGCATCCTCCATTTTGAAATGTGGAGCACAAACGTATTTATTCAAGTTTTTTAAATTAAGGATGAATCGCTTCTTGCCGTTGGGTTTATCGACCAAAAATATTCTGGAAACAAACTGATTACGTGCAGGGTAACATCTTTGAATAGCGCCAATTTCAATTAAGTTAGAAATTTCGGTTTCAATGGTTTTTTGTTCGGTATTATTAAATTTAGTTGGTGCAAACGGTCTTGGCTGGAAGGGTGCCTCAGAAAAAGGTAATGAATAACCTCGTATCCAACTCAATACAATTGCATTGGACGTGATTGATAGCCATTGTTCATAAAATTTATTTAAGTGTCCAGCATAAAAACTTACTTTTACTCCCTCCGTCTCCTTTTTTCCCCGTTCCTCCACTGGGAATCCTTCATGTTTTCCCATTGGTAATTTTTCGAGGTTTGGCTTCTGACCGGTACCAAGTCCTTCGAGCGACGGACCGGTCTCTGTGAGTTTAAAGGACGACTGGAAGAAGGAATGTTCGGATTATATGTCCGTATCTGAGCTCCTCCCCCTCCTCTATTTTGTCTCCTATATAGTGGAGCCTTTGGTTTGTTAGCAGTGATCTTTAGATCCTTGCTGATAGATTCAATGGTCTTTAATGATTTTAGCCTATCCAGTAAATCTGTCCCAAACAGATATTCTGATGGAATACATTTGTCTGCCACTTCCCTCAAATTCTTCATGTGAGGGATGATAAGGTTTTTCCTAGTATGCGAAATACGGTGGAAAAGATTCGTCAAGATTCTGCCAGAATCTAAGAGACTAGATAACATATTATTTTTAAAGTCTGCAGGTACTTTATCAATGTTAGTTAAAATATCTGTTAAACCTTTTCCTAAAGCGCAAATCCCTTTGCCTAATTGGTTCTGAACTTCACATTGAGAGGCATCTATTGCTAAATTTTGTTTTTGTAAGGCTGCATAAATTTCTGGATTCAGCTTCGGCGGGGCTAAGTTTGCTAAATTGGTAGGAATAGAAAACTTGTTTAAAAGAGTTAAACAGTCCTCTTTTTTAAGTCCATTTTGTAACAACGAATTCCATCTAACCACTAATTGGTCATGTAGTGTATCTTCATTTAAACATTTCTTTTCTGGATTTTCGCCAAGAATTTCCAGAATATCTTCCGGCAGCGATACATCATTGTGAATCACCAGGCCGTCAGCATCAAAATTATTTGTGACGCTGCAAGCGTCTATATTACTTTCAGAAGCAATACTCCTAGTATCGCTTCCAGCATCCTGTGAATAGGGAATTTCCACTTCAAGTGGGAACTCCGCATCAGCACTCGCTCGATCCAATCGAACGCTGTCAGGTAATGTCGACCGTGCGCGCGGTAGATTGTCACCGTGACGGGTTGAGGTACGAGAGTTGGAACGTAGCCGCTGTCTGGTCACGTGGCGACTGCCTGATCGAGATGCATGATCGAGATGTAGACAATGAACGACGGCTGAGTAGTTCTTTCTCTAATCTCTTTAAACGCTTTGCCAATTTCCTGGTATTTTCTGACTCACTACTGCTAGTTGACCTATTACGACTCCTTTTACGACTGTTCTTCTTGGATTTACCCATATTTCAGGGACTGAAAAGAACGTTAGTATAAAACAGAGACTGCCTGCCTTCCTTAAAAAGCAATCTCCTTCCTTGGATTATGTAGGAAATCAGATAGATGTCAACTAAAAAATAAATGTAAATGTCTACTTACATAAGATAGTCAAATTCCTCGGCTGTAAATTACAGCAGAGTTGCTTTTCTAATTACTATATCGATACGATATGTAAGAGCGTGGTGACTGCTCGGAGCACAAAAAACACAATGATGACAAACCGGCCTGACAGAGCGGTGACAATACGGGACAGGGCAAGCTTTAAAATTTTCTTTGAACCTTGTGCTCGGAAGTAGAAGAAGCATGTACTACATTGTAAACAATTATGTAATATCGAGGACTGGACCTGAAATATAATAGACGTACTGGAGACATAATAATAGAGGGACAATTCAAAGGTACACCTGGCCTATATCAACTAATTTTCTATAACAATCCATCTTTCAATAAGCAGGATGATCAATCATATAGGTAGATTCTGAAGCTAAGTGGTGTCCATCGAAACATCCGAGGCTATCTAAAAGGTACCACTTTGAATAAATATCATGATATTATTAAACCGTTATTTCCTAAACCAAGCCAACGTACAAAATCAACAGCTGGATCAGGCCTCTCATACGAGAACAATATGATTTATAATAAAAAAACCTATAGAATATACTTACTGGGACGACCCTAATGAACTTGTCGATCGCTTAAAACTTTTGGTAGCTTCGAAAAATGCCGGAAATACTACATACCACGACAATGATTGCCACTCAATTCATTAATAATTGCCATTATTAATGAATTGAAAGAAGCCAATTTAATTTATTAAGTCGATGACAGTGGTGATGATGATGATCCTGTTATATATAGTTGTACAAAAATGATTGAAGCAACACTTTCACGATAAGCCTCGACAAGTTTGGTAGATCTCTAGTGCCACACTCTAGCGGGGATGTTGGTTTTATGTTACAACAACAGCGTCATGGGTTTACCTTTACAAGCGATGGAAATATCGATGTGGATCATTTAAAACTCAGCAACCTCAAACCACCTACTAACGATAATGATGCTGCTAACAAAAAATATGTGGATTATAATATGTCTCGCCTTTATAATCAATTAAAAACCTTTCTGCAAGATTTGAGTCGATCTAATAGTGATTATACGAATAATAAGATTAAGCAGGCTGTAGACGAGAGAAATAAATTCATTACTGATTTAGCGCTGGCAGTTGATGTGCTAAATAAAAAAGTTGCTACTGTTCCAAGTGTGGTTGACAATTTGTGGCAAAATGTAGCACAAGAGCTAAAAGACTTGAAAAATACCATACAAAATATTGAGCGTGAATTTAAACAGTTTAAAGATAGGTAGTGTTGAAAAGCAAATGACGCAAGTATATCATGATATATCTAAAATTACAACACCAGTCAGTAGCAGTAACGCATCAAACATTGTACACACACAAAACTGAAATAATGTCGTCGCTGAAACATTCAAAGGAAAAAATTCAATTAGTGAATGAACTGCATAAGCCTACAAGAAAGAACTATAGGCGCAGGCGTACCATCATAAAAGGTTTGAATGAATCCTGGCAATCAGATCTGGCTGATATGCGGCAGTATGCCCGCTCCAACCGAAATTTCGCCATATTAGTGGTCATAGATTGTTTCTCGAAATTTGTTTGGACTCGACCACTCAAAACTAAGATCGGTAAAGAAATAACTGCTGCTTTTGACGATATTTGCAAACCGATCAGGGAACTGAATACTACAATAAAATATTGGAAGGAGATGCCGAAAACAACTACTCCACGGGAAATATGCCCCGACTGGCGTTGCATTACATCAACATCTCCATGGATGTCGCCACATCCTTCATCAAGACCAAATACCAGACAAATGGTCTTGATGAAGGATGTGGCGACATCCATGGAGATGTTGATGTAATCTCCTCTACGAAAATGTCAAAGTAGTGAATATAAAAAAGTTTGACATCAGCTTTGAACTGTTTGATCAAGATATAAAGGAAATTTTAATAATGGACTCATGTCTATTATCATCTCGTATTGCTATGTTAGATTCGTTAAATTTTTGTTTATATTATCATAATATTTTGGAACTAATTAATTGGTGGGTTAAAATCCAATAGAATAACGTTAAATGTAGAGGAAATATTTTTTGGGTTTTGTTAAGTAATGCTCTACGTGAATATCTCTATTATTAAAGATAATGTACTATCTGATTTAAATAATAAATAAAACTTTTAAGTAGACTGCTTCTTTTATTTTAATCAGTCTTTCACAATGTCTCAATCTATTAGTTGTTTCTGTTGCAAAAGTAAAATTATGACTTCACTTCATCATGAGAAAATAAAGTCTTTTAGTGATTTTACTAAAGATGAGCTGCAGCATGTTCCACTGGAATATATTGTTAAATATATACGGCCAACTACGGATAATTGGATATTTGGTCAAAATTACCATCAAGTTATCAAAGTGACTTTAATTTAAAAATTAAGCTGCCCTGCTTTGTGTACTACAATAGGCCAGACTGGAAAACGCAATGGGATGGTCCAGTTTCATCACAACAAGATTGCAGTTTTTGTATACGTGCTTTACGTCATCAATAAACCGAGTGAGTTGTGTGACAAATTTCAAGATGAAAATCTCAGCATTCAAAAGTTTTGTCGAGAAATGGTTGCAGCCGGCCAGAAAAGCTATTTATTCGATATTAAAATGTTCTTACCTCCTGAATATATTAATAAATTCAATATTGTAGAAGGAGATTAATAAATATAATATTACATTTCCATTCTAGTTTTATTTATTATTATTATTATTATTATTATTATTATTATTATTATTATTATTATTATTATTATTATTATTATTATTATTATTATTATCTACGGTTGAAATAGCTCAGATGGGAGAGCGGTAGACTGAAAATCTATAGGACCCAGGTTCGATTCCTGGTTTCAACATATTATGCTTTTCTTATTTGAAAGACCACCAAGTATTAAAAATGTGTAAACTGATTTTGTATAAATACATGAAGTGTATTGAAGAATAATTAGTTTAGTACTTCAAGTTTACCAGAACCTAGGTATACCTAACGTACAGTTTTTATTTCTTTCAATTTGCCTTTATTTTCAATTTATCTTTATTTGTTTTCTTTTAGTTTTTAGTACAAACATATTTATTGAGTTTAAGCTTAGTTGCGATTCGAACAAAGGTTATTGAGCTGTAGAAGGTCAAAGATCAACTATTGCAGTCAAGGGTTTTTAGCACTGAAGATTCTGCAGAATATGCCTGTTCCAGTGAAATATAAATGCATCAAATGCGGTGGAGAAACCGAACTCCCTAACACCAAATGTATTCCATGTGAAAGTGAAGAATTTTTTGTAAATATGGATAAATCTAAGCATATCCCAAGCTCTTATTTTCAAAAGAAATGATTTCAAATAAAACTATTAAAATGTTTCTGCCTGTAGAATATATTAATAAATTCAATCTTATAGAAGCAGATTAACAAATACAATATTAAATTTCCACCCTAGTTTTATTATTATTATTATTTATTATTATTATTATTATTATTAGTATTATTCAATACTACTTAGCTCTTAGTATTTTATTATCCAGTAGTAGTAGCAATAGTCATACGTGCATGATTTTTCTTCTTATTACATCATCCATCCTTTCTATAAACAAAGGGTTACCTACTGCGCATGATTTTTTAGACCACTTTCTTATTTGCCTAACCCTATAACATTAATTTTTGAGACACTCTGTATGCTACATATTTGGATTTCTGTAAAAGTAAAATGTCCCGACCTTGGTGACTTCCTGTCTATTATCTACGTATCCATAAAGCCTCGGTATTTTATCAAGTAGCTAGCAGGTGTTAATATATATAATCTCTGAAGAGCCATAAATGACGGTTGCAAAAAGTCAATGAACTGGAAAAAAAGATGTCAGAGCTTCATGATAAAATTACGTGTAACTTACTATATGATACAGTAGTATCAATATAGTGATGGTGCAATAGTGGTCAAAACATGTGTGCTCCACCTTAGTTACATAACCTCAAACGGCTGTAAGTTCTTTTTTAATATCTTATCATTATTATTCTACGCCGTAAATCATATTCTACGCCGTAAATCACATCAATTGAATATCCCTCTTTTATTTTACTAATCACCATGTTCTTTTTCTGTTATAATTTACTGCGCATGATTTTTCTTTACCCGTTAGGTTACTTTATTGTTTGGCTCATTCTATATAGTAAATCTTTTTGATACAACCTGTACACTAATATTTGAATTTGCCTCTATTTTTGATTTTACAGCCATGTTTTTTCTATAAACAGAACTGTTGCGCATGTTTTTCTGTTATAGTAGAGGATATACTGCGCGTGATTTTTCATTAATAGGTAGGTTACTTCTTATTTTGGCTCACCCTATAACTATCTTTTTTGGACGCCCTGTATACTAATAATTTGAATTTCCCGCTACTTTTTACTGATAGCCATGTTTTTTCTATAATCCGGACTGTTGCGTATGTTTTTCTGTTATAGTAGAGGATTTACTGCGGATGATTTCTCTTTAAATAGGCAGGTTCTTATTCTGGCTCACCCTATAACTAACATTTTTGAGGGCACCCTGTATACTAATAATTTGAATTTCCCTCTTTTATTTTACTGACAGCCATGTTTTTTTTTTCTGTTGGAATTTACTGCGCATGATTGTTCTTTACCTGTTAGGTTACTTTGTCAAGTGAATTGACATCTGGGGTTCCATTTTGTTTTTTCACAGCTTGGGGGCCCCCTTGTGGGGGGCGGAGCCCGGTCTCAACTGGCGCAATACCTACTAATACATATAACGACTTTCTTATTCTTAACCAATTTGTGGAAACAGTGCCTCAGAAAATTAGTCCTATATTGTTATTAATAACACCCGAAGTGAATGAACATTAAACAATGAAAACCTCAATTGAATTTAAACTCTTTTAAATGGTTCTTTTTAAAATAATGTAATATATGAAGATTATTAAATGCAAAGATAAATATTAATGCTTAAAGGTGAGTAAAAGAAAATAAGCCACGTGGTGAATGAATGTGCACGTGGTGTGCCACTAGCACGCAATATATAAATAATATAAAATTCAAATCTAATAAATTATTGGTGGAATAACGTAATGTATAATTGATATGAACATGCAATTATTAAAACTTAAAGTTATCGAAAATGTAAATAAATAAAGGCTTTTAGCACATACCCAGATAAACACAGGCACTCACAAAATCACAACTGCACGCCACAAGGGCCAAGAACCAAAAAGAAAGATTTTTGCCAGTCGGGTTTCTCGACCGTGTTTATTATGGGGCTGGCCCGCAAACACCTGGGAGCGCGCACCACTCAAACGTATACTGGGGCTAGGTAAAATCGCCGCTCCAGCGACAGTTCATGAACTTTACAAAAAGCTTACCTATAAGTTAATTAATTTAGAATATGAAAAATAGTGTGACTTTCAGAGGAGCATGTTCTTATCAATTAGCACTAAATTTATTAAGAAAATGTCACAAAATAAAAACTGGAAAGATTAATCAGTAACACGTCAAAACAAGATGTTCTTCAATAAATTCTCACCATTGTAGGAAATCAGTCCTCACAGTCGTTTGATAAAGAAAAAATTGATCTCCTTAACAATGAATTTGCAGTACCTGCCTCTGAAGGCGTTTTCGATGAGATTGTTGCAAGTGTTGAAGGTTCAATTCAATCCCTTCCTGATTCCTCTAAAGGATTTGCCAGAGAAGCTTGCAGAAATCAAATCTCGACAAATTCACTATGTATAGAAAAATAATAAAACCGGCTGCGTAAAAAAGATTGTTTTTACACAAAAGCTGATAAGGGTAATAAGGTTGTTATTTAGGATAAAGAGGACTATTATGAAAGGGTAGACAACCTGATATAATGGCCCTTATAATAAACTTTCTAGAAATCCATTACCAAAAATGATACTGAAGTTAGAAATGTACTTAAATCCTGCAACAACCGTATTATTACTCCGGCTTTAAATAGAAGGTTAGATGTATCTAACCCAGGTGTACTTAGATTGTACTGCTTGGCTAAGATTCATAAACCAGGGAAGTCGGTGCGTCCCATTGTTTCATCAATTAGATCGCCGACTGACCACCTATCATAATGGTGAAACTTTACCCATTGCTGCGATTAATTCCAATGATTTCGTTAATAAGGTGAAAAAAATCCAGTTGCAAGAATATGAAGTGTTCCTATACCACAGACCTTGGACTACCTTGGGGATCAAAAAGATGAAGTTAGACAATATATTCAATTCACTAAGCTTTCCATGATCCAAGTAGCTTTCAATTCAATGGTAATTTCTTCAAACAACATCTACAATACATGTACAACAAGGTACAGCAATAGGGAACTCTTTGTCACTATTTATTGCCAATCTCTTCATGAAGAGATTTGAAACGGAGGCAAAAGAAGAATTGAATATTTCCTCGGGGTTTGGTTTAGATATGTGGATGATAATTTTGCAGTGCTTAATACAAAAAGTCACTGATATTGACAACTATGTTTCTAAATTGAACTGTCGCTTCGGGCCAGTTAAATTTATATATTAAATTGAAAATTCGGACAACTACCATTCTTATATGTATTAATAATTAGAAATTATTGTGAAAATAAGTTAGAATTTGACATATACAGAAAAGATACTAGTACTTTAAGATATATCCTTAAGGACTCTCACCACAACACAAAATTGCGAGTATTAAATTTTTTAATTCATCGCCTATTAAGCTTCGCCCTACATAAGGAAAGGTTTGAAAAAGAAAAAGCATTGATTAGTGGAAGTAAACGATGTTCTATAGTTTTAATTGATAAAATAATTAAAAAATGTAAATTTAAAGAGACACTTTAAAGAGATGAAATTCCTCGACTTTTCAAAATTAAAGAGAAAATCCAAAGTTCGTATCTCTTCCATACAATCTTCATTTCACCCGTGGTTTTGGGAAAGTTTTCTAGGAAATCAAAAAGACAAATAGAAACTAAGATAAAGTCAAGGATTTACGAAATTAGCTGTAAAGACTGCAATCCAAAGTATGTTGGACAAAATAGTAGGTCAATTCAAACTAGTTTAAAGGAACATATGGCCCATCTCAAATATGGAAGAATAGTTAAGTTTAGTGTCGCCCTATATGCGTTTGCGAACAAACATAAGATACAGCTGGATGTATCTTAGAGTCTGGAAATTACAAAGTGTAAAAATAGTATGAACAGTGACAGAGGGTTAATAGTGACAGCCCGCTTTATTATTTATCCATTGCGATGGTTCACTGAGCCATCGCCACGGTTCACTGAACCATAACAATAGTTTAGATGTAAATAGGCAGTAATGTTAGCATAAATTTAGTTTTAATCACCTCCAGATGATGGCAACTTGGTTGAGGAAACGCCCGTCGGGTGTGTTGTGTAGTGGTTTGATAATTTGTGGAAAACTACGTCAATGTTATCTTCACACCAAAGGTTCAAGTTTAAATTCAGAACTCAGACTCGGTATATTCTCATATACCTGCAGGTAAAACGGTATGTTTTGTTGCTACACCTATGGTTCAGATATAAACATAAATTTAAACAAAATAATAATAATAATATATTTTTTATTACGACTTATGATACATAGCAAATTTTTTTTCTAGATACTTATATTATCATTTCAGGATATCTCAATGTAGGTAGATAGCCATATTCATTTCTAAGATGGACAGATTCTAAGATTTCATGTTTTGTGTGTGTGATTTTAGGAAAAGGTATAACGCCTGAAACGGGGTAATATTACCGAGCTGACGAAGCATTGCTTTTTCCCTCTATCTTAGAAATAAATAGAATACAAATCTATAAAGCTCTAATCATTTTTTCTTAGGTACATTATCACACTGACTTGATGTATCTGAAGAATTATGTAATTATGTTAGTGTTAGTGATGCCTTGAAATTATGTCTTCTCTATCGTTGGCGGTGTGGGTGAATTTGCAATATTATATGACGTGATTGTCCTAAAGTTCTCATATTGCTTAATATCCATGGGATGCATAACAAGTATAGGATCCTCATCTTCTCTAATAATGCATTCGCAATCCATTTCATTACATTTAGAACATTTTTCCATCAAATCTGATTTTAGTGATTTTTTTAATTTCTGAAATAAAAAAGTATGTAATATATAAGATATATCAAAATAAATACTCATACATATATATAGGGTGTAACTTTAAGTGGGGGTCATTTTTTTATGTGTAATAGTACACGTTCCCCTGAGTACCAAGCTGCAATTAGTTTTATTTTATTCAGATAACTAGCCGAGTTATAATTACTTTTTTAAAATGCACCTAAATGCTGGTGCACGGCGCTACTGAACATCACCTCGTCCAAACAATATTTACAATACTCTGACAGGATACTAGGCGTTTGCGGGGTTGCCATACAATTAATCATATGTGACACAATGAACCAAGTTTTGTAGCCAAATTATTTTTGTACAAATCTGCGCTGTTATTTACCATAGTTTTTGTTAAAATTGATTAGGATACGTTACTAAGTTTAAGTACGTAAGATTTTAAAATAATATTTTTATTATGTTTGATAAATTGTAACTAAATAATAATGAATGTATTTACTTAATCTCATAGAACTAAATTGAAGTTTTTAATAAACATGTTCTTACATTTTTTAAAGCACAGCTTAAAGATATCTATGTCAGTGTCAAAATTGTGTAACATTGACCTTGACCGAGTGGAATATGCATATGCACTTTTTTCCTAAATAGCGCGGGTATAGTCTTTATAATCTAAATTGAAACTGCATAAAAAATTCCGACAAACGATAAAGTGCGTAAACAAAGAGGCCGCCGTCGAAATGCAGGTGTTTCTTTGGTCTTTAATGTTAAATAACATTAAAAATATTATTTAGTGGAGTGTAAGTGTATAACCTAATAAGTTGTTTTTGGTGAAATATTTTCGTGTACTCCTGTGTTATTTTCAGTGTTTACCGATAGTGAAGTGAAGTGATATTCTGAAAAGAAAATGTATACGAATCAAGAGAAGGTGGATATGATTAGGGCTTACTTTTTGTCCGGAGAAAGTGGTGCCGCCGCTAGAAGAAGATATCAGATGGATTATCCAGAGCGACGAGTACCCAACAAAAAAATATTTGTAAGATTGGTGCAACATTTGGGAGATCATGGGACCTTCGATCGTCAATATGCCAACGTTGGACGAGAACAAACTGAAAGAGTGAGAAATTTGGAACCCGAAATTTTAAAGAGGATCCCGGTACCAGCACTCGAAGAATAGCCACAAGGTATGAAGTATCTCATATGACTGTTCAACGAACGTTGAGGATTAATGGATTATATCCCTTTCATATGCAATAAAATACAATCGTTGAAACCCGAAGATTTACCAAGGCGTGTAGAATTCTGTGAATGGTATCAGAGAAAATGCAACGAAGAGGGAGACAACTTTTCTAATTGTGTATTATGGACCGATGAAGCGGGTTTTACAAGAGATGGAATATTTAATATTCATAACACACATTTTTGGTCTGATGAAAATCCTCACGCGACTAGAGAGATACATAACCAAGAAAGGTTTTCAATAAATATTTGGGCAGGAATAATTAATAATACTCTGATAGGACCGTACATAATGGAGGATGGACTCAATGGTGGAATTTACCTTAATTTTTTAAGAGATGGACTGGAAGATTTACTGGAAGACGTACCATTGAATGTCAGAAGAGATTGTTGGTATCAACATGATGGAGCACCACCACACAGCGCACGAATTGTTACCGAATGGTTAAACGAAAATTATCATAATAATTGGATAGGACGTTTCGGACCCGTACCTTGGCCACCAAGATCGCCAGATTTAAATCCGTGTGATTTTTATCTGTGGGGACACATGAAAACTTTAGTTTATGCATCGCCAATAGAAGATATTGAAGAACTACGTCGAAGAGTGCGTAATGCAGCGGATCACATAAGACAGAATATGGATCTTAATAAGGTAAGACCGAGAAATAGTTATTTTCACTCTTGTGTGGGATTTTCTTCTTCTGAGGTGAGATGTTTTAACTCAAAGAAGAATCAGGGTGTGAACTTGTAAAAATTGTTCTCAAGTTGGCAATAATGTGATTGCTTTGAAGGTATTAATTCTTGAGCTTCAGAGAGATATCCTTGAACTGAAAAATCAGTCGAATAATGGAACTATTCATGATAGCTTAGACCTAGAGGATGTTGTTCAGGAGATGCAGGATCGTGAGTCAAGGAAAAATAACTTAATAATATTTAATTTTAAAGAACAGCCGTCAAATTTATCTAAGGAAGAAAGGTCAGCTGCTGATCAGACTGGGATGCAGGACCTACTGAAGTTTATTGAACCGGCTATTAGTCACGCAAATATAAACATGTTTAGATTGGGACGTTATGATGTTAATAGAGCTCGACCACGTCCTTTAAAAATAGTATTTGATAATGCGAATCATGTTCAGAACTATTTGAGAAAATCCAATAAGCTTAAGGATAACGATGTATTTAAGTATATCTCTATCTCACTCGATAGAACTCCAAAGCAAATTTCGCATTACAACAAATTAAAAGAAGAACTGTCTGTGCGCAAACAAGGTGGTGAGGAGGTTGCTATTAGGTATATTCGTGGGTCTCCTAAAATAGTTCCGTTAAACTAGAAGTCCTCAATTGCAGAACAACTTTATCGTACTACTATCAGAATGTTCGTGGCTTAAATACAAAGAGACAACTGAGATCCAAACCGCTACATCAATTTGTGAGTATACAGGGTGTCCACCTAGTGCGCGTAAGTCCAATATCTGGGTTAATAAAAGAGATAACTTAATTTTTTTTCTACAGGGTTGTCTAATATCCCGAGCTGCACAAAATGAAAATATATTTACATATTCAGGGTGTTCAGTTTTTCCTGGACAGGTACCAACTTCGTTTTTCTAAATGGAAATATATATTTTTTATTGCTTTTTCGAACTAAACCCTTGATTTTAGTAGGACTTTCATCAGCCTTCCCTATACCTAACTTAAACTGTTTTTGAAATATTGACTGGTGAATATTGACATTTTTGCAACTTTGACACCCTATAAAATCTAAACGGTTTGAGATCAAGCAAAACGGTTTGCACATTCCTATCTTAACTTTTTATAAGCTATCGTTTGATACTAATTTCAAATTTATCCAAGAATTAAAAATTTTCAAAATTTTCGGAAAATTTTTAATTCCTGGATACATTTGAAATTAGTATCAAACGATAGCTTATAAAAAGTTAAGATAGGAATGTGCAAACCGTTTTGCTTGATCTCAAACCGTTTAGATTTTATAGGGTGTCAAAGTTGCAAAAATGTCAATATTCACCTGTCAATATTTCAAAAACAGTTTAAGTTAGGTATAGGGAAGGCTGATGAAAGTCCTACTAAAATCAAGGGTTTAGTTCGAAAAAGCAATAAAAAATATATATTTCCATTTAGAAAAACGAAGTTGGTACCTGTCCAGGAAAAACTGAACACCCTGAATATGTAAATATATTTTCATTTTGTGCAGCTCGGGATATTAGACAACCCTGTAGAAAAAAAATTAAGTTATCTCTTTTATTAACCCAGATATTGGACATACGCGCACTAGGTGGACACCTTGTATGTTGATTCTAAGTGAGACATGGCTATCGGATAGTATTAATGACAGTGAACTTGTTCGTTGTTCATATAACGTTTTTCGCTCAGATAGACACTTTGAAGCTGCTGGCCTCTCAAGGGGAGGTAGAGTTCTACTTGCAATTAAGGCTAATATTACTGCAACTGCTCTTGATCTTACTAGTTTCAGCACGTCATTTCCAAATATTGAGATATTAGGCTGTAAATATATTGTTGATTGCTTTGTGTCGTTTGCTTTTGTAATTTATATATCTCCTCGAATATCGATTCACGAATACCAATTGTTCTTTGAGGATCTCATGTCTCTTAATTATATGCATAACGATAATGTGTTTGGTTATAGGTGATTTTAATGCTCCTTTATTTGGGCTTGTAGTTATTGATGGTAAAAATAAAGCTTTATCTGATTTTATGAGCTTCTTGGGATTTAAACAGTATAACTGTATAAAGAATGTGAACGATAGAATGCTTGATTTAGTATTTTTTTCTAATATTGTCTGCGAGGTACATAGAGATGACACTCCTATTGTCAAAGATCACCATCATCCTTCGTTAATTATAAATTTGACATGCCAACTTTCTACTTTTGTAAATTTTAAATCTCATCGAAGTAATACGCCTAAGTTGTATAATTTCAGAAAAGCTAATTTTCCATTAATGTACGATATGTTATCTAATATTGATTGGTCCACTTTGTATAATTGTGATGAAGTTAATTCTGCTTGTGATGTATTGTATCAGTATATTTATCATGTGTTTGACACTACAGTGCCGCTGCGTAAAAATTTCAGTAGGAAATATCCGAAATGGTTCAATAGGGAAATTATTAATAATATCAGATTAAAAGAGATTGCTTTTAGACATTACAAACGTCACAAGAGCACTTATCATTTCGAGGAATTCAGACGGCTACGTTCTCTGATAAAAAAGCAAGTCGACAAAGAATACAAAAAGTTCATAGCAGATACTGAGGGAGCCATCAAATCCAACTCTACAATATTTTGGTCTTATATTAATTAATACAAATAAGGAAAAACTAGAATACCCGGTGTTGTAAAACATGATGATGTTTCATATGAGAGTCCTGAGGCTATTGTTGATGCTTTTGCCGCTTTCTTTCGCAGTGTTTATACCGTCTCAGATCCGTTATATTCACATAATTATACACCTAACTATTCACACAACAATTTAAGATGTGCGTAGTAGCTTAAAAAAGTTGAATAATAAATTGACAGCTGGCACTGACAATGTGCCTAGTTTTATTGTGAAGGACTGTGCTAGTGTTTTCATGCAACCCTTGATTTTCATTTTTAATCTCATATTACAATCATCTAACTTTCCTGATCTGTGGAAAACTGCAAAGGTCTGTCCAGTTCTAAAGAAAGGTGATCCTGCTCTTTTACATAATTATAGACCAATTTCAATACTTTGCAATTTTGCTAAGCTTTTGGAAATTATTTTGTATGATAAAATATATAAGGAAGTAGGGCCTCACATTTCTCTTAGCCAGCATGGATTTATGAAAGGAAGATCCACTGTGACCAACCTTTGTTACTTCACTCAGTACGTGTCTGAAGTCCTAGATGTACAGGGTCAGGTTGATGCAATATATCTAGATATTAGTAAGGCTTTCGACCAAATAGATTTATATTTGCTTTTAAAAAAACTTGAATTTTTAGGCTTTTCTGATTCACTTCTTAAACTTTTTAGCTCATATCTATTCAACCGTAAGCAGTTTGTCAAATATGAGGGTGTTGAATCTAACAGGTACCAAACTACGTCTGGGGTGCCGCAAGGTTCTAACTTGGGTCCCGTGTTATTTCTTATTTTTGTCAATGATTTAACTCACTCTATTCATAATGACAAACAGATGTTTGCTGATGACCTGAAAATATTTGGTAAGGTGTCCAGTGTCTCAGATTGCTTCAATATTCAGAACGATATTATGACTGTACAGTTGGGGTGTTCTAGTAATCACTTATGCCTGAATATATCTAAGTGTACGGTTGTGTCTTACTCTAGGAAAAAAGACATTGTAGAGTTTCAGTATTATATAGGTACATGCTATAGTAGATGCTATGAAACGAAAGATTTAGGCATTTTATTTGATACTAAATTAAGTTTTGTTTCACATGTGGAGCATGTGGTGTCTGGTTCCCTCAAAATGTTAGGTTTTATTATTAGAAGCTGTAAACATTTCAATAACATCTCAAGCTTGAAAGAACTATACTTCGCATTTGTAAGATCTAAATTAGATTATGGATGCCTTATATATTATCCGATTTACTTGATTCACATAAATCATATTGAATCAGTGCAAAGGAAATTTGTAAAATATCTGATTTATAAAGAGGATGGTGTATATCCTGAGCAAGGTATTGATAATGCTTTCATATTGAATCGTTATAATATTCCGTCTCTGCAAACTAGGCGTATGATATTGTCTATAAAGTTCGTTTACAACTTGATTCATAATAAAATTGATTCACCAGCTTTGCTTGGTAAATTAAACTTTTACATCCCGAGGGTAGAGTCTAGATCATCTATGGTTTTTTATCCTGATTTTACCCGCACTAATATGTTACTTAAATCGCCAATACATAATATGAACATTAATGTTAATAAAATAGCTGATGGTTGTGATATTTATCTGGACACTATTAAACATATTATTCGCAATTGCATCAATGTAGTTATTTAGATGCAATGTCTGGTTGAACTGTTTTATTAATTGTCCTTTTATATAATGTTGTAGATCAAAAATATTTGTATATTGTATATGTTTCCTGTAATTGGGTTTTAATCTGTTGGAATAATAAATAAAATAAAATAAAATAAAAATAAAATAAACAATACCTCCCTCATAAAAGCCAGGAATTATCAGAACCAAAATACGTTAGAATCAATATACCTATATGAGAAAATATAAAAATCACTTACTGAATTTCGATTTAAGCCCATTATCTAATGACCTTTTAAATTTAATACCCTGTATATAAGAACAATAAAATTAAAAATAGTCGACAATAGTAAATAAGTAATAATAGTAAATATCCAATCATAATTTAGAAAAGAGCAGGTAGGCACACATCTGTAGTTTTCGCAATTTTCAATAATTATGCATTTTTAAGGAAATGCTTATGCTTATGCTAATTGATTTAATCATAGGGAATAGTGCTTCAGCAAATTTATAGAGTACTTATCAGTGCTTCGTTTAGCCTTATAAAATACAGGGTGTTTCATTTGAAAAAAAAAAACCGACTTATTTACTATTCTACTTGGCGAGTATTGCAGGGTAATTCTAATTACCCTGCATATTTTTTTATATTTCTATACTTTTTCTCAAAGTACATGACTTCGACTGAGACAATTATGCCTCTATTGCCATTGTCGAAAATACGGGGTTAAATGGTTAATGGGGATTTTTTTTAAATTAAAATATGTCAGAAAATATGAAGTTTAGGTATACGGAAATGTGATGAAAGTCATACTATAAAATAAAGTATAAAGAGTAGAATTTAAAAAAATGATAAACCAATATGTCCTGCCACTTTCAGGGAAAAGTCTGCAAAAAAGAAATAACATAACGGGATTAGTACAGGGTGATGGATCCTCCAGAAACTAGAAATATGAGGTAAAAAACTATCACAACAGGTAAAAATTTGACTATTATTTTCACTTTATAGTTGCCCTGGAAGATGACAGTAGTCCTGCAATGTAATCTAAAAAGAATTTAAATTATAGGTTTATTTAATAGGTTTTTATTATGGTGGCATATCAACAAAGTAAAGTTATGGAAATTACCTATAATTTTTTAAATAATAAATATCTAAAAAACTGCAACCTAAATAGAAACACTATTTACGAATATATATGTTGCCAAAAAAATTTGATTGAAGCGTCGCGGACGGCAAGTTAAAAAGTAGTAATCCTTTTTAGAATATTTCATTTTTCTTGGTCGTTTCCCAGAAAAACTCATTTCTCCAGTTAAATCGATAACATTCGAACCAAAGAATTTTTTACCACATGTTTATATGATTTTTTTTTTCTTTGATATGGTAGGTATTTGCGAGGGAGTGCTGAATTAAGCCCAAAATATTATATGTAATATATTAAGTCAGTCACTCTTTTATAACTTATAGTTCTAAAATTTATATATCGATTTCTTTATATATTTATGCTTCTCAGTAATAGTTTGTTTAAACTTTAGCCTTAAACGTATGTGAAATAAATTAAAATAAATAAATAGTCACTTTGTACTGAAAATTCAACAAGCGCGCTTTATTTCAACAGGATGAAGCCCGTAGCAACCCGTGGATCATCACCCATTTAAATATGTCAATTTTTATTATAAATAAATAGTGTTATATCTAAAAAATTAGGTATGTATATTAGGTATGATTGTTACATTGATGATAACGTCAAATATAAAATATGAGTTCGAAAATGATTAAAATTAGGTCCCATAGTAAAGTTATTATTTTAATGACAGTTTTCTACCTGAGTTAAATCATTCTGTTTCCGTTGGTAACAAAATATGAAATCATCTGGTACTGTGCTTGAAACTGCAAATACGGAATAACAGCATTAAGAGTACAATAATCTTGTACTAGAATAGCGTATTTTCAAAAACTATTTTCTCTAAAATACATGTATTAAACAAAAATTTACTACTAAAGGGATCTAGCTTATCTTTTGATGTTTCCGGTGATATATTATAATAATAATATAATAATAATAATATCTCTAGCCCTCATTCTCATCTTAGTGATGAGCCCGGAAGTCAGAGACTTGTGTGGGAGAGGGAGCGGCATATTATTATTTTGCGGGCCGCGAGTGCGTCCAGGAACGACTTACGATGTTATAACTTTAACTACCATTTAGTACGAGAATAATGGAAACCTGGAAAACCTTATTAATTAAAGGTTAATTAATTGTTATATAATTTATAACATTAAAAATAAATGTTGTTGCAATTATAAGACAAATCCGGTACCGTTACAATAAGGGCTAACTTTATTTCCATGTGCCTTTTTACTTCGGCTTTACGTGCACTTCCGAAATCTAAATAATTAGGTAGTAGGAAAGTCTTCACCCATCGGCTACCCAACCTCTCAACCCAACCATGAATTCATGTCTGTCAAGTTTACCTGAATGGACCCTTAAGTACTGCAACATTGTCGTGCTTCAGGAACAACTGTACCTATTATTGTATATTTTGCTTCAGGATGGTACCAAAAATATGTATGCTCAGGATAGTGCGGCTTATGTGTAAATATACACTAAATTTTATTTTTTAAAATATCACTATATATCTTACAGAATCGGCTGTACCATAACAAATATACACCCGAATATGGCATCACTTTTCCTGTATCTAATCTATAAACCGGTGCTTCAGGATGGTATGGAATATATTAAGACTTCAGGTTTGTTAGAAGGATGTATATATACAGGGTGGGCCATTAGTGCGTATGCGGACTATACCACCTATACCGTTAAAGTTATAATAATAATTTTTGGTACGAAGTTAGATGCCAGTAGCGTGCATATTTTAAAATTATTTTGGCACATACAAGGTGTTTAATATTAAAATGCCAAACCGAACATACATTTTTTGAAATGGAACACCCTATATATTTTTAGATTTTTGAATTAAGCGTACTTTTCTGAACAATTTAATATAGCACTTAATATATCTAAATTTACACGTGGCGACGTTGTTGCAAGTTTTCTATGAAAAAGGTCGCTACTTCGCATTATTGTAGCTCTCCATTTAAATGAGATATGACGTCCATTTTCTCATAAGATACATTGAAAATATGTCTTTATTCAAGAAAATGTAACGATTTAAACAAAAGTTACATTTGCTATACCGGGTGATACATTTCGCATATCGTAATTTTACTTCAAAATTTTAAATGGAACACCCTGTATATTATCATGTCGTGTTAAAAAAGAGCTCCTTTTAAGCTTTCTAACGATACCATACTTGGTTGGCTTAAATAAATTTTATTTGTTAAAAAAAGGTTTGAAACTTGAGGAACCGTTGAAATTAAGATAAATTGTAAAAAGATAATTGAATAAACAGTTTATACTGGCAGTTTATTATTATTCTTATTGTTAATAACAAATTGTGAGTCACACTTAATTAAAAAATAATTCAAATTTTAATAAATAACGAAAATAACCATGTCTTCGTGGTTGGTTGTAAATTGTAAAGACAAATTATTATTAATAGGGATACCTACTATACTCCTATACAGGGTGTCCACCTAGTGCGCGTAAGTCCAATATCTGGGTTAATAAAAGAGATAACTTAATTTTTTTTTCAACAGGGTTGTCTAATATCCCGAGCTGCACAAAATGAAAATATATTTACATATTCAGGGTGTTCAGTTTTTCCTGGACAGGTACCAACTTCATTTTTTTAAATGGAAACCTATATTTTTTATGGCATTATCGAATTCTACGTAAAAAATTAGTGGGTCTTTGTGCATAACACTGCTATTGAAATATTGATAGTTTTCGAGATATTTGACTTTTAATTTTTTTTTCTTATGTTTCGTCACTTCTAATAGTTGACATAATTATGGTTGTATGACAGCTAGAAATTATTTTTTTTCAGAAACTGTAGAGTGAAGATGGTTCTTTCGAAAAACGTATCAAAAGTTGACCTGCGATATACAGGGGGCAACAGAAATCGTGCCAAACCTGATGGTTTAAAATTTAAAAAATCTCGACTTTTTCAAATGGAACACCCTGTGTTTTATGATTTCATTAGATGCCTTTCTGTAGACTCTACAATTTTATAATAGCTTTCCCTATACCTAAGTTGCGTAGTTTTTGCAAAAAACCCACTTTTATGAAAAATACCCGATTTGCGCACTCCTTTGACGGAAAAAATATTGTAAGGCTATTTATTTTTATAAAATGTATTAGTTTACACTTCTTAAAATAAAAATAACTGAAAAATTTAGATAATTTCAGTTTAATAAACAAGTCTTTATGGAAAGTTACCATTTATTTGTAAATAAAAGTAAAAAATCATAAAAGCTCTACATGTAATTAAGAATTAGCAAAACTGGCGTATGCTTTAGACGAAGTTCATGGGAATTATTTGCTAGCAGCACGTATTTATAGAGATTCCCACGTGCTGACTGTTTTGAAAATGTGAAAGAAAGATTTGAAAGAACAGCAAATGGGAATTATGAGAAAACTACCAGGAGACATGGGAGTAACAACGATAATATTTAGTTTAATGTTGTGGTTTCTGCTGTTGAAAATCCAAAAATATTAGTATCAGAAAATCAGTAGAAATCGCAATACTCATACAAGCAAGCTAACCTAAAGTAAATGCTCAAAATGTCCACCGTTGTTTTCAACACAAAGCATTTATCTACGACGAAAATGAATGTGAACATTTCTTAACATTTCGGGCGTTATGGTTAGAAACTCATTTTGGATCTTTTCTTTCATCTTGCATATCCGTTGGTGGTACTTCGTATACTCGCTCCTTGATATAACCCCACAAGAAAACGTCCAGAATATTTAAATCAGGCGAACGTGCAGGCCAAGGAACTGGACCACCACGACCACGACTTATTTGGATATACGTGGTTTAGGTGTTCTCTAATCTGAAATATGAATAGATAATAGGAAAAGTACTACAACAATAAAATAATCACAGTACCGCCAAAGTGGAATGTGGAGGGGCACCATCATGCTGAAACCATTGTTGAACCAAATAATCAGCGGGCATATTCTGTAGCTGTAGAAGGGGAAGTTCGTTTTGCAAAAAATGCAAATACACATTGGCATTTAAATTGCCTTCAAAAAAGTACGGTCCAACAATATGTTCTCCACAAATTCCAGCCCACACGTTCACTTTGAAACGATGCTGATTATCTAGTACCCTCAATAATCTTGGATTATTGTCAGCGTAGTGATGAAAGTTGCGACGATTGGGTAAGCATGTGTTTGAAAATGTTGATTCGTCAGTAAACAAGACATTCATAAAAAAGTTTGGACTTTCCTGAATTTTATCCAATGCCCAGTGGCAAAATTGCAGGCGGTTTAGGTGATCTTGAGGTAACAGTGCTTGATGGTTTTTAATATGATACGGATGAAAATTATTCTTCTTCAGTATCTTGTTTGTCAAGCTTTTGGAAACTCCAAGATTATTACTGATTTTCCTGACACTAATATTTGGATTTTCAACAGCAGACGCCACAACATTAAACTGAATATCGTCATTGTTACCGTCATGTCTCCTGGTAGTTTTCTCATAATTCGCATTTGCTGTTCTTTCAAATCTTTCTTTCACATTTTCAAAACAGTCAGCACGTGGAAATCTCTGTAAATCTGGATTATTTGCTTTGTAAATACGTGCTGCTAGCAAACAATTTCCATGAGCTTCTCCTAAGGCATAAACCATTTTCACTAATTCTTCTTTTGAATAGTTCATTGTATGCACGCTTAGTACTTACTCTAAACTCGTACGTGAATATTCAGTAAAAGAAGAAATGACATGTAAACTGATTGTCACAAATTTTATTGCGTGACAGACGCTCACTGCGTTTTTCCCGAGAAAGGAACGTGCGCAAATCGGGTATTTTTCATAAAAGTAGGTTTTTTGCAAAAACTACGCAACTTAGGTATAGGGAAAGCTATTATAAAATTGTAGAGTCTACAGAAAAGCATCTAATGAAATCATAAAACACAGGGTGTTCCATTTGAAAAAGTCGAGATTATTTAAATTTTAAACCATCAGGTTTGGCACGATTTCTGTTGCCCCCTGTATATCGCAGGTCAACTTTTGATACGTTTTTCGAAAGAGCCATCTTCACTCTACAGTTTCTGAAAAAAAAAATAATTTCTAGCTGTCATACAACCATAATTATGTCAACTATTAGAAGTGACGGAACATAAGAAAAAAAAATTAAAAGTCAAATATCTCGAAAACTATCAATATTTCAATAGCAGTGTTATGAACAAAGTCCCACTAATTTTTTACGTAGAATTCGATAATGCCATAAAAAATATAGGTTTCCATTTAAAAAAATGAAGTTGGTACCTGTCCAGGAAAAACTGAACACCCTGAATATGTAAATATATTTTCATTTTGTGCAGCCCGGGATATTAGACAACCCTGTAAGTAGTATAGCTGGCGGGTTCCTGGGACTGAGGATGGCATGCCATCCACGAGTCTTACCACTAGTAGGGGGGTTGGGCCAAGTTCTTGTACCCCAAGAAGAAGAAGAAGTATCGTCGTCAATGACCAGCAGGTGGTTGTCACAGACAAATTTCTCAGGTGTCACCAGTGTCACCGGTGTCACCTCGGCATGACGTGTTAGGATGCCCAAAAAGGCCTTGTGTGTGTTTCTTGATGAAATGTTGGAACAGGAGAATATAAGAGATAAGAGTTAAATTATTGCTGCTGTTAATGTGTAGATATTAAATTATATATTTACTATACCCGATAACCTTTCACCTTGTTTTCATCCAAGTGTGGTATCAGTTTCCAATTAAATAAATTAATATGTTGATATAGTGTGGCCCAAGAAAATGTTTGTGACAAGGAAATAAAACAAATAAAAGTTGTTAAACATTTAAAGTCAGGTGACGTCACTCTTTACCTATTAGGATGTCCAAAAAGGTCTTAATTGTATACTTTCTTCCTCATTGATAGTCACACAGGTGGTTAGGTCCGATCGGAGAAAATGGGAAATTGCTTTATGAAATCATGTAAACTGATATTATGCTTCTTGGAAGAGGAAGAAAAAATTTTTGTGAAAAAAATTCGATGTGACTGTGTACATTTTTGCTCTTGTGAATCTAATTTTGATCAAGTGGATGCCAATGTGAAACTAGTATGAACTTTACTAAATTTCATTGCGCAAGTGTGTACAAATGTATATATTCTCTCACACTGATATCTACATATCAGTAACTTCTTGTTAGTTCAGAATAAGACATATTCCGCAATGAATTTAATAAAATTTTTATTAGCTGTTGTATTTACAGTTGCTTTTGTTAACTGTATATGTGAGTGTACTGAGGAGCAGAATAATGGAACTATAATTATTGAAAGTCTCTATTACATTCCTATTCAAGAGGATGGTAGTTTTTTCCTTTTTGAGATATCGGAAAATGGGGTAGAATTAAAAGAATATCCAGCATTTTATTTTGAAGATGCAACATTTCAACTGGGTACCTTAATAAAAAATCTTAATGGAGAAACTATTGGATATACAATTGGAAACTATCAAAATTATTATCCAATAACAAAGATGCAAGACAAGCAAATGTATTGTGGGAATTATGGTTTAAAAAGACTGTTGGGAAAAAGGAACATTATTTATCGAGGAAGATTACTTAAGTCCATAAAACATTTAAAGAGACAAGTGAAACTTTATGATAATGTTCAATGTTTTGTATACGTATAATATGTTTTGAATATGTACAAATGAAATAAAAAAACAGTATATCTATATAAAATGTTTTATTTCATAACAGTATTTACAATACATTATTTTTACTTATCCAACTATTATGAGACGAATCAAAACCTAGCCACTTAACAAAAACTTTATCTTTATTTCTTTTAATTACTTTTTCTACTAAATACGCATCAGAAAACTTAACTTTCTGTAATTGTTCTCTGTAAAAACAGCCTTTAATTTCCCCATTGTTTACATCTTTTAATATGTATGTTATAGGATTTGTAAGTAATACTTTTGCAATAGTAAAAATTTCTGTAGACCAATTAGCCGTATATTTTTTATCGAAAACTCCTCTGACTTTAGAAATTCGCACATGATCCCCAACTTCAAATTTTTTATTTTTCAAATCGACTCTTTTTATTTTGTTGTATGCTGTTCGTAGAAGCATTTTTTCATTGTGTTTTCCCACATCAGAATGTATGCTTCCAGATCCTCCTTGGTATATTTGAAAGGTGCTTTTTTAAATAACAATTCATACAGCCCGAGTGTTCCTTTGTAACGTTTATTTTTAAATATCACATCATTGTCATCAATAAATATTCTGGAATCGCCTATATTAAAAGATTCAGTGGTAGGATCGAATCTTACTCCATATTTGCTGTCAAATTGATCCTCTTTATCAATCAACATTTCTGAAATATATTTTTTGGGCAACCATTTGTACTGATCTAAATATTCGTTTAAAATATCACTTGAATACTCTTGACTTTCTTCCTCTTCTTTTGATGGAGATAAAATGTCCTGCACCAAAGAAGCCTCATTTTCATCAATTTGGTATTTTTCCGTATTATCATCATCCCCCGCACTTGTAAATATTTCTTCATCTTCATTATTCAGAAAACTAATTGAAGACTTATTTTCCGAAATGTGAGCAGCAGCAGAAGCAACAGCATTATTAGCGGAAAGAGTAGGTTCTTCTTCCTTTTGCTCAGCTTTTGTTTGATCAAAGTATTTTTCAGATTTTATTTTTGGTTTATCGCCGCTGCTTTTACCAGTTATTTGGTATACAATGTTTCTTAAATGCTTTGTAATTGGATCTAGTGCATCCTCGTGCATAAATTCCCCCCGCTTAAGCAATTTTAATTTATGTTTTATTATTTGACGTTTAATTATAAGTCTCTTTTTCAAATCCTTTTCGTTTTTGTCAACTTTCATTATAAAGCGAGTATTTCAACAGGTATAAAACAGGTACTGAACAGGTAAAAAACAGGTACTGAACAGGTAAAAAACAGGTATTGAACAGGTATGAAACGGGTATTGAACAGGTATAAAACGGGTATTGAACAGGTATAAAACGGGTATTGAACAGGTTTAATCAGATATGAAACGGATAGTTAAAGAGTAAGTTATATATAAATGAAGTGATCAAACCCCTTCCTGTATCTACCCTTATCAATTTCACAATCTTTAAAAATAGATAAAAACCCAAATGGTTGAATCCAACAAAGAGAACACATTTGTTTAAATTGTTCAAAGTTCATGTCAGTACCAACATGTTCTTGATATAAATGCTTTAGATTAATATCATCTTGTTTAAAAATAATAAACGAATTTGAATTATCTCGTATAAGATGTTTAGGAATTTTCACATACGTTTGACATAGATAAAAGCAATCAATATTATTATGTCTGCCCCTGCTGAAATAATCTCTTACAATATCTTGTTTATCACAGCTCACATCATCAAATATAAATATCGTATTTGACGGAGCATCGGTTGGATCCATTATGTCCTCAGTGCTGACAAATTCATAATATCCGATTCCCTTTATGGGTTTTAATAGGTCCTTCAAATATATGTATTTTGGTTGATCAAGACTTTTTGAATATACGCATATGTTTTCAAATTTTAAACCATTTACATGTTCTAATAAATTCATAATAACATTAGTTTTACCACAATTTGACGGGCCAATCACTAAACAACGTAATGTCATTGGAAACAAAATACTAT
This sequence comes from Pogonocherus hispidulus, assembly GCA_963924545.1. Taxonomy (NCBI): domain Eukaryota; kingdom Metazoa; phylum Arthropoda; class Insecta; order Coleoptera; family Cerambycidae; genus Pogonocherus; species Pogonocherus hispidulus. Next base: position 33,317,589 of record OZ004696.1, on the reverse strand, counting down.
GTTTAATGGGGAGATTTTTTAATAAATCAACGTTATCGACATTCAGCGATATTTTTTGTTTAACAACTTTCATGTTTAAAATTTTCTATATTAGACTAGTTTTGTTGAACTTGCATTCACTTATATAGAAAACCCATCACCATGAACTACCAATCGGGAAAAGGTATTTTAGATAGAACGTTATATGCCATACCTCACGAATTACATTTACCGGGTTATCAATTTTGCGGGCCTAATACACGATTAGAAGAGCGTCTACAAAGAGGGGACAAAGGTATAAATGGACTTGACGCAGCATGCAAGGATCATGATGTTGCCTACTCACAAACTGATAACTTGAAATATAGACATGAGGCCGATAAAATTTTAGCAAAGCAGGCTTTAAAGAGGTTTCACGCAAAAGACGCTAATTGGAAAGAAAAATTGGCCTCTCTGGGTGTTGGTGCTGCAATGAAAACAAAAGTTACATTGGGTATGGGCCTGTCGTCGTCGTCGTCGTCGTCGCCATCACTGAAACAAAAGCATTGTAAGATAATCTTAAATCAATGTGAAAAGGAATTAGTTAAAGCAAAACAAAGCGTTGAAAAGTGTTTAAATAAAGTTTCTCAACAAAAAACGAATTTAAATATTCGTAGTAGTAATTCAATACAAAAGAAGAAAAGAACAAATAGAACTAAAAATAGGAGGAAATATGAAAAAAAGAACAAAATTGAAGATGTTAATGTAATGCTGGTGGATAATATTGACGAACAACAACAACAACAACGACAAAGACCACCGAAAAGAAAACATAATGGCAGTAGTAGTGAAAATATGGATAAAAAGATTAAGTTAAGTGATAATTTGACTACAAAACCACCACCACCCAAGTCCAGAAAACGTAAATTAAATGATGACAATTATAATGATGATGACGTAAATACAAAGAAAATTAATATGACAGATAGTATAAAGACCTTGTGGGGGAAAAAGCGAAAACGTGATGATGATGATGATGATGATGATGATGATGATGATGATGATGAAGATGATGATGAGAATAATAAAAAGCTGAAAACATTTTAGAAATAAGACAGTCTTTCATCTAGAAGCAACAATGAAAGTTAAAGCAACCAACAAGAAAATTAAGAAACGGATAAAGAAAAAGAATTCTACCAAGAGGAAGAGAAATGCCGCCACTGCCGCTAATTTTAGTAAAGTGACAAAACACATTAAAAAAAAATTATCTAAAAGTAAATCAAAAACAGTGGGTGATGCAATATCGGTGGCATTAAAAACTGCAAGAAAACAAAAAAACAAAATTAAAGTTAAACGTGTAATAAAGATCCCAAAAACCGGAGGCATACTGCCTTTAATTCCAATTTTCGCTGGACTCAGTGCTCTTGGTGCTTTAGGTGGAGGTGCAGCAGGTATTGTAAAGGCTGTTAATGAAGCAAAAGCCGCAAAACAGGAGTTGAGTGAGGCGCAAAGGCACAATAAAAAAATGGAAGCCATCGCAATGGGAAAGGGATTATTCTTAAAGCCGTATAAAAAAGGTCTCGGTCTTTTTTTAGACCACCACTGAAAACACCACAACGAAGTCACTACCACCATCACATCAACTTACCAAATAGACCTCTAACAAATATCGATATTGAGAAATATAAATTTAAAATACCTTATTTTCGTGGTGTTTTCTCGCGAGACAAATTACCTAAAAGGATACACAAAAAGGAAAGCGGAATAATTAATTTGGATGAAGACAGAGGACCAGGAACTCACTGGGTGGCTTACAAAAAAATCAACAGCATTGTGAATTACTTTGACAGCTTTGGAAATTTGTCACCTCCATCAGAAGCTATAAAATATTTTAACTCAGTAGATCCTATAAAAATTTTATATAATCATGAAAGGTACCAACAATTCAATGACTATAACTGCGGACACCTCTGTATAAAATTTTTAATAAATAGTGCTTAAATATAACAACAATTTAGTTTTATTTCAACTGGTAATCTAGTAACATGTCTTATTATTTTTGTTTTAATGGCGAAGAAACATCCGAATTATCAGTAGACTACTATTCTCCTATGCTGTTGGAAGAAAATGCTTATTATGAAATTGGATTAACTAATTTCAGTGCTAATAATTCAATACCTAATATAGATGAAAAAAATAATAAATTTTATTATGGAAAGGATGAATGTATAGAGATTCCCGTTGGAAGTTATGAAATAACTAACATAAGCGAATACCTAAAGAAGGCTCTCTCTGCCAGAGAACACAAAAAAACCACCAATAAAACTATTTTACGGATAGAAGCAAATTTTAATACATTGAAATGTGAGATTAAGTGTAATCAAGACATAGATTTTTCAAAACCGAATTCAATTGGTTCATTGCTGGGATTTAAAAAAGATAAATTATCAGCAAACGTATTACACTATTCAGATTTCCCCGTAGATATTATGAGAGTTAATATGATTCGAATAGACTGTAATATCGCCACAAACTCTTTTAACAATGGAAATTCGGTTCATACTATACATTCATTTTACCCAGCAGTACCACCCGGATACAAAATAGTCGAGAGTCCCTTGAATGTTATCTATTTACCCATTAATACGCATGTCATACATAATATAACGCTAAAAATAAACGATCAGAATGAGGAACTGGTTAATTTTAGAAAAGAAGTTATAACGATAACACTACATTTAAGAAAGGTGAAAAATAATTAAATTATGGTAGTTAGATTCAATGCGTTCTATACGACGACGACGACGACGCCAATAAAAAATAGTGATTCTTATCTTCAAAAAATTCCTCCAGATATAAATCAACCGTTGTATAGTAGAAACTTTAGTAATAAAAAGAAACGAGAAGCCTTAACGTTGAAGAATAAAGAATTCCTAACCTCGATTGGTCTTAAACTTAAAAAACATGAATAGACTGTTGGATGTTAATGAAAAGATTGCACTTGATAATTCAATTACAAATGTTGAATTTCATTCTTATCAATCTTATACATCCGGTGAACTAAAACATAATGATGAATGTCGAAAAATAATCCAGCAGCAGGAACTACTAACCGCACCAGGAGAAAGTTACCTACAGATTCAAGGAAAATTTCAAAACCACGATGGAACTGGAAATGTTACAAAATGTAAGTTAGTTAACAACTTTATAGCATTTCTCTTTGAAGAAATTCGATATGAGCTTGGAGGTGTGATAATTGACAGAGTAAAAAACCCAGGAATAACAACTTCCATGAAATCTTATGTTTCGCTAACACCCCACGAAAGTAAAGCTTTAATGAATGCAGGGTGGAATCCCAAACAGAGAGATAACTTTTTTGATGACACATCAGGAAGATTTGATGTGTGTTGGCCTCTTTCCTCTATATTAGGGTTTGCTGAAGACTACAGAAAGGCTATATTGAATTTACGTCAAGAGCTCGTATTAATTCGATCAAGCGATGATTTAAATGCAACTATCGAATCTACTACTGGCACAGAAAAAGGAAAAATAACTATATCCAAAATAGTTTGGAAAGTTCTCCATTACACGGTGTCCGATTATGAAAAATTAAAAATATTAAATATCATTGAGAAAAATAATCCCATTCCAATAGTGCATAGAAGATGGGAATTGTTTACTTATCCCACGCTACAATCAAGTCAAACTTTTACGTGGGTATTGAAATCATCTACGTTTTTGGAAAAACCAAGATTTATTATTTTCGGTTTTCAAACCGATAGAAAAAATAATTTAAGAATGGACGGCAGCAAGTTTGATCATTGCAATTTAAAAAATATTAAATTATACTTAAACTCCCAGTCGTATCCTTATGAAAACTTAAATTTAGATTTTACAAAAAATCAGTATGCACTGGCATATGATATGTACGCTAAATTTCAACAGTCATATTATTTTAATAAGAAATCTGAACCTCTGCTTGATGTGACAAAGTTCAAGTCAGATGCCCCGCTGTTTGTGATTGATTGTTCTTATCAAAACGAACAAATAAAAAGTGGAACTGTAGATGCGAGAATAGAATTTGAAACCATGGGAGATGTACCGATTAACACATCTGCATTTTGTTTAGTTCTTCATGAACAGTACGTGAACTACGAACCTTTAACTGGTCGCGTAAGAATCGGGTAATATTTTCCAAAATGCCTATTCCAACCACCTACAAGTATAAATGTACAAAGTGCGGCGGAGAAACTCCTATACGTAATTACTTGTGTAGACCCTGTGGATATGAATCTCGCGTATTTGAAAATAATAAACAAAAACATTCATGGAGCGCATACCGTAGAAGTTTAGATGACACCGCCACCGCCACCGCTTCAAATAAATAAGTAAAAAGTTTTAATTTTTCTTCAGTTTAGTATCATACAGTTTAGAGTGAAGAGCGAGCGACGAGCAAGCAAAGCAACCACCAAAAATGTTTATTGTTGATTTACAAGGCTTTCAATATGGAAACTTTGATTTTCTCTGTAAGGAAATTTCCATTTTAAATGCAGTTAATGGTCAATATGCACATACGGTGGTAAAGCTTCCCTTCGATTTGAAACATATGAAATTTAAAACTGAAAAGCATATGACTTGGTTAACTAATAATTGTCATGGTTTGGAGTGGTCAAATGAACAATGGGATGACATAAATTATGAAGATTTAACAAATTTTATTCAGAACTTTATAAAAATGAATATCTCCTGGGATCAAGACGACGAGAACACTGTTATTCTGGTGAAAGGAAGTCAAAAAAAGGAATGGTTGGAGAAATTATCTCTGAATTGCAATATTCACAATTTAGATGATGATGTTGAAAACTGTATGTCGTTAAATGAAATGAAATCAATTTTCAAATCTTTTCATTGTCAAAGACATTTAAATAATGATTTAAATTGTACATTGGAAAATGTTTTCTTTATTTATTATTATAATATGTACGTTAAAGGGAATAAATAAAAAAACAATTGTTAAAATATTTTGTTTATTTCTAATCTACACCTACTTTTTGTTTTTTATTACTAATACTGCTGCTGCTGCCTCCTGCCTCGCCGTCATCCTGCTCCTCCTCCTCCTCCCCCTCCGGTCTTTCATCCTTCTCTGCTTCGTCGTCGTTGTCCAGGTTAAATGGCGGTGGTCCTAATAATTTTCGTTTAGTGGGGAGGCTCCCATCAATTTTTTTAATGGCATCGGCATCCTCATCAATTAAATTAAATCTATAGCGCTTCACCACGTTCTCCAAAATTTTGAATTCTTGAGGGTTTTCTAATCTTACTCTCATATACCTTACGGGTAACGTCCCAAACTTGCTTTTCAGCCTCTGCGCGTTGGGAGTATACGTTAGTTCTATAAAAATCTTCTCTTCACGAATCGATATTTTATTAACCCCATATCTGTAAATAAAAAAGGTATTAGACAAAATTATAACTGTGTGTGTGTGTGTGTGTGTGTGTGTGTGTGTGTGTGTGTGTGTGTGTTTAAAAATCTTTAAAAAATAGTTTAAATAAATATGCTAAAAAATAGTTTCAAAATCTCTGCAAATATAACGAGAAATAACCATAGCAGCAATTACAAAGTGTGTGTGTGTGTTAGTAACAATAATTAATGAGAAAATATTGGCTATTACTTACTGAAATAATTGCTTCATAACCACAAGCGCCCATTTCAGTGGAAAATGTATTTTGTCTTCAGTGAACACGACTATTGTGGATGGAATGGTGGCCATTTCTTGTTGTGTTAATAGCGTAGCAGCAATATGGAACTGTTTACTCTTTGTCTAAATCAGAACCATATATTTATATTAAGTTAAAAAAAAAATACTAATCATGTAATACGTAAATGCTGCTACACTTTAGACAAACAAGTGCAGGATACGGAGGGGAGGGTCAAATGTCGATTGCATCAGCCAATATTTCAAACTTTGCACAAACAACTACGATAACACGATTGCATCAGCCAATATTTAAAAGTGCACAAACAACTGCTGCTGCGATAAGAGCTGCTGCCATTGCATGCGCAGCGATTAGGAATATGGAAATTTTCGTACACGAAAAACAAGTTGCGTCATTTGCTGATTAGTAACAAATAACACGTATTATTATCAAATTTACGTCCAACATGAGACGAATAATAAACAAAATTTTTGTATAAATGCTAAGAATTTTAAAAACGAGGTTTCATTGTACAACAGTTTACAGTGGTGATTGTTGAAGTGAAGTAAATAAAAAAATGAAATATTTCGTCGATGGAACTTGCTGTCTCTTTAAGAGCACCGCATTATTAAAACTGCAGTCCGAAGGCGTGCCAGTTGTTGTGGGAGATTTTTTTGAACATAGTATTGGTGAGCCATTATTTTTAAATAAACATGAAGATCCTGTTATGGATTTGATATATCAAACATTTGTTTCGTGTCGTTTAAAGGAAGATTATGTCCACGACAGATTACCTTTTACTAACATTTGCTATGCTTTGGTGTTTGCTTTAATGAAAAATGAAAAAACGCTAGATGATGTAAAAAATTATTTCAAATTAATGAAGAGGCTGCAAATTTTTCCATCGTCTTGGCGTGCTATAATATTATTATCTGGTGATCCAAATGCTGTTTTACAAAAATTGAAAATGAGAAATAATGGCATCGACATTTTAAATATTAATTATGTACAAACCCAGGATTTGGTATTTGAATGCTTGGCCGCTGAATTTAACTTGCAAAAATTAAAAATTGATGTGGAAAAACCAACTGATATGATAAACACTATAAGTGGTTTTATTTATCACATGAGAGATTCGTGAGTTGTTTTAACTAATACAATTCTTAAAATTTGCGATAAAAACGCTGGAATAGATTTAACTTCCCAACAGACACACGAACTGAAGAAAGGAGTTCCAAAAAAAATTATGCTGAATGAAATGTGTCTCATTCCCATGGAGCATTGTGGAATGCTGGTTCCGCGTTCCTCTTGGCATGATCGAATTCTGTTGCAAACAGGAATTATCGATGTTGGATATGCCCAAGCCCTATCAACAACAGTTGTTCCACTGGTGGATTGTACAGTAGAAAGTGGAGAAAAATTTTGCCAAATTGTTATACTGAAAATACCAGAAAGGAGAAGCTTGCAAGTTGAAAAAGATGTTATAAAATCCAGAGGTGGTTATGGCTCTACGGGCAGATTTTGGTAATTATTATTATTAATAAATTCATTTATCTAAAATGTCGTTGTAAATTTCTTTTAAAACTAAGTTTTATTTTTTTATTTGTAGATGTAGGGAACATGATGGAGAAGAATTTTTTTAATTATTTACTACTAATTAAAAAAGGAGGATATAATTAATTGCATGAACATAATCAAGCGGAAATTTTTAATTATGTTTATGCAAGAATATCTTATCTTATTGACGTCAAGTGATGATATAATTAATTGCAACAATCAAGTGGAAATTTTTAATCTTAAGCAAGTGGAGGGAATATTTATTGACGTCAAATGATTTTTATTATCTACAGTATAAATTCTGAATAATGCAGAGATACACTATCCAGTTCAATATACTTTTGAGAAAGTGCTGTTGCTGCTGCTGCTCCTGCTGTTACTATAATAATTATGAGCGGTGAAAAAGTTCTTGATGTGTTATCATCATCTGTTGTGGAAAAAATGGAAATGGTGAGTAGAATAATAAAATCTAAAGACGAATATCGAAAATATATATCACTTTTGAGGAGAAACATTTTATTGCTGAAAAGAGCAATAAAACATCGCGTTACATGTGTAAAAAATTTTTCTAAAATAGAATCAAACCTAAGTCAATTAAACTACTATTTAAATAAATTTAAATTGAATTTAAAAAAGGCAAAATATATTCAATCAAAAAAACTTATTTGGCAGGATGTAGACTCGTGTTTTATGGGTAGGATTAAAACGGGAATAATAGTAAACCTCAAATTTAAAGATCCTATGTTATTTTTAAAACAAGCTTTACGCATATTCACGTTTAAAATGAAGGAGGCATTGAGAAAATCAATTCTTAAGGTAAATGTTGTGTTTTGTGGTTTATTTATTAAACCGCAAACTGCTGAAACATCACTTAAACATTTTTCTACTAGAAATGAGATAATCGATCAAAATACGATTATAGCCGATTGGTACAAGCAATATGTTGAAAATAAAATTTTAAATAAGCTAGAAAGTTTTCAGGAAAAAGACAGCGGATATGCGCTTTTAGAAATTCACTACTTGAAAGTACACATAAATATGTATAATCCAATAAATGTTAGTTGTTCAACATATGTTGAGCTGCCTTCGTTTATTTCAAAGAAAAAAGCTGTAGTTAATATAAAAAATAACGATGAATATTGTTTTTTGTGGTCCGTAGTATGTGCATTATACCCCGCTCCACAACACAAAAATATTAGCAGCACATCATCCTATCCACATTTCAGTGAAGTTTTAAAGTATGATGGTATTGATTTCCCTATAAAATTGAAAAATATTTCAAAATTTGAAAATTTAAACCATTTGGGTATAAACGTTTTTACAATTTCAAAAAAAGAAATTTTACCTCTAGTATTAACAAAAACACACTATCCTCGAAATATTAATTTACTAATGATTACAAATTTTTTGGAATTTGAAGAGGAAACTGATGTGGATTATGATACGAATACATTTCACTTTGCTTATATTAAAAATTTAAGTCGTCTAATCAATCGGCAAGTTGGAAATAATAAAAATAAAAAAATTTACTGTGAAAGATGTTTAAATCACTTTACACATTCAGATGTCTTGGAAAAGCATATGGAAGATTGTAAAATGTTAAATGACGCAAAAATTATTTTACCAAAGGATCGTGAGGCTGCAATAACTTTTAAAAATTTTAGAAATAAGCTTAGAGTCCCATTTGTAATTTATGCAGATCTAGAAAGCATTTTAGTTAAACACGATGAACCTAATATTAATGAAAATGTAAAAACTGAAAAGTATCAAAAACATGAAGCATTCAGTATTGCTTATTATCTTAAATGCTCGTACAATGAAACTCTGTCGAAATTTTCACGTTATACTGGTAGAGATTGTCAGGTGTGGTTTGTAAAGGAACTGCAAAAAATTGCATACCAACTAAATGTTATATTTTCAAATCCTCTGCCTATGAAACCTTTATCTGTTGATGAAAACAAGGCTTATTATTCAGCAAAAACATGTCATATTTGTAATGAACCGTTTCTTCTTGATTCTAAAGACAAAGTTCGTGATCATTGTCATTTGACTGGTGGATTTAGAGGTGCTGCACATTTTTCCTGTAACTTGAATTATAAGGACACGCAACATGTTCCTGTAATATTTCACAACTTGTCGGGATACGACAGCCATTTTATAATAAAGGCACTGTGTAAAGAAATTAAGGGCAACGTGACCTTACTGCCTCTTAACAAAGAAAAATATATCTCTTTCTCTAAAGAAATTCCAAATACAATGATTACATTTAGATTCTTGGATTCATTTCGATTCATGAGCAGCAGTTTAGATAAACTATCATCCTATTTGAATGATAATCAAAAGAAAGTTACTCGAAATTTTTATCACGATAATGAAAAATTTAATTTAGTTACGCGAAAGGGTGTCTTTCCCTATGAATATTTAGACAGTTGGGAGAAATTACAGGAAACATCTTTACCTCCAAAAGCATGCTTTTATAGCAAAATTAGGAATTCAGAGATATCGGAAGAGGACTATAAACATGCTCGCAATGTTTGGAATAGTTTTAACATTAAAACGTTGCAAGAATATGCAGAACTCTATTTAACCACCGATGTGCTACTTTTAGTTGATATATTTGAAAACTTTCGTGAGGTATGTTTGCAAACGTATCAACTAGATAGTCTTCACTATTACACCGCTCCTGGATTGGCTTTTGATGCTTTACTTAAAATAACTAAAGTTAAATTAGAATTATTACAAGATGTTGACATGATTTTGTTTTTCGAAAAAGGCATAAGAGGAGGAATTTCTCAGTGTTCCAATAGATATGGTAAAGCTAACAACAAATACATGGGAGAAAAATTTAATCTCGAAGAACCATCGTCGTATCTTTTATATTTAGATATTAATAATCTCTATGGTGCTGCCATGTGTCAAGCCTTACCTATTGGAGAATTTCAATGGGTAAAGGACATAGATATGTATAACGAAAACTTTTTAACCATACCTGAAAACAACGATTATGGATATGTGTTAGAGGTAGACCTTCATTATCCTAAGAAATTGTTTGATTTGCACAAAGATTTACCGCTTTGTCCTGAACACATGGCGCCTCCTACTTCAACGTCAAACATTCCTAAATTATTAACGACTCTGTATGACAAATCGAAATATGTCATTCATTATACAAACTTGCAACAGGCTGTTAAATTGGGTTTAGAAATAAAGAAAATTCATCGCTGTTTGAAATTTAGACAATCATCGTGCTTAAAAAAATATATTGATTTAAATACGGAAATGAGAAAAAAGAGCGAAAATGATTTTCAAAAAATTTTTTATAAATTAATGAATCTTGCTCCATTTGGCAAAACCATTGAAAATGTGAAAAAATACAGAGACGTTAAATTGATTACTAAATGGGAGGGAAGATACGGAGCAAAGTTTTATATCTCTCAGCCAAATGTCCATAGTTGTGAAATTTTTGATAAAGATTTTGTATTAATCGAGATGCGGCGCCTAAAAATCAAGTACAACAAACCCATATACATGGGAATGTCTATTTTAGACATTTCTAAAATATATCTATACGATTTTCACTACAATTACATTAAAAATAAATTTGGTAATACGGCGGAGCTATTATATTGTGATACTGATAGTTTGATTTATCATTTTCATGTAGATGACATTTATGAACATATCAAAACAGATATACACAAATTTGATACGTCGGACTATGCAGTAGATAATGTATATAATATGCCGCGTGTAAATAAAAAAGAAATTGGTTTAATGAAGGATGAAAATAATGGGAAAATTATGTTGGAGTTTATTGGCTTAAGATCAAAAATGTACTGTTATAAATTGCAAATGAGCGAAGATGAACAAAAGAAACAAACACAAAAACTAATAAATAATAGATTTAGTGAGGATTATGTAAAAAATTTTGTTCAAAATTTTGGAATAACAAAAAAGGCTAAGGGTATTCAATCATCAGCTTTAAAACTGATCTCATTTGATGATTATTTCAACTGTCTGTTTGATAATGCTGAGGTTGATGTTGTTCAAAATTCAATATTATCCAAAAAACACGAAGTTTACACTGTTAAACAAGTTAAAAAGGCGTTGAGTCCACATGATGACAAAAGAGTTGTTAACTATATTTTTACTGATACTGTACCGTGGGGCTTTCATCTTTAGATAATATTAATCTCTCTCTCTCACCTCCATGTTAAATAAGCAGGACATTGGATAAGAGGTGACAAAATTTTAAACTTTTATTTTTAATTTTTTAAAAAATATAAATTTTTTTTCAGACGAGCTACTGGGACTCCGTCTTTACGGATTACCGAAGATTTACAAGACTGGGGGAGGATGTGCCGCCAACCCATAAACGAGCAGTAATGTTGGACATTCCCACCAGGCAGGATTTTCTTCAAATGAAGCGGGACTTGATTTCCTGTTTGGAGGAACATTTTTATTTGTATCAAGCTCAGCCTCGAACAGAAGAGGATTGGGAAGAAATGGAAGAGAGCTATGCATGGGCATGTATACACGATGGCATTTGTGATGAATATTGGAATCGGATAAAATCCATGGTGCATTATTATATACAAACTTATTTATATTATAAAAACAGAAAAAGATCTCATGTTGATGACGATGACGAGGATCCTACTTCTTCTTCTTCTTGTCCATTTAAAAAAATTAAAGACTAATAAATGTTTAACAACTATCATTTGTTTTATTTCCTTGTCACATAGACTATAATGAGCGATATATGTTTTCTTGAGCATATCACCATATCAACATATTAATTTATTTAATTGAAAACCTTAATTGATATCACACTTGTATGAAAACAAGGTGAAAGGTTATCGGGTGTTTAATACTAAATATCTACACATTGCAATGATTTAATATTTAATTGGAAACGATACCACACTTGGATGAAAACAAGGTGAAAGGTTATCGGGTGTTTAATAGTAAATATCTACACATTGCAATGATTTAATATTTAATTGGAAACTGATACCACACTTGGATGAAAACAAGGTGAAAGGTTATCGGGTGTTTAATAGTAAATATCTACACATTGCAATGATTTAATATTTAATTGGAAACTGATACCACACTTGGATGAAAACAAGGTGAAAGGTTATCGGGTATAGTAAATATATAATTTAATATCTACACATTAACAGCAGCAATAATTTAACTCTTATCTCTTATATTCTCCTGTTCCAACATTTCATCAAGAAACACACACACAAGGCCTTTTTGGGCATCCTAACACGTCATGCCGAGGTGACACCGGTGACACTGGTGACACCTGAGAAATTTGTCTGTGACAACCACCTGCTGGTCATTGACGACGATACTTCTTCTTCTTCTTGGGGTACAAGAACTTGGCCCAACCCCCCTACTAGTGGTAAGACTCGTGGATGGCATGCCATCCTCAGTCCCAGGAACCCGCCAGCTATACTACTCCTGTAGAAAAAAAAATTAAGTTATCTCTTTTATTAACCCAGATATTGGACTTACGCGCACTAGGTGGACACCCTGTATAGGGTGCTTTGAAAACAAAATTGAAAAGTGGCTTGGGGAACTGTCACTGTCATTATTAATGTTTCTATTGTGTTGGTTTTATTGTATCAGTCAGTATTAGAGGAAATATTCAATCTACCCATATTATCGAAAATGAATTTTACTAAAGAAGAAATGAGACATGATATTAGTTCTCGTAGTGATACAAAACTTGGTTTTATTGTATCAGTCAGTATTCTGAGTATTGTATCACTCCGAGAACTAATATCATGTCTAGCATTTCTTCTTTAGTAAAATTCATTTTCGATAATATGGGTAGATTGAATATTTCCTCTAATACTGACTGATACAATAAAACCTACACAATGGAAACGTTAATAATGACAGTGACAGTTCCGCAAGCCACTTTTCAATTTTGTTTTCAAAGCAGCCTATAGAAGAGTATAGTAGGTATCCCTATTAATAATAGTTTATCTTTACAATTTACAACCAACCACGAAGACATGGTTATTTTCGTTATTTATTAAAATTTGAATTATTTTTTTATTAACCGTGACTCACAATTTGTTATTAACAATAAGGCTAATAATAAACTGCCAGTATAAACTTTTTATTCAATAATTTTTTTACAACTTATCTTAATTTCAAGGGTTCTTCAAGTTTCAAACCCTTTTTTAACAAATAAATTTTATTTAAGCCCACCAAGTATGGTATCGTTATAAAGCTGAAAAGGAGCTCTTTAAGACGACATGATAATATACAGGGTGTTCCATTTAAAATTTTGAAGTAAAATTACGATATGCGAAATGTATCACCCTGTATACCAAATTTAACTTTTGTTTAAATTTTTATATTTTCTTGAATAAAGTCATATTCTTAATGTATCTTATAAGAAAATGGACGTCATATCTCATTTAAATGGAGAGCTACAATAACACGAAGTAGCGATCTTTTTCATAGAAAACTTGCAACAACGTCGCCACGTGTAAATTTGGATATATTAAGTGCTATATTAAATTGTTCAGAAAAGTACGCTTAATTCAAAAATCTAAAAATATATAGGGTGTTCCACTTAAAAAAATGTATGTTCGGTTTGGCATTTTAATATTAAACACCTTGTATGTTCCAAACTAATTTTAAAATATGCACGCCACTGGCGTTATATATATATATATATATATATTGACACAGGAAAATCCACTATGAAAGAACATCTTTTCATTTTCTACGACCTAGAGAGTATGCAAGAAAAATTGTTAGAAGGCGGTCCGTTTCTTCATGAACCTAATTTGTGTGTATTTAAGTAGTGTTGTGAAGAATATTTCAATACAAAACTTGAAATTTCTACAAAATGTGGGGTTAGACAACAAATTTTAAAAATTGATCCTGTGTCCCGATTTGTGGATTTTGTAATTAACTAGAGAAAATTATTTAAAAAGGTTATTGTAATCGGGCTTGCTGGCGGTGTATATCACACAGTTTATACTCCGCTACACATTATTAAACACTAATTTGAAACCTGAACTCATGACTAGATGTACCAAACTTTTGTTCATGGTTGTAGAGAATGTCAAATTGATCGACCCGTTAAGCTACTTTCCCATGTCTTTGGCTAAGTTACCAAAGTGTTTTGGACTAGAGGGTGTAAAGAAAGGCTACTTCCCCCACCTATTTAATAAATACTATGACCCTGACAGTATGAAAGAGGATGAAAAAAAAACTTTTATAGAATGGTATACTGAGCTTTCCAGTTTAAACTATGTATTTAATTTTCAAAAAGAAGTAGTTGAATATTGTATATCAGATGTAGATATTTATACACAGGCTTGTTTAAAATTTAGGGAGATGATAATAGAAGAAGGAAATGTTGATCCTTTTACAGAAGCTATAACATTACCCGGGGCATGCAATAAGATTTTTCGTCGAAATTTTTTAAAAACTAACACCATAGGTATAATTCCAAAGGATGGTTACAGGTGGTGTAATTGCATGCAGCCAAATAGAGGGAGATAGTAATTACCGGTGTTAAGGTTGATGGGTACTGTCCCGCAACTAAGCAAGTTTTCGAATTTCACGGGTGTTATTATCACGAACGATGTATTAAGTATAGGCGTAACGATTTTACCAGTGACGATTCTTCATCAACTATTGAATCTCGGTATGAATTGACAGTAGCTAAAACAGATAGACTTCGTGAAATGGGATATGAAGTAATTGAAAAATGGGAATGCGAATTTAAAAATGAGTTAACCTCCGAAAAAGAATCATTCATTGAGAATCATCCCCTCTTTTCTCAGTTACCATTAAAACCGAGGGAGGCTTTTTATGGTGGCAGAACAGGTGCTACAAAATTATACTATAAAGTTAAAGGGGAAGAAAAAATAAAATATGTCGAGGTATGCTCCTTGTATCCTTGGGTCCAGAAATATGGTAAATACCCTGTAAGACACCCGGAAGTTTTTGTAGGTGTTGAATGTAATAGTCTAGATTTAAACGAAACCGATGGCATAATAAAATGTAAAATTCTTCCCCACAAGGACTTTACCACCCTGTATTGCCAGTAAAATCGAATGAAGAATTAATGTTCCCTCTTTGTCGCACATGGTGTGAATATGTGTATGACAAATGTGAACATACTGAAGACAAGAGTCTTCATATGAGATACATAGATGTATCATATGTATGTTAAATATTATTTAGAAAAAGAGGGCGTTAAAATAGCTTTTACCAGGACTCCGTCAAGTGGGTAAATCACTGATTACTTAATTTTGGGGGAAACTTGGTCAACGTGAAAATCAAACAAATACATCTGTTTGGGGTGTTGGTAGATTATTAAATCTCAATTATTAATTATGAATAAGTTGTATTTGTTTGAAAATGTACAATCAATTGTGAGGCAGCGTGCACTCTCTCTTGCGTATAAGTAAGCACTGAAGAATATGGCAAAGTCTGTAGACTAATTTGGTAGGCGTACGATAGAGTGCGCTGCATGTTATAAAATTAGAAAAGGTTTACATTTTAACGTAAGAACTTAAAATACACAGTATACATATTGGTCATTTTACAATTATAACAAAGTACAATAGAACATCCCGGCCGCCTTGAAAGCAATGGCCTTTCAATGAAATGCATAAAACAATACATACAGATTCAATCCAAATACAAATAAAATAAAATGAGTTCATTACATTGAAAATAAATATCATTAGGTTTATTAAACCTCAGATTCAGGTAGCAGTTCACACAATTGCGTCACTGCACGTTTTACAACACTCGTGGATGTTTGCACTGTCACAACACGAATAACACCATCAGCTCCAGGGTGAACCTTGAGGACTCTGCCCATTCGCCACGCTCAGAGGGGGTGTGTTTTCACGAAGAAGCACCAAAGTTCCAGGGCTAATTGAATGGTTATCGGTTTGTTTCCATTTTGGACGAGATTGAAGAATGGAAAGGTAATCGTTACTCCATTTTTTCCAGAAATGCTGGTGAAGCTGTTGCACTAATTGGAAACGGCTCAAATGGTTGAGTTTTATATCTAGAAGACTTGGCTCGGGTAATGCCAACAGTGAGTCACCTATCAGGAAGCGTGCGGGGCATAGGAAATTGAAGTCAGAGGGATGGGAAGTCAAAGGAATTCATGGTCGAGAGTTCAGAATAGCTTCGATTCGAGCAAATAAGGTTGTAATTTCCTCATATGTGAGAACATGATTATGAGTAATGGTGTGAAGGTGTCTTTTGGCTGATTTAACTACGGATTCCCATAATCCTCCAAAATGAGGAGATCGTGCCGGAATAAAGTTCCAAGTAATGGAATGACCGTTCAAAAATTCTAATACTTTGTCATTATGCGGTAAAGTAGAAGCTAATTCATACCATCGTTTGAGTTCCGAATTTGCCCCTATATAATTGGTACCATTGTCTGAGTGTATCGTGTGGCATAAACCACGTCTGGAAATAAATCGTGTCAAGCATGCAATGAAAGATTCTGTGGACAAATCGCCAACGGTCTCCAAATGAACTGCCTTGGTGGCAAAGCATACAAATATACATAGATAAGCTTTAACAATGCGACGTCCACGTCCCTTTCCTTCTTTGAGTGAGAATGGACCTGCAAAGTCCGTACCGCAAGTAGTAAATGGTCTACCAGGTATAACCCTTGATGGAGGTAGCTGTCCCATTAAAGGCTCGTAATTAATCAAATTGATTCGACGACAAGTTACACATTGCCTTAAGACTCGTTTAATGGTGTTAAGTCCGCCAAGAGGCCAAAAACCATCGTTTCTGATGTCACTCAGAACGAGTTGAGCACTTGCATGAAGGTGTTTTATATGAGCATTACGTATGATTAATGTGGTCAAATGACAGGTTTTAGGCAATATGCAAGGATGTTTTTGAATGTAACTTAAGTTTGAGTGTTTTAATCTGCCTCCAACACGTAGGACTTCTGTTTTGTCTAAGAATGGATTGAAAGCTAGTAGTTTACTTCTTTTTGAAAGAGTTTGATTATTTTTTAAGCAATTAATGTCGTCACGGAATTCTGATAACTGTACTGATTTAATGATAAAGGTCATAGATTTATCAATTTCTTGTAGGGTAAGAGGACCGAGTGTTCTCGATTCCTTTGGATGAGAGCAATTTTGAAAAAACCTAAAGCAGTATGATAGAACTCGTTGCATTTTTGCAAGGTTTGAAAATTTGTTTATAAAGTCAATCATAATATTATTATTAAATGTGGAGACTAATGAACTTTTAGAAACCTTCATTTCGGGAAGAATAATTTTATGCGTATTGATTTCTGATTTTGGCCAACAAGATGAATCTTGACATAACCAATAAGGGCCGTGCCACCACAAAGCACAATCAATAAGGTTTTTCGGAGATGTGCCCCTAGATATTATGTCAGCTGGATTAGAATGTGTTCGTATGTGATGCCATTGAGAAATATCAGTAAGGTTTATTATGTATGATACCCGATTGGCTACAAATGGTTTGAGCTGCGATGGCGGTTTATAGAGCCAAGCTAACACTATGGTGGAATCGCACCAGAAATGGTAGTTATCAATGTGAATCTTGAGCTGGGTACGGATTTCATTTACTAATTTTGCAAGCAACTGTGCTGCGCATAATTCTAATTTAGGTATGGTAAGTGCCTTGAGTGGAGCGACTCGACTTTTTGCACACAATAAACGTACTGTATGGTCACCATTAGCATTAGTAGATCGCAAGTAAATACAAGTTCCATAGCTGATTTCACTTGCATCAGAAAACGCGTGTAATTGAATAGATACAGGCTGAGTACAAATAACGTGCCTAGGAATGATAATGTCATTTATGTTTTTTAGTTCATCTCGAAAATTGATCCAGGTTGTATATATATCAGTTGGGACCGACTCATCCCAATTTAAGTTTAATTGCCATAACCGTTGAAGTAAAACCTTTGCAGTAATTGTAATAGGACCGACCAAACCTAGAGGGTCGAAGATTTTACTGATGGTTGAGAGTATGCTACGTTTGGTTACGCTAACATGAGAACAGTTATTTATAGGAAATTTAAATGTGTCTAAATTAGCATCCCATATGAGGCCTAATGTTTTGATGGATTCGTTTTCATCATTAAAATGCATGATTGTGGTAGTATGCTTTAACTCGCTGAGAATGTCAGGACAATTGGAGGCCCACTTTCGGAGTGGAAAACCACTTGACTCTAGTAACTGGTTAATTTTTTGTATTAAGTCCTTAGAACTCTGTACTGAATCACTACCGCTAATTAAATCGTCGATATACATGTCATTTTTTATAGCATTTGCTGCTATAGGGTAAATGTTTTCGTTATCCTTTGCTATTTGCAAGAGGCATATGGTAGCTAGAAAAGATGCACAGGATGTGCCGTAAGTTACGGTGTTGAGTTGATAACATATTAAAGGTTCTAAATGATTTTCGCGCCACAAGATATTCTGTTTAGTTCTGTCTGATTTGCATACCAAAATTTGCCTATACATTTTTTCGCAATCACTGGTGAACGCGTATTGATGTGTACGGAATCGTAAAATTATAGAAAATAAATCTGACTGAATCGTGGATCCGACCATAAGTGTGTCGTTTAGTGAAATACCACTTGTAGTCTTACAGGAACCGTCAAAAACTACACGTACCTTGGATGTAAGACTCTTTGATTTAAAAACGGCATGATGAGGTAGAAAAACGGCATGTTGTAACTGAGACTTGTCATAATTCACAGGTGACATATGATCTAACTGTATGTATTCGCGCATAAAAGTTACATAAGAATTTTTTATTTGTTTGTCCGTTTCGAAACGTTTTTCTAAAGCATGAAATCTACGCTTTGCAATATCGAATGAATTTCCTAATTTCGCAGCATTATTTTTAAATGGTAATCGAACTACAAATTTACCGTTTTGATCTCGCGTAGTAGTTTTTACAAAAAAATCTTCACATTGGGACTCTTCATGTATAAGTGGTGGAGGTGTATGGACCTCTTCTATTTTCCAAAAAGAAGTGAGTTGTTTTATGAATATTGCACAAAGTATCATCGTTATCAATATTTTCCGTGGTTAACAAACATGAAAAACAAGTTGTTACATGAACTTTTTCATTGATTTTTGGTATATGTAATGGGCCTGAAATAACCCACCCAAATGTGTTTTTTGTGCAACTGGCATATTTTTGCCAAGGGGTATCTGTCCAATGCATAATATCTTCCAGAATAATTCGGCACCTAATAATATTTGGATATCATCTGGATTATTAAAATTTGGATCTGCAAGTTTTAAATTGTGAGGAACTTTGATTTGTTCAGGGTCAAACGAAATTTGAGGTAATTTTTGAGTTATCTGTGGTAAGACTAAACAAGAAAGAGTACAGGTAAATGAATTATACATTGATACAATTTTTATCTTGGTTTCATGGGAAACATTTGATTTTGAATTGTTTATTCCTAAAATCGGAAAATTGATATTTTTGCATTGCAAATTTAATTTTTTAATAAAATCTACTGTGATGAAATTAGATTTAGAAGCTGAGTCCAGCAGTATGCGACATTGTATTTTATTACCTTGATTATCATATACATAAACAAGCGCAGTAGGCAATAAAACTTGGGACCTTATTAAAAATGAAGTATTAAGTCCTACAGGTACAGGGGTTTCTACGACTAAAGTCGCATCCGCACTTGAAGACACATTCTTGGCAATAGGATTGTTTTCTTTTGAATTGTTAGCCTCTGTGGATAAATGTAATAGGGTATTGTGTTTAGAGTTACATTTTTTGCATTTAGACCCAGTACAATCTTTTGTTTGATGATTATTGCGAAAACAATTTTTACATAATTTTCTATTGGAAATTTCTTGGATTCTGTCGCGAATTGAAAGGTTTAGGAACGAACTACATTTAAATATGGGATGATCTTCGTTGCAAAATTTACACCCTTGATTTTCTGTGGCTACATACGACCTGACATTAGATTTTTCGCCACGATTAGTGGTCGGACGTTTATTACTTAAACTGTTACTATCTGATTTCAAAGATTCTAAATAATCGCATCGTTTTGATAAAAACTGTGTTATATCATCAACAGAGGGTAAAACTTGCAACTCGGATTTAAATTTTTCCCATTCACGTTTGGTATGGTGATCGAATTTTGTAGAGATTAAATGTACTATGAGTAAATCCCAATATTCAGTGGGCTGTTTTAATGTTTTTAAAGCACTTAAATGCTGCAGGGAATTATTTAATAATTGTCTTAGATCTTTATGAGATTCTCTTATTATTGCCTCCTGATCGAAAAGAGCTTTCACATGGTCATAAATTATACGAGGTTTTTTCTCAAAATTATTTTTAAGAAATTCCCAGGCTGATTTGTAATTTTCAGGGATGAATTCTAATGATTGTATAACAAATGATGCGTCACCCTTTAGGGCGGATTTTAAATAGTGAAATTTTTGTATATTTGGCAATTTTGTATTGTCGTGAATCATAGATTTGAAAGAAGAATAAAAAGGTATCCATTTATCACTTTCACCGGCAAAACTAGGCAAGGACATTGGTGGCAGTCGCAAATTGTCATATTGATTCAAATTATTTGGAAACTCGTTAGCTGGCCTGTTCACAGTACCTGACGTATTATTATTATCCTGATTAATTGTGTCGTTATCAACAGTATTATGAGTACTAGGGATATTGTTTTCAGATATGTCTGAATTTTGACTAACTTACTTTATCTGAACCTTTTTTGTTTTTTGATTCGAGAATTAGGCATGCAATGCTTTTTAAACTATAATAGTTATTTTCAAAGGACTCTCTTTCATTCTCGTGATCTACACTTGAATTCTCATTTAAGTCTAATAATTCTATTTGTTCCTGTATATGATTAAATTCATCCAGGCATAAATCCAATTTATTTAATCTGATGTTTAATTCTTTTATGGCAGACTCACTTGATTTATTTAATTTATCGAGAAAATTTTTGAATCGGGTCAAATGACCTTTTTGGTTGTGTCGTTTTTTCAATAATGTTTGCATATCTTCAGATGACATAATGACAAAATATCACAACTTGTGAACTACAAAATGTATGTGAATATAAAATGCGTGTAGAATAAATAAGCAAATGTATTTTGTGTAAATGCAAATGTGTTTTTAATGTGTTTGAATGTAATGAATAAAATGTGTATGAATTAATAAATGAGTACCTACTTATTTTGTAATGTGAAATATGTTTGCAAATATTTATTTGCTCGTATGAAAGAGACACACATAAAATAAGGAATGAATAAATAGGATCGATAAATGACTCACGATACCGGCTTGTGGAATGCTGGAAGTTTTTTCTTACTGCGATGCTCGGCGGCTCGTCTAGCTTGGCTGAATTTCGGCGGCTGCTTCGTGCACGTGGCTTCTGCTTCTCTGCCTACCGGGAAACTCGTTCGCCCGGCGATGCGATCCAACCTCACAAAATGATAATTTTCGCTGGAAACGTTGTATTTTGCACAATCATGCGGCTTCTGAAGGACCAAGATGTTTGGGGTGTTGGTAGATTATTAAATCTCAATTATTAATTATGAATAAGTTGTATTTGTTTGAAAATGTACAATCAATTGTGAGGCAGCGTGCACTCTCTCTTGCGTATAAGTAAGCACTGAAGAATATGGCAAAGTCTGTAGACTAATTTGGTAGGCGTACGATAGAGTGCTCTGCATGTTATAAAATTAGAAAAGGTTTACATTTTAACGTAAGAACTTAAAATACACAGTATACATATTGGTCATTTTACAATTATAACAAAGTACAATAGAACAACATCTGTTGTTAAAGATCCCCATGAATTTTTTGACCTATTATCAAGATCATGAAGAAGTGCATAATGTTCATCCTGTAAATGAAGATTTTCTTATAATCAACTGAATGTATAAGGAGGAAGCATACGAGCCTCTCTTCCTACTATCAATGTAGCTCTAGCAGTTTATACCACTGCTCAGGCTCGACTTAAACTTTATAGTTACTTGGAAAAGCTTGGTGACAGAATATTGTACTATGACACAGATAGTATCATTTATATTAGTAAACCCAGCGAATTTCCTCGGTGAGATGAATGATGAGTTGGGTGAGGGTAATTTTATCACTTAATTTGTTTCTGGAGGTCCTAAATTATATGCTTATCGCGTATATTCACCCAACAAAAATGAATAGTATGATACAATTAAAGCTAAAGGTATAACGATTAATCATAAAACATCTCAACCAGTAAATTTTGAGAAACTTAGAGACATGATTCTGTACGACATGCCTTCTGAATACATCACTATAAAAAATATATTAAGAACACAAGATCACGATGTTACAAAAGAAATTACTAAAATGTTTCGTGTTAATTTTAGAAAACGCCTGCTTATAGACGGATACGATTCTGTACCCTTTGGACATAAAAAACAAAATTAGATGCTTTGACTAGATAATATGTTTATAGCTAGGGTTGTCACATTCATATTTTTAATTATCAAGTTTCTTTTTCAGGTATCTACAGCAGAATAAGGACAAGTCTAAAAAATATTTTTGCCAAACCAAATTTACTTTGCAATAAACCTTAATCGTTCTAAACAGAACTAACAGAACCATAACATACATATCTTCCTAAAAGATACATATAAATAAAGGCATTAACCACACCAAAACAGTCAAATATGAGTCATAGTCTAAAAGAGTCAAACAAAATATCATCTATGGGCCTCAAAAGAAAAGAACCATAATATAGATTTCGGTCTAAAAGAACCAAATAAATACAGACCTTGATCATATCAAAAGAGTCAAATATGGGAAACATAGTCTAAAAAAAGAGCCAAATAACTACAGACTATATATCTCAACAAAAGAACCATAATATGGGTTTCGGTCTAAAAATACAGACCCCGATTGTCACAAAAAAAACAACAATATATTGCTACAAAGCGTAAAATACACGCCTACACGAATATTTTATATCTTTCTTTTTTGACAAGGCATTAATGGTAAAGACATATTAATATGTTTTATTAGGCTTGTCTCGACGGGTTAGGTCTAAATATATGTTATTGTAAGACGACAGTAACATAAATTTGGAGATCCCCTTAAACAAATGAGCCCCTAGCCTTTCCTCAGTGGTAGGGGTATGGAAAAACGTCTGAATGTATTAATGTAAAATAAGATTTATGTTACATTTGGAATTATTAACAGTACCTATATTCGTGTTAGTTATTTTCTGTCAAGTCTGTTTAACTCAGCTATATCATTTTATTTGATATGAGTGACATTTCTGTACTGCGAAATACATCTCTAATATTCACAAGGTAAGGTATTAACTTATTCGACATCAAATTTGGTCTAATTAATTACTGTAATTTCTATAGTTAGAAACCCTCGTAGGATATTAATCAACCCATAACTATACTGTAGATGTTCTAAACTAAATGTTTACAACGTATGGTTTAACTTTCTGCAACACAGTTTTAAAACATTATAAAATAATGCTTTATTTATCACATGGGCTATTTGTATATACTTACATTTGATTCCTGAGCACAGTTATACATTAGCTGTTCTTCTCCCCTGATAAACCAGATTTTTAACCAGTAGGCGAATATAGCTCATCTTATGAATATGTGTTTTATTGAAAAACCACGTCTCAATAGGTGAAAACCCCTGTATATTTTAAATACGTAAATATGGATAAATATATCAATACATATATCAATACATAAAATTGATAAAGTATATCGTAAACTCCGTCCTAGGTTTTTATTTTCAATAACCTGGGATAAGCTAAATGACTAATTAGAACAATGATTTGTAATGTTTCCTAATCATACCCTGATACACCAAGTTTTTAAGCGGTAGGAGAATCCTCATCTTATAAATATCATGTTTTCTTGAATGAATAAAGCACGTCGTAAACTAGAGTAGTGTATAGAGAGTTTAATAACAGAGGAGAGAGTAGTGAGCAGGAGCAGGCAATATATAAGAAATTAAATTTAAAAAAAAATGCGTCATCTGGTCGATGAATCACGCACACCTGGTGCATTGACCTCGATCTAAAAAATAGAAATGTCCATTTGTCGCCCGCATCCAGTCATCTAGTGAAAGATTTAAAAAAATTGTAACTTGAGAAGCTAGGACATGTAAGGAGGGGATGTTTAAATATTCTAGCGCAATTTCAAATGTTCAGTTTTACCATTAGTGCTTTAAAACATTACATATGAAACTGAAGTTTGCAGTTCCCAGTGGATCGACACCATCAATAAAAATCATGCAGCATTTAAAGCGTCTTCAGGGGAACCCAGAATTTCAACCAGTAACCACCCGGAGTACATCAGCAGGAATATGTGATAGCAGTTTTGAAATTTTAGAGGGATCATTCACGGAATTGAGGCCCATTAATGCCACAGAAACGTCTCGAAGACTTTGAACCAAAATGTACTTCAACGCCGATATATGAAGACATTACAGACGACGAACAGCAAAACCAACAAAGTGCAACGGAAAGTGTTTACAGTGATGACGAATTACAAAATACGTGTGCTGATAAAGCCAAACAGTTTATTTTAAAAAGCAAAGAAATGTTACCGGTGTGAAGTTAGGCACAGTTTTCCAGCCACACTTTTGCTATGTGGCAACGTCGCATTGCTCCGGCTTCAAATCGATGTAAAAGCCATCCACGGTCGTTCTAGCCACGGTTACGGTATGATAATCTATCAATGTGGACCCCAACAAAGATCAGCCACAGTGGTAGTGTGGTAAATACAGAATTACGTGTAGAAAAGCTGCTATTTTCGCGTTTTTTAATTTCTACCAGTAAATCAAAACGGAGTGTTGTAGATATTAATAACAGAGGAGCGATAGTATGGAACTAGTCAATATCTAAAATTCCTCAAGCTAGTCGATCTCAATTACTATTAACACTATAGATTGTGAGAACACATTAATATAATCTTATTTTATATAAATAGTAACGAATATAACGTGCATGACAGTTAATGAAGCTGTCTGTATTGCAGGACATGTAGATTTGAAACATTTCTTTCCAGAGGCGTAGCACCAAATAATTGACAAAAATCACCAAAACTACAAATGAACTTGTCAAATTTTGAAACGAAAATCCAACTACAAAGGTCCACTGAAGTCGACCTATATGGTGAAAACATTTGTAGGTCCGTACCAGTGGTGTAGCAAAAATAAATAAAAATAAATGAAAAAAAAACACCAAAGTCACAGTTGAGCTTGTCGGTTAAATTTTCAAGCGTAAATCCAATCCCAAATGTGCACTGAAGTCGACCTATAGGGTGAAAACATTTGTCGGCCCGTACCAGTGGCGTAGCAAAAATAAATAAAAAATAAATGAAAAAAAATCACCAAAGTCACAGTTGAGCTTGTCGGTTAAATTTTCAAGCGTAAATCCAACTCCACAGGTCCATTGAAGTCGACCTATAGGGTGAAAACATTTGCCGGCCCGTACTAGTAGCGTAACTAAGAGAAATTTAAAATAAATTAAAAAAATCACCAAGACCATAGTTGAACTTGTCGGTTAAATTTTTAAGCGTAAATCCAACCGCAAATGTCCACTGAAGTCGACCTATAGGGTGAAAACATTTGTCGGCCCGTACCAGTGACGTAACTAAGAGAAATTTAAAATAAATTTAAAAAATCACCAAGACCAAAGTTGAACTTGTCGGTTAAATTTTTAAGCGTGAATCCAACCGCAAATGTCCACTGAAGTCGATCTATAGGGCGAAAACATTTGCCGGCCCGTTACCAGTGGCGTAACTAAGAGAAATTTAAAATAAATTAAAAAAATCACCAAGTCCACAGTTGAACTTGTCGGTTAAATTTTCAAGCGTAAATCCAACCGCAAAGGTCCCCTGAAGTCGACCTATAGGCTGAAAACATTTGTCGGCCCGTACCAGTGGCGTAACTAAGAGAAATTTAAAATAAATTAAAAAAATCACCAAGTCCACAGTTGAACTTGTCGGTTAAATTTTCAAGCGTAAGTCCAACCGCAAAGGTCCCCTGAAGTCGACCTATAGGCTGAAAACATTTGTCGGCCCGTACCAGTGGCGTAACTAAGAGAAATATAAAATAAATCAAAAAATCACCAAAGTCACAGTTGAGCTTGTTGGTTAAATTTTCAAGCGTAAATCCAACCGCAAAGGTCCACTGAAGTCGAACTATAGGGTGAAAACATTTGTGGGTCCGTACCAGTGGCGTAACTAAGATAAATTTAAAATAAATTAAAAAAATCACCAAGGCCACAGTTGAACTTGTCGGTAAAATTTTCAAGCGTAAATCCAACCGTCAAGGTCCCCTGAAGTCGACCTATAGGGTGAAAACATTTGTCGGCCCGTTACCAGTGGCGTAACCAAGAGAAATTTAAAATAAACTGAAAAAATCACCAAGTCCACAGTTGAGCTTGTCGGTTAAATTTTCAAGTGTAAATCCAACCCCAAATGTCTACTGAAGTCGACCTATAGGGTGAAAACATTTGTCGGCCCGTACCAGTGGCGTAGCAAAAATAAATAAAAAATAAATGAAAAAAAAACACCAAAGTCACAGTTGAGCTTGTCGGTTAAATTTTCAAGCGTAAATCCAATCCCAAACGTCCACTCAAGTCGACCTATGGGGTGAAAACATTTGTCGGCCCGTACCAGTGGCGTAACTAAGAGAAATTAAAAATAAATTAAAAAAATCACCAAGGCCACTGTTGAGCTTGTCGGTTAAATTTTCAATCGTAAAACCAATCCCAAATGTCCACTGAAGTCGACCTATAGGGTGAAAACATTTGTCGGCCGGTACCAGTGGCGTAACTAAGATAAATTTAAAATAAATTAAAAAAATCACCAAGGCCACAGTTGAACTTGTCGGTTAAATTTTCAAGCGTAAATCCAACTGCAAAGGTTCCCTGAAGTCGACCTATAGGGTGAAAACATTTGTCGGTCCGTACGAGTGGCGTAACTAATAGAAATTTAAAATAAATCAAAAAAATCACCAAAGTCACAGTTGAGATTATCGGTTAAATTTTCAAGCGTAAATCCAACCCCAAATGTGCATTGAAGTCGACCTATAGGGTGAAAACATTTGTCGGCCCGTACCAGTGGCGTAGCAAAAATAAATAAAAAATAACTGAAAAAAAATCACCAAAGTCACAGTTGAGCTTGTCGGTTAAATTTTCAAGCGTAAATCCAATCTCAAATGTCCACTCAAGTCGACCTATAGGGTGAAAACATTTGTCGGCCCGTACCAGTGGCGTAACTAAGAGAAATTTAAAATAAATTAAAAAAATCACCAAGTCCACAGTTGAACTTGTCGGTTAAATTTTCAAGCTTAAATCCAACCACAAAGGTCCCCTGAAGTCTACCTACAGGGTGAAAACATTTGTCGGCCCGTACCAGTGGCGTAACTAAGATAAATTTAAAATAAATCAAAAAAATCACCAAAGTCATAGTTGAGCTTGTCGGTTTAATTTTCAAGCGTAAATCCAACCGCAAAGGTCCCCTGAAGTCGACCTATAGGGTGAAAACATTTGTCGGCCTATACCAGTGGCGTAACTAAGAGAAATTTAAAATAAATTTAAAAAATCACCAAAGTCACAATTGAGCTTGTCGGTTAAATTTTCAAGCGTAAATCCAACCCCAAAGAGCCACTGAAGTCGACCTATAGGGTGAAAACATTTGTCGGCCCGTACCAGTGGCGTAGCAAAAATAAATAAAAAATAAATGAAAAAAAAACACCAAAGTCACAGTTGAGCTTGTCGGTTAAATTTTCAAGCGTAAATCCAACCGAAAAGGTCCCCTGAAGTCGATCTATAGGATGAAAACATTTGCCGGCCCGTACTAGTAGCGTAACTAAGAGAAATTTAAAATAAATTAAAAAAATCACCAAGACCATAGTTGAACTTGTCGGTTAAATTTTTAAGCGTAAATCCAACCGCAAATGTCCACTGAAGTCGACCTATAGGGTGAAAACATTTGTCGGGCCGTTACCAGTGGCGTAACTAAGAGAAATTTAAAATAAATTTAAAAAATCACCAAGACCATAGTTGAACTTGTCGGTTAAATTTTTAAGCGTGAATCCAACCGCAAATGTCCCCTAAAGTCTACCTATATGCTGAAAGCATTTGTCGGTCAACAATACCCATATATACAATACTACTATATCGCGTATTCCCTATGTTAGCCCATAAGCGGTTTCTCCGAAAACACTGAAGAACAAAAGAGGTAGTGCTGTACTCTTTCAGAGACCCATTTTTTTGATTTGCGCATACGCAGACATCGTTCATCTCCATGGTAACGGAAGCTGACTCATTGTTTATAGACTGACAGACTTCCCAATTTTCAATTTTTTTTAAGAAGTCGCTAGACAAGGATGTAATATTTAAGCTGCATGATTATTGGAATTTGGGATATTCGTGCGTATGCACATGTCTTTATATGCGCATTTGTTTTCGAAATTTTTGGACCTTTACCCGCGATATATATAGAGGTATATACGGTCATTGATGAGCCCGTCGAAGATACTGACAGGTCCTTGTGTAGCCCGCAAATACGCTGTGTAGCCCGATTTCGGGCTCAACAGCGTATCCAGGTGTATTTGGTCATTACTAGGCTTATATAGTGCTAGTAAGGCTGTACACGAATTTTACGGAGGGCTTCACAAAGTAGTGTTTATGAGTTGGACATACGCCAGGAAGTTCATATAAACTCACTGTAGGTGGCGCTGTTTTGTATAGCTTGTATACAGTATAAGTCTTGTGTAGCCCACCAATGAACATGTCTTTGTTTAGCCCGAAATCTGGCAACACCGCCGTTTCGATCACGGGGACAGTGGGCTTTTCAACGTGTAGTTAGTACTGATAATTTTAGAGAATTCACATACGTGCTTTTACTAATGTTTATTATATTATAGACTCGTATATATACTATTATTTTAATTGTAAGTAATTTTCTCGGATCCAAAATTCTCTTGTAGAATTTATAATTACTTATTTTTATATTTAACAGGCAAGCAATGTCTTTGCAATTTGGAGCAGATAATTGTAAGTCTCTTATACTGTAGCGAAAAAATATCGGAACACTTATACCTACCTAATGGAAATATCTCTGCACATTTTACAAAAACCAATTTCAAATAAGTTGTATTTTTGTAAATTTTTATTTGACTTTACTTAAATAAATAGATATTAATATATACAGATCAAAATATTACCATAAATAATTTACATTAACATGTTGACTTTCGACTGACGAAAATTTAAAAAAAAATCCCTTTAAAATTAAAATAAAAATTTTAAATTTGATATCGGTGCTATAAGAATGGCAATCATCAACTTGCAATTTCATCGATGGTTGCTACCCTTGGGGGGTAGTTCGGCTTCAGTTTTACGCCCAAAATATATTATCTATATACTTGTATGATGAAGAAAACAGATTAATGGGACAATTGATACTTCCAGATAAATTTAATATTAACGAAATTGGCTTAAGTGAGCAAAACAGAAAAGAATAGCAAAAGCATAAGCAAAAGAATAGCCAAGTGTGACTTACCAGTCAACTTTTTATTCTAAAGTGTTTTTCGAATATCAAATAAAAGAATCAGGTCGTAGTATTTAAAAATTTAAAGTTAATAATATTAAAAGGACGAAACGTGGCAGGAAAAATCTGATGTCATACGTGTATAGAGCATAAAATGTTTTTCTAAAAGTGTATTTGATTAACCATACATACAGTGTGTCCAGCCAGGAGATAACACGAACCATAGATGTCTCAGAAACTGCTGAGACGATTTTTAAAAAACTTTGTACGTGTAGTAAATACAGGGTGTTCTCGGCAAACAAAATATTTTGACAGCTTTGTGACTTCCGGTTGCACCGGAAGTAGATAACATCTTGCTTGATTTAAATGGAATACCCTGTATATTTCTCCATATTTGGATTCTACATACAATTTTAGGGCCCCTTTGTGTATTCCTAAAATGTAGTTATCAAGATATTAATTTTTTTAAGAAAAAATTTACGGATGCCCACTTGCAAAGAAAATTTATCAGTGAATTAGCCATCAATTAAATTAAAAGTATTTGATTGTGGGCGTTATAAGGAAGGCGGTAGGTAATTAATGGGCGATTTAAAAATATTAAGTGTATACAGGGTGAGTACAGTGACAAAGGAAATATCCAACTAACAAAAATAAATATCTTCAATTTTTTAAATGGAAACAACAATTTTTTTTTATTTTAATGAATTCTACTCCTAAAAATATGGGTGGTTTGTATTCAGTTCCCTACCTAATTAATTTTTTAATTAATTCTAAGTGGGCCATGTTAAAGAAAAAACAGTTTTTGTGAATTTATTTTAAGTATTACAATAATAATAATTGTTCAAACACCACCATTCACTCGTAAACCACTTTCGCATCTGCGATGTATAGCATCACTTTTGCATTTTCTCCGGTGATACAGACTGAAAGGCTACGCGCAGACTTTTATAAAAAAAAATCAAGGGGTGCAACATCTCGTGATCTTGGTGACCAATGAAAAAGAGCCCTATTTGCTACCCGTTGATTTTCAAAATTTTCTGTTAAAAGTTCTGTTTTATGTGATGGTGCCACGTTAAATTGATATTATAGTTTGGATTGCTCATTATTTGACAAATATTTAATGTATTGGATTTAAAATTTTTTTAAAATGTCTAAATAGTTTTCACTTAAAATTAAAATTACTGTTGGAGATGATTTTGAAAAACGAAGAAAATTATAAAATTTGTAAGATACTCCCATATGTTAGATACTTGTATTTTACTCGGAAATAAAATAACTCTCTGTATAGAATAAATCTTTTAATAGTTGAACTGAACACCAACTCGTCTCTATATTATGAATGCCTTAAAAAATAATCATAATCATATTCCAATATCGAAGTGTGTCATTATTTATAAACAATATTTCGGGTTCATGTGCTGAGTCAGGTCCAGAGGAACTCATGGGGCTGGCGTGAATGCCAAGGTTGCTGAACTACAGCGTGTTTCAATTATGATGTGCTATCACGTATCTAACCAGTTAAACTACTTTAATAAAATTTCAGGTAACAATGGAAGTGTTTCTTGCTGCACAAAACACATTATTTGTCAACTGGCCTGGAAATTTCGTTTCCTAATAAAATGAGGATTACTTCGAACCAATAGTGAGAGTTATGTCGGTTGAATAATCTATTTTTTCTAAATTTAGATTCAACAGTTCTAGTTCTAGATTCTATTTCTAGTTTATTTTATTAAAATAAACTAGAAATAGGAGAAAATCGCTGTCGCGATTTTCGTTCTCATTTCAACTAGAAATGGGAAAAAATCGCTGATTTCTAGCTCTGCCGGGGGTCCTGGCCTGCGACCTGGGGTCACCCTTCGGGTGACAAAAGCATCTAGAATAATATTATTTTTAAGAAAATACATATTAAGAAATTTTGTATCTAGAATGATGATGTAATTATACTAAACTTTTCTCAATATTTTGATGAATTGTAAGGGTATTCTGTTCTTGATGGTAAAACATCATAATTTTTTAAGTGCTGAAAGTAGAATTTATTTTTCAGTAAACATTTTTATCAATTTTATCAACATTACCAAATATATATTGCTGTCATAATTGTAGCAGCAAATTAATATTGTAGGTATTTACTTTTTTATGCTAAAATGATGAATTTTACAGACTGCCAAAATTAAGGAATTAATTCCAAACTAATACTATAAATAATTGGAATTAAAAAGGGAAAAAGAAGTTAGCCTCCAGCGTGACTCGAACTCGCGAAATCAGCATTATGATTTTTGGAATCCTGCAAATATCCCATTGCGCTACTGAGACTGTTGTCAGAAATTTACCTTGAGATGTTTAAGTATGTAAACTGTACGTATTATCCTAAAAAAATTATTTTTACCGATTTTCCAATTGGAAAAGCATTTCGCTTCAGTATTTTGGTAATCAGACGTTTGGCAGTCAGTAGGTACTATCGATTCCGTTAGCAATATTTCTCATAGGAAAATAATGAAAATAACCTATCTGAAGTTTAATTAATTTGACAGTTTTCGTGGGAGGTGCTTGTCGTGTTAGTGCAATCTCACCTCACATCGGCATATAAAATGAGAAAAAAGTTGGGACGGATGCGACTCGAGATTTTCGAAGACGAAATAGACGTAGATGGAGTTCAAGTACGGTCTCGAAAAAAAATCTCAAAGGATTAGAGAAAGGACTGAACTTTCGCGTGAAGCCCTTCTCGAAGCCGTAAAAATTAGATCAGGGGCGAGGCGAGGGGGTTCCGCGAAAAGTCGGGATTTCGGCGGGCGTGACGGGACCATTAGGAGCGAGGACAAACGCCGGTGCTAGCCGCATCTCTCTCGTCGAACGGCGATCGACGAAAATTTTGCAGAGGTTTTTTGAAAAGGCGAAATTGGGAAAACGCGTAAGAAACGGGACGAAAATACACTTACGCATTGGAAAAAGGCCGGGGGCGACGGTCGCCCGCCGCGGAGATCGTTGATCCCCTCTCAAAGGAGAGAGCTTTGAAACTTTGTGGATTCGGCGACGGAATTTAGAGCGAGACAGAATCGACGCGTTTTAATATACATGGAATATGGATTCACAGAAACTGTTTTTTCTTTAACAAGGCTTACTTGGAATTAATTAAATAAGGAAGCATACAATTTTTTTGGATTTATAGAATTTCTATTAATAACTTAGAAACTGTTATCAAGGAGCGGACATAAAATAAGTCCGCTCACACAAAATAGAAGGCATATAGAATGAGCATTGCTTATTTTCTCTATTTTTTTGTTTAAATGTTTAATCTGAGGCATGTGTTTTGTTGCTGATAAACCATTTTAAAAATATCAAATATTTTTTAATTATATTATTGTAGCAACCGCGTAGTAGTTATGAAAGATATGTCGTAGGTACCTACTTTAAATTTCGAAGGAAGTGCCCTAGTGACATAAATAATGTTTGCCTACTATAACTTATCAATATATCTAGGAAAAAAAATAGTTTTCCAGCTGGAAATCTAGGATACGCCTTTTTCTGTTTTTCCATTTTACAATACTCATTAATAACATTTTAAAGAACAACTTATTTAAGTTTTAGAAGTATTTTATATTTATGTACGTACTGCTAACGCATGTAACTTATTACTAGTTAAATGATTCTTGAAAATTGACAGTGCATTCTCAGTTTACAATTTACTTAAAAATTCAGTATGCGTAAAGAATATCATCTGTCTGAATATAATTTTACTTGAGTATTTTCTATGTAGCCTTAAAGAAGATGGATAGTAAAAAAGAATATTTCAGCAATTTAGTGTTTTATATCGCCAATGTCTTGTATTGAATGTTATGTTATTTTTATTAACATAACAGAGCCACAACTAGTTCAGAAATATTATTATAATAGATATTATAGGTACTTACCTAACACTGGGCGTGCAGAATTAATAAGAAAAAAGAAGTCATAGAGATAAGTTAGATGCGATCTAATTTTGATGCGGGCTCAGTGAAAAGCGGAGATTAGTCAAAAATTACGTAGATTTATATTTAATTCCGTATTTCAGTTACTCCAGTTAAAATTATGATTTTCGGCTCTAAGCATATAAGACAAGAAGAATGAAAGAATTAAAGACTTCAACTTAAAGAAAATACAATGTCAAGAATCGATTGTTAAATTACAATTAGATTCTTGAGAAGTTTTAAGGGAGATAATTAAATACCTATTTACATTTGTTCTTCCATTAAGAGAAAATACAATTAGTGATTTTTGAAAAATATTAAATACCTAAATATTGTACAAATTTTATTTCAAATATTTGGTACCTACATAAAAATATTGGTTCGTTAGTGCTCCATGTGTTGGTATTATCTCGTTTTTTAATACTACTATCCTTTTGTGATTTTCGGGATTATAAATAACTATTACACGAGTTTAAATTTTATGTAAGTTTGTTAAAATCCTGAATTGAAATGTCCAAGAATATTACGGGTACCTACTCTATTTAAAAAAACACGGAATCATTTGCGTTGACAAGTCGCGAAATAAAAAAGTTATATGCATAAGCCAGTATTTTGTGACATCCAGTATATTAAAATACACATATGGAAAAATCATTTTGACATCACATTGACAGCTATACAGCTATTATGTAAAAGACACAAAAGAAAAATAATTTAACTTTTCCCTTTGCAAAGTTTACAAGCTTCTTACCTCGACTTACAAAGATTTAATCAGAAAAACACATCAGTTGCCTCCTTGAGCATCTTCCACAGACAGATACAATTTTTATCAATTCATCAATTTGCTTTTCAGGTCAAGTTAATATCGATAATGGTATTTAAACGGGCACAAAAATATGGCAACACTGCCGGGCTACATAAGAACCGTAAGACTTATAAAAGTATATACTCGGGCTACACAAACTAACGTTTATATCTTTGGGCTTTACAACGTCCTGTTATTACATAAAATTTTAAATTAAGCAACTAAGTTACCCCTCTAATAATGCCTTGATTTATAGTTAAAAGAAGGGTTAATGGTCACAGTATATACTCCTTTAGTAGAGGAATAATGACGGTTCAAAACCTCCTCCGACCTTGAACACGTCTGCACAGGTGTGTGTGGGTTGAATGACCTTGATTGCGAACGTCTTGGGCCATCGCGTGACCTTGAACATGACCTTGAAGGTCATGAGCATGACCTTGAAGGTCACGATGAGCGTCTTGGGCCACCGCGTGACCTTGGACATGACCTTGAAGGTCACAGAAACTTGACATTGACCTACCTGAGCTAATGCATGACCTTCATCTTGGCCTTGAGCATTGCATCCACCGCGACTCTCTCCAGCCCTTGCATGACCCTGAGAGCGCATTTGAACGCTGCATTGTGCGTCCTCGATCTCCGTATGCCATGAGGAGCAACCTACACCGCCCGCATCTGCAGTCGGAGTGGGCAAGGGCACCGGTCTCCTCTGCCTCTGCGATCGCATATGAGGCCACCGAATGACATTGGACTTGGGCGCACAATAGCACGCAGCGCGTATTCTGCCCCCCTTCCCCTGCCCATGAACGGCTAAGGCCGAAGAGTACGCCGGCCGCAGTACACAAGCACAAGGGCAGCGGTCCACCTCTGCGATGCAATTCAGGTCTACGGAGACGCAGCTTTGTTGCTCCAGTCGTACTCGGTAGCAGTTATTAGTGTCCCTAGAACGTACACCGATCGCACTTGCGGGCGCAGTACACAAGGGCAGTGGTCCGCCTCTACGAGTACGAGGCAATTCCTACAGAGATGCAAGATGTAGCCTTGCCCCGGTCGTACCTGGCGGCTTTTGAAGTGTCGCGCACACAAACTCCCTAATAGTTTCGAGATATACCTTGATAATTTAGAAACTCGATTTGGCTATTTTGTCTAATGAACGTGCAATGTCCACCCCTAGCAAAAACAAATCCCCCATATCAAACACATAGCAGGTGGTTGATAGAAAATATGCCATCGTGTAGTTATACAGGAATTGAATTTGTTATGTGCCTTAAAACTGTATTATTGTGATTTTGTTTAAAAGTGCAATATTTAAATTGTTTTACCGAAACTAGATTTATAAAAAATTTTAAACCTAATATTATTAAATATACTCGATTTGGCTATTTTGTTTGAATTTGTTATGTGCCTTAAAACTAGATTATTGTGATTTTATTTAATAAAAGTGCAATATTTAAATTGTTTGACCGAAACTAGATTTATAAAAATTTTTAAACCTAATATTATTAAATATACTCGATTTGGCCATTTTGTTTAATGAACGTATAATGTCCACCCGTAGCAAAAAACAAATCCCCCATATCAATCACCTAGCAGGAGGCTGATAGAAAATATCCCATCATGTAGTTATACAGGATGATTTATTGAACTCGTCCA
Organism: Pogonocherus hispidulus; assembly: GCA_963924545.1. Lineage (NCBI taxonomy): Eukaryota > Metazoa > Arthropoda > Insecta > Coleoptera > Cerambycidae > Pogonocherus > Pogonocherus hispidulus. The sequence goes on along the minus strand of OZ004696.1, from coordinate 33,281,380 downwards.
CTATTGATTCGAGATATACCTTGATAATTTAGAAGTCACAATTTCAATATCGATTTAGTTTATGGAATAGAAAGACAAAAATTAGCTCGTCCTTGAAAAGATATATGAATCAATGGCTAAACCATTAAAAGTGTCTCCCTTCGATCATAAATTGTTAGGAATTCCCGCATTATTTTCACATGTTTACCAGGTGCCTGATACGTCCAATAGGATGCCAGTGACAATAAAATCAATACGCTTGGCCATGCGCTTTAGCATTCACAGGATGCTCAAAACTACAAACAACTCGACTCTTGAGAAATGCCCAACAGAGGGTGGATACAAGCTCAACTATTAGTTATGTCCGATAGGAGGCGGCCAGTAACAGTAAAATCAATACGTTTGGCCATGCGCTTTAGCATTCACAGGACGCCCAAACTGACTGAAGTCCACATAACAGAATACTGCCTGCTCTGGGATTAAACTTTGATCTCTAGTTTCGTGAGGGCGCCAGTGGCGGTAAAATCAATAAGTTTGCCCATGCACTTTAACGTGGATGCTAGTGACAGTAAAATCAATAAGTCAATTATTACAAACCATTATCGAAATTACCTAATATATCTGACATCCAATTAAGATCTAGGAACTATTTATTTAAATTAGGTTATCCAAATTCTCCATTGACTAATTACCTTACCACTATAAACTGTTTTATTCTGTCAAATAATAATATCGGCATATTAGTGATAGCGAGTTACTAACTTAAACTTATGCAAAACTAGGTATTGATATAAAAATATATGCAATTAGTAAGCCATTAAATAAAAAATTTAATTATTGTAATACTAACTATACTTCAAATTGCTGCCTTTCTCTTGATGAAAAATTGGATTTTTGTGTTAATAAGTTGTTCAAAATACATATTTATGTATAATCTGGGCGGTCGAGAATTTTAGCAAGGGCTCTATCAGCACTCGATATGTTTTTGTGGGATAAAGCTCGAGCCCCGAAGGCATCTTTCTATAAATAATATAGATAGTACCTACATAATAGATAGGTAATTGTGAATATGTAGGTATGTTTTATTTGAGGAGGTCTAACTGACAATGGTTATATGTTGCCACTCAGACACCCTTGTCTCTTTTATAATCATGGAACCACTACGTCATAATATCATGGCCACAGGCAAGTAGCATCATACGTATGTACACTCAAGGCCGGGTGCAATGTCACACCAAAGACAAAATAACTTTTTGTCTCCAGTCTTACGATGGCTTGGGAGGTGGAACGTCCTCACCAACTCCACATAATCTGAACTGAAGGCAATATGCTGTTAATTCATGGCTAAGGGTGGAAGGGCGAAGGGTGTGTTACATCATCCGTGTGTGGGCTCAAACCAGCTCCAATGTCGACATAATCTCGGAATATGGAATTAATTCACTACCTGCCACCCTCGAAATATATACAATCAGAGACGTATAGAATCTACAAAGACGTTTCACCTTTATGGGCGACATGAAGCCGAAAAGTTACTGGCCATTCGTAGATGGCTCTGCTGGAATTTTACCAGCAGCGCTTGCAGCAGTGTCCATTGGAACTAAATTGGACATTCTCCACGATTGTTTCCACCGTTTAATACCAGATATCGCTAAATAAGGTTGACTGCACATGTATAGGTGCTGTCGCTGTTGCCGGATTTATTATATTCATAACTGGTGTGAAATATTATTTGTGAATATGTTTTCTTAACAGTTGTCTACCAAATACTTCGCATTTGATATGCTTACATTATAAAAATCAAATTACAATAATACCAATTTAAAACATTCTGTAAATGAAAGTTTTGCAAATGTAGTCTACAAAAGTATAATTTTTATACGTGTCATTAGTAACACATTTGATTATTTCATGGCGTGTTACCCGAGCGTCCCAGGTTCGATCCGTAGCCGATAACAATTTTTTTCTTAAGAATTCGTGCCATATGGACGTGATGCATACACATTGTCTAAAAATTATGTACTCAATATCTCCACAATCTGCAAGTTTGGGACTTTTGTTGCTGTTTGCGGTGTTCGTATAACGAAGATATAAGGTTATAGGTATACATACTACTGTGCCTACAAAAAAAGTAGGTATTTAAATTACATTACATTACATTAATATTGCATAAAGTATATGGAAATATCTCGAATTATATAAATTAGTAATTTGTGTAAACACAATGAAGGGTTGATGTGTTTATACTAAAACACTGATTACACTGGGTTAGTTGCATAGGTATAATAGTTTTTAAGAATGTGTAAAAAATTACACCGTTAAAGATCGTAGAATGTTTGAACTGTTGGTGTTTTATTTAGGCTTCTGTATCTTAACAATCTCGTTTATTTTTTATAGCTTTTTTTAGGTAATAACCAAAGTGTAGGTAGGTATATATGCTTTGTAACTAACTAACTAAAATGTCACTATTTTATAGAGGATAATTTTAGTCGCTGAAATAGAATTTTAGAACGTTGTTATAGAGTCCAATTTTACAAAATTCTTGTTTTTCGAATAAGTTCCCTTGGTGCAGCGAGGTAGGTACTTTATATACTTAAATCTACATCTGTAGGTAGGTATTCGTCGCTGCTAATACCTAATTTTTATATCGGTTGATATTCCAAAGTTTACAGAATATAACTATATCAGTTGGTTGCTCCTCTCCGTCGGAACTTTTATTTTTCGAGATCATAATCGTGCCGGCCGCCATCGGCCATCTACGTTCAACAGTAAAATCTCCTCGTTACGAGGGACATTAGAAAGATAGTTTGGTTTCGCGCCGAGAATATTTTGATTACTGACTGGGGTTTTCCAAAAGTGCAGCATTAAATTATATAAATTGAAATTATCCAATGGGTAGGAAGGACTATGTTCAAAAATACATCATACTAATTATTTATGTTTAAATTGTGCCTAAGTAAAAGATGAAACACTTTTGGAAACTGGTGTCTATACCGAGCGGCTAAAAGTTTCTAAGTTTCCTATTAGATTATTTCAGAGACCGAGACCACTTGGATTTAAATTTTGAAATTGGTAATAATATAATGACGTCCCTGTAGCTCTTCCGGTTACACCGAAAGTTGGCGTCAACTTTGTTATTTACAATGGAACATCGCAGTTTATTATCGCATTTTTGGATTTTAGTGTTACTTTTATCAAGTTTCCCTATTCCTAGTTAACCATTTTCGATATATTTTATTTTTTTTATATGTATATATTTTATAGTTTAAAACCCCGTGTTTTTTATATTAAGAAAGATAGAGCGGTCATAATCACAGGGGAGTCAGTTAAATTCATAAGCTTTCTAATCACATCTTCAGGGTTGGTGGTTGCTTACAGGGTGGTAAAAATTTAATACCATATTAGGTCAACTGCAAGCCATAAAAACTTGAATTTTTACATAGGACACCCTGTATATTATTGCATTTTTGGATTCTACACTTTCGGTCACTTTCGGTCGGTATTACGCTCACTTTCATCAAGTTTACCTGTTTTCGAAAAATCGAAAATCCTAACTTAAAACCTTGTGTTGTTTATATCAAGAACGATATAGAACGACAATATTAACAAGTGAGAGAGTTAAATCCATAAGCTGCATAAGCTTTCTAATCATACCATCAAGGTTATTGATGGATGCATGGATTGATGGATTGAATAATATACAGGGTGTTCCACTTAAAATAACAAAGTTGACGTCAACTTCCGGTATAACCGGAAGAGCTGCAGGGACGCTATTATTTCATTTAAAGAGAGCATCCCCAAAAAACCTCAGAATACCAAATTTTAAAAATTAAATCGAAGTGGCCTCTGAAATAATCTGAATATCATTCATCTATACTATTATTTTCAAAAATTACAAATGTTGTAATTTTGAATGGTTTGTATTAACTTTGCTGGATGCTGTCCCGGTTTTTATATTTTGCTTAACAAATTTTAATGTAAAATAAATAGAGGTTCTGATTATATTTACGAAATAATTTTTTAGTGTTTTTCCAATATTTTCGTGGCAAACTAATTCCTCAAATTTACTAACACAAATGTCTTCTCATACTACGAGCAATTATCCACGATGTTTCTAAATGGTACAATTAATACCCCTGATTTTGTGCTACTATAAGATAAGATTACAGCACGTGGCTTCTCTATTTGCTAAAATTGCTACAAATTTCACAGGAATGTTGTAACACATTTTCTTAAAAAGTATTCGGTTACAAATATTGCGAGGGACAGCTACCCTCACTATAATCTTCCACAGGCATTTTTACAAAAAATAAAATAAAATAAAACATAAATATATAATCACTTGTTTTTCTCATTCTATATCAATCGCACCCAACACTTTACAGGTCGAGCGTGAGCTCCTGTGTAAGTAAACGTTTGAGTGCCGAACGGTACCCGAGTGGGGTAACTTATTTAATTCTTATATAACTAATATAACACTTTTTTTAATCTTCAGTCACTACCTATATACACTATACTAACGTGCATTTTTTATAAGATTATTAAAAAAACTATACATTTTTATAGTTTTTATTTGAGCCGTGACTATTTATTGCTATTTATTTATAGCCGCAGTTGAATATTTATTCTATGAGGGCCACTATATTAAGGCCGTTTGTAACTTCACGATATTTATCAGATAATTTCACAGAAAATTTCTTGGTGCATTTTTAAAAACATTATTTTGAAAATTGTAAATTGCCTGTTTGCAATGTTAACTAAATTATTTTCCATTTTTCATTTATACGCAATCGCAGTAAGCTTCTTGTTTCAGCACCATCTGTTGATATTTTTCATAAGTTTAAGAATATAGGTCACGATCCTGAGATTTTTTGATCCTGAGATCAGAATAATAAGGTACATTACAAACAAAACACATGCACGCACATAGATAAAGTTAATTTAAGTTGAGGTTTGAGGTTATTTCCTATTCGTTATCGTTAATCATCAAGTCAAACTCAAACAGCTGACTATAATTGAAAGTCGTGCAATGCGCAGATATCCGCGTCGATTTCGGCGAGAAAATAACATAACATGTTGAAAATAATTTCTTAAAAAATTTCTTGAAAAATTTATACATAAATTTACTGTTTGCAATTGATGGATATTCATTATGAAATTTTTTTAGTAATTATTTTAAGAATTATTGGAAAAATATCATAAAGTGACAAACGGCCTTTAGAACAAATAATTAGTAAAATTCGAGAATATCTATGTATTTGATCTTATTATAGTTATTCATACATAATAAGAAAAGCTTATCTTTATATCCAAGAATATTACTTATTCTTATTTTATTTATTATATTTACTCATCAAAGTAAATTTTTTCAATAAACATGTACCTATAACTGTCCTCAGATAGGGTCACCGCATGTAACTAACTGTAACTAACCTTCCGCACACGCAAAAAAGACTCGCGGCAAGGCAAAGACAATCATTCATCTATATTTGGTACAGGTTTGGTAAACCGGAACTTTTAGTCCTCCCTCACATTTTTTAATATAACCTTTTGTATAGGATGCCGTAGAAAAATGAAGCATTCGTTTTGAGGTTTTAGGTTATATAGATACTTTTTTCTTAGGTACCAGTTTTGCAATACACATTTATTTAATCCCAATATTATTTGTTAACTGTACATATGGAGATATTGTAACTGTGTCCAATTTTATAAATTTTTTTGGATTTTTCTAATATTAAGAGTAGGTACCTACTACCTACTATGATGGTTTTAATAATAGCAGCGAGGTATAAATAGTGTAGTAAGTACCTAATAAGGTCTACTTTTATTTATTATATTATTGAATTCATTTATGTACACGGCACGCATAAGATACATACAAATTTCTTTTTTATAACGTAGTAAATATTTTACCCGAAATAGTAAGTTTAAAGAGCGTATGGAGGTAGCTCAGTTGTAAGAGCATTACCTGTTATGCCGAAGGTCCCGAGTTCGATCCTCGGATGCCGTTTAAAGCCAAAGCACTTTTTATTCTACCAGAATATTAAATAAATACAATAATAAAATTATTAACGTAGGAGAATTTATACTTCCGTGTAAAATTATTAAAATGATGTTTATGTTAAATCCGTAGCGTTCGTTAGGTTACGTCTGACAACACTGCACTATTCTCTTAAACGTGTGCGCTTGAAAAATTAAATTCCTGTATGGCAATGCGAAGCGATAGTAGAATTCTGCACATGTAAACTACTGGTACTGTGAGGGCGCAACTTGCCGGGTTGAAATTACTCGATTTTGATTGGCTAATTGTTATCTCGTATATATGGTTGCATAAAATCAGGAAAAAGTCTATACTTCAAAAAAATACATTAGGTGAACGGTCTTTGTAGATGTATAAGTCTCTGATACAATAATCTTATGTGGCAAAACATAAATTTGACAATTATCATCTCCTAGAGTATCTACCTAGATGGTATTTTTTGTTTCATAAATACTTATTTTAATCCACTCAAGCGATACACATATAGGTATTCAAACGAAAAAAAAAAAATACATTTATTCCTTAAAATATCTTATATTGAACACACCTTTCTACCTATAGTATGATAAAAATAGGTTGTGATATACGGAGCGTACTAATTTACCCTGGTAGTTTTATATAAAATGCATAGTATTACATATTAGTGGAGTAACAAACTTGAGAGACGGTATTCTGTTGTATGGACTTCAGTCAGATCAAGTTTCTCATTAAGTAATTCATGTGTGATAATTAAAGTATCGGATTAGCGGAGTACCCACATATATAATACATATGGATGTATGTATATATAATAGATAGTATACGCTATCCTCGTATCCTCGATGACAAAAATTAGCTCGCCCTTGAAAAGATATATGAATCAATGGCTAAACCATTAAAAGTGTCTCCCTTCGACCATAAATTGTTAGGAATTCCCGCATTATTTTCGTATGTTTACCAGGTGCCTGATACGTCCAATAGGATGCCAGTGACAGTAAAATCAATACGTTTGGCCATGCGCTTTAGCATTCACAGGATGCTCAAAACTACAAACAACTCGACTCTGAAAAATGCCCAACAGAGGGCGGATACAAGCTCAACTATTAGTTATGTCCGATAGGTGGCGGCCAGTGACAGTAAAATCAATACGTTTGGCCATGCGCTTTAGCATTCACAGGATGCTCAAAACTACAAACAACTCGACTCTGAAAAATGCCCAACAGAGGGCGGATACAAGCTCAACTATCAGTTATGTCCGATAGGTGGCGGCCAGTGACAGTAAAATCAATACGTTTGGCCATGCGCTTTAGCATTCACAGGATGCTCAAAACTACAAACAACTCGACTCTTGAGAAATGCCCAACAGAGGGCGGATACAAGCTCAACTATTAGTTATGTCCGATGGGTGGCGGCCAGTGACAGTAAAATCAATACGTTTGGCCATGCGCTTTAGCATTCACAGGACGCCCAAACTGACTGAAGTCCATATAACAGAATACTGCCTGCTCTGAGATTAAACTTTGATCTCTAGTTTCGTGAGGGCGCCAGTGGCAGTAAAATCAATAAGTTTGCCCATGCACTTTAACGCGGATGCTAGTGACAGTTAAATCAATAAGTCAATTATTACAAACCATTATCGAAATTACCTAATATATCTGACATCCAATTAAGATATAGGAACTATTTATTTAAATTAGGTTATCCAAATTCTCCATTGACTAATTACCTTACCACTATAAACTGTTTTATTCTGTCAAATAATAATATCGGCATATTAATGATAGCGAGTTACTATGAAATACTCAAGTATAGTGTAAGGATTAGTTACCTCGGTTTTACTCTCTATCATATATTACTTATGAATTGTTTTTACTATTTCTTTTTGTTTGCCTTGTTTTCAATATTTGGTTTTCTATATCTATGGTAAATTAGTGCATTCTGTATATTAATTTTAAAACCATATTTGTGATCACTGAATGTCACGGCGAGCGTCTTGGGGCATCGCGTGACCTTGAACATGACTTTGAAGGTCACAGAAACTTGACATTGACCTACCTGAGCTAATGCATGACCTTCATCTTGGCCTTGAGCATTGCATCCACCGCGACTCTCTCCAGCCCTTGCATGACCCTGAGAGCGCATTTGAACGCTGCATTGTGCGTCCTCGGGGGGAGGGTCTGATGTGACGTAGTGGTTGTATGATTATAAAATAGATCAGGGCAGCCAAACAAAATTATAGTTAGTTTAAATCTCCTACAGCTAAGTGAGCATAGTGTTGTGATCTCAACCGTTTTGAGTGAGGGTTATTTATATTATATTTATTGAAAGTTTTCACTATATAGTTTGTTCATTTAGAAATGGCAGTCTCAAATGCTGATTTATCAAAACTTAATGAGCTTATCGGTAAAGATGTTCCGTTTATAGAACAAAAGCCAATTAAATCACTAACCGTAGATAAGCCATATATAATAAAAGAAATACTTGCAGTTGATACGCGATTCGGAAAGTCGCTAATTGCGGTTTTATTCGATGAAAGTGCTGTGCTTACATTTAAATCCTTTTTACCGAAACGAGTCGGGGAACTATTACAGTCGAATATTGTTGATGCAATAAACTCATCAAACGATAAATATACGCTAACATATTTAGGACAGAGTCGTCCAATCTTTGGCGGCGCAAAATCTAGGTCCTTAATAACATTGAACCACATTGAGTGATTCTCATACAGCAGTTAAAATGCATAGTATTCATATTTTTGTAGCATTAACTAATTAAGAACTAGTATATAGTGAAATAATCATAAATTCATAATACTTAATTCATTGGGGTTACTCATTTGCTCATTTTCCTATGGTAGAGAAAACATAGCTATTTTAAAATTAAATTGCGTCTATCTCATCCGTGTAAGTAGCTAATTAAAATATATTTATAATTTTTCTTTATTTGAATATTTAATTTCCAGATAAGCAGCAAATATGTGGATGCAATATTCAGCTCAAGGGTGGCCAAAAGCAGAGAACATCGATTCAGCTATTGAAAGGTTATCTTCCCAATTATACGACTTAAGTATGGATGCCCTGCACGCCTCCAACTACGATCTAGATTATTGTTGGGATGCCAGTGAAAGTCGTCGTCTTATAGAGGATTCTACTAGGTACGGCATGGGTGTAAATATATGTAAAAGATATTGCCCTGGCCATTCAAGTTTAGATGTATTTTGTGAAGAGATGGTCTGTGTAAATTTGAAACATTTTCTATATGAAATTGAGGAGTTTTTACCTAAAGAAGTTATTGAGAAATGTCAGCTAAAACAATCTGGTGATGGGGAAGAGGGCGGAGATTTAGATGAGGATGACTAGTTACATTAATAAGTGAATATACATGTGATGCCATTTTCAACGTAAATTTATGTTTCAAGAAATATATTTTTATGTATTGTATACGTTGGTTTTATTTAGCTTGTTGATGATTTCAAACAAAGAATAAATAAAAGACATACCGATAAGGTTGCATGTGTTTTATTAATGATCTGGTTACATAATACATTTAAAACATAGTGTATATTTTGTGTACAAGTTTCATTAAAAGCAATATTATTTAACATTTAAAAAATTTCATTGTGAAAATATTGCAGTAAGCAATCTCTAAACATACAACATATTAAACTATATCAGCTTTGTCAATCCAAGAGTTGTGATCCTCCGAAAATCCCAGCCATTTCACAAATACTCTGTTGTTCCTTTTCTTTAGAATCTTCTCCACAAGATATACATCAGAGTATTTAGTTTTTTGTAATTCAAGCTCATAAAAGCACCCCTTAATTGGTCGAGAAAACATATCTTCAAGCAGGTAAGTTGTGGGATTTGTTATGTTTATTTTCACTACTTTAAAAAGTTCTGTTGAGAAGTTGGGTGTAAATCCTTTGTCAAATACTCCCTTATATTTACTTATTCGAACTATATCTCCAATTCGAAATTTGGGTTTTAATGCAACTTTTATGTGATTATACATATTTAAACGTGATGTTGGCGTAACATCAGCAGGCTTCATACCAATTGTACGATGTACTCGGTTGTTGTAAACTTTTGTAATGTTAGGTAAAATATCCAGCCATTTGTATTTACCTCTAACTGAAAATTCTTTATATAATAAACTTTTTAAGGTGCGTATTACACGCTCCACTATTGCGGCTTTCTTTACACTATATGTTGAATAATGATTGATGTTGTGTTGTCTAACTAATGCGGAGAAATATCTATTGTAGAACTCCGTACCATTGTCACTTTGTAAATTAACAGGGAAGTAATTAGATTCTTGAAAAATGCTCTTCATAGCTTGCATCACTTCTTTAGCGGTTTTGCTTTTTACAGGCCTCGTCCACACAAACTTGGAGTAACAGTCAATGGCCACTAGAATATAGCGATGACCTCTATTATCATCAGCATAGGGTTGCATTTCAGCCAAATCAATCTGCCACAAATCACCATAACCTTTAATTACGGTTCTTCTTCTACGAAAATTTCTACGTGCCGATCGATGCAACTCATTAACAACCTGTAATTTCACATTACTAGCCATCGTATCTTTACTTATTTTGAAATTTATCTGCTGCTATTATTGTCATCCAAAAGTATTATGCATGAGTGCTCCATGCGTGTGTACTTCTACATTAGTGTGGCTCACTTTGCTAATGTCGTAACATTTAAAGCATTATAATTATGATTTAGCCGTAATTAATAAACATTTTTCATCAACATAAGCTTTCAGCTCAGTAAGGGATTGTCTAATATTTTTTATAGCCTTACTAAGTTTAACCAGCTCATTCGTTTTCTCAAAAATAACTCCATTAACACCATCATTATATTTTTTTATATAATCATAGAGGAAATCACGAGTTATAGCATCTGCACCACCCGCGGGCTCTGCAATATTCTTTAAATGCTTATTCTGAATATCGATATCACCACCCTTAGTACGCTTGAAGCCTAGAGATGATAGTTTTTTATCGACATATTGTCTCAATTTGATAATTTCACTATTATTTTGTTTTATGGCAGCACTATGTGTTTCTATCTCACTCGTCTTCTCATTCAAAACCCTGTTAGCTTCATCACTATATTTCTTTATATAATTATATAAAAAATCACATGATACGGCATCCCCATCATCAATGGCATTTGCAACATTCGTTAAACGTCTATTCTGAACATCAAACTGCCCTGCACTGGTAAGCTGAAAGCCAACACCAGGTGGTCCGCGTAGAATAATTGACCTGTTCGGACCTGCCCTTCTACGGCCAAACTTATCAATGGTGTTCTTTACACTAGCCATTTCTGATTACATATGATCCGATTTAGGTGTGTCAAAGTATATTATAGCTATTATTGACGGTATATTATTTTCTAATACACTATTTTCTCTTCCCTCAGTTCTTGAATCAGATTTAGTATCTCATTATCAACATTGTTGTTACCAGCCATTTTTGAACTCCACAGCAGACGGAGGCGGGCTACCAATTCCTGGGGCTTGTTCCAGTAGACATAATCCACGGGTCTATTGTTGTATAATTTCTGGGTAGGTATATTTGACACTCCTAAACCCTTTTTGGCGGACCTCGTCAATACCGCAGTAGATACTAGCGGTTTTATAATGAGACGGAATTTTTTTCCTTTGCTATTGTTCAGACCATTATTCATATTATAATTTTTATATGGCGCCCTTGAAATTTTTAATATATTCCTATAGATTCGACCATCACTGTCCGTGGTATTAACTTCTTCATCATTATCCAGTATCGGGGGATATTTCAGAAATATTCTATCGTACAACTCGGAACTACCTGGATATTCTCCAAGTTTCTTATTACCACGCCACAGGACAATATCCCCATTGGAAAAACGTATTTCGGCATTACCAATGTGTAGTTTACCCGTAGCAGCATCTACACGAACACCATATGTTGTATCATATTTAGCACTACCAGACTTTAGATTTTCTATATGCTTTTTAACCATATGATGGATTTCTTTCGGACTATCAATAAAAGAAGTTTCTGAACCAGGTGTGGTAAATATTGATGCTGGCGGCGTTTCCATGAAAGATGGCGGTTGTAATCTATCAGGTGTCACATTTAAGGTGCTCATAGTGGCATCATCACTATCCTCTGAATATACCATTCGGCTAAACATTTTCTTTTGTATCGGTTGGGTGTGTGATTTTACCTCTACCGCTGAGGATATTACTTTTAATGGTTTTGTTATTGGTTCATATATCTTCTCAAGTGCTAGCTGATTCTCTGCACTCATATTCTTAATGGAGTTGAATTTCTTACGTACGGCATCTGTTGCGAGGACCAGCTGGCGTTTTAAGCTTATATCGTTGTTAATTTCCACAGTATTAACATTATTTTTCATCATTGTTGGCAATATAAATTACTATACGTACACATATATTTCTGATATAACCCCTATGATGTCTGTTGATCGATTGAGTTGTTTTTAAATATATCAGGGATATATAAAACTGTCAAAACCTTTTCGGTATCGCCCCTCATGTACTTCCCTATCTTTATCAATCACTAAAAATCCATATTTATCTTTCCAACACTCTGCACACATATCTTGAAATTGCTTAAATGTTATGTCGGGTGACACATGATCTGAAAATATATGATGCAGATTCATGTCATCCTGTTTAAACAAAACAATAAAATTACTATTATCCCTAATGAGCTGCTTAGGTACGCGAGAATATGTCTGAGCGAGATAGAAACAATCCACACTACGATGTCGACCCATGCTAAAATATGATCTTATAACATCCTGCTTCTCACATATTACATCATCAAATATAAAAACTGAATCCGGCTTTGCCTCGGAGGGCTCAACTATTTGTGCATTATTACTGAATGTATAAAATCCCAGTCCATCAATCGGTGCTAAAACATTAGATAAGTACTCATACTTTGGTTGATTTAGCGATTTTGAATAAAGGTATACATTTGCAAAACACATTCCGAGGGGGTGGGTAAGCAGAGATAGCATTACATTTGTCTTGCCACAGTTTGAAGGTCCAATTATGATACCGCGCACAGTTGATGGTAATAGTGGTCCATGTCGCTTCTTATCCCCATCCAATCCGCACCCAACCTTTGCATCTAAATTATCGACGGGAAAACTTTGTTTCTGTTTTACTATACGCATCGTATCACAGCTGAAGACTATATAAGCTGCAATATGTTTTACAATCACTATTTAAATGTTATCCACCGAGCGAGGCGCAAGTAAAAGGCGTTTAGTAAAGATAGGTGGAGGGATAGTTAATTCCCTAATAAATAAACTTCCATTTGAATTACATCTGCCATCATTTCAATATTGCGGTCCAGGCACTAAACTACATAAAAGACTAGCACGAGGTGATCCTGGTATAAACAAATTAGATATTCCATGCAAGCATCATGATATTGCCTACGATCAAAACCCGACTAATCTAGCAGCTCGGCACAAGGCAGATTATCAACTTGAACAGGCTGCATGGGAGAGGGTTAAATCTAAAGACGCAAGCATTGGAGAAAAGGCGGCCGCTTGGCTAGTTACAACAATAATGAAGGGAAAGCAGCGATTTGGCATGGGTTGCACATCTAAGAAATCCCATGCTCTAAAGAGAAAAACCATAAAAAAGAAGAAAAATAATAAAAAGACCAATAGAAAAATAGCTTTTGGCTCCGGAATAGTTCATAAGGTACGCAAAACGCTGCGGAAAGCGGGTGGTCGACAAATTGCCGTAAAAGACACAAAGAAAGCAGCAAAAATTGCATTGCAGGCAGCACGGCAACACTTGAGGGCAGCCGGTGGAAAACGTAATATTCGCACACCTCGCATAATACCAATACCTAAAGTTGGTGGAATTCTTCCTTTAATACCCATTTTTGCCGGATTGTCTGCGTTGGGCAGTATAGCTGGATCTGCCGCAGGCATAGCCAAAGCCGTAAATGATGCAAAGGTGGGCAGAGAGGAGTTAGCAGAGGCAAATCGCCATAATAGAAAAATGGAGGGAATTGCTGTAGGAAAAACAGGCAAAGGGCTATATTTGAAATCATATCGTAAAGGGTTGGGGCTTTATCTTAAACCACAGAATTCAAAAAACTATTAAACACCCTACAACGGAGAGCTCTTACGGACATCGATCTTACATATTATGCTAAGAAGATGGCAATACCTTATTTTCGGGGTGTTTTTATGCGTGATGGTCTACCTAGCTCTGGGCCGCGCTGCAATGAATCCGCCATAATAAATTTGGATAGTATAGAGGGCCCTGGAACCCATTGGGTGGCATATAAAAAACGGGGTGCTTTAGTCACATATTTTGACAGTTTTGGAGATTTGCCCCCTCCTACAGAATTAATTGTATACATGCGCAAGAGTTTAAAATCTGCCGCTAAAATCTATTATAATTATAAGAGACAACAAAATTTCGATACAGTGTGGTGCGGTCACTTGTGTCTAAAGTATCTCTCCCTAAAGTGAAATAAAACTCTGTGGCGACGAATGCAATGGATCGAGACAGCATTAAACGAATGGGCCACTCGCTACTCGCATACTCTAGAGTACGTAGTTTGCTCAAGATGACCAAACAACAACTTTCAGACATGCCTAAAGAGGTAATGATCGGCTGTGCAGCACATGAAATTGCATTAGTGTGGGATAAGTTACCCAAACATCTCCAGACTGATATTGATATATTAAAATATCAGTACTGTCAAGAACATTACTCCACCTCCGATTGTGATGATTGTGATGTCTATGATGGCCCCCCACCACGAAAAATGTTTTGTTGCATCTGTAAAGTGAGCGATATAAATGTGGTATCAAGTAATGATGCCCCACCGTCGCGCAAGAGAAGATTCCCCCATATTTGCTGCACACAATAAGTTCGCGTAGCAGTCAACAAGTGTGTTAGTCATGTCTGTCACATTCACTCTATCAGGTCGTTCAAGTGTGCTTAGTACAGAGTTTTACCCACCCATCCAGCTAGATACGTGTAGTCGATATGGATTAGGATTAACTGGATTCTACTCATACAATTCAATATTCAACGTCGATGAAACAAAAAATTGTTTTCGATATAAAATTAACTCCACCTATGGTTTCCACACCGTTTATATACCTGTAGGTGCCTACGAAATTGATGAAATCTATCTCGCATTGCTAAACGTTATGGGTATAGGTGAAAAGGACTCGACAAAAGTGTTCTCCTTAAAGGCAAACAACAACACATTAAAATGTGAGATTTGGTCAAAGTATGAAATAGACTTTACACAGAAAAACTCAATAGGCACCCTATTGGGGTTTGAGGCGGTACATTTACAACCAAACACGGCCCACGAATCTACCCTGCCCGTTGATATTATGAAAGTAAGGATGATACGTATAGATTGCAATATTATCTACGGAGCTTATTTGAATACTGAAGAATCGCACACCATATTCGAGTTTGACATAGATGTTGAACCGTGAATTAAACTTTCCAGGGAGCCTGGTAATATAATATATTTGCCTGTTGGGCCAGAAAGACGGCAGTTTATCGATAACATCACTCTACGGATATTGGACGACAGCGGCCATTTAATTAACTTTCGTGGTGAAAAAATTATTGTGAAGCTAGAATTGAAGAAATTGGCGTAATATCGACATCAGACTAAAATGGGATTCTGTTATAGCCACACTAGACTGCCCATATTATGCATTAGTCGTAATAAAAACAAGGCCCGTTGCGATAATCGAGTCATTCCACATAAGGGTGTTAAACAGTTAAGACGACATAGACTATCAACTAAGGATCGCACATTTCTCCGATCTATTGGATTAAAGCTCCGAAATTGATAGCAATAAAAATGGTGTCCACTGCAACCAGCGAGAAACTTCAACTTTTTGGCGAACCTCTTCTGGATAATTCGCTGATTAGTCTACACGAGCATACATACAAGCCATATGGTTCCCCGCAGTATAAAAATTCAGACGAGGTCCACATCTGCGTAAATTTTCAAGATTTGATTCTGGACATTGCCGACAGCTACATATTCATAGAGGGAAAATTTACACCTAGTGATGCTGCTAAAAAATGCTACTTATCCAATAATGCATTGGCATTTCTATTCGAAGAAATACGCCTTGAAATGGGAGGAGAAAAGGTTGCAGAAATTCGTAAGCCTGGTGTTACTACTACAATGAAGTCCATGGTATCATTTTCTGAATCACATGCAAAAACTCTGCTCACCTCGGGCTGGGGGCTAACAGAACATAAACAAGATATTTTAGACCATGGTAGCAACATATTCAGTGGGAGGCTACCTCTAAAATACCTAATGGGCTTTGCGGAGGATTATTCTCGAGGTTTAATGAATGTTAAACTGGAACTAATTTTAATAATAGCCCGCTCATTTAAAGATTCATACATTGGTGATGTTGATGCCGCACTGGCAATTAACAAAATCGAGTGGAAAATAAGACACATCGTACCTGATGATCGACAAAAGCTAAAACTTTACGACAGGATTAGGAAAAACCATAACACAAAAATTAAGATAGCCTACCGTATGTGGGATTTATATGAATTGCCTAGCCTACGTAATACAGCCTCTGACATATGGGCAATTAAAACAACATCCAGTATGGAGAGGCCTCGCTACATAATTATTGGCTTTCAAAACAATACACACTCAGATGATCGGACAAAAGATGCCACCAAATTTGTACATGCTGATATTAATAATATTCGACTATTTCTAAATAGTGAGGTTTATCCATACGAGCGCTGGAATTTGGATTTCGACAAGAAGCTGGATACTCCAGCATATTATGCTTATGAAAATTTTCAGCGAAGCTATTATGACAAAGACATGGCCGAGCCAATGTTGAATCTTGGGGAGTTTAGAAAAAACCCCCTGTTTGTTTTGGATTGCTCTCGCCAGCCAGAAGCACTGAAATCATCGACGGTTGACGTAAAAATCGAATTCGAAACTCGAAAAACAAAATTTCCAGAACAAATGAGAGTCTACGCCCTAATTATCCACGACGCAATGTTAAGTTACAGCGCTCTAGGTGGTCCAGTTCAGACAGGCTTTATTAGCTCCATGTAAAACGTTTATTATATTACCATAAATGAGTGAAATTAGTGTTGTATCATTTTTATAGTAATTATTATGTTTTATTTTACTTAATTAAATATTGTAGATTTATAAATGTATTTAAATAGTATTTTATAATTATTTGCTAATGTATCAGCAACTATGTAATGAATATATGATATATATATTATGTATTGTAATCAAAAAATATGTAATAAAGAATGATGACACCCAAAAATTATTATATACTAGATATACCTGTCAACTTGAAACAAATATTTGCATATATTTTACTTAAAAGCACTTCTGTTCAGAATTGTGCTAATTGATATAGATACATTTGAATTTGACATAGCATTACCCATCTGGTTTTGCCCTATTTGAGGTGCTGGTCAATCTAGACCACCAGCAGTTGTCGATACATCGGAGACATCGGGGCCCGCTGGTGCCTCAGAAGAGTTATTTGAATGCCATTTTAAAATGGAAAAGAGATCAGTCAGTATTCTGTTGTATGGACTTCAGTCAGATCAAGTTTAAATGATCCGCCTGTTGCCGTTTTTAAAGCGCATGGGCAAACTTATTGATTTTACTGTCACTGGCCTCCTATTGGACGTAACTAATAGTTGAGCTTGCATGCGCCCTCTTTGGGCATTTTTCAGAGTTGAGTTATTTGTAGAAAAGTATATAGGCTTTCGTCAATTTACTGTCACTGGCCTCCTATTGGACGTAACTAATAGTTGAGCTTGCATGCACCCTCTTTGGGCATTTTTCAGAGTCGAGTTATTTGTAGAAAAGTATATAGGCTTTAGTCAATATCTAGATAATGCTTTTTTGTTTGAAAATAACTTAACTCTGAAAATGTTCCACAGAGGGCGCTGCGCACTCAATTATTTCCTAATATAGCCTGTTTTGAATCTCTTTAAAATTACGCTAATATCGGTGTAACATCGATATATGGATACTTTGACGTATCCACGTGTGGATATATGTGGATATTATCCCAATAGTTGTAGATAACTTGCTGCTTATATATTATTATCCACATATTACTCAAATAGTGGTTGGGCAATTAAACTTCCACCATTAGGTTTCTATATTTTATACCCACTATTTTAAAACTTTTACTGTAGAATCCAATCGAATTCTGGGAAAAAGGGTATTCAGGTAATTTTGCCGAGCCAACTTACTCTCTGACATATATATGTGACATACAATTTTAACGGTTTGTCATTATCGCCCCGAAAAGTGCCGCCAGTTGCATCCTTGAAAAAACGCGTTAAAGTGCATGGGCAAACTTATTGATTTTACTGCCACTGGCGTCCTCACGAAACTAGAGATCAAAGTTTAATCTCAGAGCAAGCAGTATTCTGTTATGTGGACTTCAGTCAGTTTGGGCGTCCTGTGAATGCTAAAGCGCATGGCCAAACGTATTGATTTTACTGTTACTGGCCGCCTCCTATCGGACATAACACGAAACTAGAGATCAAAGTTTAATCTCAGAGCAAGCAGTATTCTGTTATGTGGACTTCAGTCAGTTTGGGCGTCCTGTGAATGCTAAAGCGCATGGCCAAACGTATTGATTTTACTGTTACTGGCCGCCTCCTATCGGACATAACTGATAGTTGAGCTTGTATCCGCCCTCTGTTGGGCATTTCTCAAGAGTCGAGTTGTTTGTAGTTTTGAGCATCCTGTGAATGCTAAAGCGCATGGTCAAACGTATTGATTTTACTGTCACTGGCCGCCACCTATCGGACATAACTGATAGTTGAGCTTGTATCCGCCCTCTGTTGGGCATTTCTCAAGAGTCGAGTTGTTTGTAGTTTTGAGCGTCCTGTGAATGCTAAAGCGCATGGCCAAACGTATTGATTTTACTGTCACTGGCCGCCACCTATCGGACATAACTAATAGTTGAGCTTGTAGTGGGTACTCCGCTAATCCGATACTTTAATTATCACACATGAATTACTTAATGAGAAACTTGATCTGACTGAAGTCCATACAACAGAATACCGTCTCTCAAGTTTGTTACTCCACTAATATGTAATACTATGCATTTTATATAAAACTACCAGGGTAAATTAGTACGCTCCGTATATCACAACCTATTTTTATCATAGGTAGAAAGGTGTGTTCAATATAAGATATTTTAAGGAATAAATGTATTTTTTCGTTTGAATACCTATATGTGTATCGCTTGAGTGGATTAAAATAAGTATTTATGAAACAAAAAATACCATCTAGGTAGATACTCTAGGAGATGATAATTGTCAAATTTATGTTTTGCCACATAAGATTATTGTATATATTTCGAGGGTGGCAGGTAGTGAATTAATTCCATATTCCGAGGTTATGTCGACATTGGAGCTGGTTTGAGCCCACACACGGATGATGTAACACACCCTTCGCCCTTCCACCCTTAGCCATGAATTAACAGCATATTGCCTTCAGTTCAGATTATGTGGAGTTGGCGAGGACGTTCCACCTCCCAAGCCATCGTAAGACTGGAGACAAAAAGTTATTTTGTCTTTGGTGTGACATTGCACCCGGCCTTGAGTGTACATACGTATGATGCTACTTGCCTGTGGCCATGATATTATGACGTAGTGGTTCCATGATTATAAAAGAGACAAGGGTGTCTGAGTGGCAACATATAACCATTGTCAGTTAGACCTCCTCAAATAAAACATACCTACATATTCACAATTACCTATCTATTATGTAGGTACTATCTATATTATTTATAGAAAGATGCCTTCGGGGCTCGAGCTTTATCCCACAAAAACATATCGAGTGCTGATAGAGCCCTTGCTAAAATTCTGGACCGCCCAGATTATACATAAATATGTATTTTGAACAACTTATTAACACAAAAATCCAATTTTTCATCAAGAGAAAGGCAGCAATTTGAAGTATAGTTAGTATTACAATAATTAAATTTTTTATTTAATGGCTTACTAATTGCATATATTTTTATATCAATACCTAGTTTTGCATAAGTTTAAGTTAGTAACTCGCTATCACTAATATGCCGATATTATTATTTGACAGAATAAAACAGTTTATAGTGGTAAGGTAATTAGTCAATGGAGAATTTGGATAACCTAATTTAAATAAATAGTTCCTAGATCTTAATTGGATGTCAGATATATTAGGTAATTTCGATAATGGTTTGTAATAATTGACTTATTGATTTTACTGTCACTAGCATCCACGTTAAAGTGCATGGGCAAACTTATTGATTTTACCGCCACTGGCGCCCTCACGAAACTAGAGATCAAAGTTTAATCCCAGAGCAGGCAGTATTCTGTTATGTGGACTTCAGTCAGTTTGGGCGTCCTGTGAATGCTAAAGCGCATGGCCAAACGTATTGATTTTACTGTTACTGGCCGCCTCCTATCGGACATAACTAATAGTTGAGCTTGTATCCACCCTCTGTTGGGCATTTCTCAAGAGTCGAGTTGTTTGTAGTTTTGAGCATCCTGTGAATGCTAAAGCGCATGGCCAAGCGTATTGATTTTATTGTCACTGGCATCCTATTGGACGTATCAGGCACCTGGTAAACATGTGAAAATAATGCGGGAATTCCTAACAATTTATGATCGAAGGGAGACACTTTTAATGGTTTAGCCATTGATTCATATATCTTTTCAAGGACGAGCTAATTTTTGTCTTTCTATTCCATAAACTAAATCGATATTGAAATTGTGACTTCTAAATTATCAAGGTATATCTCGAATCAATAGTGGACGAGTTCAATAAATCATCCTGTATAACTACATGATGGGATATTTTCTATCAGCCTCCTGCTAGGTGATTGATATGGGGGATTTGTTTTTTGCTACGGGTGGACATTATACGTTCATTAAACAAAATGGCCAAATCGAGTATATTTAATAATATTAGGTTTAAAAATTTTTATAAATCTAGTTTCGGTCAAACAATTTAAATATTGCACTTTTATTAAATAAAATCACAATAATCTAGTTTTAAGGCACATAACAAATTCAAACAAAATAGCCAAATCGAGTATATTTAATAATATTAGGTTTAAAATTTTTTATAAATCTAGTTTCGGTAAAACAATTTAAATATTGCACTTTTAAACAAAATCACAATAATACAGTTTTAAGGCACATAACAAATTCAATTCCTGTATAACTACACGATGGCATATTTTCTATCAACCACCTGCTATGTGTTTGATATGGGGGATTTGTTTTTGCTAGGGGTGGACATTGCACGTTCATTAGACAAAATAGCCAAATCGAGTTTCTAAATTATCAAGGTATATCTCGAAACTATTAGGGAGTTTGTGTGCGCGACACTTCAAAAGCCGCCAGGTACGACCGGGGCAAGGCTACATCTTGCATCTCTGTAGGAATTGCCTCGTCCTCGTAGAGGCGGACCACTGCCCTTGTGTACTGCGCCCGCAAGGGCGATCGGTGTACGTTCTAGGGACACTAATAACTGCTACCGAGTACGACTGGAGCAACAAAGCTGCGTCTCCGTAGACCTGAATTGCATCGCAGAGGTGGACCGCTGCCCTTGTGCTTGTGTACTGCGGCCGGCGTACTCTTCGGCTTTAGCCGTTCATGGGCAGGGGAAGGGGGGGCAGAATACGCGCTGCGTGCTATTGTGCGCCCAAGTCCAATGTCATTCGGTGGCCTCATATGCGATCGCAGAGGCAGAGGAGACCGGTGCCCTTGCCCACTCCGACTGCAGATGCGGGCGGTGTAGGTTGCTCCTCATGGCATACGGAGATCGAGGACGCACAATGCAGCGTTCAAATGCGCTCTCAGGGTCATGCAAGGGCTGGAGAGAGTCGCGGTGGATGCAATGCTCAAGGCCAAGATGAAGGTCATGCATTAGCTCAGGTAGGTCAATGTCAAGTTTCTGTGACCTTCAAGGTCATGTCCAAGGTCACGCGGTGGCCCAAGACGCTCATCGTGACCTTCAAGGTCATGCTCATGACCTTCAAGGTCATATTCAAGGTCACGCGATGGCCCAAGACGTTCGCAATCAAGGTCATTCAACCCACACACACCTGTGCAGACGTGTTCAAGGTCGGAGGAGGTTTTGAACCGTCATTATTCCTCTACTTCCTTTAACTCTGTAATTAAGCCCGGGTGCAACAGAGACCCGTCCGTCTCGCGGGCTCAACAACATACCTATTATAAGTATATATATATATATATATATATATATATATATATATATATATATATATATATATATATATATATATATATATATATATATATATATATATATATATATGATAATACTAAAGCCAAATCAAGACGTTCCATAGTTTTATGGTTCAATATTATTTGGTGGCTAATGTCGTTTTAGAGTTTTCCTGTTTGTATTTGTGTTATTCGAAGTTCTTGTTGAGTATATTATAGGTAGTATGTTATTTTTCAGTGAACAAATTTATTGCAAGCGAAATTCCCTGATTGGTACCCGTTGACTGAACACATTTTCCTCCTTGTGACATAATCAACGGGTACCAATCAGGGATTTTCACTTGCAATAAATTTGTTCACTGAAAAATCACATATCACATAAAAATGGATAGTCGTGATTTGGCTTTGGTATTGTCATATATATACAGGGTGTGTCATCAGTGGGTAATTGTTCGATTACTCACAAACGGTACATTATAACAAAAAACTTTTTATATGAAAGTTTTTTGGCATTAAAAGTGCATATTGTAAAAATATTTTCAATTACACAGGGTGTTCCAAAAAGTCGGGACAAGGGGCAAGTTGGTTATTTCAAATGCGACACCACATTATTATATTTTTGAAATCTAGGGATCACTAGGAACATATTTGTATTAAGGTTCCTTATAGCTCTCTCTTTTCGTTTTCGAGATATTTAACAGTTAATGGAAAAAACCTCGTAACACTGCATTGGAAAATAAATAAAGTTTCCTCTATGACACAATGTGAAAAGGAAAAAAATGTAGTGTCAGTTAGCACAAGGGATACCTTAAATATTGCACTTGAAATTATTTGGCCATTTTATACAGAGTGATTTTTATCGTGATTTATATTTCACAATGTTAAATTGCCTAAATCCCATTTTTTTTAAATGGAACACCCTGAATTTTTTTATGACATTAGATGTAAAATTTAATTATCTTTCAAATGGTATTAGGATGTCCTATACAAAAAGTTGACCGGTTTCGAGATATTCACGATTTTTTGAAAATTTAGCTTCCATAATTGATAATTACAAATTATAGTCAAGTAAGTTATGAAAACAATTTATTTTGTTGTGGAAATTATTTAACTGTCACAGAAATATTCGATTTTGTGTAATCTGTACATTTTATATGCAAGATGCACTATCCAAAATGCTCTCAAAAGCACCACGAATTCTCTGTTCATCATGTTTTCTCGTATGGTTGATGATGTGCGATAAACTAAATCTTTTGTGTATCCCCATAAAAAAAATCTAATTTTGTAAGGTCCGGGTACCGAGGAGACCATAAGATAGGTTCACCCTTCCTATCCACCTATTAGTGTAGGTACTCCCTATTTAAAAATCTCCTTACTGAACCGCTGTAATGTGTAGGGCAACCGTCATGCTGCAACCGCATGCCTACTAAAATGTTCAGAGGAATATCTTCAAGATAATGTAAAAGTTGATTTTCCAAAAAATGCAAATAAATTTCTCCATTGACAGTCGCTTCAAAAAAAGAATGGTCCAATCACCTTGTCGCCTAGAATCCCCCCCATACATTTAATCTCCACTTATGCTACCGGACTAAATACTGTCAATGGAGAAATTTATTTGCATTTTTTGGAAAATCAACTTTTAAATTATCTTGAAGATACTCCTGTGAACATTTTAGCAGGGATGCGGTTGCAGCATGACGGTTGCCCTGCACATTACAGCGGTTCAGTAAGGAGATTTTTAAATAGGGAGTACCTACACTAATAGGTGGATAGGATGGGTGGACCTATCTCACGGTCGGCTCGGTACCCTGACCTTACAACATTAGATTTTTTTATGCCGATATACAAAAGATTTAGTTTACCGCACACCATCAACCTACGAAAACCATACGAGAAAACATGATGAACAGAATTCGTGATGCTTTTGAGAGAATTTTGGAATAGTGCATCTTGCATATAAAATGTACAGATTACACAAAATCGAATAATTATTTGACAAGCAAATAATTTCCACAACAAAATAAATTGTTGTCATAACTTACTTGACTGTAATTTGTAATTATCAGTTATTATATGGAAGCTAAATTTTCAAAAAATCGTGAATATCTCGAAACCGGTCAACTTTTCGTATAGGACATCCTAATACCATTTGAAAAGTAATTAAATTCTACATCTAAAGCCATAAAAAATTCAGGGTGTTCCATTTAAAAAAAATGAGATTTAGGCAATTTAACATTGAGAAATATAAATCACGACAAAAATCACCCTGTATAAAATGGCCGAATAATTTCAAGTGCAATATTTAAGGTACCCCATGTGCTAACTGACACTACATTTTTTCTTTTTTTCTTCTTTTTTTCTTTTTCACTACATTTTCCAATGTACCGTTACGAGGTTTTTTTCCATTAACTGTTAAATATCTCGAAAACGAAAATAGTTAGCTATAGGGAACTTTAATACAAATATGTGATCCCTAGATTTCAAAAGTATAATAATATATAGGGTGTCGCATTAGAAATAACCAACTTGTCCCGACTTTTTGGAACACCCTGTGTAATTGAAAATATTTTTACAATATGCACTTTTAGTGCCAAAAAACTTTCATACAAAAAGTTTTTTGTTATAATGTACCGTTTGTGAGTAATCGAACAATTACCCACTAATGACACACCCTGTATAATACTACTATATCGCGGGTAGAGGTCCAAAAATTTTTAAAACGAATGCGCATATAAAGATAATTTGTCATGCGCATGTCATTGGCATGCGCCCGAAATTACATCTCTGCTAGCGACTTCTTAAAAAAAACTGAAAATTGGAAAGTCTGTCAGTCTATAAACATGTGTCAGCTTCCGTTACCATGGAGATCGACGATGTCTGCATATCCGAAAATCGAAAAAAGGGTCTCTGGAAGAGTACAGCACTACCTCTTTTGTCCTTCAGTGTTTTCGGAGAAACCGCTTATGGGCTAACATAGGGAATACGCGATATAGTAGTATTGTATACAGGGTGCTTCAAATTCGAAGCAATACATGGGGATCTCGGAAACGGTAAGAGATACGATATCGGTTAAATAGAGGCAAAGTTGCGTATTCAGGGGGGCAACATAATGGTGAAAAGAGATCAAGGCTAACTTGATTAGTTTTCGAAATATTTTGAAAAAACCGAAAATTTCGATTTTCGTTTTAGTTTTTTTGCGGGCCTATTTGATGAGGTATTCGAAAATAAAGAACACTTTTCTATAGCAACTTTTTGTTCTTTTTCGAATGGTGTTAGTGAATTTTCCGCAAAACGTTTCGTTTCCCGGAAACCAACATCAACTAAATTTTTATTAAATACGGACCTGGAATTTTTTTTTCAATTTTTTTGAATCATTCTTGTAACTTGATAGAATGCCACCATAAAAGGAACCATATTTAGACGGTTGTCTAAGAAAAATCCATCATTAGTATTTTTGGTTCGACTTTTGTTTCCCCTGTATATGGGTATTGTTTAACAGTTTTGACATACAGTGGTTTTGACAGTGACACGTCGCAATGTCAATGTTAACAGATTGTATATGGGAAGATTCATTCTAAAATTTCAAGTTCCATTGTGATCTTGGCGATTTTTTTATTTATTTCTAATTTCTCTTAGTTACGCCACTGGTACGGGCCGACAAATGTTTTCACCCTATAGGTCGACTTCAGGGGACCTTTGCGGTTGGATTTACACTTGAAAATTTAACCGACAAGCTCAACTGTGACTTTGGTGATTTTTTTTGATTTATTTTAAATTTATCTTAGTTACGCCACTGGTACGGGCCGACAAATGTTTTCATCCTGTCGACTTCAGGCGACCTTTGCGGTTGGGCTTACGCTTGAAAATTTAACCGACAAGTTCAACTGTGGCCTTGGTGATTGATTAAATTTATTTTAAATTTCTCTTAGTTACGCCACTGGTACGGGCCGACAAATGTTTTCACCCTGTAGGTCGACTTCAATGGACCTTTGGGGTTAGATTTACGCTTGAAAATTTAACCGACAAGCTCAACTGTGACTTTGGTGATTTTTTTGATTTATTTTAAATTTCTCTTAGTTACGCCACTGGTACGGGCCGACAAATGCTTTCATCCTATAGATCGACTTCAGGGGACCTTTGCGGTTGGATTTACGCTTGAAAATTTAACCGACAAGTTCAACTGTGGCCTTGGTGATTTTTTTAATTTATTTTAAACTTCTCTTAGTTACGCCAATGGTACAAGCCGACAAATGTTTTCACCCTATAGGCCGACTTGAGTGGACATTTGGGATTGGATTTACGCTTGAAAATTTAACCGACAAGCTCAACTGTGACTTTGGTGATTTTTTTTCATTTATTTTTTATTTATTTTTGCTACGCCACTGGTACGGGCCGACAAATGTTTTCACCCTATAGGTCGACTTCAGTGAACATTTGGGGTTGGATTTACTCTTGAAAATTTAACCGACAAGCTCAACTGTGACTTTGGTGATTTTTTTAATTTATTTTAAATTTCTCTTAGTTACGCCACTGGTACGGGCCGACAAATGTTTTCACCCTATAGGTCGACTTCAGTGGACCTTTGGGGTTGGATTTACTCTTGAAAATTTAACCGACATGCTCAACTGTGACTTTGGTGATTTTTTTTATTTATTTTAAATTTCTCTTAGTTACGCCACTGGTACGGGCGGACAAGTGTTTTCACCCTATAGGTCGACTTCAGGCGACCTTTGCGGTTGGACTTACGCTTGAAATTTTAACCGACAAGTTCAACTGTGGCTTTGGTGATTTTTTGATTTATTTTAAATTTCTCTTAGTTACGCCACTGATACGGGCCGACAAATGTTTTCAGCCTGTAGGTCGACTTCAATGGACCTTTGGGGTTAGATTTACGCTTGAAAATTTAACCGACAAGCTCAACTGTGACTTTGGTGATTTTTTTTAAATTTCTCTTAGTTACGCCACTGGTACGGGCCGACAAATGTTTTCATCCTATAGGTCGACTTCAGGGGACCTTTGCGGTTGGATTTACACTTGAAAATTTAACCGACAAGCTCAACTGTGACTTTGGTGATTTTTTTTGATTTATTTTAAATTTATCTTAGTTACGCCACTGGTACGGGCCGACAAATGTTTTCATCCTGTCGACTTCAGGCGACCTTTGCGGTTGGGCTTACGCTTGAAAATTTAACCGACAAGTTCAACTGTGGCCTTGGTGATTGATTAAATTTATTTTAAATTTCTCTTAGTTACGCCACTGGTACGGGCCGACAAATGTTTTCACCCTGTAGGTCGACTTCAATGGACCTTTGGGGTTAGATTTACGCTTGAAAATTTAACCGACAAGCTCAACTGTGACTTTGGTGATTTTTTTGATTTATTTTAAACTTCTCTTAGTTACGCCACTGGTACGGGCCGATAAATGCTTTCATCCTATAGATCGACTTCAGGGGACCTTTGCGGTTGGATTTACGCTTGAAAATTTAACCGACAAGTTCAACTGTGGCCTTGGTGATTTTTTAAATTTATTTTAAACTTCTCTTAGTTACGCCAATGGTACAAGCCGAGAAATGTTTTCACCCTATAGGCCGACTTGAGTGGACATTTGGGATTGGATTTACGCTTGAAAATTTAACCGACAAGCTCAACTGTGACTTTGGTGATTTTTTTTCATTTATTTTTTATTTATTTTTGCTACGCCACTGGTACGGGCCGACAAATGTTTTCACCCTATAGGTCGACTTCAGTGAACATTTGGGGTTGGATTTACTCTTGAAAATTTAACCGACAAGCTCAACTGTGACTTTGGTGATTTTTTTAATTTATTTTAAATTTCTCTTAGTTACGCCACTGGTACGGGCCGACAAATGTTTTCACCCTATAGGTCGACTTCAGTGGACCTTTGGGGTTGGATTTACTCTTGAAAATTTAACCGACATGCTCAACTGTGACTTTGGTGATTTTTTTTATTTATTTTAAATTTCTCTTAGTTACGCCACTGGTACGGGCGGACAAGTGTTTTCACCCTATAGGTCGACTTCAGGCGACCTTTGCGGTTGGACTTACGCTTGAAATTTTAACCGACAAGTTCAACTGTGGCTTTGGTGATTTTTTGATTTATTTTAAATTTCTCTTAGTTACGCCACTGATACGGGCCGACAAATGTTTTCAGCCTGTAGGTCGACTTCAATGGACCTTTGGGGTTAGATTTACGCTTGAAAATTTAACCGACAAGCTCAACTGTGACTTTGGTGATTTTTCTTAAATTTCTCTTAGTTACGCCACTGGTACGGGCCGACAAATGTTTTCATCCTATAGGTCGACTTCAGGGGACCTTTGCGGTTGGATTTACGCTTGAAAATTTAACCGACAAGTTCAACTGTGGCCTTGGTGATTTTTTTAATTTATTTTAAACTTCTCTTAGTTACGCCAATGGTACGGGCCGACAAATGTTTTCACCCTATAGGTCGACTTGAGTGGACATTTGGGATTGGATTTACGCTTGAAAATTTAACCGACAAGCTCAACTGTGACTGGTGATTTTTTTTCATTTAGTTTTTATTTATTTTTGCTACGCCACTGGTACGGGCCGTCAAATGTTTTCACCCTATAGGTCGACTTCAGTGGACATTTGGTGTTGGATTTACGCTTGAAAATTTAACCGACAAGCTCAACTGTGACTTTGGTGATTTTGTTAATTTATTTTAAATTTCTCTTAGTTACGCCACTGGTAACGGGCCGACAAATGTTTTCACCCTATAGGTCGACTTGAGTGGACATTTGGGATTGGATTTACGCTTGAAAATTTAACCGACAAGCTGAACTGTGACTTTGGTGATTTTTTTTCATTTATTTTCTATTTATTTTTGCTACGCCACTGGTACGGACCGATAAATGTTTTCACCATATAGGTCGACTTCAGTGGACCTTTGTAGTTGAATTTTCGTTTCAAAATTTAACAGACAAGTTTATTTGTAGTTTTGGTGATTTTTTTCATTTATTTAGTGCGACGCTTCTGGAATGAAATATTACAAATCTACATGTCCTGCAATACAGACAGCTTCATTAATTGTCAGGCACGTTATATTCGTTTCAGGTACAAAATTTGATCTATAGGAACTGAAATCGACGGGTATTTCTTATATTTCAGAAACACTCGCTGTTAAAACTTAGAACTATTTATATAAAAAAAGATCATATTAATGTGGTCTCACAATCTATAGTGTTAATAATAATTGAGATCGACTAGCTTGAGGAATTTTAGATATTGACTAGTTCCATACTATCGCTCCTCTGTTATTAATATCTACAACACTCCGTTTTGATTTACTGGTAGAAATTAAAAAACGCGAAAATAGCAGATTTTTCTACACGTAATTCTCTATTTACCACACTACCACTGTGGCTGATCTTTGTTGAGGTCCACATTGATAAATTATCATACCATAACCGTGGCTAGAACGACCGTGGATGGCTTTTACATCGATTTGAAGCCGGAGCAATGCGACGTTGCCACATAGCAAAAGTGTGGCTGGAAAACTGTGGCTAATTTCTCACCGGTACAAATGTTGCGCGAAAAAAAGAGGCGAAGGACCGACTTTCTGAGAAAACTGGAAAAATATAGAAGAAAAGTCAATACGCTAGAAATAAAAATGGAAAAACTGAATAAAACAATAATTTTAGCGGAAAAGATTTCTTCGATTGACTGTAATTAATTTTGCTTTCTGTACTATTTGTAAAGTGCTTTAAAACACCAAAATTTTGCTGTCAAATCTATGTGTCCTCAAGAATATCAGAAAGTGTGCCAAAAAAAATATTTTGTATGCCCGGCTATTATTGGTTACAAAAAATATTCTTGCAAAAGCTTAGCGAGTGCAAATAAATGGGACTAGTGCTCAGTGACTTGTCTAAATCAAAAACTCTTTCAAAACGTAAACCATCTACGTCTTCCGATATCACTACTTCAAAGTGCATTTTTTAATTAAGATTGGACGGAAGGTCTCTGTGCAAAAGTTTCGTTACAAAAAATAATCTTGCAAAAGCTTAGCGAGTGCGAATAAATGGGACTAGTGCTCAGTGACTTGTCTAAATCATAAAACTCTTTCAAAACGTAAACCATGTACGTCTTCCGATATCACTACTTCAAAGTGCACCATTTAATTAAGATTGGACTGGAAGTCTCAGTGCAGAAGTATGAGGCGCCGTTTAGGACATATGTAAATTTTTAAAATATATTGATACTACTCACATATATATTTAATTTTGGTCAAATATATATTTATTTGTAAAATAATATATACGAATAGTCAAATATATATATATATATATATATATATATATATATATATATATATATATATATATATATATATATATACAGGGTGTCCACCTAGTGCGCGTAAGTCCAATATCTGGGTTAATAAAAGAGATAACTTATTTTTTTTTCTACAGGGTTGTCTAATATCCCGAGCTGCACAAAATGAAAATATATTTACATATTCAGGGTGTTCAGTTTTTCCTGGACAGGTACCAACTTCGTTTTTCTAAATGGAAATATATATTTTTTATTGCTTTTTCGAACTAAACCCTTGATTTTAGTAGGACTTTCATCAGCCTTCCCTATACCTAACTTAAACTGTTTTTGAAATATTGACGGGTGAATATTGACATTTTTGCAACTTTGACACCCTGTAAAATCTAAACGGTTTGAGATCAAACAAAACGGTTTGCACATTCCTATCTTAACTTTTCATAAGCTATCATTTGATACTAATTTCAAATTTATACAGGAATAAAAAATTTTCAGAAAATTTTAAATTTTTGGATAATTCTGAAATTAGTACCAAACGATAGCTTATGAAAAGTTAAGATAGGAATGTGCAAACCGTTTTGCTTGATCTCAAACCGTTTAGATTTTACAGGGTGTCAAAGTTGCAAAAATGTCAATATTCACCCGTCAATATTTCAAAAACAGTTTAAGTTAGGTATAGGGAAGGCTGATGAAAGTCCTACTAAAATCAAGGGTTTAGTTCGAAAAAGCAATAAAAAATATATATTTCCATTTAGAAAAACGAAGTTGGTACCTGTCCAGGAAAAACTGAACACCCTGAATATGTAAATATATTTTCATTTTGTGCAGCTCGGGATATTAGACAACCCTGTAGAAAAAAAAATTAAGTTATCTCTTTTATTAACCCAGATATTGGACTTACGCGCACTAGGTGGACACCCTGTATATATTTACCATTTAAGTATATATATATATATATATATATATATATATATATATATATATATATATATATTCATTACAAGTGCAAATATTTATATAAATTTGATCTTTGCTCGTCAGCTAGATGGCACCACAGGTACGACTAAGTCTCATAGGCAATAGTCAGGAAGCAATGGTGCAATTAAGTGATGACTGATTGAAATTTGGAAACTTTACTGTAGTTTAGTTATTAATATAAATAAAAGATTGAAATTTGGCAGGTATACAGGTTTCGTTATGTGAACCGTCACCCCCTCCCCGCACCCCTCAGGGGGTGTTTCGGAGGTGTAATAGGTGACTTTCTTTTGGAACACATTTTTTAAGGACGCCGTTACTTTCTATGTGCCTCAACACGTATGGGCGGCTATTTTCATGATTTTAGATACAAATAAATTTGTGGTTTTTGTGGATTAGTCGTTTTTATTGAAAACCAACCATCACGAGGCAGTCCTCTTATCTCTGTTAACAAGAGAGCTAACATGATGAAACTCGAGCTACGTGGTATACAGCCAAAGTGTTTGTTATGGCCACCACCGCGACCACCCTACCCACCCCCTGGGGGTGGCTCGAGAGTGGAGTGGTGAGTTTTGAACGGCCAGAATTTATTTTTTCTCAAAAAAACGAAACACTTGTGTCAATACTGTATATTTGCCAAATGTCAATCTTTTATTTACATTAATAACTAAACTACAGCAAACTTTCCAAATTTCAATCAGTTATCACTAAATTGCACCATTGCTCCCTGACTATTACCAGATTTATTGGTAATTGTGGCGCCATCTAGCGGACGACGACTAAAGATCGAATTTATATTTATATGTGCACTTTTAATGAATATATATATTTAAATAGTAAATATATATATATATTTTTGCTTATTTGTATATATTATTTTAAAAATTAATATATATTTGTCCAAAATTAAATATATATGTGAAGAGTACCAATATATTTTAAAAATTTATATATGTCCTAAACGGCGCCTCATACAGAAGTGTTTTTTTCAAAACTTTTGATCAAGTATTTGTTGTGAGATGCAGAAAAAACATTATAACTGTTCAAAAGTTAATAGAATTGAGACTGTTGAATTTACTTTCATATTTAATGTTTTAAAGCAGTATTTGTATAAACTGCTTGTTTTTGTAATAATATTAAATAAAAAATAATTTAAAAATTTGTTCCCTAAATAAATTGTTTTATTTAAATAATTATTTGCAATATAAGAAAATGATCATAACATCGCCTTTTTTGATAAAATTTGGCTTGGGATTGTAAATTAATGTTCATCCCTGTATAATATTATATCTAAAATTATTTCAAAATAATCATAATTGAGAGAAGTTTGCTTTTTTATCAGTAAAAATTAAATCGCCTGTTTTTGTAATAATATTAAATAAAAAATAATTTAAAAATTTGCTCCCTAAATAAATTGTTTTATTTAAATAATTATTTGCAATATAAGAAAATATCATAACATCGCCTTTTTTCATAAAAATTGGCTTGGCATTGTAAATTAATGTTCACCCCTGTATAATATTATATCTAAAATTATTTCAAAATAATAATAATTCAGAGAAATTTGCTTTTTCATCAGTGAAAGTTTTACAGATAACATGCATTTTATTTAAAATATTTTTGATCGTTATTCGGTTCACCTTTTAAAAAGATACATCCTAATAAAAAACACCAAACGAAAATTTACAGCACATTACACAATTTAAATTATAAAAAATTAGTGCACTTTGTAACCATGCAGACAAACAATAAAAGACCAACATAATTCGCGTAATCATTTTCTTTATCGACACTGTTAATCTCTGAATAGTGTCTGACACATAAGAAAACCTGCTTCGTTGATCAAGGTAAAACTCAAATAAGACGTTTTACCAGTTTTAAAATCCACATAATGTTACTGTATTACAAGGCTTTGTTGTACATTAAAACACGTTTGGAGATACCTTCATGATTTCTAGCAAGATACACCATATGGCCGAAAGCTCAATTAATGTATAGGAGACAGGGAGACGTACTTATGATATTCTATAATGCATATTTTACAGATGTAATAAATTAGAAAAATGTTTCAATTTTATTCCTATTTCACAATTATAAACAAGAACCCATTTTTTGTATTTACCCACACCCACATACAGGGTGACCAAAAAAATACTTTCAAGCAAAATACAATTTATTATGGAAAACACTATTACATATTTTTCTAGTGAAAAACATGAGCAAAAATGTACAAATAAACAATCACACCCAAAATTATTAATGCAGAATATTTTAAATACAATATATCAACAAAATCAGTTTATTGTGTTACACTGCAAACAAAATCGACTTAGACAGTGTGCATATAACACCACAGGCGGAGCATGTGATACAGTGTTCAATTGCTTGTTCGGAAAAACC
Source organism: Pogonocherus hispidulus (assembly GCA_963924545.1). Taxonomy (NCBI): domain Eukaryota; kingdom Metazoa; phylum Arthropoda; class Insecta; order Coleoptera; family Cerambycidae; genus Pogonocherus; species Pogonocherus hispidulus. The sequence goes on along the minus strand of OZ004696.1, from coordinate 33,247,388 downwards.
AGTAAAATGTCTGGACACTTGCACAGTAGGTATATATTTGCATCAAAGACACAAGCTATTTCAAAATAGCAACTTAGGCAAAATCTACCCTTTGCACTGTTTAGTTCAAAGTAATGCAATATGATGCAAAGACGATCGTGAACCCAACTTTTCACTAAACTGTTCACGAGGGTAAGAGTATCTTGCACGGTACCCTCAGGGCACCAGGCGACACCCTGTTGTAAATAGCCTTACCCCTGCACGCGGGGCTCTACAGGGGTGGACCTTTATAACCCCGGTACTCGTGGGACTTTTATGGAACCAGTCATAAAACAAACATCTACGGAGAGCTCCTCTGAAGGGGCCTCCTCAAATAGCAATCCGGGGCCCTCCTCAAGGGCTCCCACTAGAGAGGGGGAAATTGTGGATGCTCCTCCTACGGCCGAGGCACGGGCACTTCTCACCTCGGGCTCTGGGCGACGTAATCGCTCGGGGTCTGAGAAAAAGAAGGCTCGCAAGGCCAGGCTGGCAACTGCCAAAGGAGGGGCGGGTCCCTTCTCATCGGGGGCTTCCCCCTTAAAGAAGCAAGCTGAGCAGGGGAGCTCCTCCGCCAAAGGGGGCCTGAAAAGGTCTCGCGAGGCGGGGGGGACCCCATCTCCAGCTCAGCAAGCCTTTAAAAAGGCCCGTGCTAGGGCCACATACAGCCAGGCTGTGAACTCGGCCTTGAGGGTAGCGATAGCCGGGGAGGATTTCCCGGCTACGAGGCTCTCGACCGAGTTACGAAACAGTCTGGAGATTGCGTTGGCGCGCGGTATTGACGCTCTCCCATTAGAGGGCTCTCTGCCACGCTTCGACGAATTTAGGTTGACGGAGCAGGGGATCATAATGGTCGCCTGCCACGACGATGTATCTAGGGAGTGGCTCACCTCTGAAGTGAGAAGGCTGTCTCCCTTCCAGGGGACTACCCTTCAAACTTTGGAGGGAGCGGCCCTCCCTAAGTTAAGGAAGATTGTTGCCTTCGTGCCGGGCGCGCCTGTGGACGAGGGCAACATTTTTCGACGCATCGAGCGGTCTACTCCAGAGCTCCAAACGGGATTCTGGAAGATAAGACAGACGATCGAGGTACCTGGCAAAGGCTCTAGGTTGATTCTCGGGGTGGATGAGGCGTCAGCCTTGACCATGCGGAGGATCAACTTTGTGGGTCATGCTGGTATGGCGAGGGTCTCTTTTTGGGACCCTAAGTTCCAAAGGGGAAACTCTGAGGCCGCTGAGCCGCCTGAGGCTTCCGCTTCCGCGGAGGTCCGGGCGGAATCTGGGGCTTCGGAGTGACCCTCAACCGGAAACAAAATGGGTACACAGGTAAATTGTGACCCCAAACTGCTACGTTTTACGCAGAGCAACTTGCAACACTGCATCGCTGCGACTTCCATTATAAGTCAGCAGCTCGCGGTGGGGCATACAGATATTGTAATGATACAGGAACCTTGGGTGACCAAAGGCTCTATCAAGGGTCTTAGTCGTAAATGGGGACGCATATTTGTGAGCTCCGACGCGGAAACCCCAAGAGCCTGTATATATACTGCTAAGCATGTTAATGCCATTCAACTAACCAATTTCTGTTACAGGGACATGGTAGTCATCAGAGTGAACATAGGAGGTAGGAGCTTCATTGTTGGCTCCGCATACTTACCATATGAAGCACAAAATCCACCATCTAGACAGTTCATGGATCTCGTCACGTGGTGCAAGAATCAAGGTCTACCGCTGATTATTGGGTGTGACGCAAATGCTCACCACACATGTTGGGGGAGCAGCGACACCAATTTTAGAGGCACGGCAATTTTTGAGTACATCAACTCCAATGAGTTGGACACGCTCAATAGAGGCTCGAAACCTACCTTTGTTACAAGAGCTAGGCAAGAGGTTATAGACATCACTGTCAGCTCATCTTGGGCTTCGCACTGGGTCAGAAACTGGCATGTTTCGTCGGAGGTGTCCATGTCCGACCATCGCCACATCTGCTTTAGTCTAGAGATAGACACAATCCCTACGACACAAGAGTATAGAAACCCAAAACTCACAGATTGGGGTATATACAAAGAAAGTCTGTCGGCTAATGTGAGACCTCATTCTAGGCCTCGCACAAACTATCAGATAGAGGAAAGCAATGATATTCTTAGCCGGGCCATGGTCCGAGCATATGAACAGAGTTGCCCGCTAAAAGTTACTAGGAGTAAACATACAGTCCCATGGTGGAACTCTGAGCTCCAAGAAGCAAGGAAAGAAGCACGCAGGCTCTTTAACAGGGCCATGAACACAAAATCGAATTTTGATTGGGACCAATATAGAATGGCTCAACGTCGATTTAAGAGCTGTACTCGAAGAAGTAAGAGACAGGCATGGAAAGACTTCTGCGAAAGCATTGAAGACGCCCCTGCCACATCTAGGATTTATAAAATCATGAAATATAACCACGAATCTAGGATCGATGTTCTTAGGCTTCCTAATGGTACATATACGTGCACCACCAAGGAGGCGTTGGAGCACCTCGTGGATTTCCACTTTCCTGGTTCTGCCAAAAGTTCCAGCTCTATCCAACACCAGAGGACTCCCCACATAGAGGTTGCAGCTATGGATTGGAGGATGGCCTCGAATGTTGCCACGGTGGAGCGAATTAGATGGGCCATAAACACTTTTGCCCCATATAAGAGTGCGGGTATGGATGGAATATTTCCGGCTCTTTTTCAACAAGGGTCAGAATACATCATCCAGCATCTGCGTGATCTATATATAGCAACATTAGCTCTAGGATATATTCCAAAACCCTGGAGAGCAGCGAGAGTGGTTTTCATTCCTAAAGCAGGTAGAGCTTCTTATGATGAAGCGAAGGCCTTTAGACCGATCTGCCTAACATCGTTTCTACTGAAACTACAAGAAAGGCTCATAGAGAGATTTCTGAAAGAGGGCCCGCTAGTGACTATACCATTACATAGCTCACAGCACGCTTACCAAACGGGTAGATCTACGGAAACAGCATTGCACTCCGTGGTCTACAAAATAGAGAAAACGATTAGCCAGAAGGAGCTCGCTATCGGGACCTTCATGGACATAGCTGGGGCATTTGATAATACCTCCTACAATTCAATTCTAACAGCGGCTGAGGATCACGGATTCCCACCTACCATAGCTAGGTGGATTTATTCCATGCTTTCAAACCGCTCGATTTCTACTTCTCTCAATGAAGTCACAGTTAGAGCGACTGTGGGCCGAGGGTGCCCGCAGGGGGGGGTTCTTTCCCCCTTGCTATGGAGCCTTGTGCTCGACGGTCTTCTTCGCAGGCTTAATGAGGAAGGGATTATGACTCAAGCATACGCAGACGACCTTACGGTCTTAATCGCGGGGAAATCTGCAAATACAGTTAGTGAGCTCACTCAAAGGGCCCTAAGAATCGTAGAAGAATGGTGTATAGGACAAGGGCTGAGAGTTAACCCCTCTAAGGTCGATCTAGTCCTCTTCACTAAGAAAAGGAAGTTGGATGGTTTTAAAGCACCAACCCTTTTCAATAAGACCATCCAGCGTTCAAAGATGGTCAAATTTCTGGGAGTTATCCTAGACGAAAAGTTGTCATGGGTACCCCACATAGACAGACAAATACAGAGAGCCACCGCGTCTTTCTGGACATGTAAGAGGCTCTTTGGAAAAATGTGGGGGCTTAATCCGAGAGCCACCTTATGGCTCTATACCTCGGTTATTAGACCCTCCTTTCTATACGCGTCGATTGTATGGTGGCCAGCCGTCCGGCGGGTTACCATCAAGCAACGGCTAAATCAACTACAACGCCTGGCGTGTGTAAGCACGACAGGAGCGATACGCACGGCTCCCACAGAAGCTCTGGAGGCTCTCCTGTCTCTCCCTAAACTGCATATAGTGGTTGAGGGAGAGGCAAGGAGGGCCTCTTATAGGGTCAAGCAGTGGGGGCGGTGGCTAGGTAAAAGCCACGATGGTGGACACACAAGTATTCTTGGGGAACTTGTGGGAGGAGATAGTCTACTGGACGCACCCAGTGACAGGATATCTCCCACTTATGTGTTTCTCAAACCTTACACAGTAGAGATACCGGACAGGGAAGCTTGGCTCGAAAATCCTGATGCTCAGGTCTCGAATGGGCTCGTCTGGTTTACGGATGGGTCTAAGACAGACCAGGGCTCAGGGGCGGGAGTCCGGGGCGTGCGCCCGAGGGCGAGACTATCCTTCTCCTTGGGAAAGTATGCCACGGTCTTTCAGGCGGAAGTGTTTGCTATCTCTGCATGTGTTCAGGAAAATCTCAAAAGGAGATATTCTAATCAGCATATCCAGATATGCACCGACAGTCAGGCGGCTTTACGTGCCTTGATCTCTTATAGGATCACCTCCAGGACGGTCCTAGAGTGTGTTAATGGTCTGACCCAATTGGGACAGAACAACCAGGTAAAATTGACCTGGGTACCGGGTCATCATAATATAACAGGAAATGAGGAGGCCGATACACTGGCTAAGAGAGGCTCAAGTATACAGTTTACAGGGCCCGAACCAGTGCTGGGGCTTCCGCCTAGTTATGTAGCAAGGTCCATTGGAAACTGGATCAAGGTAAGATCAAAGGAAGAATGGTCAAACGTGACTGGGCTGCGACAAGCCAGGCTCTTAATTGAAGGGCCTTGGTCGAACGCAACTCAATCAATACTTGCGCTAAGTCGTAACAGCATAAGGATTGTCACAGGACTGTTGACAGGTCACGGACATCTTAACAAGCACCTTAACACTATCGGTCTTAGTGACACTAGAAGGTGCAGGTTTTGCGGACACGATGACGAGGACTCCATTCACATCCTCTGTCGCTGTGCCTGCCTCATGGTCAAGAGACACAAACACCTGGGCGCAGCATTTCTTCTGCCTCAGGACATTAGGGAGCTTCCCCTACAACGGGTGTTGGCCTATGCGCACAGCACGGGTCTCTTCCAATAACTTCCAACTAGCGGCAGGCACAATGGGTCGAAAGACCTGAGTGCTGCGGGTAACCGCGCCGCCTATCAACAACAACAACAACAACAAACTGTTCACTTTACACTTATTTTCATTTCGTATTTCTGAAATGTCAAACCCGTAATCTGACTCTGCACTCTCAGAATCTGTTGGTATATCCATTTTCAGACTGTTTAGAATATGTCTTATCTACATGACTATATATACAGTATCCTATGGGCGTGGCCATCCTCTAATTAAAATTAATGATGGACATATGTTGCTAGGTCACTAACTAAAAACAGAAATGTCCATCTGGCACCCGCATCCCGGCGATGAGTTATGCACATTTGGCAAACAGATGGCAACATCGGGGTTATTGATCTCGATCTAAAAAAATGTACATCTGGCACCCGCATCCAAGTGATTAATTATGAACACCAGGTGTCTTGACCTCGATCTAAAAATAGAAATATCGATCTGTGGCCGCATCCGTTCGATGAGTCCTGCACATCTGGGGCCCGCATCAGGGCGATTAATTATGCACACCTGGTGCATTGACCTCAATCTAAAAATAGAAATGTTCATCTAGCGCCCGCATCCGGTCGATGATTCATCCACACCTGGTGCATTGACCTCGATCTAAAAATAGAAATGTCCATCTGGCACCCGCATCCTGGCGATTAATTATGCACACCTGGTATTATAAAACTAGACTTATTGTACACCATAAGTGGGGGTAATCACTATAAGTACCTAACAGAACAATTTACATTCAGAATTATGGAAGAGTTTCAAGTTGAAACATCTGGTGAAGTGGAAGTTGAAGAACGTTTTATTTTGGAAGACATAGAATTTGAAATTGAAAAAGAAGTAGAAGTTGGCACCTGTTTAGAGTGCCATAGCATTGTAAAACTATGCTATTTATCCAAAAATAGGAGGTGGTTAGATAGACCACGAGCAACCCGACGGAAGTTTTGCTTGCGCAACTGTAAAATAATAACAGATGTGCATAGTGAACTAGTTTGGAATTTTGATCCTCTACGTATACTATTCGTAGACGTATGATGTATGATGTATATAGTGGAAGTCAAAAGGTGTTATGTGTGCCGAAAAATTATTGGTGTACTCTATTGACCCGGCTATTATTGGTTACAAAAATTTTAGCCTAGAATAGCTTATTGTACCGGCGACTGCAAACAAATGAGGTCTATTGAAACTGTTGGATCTTACAAATCTTAATAAGAATAATGGTGGAAGCCGGAGGCCCAACAAAATGTTTTTGTTATTAACAGGAATAGTTTGTATTAATAGTTTAATAAAATAGATTTAAAAAAACTTGTATTGCCCCCCTCCTGCTCTTAATGATGAAAAAGATCCTTTTGTCTACGCCGGGTGTTGGATGGAGATCTAGAACAATCGATGTAAAGCCTCTGATTGATCAACTTTTATACTATATATATCTAATATAAAAGATAGACATAATCTATGACAGCCTTAGTCGCTAGGCAGTTATAATAATGACCGCTTCACAGCTTATAGTACTACAAGCCATTTCTCAGAACGTGCTTTTTTTACAGTACCCTTATAATACAAAGGAGGTTTTTGTATGCTTTGACAGTAATGGAACGAGAAATGAAAGCTGGCCCTCTAAATGGAGAAGGATGGAGCTATATGCAAGCAAATGCACAACTTCTTTGAGTTATCCAATACCTACCAACAGCACCGAGTTCAAACTACGTCTACGTAAAAAAGATAATATAATGGAAGACTCTGATTGGCTGGATATCTACAATAGAGTCCCCACCAACACATCCCCGACAAAACGCTATTGGCCGGGCTATTAAGAGGTTATAAATGTTATTTTTTAGCCACATGAGAAAATCGTTGCATCAAAAAGCCCCGGGGGAATATAAAAAAATTATAGGTCTAGATGTGGTCAGGTTTCACACTATCTATTGACTAAAAATACCTACACATGTATTTAGGAGATAAAGCTCGGTATATAGGTACATAGTAGGTACAACTACAGCAGTCTCGGAGAAATATAATAATACTCGTTGTCAAGGCTTTGTGAAAAAGGTACTATTTCAGTGAAAACTACGAGTTAAAACAAATTTTAAAGGAATGTTTAGGTATAAGAATAATCGTTTCAGAATTTCCAAAACATCAGTGCACTTGTTTATTGTATCTAAACTAGTAATTTAAACTATAAATCACAAAAATGACTACAAACCACGTCGCGAAATTCGATCACCCCGGGACAGCTATACGGCCTCGACAAGCCGTAAATGTTACGATTATCTGAAAAATCAAAGGCCATTCAAGAACTATATGAATAAAGTATGGTTTTATTTCGCCCAGTATATACAAAATATAAAACGCAAGTAACATTAAGAAAAAATGAGAGCATACCCCACATATCACAAAATAAAACATACCTAGTGTTATTCAAATCTGGCGTAACTAAATATTAAATCTGCAGATCTCCGATCTCCTGTAAAATTTCGTGTCTTATCTGTTTATAAGAAGGCCCCATTATATTTCTATCAAGTAAGGATTTTCCAGTGTATCTTGCAAAAAGCAAAGAGATATTTGATTAGGTTATCAGTGCATCTATCATTTAATCAGATCTGTACAAATTATTGACATTGCATGAACTGGATCTTTCACGTTTTTATCATTAAGAACATGCTTATGAATTTACAGGACTTTATCAAAATAAAAAGATAGCTGTCAGCAAATATTATAAAAAAATTGTCGTCAAGATTAAACAGACAGTAAACCGATCTGAATTGTGTGTACATCCGGTTGCCCAGTGTCAAAAGGGTATATATTGCTGCAGGTCAACACCCTGTATAGCGATTATGATAGATATTATAATAGAAAGAAGATATTATAACGCAAACAGCTACCAATGCAGATTCTGGTCAACATCCAGTACAGCACATTTAAGATTAAATAAACAAGTGATAATATTATCATAATGTACCCGTATAAGGAAGTATTAATTAACTGACTCGGTAAATATGTTATTCTAATACGAAAAAAATATGGTAGGTCCCAAGTACATTTGCAAATTCAGATTATGTAGAAACATGTTATACACAGGGTTTTTTATAAATACAGCTAGGTATATAGAAATTATACCAACCGAATTTATCAATTTACCGAGTTTATCTACATTAATCTAAAATATAAAAGTGCAGTATAAAAGTGTTGTAAGTGTTTGATCTTCATGAGATTTCGTAGTATAAAAACATATGTATAAAGTCTAACCTACAAAATAGAGATAACTAACAAATCTAATAGGTACACCTTCTAACGAAATTGGGGTAGATATTAGATAATAGGTGAAATAAATTGGGATAAATAAAAGAGTATAAGCATACTACGAGTTTACCATTTGGTGTAACTTGTCTAAAGGTTAAGAATAACACATACCTGCAAATTTTGTAACAAAACATCTTCTTGTATTAATAATAATAATAATATACATAGACAAATCTTTGGAATGAAATTTATGCCATAGCATGGGATTCTAGGGTATTCTTTAAAAATAATCCTTACCACTTAGATGAACCGGCTACCAGCAGATGTGTCTGCATCTTGCTGTAATTGGCTGCATTTAATTGCATTCACGAGTCACCAAATCCATAACCACTCGGATTTTTATCATGAATTCTTATCCCCACCCTAGAGAAATGAATAATTTTCTTCATCAGCGTCATCGCACTCACAATCATCGTGACATGTAGAAACTAAAATTCATTTACATTTTCTTTCTCCACAATTTTGGTAAATCGATTATGTCTCTGGTACCGGTACCGGTATACCGGTCATACCGATACTTATAACTTTCTATGTCCCTTCTCCCAATAACCTCATTATTTTGACAAAAACTTTAACATTATGTAACAAGAATAACCCATTACTGTTTGCTTTTAGTAGTAGTTCTAGCTATAATTTCAATATATCGACGTCATTATATGTAAAGTATTAAATAGTCATTGGAGTTCGTTCAAGAGTTTTTCTTTAATAATTTTAACATTTTTATCAGGCAGTCTAACACGTACTTCCATAGTTAATATACTCAATTAAATGAGGAACTATTAACTATAACAATATATCTGCTTTGTAGGCACTATCCTCATCACTTAGATACCCGGCTACCAGTAGATGTGACTCCATCTGGCTGTAATTGGTCGCATTTAATTGCATTCACGTGCCACCAAATCCATAACCACTAGGATTTTTCTCATGAATTCTTATCCCCCACACTAGAGATGATTTGATTTTAATAAATAAAACAGAATATATTTAATTTGGTTTTTATTTCATCATAAAGTTATGACATTATAAAATGTTCATACAGATAATACACATTAGATAAAGCACACATACATATATTCTGCGAATGATATAAATATTTAGGTGGAGAATGCTTCAAGCGGGGTTGTTCTTCAAATACTATAATAAATGGTTTTGACGAAAAACGTCGAAGATATTCAGCTTTTTCTCTTCCTTTAACATAAATCTGTTCTGCTTTTGAAGTCAAATACTCAATAATGTTGTTAAATTTGTATAGTTGTGTAAAACCCTCTTCCTACTGAATGCAGTGATGATGTTTAGTTACCCAATAAGCTTCTTCTTGAAATTCTGATGGAAGTGCGTCAAATGAAAAAGGTGGTTTGAAAATATAATGAAATATGCGTTCACCATCAAATCCTGCCAACTCTTTAACTATGAGTTAATTTTTTCCACCTTGAAGCCTTGTACATCTAAGATTAATGGCATTTTTTTAAATTTGTTAGTTTCTTCAGTACAACACTTTTCAAACTATACAATTCTATTGCTTTTCTTGTTTCAATTTTTTCCTGTGTTCTTGCAGGGTCTTGCTATATTCAGATATCATTATCAACTGAACTTATTATTTATGTTACTGAGTTTATGTATATTAGACCTGTCTAACAATTTTTACCATTGGATTATATCGAACGGGTACTTATAAGTATCGGTACCTATATGGTACCGGTATACCTGTTACACTGGTACCGGTATACCGGTAACACGGTACCGGTACCGGTACCGGTACCTACACCGGTAATAGCAGGATAGGCCATACAGTTTCAGCTATCATATGATGTCATAAAATAAATAACGGCCCCCGTTGTTAGGTCAGGTTAGATCTTTCCGGAAGGCCTAACCTGACCTAACAACGGGGGCCGTTATTTATTTTATGACATCATATGATAGCTGAACCTGTACGGCCTATCCTGCTATTACCGGTGTAGGTACCGGTACCGGTACCGTGTTACCGGTACACTGGTACCAGTGTAACCGGTAGACCGGTATACCGGTACCATATAGGTACCGATACTTATAAGTACCGGTTCGATATAATCCAATGGTAAAAATTGTTAGACAGGTCTATAATATACATAAACTCAGTAACATAAATAATAAGTTCAGTTGATAATGATATCTTAATATAGCAAGACCCTGCAAGAACACAGGAAAAAATTGAAACAAGAAAAGCAATAGAATTGTATAGTATGAAAAGTGTTGTACTGAAGAAGCTAACAAATTTGAAAATGTGCCATTAATCTTAGATGTACAAGGCTTCAAGGTGAAAAAAATAAACTCATAGTTAAAGAGTTGGCAGGATTTGATGCTGAACGCATATTTCATTATATTTTCAAACCACCTTTTTCATTTGACGCACTTCCATCAGAATTTCAAGAAGAAGCTAATTGGGTATCTAAACATCATCACTGCATTCAGTGGGAAGAGGGTTTTACACAACTACACAAATTTAACATTATTGAGTATTCGACTTCAAAAGCAGAACAGATTTATGTTAAAGGAAGAGAGAAAGCTGAATATCTTCGACGTTTTTCGTCAAAACCATTAATTATAGAATTTGAAGAACAACTCCGCTTCTCCACCTAAATGTTTATATCATTCAAAAAATATATGTATGTGTGCTTTATCTAATGTGTATTATCTGTATGAACATTTTATAATGTCCTAGCTTTATGATGAAATAAAAACCAAATTAAATATATTCTATTTTATTTATTAAAATCAAATCATCTCTAGGGTGGGGGATAAGAATTCATGAGAAAAATCCTAGTGGTTATGGATTTGGTGGCACGTGAATGCAATTAAATGCGACCAATTACAGCCAGATGGAGACATCTACTGGTAGCCGGGTATCTAAGTGATGAAGATAGTGCCTACAAAGCAGAGATATTGTTATAGTTAATAGTTCCTCATTTAATTGAGTATATTAACTATGGAAGTACGTGTTAGACTGCCTGATAAAGATGGTAAAATTATTAAAGAAAAACTCTTGAACGAACTCCAATGACTATTTAATACTTTACATATAATGACGTCGATATATTGAAATTATAGCTAGAACAACTACTAAAAGCAAACAGTAATAGGTTATTCTTGTTACATAATGTTAAAGTTGTTGTCAAAACAATAAGGTTATTGGGAGAAGGGACATAGAAAGTTATAAGTATCGGTATGACCGGTACAGCGGTACCGGTACCAGAGACATAATCGATTTACCAAAATTGAGGAGAAAGAATATGTAAACGAATTTTAGTTTCTACATGTCACGATGATTGTGACATGTAGTGCGATGACGCTGATGAAGAAAATTATCCATTTCTCTAGGGTGAGGATAAGAATTCATGATAAAAATCCGAGTGGTTATGGATTTGGTGACTCGTGAATGCAATTAAATGCAGCCAATTACAGCAAGATGGAGACACATCTACTAGTAGCCGGTTCATCTAAGTGGTAAGAATTATTTAAAGAATACCCTAGAATCCCATATATAATGTTGCAAATTTCATTGCAAAGATTTGTCTATGTATATTATTATGACGACTTAGACCGCTAAGAAGATGTTTTGTTACAAAATTTGCAGGTATGTGTTATGCTTACCCTTTAGATAAGTTACACCAAATGGTAAATTCGTAGTATGCTTATACTCTTTTATTTATCCCAATTTATTTCACCTATTATCTAATATCTACCCCAATTTCGTTAGAAGGTGTACCTTTTACATTTGTTGGTTAGTTATCTCTATTTTGTAGGTTAGACATTATACATATGTTTTTATACTACGAAATCTCATGAAGATCAAACACTTTCAATACCTTTATACTGCACTTTTATATTTTAGATTAATGTAGATAAACTCGGTAAATTGTTAAATTCGGTTGGTGTAATTTCTATACAGGGTGTCCACCTAGTGCGCGTAAGTCCAATATCTGGGTTAATAAAAGAGATAACTTAATTTTTTTTTCTACAGGGTTGTCTAATATCCCGAGCTGCACAAAATGAAAATATATTTACATATTCAGGGTGTTCAGTTTTTCCTGGACAGGTACCAACTTCATTTTTTTAAATGGAAACCTATATTTTTTATGGCATTATCGAATTCTACGTAAAAAATTAGTGGGACTTTGTGCATAACACTGCTATTGAAATATTGATAGTTTTCGAGATATTTGACTTTTAATTTTTTTTTCTTATGTTTCGTCACTTCTAATAGTTGTCATAATTATGGTTGTATGACAGCTAGAAATTATTTTTTTTCAGAAACTGTAGAGTGAAGATGGCTCTTTCGAAAAACGTATCAAAAGTTGACCTGCGATATACAGGGGGCAACAGAAATCGTGCCAAACCTGATGGTTTAAAATTTAAAAAATCTCGACTTTTTCAAATGGAACACCCTGTGTTTTATGATTTCATTAGATGCCTTTCTGTAGACTCTACAATTTTATAATAGCTTTCCCTATACCTAAGTTGCGTAGTTTTTGCAAAAAACCCACTTTTATGAAAAATATCCGATTTGCGCACTCCTTTGACGGAAAAAATATTGTAAGGCTATTTATTTTTATAAAATGTATTAGTATACACTTCTTAAAATAAAAATAACTGAAAAATTTAGATAATTTCAGTTTAATAAACAAGTCTTTATGGAAAGTTACCATTTATTTGTAAATAAAAGTAAAAAATCATAAAAGCTCTACATGTAATTAAGAATTAGCAAAACTGGCGTATGCTTTAGAAGAAGTTCATGGGAATTATTTGCTAGCAGCACGTATTTACGTATTTATAGAGATTCCCACGTGCTGACTGTTTTGAAAATGTGAAAGAAAGATTTGAAAGAACAGCAAATGGGAATTATGAGAAAACTACCAGGAGACATGGGAGTAACAACGATAATATTTAGTTTAATGTTGTAGTTTCTGCTGTTGAAAATCCAAAAATATTAGTATCAGAAAATCAGTAGAAATCTTGGAGTTTTCAAAAGCTCGACAAATAAGATATTGAAGAAGAAGTTTCATTCGTATCATATTGAAAACCAAACGGTGTTACCGTAGTTAGAAAAATTATTAGTGAAGTGGATGAATATACATAGAGTATTGAAAAAAGAATACGCAATACTCATACAAGCAAGCTAACCTAAAGTAAATGCTCAAAATGTCCACCGTTGTTTTCAACACAAAGCATTAATCTACGACGAAAATGAATGTGAACATTTCTTAACATTTCGGGCGTTATGGTTAGAAACTCATTTTGGATCTTTTCTTTCAAGTCTTGCATATCCCTTGGTGGTACTTCGTATACTCACTCCTTGATATAACGCCACAAGAAAACGTCCAGAATATTTAAATCAGGCGAACGTGCAGGCCAAGGAACTGGACCACCACGACCTTGGATATACGTGGTTTAGGTGTCCTCTAATCTGAAATATGAATAGATAATAGGAAAAGTACTACAACAATAAAATAATCACAGTACCGCCAAAGTGGAATGTGGAGGGGCACCGTCATGCTGAAACCATTGTTGAACCAAATAATCTGCGGGCATATTCTGTAGCTGTAGAAGGGGAAGTTCGTTTTGCAAAAAATGCAAATACACATTGGCATTTAAATTGCCTTCAAAAAAGTACGGTCCAACAATATGTTCTCCACAAATTCCAGCCCACACGTTCACTTTGAAACGATGCTGATTATCTAGTACCCTCAATAATCTTGGATTATTGTCAGCGTAGTGATGAAAGTTGCGACGATTGGGTAAGCATGTGTTTGAAAATGTTGATTCGTCAGTAAACAAGACATTCATAAAAAAGTTTGGACTTTCCTGAATTTTATCCAATGCCCAGTGGCAAAATTGCAGGCGGTTTAGGTGATCTTGAGGTAACAGTGCTTGATGGTTTTTAATATGATACGGATGAAAATTATTCTTCTTCAGTATCTTGTTTGTCAAGCTTTTGGAAACTCCAAGATTATTACTGATTTTCCTGACACTAATATTTGGATTTTCAACAGCAGACGCCACAACATTAAACTGAATATCGTCATTGTTACCGTCATGTCTCCTGGTAGTTTTCTCATAATTCGCATTTGCTGTTCTTTCAAATCTTTCTTTCACATTTTCAAAACAGTCAGCACGTGGAAATCTCTGTAAATCTGGATTATTTGCTTTGTAAATACGTGCTGCTAGCAATCAATTTCCATGAGCTTCTCCTAAGGCATAAACCATTTTCACTAATTCTTCTTTTGAATAGTTCATTGTATGCACGCTTAGTACTTACTCTAAACTCGTACGTGAATATTCAGTAAAAGAAGAAATGACATGTAAACTGATTGTCACAAATTTTATTGCGTGACAGACGCTTACTGCGTTTTTCCCGAGAAAGGAACGTGCGCAAATCGGGTATTTTTCATAAAAGTGGGTTTTTTGCAAAAACTACGCAACTTAGGTATAGGGAAAGCTATTATAAAATTGTAGAGTCTACAGAAAGGCATCTAATGAAATCATAAAACACAGGGTGTTCCATTTGAAAAAGTCGAGATTTTTTAAATTTTAAACCATCAGGTTTGGCACGATTTCTGTTGCCCCCTGTATATGGCAGGTCAACTTTTGATACGTTTTTCGAAAGAGCCATCTTTACTCTACAGTTTCTGAAAAAAAATACTTTCTAGCTGTCATACAACCATAATTATGTCAACTATTAAAAGTGACGAAACATAAGAAAAAAAAATTAAAAGTCAAATATCTCGAAAACTATCAATATTTCAATAGCAGTGTTATGCACACAGTCCCACTAATTTTTTACGTAGAATTCGATAATGCCATAAAAAATATAGGTTTCCATTTAAAAAAATGAAGTTGGTACCTGTCCAGGAAAAACTGAACACCCTGAATATGTAAATATATTTCCATTTTGTGCAGCTCGGGATATTAGACAACCCTGTAGAAAAAAAATTAAGTTATCTCTTTTATTAACCCAGATATTGGACTTACGCGCACTAGGTGGACACCCTGTATAGCTGTATTTATAAAAAACCCTGTGTATAACATGTTTCTACATAATCTGAATTTGCAAATGTACTTGGGACCTACCAGGTTTTTTTCGTATTAGAATAACATATTTACCGAGTCAGTTAATTAATACTTCCTTATACGGGTACATTATGATAATATTATCACTTGTTTATTTAATCTTAAATGTGCTGTACTGGGTGTTGGCCAGAATCTGCATTGGTAGCTGTTTGGGTTATAATATCTGCTTTCTATTATAATACCTATCTGTTTTCTATAGACAATCGCTTTGAAGGGTGTTGACCTGCAGCAATATATACCTTATATACCTGCGCAACCGGATGTACACACGATTCAGATCGGTTTACTGTCTGGTTAATCTTGACAACAATTTTTTTATAATATTTGCTGACAGCTATCTGTCTATTTTGATAAAGTCCTGTAAATTCATTAGCATGTTGTTAATGATAAATACGTGAAATATCCAATTCATGCAATGTCAATAATTTGTACAGATCTGATTAAATGATAGATGCACTGATAACCTAATCAAATATCCCTTTGCTTTTTGCAAGATACACTGGAAATCCTTACTTGATAGAAATATGATGGGGTCTTCTTATAAACAGATAAGACACGAAATTTTACATGTCGGAGATCTGTGGGTTTAATATTTAGTTACACCAGATTTAAATAACACTAGGTATGTTTTATTTTGCGATATGTGGGGTATGCTCTCATTTTTTCTTAATGTTACTTGCGTTTTATATTTTGTATATACTGGGCGAAATAAAACCATACTTTATTCATATAGTTTTTGAATGGGCTTTGATTTTTCAGATAATCATAACATTTACAGCTTGTCGAGGCCGTATAGCTGTCCCGGGGTGATCGAATTTCGCGTCGTGTGGTTTTGTAGTCATTTTTGTGATTTATAGTTTAAATTACTAGTTTAGATACAATAAGCAGGTGCACTGATGTTTTAGAAATTCTGAAATGATTATTCTTATACCTAAACATTCCTTTAAAATTTGTTTTAACTCGTAGTTTTCACTGAAATAGCACCTTTTTCACAAAGCCTTGAGAACGAGTATTATTATATTTCTCCGAGACTGCTGTAGTTGTACCTACTATGTACCTACCTATATACCGAGCGTTATCTCCTAAATACACCTGTAGGTATTTTAAGTCAATAGAGAGTGTGAAACCTGACCACATCTAGACCTATGATTTTTTTATATTCCCCCGGGGCTTTTTCATGCAACGATTTTCTCATGTGGCTAAAAATAATATTTATAACCTCTTAATAGCCCGGCCAATAGCGTACTGTCGAGGATGTGTTGGTGGGGCAATATGGGGTACCAATTGTAGATATCCAGCCAATCAGAGTCTTCCATTATATTATCTTTTTTACGTAGACGTAGTTTGTACTCGGTGCTGTTGGTAGGTATTGGATAACTCAAAGAAGTTGTGTATTTGCTTGCATATAGTTCCTTCCTTCTCCATTTACAAGGCCAGCATTCATTTCTCGTTCCATTACTGTTAAAGCATTCAAAAACCTCCTTTGTATTATAAGGGTACTGTACAAAAAGTACGTTCTGAGAAATGGCTTGTAGCACTATAAGCTGTGAAGCGTTCATTATTATAACTGCCAAGCGACTAAGGCTGTCATAGATTATGTCTATGTTTTATATTAGATATATATAGTATAAAAGTTGATCAATCAGAGACTTTACATCGATTGTTCTAGATCTCCATCCAACAACCGGCGTAGACAAAAGGATCTTTTTCATCATTAAGAGCAGGAGAAGGGCAATACAAGTTTTTTTTAATCTATTTTATTAAACTATTAATACAAACTATTCCTGTTAATAACAAAAACATTTTGTTGGGCCTCCGGCTTCCACCATTATTCTTATTAAGATTTGTAAGATCGAACAGTTTCAATAGGACTCATTTATGAGGCCTTATGATAATTTTCTTATAATGCAAATAATTATTTAAATAAAACAATTTTTTTAGGGAGCAAATTTTTAAATTATTTTTTATTTAATATTATTACAAAAACAGGCGGTTTAATTTTTACTGATGAAAAAGCAAACTTCTCAATTATTATTATTTTGAAATAATTTTAGATATAATATTATACAGGGGTGAACATTAATTTACAATCCCAAGCCAATTTTTATCAAAAAAGGCGATGTTATGAAAATTTTCTTATATTGCAAATAATGATTTAAATAAAACAATTTATTTAGGGAGCAAATTTTTAAATTATTTTTTATTTAATATTATTACAAAAACAAGTAGTTTATACAAATACTGCTTTGAAACATTAAATATGAAAGTAAATTCAACAGTCTCAATTCTATTAACTTTTGAACAGTTATAATGTTTTTTCTGCATCTCACAACAAATACTTGATCAAAAGTTTTGAAAAAAACACTTCTGCACTGAGACTTCCAGTCCAATCTTAATTAAATGATGCACTTTGAAGTAGTGATATCGGAAGACATACATGGTTTACGTTTTGAAAGAGTTTTTTGATTTAGACAAGTCACTGAGCACTAGTCCCGTTTATTCGCACTCACTAAGCTTTTGCAAGATTATTTTTTGTAACCAAACTTTTGCACAGAAACCTCCAGTCCAATCTTAATTAAATAATGCACTTTGAAGTAGTGATATCGGAAGTCGTACATGGTTTACGTTTTGAAAGAGTTTTTAGACAAGTCACTGAGCACTAGTCCCATTTATTTGCACTCGATAAGCTTTTGCAAGATTATTTTTTGTAACCAATAATAGCTGGGCACACTAAATATTTTTTTTATACACTTTCTGATATCCTTGAGGACACATAGATGTGACAGCAAAATTTTGGTGTTTTAAAGCACTTCACAAATAGTACAGAAAGCAAAATTAATTATAGTCAATCGAAGAAATCTTTTCCGCTAAAATTATTATTTTATTCAGTTTTTTCATTTTTATTTCTAGCTTATTGACTTTTCTTCTATATTTTTCCAGTTTTCTCAGGTCAGTCCTTCGCCTCTTTTTTTCGCGCAACATTTCTTTGCTTTTTAAAATAAACTGTTTGGCTTTATCAGCATACGTATTTTGTAATTCGCCATCACTGTAAACACTTTCCGTTGCACTTGTTGGTTTTGCTGTTCGTCGTCTGTAATGTCTTCATATATCGGCGTTGAAGTACATTTTGGTTCAAAGTCTTCAAGACGGTTCTGTGGCATTGGTTTTGTGGCATTATAATGGGCCTCAATTCCGTGAATGATCCCTCTAAAATTTCAAAACTGCTATCACATATTCCGGCTTATGTACTCGGGGTGGTTACTGGTTGAAATTTTGGGCTCCCCGGAAGACGCTTTAAATGCTGCATGACTTTTATTGATGGTGTCGATCCACTGGGAACTGCAAACTTCAATTTCATATTTAATGTTTTAAAGCACTAATGGTAAAACTGAACATTTGAAATTGCGCTAGAATATTTAAACATCCCCTCTTTACATGTCCTAGCTTCTCCCTCTATTCGCTGTCTAAAACATTCTCTTCTTCAACCAATCAATGTTTGTACGCGCACACGGCTTGAAACGTATGCTATAAAACAAATGTTCTCATGCACATGTAATTTTTTGCAAAAAACACAGAAAGCATTTGCAAAACATTGAGGTACCATCATATGTTATTTTCCAGATGCTGTACAGATGCAAAGACTTGCGCTATTATTAGAATGTATGTACAGCTGTACAATTTAAATTTCATTTAGTACAGGGTGCTTCAAATGTCTATGGACATTTCTATTTCTTAGATCGAGGTCAATGCACCAGGTGTGCGTGACTCATCGACCAGATGACGTATTTTTTTTTTTTAATTTAATTTCATATATATGGCCTGCTCCTGCTCACTACTCTCTCCTCTGTTATTAAACTCTCATTTATACACTACTACTAGGTTTTTCTAGGTTTTTATTTTTAAATAGCTTGAGATATTGGATTTTGGTGGAGTAAAGGACGAGGTCTTTCAATTTAGTATATAATTTGTTAATAGATTTAAAGTTAAATAAAATGCCTCTTAGTTTCAAGGTGCACTTCACAAAATTAAATGTTGCCAAAAATATAAGCAACAATGCAAAACTAAATATCAAATGTGATACATAATCGTAATTAGAAAAACCAAATTAATTCAAATATGTAAAAGTTCAATATGGCGCCCATAATAAAAAATAAAGTTGACTGCTGTTTGGCCGCCATCTTGAATGTCGCTAATCAAAGGAATATCATATTGGGATTTCAATTTAAAGAATAAAAACAAAAATCTTCAACAATGTTTGTTTTGACAAATCGTAAAAACAAACATTTTCCGTTTTTTGGCTATATATCCAAAACTATCAGACCAGCAATTTTGCTCTAATTTAACTGGATTCGTATCTCTTAATATAAGCGGGATACCCATGGTGGGACTCGAAAAACGTAGACCCTCTATATAGCTTGACACTGTTTTTAATTGTTAAGTTTTTGGAAATATTTTATTAGGTAGGTACCTACATACTTATATAAAACTTACCTCCATTAAAGTGGTACCAGAAGAATTAATGACAACTACGATCAAATAACCTGGTATACAAACAATTGATAGAGCTGCAATGATCCATCCTATTGCAATGGCCCAGCCAGGATAATGATAAATGCCATTATTATAAGTTGGAGGTTCATAGTCAATGATTAAAAACACCCATAGAGCAAAAATCGTTAGAGGTGTAGCTACTAACCAACAAAATTTTATAAAGATTCCAGGATGTCGCCCTGTCATTGTTTTAACATTCTTACATAACCTCCATGTTCCATAGAACCATGATATAGCTATTACTTCAAAGAATGCCAAATACATTATTGATATAGATGCTGCATAATGATCTATTAATTGAAAAAAGTATATTCCACCCTGAAATGAAACATTCAGTTATTACGAGTATAAGTCAATTGCATTCTTTTAAATTTATTATGTTTTAAGTACTTTTTGTATTTAGAGTGTGCTACAAGGAAACTTTTTTCAAGGTACAACACTGATTTATTCAAATCAGTGGTGTTACATTAAATGAATATTGTTTAAAATAAAAATATATTTTAAGTTTATCTGAAGAAGATACTGAAAACAACTACTCCACGGCCAATGTGCCCCGACTAGCATTGAATTACTTTGGCATCTCCATAGAAGTTGCCATATCTTTCATCGCGACCAGCAGCAAAAATAAATATAGGTATAAAGTATAAAAGAAAAATGGTTGCCCTGACGCACACTCAAAATTTAGGGAGCTTAGAACCCGCATTAAAACTTATATGAAACAATCCCCCAGTGAGAACAGGTTGGTTGTTTTAACGTGTATATAACGTTGCTGTAGTTGAATAAACGTTACTCGTTGAAAAAGCCAACGTTGTTTAAGAACCTACTTTCAATCAAACGTTAAGAACACGTCTATTCAACAATTGTTATCAACGTAAGGTGTAACTTAGACGTTATAAAAACGTGAATTTATTAGTAGAATTCAATGGGTAACGTTAACGTTAGAGAAACGTAGATTTTATAATAAAAAGTAACAACTTGATTGGTTTGTAACGTTTTTGCAACGTAAATAATTAGGTTATATTTAACTATAACCTGCACGTTATATAAACGTTAAAAGAAACAATGTTTCAACTCTTTGTTTAATACTGGTAATATTTTCACGGGAAATTGACGTTGGTTAATCAAGTTAATTTGCGCTATGACTGTTAACGTTATTTAAACGTAAATATGCACGTAATTTTTAAGTGTAATTTGTACGTTAAAAGGACGTAAACTTTTTAATAAAAAGTAACCGCTTGCGTGGCTTTGAACGTTATTTAAACGTAAATAATAAGGTTATATTTAACTACAACCTGCACGTTATATAAACGTTAAAAGAAACAATGTTTCAACTCTTTGTTTAATACTGGTTATATTTTCATGGGAAATTGACGTTGATTAATAAAGTTAATTTACTCTATGACTGTTAACGTTAATTAAACGTAAATAGGCACGTATACAGAATGTTTATGTTACTTTGTTAATTATGATTATATTTCCGTATTTTATTATATTGCGGAGAAACGCTTCACTCCCGTGGGGCAGCTTTTCGTCGTGAGAGCGATCGTGGGTAAGAATGTGATATTATTTTTATAAGGCAGAAACACTAAAGTTGTTTAAACTTATAAACCAAGTAATTATATAAGGTGAGTAATAGTAACATTCGAGCAACTTAGTAATAAGTAGTATTTATTTTTCTTATCTTTCAGAGTTTCGGCAAAGGAAATAAATAGCAATACAATCTATTAGGTTATATTACTGGGCACTAATGTACTATCTAATATGTAAAAGGGTTATTTTAACAATTAAATTTAAGTTGATTTCAATATTATATAAGCAAAATATAATAAGAGATGGAAATAATTAGTGGGTAAATAGTATACCCTTTTCAATGCACCCTCGTAGTACTTTGACGTGCCGTTTTCATATAAGCAAAAGAAAATACATGAATAACCAATACTTAGTAGTGGTTGACTATCAGTACTACGAGTATGACTATATCACTTCTAATTATTGATTAAATAATTATTAATTATTTTTAGTGGATTGTTGTACTTTAGTTGCAAGTTTATGCATTACTGTTTTGTTTTCATACTAATAGTTTTCGTTGCATGTCCAGAAAAGGTATGTAGGTTAGGTACCCATACTCGTTTATTTCAATATGGCCGTGGCATCACAGGTGCTGTAGCTCATGCTTTTTTTATTGTTTTAACTTCTCTTCAACCTCTGCTAAATTTAGGTTTGCTTTGATGCTTGTCTCCGAAGAGGTAAGTAAATTAAATTTTGTCCTGCTTTGAAATTACTGTAAAATATTTATTTTTTGAGTTACCAGGTTGAAAAAATGATACAGGCTTTTCGTAGATCAGTTTACGTTAGTCATTCTAAATTTTATGTTAAATGATGTTGAAATTACAGACTTATTTAGGGTATCTATTTATCTAATTTGTTTTTTTAGGGACCGCCACATTGCATTAAAATAAAAAATATGCTATAAAAACTATAATAGGCGGGTGATATAACGTCGATGACTACGGATATACGTAACGATATAGGTGCCTACCTCCTGTACCTACCTAATTGATAGAAAAATGTTTATAATTAAATTATGTTACTTGGGTAACATAATGTACTACGTTATATTTACGTAACTAAGTACCTAACTAAGTAACTAGCTATAAGTAGGTATTTACCTACTTATGATAGGTACTTATTTACTTCATTGTACAAAATGATATACTTTTTCTGACGGATGTGTTTTCTGAATTTTCATTTTTAATTCAACATACATTTTTTTACATACTGCTTGTACGTTATTTGAAAATCAATCGTGAAATATAAATTTTATTCTTTCTGGAACCCAAGATAATTATCTACTATTAAATAACTGGGTTTATATTTTAGGTAATAAGAATATAAAGTAAATAATTCTGTTCTCTAATTTAATTTTTTTAACTCGAGGTAATGCTCAGAAATACTTCAGAAAGAACAAAAAGAATTGGTAAGCGGCAATTCGACCGCAGAGTAAAAATAACTTGCAATACCGTATTTTCTTGTTTAAATGAAACAGATTTACAACGTAGCTCAGAAAATATACATGGGTCTCATATATGGGTTCATTTCAATTCAATAAATAACTAACTAAGGTTTATCAGTGTTTTTTAATTTAATACCTACAAATCAGATAACCATTGTAACAGTGAAATACTAGGTGAAATGACTAACCACCACCTAGTAAGTAGAAAAGTTCCCTATTGAAAATTAACTTCTCAATTGTAAAGTGATAAATTCTGATTTGCAGTGAAAATGATTATTATCTAAACTAAAATACTTTTACTTTTCAGGTTCTCCGTACAAGACCAAATATGATATATTGTAGATATATTAAGTATTTTAAATAAATGTTTAGTCAGATGAAGTGGTGTTATTATTGGTATAATTAATTTTCATTTAGCATTTAGAAGCTAACTTAAAAGCAAAAATAAAAATGTTTTTAGAAACTACTATTTCATAACTTTAATCTCCTGGAGAAGCCCTAAAACATAATATATTGTTATATTCAAGCAGTGCCAAGTGGTGGAATTTGTATAAGTGATTTCCAAAAGTGTTGCATGTGAAAATTCGTCATCATCGTATCCGTGAACATCGTATTCTAACTATCAATGTTCTATTAACGTTGAGACCAACGTTACAGAACGCTAAGATCAACGTTAATAGAACATTGATACAGTTAGAATACGATGTTCGCGGATACGATTATGACCACGTTGATCTCAACGTTATAATCTCAACGTTATAGTAACGTTGATCTCAACGTTATAATAACGTTAAGCTCAACGTTATATAACGTTGATCTCAAACGTTCTATCAACGTTGACCTCAAACGTTTTATCAACGTTGACAGATATTTGGAATGTGTCTGAATCACGTTTCTAACACACGTTGTATTAACGTTTAGTAGCGGTTAAATACTAGTTGTTTTGCGATCAAATTCAACGTTTAATAAACTTGTTATAGAGACGTAGTATATTAAGTTATAAATAACGTTTTAAATAAAGTTATAATAAACGTTATTAAAATGTTGTAACATGCGTTGAAATATACGTTGAACCGCGGGACATTCTTCCGTTGATTCAACGTCGTAATACAAAGGTTACTCAACGGTCGGTTACCGTCAATTTCAACGTTATTTTAACGTTTGTGTTCTTGCTGGGCCCATTCTGCTTATCTTTCTACTATAGAATTATATTTTAAAAATAACGCATCTAACTTTGGCCGTATTGCAGGGTACCTTTTACTATACAGAATGTTTATGTTACTTTGTTAATTATGATTATATTTCCGTATTTTATTATATTGCGGAGAAACGCTTCACTCCCGTGGGGCAGCTTTTCGTCGTGAGAGCGATCGTGGGTAAGAATGTGATATTATTTTTATAAGGCAGAAACACTAAAGTTGTTTAAACTTATAAACCAAGTAATTATATAAGGTGAGTAATAGTAACATTCGAGCAACTTAGTAATAAGTAGTATTTATTTTTCTTATCTTTCAGAGTTTCGGCAAAGGAAATAAATAGCAATACAATCTATTAGGTTATATTACTGGGCACTAATGTACTATCTAATATGTAAAAGGGTTATTTTAACAATTAAATTTAAGTTGATTTCAATATTATATAAGCAAAATATAATAAGAGATGGAAATAATTAGTGGGTAAATAGTATACCCTTTTCAATGCACCCTCGTAGTACTTTGACGTGCCGTTTTCATATAAGCAAAAGAAAATACATGAATAACCAATACTTAGTAGTGGTTGAATATCAGTACTACGAGTATGACTATATCACTTCTAATTATTGATTACGCTTTAAATAAAAAAAAAAATAATATAAATAAGAAATAGTTTCCTGGCTTGAATGATGGGCAGGTCCTGGAATTGGAATAACTGGTAGTTACATACTGACCAATGGTATCTTCAGAGTGGTTTAGCTCCGGACAAAAAGGCAGCAGTCAGACCTTAATCTTTGTCTACAAAGTGTAAATTAGATTGGAATTCCTTTATTCCTGGAGACTTTATGGAGATTAATGGAGGAAGTTTTGTGGGGATATTGACAATGTTCCCCAATGCGCTAGACTCTCCAAGGAACTTTGTAGAATCTCGGGACTCTTAACACCGAATGGACAATATACAAAAATGAAAAATTTTCCTGGATAAAAAACGTAATACATGTAAATCAAAACGATGGACTTAGACATCTACCATATTGCGACTACTAGGGCTCGTACAGAGAATTGGAAAGTTGCAGATTGTGGTGGACCAGACACGAATGGGATGTGCAATAAATACCTTTGACCCATTTACGCTCCAGAAGCTGATGCTGTTTTTCCTGCATTATTACGGCAGGGAATAGATGCGTTGGCTCCTGTTTTAATTCATATATTTAGGGCCATTGCTTGATTATATATCGCTAGCTTGGAGACTGCCAAATGTCCCGTTTATTCCTAAACCAAGGCGCCCTTGTTATGCCCAGGCAAATAAGTTGTCCAATAAGTTTCACCTCTTTTAAAGACATTAGAACGGCTAGTGGATAGTAGATAAGGGACGAATTGTTGAGAGGTAATCCTTTGCATCGAAACCACTTCGCCTATCAACCTGCCGGTCAGTCGATACAGCACTACAACCTAGTTTCTAGGGTAGAAAAAGCGCTGGACGACAAGAATTTAGCACTTGCTGCATTCTTAGATATTTTGATAATACACCTTTCGAGTTAGCAAATCGGGCACATCGCAACATGGGTCTAAATGGCACATTGTGCCAGTGGAAAGACACCGTGCTGAGAAACCGAACGGTAAGAACCTCGCTCGTTGGTGAGACGACACAGTGTAAAGTAAGCCGTGGCTACCCCCAGAGAGGAGTGCTGTCACCCCTTCCATGGGGTTCAGTAGTGCACGGGGCCCTGGTCTCTCTTAACATAGGGGGGTTTTATACACAAGGCTACGCGGATGAGTTGGTCGTCCTCGTAGTTAGAAAACATAATACATGGTCTCGGTGCTAACACAAAGGCCGCTGAGACTGATAAATGACTAGTGTAGTGGGGAAGCACTGTCTGTCAATCCGGATAAGACGGTTGTGGCCCCCTTCACCAGAGGAAGAAATCTGTACGGACTTACAGAACCCGTCTTAGGTGGAAGGACTATCCGGTTTTCGGTGGAGCTGAAAAATCTAGGGGTAAATAATACTTGATATGAAACTTGTGTACAACCCGCACCTGGAAAAAAATTATCGACAAGGCGAAACGGGGACTCTGTGTATGTCAACGCTTGATAGAGCTGTAGTCTGGTTACTTATTCCACGGTATTCCAAGCAGAAATTTTTGCAATAATGGCATGTGTGGTGGAGAATGTGAGGAGAGGGTACACATGAAAACTCATCTTCATATTCTCTTATAGTAAGGTCGCAATAAAGGCAGAGCCTTTATTCAAACCAGATAACTCAAACTCAAACCAGATAAGTTCGAGGCTTTTTTGGAACTGTTTGTAATTGCTGGTGAAACTTGCAAATACCAATACGGTGAGACTGTGTTCTGTGCCAGGTCATAAAGGCATTGAAGGAAATGAACTAGCAGAACTTGCTAGAAAGGCATCTGAAATGGCTTTCATGGGACCGGAGCCAACTTGCGGAGTCATTTATAGTGCTGCTAGAACGGCTCTGGGAAAATGGGTCGGACTAAAAACATAGGAATTACTGGTTTTAAAAACAAGGACAGAATAATGCGCAGGCACTCATGGAATGCAATGCAAAGCATCTCTCTAGGAGAAATGCTAGGAATGAGTAAACCTCGGCGCAGGAGCATGACAAGGCTCATAACAGGGAACTGCCATTTTAAGAAGCATCTCTATAATTTAAGATTAGCAGAAAGTCCGGTATGTCAGGGCTGCGATGACGCGGACTGGACTGCGCTTCATATTCTAAGTGAATGTGAAGGCTACGCTCATATGAGGCTAACGCTCGTGGGTAAACCATTTTTGGAACCTTGAGAGCTATGAAAAATTTCAGCGAGTAGGCTTTTGGACTTTATGCGAAGAGCAATTAAAGATCGGCGGGATGCACAATGGGCCCAGATGTGGTCGTAGCGCTTTAGGACTCGCTATAGAGGAACCAACCCACAGGAAAAAGAAGAAGCCGTTCAGGGAAAAGAAATATAATATTGTGACAATTTTAAAAGCTACAGTATGTCAATAGCAAAAATGTCATCCAATATTGCTTCGAGTATGAAAGCGGACGATAACATTTTTGGTAACCCAAAGCATATAGTTGATGCCGTTGAAGATTTTTTTTCTAGCACATATACATCTTTCCAGCTAAATAAGTTAAATTCCATTATTTTCAATTCATATGCTCTTTATATTAGATATATTACCGATTAGACACTATTGCAGCTGTTAATAAATTAAAACCAAAATTAACTTTGGCGCCTGATAAAATCCCTTCGCTTCTAGTCTAAGATGGTGTCACAGTCTTAGTTGCACCAATAAGATTTCTATTTTCACTTGCACTTGAATAGACTGTTTTTCCGGAAGCATGGATGTTATCACGTGTCTATCCTATATTTGAATGCGGAGATAAAGCCGACAGAAAAAGTTATCGTTAAAGGGAAACGAGCAGGTCAGCAGCATGTCGCCCAGCTCTTCTGTTAGTGTGTGCAAAAGATGTAACAAAAATGTAGTTAGTCCATTTAAATGCAACAATTGCCTCGGTCTGTTTCATCTAAGTTGTGCTAAATTAACTAGTAATGTGAAGTTTCTTTGTGACAGCAAAATAATTTGCTGTGAAGCCTTGTGTGACACAGATGCCCTGTTTTTTGATGCTAAGGAAGTTGATGTCCGCATTGCATCATAAAGCAAAGGGATATAATCATACAAGAACTGTGTGGTAAATAAGTATGCCAGATTTTAACAAGTGCGAACAAAAACCTAAAGAGATAAATACTAATGAAAGAAAGAAAGTGTCACAAAAAACGCATCTCTGATTAGAAATCAAACGAATTCTGCAAATGTAAATAAACAAAACTCATCGGTGTTTATTGTAAACAATCAACAACGTTCTAATTTAGTAACAAATCATGATGTGGAAAAAGGACTTCAGTAAGTAGAGGACCAGTTGAACATGGAACAATGTATAAATTTGTCAAATATTAATAAGTCTAATGAGTACCATCTTCGGGAAATAAGCAGGAGTGGAGTCGAATAGTTAGAAAAATACGTCAGAGATCAGTCATTGTTGGTAGTAATATGAGCAATGCAACGGTAAAGGGTGTCCCTATTGATCTCCACGTATATCGTCTGGATAAAGAAACAACAACTGTAGATTTAATAAATTTTTTGAAACCTAGTTTCACGGAGGTTACGTGTGAGGCTTTAAATTCTAAACATCCGTAACTTTACATGTCGTTTAGGGTTTCTATAAGTAGATAAGTAGGGTCGGATCCCCAACGGAAGTGAAGTCACAGCGAGCTGGATGGCCTGTTGCCATCGAGCTAGACCACGGAGCTGCTGGTCATTGACTTCAGGGTGAAGAACCAGACTTCTTGTAGCATCCCCGCAAGGCTCCCCCAGGGGCTGCAGAAGAGCACCCCAAGAGTGTGTGACGTAGGTTCGTCAAGATGGAGGCCTGACGTCACGAGCCCCGTTCAAGGTAGTAGCTCAGGCGGCTACGTGAGGGCGCGGGAGTCTGGCGGCAAATTCAAATATCTGAGAAATTAGCGGGTAAATTCAAACGCAGCAAAAGCAAGAGTTGCTGCCATAGGCACAAGAGGTCTCTCCTGCTGCAGTCTGGCGGCAAATTCAAATATCCGAGAAATTAGTAAGTAAATTCAAACGTAGCAAAAGCAAGAGCTGCTGCCATGGATGCAAGAGGTCTCTGCTGCTGCAGTCTGACGGCAAATTCAAATATTTAGTATACAGGGTGAATCAAAAGCTATATACAGGATGAGCAAAATAAGAATGCGGATAGCAAAACAATGACGTAACTGGACGTGAATGCGGATGGAAAAAACATGCGCAGTAGGTTGCTATCGTCAAGATGGCGGCCTGAAATTAGGTATGGAGATTGCAGGTATCTGGCGCCAAATGTGCGAAATTAGGTATGGGGAATGTCAAATATCTGAGAATTCAGCGGGTAAATTTAAAAGCTTAGGTCTTAGATCTTTTCTGCAGGTCACACGTCACATGTAGCAGTGGCTAATGTAAATGGCGGTAAATTTAAAATCATGAGGCAAGAGCATGATGCTAAATTCAACAAAAAATTAATATTCTAAATTTAAAATCTAAATAATAATATAAGTTCCAATAATGCAATTCCTTATCAGCATGCTAACGGATGTTGCTTATCTGCAGGAAATGAGATAAGCGTATAGGTCATCATAAGCAAATAGCCCATAATTTGAAATTTTATACAGTGGCGTTACATAAAAGGGAGATGTTTATTTATTTATTAATAAGTAGTAGTGGAGATAGTCTCAGAGGAGGGGTATGAATTTTTAAATAAAAAGCATATGTTGCATATGAAGCATATGTAAGCATATTTGCATATTTCATTTAGCATGTCATAATCGATGTATTCACTCGCGTATTTCAGTCCATGATGAGATTGTTCTAAATATTTAACCTGTCTCTTGGTAGCAGCGTCTAAGGCGTTCAATGGCATGGGCGGTTTCAATAGGTAATGCGCCGATCGCTGGCCGCAGATAGAAGATATTTCTTTTGGATGAAAATCGGGTAGATTGAAACCCTGCATGTCTACGGCCAGGCACTGCATCTTGATCGAGGTCTTGATTGAATCTGAGCTGAAGACTGGAGTACACTCAAGCTTTAAGATTATTTACAATATTGTTGAGTGGGCGGTCCTCCATAATGCAATCGTGTATAATAACTACTATTACTACTACTTTCGCATGGAGTAGACGTGTGCTGGATCGCTCCGCAGTTTATTATTTTAAATAATTTAGTTAAATATTTATTCTTCAATAGTATCAGAACTGTGCAATTTAGTAATATATAGACATAGAGTGAGTTAATTATGGTTCCACGTCAACAGAAAGAAGATATAACGGTTTTGATAAAACAGACTGTTACAACATTCCATTTTATGGAAACTATTACAACAAAAGTAAGTGCAATGTTTAAGAATTATATGGAAAAACAAGCTGAAGCTATTGAGAAATTAGAACTTGGAATAAAGACTTTGGAAGGCAAACAACAAATAATGTAGACCAAGTTAGATAAATTAACAGTAAGTAACACATTTCGTATTAAAGGAGTAGAAGATAACGATCCGAATGAGGATCTTGAGGAAATTGTGTTAAAATTGTGTAACAATGTAATAAAATAGATATTAATCAGCATTCCATAGTTGATGTCTATCGTATTGGGAGAAAAAACGGACATACACATAAAACAAAAACCGGGAACAAAAACATCAAGCGAACGATATTGGTCAAGTTTTATAGCTACAGGGAGACAAACAAAATTTTTAAGAATAGAAAATACTCAAAATCAACTGGGATAAGTATTTATGAAGAGAAGATTACCAATACGTTAAATTTATACAGGATGGCGAAGGAAGTCAGGACGTGTGGACGTACAGAGGAAGAGTATTTGTAAAGGAGAATCAAGAGAATATTGAAGATTGAGAGAATATTGACAAATTTATCCAGGAAGCTGCGGAATGTGCAGGCCGCGAGTCACTTGAAGTTGTATAGATATATTTACATATTTACTTTTTCTTTATTTCTTTTTCTCTTTTTTTTTTAACTACTATATTTTAATTATTATCTATCTTACATTTGTGTTTCAGAAATTCAATACACTTTTATTCTATTTTCGTAGGGAATAAGGAATATAGAGGGATCATTGTCATCACTAATAATACATGCCTATTTATTATCAGAATTGTCGGGGGCTGAGAACCTAGCTAACTGATGTTTCTAATGCAACTTTAGATTGTGAGTATGATGTATTGTGTTTGTCCGAGACTTGGTTACATGGGGATATATTTGATGATGAAATTTTTTATGCTGATATTTACAACTTATGTCATAGAAATTCATTAGATAACCGCTCAAGGGGAGGGGGTGTATGTTTGGCAATAAAAAAATAGACTGAAAGTTATAAAAATTTGTAAAAAGCAAGATTGTTATGAAATTTTAATGGTGGAGTTTAAGCTCAAAACAACTCTATTCACCTTTTTTGTGTTATATATTCCACCTAATGCTACTGCTGAACAGTATCGCAATATGTGTAATTTTGATGAAGAGAACGTGAGTCATTCCAATGTCTATATATTTAGAGATTTTAATATACCTGAGATATCAAAAAAAATTAACAATAAGAAAATTTTGGATTATTATAATTTTATTAACTTTTTGTCACTTGCTAATATGAATGATATTTGTAACAGTAATAATATTGTATTAGATTTTGTTCTAACTTCCAATGAAAGTGAGAACTGTAGCATATGTAAAGCAGATGATCCATTATTGTCTGAGGACTCGCACCACCCTACACTTTAAGTAAACATTAATTTGGACTATTTCTATTATTTTATTGAGCAGGTTAATGGACGGCGAAATTCAACTTTGGTAAATTTTCTGGCTCTAAGGCGTGCTATGCAGAATGCAAACTGGTCAACAGTATATGAACAGATGAATGTTAATATAGCATTAAAATTTTGAATGTCATTTTTGAAGAATGTGTGCCAAAACTAAATATTTCCAGAGCTAGGAAAACTAAATATCCTTTTTATTTCACACATGAGATAAGGAAGCAAATTGAAATTGAAAACAAATTAAGAAAATTAAAAGGTCTCTCTGAAGAGTACAAAAAGCAATATGTAAATGTAAGAAAAAATTTAAAAACAGATATTCGTAAAGCCCACCAATTATATCTAGAAGAGGTAGAGAATAGTGTATCTTGAGATATAAATTGTTTTTATAACTATATAAAAAGTAAGAAATCGTCATGTTCAGATTCTGTGCCATTCTATGATAAAAATAATGTAATACCAATTGAAAATGTGCCTGAATTCTTTGGAAAATATTTTTCTTCTGTATATGCGGAGTCTCCTGCACAATATAATTTAGATGTCTCGAATGATTTTAACAAAATTCAATCTCTAAGTGTTAATTGTATAACTGCAAATGACTACCATACGGCTGTAAAAAAACTTTAACTAAAGCGTTCTGCAGGAAGTGATGGAATACCACCTTATGTCGTGAAGGCATGCGCTGAGTTTCTTGGAGCGCCTCTTTTATATATATACAACCTTTCTTTAAAAACTTGTATTTCCTGATTTATGGACATTGTCAGTGATTACTCCGACTTTTAAATCAGGAAGTAAAGTACATATTGAAAATTATCGACCTATAGCGGTATTACCAGCATTTGGTAAATTCTTCGAAGAAATTCTTTATTCTTTTGCATGGTCTAACCTCAGTACTTTAATGACAACTAATTTATTTGTATACTCTAACTATATATTAGACTCTTTCGAAGATGGGCTGCAAGTTTATACAGGGTATACCGACTTTCAAAAGGCTTTTGACAAGGTTGACCATGATGTACTTATTAATAAATTAAATAACTATGGTTTGTCTGGAAATCTCTTTAATTTATTAGTTTCATATTTAATAAAATCGCTCTTTCTTTGTCAAGTATAATGGATTCGAATCTAATGATTGAGCTTACTCAGGTGTCCCTCAGAGTTCAAATTTAGAACCTCTATTATTTCTTTATTTTATAAAAAATGATCTTTCACTTGGCCTGGCACATTCACGTAGTCTGTTGTTTGCGGACGATTTAAAAATATTTAGGACCATCAAAAATTTAAATGACTGCTCATTATTGCAAAGTGACATTAATCGTATACCGGGTGACACAGGAGACATGTAACACCCCGTAGCATGTTTATTTAAAAAGATATTATTTTGAAATTTGGCACACTTATATAATGCGTGATTGTCCTTTTTTAAGTACAAAAAATTTTTGTCCACCACTTCCGGTTTCACCGGAAGTGACATCTACTCTGTTATTTTAAGTGGCACCCTGTATATTTTTTTCACCTATTTGATTCGTCTCTAGATTCTCTTTTCAACCATGTATCGGAACATGGGCATTTGTTTTTAAAATGACAGTTAATATCAATTTTAGTTTGTTAAGTCTAGGTGGGCAGATATGAAACTTGGCAGATATTGTGCCGTGATATCGAAAGACCTCGTGCCTAATATTTTTTTGAGAATAACAAGTAGATGAACAGACTAATAAGATCTAACTTATTTTAAAAAATATCTCTAAACAACCCACGATATCTTAAAAACCAAGATAGAAACCCCATTTTTTTACTTCACCTAGTTAAAAAAATACTTATTTATCTTTTATTTTTGTCCAATACAATTGCTGGGCCTATCATATTTTGCTTTCTTCATTAAAATTAGTATCGAATGTTATTGCATAGTAATCAAGGAATTTATATACATGGAACGATTATAGACGACTGCGCATCCAATTTTGTGTGGAAACATGGGGGCCGCCATTTTGATGTCACACTGCTCCCAACTTCTGCATTTTATATTGGTACAGCTGACCAAGACCCTAGAATTCTAGTGTCTTTTTCTTTCTAATCTAAAAATTCAATGGTTCATATCTTCCTAACACGGCAACAGTGGTAAGGGTAAATTTGGTAAATAGTGTTTGTTTTGTATTTTTGGCCTCTTGTTGGTTTATTTTATTGTGATTCTCTCGGTTTGATTCCGTTTGTGTGTTTATTATTGTGTTCTTTTGATTTATTTATAGACTTTGACTGACAATATTTGGGTATTGGACTTTCGTAATTATTCCAGGTAAATTCGGATTTTATAACAAGAATTGAAAGTCTTAAAAGACATGCAATCATGTCTTATAATATAATAGTAAATTATGAAAACTGTGAACATAAATAATATAAAAAATAAGCCAGGATAGTTAAAGTAAGGTAAAGGATATCTAGTTAAATATTTACTTTTCTAAACGACTAATGGTGTATTTTACATAAATAATGTGAAGAAACGGTACATAGGTAGGTACACAATATATTTTGTTTGTACCTTCATCAATTTTACAAGAAAGTTTGATGACGATATATTTTATTTTTCACAAATAATTGTAATTAAACTATAAAATATTGAACATTTCTTATACCTATTTAGAATTTTTCTTACCCTCAAAAGTTTTACTTGCTGCTTTCTGTGGTTTTTATTTGTTATTGTTATCTAATTGAAGAGGCTAGGTTAACACTGTTAAATTTCCCACCAATTTTCAGACATCAAAATGGCAAATTCAAAATTGGAATACTCGCGCAGCTTTGATAATCGTTCCATGTATATAAATTCCTTGATAGTAATGAATATTACCTAGACTTAACAAACTAAAATTGATATTAACTGTCATTTTAAAAACAAATGTCCGATACATGGTTGAAAAGAGAATCTAGAGACGAATCAGATAGGTAAAAACATATACAGGGTGCCAGTTAAAATAACAGTGTAAATGTCACTTCCGGTGAAACCGGAAGTGGTGGACAAAAATCTTTTGTACTTAGAAAAGGACAATCACGCATTATATAAGTGTACCAAATTTCAAAATAATGTTTTTAAATAAACATGCTACTGGGTGTTACATATCTCCTGTGTCACCCGGTATATGCTTGGAGTAAAGAGAACAAATTGAGTTTTAATATAAAAAATGTTTTGTTATGAGCCTTACCAGAAATACGAATATTTAAAATTTTGCATATGAAATGAACAGCTGTCAAGAATCACAGAAGTTAAAGACTTAGGTGTAACTTATAACAGTAAACTATCTTATGGTCAGCATATCGATAATTTGGTAAAGTCTTCATACAAAAGTTTAGGATTTATAATTCGGCAATCAAAAAATTTTAAAAATCGTAATACACTTATAAGACTTTATAATACTCTCGTTAGACCAAAACTCGAGTATGGGTCCTGTGTTATAGCACTCACAACCCTATAGGCATATTGGAAAAATAGAAAAAGCAAAGAAAAAATTTTTAAGATTTTTATATTTCAAAAAATATAGTAAACCCCCTGACTACACTAGTGTCACTAGTGTCACTAGAAGTAAAGACCTGTGCGCGGAATTTAAGGTAGACACTTTGGAGAGTCGTAGAAAAGTAGCTTTAGTAATGTTTTTTTACAAAATAGTTTATAGCATGATTAATTAACCTATTATTTTATCCTTGTTTTCATTTAGAGTTCCAAGTAGAGGAACTAGAGTCCATGAATGTTTATTTCTACCTACTGTTAAAACTACTACCCACTCACCTCTCCATGTTATATCCCGTTTAATTAACCAGGTTTCGGCCGATCACAATATTGATTTTTCTTGGAGGTTTAATCAATTTCGCAAGGTTGTAAAAAATATATTTTTTTCCCGTTGAGAACAAAAATTCGGCTCCTACAAGTGTTGAATGTATGAGGATTCTGATTCGCTTTAAATGACCCAACTGAGTATGAAGTTTGCGTAAAACAGAGCCACCATTTCGCAAGGCCTTGTATGTCAATCTAAGTTGTTTATTAATTAATTTTATATAATTATCCACATTAGATGGTGTACGACTTTCCTCCAAAAGTTTAGCTACCTCCTCCAATTTTTTGATGAACTTACCACCCTCGTTGCTCAATGTATTCATAATTCCTTTAAATACTACTACCACTAACGCTAAAACAATGAAATACTTACACTTTAAGTGTAAGTATCCCATTAAGGTGAAACCTTAAGACCCTATAAGGTTTTTAATATAAAAATGTCTTAATATTTAAATAATAATATAAGGCTTTTTCTGTAAAAAAATTCTTGATATTTAAATAATAATAATAATAATAATAATAATTACTCACTCTAATGCGCTGAAGATGTCTATCTATGTTGCTTTGTTGCTAAGTTGCTTTAATAATACCAGAGTTGAGTATTATACACTTTTACTAGCGTTGATTATATCACACACTTGGTAAACTACTTTGCACTGTTAACAATGCTGCGCGTGATGTAACTGTTGCTATTGCTGCTGCTAGACGATTGTGTGCTAAATTGATATTTTCAGCACCGATTTAGCTATTTATAGAAACTCTCTGCGTCACGTGATAACAAAGCCGTACCATGTACGTGTGCGGCAAGTGATAATAATACATATTCCCAAAAACGCGGATTGAACAAATAAATCTTATCGCATTTTACATATTTCCTGTTATTGTACTTAATGTTTATCTTTTCGTTTGCTTCGTTTATTCGTACAATGAAGACCATTGTCTATCGTATTAAAAATACCACGTGTCCGGCGAGTGATGATAATTAATTGCTGGAAAACGCGGCTTCCGCGAATAAATCTTATTACATTTTACATAT
Source organism: Pogonocherus hispidulus (assembly GCA_963924545.1). Taxonomy (NCBI): domain Eukaryota; kingdom Metazoa; phylum Arthropoda; class Insecta; order Coleoptera; family Cerambycidae; genus Pogonocherus; species Pogonocherus hispidulus. The sequence goes on along the minus strand of OZ004696.1, from coordinate 33,210,986 downwards.
TCCCTGTTATTGTATTTTATTCAATAATTGTATTCTCATTCTCTATTGTATTAAAATAAATGCTGAGCTTTGATAAAATAACATTACCGCCAAACAGCAGCAGAGATATCTTGCGCCCATGGCAGCTCTTGGTTTTGCTGCGTTTGAATTTACCCGCCACGAGAGACCTCTCGTAGCCGCCTAGCGCAGATAGAATGCTGCTTTCGCTATTAGATTGAAAATAGCTTGAAATTAATATCACGGATGTCGCTACGGGTCATTTGATATATATATGAATATATACTTTTTTGTTTTTTGTCATACGAGCTTGGGACTTTTTCTATTGACAGAAGACCAATCAGAACCAGGGCGTCGAGGGGGAGATTTTTTCAATTGTTTTTTCGATATTTGCACGCGTTTACGAGTTATAACGATTTTAAGTCCTTGAGCGCGGCTGGTGACGTCAGCAGACCTAATTTTTTTTGTTTTTTGACGTACGAGCTTGGACTTTTTTCTATTGTTAGAAGACTACCAATGAGGATCAGAGGGTAGATGGGGGGATTTTTCCAATTGTTTTTTCGATTTTTCGATATTCGCACGCGTTTACGAGTTATAAGGATTTTATGTTGTTGTAAAACAATGCCCATATTTCAGACATTTGAATTTACCACCATCAGATAGCCTGCAGCAATTAGCTAAGCTTTTAAATTTACCCGCTAAATTCTCAGATATTTGACATTCCCCATACCTAATTTCGCACATTTGGCACCAGACACCTGCAATCGCCATACCTAATTTCAGGCCGCCATATTGACGCTAGCAACCTACTGCACATGTTTTTTCTATCCGCATTCACGGCCAGTTACGTCATTGTTTTTTATATCCGCATTCTTATTTTGCTCATCCTGTATATAGCTTTTGATTCATCGTGTATACTAAATATTTGAATTTGTCTCCAGACTGCAGCAGCAGAGATCTCTTGCGCCCATGGGAGCAGCTCTTGCTTTTGCTGCGTTTGAATTTACCCGCTAATTTCTCAGATATTTAAATTTGCCGCGTTCTCTCGTAGCCGCCTGAGCTACTACCTTAGGCGCGGCTCATGACGTCAGACCGCCATCTTGACGAACCTACGTCACACTCTTGGGGTGCTATTCTGCAGCCTCTGGGGCACCTACACCTGCGGGGATGCTACAAGAAGTATCACTCTAGTGATAGAAGAAGTATTCTTCACTCTGAAGATAATGCCCAGCAGCTCCGTGGTCTAGGTCGATGGCAACCGGCCCTACTTATCTACTTCTATATCACAAGGAAATTTTAAGAAAGCAATAGAAGCCCATTACTGCCCCAGACGAGCTTGTGTTCGGCAGTTTTTTGTGGTGCGCAAGAAGAAGAAAGAAGAGGAAATTTAATTTTTGATCCCGACATTTTACTGTTGAATGCACAATGTTTGAACTTTTGATATGACATTATGTAAAATTACCGTTGTATATAGTAAGTTTTTGATTAACTAAGAAAGGTTAATAAGTTAGATCAAATTTTAAATAGTTACGTTCAAATATTTGTCTGCGATTTTATTGAGTCACGTCTCACGTCAATAGGTAACCGGTTTTTGTTTTGTTCCGTCTGGAATTTATCTAGTTTTTACGATCCCTTTTTATGATTGCATTTGCAGCTGCTTTACATACTTAAATTGTAAAATCAAATTACTTATTTTTATCTACAGGGTATTAAGTAATAAGGTTACGTTAATAAATATTTCGTTTATCTTTAAATAATTACATTACAGTTTTATATATTGGGTGTTTTAAATTTAAGAGGTGATACTTTTAAAGATTTAAATTTTTAGAAAATAATGGCTATGGAATTTAAAATGGAACCTAACGACCTTAAGGTATCTGAGATTATCTTTGAGTTAAAATCTAGAGGTATAGAGCCAAAAACAAACCAGGCTTTGCGTCGTGCACAATTAAGAGGTGCGTTAGCTCGTGAAAGAGAGGGACATGTTTTTCCTAAAATTGAAATAGACTTTGGGGAGCAAATATCAGATATCGAAACTACCTTACAGAAATTGATAGATTGTTTATCTGAAAATGAAAATACTTTATCTCCTTCCGAGATTATGCGGGCTGAATCCCGACTTAGTCATATACAGAGTCGTTGTTCATTATTGAAAGCAGAAGATGAATTTCAAAAAGATAAATTAGAATCTTTTGAAACACATATTTTGATAATATATGGTTTATTGATAGAACAAAAAGATTTAAGTATATCAAGTCCTATAGCTTCATCTACCGTACTTTCGAATTCAGTACTTGAAAATAATTATACTAAAATAACTAAACCTGTTTCAGTTTTTAAATGGGGTATAAAATTTTCAGGGGAACCTAAACAAGAAAGCGTTATGGCATTTTTGGAAAAAGTTAATGAGCTTAGGGAAGCTCGTCATGTCTCTGAGGAGGAACTTTTCGCCTCGGCTTTTGATTTATTTAATGGACCTGCGTTGTTATGGTTTAGAAATGTGCGTAAAAATATAGTCATGGACGGAGTTAGTTTCATGTTTAAAACGTGATTTTTACCCGTAGATAATGAGGATGATTTATTATTAGAAATTCGAACTAGGACTCAAGGTCCTAATGAGAATGTTTTGTTTTATATTATTGCTATCGAAACACTTTTTAGTAGATTATCTTCTCGACCAAAAGAAAAGGATATTATTAAACAAATATGTAGAAATCTCAATCCTTTCTTTTCCGAAAAATTAGTTTTGTGTACATTTCAAACTATTGAAGAACTTAAACAAAAATGCCGTACAATTCAGGAACTTCAAATTCGTAATGAACGATATCATCCGCCACCGTCTCGAAAACAAAATCTTTTAGAACCCCATTTAGCTTGTCTCTCTTTAGATGAAAATAAAGTCATACCTTTTGAAACTCCGGACTCTAAAAATATTTCTTCCGTTCATTCTCTAACCTGTTGGAATTGTTCTCGACAAGTACATTCTCATCGAGAATGTAAAGCTCCTAAGAAAACTTTCTGTTATAAATGTGGAACGAAAGATCAATTTAGTACGACCTGTTCAAATTGCAATTCAAAAAACGAACAAGCCGGTGTTGGTCCAACAGTTTCCCAAACTCCAACCAAAGTCCCTTCAACCGGAGCAACACCAAAAATTCCTCAGCAATCCAGATTTCGACCTCCCTTAACTGTTTCGAATCCCTCCCCAGCAAAAGACCCAAGCATCCTGGTCACTCGTCAAGTTCCAAATCCCTTAGAAAAATTCGTCGACAAAAAACAAAATTAAATATTTCTCCCTTATCTGCAACTAAATTAGGTTCTGAAATTCAACAAGCTGTTTTACGTGATTTTAATTTTCCTTTACGCTTTTCCGAAAAAATTCAGGATCTGTTTACCTTAAGTAATACTTATTCATTAGTTCATTGTGTTTCTCAAGATTTTCATATGAATAAGGGAATAGCATTACATTTTAAAAATAAATTCGGTCAAGTCGAGCAATTAAAAAAACAAAATCCTCCTGTAAGAGGTTTAGCTTTTCTAAATTTTAATTCGTCTTATATCTTTTATTTAGTAACTAAGCAAAATTTTAATGATAAACCTACCTATGACTCTTTGTGGTCTTCACTTGTATGTTTACGTAAACACATTTTAGAAAATAAAATTACTAAATTAGCAATGCCTCAAATTGGTTGTGGACTTGATCAATTGAATTGGCCTTCGGTTAAATCAATGATTATCTCCTGTTTTAAAGAATCACCTATTGAAATTGTTTTTTGTTATCTACCTATTAAAGTACCGTCTTTACCGATTCCGAATACTCAGCAGACTTTTGAATTTAAACCAACTGCAGAGGAGTGGAATAAATGGCTTCTTCAAGTGCATAAGTTTTGTAGTCCTCGTAGTTCCTTGCCTTTATCTGTGTCAGATGATTCATTACATTTACCTTTGTCAAATGATACATTACCTTTACCTGAAATCCCTAAAGTCGCACCGATGTGTATGTACTAAAATACCTTCAGATCCACGTCCGCTTGGTTTTTGGATGTAACTATTTGTTCTTTTTCTATTACCTGTTTACTAGATAGTGGAGCTTCTTTTTCGATTATTGGACAAGCTGGTTTAAACTTCCTTTACCTTAATAAAATACCTTTTTCTATTCACAAGCAATCTATCTTGGTTACTACTGCTGATGGAACCAGTCAACCTGTGTTAGGGGAAACTACTTGCCATTTACTTTGTCTGGGATAACCCGTCATGTAAACTGTTTAATAGTGCCTTCTGTGGCCCATTCTATAATTTTAGGCATAAATTTTGGTACCTCCTTTAATATTTGTTTTGATTTCCCTAATAATTCTTGGTTTTTTGCTTCCCCTAACCATGCTGTTCCTGTAGGTGCTATTAAAGCTAAAAATTCTTTATCTTCAGAACAACAATATATTTTACAGCAAACGATTGGCCGTTTTCAACAATTAGTATCTCCTAAATTAGGTCGAACTACCCTAGTAGAACATTATATTGATACTGGTAATGCACGTCCCTTTAAACAACGACAATATCTTCTATCCCCTGCCATGCAGAAACATCTTCATAAAGAAGTTAATGAAATGTTAAATCTAGGAGTAATTCAACCTTCTACTTCTCCCTGGTCATCGCCTATTTTATTAGTATCCTAAAAAAATGGTGAATTACGTGCATGTTTTGATGGACGGAAATTGAACCAAGTAACTGTTAGAGTTGCTATGGATATGCCTATCCATTACCTCAAATTGACTCCATTTTAAATAGATTGCGTGATGCCAAATATTTATCTTCCATTGATCTTCGTAAGGCTTTTTGGCAAATCCCTTTGGAAAAATCCTCCCGAGAAAAGACTGCTTTTTGTGTTCCAGGAATGGGATTATTCGAATTTTTTGTTATGCCTTTTGGGTTGTCCAATAGCCCTCAATCTCTTCAACGTACTATAGAACGTATTTTAGGCCCGGATTTATTAAATGATCAAGTTTTCGTCTATTTGGACGACATTATTATTGCCTCTTCTAGTTTTGAGAACCATATCGCGTCCCTAAATTTAATTTTAGACCGTCTATTACATGCTGGCTTTACCATCAATCTTGAGAAATGTGAATTTTGTAAATTTTCATTGTCATACTTAGGTTTTATTGTTGACCAAGATGGTTTATGAATCGATCCTGGTGAAGTGGAGGCTATTCAGAATTTGAAAATTCCTACCACTACAACGGAGATTAAGCGAATAATTGGCCTAGTATCTTACTATCGTAGGTTTATAAAAAATTTCTCAACTGAAGCTGCCCCGATTAATAATTTGTTACATGGCCGAAAAAAGGGTCAACCTATTCAATGGAATAAGGAAGCTGATGACGCTTTAATTCAAAATAAACAGATGATTACTTCCGCCCCTATTTTAGCTTCTCCCGATTTTAATGAGAAATTTTATATACTAACGGATGCCTCCAATGTTGGAGTTGGAGCTGTTCTGTTCCAAAAGTTAGGAGGTCGAGAGCATCCTATAGCTTTTGCTAGTAGGTCTTTAACGTCAGTAGAACGAAAATATTCCGCTACGGAAAGAGAATTATTGCCATTCTTTTTGGAATAGAGAAATTCCGTGGATACGTGGAAGGTACTTCCTTTACAGTAATCACGGATTGTTCATCCTTAACTTGGTTACATAATCTTCGAGAGCCTACTGGTCATTTGTGTCGTTGGTGTTTACGTTTATCCCAATTTACCTTTGATGTTAAGCATAGGCCCGGCTCACAAAATGTAGTAGCTGATGCTCTTTCCCGTGATGTCAGTCTTATTGATATTAACACTTGGTCTCCTGATGAATGGTACCTGAATATGCTAAACAATGTCCAGACTTATCCAGATAAGTATTCGGATTTTAAAGTAGAGGATACTTATTTATATAAACATCTACCTTCTCCATTACCTTTATCTACTAATATTCCTGATTGGAAATTAGTAATTCCGACTAAAAACCGTGAAGCCATTCTTCACCAAATGCATGATGAGCCCACTTCCGCTCATTTAGGAATATCGAAAACTATGTCCCGAATTAGTGATTTTTATTATTGGCCCAAATTAAAACAATCTGTTTGGCAATATATTAAAAATTGTAAAATCTGTGCTGCTCAGAAAGTTGAAAATTTACCACGTTTAGGATTAATGGGTAAAGAAAAAGAAGTTAGTTTTCCTTTCCAAGCGATATCAATGGATTTATTAGGTCCTTTACCTAGAAGTAAATCTGGGAATCAATATCTTTTTGTAGTTACCGATCATTTTACTAAGTTTGTTTTAGTACATCCATTGAAACGCGCTATAACTCCTCCGATAATTAAATTCCTGAAATAACAAGTTTTCCTTATTTTCGGTGTACCCGAAATAGTTATCTTCGATAATGGCTCTCAGTTTACTTATATCTAAGGATTTATTAAATTTTCTTAAGAAATATAAAATTTCTAAAATTTGGTTCAATGCTCATTATCATCCCCAGGTGAATCCCACAGAACGTGTAAATCGAGTATTAGTTACAGCCATTTCCTCTTATATCCGTGAAAACCATCAACTCTGGGATGAAAATATTGCTGAAATTGCACAAGCATTACGTTTGGCTAAACATGACTCAATTCAAGTTTCTCCGGCTTTTTTAGTTTTTGGTAGACATGTGCCAATATCTGGTGATTTTTATTCCACCACGATCAGTTCTAATAATTTTGCTATAAAGAATAACTTATTTTGGGCTAAGGAATTGACTATCTTACCAGAATTATATGATGATGTTAAACAACGTCTACATAAAGCTTATGAAACTAATGCCAAAACATATAATTTACGTAAGCGCTCGTTGCAATTTTCTCTTGGTGATATAGTATGGAAAAAGACTTATTTTCAATCCGATGCGGCACGAGATTTCTCCAAGAAGTTAGCTCCGAAATATACCGCTTGTAAAGTTATTAAAGTTCTTTCACCATTAGTTTATGAGTTGACGGATCTAGCGGGAAATCACCTCGGGAAATGGCATATTAAGGACCTAAAACCCAATTCCTGTGACTTTGAGAATTCCCTTCAGGATGAAAATCCTGCCCCCAAAGGTTAATTCCCTTCTTTCCCTAAAATAGGATTATTAAATCTTAATTCCTTGTGTATATATTTTCTTTTAGTTTTAAGTTACCTTTACCTTGAAGATATTTATCTTGTAAATTAGGTTACCTTACCTTGATATTTCCATTTATCTTGTAATTACGTTACCTTATCTCGATAAATTATCTTTATCTTTTAACTTACCTTATCTTGGAATTTGTATGGATATGATAAGTTACCTTTATCTTCAAGATTTACCGTTACCATGTCAATTACGTTACCTTATCTTGATATAGTACCTTTACCTTTTAACTTGCCGTACCTTGGAGTTTACATTGATAAAGTATGTTACCTTTAAGATTTACATATATTTTTGTGAATTACTCTACCTTTACCTTTATGACTTGTATGTTTCATGTCAAGTTTATTTATGATTTACCGTTACCTTGTGAATCATGTTATCTTACCTTTATGACTTACATGTATCATGTCAAGATATTCCCTTCATGATTTACCTTGACCTTATACGTTGCCTTACCTTACCTTGAAATTTACCTTTGTCGTGTAAATTATCGTATCTTTACATTAAAGACATATGTATCATGTAATGTATAGTATCTTTACCTTTAATATTTACATATACCTTGTAACTTGCGTTACTTTACCTTGATACGTTACCTTTATATGTTCATTTTCCTTATCTTGAGATTTACTACTTTACCTGGTAAATTACCTTACTTCTACCTTTGATCGTCTGATCTCACGATTATTATATATTTGAGCAGGATGCTATACGTCCCTATAAAAGCATTAATGAATGCTTAATATGTGTATTTATGGATGTAATTTACCTATTACCTTTATCGTATCGTTTCGTTATCTTTATCTTATCTTTTATTTACCGTATCGTTTGATTATCTTTTATTTTCTTTAATATCGTATCGTTTGTTTACCTTTTGCTTTATTTATCTTTCTCCCTTGAATTTTGATCATTCCCTTCTTTCTAGCTGTCGACTCAAATAGTGATGTTGCACTGGTGAGTGTTCGAGCCTTCGACTCGACGTTGTTGGTGGTGATTTGAGGGCGACTGCATGGCGGCACCGTTCGTAGTGTGGGATGTAAATCCTAACGCTGGCTTTCCCATACTGCGTTCCGTGTGCCTGTAGTCGGTCTCTATCCTATACCATCCGCAGCGCCGCCTCTGGACTTGAACGCTCATTACTACAACAGGGGCATCACCGAGTCGCAGCTTAAGTTCGAAGAGAGCCTTTTATAAAAATCTCTTCCTCTGTTTTTTCTGTTCTATCTTCTTATCTTTATCTTTTCCTTTCCTCTTGTTTGATCAAAATTCACTCCCTTATTTCTTTAGTTTAGTTTTTTTATTTTTTTTTAAGCAAAAAAGAAGCCATATGGGCCATATTATAGCCGACTAGCTCAGTTAGTGGAGTATGAGTTATACGTGGGTTCGAGTCCCGCGTGGGCACTAATCCTGTACTCAAAACTACATATAAGAATCATAAATATGTTTGAGTTAGAGTTCAGAGGTTTAATTTTTGTGTCCACTTTAACGCGTCTCTATTAACTCCCTTGATTGAGTGCTGCCTAGAATGGATTGTTTGAGTAACCGTGTATTTCCGATATCTTACTTTTTACCTTGTATTTAAGAGATTTGAGTCTTATTACATTTACCTTTCTCGTTATGTTCCAACCGATTCTTAAAATCTGTTTGTAACTTTGCGTCCATTTATTAATGTACCTTTACCTAATTAAAACTATCACCTCCGTTTACAAATTAATTTAAGATAAATTTTGTGGTATTTTTAGGTCAGGATGGGAATCCTTCCTTTTGAAGGAGAGGGGGAGTGTAACGGTCTCGTTTTTATTAATTACTAAATTACCTTTCTTAGTTGATTTAAACTAGTAATTCTTATCTTATTCTATGTTTTTACTTGCTTGTTAAATTCTGTATTTAACGTACCCTAGGTATTCTGTGTATATTAATTCCGTACAATCCCGACTTCATTTTCTGTGCTATAGTGCTTCTGTCGATAGAGACTCGTTATATAAACTAACTTCATAACGATATAGTGACGCCATCTCGTGTTAAGAACGGGAGGTGACGAAGAACGAAGGAGCACGAGAGGGGAAGCGAAGGGATTGGCAAAAAGATGGTCGTACCGATGAATTGGTGAAAACGTGTTGCTGAATTTTAATATAGAAATAAGGGGAACAAATACAATAAAGTATTACGAGTGTGATACAGCATAACCCTGAATTTGTTTTCGATAGTAAAAAGGCAAGACGACCATCGTTGATGACTATTTTATTGTGCTTGGACAGCAACGTAGTAAAAACGTTAAGGTCTACCATCCCCAGACATTGTGAGTACCTTATAATCTAGCTATTTTGGAAGTGCTTGGACAGCAACGTAGGAAAAACATTAATGTCTACCATCCCTGCAAATCTGTGAGTACCTTATATCTATCTATTTTGGAAGTGCTTTTTGAACATTTTGTGTATACCGTGACTTACTTAACTAAGCCTAGGCCGCGAGTGCACTAGAATTGGGTTCTTTTCGTTCCCACGCGAACTGAAAATCTCTAAAACTTACCTTTCTATATACATTTTGGTATAACCGAATTTTCTCTCCTGTATCTGAATTTGAGAGTACTTGTTAATATATATGTAAAATTATATGTTTCTATATGTATTGAGTGTTCGTAAATGTATAGTTAACTATCATTACATTAAAACTAAATTTGTTCTTATCAAGTGTTTTTTTTTCAATTGCCTTCACTTAGATAGGAACTATACCTTTACCAATACCATCAAAAAAGATCAATTGATGGCGCCCAAGTTTGGCAATTAATAGAAAACCCTACTATACTTCACACTGCTCAACCCTGAGAGAGAATTTCATCTTTATAGTAAGTATATCTTGTACCTTTACCTAACTAAAAAATAACGAGAAGTCGTTATACAATTGGCGTCCCACGTACCGTCAATTTTTAATATATGTTGTACCTTTACCTAAATAACGTAAATAAAGAAATTTGTCGTTATAACCTACCTCCTCTTCACATATATTTGGAGAGAGAGGCCAGATGGGCAACATACAGACTAGAGCAGGCAGCTATTAACATGCCACAGTCTGACATTATGGAGCACAATAGGCTGCTGGATGACATGAAAAGTCACAGCATCCTGGAGATGATTTCAGATTTCATGCCTGCAACGACCAACCATGAACTGCCTTTTAATATTTTCTTCCCAGGAAGAGATGAATGGGATCGGAATAAAGCCGATCTATTGAGGGCAGATAGTTGTTGGTTTACAGTTGGCTCCAAAACACGCATGGGTGTTGGAGCCGGAGTATATAGTTGCAACCCAACGGTAAAAATATCCTCATCCCTTGGCAGTTATGCAACTATATTTCAGGCAGAAATCTGTGCCATCGAATTGTGTGTACAGAGACTGGAACAAACGCAATTTACGCGCAAATCGATAAAAATCTTCTCAGACAGCCAAGCAGCTCTTAAAGCTCTTGGTTGCTACCGTTGCAACTCAAAAACGGTATGGAGTTGCCAGCAGGCGCTCGCTCATTTGAACAGGAAAAATAGAGTAACTCTGGTCTGGGTCCCAGGCCATTTTGGCCATGAAGGAAATGAGGCAGCCGACTCTCCCTAGCTGGAGTAGCTAGGGAGGGTGCTGCTTCTGAATTTGTCGGACCAGAACCGGTGCTTGGCATATCCTCGAGTACTGCCAAAGCAACGCTCTTGACCTGGGCTGAGGGACAAATCCTCCTGTTATGGCAGGAACTACCACGATTAGTTCATTCGAAGGCGTTGATAATAAACCCTGCAAAAACAAGAACTAAAAAACTTTTAGAGTTAAGCGGGTTTCACCTACGAACTCTAATTGGCCTCTATACTGGTTACTGCCGTTTAAAATATCATCTGTGCAAATTCGGCCTAACAGGAGATGCTGAGCGGCGGCGCGTGTGCTTAGAAGATGATGAAACGGTAGAACCAGAGAATCTGAATAAGTTCTTACCCAATAAGGTGATCAGCTACATTTAGAAGCTGGACCTGTTGGGTGAAATATAAGTAGGTGTGAGCCACAGTAGACCACATGATCGCGGTGGAGGGTCTGGTTTCCGCCCCACTCACTTTTGAACCTGACATAACCTAACCTAGTATCGAACAACTCCTTTGCCTATATTATTCGCAAATTAATTTTCGTCTCACATAATATGGTCTTTGTCTATGGGGAACTCTACTCTTTCCTCTTGTGTTTTTATTGCTCAAAAGAGAGTGTTAAGTTGTACCTTTATCTACTAATATTCCTGATTGGAAATTAGTAATTCCGACTAAAAACCGTGAAGCCATTCTTCACCAAATGCATGATGAGCCCACTTCCGCTCATTTAGGAATATCGAAAACTATGTCCCGAATTAGTGATTTTTATTATTGGCCCAAATTAAAACAATCTGTTTGGCAATATATTAAAAATTGTAAAATCTGTGCTGCTCAGAAAGTTGAAAATTTACCACGTTTAGGATTAATGGGTAAAGAAAAAGAAGTTAGTTTTCCTTTCCAAGCGATATCAATGGATTTATTAGGTCCTTTACCTAGAAGTAAATCTGGGAATCAATATCTTTTTGTAGTTACCGATCATTTTACTAAGTTTGTTTTAGTACATCCATTGAAACGCGCTATAACTCCTCCGATAATTAAATTCCTGAAATAACAAGTTTTCCTTATTTTCGGTGTACCCGAAATAGTTATCTTCGATAATGGCTCTCAGTTTACTTATATCTAAGGATTTATTAAATTTTCTTAAGAAATATAAAATTTCTAAAATTTGGTTCAATGCTCATTATCATCCCCAGGTGAATCCCACAGAACGTGTAAATCGAGTATTAGTTACAGCCATTTCCTCTTATATCCGTGAAAACCATCAACTCTGGGATGAAAATATTGCTGAAATTGCACAAGCATTACGTTTGGCTAAACATGACTCAATTCAAGTTTCTCCGGCTTTTTTAGTTTTTGGTAGACATGTGCCAATATCTGGTGATTTTTATTCCACCACGATCAGTTCTAATAATTTTGCTATAAAGAATAACTTATTTTGGGCTAAGGAATTGACTATCTTACCAGAATTATATGATGATGTTAAACAACGTCTACATAAAGCTTATGAAACTAATGCCAAAACATATAATTTACGTAAGCGCTCGTTGCAATTTTCTCTTGGTGATATAGTATGGAAAAAGACTTATTTTCAATCCGATGCGGCACGAGATTTCTCCAAGAAGTTAGCTCCGAAATATACCGCTTGTAAAGTTATTAAAGTTCTTTCACCATTAGTTTATGAGTTGACGGATCTAGCGGGAAATCACCTCGGGAAATGGCATATTAAGGACCTAAAACCCAATTCCTGTGACTTTGAGAATTCCCTTCAGGATGAAAATCCTGCCCCCAAAGGTTAATTCCCTTCTTTCCCTAAAATAGGATTATTAAATCTTAATTCCTTGTGTATATATTTTCTTTTAGTTTTAAGTTACCTTTACCTTGAAGATATTTATCTTGTAAATTAGGTTACCTTACCTTGATATTTCCATTTATCTTGTAATTACGTTACCTTATCTCGATAAATTATCTTTATCTTTTAACTTACCTTATCTTGGAATTTGTATGGATATGATAAGTTACCTTTATCTTCAAGATTTACCGTTACCATGTCAATTACGTTACCTTATCTTGATATAGTACCTTTACCTTTTAACTTGCCGTACCTTGGAGTTTACATTGATAAAGTATGTTACCTTTAAGATTTACATATATTTTTGTGAATTACTCTACCTTTACCTTTATGACTTGTATGTTTCATGTCAAGTTTATTTATGATTTACCGTTACCTTGTGAATCATGTTATCTTACCTTTATGACTTACATGTATCATGTCAAGATATTCCCTTCATGATTTACCTTGACCTTATACGTTGCCTTACCTTACCTTGAAATTTACCTTTGTCGTGTAAATTATCGTATCTTTACATTAAAGACATATGTATCATGTAATGTATAGTATCTTTACCTTTAATATTTACATATACCTTGTAACTTGCGTTACTTTACCTTGATACGTTACCTTTATATGTTCATTTTCCTTATCTTGAGATTTACAACTTTACCTGGTAAATTACCTTACTTCTACCTTTGATCGTCTGATCTCACGATTATTATATATTTGAGCAGGATGCTATACGTCCCTATAAAAGCATTAATGAATGCTTAATATGTGTATTTATGGATGTAATTTACCTATTACCTTTATCGTATCGTTTCGTTATCTTTATCTTATCTTTTATTTACCGTATCGTTTGATTATCTTTTATTTTCTTTAATATCGTATCGTTTGTTTACCTTTTGCTTTATTTATCTTTCTCCCTTGAATTTTGATCATTCCCTTCTTTCTAGCTGTCGACTCAAATAGTGATGTTGCACTGGTGAGTGTTCGAGCCTTCGACTCGACGTTGTTGGTGGTGATTTGAGGGCGACTGCATGGCGGCACCGTTCGTAGTGTGGGATGTAAATCCTAACGCTGGCTTTCCCATACTGCGTTCCGTGTGCCTGTAGTCGGTCTCTATCCTATACCATCCGCAGCGCCGCCTCTGGACTTGAACGCTCATTACTACAACAGGGGCATCACCGAGTCGCAGCTTAAGTTCGAAGAGAGCCTTTTATAAAAATCTCTTCCTCTGTTTTTTCTGTTCTATCTTCTTATCTTTATCTTTTCCTTTCCTCTTGTTTGATCAAAATTCACTCCCTTATTTCTTTAGTTTAGTTTTTTTATTTTTTTTTAAGCAAAAAAGAAGCCATATGGGCCATATTATAGCCGACTAGCTCAGTTAGTGGAGTATGAGTTATACGTGGGTTCGAGTCCCGCGTGGGCACTAATCCTGTACTCAAAACTACATATAAGAATCATAAATATGTTTGAGTTAGAGTTCAGAGGTTTAATTTTTGTGTCCACTTTAACGCGTCTCTATTAACTCCCTTGATTGAGTGCTGCCTAGAATGGATTGTTTGAGTAACCGTGTATTTCCGATATCTTACTTTTTACCTTGTATTTAAGAGATTTGAGTCTTATTACATTTACCTTTCTCGTTATGTTCCAACCGATTCTTAAAATCTGTTTGTAACTTTGCGTCCATTTATTAATGTACCTTTACCTAATTAAAACTATCACCTCCGTTTACAAATTAATTTAAGATAAATTTTGTGGTATTTTTAGGTCAGGATGGGAATCCTTCCTTTTGAAGGAGAGGGGGAGTGTAACGGTCTCGTTTTTATTAATTACTAAATTACCTTTCTTAGTTGATTTAAACTAGTAATTCTTATCTTATTCTATGTTTTTACTTGCTTGTTAAATTCTGTATTTAACGTACCCTAGGTATTCTGTGTATATTAATTCCGTACAATCCCGACTTCATTTTCTGTGCTATAGTGCTTCTGTCGATAGAGACTCGTTATATAAACTAACTTCATAACGATATAGTGACGCCATCTCGTGTTAAGAACGGGAGGTGACGAAGAACGAAGGAGCACGAGAGGGGAAGCGAAGGGATTGGCAAAAAGATGGTCGTACCGATGAATTGGTGAAAACGTGTTGCTGAATTTTAATATAGAAATAAGGGGAACAAATACAATAAAGTATTACGAGTGTGATACTAGGTATGGGGAATGTCAAATATCTGAGAATTCAGCGGGTAAATTTAAAAGCTTAGGTCTTAGATCTTTTCTGCAGGTCACACGTCACATGTAGCAGTGGCTAATGTAAATGGCGGTAAATTTAAAATCATGAGGCAAGAGCATGATGCTAAATTCAACAAAAAATTAATATTCTAAATTTAAAATCTAAATAATAATATAAGTTCCAATAATGCAATTCCTTATCAGCATGCTAACGGATGTTGCTTATCTGCAGGAAATGAGATAAGCGTATAGGTCATCATAAGCAAATAGCCCATAATTTGAAATTTTATACAGTGGCGTTACATAAAAGGGAGATGTTTATTTATTTATTAATAAGTAGTAGTGGAGATAGTCTCAGAGGAGGGGTATGAATTTTTAAATAAAAAGCATATGTTGCATATGAAGCATATGTAAGCATATTTGCATATTTCATTTAGCATGTCATAATCGATGTATTCACTCGCGTATTTCAGTCCATGATGAGATTGTTCTAAATATTTAACCTGTCTCTTGGTAGCAGCGTCTAAGGCGTTCAATGGCATGGGCGGTTTCAATAGGTAATGCGCCGATCGCTGGCCGCAGATAGAAGATATTTCTTTTGGATGAAAATCGGGTAGATTGAAACCCTGCATGTCTACGGCCAGGCACTGCATCTTGATCGAGGTCTTGATTGAATCTGAGCTGAAGACTGGAGTACACTCAAGCTTTAAGATTATTTACAATATTGTTGAGTGGGCGGTCCTCCATAATGCAATCGTGTATAATAACTACTATTACTACTACTTTCGCATGGAGTAGACGTGTGCTGGATCGCTCCGCAGTTTATTATTTTAAATAATTTAGTTAAATATTTATTCTTCAATAGTATCAGAACTGTGCAATTTAGTAATATATAGACATAGAGTGAGTTAATTATGGTTCCACGTCAACAGAAAGAAGATATAACGGTTTTGATAAAACAGACTGTTACAACATTCCATTTTATGGAAACTATTACAACAAAAGTAAGTGCAATGTTTAAGAATTATATGGAAAAACAAGCTGAAGCTATTGAGAAATTAGAACTTGGAATAAAGACTTTGGAAGGCAAACAACAAATAATGTAGACCAAGTTAGATAAATTAACAGTAAGTAACACATTTCGTATTAAAGGAGTAGAAGATAACGATCCGAATGAGGATCTTGAGGAAATTGTGTTAAAATTGTGTAACAATGTAATAAAATAGATATTAATCAGCATTCCATAGTTGATGTCTATCGTATTGGGAGAAAAAACGGACATACACATAAAACAAAAACCGGGAACAAAAACATCAAGCGAACGATATTGGTCAAGTTTTATAGCTACAGGGAGACAAACAAAATTTTTAAGAATAGAAAATACTCAAAATCAACTGGGATAAGTATTTATGAAGAGAAGATTACCAATACGTTAAATTTATACAGGATGGCGAAGGAAGTCAGGACGTGTGGACGTACAGAGGAAGAGTATTTGTAAAGGAGAATCAAGAGAATATTGAAGATTGAGAGAATATTGACAAATTTATCCAGGAAGCTGCGGAATGTGCAGGCCGCGAGTCACTTGAAGTTGTATAGATATATTTACATATTTACTTTTTCTTTATTTCTTTATCTCTTTTTTTTTTAACTACTATATTTTAATTATTATCTATCTTACATTTGTGTTTCAGAAATTCAATACACTTTTATTCTATTTTCGTAGGGAATAAGGAATATAGAGGGATCATTGTCATCACTAATAATACATGCCTATTTATTATCAGAATTGTCGGGGGCTGAGAACCTAGCTAACTGATGTTTCTAATGCAACTTTAGATTGTGAGTATGATGTATTGTGTTTGTCCGAGACTTGGTTACATGGGGATATATTTGATGATGAAATTTTTTATGCTGATATTTACAACTTATGTCATAGAAATTCATTAGATAACCGCTCAAGGGGAGGGGGTGTATGTTTGGCAATAAAAAAATAGACTGAAAGTTATAAAAATTTGTAAAAAGCAAGATTGTTATGAAATTTTAATGGTGGAGTTTAAGCTCAAAACAACTCTATTCACCTTTTTTGTGTTATATATTCCACCTAATGCTACTGCTGAACAGTATCGCAATATGTGTAATTTTGATGAAGAGAACGTGAGTCATTCCAATGTCTATATATTTAGAGATTTTAATATACCTGAGATATAAAAAAAAATTAACAATAAGAAAATTTTGGATTATTATAATTTTATTAACTTTTTGTCACTTGCTAATATGAATGATATTTGTAACAGTAATAATATTGTATTAGATTTTGTTCTAACTTCCAATGAAAGTGAGAACTGTAGCATATGTAAAGCAGATGATCCATTATTGTCTGAGGACTCGCACCACCCTACACTTTAAGTAAACATTAATTTGGACTATTTCTATTATTTTATTGAGCAGGTTAATGGACGGCGAAATTCAACTTTGGTAAATTTTCTGGCTCTAAGGCGTGCTATGCAGAATGCAAACTGGTCAACAGTATATGAACAGATGAATGTTAATATAGCATTAAAATTTTGAATGTCATTTTTGAAGAATGTGTGCCAAAACTAAATATTTCCAGAGCTAGGAAAACTAAATATCCTTTTTATTTCACACATGAGATAAGGAAGCAAATTGAAATTGAAAACAAATTAAGAAAATTAAAAGGTCTCTCTGAAGAGTACAAAAAGCAATATGTAAATGTAAGAAAAAATTTAAAAACAGATATTCGTAAAGCCCACCAATTATATCTAGAAGAGGTAGAGAATAGTGTATCTTGAGATATAAATTGTTTTTATAACTATATAAAAAGTAAGAAATCGTCATGTTCAGATTCTGTGCCATTCTATGATAAAAATAATGTAATACCAATTGAAAATGTGCCTGAATTCTTTGGAAAATATTTTTCTTCTGTATATGCGGAGTCTCCTGCACAATATAATTTAGATGTCTCGAATGATTTTAACAAAATTCAATCTCTAAGTGTTAATTGTATAACTGCAAATGACTACCATACGGCTGTAAAAAAACTTTAACTAAAGCGTTCTGCAGGAAGTGATGGAATACCACCTTATGTCGTGAAGGCATGCGCTGAGTTTCTTGGAGCGCCTCTTTTATATATATACAACCTTTCTTTAAAAACTTGTATTTCCTGATTTATGGACATTGTCAGTGATTACTCCGACTTTTAAATCAGGAAGTAAAGTACATATTGAAAATTATCGACCTATAGCGGTATTACCAGCATTTGGTAAATTCTTCGAAGAAATTCTTTATTCTTTTGCATGGTCTAACCTCAGTACTTTAATGACAACTAATTTATTTGTATACTCTAACTATATATTAGACTCTTTCGAAGATGGGCTGCAAGTTTATACAGGGTATACCGACTTTCAAAAGGCTTTTGACAAGGTTGACCATGATGTACTTATTAATAAATTAAATAACTATGGTTTGTCTGGAAATCTCTTTAATTTATTAGTTTCATATTTAATAAAATCGCTCTTTCTTTGTCAAGTATAATGGATTCGAATCTAATGATTGAGCTTACTCAGGTGTCCCTCAGAGTTCAAATTTAGAACCTCTATTATTTCTTTATTTTATAAAAAATGATCTTTCACTTGGCCTGGCACATTCACGTAGTCTGTTGTTTGCGGACGATTTAAAAATATTTAGGACCATCAAAAATTTAAATGACTGCTCATTATTGCAAAGTGACATTAATCGTATACCGGGTGACACAGGAGACATGTAACACCCCGTAGCATGTTTATTTAAAAAGATATTATTTTGAAATTTGGCACACTTATATAATGCGTGATTGTCCTTTTTTAAGTACAAAAAATTTTTGTCCACCACTTCCGGTTTCACCGGAAGTGACATCTACTCTGTTATTTTAAGTGGCACCCTGTATATTTTTTTCACCTATTTGATTCGTCTCTAGATTCTCTTTTCAACCATGTATCGGAACATGGGCATTTGTTTTTAAAATGACAGTTAATATCAATTTTAGTTTGTTAAGTCTAGGTGGGCAGATATGAAACTTGGCAGATATTGTGCCGTGATATCGAAAGACCTCGTGCCTAATATTTTTTTGAGAATAACAAGTAGATGAACAGACTAATAAGATCTAACTTATTTTAAAAAATATCTCTAAACAACCCACGATATCTTAAAAACCAAGATAGAAACCCCATTTTTTTACTTCACCTAGTTAAAAAAATACTTATTTATCTTTTATTTTTGTCCAATACAATTGCTGGGCCTATCATATTTTGCTTTCTTCATTAAAATTAGTATCGAATGTTATTGCATAGTAATCAAGGAATTTATATACATGGAACGATTATAGACGACTGCGCATCCAATTTTGTGTGGAAACATGGGGGCCGCCATTTTGATGTCACACTGCTCCCAACTTCTGCATTTTATATTGGTACAGCTGACCAAGACCCTAGAATTCTAGTGTCTTTTTCTTTCTAATCTAAAAATTCAATGGTTCATATCTTCCTAACACGGCAACAGTGGTAAGGGTAAATTTGGTAAATAGTGTTTGTTTTGTATTTTTGGCCTCTTGTTGGTTTATTTTATTGTGATTCTCTCGGTTTGATTCCGTTTGTGTGTTTATTATTGTGTTCTTTTGATTTATTTATAGACTTTGACTGACAATATTTGGGTATTGGACTTTCGTAATTATTCCAGGTAAATTCGGATTTTATAACAAGAATTGAAAGTCTTAAAAGACATGCAATCATGTCTTATAATATAATAGTAAATTATGAAAACTGTGAACATAAATAATATAAAAAATAAGCCAGGATAGTTAAAGTAAGGTAAAGGATATCTAGTTAAATATTTACTTTTCTAAACGACTAATGGTGTATTTTACATAAATAATGTGAAGAAACGGTACATAGGTAGGTACACAATATATTTTGTTTGTACCTTCATCAATTTTACAAGAAAGTTTGATGACGATATATTTTATTTTTCACAAATAATTGTAATTAAACTATAAAATATTGAACATTTCTTATACCTATTTAGAATTTTTCTTACCCTCAAAAGTTTTACTTGCTGCTTTCTGTGGTTTTTATTTGTTATTGTTATCTAATTGAAGAGGCTAGGTTAACACTGTTAAATTTCCCACCAATTTTCAGACATCAAAATGGCAAATTCAAAATTGGAATACTCGCGCAGCTTTGATAATCGTTCCATGTATATAAATTCCTTGATAGTAATGAATATTACCTAGACTTAACAAACTAAAATTGATATTAACTGTCATTTTAAAAACAAATGTCCGATACATGGTTGAAAAGAGAATCTAGAGACGAATCAGATAGGTAAAAACATATACAGGGTGCCAGTTAAAATAACAGTGTAAATGTCACTTCCGGTGAAACCGGAAGTGGTGGACAAAAATCTTTTGTACTTAGAAAAGGACAATCACGCATTATATAAGTGTACCAAATTTCAAAATAATGTTTTTAAATAAACATGCTACTGGGTGTTACATATCTCCTGTGTCACCCGGTATATGCTTGGAGTAAAGAGAACAAATTGAGTTTTAATATAAAAAATGTTTTGTTATGAGCCTTACCAGAAATACGAATATTTAAAATTTTGCATATGAAATGAACAGCTGTCAAGAATCACAGAAGTTAAAGACTTAGGTGTAACTTATAACAGTAAACTATCTTATGGTCAGCATATCGATAATTTGGTAAAGTCTTCATACAAAAGTTTAGGATTTATAATTCGGCAATCAAAAAATTTTAAAAATCGTAATACACTTATAAGACTTTATAATACTCTCGTTAGACCAAAACTCGAGTATGGGTCCTGTGTTATAGCACTCACAACCCTATAGGCATATTGGAAAAATAGAAAAAGCAAAGAAAAAATTTTTAAGATTTTTATATTTCAAAAAATATAGTAAACCCCCTGACTACACTAGTGTCACTAGTGTCACTAGAAGTAAAGACCTGTGCGCGGAATTTAAGGTAGACACTTTGGAGAGTCGTAGAAAAGTAGCTTTAGTAATGTTTTTTTACAAAATAGTTTATAGCATGATTAATTAACCTATTATTTTATCCTTGTTTTCATTTAGAGTTCCAAGTAGAGGAACTAGAGTCCATGAATGTTTATTTCTACCTACTGTTAAAACTACTACCCACTCACCTCTCCATGTTATATCCCGTTTAATTAACCAGGTTTCGGCCGATCACAATATTGATTTTTCTTGGAGGTTTAATCAATTTCGCAAGGTTGTAAAAAATATATTTTTTTCCCGTTGAGAACAAAAATTCGGCTCCTACAAGTGTTGAATGTATGAGGATTCTGATTCGCTTTAAATGACCCAACTGAGTATGAAGTTTGCGTAAAACAGAGCCACCATTTCGCAAGGCCTTGTATGTCAATCTAAGTTGTTTATTAATTAATTTTATATAATTATCCACATTAGATGGTGTACGACTTTCCTCCAAAAGTTTAGCTACCTCCTCCAATTTTTTGATGAACTTACCACCCTCGTTGCTCAATGTATTCATAATTCCTTTAAATACTACTACCACTAACGCTAAAACAATGAAATACTTACACTTTAAGTGTAAGTATCCCATTAAGGTGAAACCTTAAGACCCTATAAGGTTTTTAATATAAAAATGTCTTAATATTTAAATAATAATATAAGGCTTTTTCTGTAAAAAAATTCTTGATATTTAAATAATAATAATAATAATAATAATAATTACTCACTCTAATGCGCTGAAGATGTCTATCTATGTTGCTTTGTTGCTAAGTTGCTTTAATAATACCAGAGTTGAGTATTATACACTTTTACTAGCGTTGATTATATCACACACTTGGTAAACTACTTTGCACTGTTAACAATGCTGCGCGTGATGTAACTGTTGCTATTGCTGCTGCTAGACGATTGTGTGCTAAATTGATATTTTCAGCACCGATTTAGCTATTTATAGAAACTCTCTGCGTCACGTGATAACAAAGCCGTACCATGTACGTGTGCGGCAAGTGATAATAATACATATTCCCAAAAACGCGGATTGAACAAATAAATCTTATCGCATTTTACATATTTCCTGTTATTGTACTTAATGTTTATCTTTTCGTTTGCTTCGTTTATTCGTACAATGAAGACCATTGTC
Organism: Pogonocherus hispidulus; assembly: GCA_963924545.1. Taxonomy (NCBI): domain Eukaryota; kingdom Metazoa; phylum Arthropoda; class Insecta; order Coleoptera; family Cerambycidae; genus Pogonocherus; species Pogonocherus hispidulus. Next base: position 33,188,926 of record OZ004696.1, on the reverse strand, counting down.
TATCGTATTAAAAATACCACGTGTCCGGCGAGTGATGATAATTAATTGCTGGAAAACGCGGCTTCCGCGAATAAATCTTATTACATTTTACATATTCCCTGTTATTGTATTTTATTCAATAATTGTATTCTCATTCTCTATTGTATTAAAATAAATGCTGAGCTTTGATAAAATAACATTACCGCCAAACAGCAGCAGAGATATCTTGCGCCCATGGCAGCTCTTGGTTTTGCTGCGTTTGAATTTACCCGCCACGAGAGACCTCTCGTAGCCGCCTAGCGCAGATAGAATGCTGCTTTCGCTATTAGATTGAAAATAGCTTGAAATTAATATCACGGATGTCGCTACGGGTCATTTGATATATATATGAATATATACTTTTTTGTTTTTTGTCATACGAGCTTGGGACTTTTTCTATTGACAGAAGACCAATCAGAACCAGGGCGTCGAGGGGGAGATTTTTTCAATTGTTTTTTCGATATTTGCACGCGTTTACGAGTTATAACGATTTTAAGTCCTTGAGCGCGGCTGGTGACGTCAGCAGACCTAATTTTTTTTGTTTTTTGACGTACGAGCTTGGACTTTTTTCTATTGTTAGAAGACTACCAATGAGGATCAGAGGGTAGATGGGGGGATTTTTCCAATTGTTTTTTCGATTTTTCGATATTCGCACGCGTTTACGAGTTATAAGGATTTTATGTTGTTGTAAAACAATGCCCATATTTCAGACATTTGAATTTACCACCATCAGATAGCCTGCAGCAATTAGCTAAGCTTTTAAATTTACCCGCTAAATTCTCAGATATTTGACATTCCCCATACCTAATTTCGCACATTTGGCACCAGACACCTGCAATCGCCATACCTAATTTCAGGCCGCCATATTGACGCTAGCAACCTACTGCACATGTTTTTTCTATCCGCATTCACGGCCAGTTACGTCATTGTTTTTTATATCCGCATTCTTATTTTGCTCATCCTGTATATAGCTTTTGATTCATCGTGTATACTAAATATTTGAATTTGTCTCCAGACTGCAGCAGCAGAGATCTCTTGCGCCCATGGGAGCAGCTCTTGCTTTTGCTGCGTTTGAATTTACCCGCTAATTTCTCAGATATTTAAATTTGCCGCGTTCTCTCGTAGCCGCCTGAGCTACTACCTTAGGCGCGGCTCATGACGTCAGACCGCCATCTTGACGAACCTACGTCACACTCTTGGGGTGCTATTCTGCAGCCTCTGGGGCACCTACACCTGCGGGGATGCTACAAGAAGTATCACTCTAGTGATAGAAGAAGTATTCTTCACTCTGAAGATAATGCCCAGCAGCTCCGTGGTCTAGGTCGATGGCAACCGGCCCTACTTATCTACTTCTATATCACAAGGAAATTTTAAGAAAGCAATAGAAGCCCATTACTGCCCCAGACGAGCTTGTGTTCGGCAGTTTTTTGTGGTGCGCAAGAAGAAGAAAGAAGAGGAAATTTAATTTTTGATCCCGACATTTTACTGTTGAATGCACAATGTTTGAACTTTTGATATGACATTATGTAAAATTACCGTTGTATATAGTAAGTTTTTGATTAACTAAGAAAGGTTAATAAGTTAGATCAAATTTTAAATAGTTACGTTCAAATATTTGTCTGCGATTTTATTGAGTCACGTCTCACGTCAATAGGTAACCGGTTTTTGTTTTGTTCCGTCTGGAATTTATCTAGTTTTTACGATCCCTTTTTATGATTGCATTTGCAGCTGCTTTACATACTTAAATTGTAAAATCAAATTACTTATTTTTATCTACAGGGTATTAAGTAATAAGGTTACGTTAATAAATATTTCGTTTATCTTTAAATAATTACATTACAGTTTTATATATTGGGTGTTTTAAATTTAAGAGGTGATACTTTTAAAGATTTAAATTTTTAGAAAATAATGGCTATGGAATTTAAAATGGAACCTAACGACCTTAAGGTATCTGAGATTATCTTTGAGTTAAAATCTAGAGGTATAGAGCCAAAAACAAACCAGGCTTTGCGTCGTGCACAATTAAGAGGTGCGTTAGCTCGTGAAAGAGAGGGACATGTTTTTCCTAAAATTGAAATAGACTTTGGGGAGCAAATATCAGATATCGAAACTACCTTACAGAAATTGATAGATTGTTTATCTGAAAATGAAAATACTTTATCTCCTTCCGAGATTATGCGGGCTGAATCCCGACTTAGTCATATACAGAGTCGTTGTTCATTATTGAAAGCAGAAGATGAATTTCAAAAAGATAAATTAGAATCTTTTGAAACACATATTTTGATAATATATGGTTTATTGATAGAACAAAAAGATTTAAGTATATCAAGTCCTATAGCTTCATCTACCGTACTTTCGAATTCAGTACTTGAAAATAATTATACTAAAATAACTAAACCTGTTTCAGTTTTTAAATGGGGTATAAAATTTTCAGGGGAACCTAAACAAGAAAGCGTTATGGCATTTTTGGAAAAAGTTAATGAGCTTAGGGAAGCTCGTCATGTCTCTGAGGAGGAACTTTTCGCCTCGGCTTTTGATTTATTTAATGGACCTGCGTTGTTATGGTTTAGAAATGTGCGTAAAAATATAGTCATGGACGGAGTTAGTTTCATGTTTAAAACGTGATTTTTACCCGTAGATAATGAGGATGATTTATTATTAGAAATTCGAACTAGGACTCAAGGTCCTAATGAGAATGTTTTGTTTTATATTATTGCTATCGAAACACTTTTTAGTAGATTATCTTCTCGACCAAAAGAAAAGGATATTATTAAACAAATATGTAGAAATCTCAATCCTTTCTTTTCCGAAAAATTAGTTTTGTGTACATTTCAAACTATTGAAGAACTTAAACAAAAATGCCGTACAATTCAGGAACTTCAAATTCGTAATGAACGATATCATCCGCCACCGTCTCGAAAACAAAATCTTTTAGAACCCCATTTAGCTTGTCTCTCTTTAGATGAAAATAAAGTCATACCTTTTGAAACTCCGGACTCTAAAAATATTTCTTCCGTTCATTCTCTAACCTGTTGGAATTGTTCTCGACAAGTACATTCTCATCGAGAATGTAAAGCTCCTAAGAAAACTTTCTGTTATAAATGTGGAACGAAAGATCAATTTAGTACGACCTGTTCAAATTGCAATTCAAAAAACGAACAAGCCGGTGTTGGTCCAACAGTTTCCCAAACTCCAACCAAAGTCCCTTCAACCGGAGCAACACCAAAAATTCCTCAGCAATCCAGATTTCGACCTCCCTTAACTGTTTCGAATCCCTCCCCAGCAAAAGACCCAAGCATCCTGGTCACTCGTCAAGTTCCAAATCCCTTAGAAAAATTCGTCGACAAAAAACAAAATTAAATATTTCTCCCTTATCTGCAACTAAATTAGGTTCTGAAATTCAACAAGCTGTTTTACGTGATTTTAATTTTCCTTTACGCTTTTCCGAAAAAATTCAGGATCTGTTTACCTTAAGTAATACTTATTCATTAGTTCATTGTGTTTCTCAAGATTTTCATATGAATAAGGGAATAGCATTACATTTTAAAAATAAATTCGGTCAAGTCGAGCAATTAAAAAAACAAAATCCTCCTGTAAGAGGTTTAGCTTTTCTAAATTTTAATTCGTCTTATATCTTTTATTTAGTAACTAAGCAAAATTTTAATGATAAACCTACCTATGACTCTTTGTGGTCTTCACTTGTATGTTTACGTAAACACATTTTAGAAAATAAAATTACTAAATTAGCAATGCCTCAAATTGGTTGTGGACTTGATCAATTGAATTGGCCTTCGGTTAAATCAATGATTATCTCCTGTTTTAAAGAATCACCTATTGAAATTGTTTTTTGTTATCTACCTATTAAAGTACCGTCTTTACCGATTCCGAATACTCAGCAGACTTTTGAATTTAAACCAACTGCAGAGGAGTGGAATAAATGGCTTCTTCAAGTGCATAAGTTTTGTAGTCCTCGTAGTTCCTTGCCTTTATCTGTGTCAGATGATTCATTACATTTACCTTTGTCAAATGATACATTACCTTTACCTGAAATCCCTAAAGTCGCACCGATGTGTATGTACTAAAATACCTTCAGATCCACGTCCGCTTGGTTTTTGGATGTAACTATTTGTTCTTTTTCTATTACCTGTTTACTAGATAGTGGAGCTTCTTTTTCGATTATTGGACAAGCTGGTTTAAACTTCCTTTACCTTAATAAAATACCTTTTTCTATTCACAAGCAATCTATCTTGGTTACTACTGCTGATGGAACCAGTCAACCTGTGTTAGGGGAAACTACTTGCCATTTACTTTGTCTGGGATAACCCGTCATGTAAACTGTTTAATAGTGCCTTCTGTGGCCCATTCTATAATTTTAGGCATAAATTTTGGTACCTCCTTTAATATTTGTTTTGATTTCCCTAATAATTCTTGGTTTTTTGCTTCCCCTAACCATGCTGTTCCTGTAGGTGCTATTAAAGCTAAAAATTCTTTATCTTCAGAACAACAATATATTTTACAGCAAACGATTGGCCGTTTTCAACAATTAGTATCTCCTAAATTAGGTCGAACTACCCTAGTAGAACATTATATTGATACTGGTAATGCACGTCCCTTTAAACAACGACAATATCTTCTATCCCCTGCCATGCAGAAACATCTTCATAAAGAAGTTAATGAAATGTTAAATCTAGGAGTAATTCAACCTTCTACTTCTCCCTGGTCATCGCCTATTTTATTAGTATCCTAAAAAAATGGTGAATTACGTGCATGTTTTGATGGACGGAAATTGAACCAAGTAACTGTTAGAGTTGCTATGGATATGCCTATCCATTACCTCAAATTGACTCCATTTTAAATAGATTGCGTGATGCCAAATATTTATCTTCCATTGATCTTCGTAAGGCTTTTTGGCAAATCCCTTTGGAAAAATCCTCCCGAGAAAAGACTGCTTTTTGTGTTCCAGGAATGGGATTATTCGAATTTTTTGTTATGCCTTTTGGGTTGTCCAATAGCCCTCAATCTCTTCAACGTACTATAGAACGTATTTTAGGCCCGGATTTATTAAATGATCAAGTTTTCGTCTATTTGGACGACATTATTATTGCCTCTTCTAGTTTTGAGAACCATATCGCGTCCCTAAATTTAATTTTAGACCGTCTATTACATGCTGGCTTTACCATCAATCTTGAGAAATGTGAATTTTGTAAATTTTCATTGTCATACTTAGGTTTTATTGTTGACCAAGATGGTTTATGAATCGATCCTGGTGAAGTGGAGGCTATTCAGAATTTGAAAATTCCTACCACTACAACGGAGATTAAGCGAATAATTGGCCTAGTATCTTACTATCGTAGGTTTATAAAAAATTTCTCAACTGAAGCTGCCCCGATTAATAATTTGTTACATGGCCGAAAAAAGGGTCAACCTATTCAATGGAATAAGGAAGCTGATGACGCTTTAATTCAAAATAAACAGATGATTACTTCCGCCCCTATTTTAGCTTCTCCCGATTTTAATGAGAAATTTTATATACTAACGGATGCCTCCAATGTTGGAGTTGGAGCTGTTCTGTTCCAAAAGTTAGGAGGTCGAGAGCATCCTATAGCTTTTGCTAGTAGGTCTTTAACGTCAGTAGAACGAAAATATTCCGCTACGGAAAGAGAATTATTGCCATTCTTTTTGGAATAGAGAAATTCCGTGGATACGTGGAAGGTACTTCCTTTACAGTAATCACGGATTGTTCATCCTTAACTTGGTTACATAATCTTCGAGAGCCTACTGGTCATTTGTGTCGTTGGTGTTTACGTTTATCCCAATTTACCTTTGATGTTAAGCATAGGCCCGGCTCACAAAATGTAGTAGCTGATGCTCTTTCCCGTGATGTCAGTCTTATTGATATTAACACTTGGTCTCCTGATGAATGGTACCTGAATATGCTAAACAATGTCCAGACTTATCCAGATAAGTATTCGGATTTTAAAGTAGAGGATACTTATTTATATAAACATCTACCTTCTCCATTACCTTTATCTACTAATATTCCTGATTGGAAATTAGTAATTCCGACTAAAAACCGTGAAGCCATTCTTCACCAAATGCATGATGAGCCCACTTCCGCTCATTTAGGAATATCGAAAACTATGTCCCGAATTAGTGATTTTTATTATTGGCCCAAATTAAAACAATCTGTTTGGCAATATATTAAAAATTGTAAAATCTGTGCTGCTCAGAAAGTTGAAAATTTACCACGTTTAGGATTAATGGGTAAAGAAAAAGAAGTTAGTTTTCCTTTCCAAGCGATATCAATGGATTTATTAGGTCCTTTACCTAGAAGTAAATCTGGGAATCAATATCTTTTTGTAGTTACCGATCATTTTACTAAGTTTGTTTTAGTACATCCATTGAAACGCGCTATAACTCCTCCGATAATTAAATTCCTGAAATAACAAGTTTTCCTTATTTTCGGTGTACCCGAAATAGTTATCTTCGATAATGGCTCTCAGTTTACTTATATCTAAGGATTTATTAAATTTTCTTAAGAAATATAAAATTTCTAAAATTTGGTTCAATGCTCATTATCATCCCCAGGTGAATCCCACAGAACGTGTAAATCGAGTATTAGTTACAGCCATTTCCTCTTATATCCGTGAAAACCATCAACTCTGGGATGAAAATATTGCTGAAATTGCACAAGCATTACGTTTGGCTAAACATGACTCAATTCAAGTTTCTCCGGCTTTTTTAGTTTTTGGTAGACATGTGCCAATATCTGGTGATTTTTATTCCACCACGATCAGTTCTAATAATTTTGCTATAAAGAATAACTTATTTTGGGCTAAGGAATTGACTATCTTACCAGAATTATATGATGATGTTAAACAACGTCTACATAAAGCTTATGAAACTAATGCCAAAACATATAATTTACGTAAGCGCTCGTTGCAATTTTCTCTTGGTGATATAGTATGGAAAAAGACTTATTTTCAATCCGATGCGGCACGAGATTTCTCCAAGAAGTTAGCTCCGAAATATACCGCTTGTAAAGTTATTAAAGTTCTTTCACCATTAGTTTATGAGTTGACGGATCTAGCGGGAAATCACCTCGGGAAATGGCATATTAAGGACCTAAAACCCAATTCCTGTGACTTTGAGAATTCCCTTCAGGATGAAAATCCTGCCCCCAAAGGTTAATTCCCTTCTTTCCCTAAAATAGGATTATTAAATCTTAATTCCTTGTGTATATATTTTCTTTTAGTTTTAAGTTACCTTTACCTTGAAGATATTTATCTTGTAAATTAGGTTACCTTACCTTGATATTTCCATTTATCTTGTAATTACGTTACCTTATCTCGATAAATTATCTTTATCTTTTAACTTACCTTATCTTGGAATTTGTATGGATATGATAAGTTACCTTTATCTTCAAGATTTACCGTTACCATGTCAATTACGTTACCTTATCTTGATATAGTACCTTTACCTTTTAACTTGCCGTACCTTGGAGTTTACATTGATAAAGTATGTTACCTTTAAGATTTACATATATTTTTGTGAATTACTCTACCTTTACCTTTATGACTTGTATGTTTCATGTCAAGTTTATTTATGATTTACCGTTACCTTGTGAATCATGTTATCTTACCTTTATGACTTACATGTATCATGTCAAGATATTCCCTTCATGATTTACCTTGACCTTATACGTTGCCTTACCTTACCTTGAAATTTACCTTTGTCGTGTAAATTATCGTATCTTTACATTAAAGACATATGTATCATGTAATGTATAGTATCTTTACCTTTAATATTTACATATACCTTGTAACTTGCGTTACTTTACCTTGATACGTTACCTTTATATGTTCATTTTCCTTATCTTGAGATTTACTACTTTACCTGGTAAATTACCTTACTTCTACCTTTGATCGTCTGATCTCACGATTATTATATATTTGAGCAGGATGCTATACGTCCCTATAAAAGCATTAATGAATGCTTAATATGTGTATTTATGGATGTAATTTACCTATTACCTTTATCGTATCGTTTCGTTATCTTTATCTTATCTTTTATTTACCGTATCGTTTGATTATCTTTTATTTTCTTTAATATCGTATCGTTTGTTTACCTTTTGCTTTATTTATCTTTCTCCCTTGAATTTTGATCATTCCCTTCTTTCTAGCTGTCGACTCAAATAGTGATGTTGCACTGGTGAGTGTTCGAGCCTTCGACTCGACGTTGTTGGTGGTGATTTGAGGGCGACTGCATGGCGGCACCGTTCGTAGTGTGGGATGTAAATCCTAACGCTGGCTTTCCCATACTGCGTTCCGTGTGCCTGTAGTCGGTCTCTATCCTATACCATCCGCAGCGCCGCCTCTGGACTTGAACGCTCATTACTACAACAGGGGCATCACCGAGTCGCAGCTTAAGTTCGAAGAGAGCCTTTTATAAAAATCTCTTCCTCTGTTTTTTCTGTTCTATCTTCTTATCTTTATCTTTTCCTTTCCTCTTGTTTGATCAAAATTCACTCCCTTATTTCTTTAGTTTAGTTTTTTTATTTTTTTTTAAGCAAAAAAGAAGCCATATGGGCCATATTATAGCCGACTAGCTCAGTTAGTGGAGTATGAGTTATACGTGGGTTCGAGTCCCGCGTGGGCACTAATCCTGTACTCAAAACTACATATAAGAATCATAAATATGTTTGAGTTAGAGTTCAGAGGTTTAATTTTTGTGTCCACTTTAACGCGTCTCTATTAACTCCCTTGATTGAGTGCTGCCTAGAATGGATTGTTTGAGTAACCGTGTATTTCCGATATCTTACTTTTTACCTTGTATTTAAGAGATTTGAGTCTTATTACATTTACCTTTCTCGTTATGTTCCAACCGATTCTTAAAATCTGTTTGTAACTTTGCGTCCATTTATTAATGTACCTTTACCTAATTAAAACTATCACCTCCGTTTACAAATTAATTTAAGATAAATTTTGTGGTATTTTTAGGTCAGGATGGGAATCCTTCCTTTTGAAGGAGAGGGGGAGTGTAACGGTCTCGTTTTTATTAATTACTAAATTACCTTTCTTAGTTGATTTAAACTAGTAATTCTTATCTTATTCTATGTTTTTACTTGCTTGTTAAATTCTGTATTTAACGTACCCTAGGTATTCTGTGTATATTAATTCCGTACAATCCCGACTTCATTTTCTGTGCTATAGTGCTTCTGTCGATAGAGACTCGTTATATAAACTAACTTCATAACGATATAGTGACGCCATCTCGTGTTAAGAACGGGAGGTGACGAAGAACGAAGGAGCACGAGAGGGGAAGCGAAGGGATTGGCAAAAAGATGGTCGTACCGATGAATTGGTGAAAACGTGTTGCTGAATTTTAATATAGAAATAAGGGGAACAAATACAATAAAGTATTACGAGTGTGATACAGCATAACCCTGAATTTGTTTTCGATAGTAAAAAGGCAAGACGACCATCGTTGATGACTATTTTATTGTGCTTGGACAGCAACGTAGTAAAAACGTTAAGGTCTACCATCCCCAGACATTGTGAGTACCTTATAATCTAGCTATTTTGGAAGTGCTTGGACAGCAACGTAGGAAAAACATTAATGTCTACCATCCCTGCAAATCTGTGAGTACCTTATATCTATCTATTTTGGAAGTGCTTTTTGAACATTTTGTGTATACCGTGACTTACTTAACTAAGCCTAGGCCGCGAGTGCACTAGAATTGGGTTCTTTTCGTTCCCACGCGAACTGAAAATCTCTAAAACTTACCTTTCTATATACATTTTGGTATAACCGAATTTTCTCTCCTGTATCTGAATTTGAGAGTACTTGTTAATATATATGTAAAATTATATGTTTCTATATGTATTGAGTGTTCGTAAATGTATAGTTAACTATCATTACATTAAAACTAAATTTGTTCTTATCAAGTGTTTTTTTTTCAATTGCCTTCACTTAGATAGGAACTATACCTTTACCAATACCATCAAAAAAGATCAATTGATGGCGCCCAAGTTTGGCAATTAATAGAAAACCCTACTATACTTCACACTGCTCAACCCTGAGAGAGAATTTCATCTTTATAGTAAGTATATCTTGTACCTTTACCTAACTAAAAAATAACGAGAAGTCGTTATACAATTGGCGTCCCACGTACCGTCAATTTTTAATATATGTTGTACCTTTACCTAAATAACGTAAATAAAGAAATTTGTCGTTATAACCTACCTCCTCTTCACATATATTTGGAGAGAGAGGCCAGATGGGCAACATACAGACTAGAGCAGGCAGCTATTAACATGCCACAGTCTGACATTATGGAGCACAATAGGCTGCTGGATGACATGAAAAGTCACAGCATCCTGGAGATGATTTCAGATTTCATGCCTGCAACGACCAACCATGAACTGCCTTTTAATATTCTCTTCCCAGGAAGAGATGAATGGGATCGGAATAAAGCCGATCTATTGAGGGCAGATAGTTGTTGGTTTACAGTTGGCTCCAAAACACGCATGGGTGTTGGTGCCGGAGTATATAGTTGCAACCCAACGGTAAAAATATCCTCATCCCTTGGCAGTTATGCAACTATATTTCAGGCAGAAATCTGTGCCATCGAATTGTGTGTACAGAGACTGGAACAAACGCAATTTACGCGCAAATCGATAAAAATCTTCTCAGACAGCCAAGCAGCTCTTAAAGCTCTTGGTTGCTACCGTTGCAACTCAAAAACGGTATGGAGTTGCCAGCAGGCGCTCGCTCATTTGAACAGGAAAAATAGAGTAACTCTGGTCTGGGTCCCAGGCCATTTTGGCCATGAAGGAAATGAGGCAGCCGACTCTCCCTAGCTGGAGTAGCTAGGGAGGGTGCTGCTTCTGAATTTGTCGGACCAGAACCGGTGCTTGGCATATCCTCGAGTACTGCCAAAGCAACGCTCTTGACCTGGGCTGAGGGACAAATCCTCCTGTTATGGCAGGAACTACCACGATTAGTTCATTCGAAGGCGTTGATAATAAACCCTGCAAAAACAAGAACTAAAAAACTTTTAGAGTTAAGCGGGTTTCACCTACGAACTCTAATTGGCCTCTATACTGGTTACTGCCGTTTAAAATATCATCTGTGCAAATTCGGCCTAACAGGAGATGCTGAGCGGCGGCGCGTGTGCTTAGAAGATGATGAAACGGTAGAACCAGAGAATCTGAATAAGTTCTTACCCAATAAGGTGATCAGCTACATTTAGAAGCTGGACCTGTTGGGTGAAATATAAGTAGGTGTGAGCCACAGTAGACCACATGATCGCGGTGGAGGGTCTGGTTTCCGCCCCACTCACTTTTGAACCTGACATAACCTAACCTAGTATCGAACAACTCCTTTGCCTATATTATTCGCAAATTAATTTTCGTCTCACATAATATGGTCTTTGTCTATGGGGAACTCTACTCTTTCCTCTTGTGTTTTTATTGCTCAAAAGAGAGTGTTAAGTTGTATTGAGGGTGTCCCTAGTATTTACTTATGTAAGGATATTTGCAGAAACCTTAAAGTTTTACCTTTAGCATGTTTGTTGATTTTCGAAATGCGTTTGTAGGTTTTTCAAAATAGAAATAAATTTTTTGTAAATAGTTCTCTTCATGAATGTAACACCAAACAAAATATGAATTTTCGTGTTCCATTTGTTAGAATAAAGATGACTGCTAATTCTCCTGATTGTTTAGGACTAAAAATGTATAACAGGTTGCCTAACGAATTGAAATCAATTGGAAGTGAATGTTTATTTAAAATTGTTGTGAAAGGGTTTTTACTTAATAAATGTTACTACTCTGTATCAGAATTTTTACCTAATCTGTCTTAGTGTGTAAGGTTTACCTGACAATTCTTATATATGTAAAGTTAATAAGGAAAATAAACTATTATTATTATTATCGTTATAATTTTTGAATTATTACCATAATTTCGAAGCTTGCTAAAGCATTAAAGATTTTAATTCACAAACTCTTGTACGACCATGTCGTCACTTAATTAACCCTGAACTGCATGGTTTTATGAAATATAAATCAACGGATATCAATCTTCTCCTTTAGATTCCAGTGGGCAAGTGGACGTAATTTACACGGACCACACTAAGGCGTTTGACAGACTCAATCACTCGTTACATGAGTTACTAGAATATAATGATAGAAATGATCATTCATGTTTAAAATGCTATCCTTGTTGTCAGCAAACTCCATAGTGTGAGGGAACGAAAGAAAAGATACTATGTCAAGATTGTAACAGAAATCTCTGCGGGTTGATCTGCTATAATAATCATAAATCTAAAGATTCAGTGAAATGGAATGTCGGATGAAACATTATGAAACACGTACATGAACACGTTTGTCAAGAGGTTTTTGTAAAATATGTAATCTTTACACTCCACCTAATTACCACTGTTACATGCAATTGGGTAAACGTAAACCCCAAACGCCTCCAAAAATTGAGCATCTGTTGTATATATGCTAGAATTTCGAAACGAGACGAGATGAAATACTGAAAAACGAAACCAGGGAACATATTTCTAAACTGTGTTTTACAGCAGAAATGTGATCATTGTATTGATGAGAAAAACCTATACTTTCTTATGAAATATGAAATATGTAACCTTATGTGCTTACACGTTATGTGGTTACCTTCTTATGTGGTAATATATAAGACAATGTTATAACGGTATTTGTGCAGCATATCCTTAAAATACGTAACAAAATTCAAAAAGGTAGTTATTTAAGGAGTTAAAGTCGATAGGTACAGATCTAAAACTAATTCTATTTTCTTGTTATTATCATGGACATAGGCTGTCTTACAACTAACAGAGATAAAGCTACGCATGACTATTCCGATACCTTGAATAATATACACGACCATGCAGTAATGAAAACAGATAGTTTGCGGCAGATGGGTTATGAGGTTATAGAGAATGTGGCAGTGTCAATACCGGAATTACATGCAGATAAATGATCAGATAAGTTTGTTAACAGTAAATCATCCTTTATTGGTTCACACCTATCTTGTAGAGTTGGGATTTGAGGCCAGAAGCCCGGCCAGGCCAGGCCCGGCCCGAAATAGGGCCTGGCCGGGCGGGAAAAGTATGCATATTTTACTGGCCAGGCTGGACCTGGCCGGATGCTTTGTAATACCTAGCTGGGCCGGGCTGAAATTGAATTGGTCAGGCCCGACTGGCCGAGTTGGGCCTCGCTTATCCAGTTCAGGCCTGGGTTGGACGGTTCGGGCCTGGCCTGGGCTAACATGAGCTAACCGGTTTGCAGTATAACTTAATAAATTTAAAATACTATATCTGGTTCTCTACTAAAAATGATTATTTGTAATGTTAACAGAAGTGCAGTATCACCTTACGAAATATTTTATCATGAATAAGTCATTAGTGGCAATAATATGATATTATTTTCCATTCCCGTGCGTTATCCCGGATCCGCCTCCCTTATTTTATCATCTACTACTCAAGTCCCATATCTAATGGAAAGTGATCTGTGATCTAATAGAATATTTTGTAATTTTCTCGTTGTTGTTCCCGACTTCCATATGGCTTGGTCGGTTCTGGCCTAGTCTGGCCGGGCCTGGCCTAGTCTGGCCGGGCCTGGCCTGGTCAGCAGGGGGATCATAAAACTCGAGTCGATTTAATCGAGATAATCGAGAATCAAGTGGATTGATTCATTCATGAGCCTCGATCGAATAGACAGTTGGGAAATTCGATTGCGGCTAACTTCTGTATGTACATTTCTCATTTAAAAAAATAATAAATAATTAAGTGTTTATTATAAATGTTATAAATTGTGCTTCAAACTGTGATTAACTATTCACAATCAACTATCAACTACACATGAGGATTAAGGATTAAATTAGACCTTAGGTAGGTACGTTCTGTTTTGTTTCATGTTATAATAATTTTATAATTTTGTAACTTTAAACAGAAAGAAAGTCATCGAAATATGTTTTTTTGTTACAGCAACATGTCATTGAGGTCTAGTGCAAAGCCTTACATTCTCCTGATGTCTATTTCTTTGTAAAATTTCAGCGCGCACAACTGGTGACATCTTGAATTCTCTTATTAATAATAATTACTTGCACACTGATTTTGTTACAGTACTGTTGTTATCTTTTATTTTAATCACAGAATATTCGTCAAAACTTGTAAAAACAATGAACATAACCTATTACGTTAACTAGGTCGTTGTCGACAAATTTTAATCGAATCGAGACGATTCATCGAGGGTTATGAACGTATTTTCTCGATTTTCGAATAAATATGGTAGCTTTTGATCGAGAATCGAGTGTTGTGATCCCACTGCCGGGCCTGGCCTAGCCTGCTCTGACCGGTCCTGTCCTAGCCGGGCCATTACTGTCAAGAGGTCTGGCTTTAAAAAGTCGCAACTCTACTATCTTGCCCTCCCAAGACGCATTTTATGGATGACTAAATAACGTACAGAAAATATACAGACTTTTCACAATAAAAAAATTAAATATATAGATGTTTGCTTTCTTTGCCCTTGGGTTTGTAAATATGGCATAAATCTATGTAGGGGTAAATGTTGTAATATGGTAAAATCCAGCAAGTCGACTTACTAGGTTTTTCAAAATGAATCCATTTTTGAAAAGGGCACGGATAGGCGGATTACTACTTAGGCGTCTTTCTATCCCTTTTCAATGCGCAAAAATTGTATCTTTTTCCTTTCATTTGAAGACTTCCAATTTACCTATTAAGTAGTTTTAAAAAACAGTGTGTATACTTGCTAGGTTTTGTAATTTTTATCTTAGAAATATTACAAAATGGTAAGTCAACTTCCTATGGTTTGCTCATATTATGTCACACTAATATTAATTTAGTCTTTTCCGGATAGGCTTTAAGGGCACACGGGTATTAATCGTTGTGTTGTCTTGAGTAAATTAATCTAGTGAATTGTGAATTGTAAATTATAAATCATGAGTAGAGGAAAATATGTAGCAAACTCATGTATTAAAGAAAGTATTAAATAATAATATTTAATACAATAACGAGATGTAGAAACAAGTTCTACTATTGCGCTAAATTACAAAGCAAAAATTTGCTGTATTTTGTCTAACACAGTTAGAATCAAAATACAAGGATTCGAATTGCAACATCGTAGGATGTCACTAACTGCAGACCGGTTTCGATCTTTTCATGATCTCGTCAGTGCAGTGGCGGCTGGTGATATTTGGATATGGGGGGGCGCAGAAATAAAAAATGCGTCGCAAGTGGATAAACTGTAGGCGTATCAAGCCAAAAACTTGTGTATTTTTAAAGGAGCCTAAATTTTAGTCATATTTGAGTAATTTTACCCCCTCCACTACTACTTCAACCTATGACGTCTCCAGCCAATCAGATTACAGCATTCAGAGTATGTACCTAGTCAATCAGAGCTTAGTATCGAAATAGAGGGAAATTCAAATATTAGTATACAGGGTGGCCCAAAAAAGGTAGTTATAGGGTGAGCCAGAATAAGTCCTCTACTGTAACAGAAAAACATGCGTAACAGTCCTCAGTAAACGTTTATAGAAAAAACATGGTGGTTAATAAAAAATAGCGCGAAATACAAATATTAGAATACAAAGTGTATCAAATTAAAATCAGGGTGAACCAAAACAAGAAAGAAGTTTAAGAAAAAAATCATGCGCAGTAAATTCCAACAGAAAAAACATGGCGGACAGTAAAATAAAAGAGGCAAATTCAAATTCATAGTATATTGGATGTCCCAAAAAAAGTTAGTTATAGGGTGGGCCAGACAAGAAAGTAACCTAACGGGTAAGGAAAAATCATGCGCAGTAAATTTCAACAGAAAATAACATGGCAGACAGTAAAGTAAAAAATAGCGCGAAATACGATTATTTCGAAATAGTATACAAAGTGTATCAAATTAAAAGCAGGGTGAACCAAAACATGAAAGAAGAAGTTTAAGAAAAAAATCATGCGCAATTCCAACAGAAAAAACATGGCTGTCAGTAAAATAAAAAATAGCGGGAAATTCAATTGGTGTGATTTACGATGTAGAATAATAATGATAAGATATTAAAAAAGAACTTACAGCTGTTTGAGGTTATGTAACTGCGGTGTAGCACACATGTTTTCACAACTATCGCACCATCACTATACTGATACTATATCATATAAAGTAACACGTAATTTCATCATAAAGCTCTGACATCTGTTTTTCTCGTTCATTCCGTTATTGCGACCATCATTTATAGCTATTCAACTATTTTAACACCTGCTAGCTACTTACCGTACCGAGGTTGCGTATTTCTCTCTGTTCTTTTGTGAGAAGATAATACTTATGTTACACAGCGGACGGCAGCTGTTCGCCTATTAGAGCATGAGTCGTAGGTTTACTTGGTCAATCGTGTTTTCTTATAAGAGTCAACAAACCTCTCAATTTTGGGCGCCACTCCACCCTTGGTCTAATTAATTGGTAGGCAAGTGGAGTACCTCTGAGTGAAATGTACCAAATTAGAAATTAACGCTAGCTAGCTGAAATAAAAATATAGTACCTCTTTCGACAAATAAAACTACACAGTATATGGTCCGAGATATGATCTATTTAATGATTATTTTTACTGGTGGATTAAATAATATTTAAGTATTACAGCAGGCAGTTTAACCTGTATAGAATTACAATTGAGATCTCTAGGGAAATCAAGAAACTTGATCCTTTTACAAGGTTAATCAAATTTGAAAGAGTGAAGCTCATATACTTAAATTACTAAACAAATGTGAAACGAATTAATATGTAAGGCTTATCTGACCATCCGGTAACGTAACCATCAAAACAGGGCTTCGGACAGCGGTGATAACCAACTGAGATTTATCCTAACATCTCCAGCAGGCAAAAAGGCAGGTAGTATTCAAAATTCTCAGGACCATGAATATTTCATCCCAAACTAAGACTTCAGGTTATCCATAAAAAATTAAACCAGGACCAAAAAAATTATATAACCAGATTTATAACTGCAAACAGGATATCATCCTCTTGCTTAAAGATTACCCAGGAAACCAGGTAGTCTAAGACTCTTGAATCTTAAAACTCTAACCTAAAACCTAAAACCCTGGAATACAAATCCCATTATAGTTATGTAATATAACGAAAAGTTAAATTCAACTCACCTCTGCATAAAGAGGGTTTTAAAAACTTAAGAAACATTACTGAAAGTACGTCAGGAACGGCAATACGGCAGCTAAAAGAATTAAAAGGTATATAGAACCACGTGGAGACATGAAATTTTTAATATAGACATACCTGTGGGGAATTTACACTGACAAATAAATCCGACTGGGATAATACTTCGTAGTCATAGTCGACTAACACTATGTATAAAAATCCAATAAAGTATACATGAAGTCCAACCCTTGCGGATGTAAAATAGCTCTAGAAAACAACCGACTACTTGCTCATCTCGATTGTCAAGAGCAACCAAAAAGCCAGAGTTCCCTGTGAACTTCTCAAAAAAAACCCCTTCACACAGAACATGATCACAGAATCCTCAATTCACGGAGTAATAAAAGAATCTCACAGAACAACACTATGAAATATGTACGAAACTTCTGTATTATATGAAGTGCTATTATTTTAAAAAAGGAAATCCACGTGCCAAGTATGAATACCACTGCCTATTCGCCGCTAGATGTCTTGGTGTGTACTAAACTGTTAAATATAAAATAAAATGTATAATTCGTTGTTTGGAAAAACCAAATGCTACAAGGTTTTATGCATACTATTAAAGCACTCTTTTTCACAAAAATAAAATATTTTATTCAGAATAATATAAATGATAGTAATTGAATATATGTCTTAATTAGTGTATAGTTCGTAATCTAATGCCTGTTCCCGCTGCCGTCTACTGTCTTCAAAACATTTAGGAACCCGTACGTGATTTTTGCATAAACATCACCGAGCTCGAGTCAAGGTTCCTAACATTCGGCCTTCCTGACCTAGGGCACGACCTCGGGCCTGCCTACCTCAATACCTAAACAAAATAAAAGACAGCAGCAAATTTTCTTAAACACAAATAACATTTATAGTTTGTGTTCAGTTTCTGGGAGTACATCTCATGTCAACGGCAGTCAATAAGGGCTACAACTGGAGCGCCCACAACAGAATCTTCAATGGACTCAAACGGATTTTACTTCGGAGTATTCAAAGAATACTCTATTATAAGCAAGCTCAACAGGAATCCTCAGAGTGTCCGGACTAGGAGACTCAACCTGAACTAAACTAGAAATTAGTGAAAATTAAACAGAAATGCACCTAAATACTTTGCCAAGTACATAATAATGCCAGACTTAAATAAAACAGAGACTACAATTATGATACGAGTAGTCATCAGTAAATAATAGAAAAGTCTAATAGTGGCAAACTCCTCAAATGTGCATAAGATAATATAAATCACAGTTCCAACTGGAGTCAAATTTCAACGGACTCAACAGGGGTTAATCTGAAGTCACGCATCATTAATAGACTCGACAGGGAAAAAAATAACATGCACAAGTACTTTAATGATAATGTGAGATTACACTGAAGTCACATTTCAGTGGACTCAACAGAGTTGAATCTGAAGTCACACATCATATAGACTCGACAGGTAAGATAAAATAAAAGTAGGGTGCAAAGATAAATACGCTGGTGTCTGATTTCAGTGGACTCAACAGGGTTGAATCTGAAGTCACACATCATATTCATCATATAGACTCGACAGGTAAAGTAAAATAAAAGTTCGTCGAAGACAAAATAATTATAATAATTTTTGCCTTCATATTAATTTTAACTGAAGTATAAACTTATGCACACCTGCTTGTGTGAAATGAGTTAATATAGTACTTCTACTTACAATTTATTCAGTTGTTTGGATTTTAAATGGTTTCATTGGGTCGCTGGAAATTAGAGGAGTCGTTACTCCTCTAAAACGCCTTCTATCCTTCGTTAAGGACTAGACACGATAACGGTCATTAGGAGGACTTCTGTCACTTCAATAAGACCAATGTATTTTTGAACTAGTTTTCCACTGGTTAGGCCCTTAATAAGAGGTGTCTTCTCTACCATGACCATGTCACCAACAGAGTAGTTACGAATTACGAATTAGTTAGTAAAGCCAACGAATTTTACGTATAGCATATAGGGTGTTCAATTTTGCTTTTAAGAGAGACACAGAGACTATTCACTTTAAAATAACAACAGCAGTTCTTTGATTACCAAATTAGGTACACACATATAACAAAAGTAAGATCAGAGGGCACCCGCTATATCAATCTGATGAAATTTAAAAACGCTGTAGCTCAATTAATAGATCTTACAGAAAGGCGGTCAAAACGCAGCAATTTTCACCTGATGGCAAATGAAAAGTGGTGCAAACCGCCTACAGGGTGTCAAAACGTCAATATTTCAAATCAGCTGGTCTGTGTTTGACATAAAAATAACATATAGGGTGGTCCAACTTTTGAACCCCAAAACGCTCGAGGTAGTTAAGCCGCTCTGTAAAAGCAGTTGTTTTTTGCTGAATTTATAGGATGTACGTAATCATCAACTTTTCTATAGTCTGAAATCAGACGGTATACCAATCTGATGCCTAATATCTTTTTATTTTTTTTTTGCTTTTTAAATTTCTGCTTTCAGGACGCGTCGTTTAATACTTTGGTTGATACACGGTACACTACATCGGCTCAACCAGTATTCGCGTGCGTGTACAGTTTACACTTTAAACGATTCACCTGTACAGGTAATCATTGGGTGTAGACTGTACCAACGAACAACAAAAGGGTGTTCGCGAAAAGGCCTTCGGGCTATCGAAACGATTTTAAACCCAGATATGCCTAATGTACTATATATAGTACAGCGACAACAAGTTTAAACCTGAAGTTCTACAGCGCCTGGTGAATATGAGTCGTGATAGTGTCTGCAAATCCTGAAGATGGCTGAATACGATGTTTACTTTGAAAGGTAAGCTTGTAATTATTTTATGAATGATTTTTTGATTATTCTTATTAGACAGATTAATGCTATGTGAACCTAAAATTAATGATTCATGTACAAAGTTGATATATTTTGTAATTTGAAATATTTTTTATCACACTTTTTTAGACTATACTTTTTATAGTACATTAGGCAAATATACGTCTACAAATCACAATCTGTTCACAGGGGCTTCACACTTGAAGATGCACTGGCAATGTTAGAAGATGATGTGGGTGTGTCAGAACTGGTCGAGGAAATTACAATATTTCCCCCAGAAAACGCAACTGCCGAAGTGACTGATGAAGACTCGGGCGACGAGAAGACAATGAATATCCATAATTTGCCTGGATCACAGTTGAGAGCTGAAGCTGAAGTGAATATTCGGAAACACTCAGAAGATAAAGATGATTTTTCATCAGATGATGACTTGCCCTTGTCAGAAATAAGAAGAGCTATGCAAAATGACAAAACTCCTAGAAATAACACAAAAAAAAAAGAAGAAAAATTATCAATGGGTCAAAGAGGACTTGCCGCAAAATGTGTCAGAGTTTATCAACCTTGAAACATCACAGAACTTGGAAAGTCCTTTGGAATATTTTCTCAGGTACTTTGATGACGAACTGATTGATCTGATCGTTACGGAAAGCAATAGATATGCCCAACAGAAAAATCACAGGCCAAATATAGAAAATTTCGAGATGAAGAGTTTTATTGGTGTGCTAATCCTTAGCGGCTATATACAAGTTCCTAGAAGAAGAATGTTTTGGGAACGTGAGAAAGATAGTCATAATGAATTGATTGCTGAAACTATCTCTAGAGATAGGTTTGAATATATATTTGCACACTTTCATTTAACAGATAACACGAAGTTGAATGCAAGTGATAAATTTGTAAAAATCAGGCCGCTTTTTGAACACTTGAATAGAAAATTTATTGAGCATGCTGTCGTTCAAGAAATGCATTCTGTAGATGAAGCCATGGTACCTTATTACGGCCGCCATGGCTGTAAGCAATATATTCATAATAAACCCATGAGATACGGCTACAAACTCTGGGTGGGTGCTACCAGACACGGCTACATCAACTGGTTTGAGCCGTATCAAGGTGCCTCGACCAATATAAGTAAAAAGTATTCAGATTTGGGAGTTGGTGCAGGATTTGTTCTAGAATATGCAATTGCAATATGCAATATGCAATTTTGCGTAAAAAATGGACAGACAGTAAATTCCAATAGTCTTCGACAATTTTTTCACATCGATACCATTAGTTCAAGAGCTCACAAATATGGGTTTTTAATGCTACTGGCACTGTCAGAGAGAGCAGATTGTTCGGAAATACTCTTATCGATTCCAAAGTCTTGAAGAGGCAAAAGCGAGGTACCTACCTACGACTATAACAAAATTGTAGATGAAAATATTATTGCCGTAAAATGGCATGATAACAGTGTTGTATGCCTCTGTTCTAATGCTTTGGGTGTCAATCCTATTCACTCGGCAAAGAGGTATTCACAAAAGGAAAAGAAAATTATTCAGGTATTTCACTTGTTTGTCGCATTCGAACAATTTGTTGTGATGCATCTTTCTTTTCAGGTGAATCAACCTCATCTGGTTAGTGTCTACAATGCCAATATGGGAGGCGTCGATAGGTCCGATCAGAACATCAGTATATACCGTGTTTCAATTAGAGGAAAGAAATGGTACTTCCCACTCGTCACACATTCAATAGATGGCGGTGCAGAATGCTTGGCAGAAACACAAACATGATGGTGGAGAACTGGACCAACTATCATTCAGAAGACGTATCGCTGTAGCACTGCTTTCCCAAAATAAAAAAAAATTCGCCTATCAAAGAGGCCACTCATCTTCACGGACGAATGATGGGCGGTATGATCGAGTGGATCACTTTGTTATCTTGCAAGAAAAACAAACACGCTGTGGTCAATGTCACGAAAGAGCAAAAACCCGCTGTGTGAAGTGTGACGCTGGACTACATGTAAAATGTTTCATGCAATATCACACAAAATAAATTTATGATGACAGATATGTATATGCCTAATGTACTATATAAAGTACACTTAAATTTTTGTATTTTCATATAAATAAAACATTTAAAATTAAAAAGAGTTATTTTTTGAAGGTCAAATGTATGATTGTTACATCTAAATTTAAATATAATCAATTAATTATTAATCAATTAATTATTAATGTCTCAATTTTAGAGACATTAATATTCAAATTTATGGAGAAAGAATTGAAGTTGTTGAGGAAATTAAGTATCTAGGATTTATGGTGAACACTACCTTATCGTTGAAGAGCCATTTCAGCTATATTTATAGAATGATCAAAAGCAAGTTGCAATGAGCAAAAAGCAATGAGCAAAAAGTTGTTTTTCTTTTCACATACTTATCTCTTCAAAGCTCTATAAAAGTTTATCAGACTATAATTCAGCCACATTTTTGACTACTGCTCTACCTTGATGTCACTTTTTGATAACAACTATATTTCTTCATTCCAAAAACTTCAGGGTATGCGTATTCTTCTCAGATGCAATAGGTACACTGGTATAAACTTGATGTTAGGTGTGTTGAATTGGTTATCAGTTAAGCTCTCTTTTCGCCCTATTCACTTTGAAATTCTCTCTCGATAATCATCAAGATGGTAGCTCTCGCCAAGCAAGAACTGTATATTTTCTCACGATAAGTCATATCAGGGTATCATATAAATTTTTATTATTAAAATAAGATATTCTTGAACAGATTACGGACCTGTACGCTAAAATTTGGAACTACAGCGGCGTACGTTTGTTGTTGTTATATATCTAGTCCTCATTTTTACCTTTCGGATATAGGGTATGGTTGGAAATAAAAACGGAAAAACCAAACATTAAAATTTTATTAAGGATATCTGAACATTACAATATAATCTATGCGAATTTAAATAAAATTTCTGATGCTTCGTTCTAGGTAAACGCAACTTCTCCACGAGGTAGGGGGTAGTGTATAGACTGTCTTTGGTGTCGGGGTATTGGTTGAAAGGGCTATACTCCATCTTTGACGGCAGGGCAGGGGGTTGTAGACCTACACCCAATAGTTTGGAACTTTTATCAGCTCTTCAGCTACCTATGAATACCGATTAATATTATAAGATGGGAACATTTTTTTCTTTTGTTAGCGGCGGTTATTGGTATCATACATTCTGAAAGGGATAGGAGTCATAGGAGATAGATGTGAAAACAGCTGATTTGTAGCGAAATTGCTATCCTGAGGTATCGGTTGTAAATGTATTAGCTTTATAATTTAGCACGTGGGTAGCCTTAAGGTACAGAGTCGTAGACATCTATTCGTTTACGTTTGAGAAAGTTGGTTGTGAAAATTTTTGTTACTTTCTTGGTAACGATGGTATGATCTGCGGTTCTCAGAATATTTTTGGTGGTTATGTATTCGGAATCAGCCTAGTTTAGGACCATATCTCTTAAGGTGTCGAAGTTTACCTGGTTAAATGTAATTCAGTGTTATACCTTTAATTTTGATAATGTCTAGGTGCTTATTCTGCTTGGTAGAGTAAACCCTATACGCGTATAACTTAGGCCCTCCACTTACAAAATCTGTAATGTAGCTACCCTCGCCGTACTCAGTTAGTTCATCAGTCAGTTCTCACCCAGAAAACTACCTATGGGCACTTCATAGTCTGCGTCTGGGCGGGAAATATATATAACATTATCTGTGTCATGGTATAACACCCTATTATCTAGTTTTTCCAGGTAACTATATTAGTTACCACTATAGTTGTGCCGTATTAGCCGTGATGTGCTGTCGTATTAAGCGGCTAGAACCACGTTAACTGTAGGTAGGATATCGTAAGCTTCGTGCTTGTACTGCCAATTAACCAGTAGTGTATCCTCGTTCACGGGGTAAATGCTGTTTACCTCTATGAAAGGCCTCGATAGAGTTCCAACCAACTCGGCGAAGTTGGTTACGATGGACATTTTAGCCTGATTTTCTCTTTGTCCTGACTTACCCCAAAAACTGGTAATGACAGACTTGCCAATCTAGCGACAGCCTGGGTTAGAATCTATTTCTTCGGGGCAGAGAGTTACACCCTCTTTTTCCAAGTAGTCAGTAACATACGCATCTTTATCGCTGGAGGTAACGCAGCCTACAGGCCAACCCGACGCCTGCTGTTTTATTTTCAGGAAGGCAGAGATGTATTCTGAAAATAGCCCTCCTGACTTTTGTTCGGGGTTATATCTCTCAACTTGGTATTTCCACACTTCGTAAATCTCCAGCATTTCGTAACCCTTTTCTAGGGCCTTTAACATCTCGTCCATTACCCACGTACCTGCGATAGAGCGCTCTTCCTCGTTATGATGACATTCGCCCTGATTCATCTGTTCGCCGTAGGTACGGCAGAGCACAAACATAAGCTTGTTGTTCATCTTGGTGGGCAGGATGGGGTGGTAGAGGTCTGAGGGAGGGAGAACCTTACACTTTATAATGCCGTGTGTTTGGCTAAGGTCGAGGGTCTTACAGTCGTCTCCCACTATTACTTCTGGGTGACCGACGGGGTACGTCCCGTACTTGTTGACGTAAGGGTATAGACTACATACCTCTACATACTTGATTTTCTCCCCCTCTGCTACACTATAATATATCTTGGTAGCGTCTGTCCGGCCTCCGCAAAAAGCATCTCGAGGATTCAGAGGTGTTAACTTCAGGAGGGAGTGGTTTTCTGTGTAGGAGTTGAGCTCATCGTTTTCCGCAAAGTGTCTTCTAAGCTGGCATTCCCACATCTCGATGAAATCATTCCCCGCTGTTCTCAGCCTCTCTGTTTTGGCTAAGGTAGCCTCATATCGAGATTCCATTGTGGCATCGGGGTCATCATATGCATAGTCGTTTCACCTATATTTAATACAGTGGGGGCAGCCGTGGTAATAGCAACCGTGAAACTCGAAGATTTGTCGAGTTTCCCGGCAGTACCCATCGACTTTATCGCCAGCCACAAGGGCCTCTGAACCCTTGGCGACGTGTTGAATGTTTATACCCCTACTGTGCTCCTCCCAGGCTAACCACCGGATGGCTATTTCGCTCTGATTTTCTCGCCAGCGATAGCCGTTCAGGTATTAGCCCTATGGTGTTTGGTTTGAGGTAATTCCTTCTAAAAATTTTATTGCACGCCCCTGGCAGAGTAATAGCCTCAGTAAATGGGTCTACAGCTCCTTCTCTTATCATTAATTCTCTAAATTTCAGGCAGCCCTTGCTAAAATATCCACATCCGAAACACAATATGCAATAAGTTCTTTTTGGAAATCAAACACGTAATTTTGATTAGTAAGTTCGGTGTGCCAGGCGATAAGTTTTTGTCGCTCATCCTTGCCGTCCAGAGTAGGGGTGTATTTTAGGTTGTCAGCGCCATAGTATTCAAGGGGTGGTAGAGGTCCCACGTAGTTCCAGTTCTCCTTCTTGTTGAAAAGGTGCGGGAAGTAGCCTTTCTTAGCGCCTTCCAAACCGAAGGCTTTTGGGAGTTTAGACAGAGGCATCGGGAAATAATTTAGGGAGTCAATGAACTTAACATTACCCACAGACATTAATAGAAGTTTTGTACCTTGAGTTATAAGTTCGGGTTTTAGGTCAGTGTTAGTCAGTATGTGGTTCAGGATAAATTGGTTGTCGTACAAACCACCGGCATGACCCACGACGAAAATTCTTTTAAAAATTTTACGCTGATTGAGCACGAACTCTGTAAATCTATCAACAGGTTCAGTCTTTAATACCTGCAGTCTGACACAACACGTTGGGCATATTACCATGTTTATACCAATGCAAGTATAGCAGCTCTGTTTGAATACACACAGGTAGGTTTGTGCAGCATCGAGCCATCAGGCAGAGCGTCTTCTTGTGTACTCTCCAGATCATAAAATATAAAGAGGGTATCGTCCATGGTGTATTTGCCGCTGTCTACCGGCATGAAGCAGTGGTGTGGTGTCGGTTTATGGTCGCGACACACCTTACAATATACTTGGCCACATATCTCGTACCTTTCACGGTTTTGAGACATTTACCACACCTCTTCACCTTATCACATACAGATAACTTTGCGCTCGGCTTCTTGTGATTATCGTAACATGTTTGACCTCTAAAACTACGGTTGCAATTTGCACACATAATCTTTCTATCTTGAGGACAGGCCGGAGATTGTTGACATGCTATGCTGCACAGGTACCTCCGCACCTGTGATCGTTTTTTGTGTTGAAGGGTGTGCTACAGGCCTCACAATAGTAGTTGCAGACGAAAGCTGACGTTAGGGATGTGATGACGTTGTAGTGTCCCTCGTGGTACAGCAAGTTGAGGTTGCCTTCTGCACCCCCTTGAATATCAGGTCCCTGCCTTTAGAACCATATTTATACACAACAATCTTGTAATTATTCAAATGCTGTTGAAATATTTGAAGTTCCCGGATGCCGCAGCCTTCTTCAGGTATAGTCACACCAGCACCCTGCATCAGTTCGAGAGCTCTCCGGGTCTGCAGCTTTCCGACGTCGCGTCGCACCTTTGCCTGGTCGGGGTCCTTGGTAACGCGTGCCATTGCGACCACTAGGGCGCGAGATAGGCACATGTTATTCATATTCTTAATGGTGATGATACCGTCGGGCCGTGCTGATTCGTTGTCATAGGTATTGTATGTGCCCCCTCTAACGCGCCCTTTACCGGCCGGCATCGTAACCGACGTGGCACTAAGGCAGAAGGTCTCGGTGTCGAGCCCCGTGGAGTTTGACTGATAAATGTTAGTGATGACGCTCCACACATTGTCGAATGTTATCTCGGAAGCGGGTTTAAGACTAACCCATCCTTCTCCTCGACTAAATTCTTTAGAACAAAAAGTAAATCCGACTTGATCCGTAGCCTCTGTATCAGTTACAGCACGCTCAACTATCTGTTCCGGAGCAGGCAAAAGTTTAAACTCTAAAGTTCTGCCCGTTAAATTGAATTTACGCACCTTCTTAATGGTGTCTTTGACAATTAAATATTTTTCAATTATTGAACAATAGAAACAATTTAAAACGTAGCGATACGAAAGATTTATACTCTCACGCCTTATCACTTAGGAAGTACAAGTGATAATGAGCAGCGTGACGGTGAGCTTATCTTTTATACCTTCAGGCACGTCACCACAGCTGCACACGTGACCACAGCTGCACGCGTCACCACTGCTGCACACGACACCATTGTTGTGCACGTCACCACCGTAGCACGCGTCACCGCTGCTGCACACGGCACCGTTGTTGCACACGTCACCACCGTAGCACGCGGCACGTCACCGCTGTTGCGCACGACACCACAGCGGCTGTATCTTCTACCCGGGCGTAATCAAATAGGAAAGTTTTGCACTCATTCAACCACAAGTAGTTTAAAACATTTTGCTATCAGCTACCTGTGAATACCTTTTTAGTTGCTGTCGTGTTGGGTATCAAAAGAGGCAATTTTTTCTAAACATAAGTAAGTGGGTCCCGCAAACATTTTTTCTTTGTTCGCGGGTTGGTGGCATGCTTGCCCTATATATGGTAGAAAGCACTCACTCTCTTTACTCTCGCTCGCTCTATTCACTTTGAAATTCTCTCTCGATAATCATCATCAAAATCATCAAAATTTGATATACAACAGGGTATCAATAAAACACATACATAAATTACAACTTTTTATTTACATCATTAAAATTTCAATTGGGACAGGTTTAAAATAAGATATTCTTGAACGGGTTCGAGCCTTGTACGCAACCTTGTGCAGCTCTCGGACAGCTTGTTGGCATGCTCTTCTAATTATAGTTCGGCAGGTTGGTTTTCCTGGACGTACCGCCGGGAGGCTCCTTTTACATCTTCGGCGTAATAGCTGCTAATTTCGGGGTTTTCTTGCACTCTATACATTAGGGCTTCATTATCGTGCCGGTGTTTGAATTCACGAAATATTGCTAGATTATGATACGGCTCTGAACTCTGAAGATATTCAGCAATTTCCAGATATATATGTACACCTGTTGTCTGTTACTGTGCAACAAACTGGGAGAAACCGCTCGTTTGTTGTTGATAATAATACAACAAACCCTTAGAGCTTTTATTTCACAGCCGGTGATACAATCTTTGACCCTCACCACCGACATAGTTTAAAGCAATATCCCGTGTTCTTATTAACGATGATAATAAAGACCAGTATTGGTCCTGGGTCTGTTTAAAACGGACACGTCTCACATTTTGGGGTTATCTAACAACTCGCACTACAACACTCGCACTCGCACTAACAACTAAACACTTTGATTGTCAGGCGAAGAATGTCGTGCGGGGGCGTAATTGTCTTTTAGTAAGCTGTTCACGCTACACATTACCATATTAGTTCCATTGCCCGTAAAGTATTTATATATACGGAATAATCCTGTCCTAAACGCACGGATATTTTTATTGCGTCGACTAAATCATTAGGATCAGTATTGTCATCCCAGGCAAGAACCGCGTTTTTTATATTATATTGATTCATAATGGGGCTTTCAGAGCGATAAATATATTTTCTGATAGGCTGCTGATATTTATTTATATCAAGAGACGTACTTTCAGACCAATATTTTCTATTGGTTTGTTCGCTGCGGCTGTTACCATCTTTCTGCGGGTTGTATTTTATGACATCGCTAAGGTTTCGTGCCCCATTGGTTTTTGTTTCGTATGGAATTTTATCATCTGGCCGATGAATGCTTTTGGTGTGAAAATTTAGGTTGTCTCTTCTTGTAAATTTCCTGCCACACAAATTGCAGGGGAATAAAACAGCTTTGTGTTTGATAGTGTGGCGACTAAGTGTACTTCTATGTGAGAAAGTTTGTGAGCAAACGTTGCATACATACATGTTTACGTTTTGAATAGCAAACGGTAAATGGATGTGTACTTGGAGCGTATACTCTTAAATACTTTTTGCTAACCATGGCTCAAAATAAGGCTAACTTCGACGTAAATAAGGCTAACCGTGACGTAAATACGACTAACTGTGACGTAAATAAGACTAACCGTGACGTAAATAAGGCTAACCGTGAATTAAATAAGGCTAACCGTGACGTAAATAAGGCTAACCGTAACGTAAATAAGGCTAACCGTGACGTAAAAGGCTAACCGTGATGTAAAAGGCTAACCGTGACGTAAATAAGGCTAACCGTGACGTAAATAAGGCTAACCGTCACGTATATAAGGCTAACCAAGACGTAAATAAGGCTAACCGCCACGCAAAATAAGGCTAACCATGGCTCAAAATAAGGCTAACCGTGACGTAAATAAGGCTAACCGCCACGTAAATAAGACTAACCGTGACGTCAATAAGTGCCACAGCTGGTCTGTAATAACATAAACCTTTATATTCGGCGCGCAATAGTTCGGCGCACAATCCTATATCCTACTCGCTAACATTTTATAACATTTAGTCTCTATTCTACATGTCGCGCGAATTTAACGTTCATATTTATGTTGACTCCAACATATTTGCCAGAGGAACATATTGAATTTTACTGACATTGTTATAGTGCAGCTCCAGTGAAAGTGTGGTATTTGTGAATTTTGTGGTGTCAGACAGGTACTTTTTTCTCAGCCCTTTTAGTGTAGAGAAGTGTGGCGGGGGCGCTCTGCTACAGATTGAGGTTTTTGGCTCTGCTCAGAACATATCTTATTTAGATCGCGTCGTGCTGGCCCCTGACCGAGCTCTTACAATCGTTGCTCTTGTATCAATATCCTAGGCGTTTGTTCTTACGCCTTTGAAACAACTATCAAAGTATCATTCTTCTAGATTGGTGTCGTGATAAATAGAACAATTTTTGTATTGCAGTATTTAAATTCCTCCAGCTCCCTATCAGCCTTTTGCAGCTTAAACTACCCACATAAATTTTTCTCATGGAGTGCCTCTTTTTAGATCCAAAGAGGGATCCTCCCCACACACACACACACAGACCATCTCCTAGACCTATTACCAAACTCACCTGCTGAATTAGTTCTAGAAGGTATGTGTGTGCTTACTAAAACTACTACCTCGACCTCTGGCAGCTCGTACACACACACACACACACACATACTGGGATTTTTTCTCACTAAATATTTCTCACAGGTTTTGCCTCCAATACACCTAAGGTATGGCTCTGAAGGTGTTCCACACCGTCACTAATGGTTATCGACCGCCCTGAAGTTAGCTCGCGCTGGCTGGGCTAAGGCCATACCCCGGTGATAATACAGATCAAATGCTTATCGCTGCTTACGGTTTAACACATAGTGGTAAGTTAATAATTTTTATTCGTATTTTTTATCAACGGTTGAGGCCAGAAGTTTTAATCAGCCGTCACAGTGCATTTCTAAATATGTTTTGTTACAGGTTTAAATCGACACCATCGAGTATTTTGGCAAGAAGCCCCTCGATTTTATCATCAGAACAACTCATTATTACTATTTAGGAGGATAATGATAGGATTTAAATATGAAGAAGGGTCTAATGTATAGTTAATTTTGACGTGGGTTGTGTTGAAGGATGTGTATCAATTGTAAGTTTTTGAATTGTTCTTTGCTTAGGCCAAGACCTATAGATTTAAGCCTCCAAAATATAAATGTGTAAATATTTTAAATCTGCGCTCTTTAAGACTGATCAGTACTCTTGATGTGAGTGTGTTGAGATCCAGTGATGTGGACTGTGGCATATGAGTACGATAGCTCAAGCGCTCGAGCCCTTCCTAATAATAGTTTTATACCACAACAAACATATTTTAACTTTTAACATTTGCATTTAATTTACAGTAATGATAATAATAAGGATTTCTTTGGTGTTTTTGTAAGAGGGGCGCGCGACCATGCGGCCTTAAGAAGAAAGCCGCATTTCACTGCGTCATTGCAATATAAGTGATACCTAAAGATGCGAAGACCCAAGTACTTAACACAATAGGTTCGTTTTGCGTACGCAAACTCTATACTATACCTCTTGGTAGTTCTCGCATCACAATCCGAACCAAACTAATCGTATGAGAATCCAATACAATAACGATGTAGAAACAAGTTCTACTACTTGACAGATGGGATGTACATAACACATACCTACGAGAAGTACCAAACTACTTTATATCCATCATCTGTAAACGCCTTATTTAAATAAGGAGTAAATAAGGAGGAGTAAAGTAGTAGCAGAGCGGTTTCGACCTTTTTATGATCTCGTCCGTCGTAACATAAGTGAGCATACCTATGAATTCGAAGACCCGAGTATTTGGTACAATACGTAAGCCTTGCCTACGCAAGCCCTAATAGCGCTATCTCTTATTAGTTCTCGCAACATATTCCAAATCCAACAACGGGGTGTAGGAAAAGAGTTCTACAGCTTAACAGATGGTTAATGTCAATAACAAACAACTACGAGTGTAGTAAGGATACCCTTATATCCCCTAAGACATTTACAGATGGTGAATATAAAGTAGTTCTATTCGTAGTTATGTGTTACTAATGTTTATTTTAAGAAATTTTGGTTTTACATAATACCAAAAACAATAAATATTTTTAGATAATTTAAGGTGCGGAAAACAAGTACACCAAAATTGTTTCGCTAAGTTTGTAATGAAGCACATTTTATTTTACAGTAAATATTACTACAGTTCCTGTGAATATTTATATTAATATTAAATTCCGCTATCAAACAAACGCCTGAAAATAACATCTCCAAGCAGAGTAGGTTTTAATACCAAAGCCGTTCTAAGCCGCGAACAGTCGAACACATCCGATTCCCCATCGCCGCTTTGGCTATGTATACCGTCTCGAGAAATCTAGAGTCAATCGATGCCCCACCGTACGCAAAACACGATTGTTGTTGTACCAGCCCGAGCTTCGTACCCCAGAAATCAAGCCGACAGTGGAATGAATGTTTACAAAGTGTCAAAAGTAATTGATACTTAAGATATTTTTAGTAGTTTGTCTACCTACCAGATATTATTCTAAGTCCCAAAAAATTGAAAAGTATAGATCGGCTAAGTTAAAAGACAATATATTTTGGGATAATTTTCTTAAGTGCCTGATTCCCACACTACGTTGGTCCAAGTCTGATTTTAGGTTCTGCGCAGGTATCAATAGTTCTCCCACCAGCCATTCTAATAGCTTTTACTAGCTGGTGAACAAGTTTACTGGTCTTCACCGACCGCCCGAACCAAGCAGACGTGCCCCGAGACTTGTGCAGAATTGATCTAGTTGTTTGTTACCCGCCGTAGATAACTTCGCTTAGCTTATTGCCACCCCGTATGTAAATTGGCCCCATCTATGCTCACTCCGTTTGCTTTTGCTTTTTATAACTACCCGAATTCTGATTAACTGTGTATATAGTAGATTTTAGGTGAATAAATGTGTTGAAGGTTTATTGGTGTATTATTATCTATTCTGCGAAGTCTAATTTTCCCTAAAGACTGCCTGGCGGACCGTATCTTCACTGGCTACCTGAGTAGTGGTGTTTCTGCACTATAAACAGGGACTGGCGGCCGAGGAAAAAATAAAGGACTAATAACTTGTCACATTAAAGCGAAAAGACAAAGTTTAGAATTTTCCAAAATCAGAAAATTTTAACAATCCCGCAGTTTCTCATTACAATTTGGTTCATTGTCCAAATAGACGCTATTCCCCACTGAATTAACAATTACATGTATGTAAAGATTTTTATAAGACTAAAAAGATTTAGTATGATGCCTATAGAAAAATATCTTCGACCAACAAAACAATGCATTAAAAAAACCATCCCAAGATTAATGCATCCTTAGCATAAAATACAAGACTCACATTAATAATATAGAGACCAGGAATATGACTGCATTATTGTCACTAACTTTAGCAACTATAAAAAGTCCTACATCAGAAGAACCAATGAAGAACCAAGTCTATTTTTCCAAATGGGAAACAAAAAGTTCTTGGCTGTTAAAATAGAATTTATTTGATAACTGGCTAATACTTTACAAATATGCACCTACACAGTCAATTAAAAAAAAAACTTTACTGATAACCACCTGGAGGGCTGGTTATCAGTAAGTACTCCCCACGTACGTGGGGTGAATAACTACTGAGTCCGGGAGTCGTATGCCCTGAATATACGTAATGAGCCAAAAATGATCGCCTTCTGCATTCTTTCGGCTAGAGGATATGCCGAATGTCAGCATGCCGCTGTGATCTTCTAATACGAAAGCAGTGTATTATTATTAGTTATTTTGTCGAGATCCAGGCGACCGGTTCCCTGGCTCCTTTTCTCAGGGTCGGCCGCTGGTGGTTAATAGTTGATATCCTCACGTCCGTGTTGTGAGCAACTACTGAGTCCGGGAATCGTGTGCCCTGAGTGAAGGTAATGAGCCCAGAATGACCGCCTTCTGCATTCTTCCGGCTAGAAGATCTGCCGAATTTAGGCATGACGGTATGATTTTCAGTTCCGAAAGCAGTGTATCTCTTGCTCCACCGAGGGCTCTTATTATCAGTATCACAAGGTTAACAGTTTGTTCTGGAGGGAGTCTGCGGAGTTCGAAGAGACGGTCTCGGTATTTCGTCCGTTTCTCCTCCTCTTTCAAGACAACGTCGTTCTAGGCAAGAGCCGAGAACTCGATGACAAACATTGTCTTGAGCTGGTGGTCGAGGCGGACTACATCAGGCTTATTGGCTCGAATCTGCCTGAGCGTGGGAAATGAGTAGTTCCAATAAATTCGGCACTTCTTAATTCCCACAACGGACTCAACATCCCCCGGAGGCAAAGGTCAGCCTTTCGGATAAGCCATAGTCTTCAAGGCTCTTATAGAAGACACCATACAATGGCTTATCCCTATGTAGCTGCAGAAGATTACGGCCTTCCGCAGCTTTAACTTGGGCTTTCAACTGAACGGGTCCCAGCTTGGTGACAGAGTCTGGGTTTCTCCATTCAGCGTCGAAGATGAGACCGAGTTCTTCAGCTGCTCTTCGTGCTGCCTTAAATAGAAATGCTCCGACCCCTGCACTTTCATGGTGCAGAGGAGGGGATCCGAACTCCTGATTACCTTGCAGGCTCCATCCAGCACCATTCTGCTGTGCAGACGCTCCAAACTCAAGAGTCCACGGCCTCCCCGATGTCTTGGGAACTACAACCGTGGAACGGACCACCTAGGATGCAAACTCCTATTGAGATGCATCATTTTGCGTATTCCTATGTGGAGTTGTCGCAGCTCTTCTTGTGTTTATTTCACTACTCCGAAGGAGTAGAGGAGGATCGGAAAGCCAAGCATGTTAGTAGCACTCACCTTATTCTTACCCGACAGTTCTAAAGATCAGATTATTATTATTATTATTATTATTATTATTATTATTATAACTATTATTATTAAATATTTTCTATTATATGCATATACCAAATAGAAAAGCAGTATGGACCTCTGTGTTTGATTTTCTAAACATTAGTAAATAGTAAAAAAGAATTTCTCAACAATCCCAGGGTGCTCAGTATGTTCTTTGATGAATGCCAATAAAGGTATGGCCTTTTTGTAGGGTCAAAACGCCTTTGATATATGCCGAGTAAGTTAAGTCCCCTTTTCATTGAATCATAATTCTCTTTGATATGTGCCGACTGCCATCTTTTAATAGGATCTAAATTCTCTTTAATATATGCCAACAAAACATATGTATGTATGTGATCAGGTCAATTTTCCTACGGTCTTCAAAATTTTCTCACGCTAAAATGTCCCGATACCTATTTAGTACACATATATTAAATTATAAAATTCGAATGTTATTTTGTTGAGATTTATATACTGTTAATTTTATATATTTAGCATAAGGAAGATATTCAGCAATAATTACGTCTAATACTGCTAGACAATTGATTACCACTTTTATGTTTTATGTTTTAATTTTACACTGCTTTACTATAAATTAGAAGATCTATTACTTCTCTTAATGGTAATGGTTCAGTGAATATTTGTGTACTGAATTTTCACTGTTATATAAATCAACTCTCTTCTACTACTCTACAGACTCCACTTTCACAGTTTCTTTTTTAATTTATGTGTACCTGAAAGTAATATATTCTGTTCTTAATGTGTATCTCCAGCAGCAGGAAAATAAATCGGTAAATAAATAATAAACATTTCAACCGGAGTAAAACTTTTATAAATGTGAAAGAGTAAATTGTGTTTCTATATTTTCTTATTGTCACACCATTTTTTATATTAGTTAGTCAGTGTATTTGCATAGCAATAAACTTACCTGCGTAACATTTGGTATTCCGCAAAGAAATGATATAATACATATAATTAATACTAAAACTTCATGACACATCAGTTTTTTTTTAATCCATGCAGGGAATCCATCTTGAATTGATGTCACAACCACTTCCACAATAGCAAACTAAAAATTATATAATTATTATAAGCAGCGGTGGAGACAGACTGGAATATTGGACTAGAATCC
Source organism: Pogonocherus hispidulus (assembly GCA_963924545.1). NCBI lineage: Eukaryota > Metazoa > Arthropoda > Insecta > Coleoptera > Cerambycidae > Pogonocherus > Pogonocherus hispidulus. The sequence goes on along the minus strand of OZ004696.1, from coordinate 33,153,446 downwards.
CCTTAAAGCCTTTGCATATATATCATATATATATACGGCAAAAGGTAGTCTTCACTGACAAGTTAAGAAAAGACCTGTATGTTTTTTTGGGAATGCAGTCAAAAGGGCTCAAAAAATTAAGAACATTATCTGTCGTTGCCAAGGTTTCGGAAATGTTTATTTCCTTTTTCAGGACATCTACAATGTAGTAAAAGATAATGTATAAAAATAAGTTATAAAAATTTTTTTATTTATTACTAATCTCAAATTACAAATTTGAGATTAGTAGCAAAACTTTGTAAAATTTAAACTTGTATCGTTAAATTGTGAAGAATTCTGTGTTTATCACAATGTAAAAGTAAATTATAAATTTGGCTAAGATTACTAATATCAGATTTGTTATTCAATACATTAGCAAATTCACTGATACGGACCATTACAAGAAATATCCTTTTACAATAATTTAGTTCGTTATTTAAAACTGTGACATCCTCAAAATTCATTTTATGCCCTGTGTTAATGACATATTCATGTTAATGACATATTATGACGCATTCGCAAAGTAATGCGACAAGTTCAAATAAAGGTCAAGGTGACATGGAAATAAATTGTACTAAACAAAATAAAAATACGCAAGGTTTGAGTTCAAATCAAGGTTCTTCGTTAAATGTATGGCATCTTTCTAAAAATCAAGTAAATGAAGGTCAAAATGTTGAAACAAATGTTCACAGGGAAAAAGAAGGAAGAATGGTGAAAATTCAGGTCAAAATTTCACTCCGGCATTAATTTCGAGAATTACTCACACTAACACAATAAAAACTCAAATTCTTTTGGCTACAGCTATTGTAGAAGTTTTCATCCCCAAGGGGAAGAAAATAGTGGTTCGGGCTTTGTTGGGCTCGGCAAGCCAAACAACTTTTATTACGTCAAAAAATTTTAAACAATTGAATCATCCAGGTTATAAACAAAGAATACAAATAGGTAGTATTGCAAATGGGTGTACCGAAGCAGATCGAGGTGTAGATCTGTTCATAAAATCGAGAATTAAACAAGGAATTCAGTTTAAGGCGTCTTGCGTGATTTTAGAAAAAATAACATGCCATTTGCCGCAAACGGTGATCGACACAACACATTTTGAGATTCGAGCAGGTATTAAATTAGCAGATCCAAATTATTACCTTCCATCTGAAATAGACATGCTCATAGGAGCGGATTTATATTTCGATTTGTTATTGCCAGGGTTAATAACATTAGGGAAAGGGTGTCCAGTTCTCCAAAATAGTAGTTTAGGATACTTAATCGCCGGTCAAGTGTCTATGGAAAATGTGGTTTCAAACCTATGTATTTCGCTATTTACTCAAATCGACGAGGTCGAGCAAATGTTACCTAAGTTTTGGCAGTTGGAAGAACTTCCGGAAAAAACAATGTTAACCCCTGAAGAGGTCTGCGCGGAAAATATTTTTAATTCAACTACGGTGCGATTAGAGACGGTGCATTTCAAGTCAATCTACCGATGTGGGATAGTAATGATTACACTCAACTCTGAAACTCCTACACAAGAGCTGCGCGGAGATTTTTCGCGTTAGAAAAAAGAATTATTAGGGAAAACGTTCATGAGTCATATAAAAAATTTATTGACGAATACATCGACAGAATCGACGCGTTTTAATATATATGGATATAATATTTAAATTATATGAATCTTGTAGATTGGTTTTTTGTGAATAATTTGTTTGTTGATTCATCAATGTAGTACACTTAATCTTAAAACATATTTAAGTTTATTATAATAAAATAAACGAAAAAATAAAATGATAAAACTTAATAATGAGTATGGCCTCCTCTGGTCCTCTGAACTTCAGCACATCGTCGCTGCATGCTGTTAGTTAGATTTCTGATAATATCCTGGGGAATCTGATTCCATTCGTCATGTAGTACCTCAATCAACTGAGCTGCATTATTTATAGGTAACCGGTGATACAAACGCCATTCAAGTATATCCCATAAATGCTCAATTGGATTGAGCTCTGGGCTATTCGCTGGCCATATTTATCTTTCAATACCCTCGTCATCTAAATATTGAGTACATAACAATTCGCGCCGTATGAGCTGGAGCATTTATCCTGCTGAAGTTTAAAATCGGCACCTTGATTTGCGAAGAAGGAAGAACATGGGGTCTAAGGACATTTTGTATGTATCTTTCTGCCGTAAGTGAACTATGTTCTATTAAAACCAGATTAGTGCGGTGATTTACACTTATGTCTCCCCACACCATTACAGAACCACCTCCAAAACGTAATGTTTCTTGAACCGTTTGGTCTATGTACCTCTCACCAGTTCTTCGCCCTGACCCTAGCAACGCAAAGGATTTTGGCTATATCTCCGAAACGGCTAAACGCTGTTGACATTCTGAAATGTTGACAGCTGAAATGTTGACATTCGGCAAACAACCTCAGTGGAGGATAGCCTACGGTCATCGCGAAATTAGAAGAGTCTGGACGCTGGAAACGATGGTAATATGAAAATTTGATATTTTCAAAATATCAACCTCCTTCATCCCCCGCTCTCGCTCGGTGGTGGCGTCTAGAGTTGAAATTTTACACTCCACAGAGACTGTATACCAAATCCCAGTGTTCTGTGTTTACTAGTTTCCGAGATATGGGCTCCGCTACCCCTTCCACCTCGGAGGTGACAGCAGGCCTTGAAATTTTTATATGTGGGCCTGTGTAAAAAGGATGCTGGAAACAATGGTAACATGAAAGTTGGAATATTTCAAAAATTTCAACACTTCTCTTTCCCCGCTTTCCCACGGGGGTGGCGCCGGGGATTGAAAATTTTCAGGATCATAGGCCATCCTGTAGAGAGACTGAATACCAAATTTCAATATACTTTGTTTTGTAGTTTCAAAAATATGGCCGAAATTCTCTCAAACGAACTTATCCTTTCCCTATTTTAACTTAAGAGTCCATTCACTAGGTCGAAAAAAGCCCTAAATCGGCGTTCGTCTCGTGTCTAATTATAAAAAAACTATGAAAGATAGCGACTTTCAGTAAAAAAGTATTGAAAGATAAGACTTTAATCTAAGTCCCTATAGTAATAATTTTTGGTATTTCTTTTTATTTTTAAAATTCCAGGCAAACAATCTTGTACTAAAATAGCGTATTTTCAAAAATTATTTTCTCTAAAATATATTTATTAAACAAAAATTTGCTACTATAGGGATCCAGTTTATCTTTTGATCTTTCCGGTGATTTATAATTTATAACACTAAAAAGAAATTTTGTTGCAATTATAAGACAAGTCCGGTACCCTTGCAATGAGGGCTAACTTTATTTCCATGTGCCTTTTTCCTTCGGCTTTACGTGCACCTCCTAAATCTTAATAATTCGATAGTGGGAATATATAAGTCTCCACCCATCGGGCACCCATCCTCTCAATCCGACCCAGCATTCATGCCTGTCAAAACTAAAGAGAATGGACCCTTAGGTAATCTGAAGCTACATAGTTTAATGTTTTCTCAAATTTAAAACTACGTACTTTTATATACCAAGGTTTTCTTCTTAAGAAATGTTCTTTCTTATGATATAATGTGGACTCGTTCTATCAAGAATATATCTTATTGCAAATAAAATTAATAGTTTTTTATTTTATTCGCAATTAGATAATATATTGTAAATATCTATCTATCCATGCGGAGAGCTAGTAAGCCGTCGCCTTCTTTTAGGGCGGTATCGAGATTATCTCTAGTTGTCTTACAGTGGAGACTAAATTTAAATTAACGGACTTATTAAAAATCAAATCAATTTGCAAAGCAATTTCTTTCAGACAATAAGGTATTAATGAATAAAATTTGTTGCTAACAATTAATTAATTGTTACACTACTTACTTGACTATTTAGTGCTAAACATATTAGCATGAAAAAGAAGAACACCGCCCATACTTGTGATGCTGGCATTTTAGCCATTGCTTGGGGATATACCACGAAGATTAGACCTGGCCCTAAAAGAGTTAATATATTAATAATTATTGTTATTTGAAAGAAGACGTTTACAACAATAAATAGACTAAAATTATTATAGATAAAATATATTATATACTAAAATATTATAAAATTACAAATGTATAGACTAAATTATCTTAACATTTTTATAGCGAACAATAATTAATATTTTATTTCTTAAAATAAACACTAGGAGGTATATGTTTTGCTTTATCCTTGTCTTTGAAAACCTCTGCAGCTAAACATGCTAAACATTTTGTACTTGGTAAAAGGGCTTCTCCTTGACATTTTGTACATTTATATTTTGGTGGAACGGGCATCTTGCAGCTACTGAGCTGTTAATATACTTATTTCTTTATATTTCTTTCTAATATATTTATTTCTTTTATGCTACATTATTACTAGAAATCCAACTATTATGCTTGTTGCTGAAGCCCAACCATTTAACAAAGACTTTATCTTTTCTACGTTTTAAAATTTTTTCAACCAAGTAGACCCCCGAATATTTAACTTTTTGTAATTGTTCTTGATAGAAACCACCCTGAATATGTTGTTTATTGGTGTCTTGTAATAGATATGTCACAGGATTAGTTAGTTTTACTTGTTTAATAATAAAAATTTCAATGTCCAATTAGCCAGATATTTTTTATCAAATACCCCTCTTACTTTGGATATTCGAACATGATCTCCAACTTGAAATTTTACGTTTTTAGGTAAAATTTTTATATGATTGTATACTGTCTTTAAAAGTCTTTTCTCATTCTTTTCCGACACATCTATTAGTTTCATCTTAATTGTGTGATGCTTTGTATTATTATATTCTTCAACTACTATAGGTAACAATTCTATCCACCTATAATGTCCGTTGATATTAAATTCCTTCCACATCATATTTTTTAACGTTCGGTTAACTCTTTCCACAATTGACGCCTTTTTTTCACTAAATACACTATAATGGTTTATATTATACTTTTTCATTAGTTCCTTAAAGTATTTATTGTAATATTCAGTCCCGTTATCAGTTTGCAGATTTTTTATTATTTCAGTCCTTAAAACGTTCTCCATTGTCTTACTTACTTCTTGTCCAGTTTTTTTTTTTTAGGGGAAAAGCCCAAGAAACTTTGAAAAATAATTAATTACAACTAATATATATCTATATCCTTTATTTTCTTTGGAAAATTGTTGCATTTCCACAAGGTCAGCTTGAAACAAATCATTTAAAGATTTTAGTATAACCCTTCGCCTTTTAAAGTTAATTCTAGCAGGTTTGTGTAATTCCTCAACAACTTGTTTTTTAATATCAGTTGCAAATTTAGTTTTAGATGACATAATAGATAATTTATTCAATAATATTTGCTTCACGTAGTTCTTCTATTATAGAATTAATTTCATTTATATGTCCAGTATGTCCAGCCTCTTGAGAGGCAAGCAATAGACGTAATCTCTCCACTAATTCGTTGAGATTATCCCTGTGTACATAGTCTATTTTATTTTCTGTTGATTCCATTAACATTCCATGACCGGTGGTGGTCACCATAGGAGCTATTTATATTTCGCTAACTTGCTACCAGCGATTTGTTTCGAAGACTGGTAGTGACGTCTGTGAGCATTTGTTTCGAGAATAATTTCTTTATACATTTTTGCATCATTATCAGAGAAATCTTTTGGAAGTTTTTTAAAGAGTAATTCATATAAACCTGCAGTACCTTTATATTTTTTATTTTTCACTATAATATCTGAACCATCTATTTTTAATTCAGAATCACCTATATAAAATTTTTCTAAGGTTGGATTATGTCTAATACCATATTTATGATCGAATTCACCATTGTCATTAGTAGCAATCATCTCACGTACGTATTTTCTAGGTAATTCATCATATTGATTTAAATAATCTGTAACTGATTCTTGAAACATTTGTTCTTGTCATTTATTAAAGGTTCATCATCCTCATCAGAATCAATGTGTTCTACCAGTTTTCGTTTCAAATTACCTCGTGGTAAATTTGACACATTTCTTTTAAATGTAGAGGTTTTTGGTGTAGATGCACTAGGTAGTATATCATAATCCATTTTATATTCACCTTTTATTTTTTTCGTTTTAGACATTTTTTTCTCTCTCCTTTCTTGCTTCTCCTGCTGATCAGAATCATCATCATCATCTTTTACTTTTGTTAAATAATGGTGATAATTTTTTGTTTCTAGTTTATTTTCAATATTTCGTAGATGATTTGTTATAGGGGAAAATACACTGCTTTGTTGAAGTTCATTTAATTTTAATAATTCTAGTTTTTGTTTGATAATATTACGTTTAGCTATAAGTTCTTTTTTTAATTTTTTATCCATAACACTTTAGTTTCTTGAACAGGTTTTAACTGGTTTTGAAAAGATTTTAGCAGGTGGTTTAACAGACCTGTTCTAGATTTTATCATAAACTGATTTATTTTCTACAGAATTTATCATTTTATCAGAAATAGTATCAGGACTTATAAAGTCATGAAATCCAATGCTATATCCTCCTTTGTTAACATCAAAATCTTTGAAAATAGTCAAAAATCCATAGGGATGTTTCCAGCATAGTGAACAAATATATTTAAATTTTGGAAAACTCATATCTGAACTCTTTATAGGACCTAATAATATATCTCTTAGGTACACATATTTATCTTGATTCAAAGATTTTGAATAGACATATACGTTTTCAAATTTCAATCCATTTTCATGTTCTAATAAGGTGATTATTACATTGGTTTTACCACAATTTGATGGGCCAGTAATTATGCATCTTACTGTGTTAGGTAATAAAACGCTATGTTTCGTTTGTGGTTTTTTTCGAAACAGTAAATCATGGTTGTCAACTTGAAGCTTAACTTTTTGCCTGTTTATCTTCACTTCATTTTTGTGTTTTTTCACCCTCATAGTTTTTTCATTTCATATTACTATCACAACTATCATTTGAAAAATAAGTATAAAATTAGTGTTACAAACTATTTATATTCAGTCAATGTATAACCTTAAAATGAAATACTATCTGGGGAATATTAAATCTGGACGAGGTCTCATAAATTCGGCAATAAATAAATTACCCTTTGAACTTCATATTCCATCATACAACTTTTGTGGTCCGGGTACAAAATTGGAGAAGAGGTTAGCACGAGGTGATAAGGGCATAAACGCATTAGATGACGCATGCAAGGAACATCACATTTTGGCGCAAAATGCTTTGAGTAGATTTAAAGCAAAAGATGCATCTTGAAGGAGAAATTGGCAGCACTAAGAGTTGCTGGGGCTATGAAAGCTAAAGTAAAACTTGGTATGGGATATGATAATAGAGAAAACTCAAACATTATGAATAATTGTGTAAGATCAATGGAAAAAGTTATGAAATCGACTGAAAAATCTTTAGAAAATATTAACGTGTGTCTACAACAATTTCAACAAACAAAACGAAAACCAAATAAAACAAAAAGAATAAAAAGAGATAAATATTTAACCAGTAGTAGTAGAATTGAAAATTTGGATACACTTTCACATTTTAATACACAGCAGCCTTCATTGTTATATAGCAAGATGGAATCTAATTACAAACATAATGATAATAACGATAACAGAAGCACCAGCAACAACAACAACATTAAAATTTCTAGAAAAAGAAAAGTAGATGTTGAAAATAAAAGAGCACGTATAACAAATATCAGAAGAAAACGAAATATTACTGTAGTGAGAAAGAAAAAGTTGAATAAAAAGAAAATAATGACGATGCTGATGAAGGGAAAAAAGAGAAAATTAAATATTGAAGAAGGTGATGATAGTCCTTTAAACAAAGTACGTAAGCTGTTGATTAAACCTTTTAGAAAGAGAAAATTAAATAATATTAAAGGTGATATAGATTCTAGATAATATAGGCCTTCTTGAAAAAAGGTCAAAATTAAATCATTATGAACCTCTACCGCAGCACCGAAAACGTAAAAGTAATTCGATGGTAAAGATAATTTTAATGAAAAAATACCAAAGTCATATCATTATGAGACTCTACCGCTGCACCGAAAACGTAAAAGTAATGACGATGGTGAAGATAATTTTAAGGAAAAAATACCAAAGTTAAATCATTATGAGACTCTACCGATGCATCGAAAACGTAAATATATCAATGGTAAAGATAACTTGCAGCTGGAACCAGTCATCAAAAAACCTAAAATTATTTAAATAGTAATATTTACCAGTAATAACTTCAGTTCTAAAAAGACGTTAAACAGTAAATATCTAAAAGAAAAATGTGTAGAACCAGAAGGAAAACAAAATGCAACAGAAGAAAAAAGGGAAAAAGAAATTTCAAAAGTGTAGCTTTAAAAGATGCAATTAAACAAATTGGAAAAAGTATAGACCGTCATAAACCTAAAACTATGGCTGGTGCAATTTTAGTGGCTATGAAGACATCAAAAAAGACTAAGAAAAAGATCAGACCTTCTCCTCGTATTGTAAACATACCGAAAAGAGGGGGGATATTACCCTTAATACCGATATTTGCTGGACTTAGCGCCTTAGGTGCTTTAAGTGGAGGTGCTGCTAGTATTGCAAAGGCTGTAAATGATGCTAGGGAAGCCAAACAACAATTAGATGAATCTCAACGGCATAATAAAAGAATAGAAGCTACAGCTATGGGTAAAGGTGTCTACTTGAAACCTTATAAAAGTGGTTTGGGGCTTTTTTTAGGCCCACCTCATCAAATTTCAAACAGCTTCCACTAACACTTCCTCGTCGACCTTTAACAAATATCGATATTGATCAAATTGCTAAATCATTGAAAATTCCCCATTTCAGAGGTGTATTTATGAGAAATAAATTACCTCGAAAAATACATGTATATGAAAGCGGAGTAATCAACTTGGATGATAGTGACGGCCCTGGAACACATTGGACTGCTTATAAAAAATATGAAGATCACATAATTTATTTCGATAGTTTTGGAAATCTTCGCCCTCCTACAGAAACAATAAAATATTTTAATTCAAATGACTCAGGATATTTACACTTTACCATCACAAAGTTTTCTATACATTGAAGGAAAACTGTTGGATCAAACCGGAGCACCCAGTCCAACTTTAAGTTTCATTAACTGTGGAATCCCCTTCCTGTTTGATGAAATTCGATATGAATTAGGAGGAGTTGTCATAGATCGTGTTCGAAATCCAGGTATAACTACATTAATGAAGGGGTATGTTTCCTTTACCGCAAATGAAACTTCAAAACTTAATAATTCAGGATGGGATCACCTACAGAATCCGAAAATAGTAGATGCAAATGGAAATTTTTCTGTATGCTTACCTTTAAGAATGATTTTTGGGTTTGCTGAAGATTTCAATAAAATTATAATTAATACACGACAGGAATTGATATTAATAAGGAGTACCTCTGATGTGAATGCTATTCACATCAGAGGTACATCACATACAAACAAGGTAGATGACCCTAAAATAGTATTACAACCCCTAAAATAGTATTACAAAAAATATTATGGAAAGTTCCACATGTATCTGTGTCTGATAAGGAAAAATTACGATTACTAAAATACTTTGAAGCCGGTATAGATCTTGATATACCTTTTAGACGTTGGGAGTTACAATAGTATCCTCTACTGCAAGAAACAATGACACATTCATGGCCAGTAAAAACCAGTGCTCAATTGGAAAAACCTCGATACATTATCTTTGGATTTCAAACTAATAGAAAAAATACACCAGGAAGATTTATGAGTCAGTTTGATCACTGTAACTTAACGAATATTTCAGTTTACTTAAATTCTGAAGTTTGTCCCTATGACAACTTAAATACCAATTTTGATTACAAACAGTGGACTATTTTATATGAAATGTACACGCAGTTCCAACATTCATATTATTATAAAAATCAAAGCGAACGTTGTTTATCACCAGATACATATCTACAGCTGGCTCCACTCGTTGTTATCGATTGCAGTCATCAAAATGATAATGATGTAATAAAGGGGGGTGCAGTGGATATATAAGAATTATATTTGAGACCAACAAGAATATACCAGCCAACACATCCGCATACTGTTTAATACTACATGACCATATGGTGAAGTACAATCCTCTGGGTAGTGTTGTTAGAATCGTTTAAAAGAACAATAATGTTTGTTGTTGACTTTCAAGGATTCCAATATAAAAACAGTGATTTTTATATTAGAGAAATAGCTATTTTAAACATGACAAATGATTGCATGGTACATAAAACAATACAACTACATACAATACGACTACCATGTATTTCCTTTTTCGATCCAGATTTTCAAAATCATGTTACTTGGACTACAGGAAATATACATGGACTAAGTTGGGGCGATGAATTTCAACAGTTCGACTCTATTCCACACTTGGAAGATATTAGTGATTTTATAAAAAAATATAGTAGGTGATAAAGATGTTATAGTTAAAGGACTGAAAAAAAAAACTGTATTAAGTAAATTTATTTCCAACAAAACAATTAATACGGATGAACTTGGTTGTCCAAATTTAAAAACGTTAAGAAAACAAGTTTATAACCCTTTACCTTGTAATTGTAATATTAAAACTTATCATTGTAAAAATCATTCTTTTAACGATCTAACTTGTGCTTATGAAAATGTTATTTTATTAAATATATGGTATAAATGGAACAATATTAATTAATAAAGCTATTTAAAAAATGTATTATATTTTATTTGAAAACTATTATCACGTAATACTTAGAAGAATATAACGCAATTGGTAATATAGAGGCACTTGCTTTGCATGCTTGTGGTTCCAGGATCGAGACCTGATGTTGACAATTTTTTCCTGTAAATAAAAAATAGGTGGAGGGGATACTTGAAAATATATAAAAAGTGTTGCTTCCTTGGGATATTCATATATAGACAAACATTAGCTTGCTAAACAACAAAAACAACTATAAACATGTTTTTACTACTCAATTCACTTTTATGCGTAGTAAGTTGCAGTGTCTCCAGAACATTGTATATACGAGATGATATAGATATAGGGAATTACAATTTTCCAATTGAAATAGATATAGGGAATTACAATTTTCCAATTGAAATAAATTTGACCATCAATAACCCCACTTATTTACGAAATGCTATAAAAGTTGAAAATTATACTATTCCAATAGAAAATGGAATTTTGTATTTGTTTGAAAAATCTGAAGAGAATCTGGTCTTGCAAGAGTATCCCGCAGTGTATTTCCCTGCTACTTCAGAAAATGTATTGAAAGAATTTGCTGTTAATACTACAGTGAAAAATTTAAACGACCAAGTGATTGGTTTTATAGTGGGACATGATGTGTATTATTATCCCATAGTGCAAGAAGACACACTAAGATGTACTGTGGAAGATATAATTTAGATTCGTTACTTCAAAATAGCACATCCATTACTTTTCATGATTTGCAATTTAGTCAGCAAGATTTCACACAAAACTTTATAGAGCTTTGAAGTAGAGAAAAGATATGTTTCATATATGTATAGAAATATATTGAGAATATTGTAAAATAATAAAAAGAAACTGAATTATATTCAAATCATACATGTAAATTGAATAAAAGTGATCTATTATAATTAAAGAAACAGTAATATGTAATATATTTTTATGGAATCAATGTTTTTGTTTTCTTTTACACCTCATAAATATCAATTGCAATACGAATAAGTTGATCATTATAATAATTCGCTTGTTCTGCAATGGATGTTAAAGAATTTTTAAAAAAATACGGTCAGATAATACTGAGGGAAGCTTCTTCATTATCAAACCTAAATAGAAAAATTTGCTCATGTTAAAATGAGAGATTCTATATATGGGAATCATTATGTTACCTGTCCCTGGTCATCTGATATACCATTAAGTGGACCTGATACATGTGAATGTACTTCCAAAGCATTTCTCGATGAAAAAATAAGAAAGAAGATTTATAGCTATTTAAGAATGTTTTGTAAGGATGAGAATTAAATATATATTGTATAGTACAACAGTAAATTAATTAAACAACTTGTCCTAAATACCTCATTGTTTATTATTTGAGATCCTAAATTATAGAAGTTACATACATCTTATTTTATAAAAATCAATTACGCCATTTATTAAATAAAACCGAGAATAACAAAATAACAAAGTTCTGAAATTGTATGATATAAGTATTTTGCACTAGTAACTAATTTATACCTACTAGTATTGATATCTGAATTTGATAGATCATTCATATCATATCTACATCGTTAATATACACATATACCTACCATATCTAGGAAGTCTGCATAAAAGTTTGTAGTTGTGTTATGTATTTTTTATTGATTTTACGGTTTAATGTTTACCTGTAAAATGTTTTGTTATGTATACGTTATGTATACATATATACAATACATGTATTTTAAACTGTTATAGTAAAATTATACTCTTAAGCATCATGAAATGCAATACTTAACAGTAATCATATCAAAATTTCGCTGCTTTCTGGACGCCAGATGACGTAACCTAAAACTAACCAATAGATTTTTTTTTCGAAATTGAGGTAACCTACTTGTTTAGGGATCTTGGATCGGCATAGCTTTTCACCAACTAAGTGACAGTCCAAGATGGTGGCTGGCAGGTAATATTATTACTATAATTTCGAATTTGTCTTGGGTTGACGATCTAGTGAAGAGAAATGGATTAATAAAAGTAGGTGACGCTAAGCAACTAGAATTATTATCCTATTACGGATTGTGCTGAACGGAGGTGTCACTTATTGGCGTAGTGGTTAATTGCAATATGCCCGTTCCAGTCAAATATAAGTGTATCAAATGTGGAGGAGATTGCGACCTACCAAACAGAAAATGTTTCCCATGTGAAGCTCAGGATTTTTTTGAGTATGCAGATAAATCGAAACATATACCCTAGCTCTTACTTTGACAAAAAGTGATTCAAAGTATGTTGCAGTTAATACTTTGTTGATTTAATTGAGGAATATCTAAGTAGTGCGTCTTACTATATCAAAATTTAATAATTTCTTTATTATATAAAAAACTGATAAACAAGTGTTTTTAAAATATTTTATTAGATATAATATATATTATTATTTTATTAGATATTATATATATATTACAAACAATAAAATTATTTAAGTTATTGTTGTTGTTGCTGATGGTTATGCAACCAATCATCTACTGGATCAATCCAATCATGATCATGAAGCCTCCATTCTTCATCATTGTTACTGTTGTTGTTGCTGCTATTGTTTCTATTGTTGTTGCTGTTGCTGTTGTTGCTGCTGTTGCAGCCGTTACCGCTGCCGCTGTTACTTGTCCATGTGTAATATTGCCTCTGTGTTTGTTCGTTTTGTAGACGGAGACTCCGTCTACATTTTACTAGATGATTTGCCATGCGATGGATCAACACGCGGTGAAACGGTACCAATGGGCAAGTTCTAAATTCTGTGACAATAGATAAGTATATGTAAATTAAAAGTCAAATTAAAAAATTAACCATCACTTACCACTGTGCTCCATATTAGCAGAAATATGAAAGTTTCAAGTTATGATATTGTTTTAGTGTCAAAACAATGATACATTTATCTGTTTTGTTCAGACTTATATATGCTAACAGCTGGAAATTAGTAACCCTTTCATTATCCTCCATGTAGGAGGAGTAAACATAAGAAGAGGGAGGCTGCTCTGGAAGGAGAAGTATGGGTGGGAATTATATATGCGGTATATATATCAGACTTATTTGAACAATCAGTTAAATAAAACATTAATTTACAATCAACATGGATCTACAAAAGTTGAACAAAGAAACATCTTTTAAAGAATTGAAGAACCTGAAAGAGTTGGAAATAAATCGAAGATATAAAATAGTGAAGTTGAGGTTTAGAGGCTGAAGATTTTATAATGTACTTTGAAAAAGAAGGTATTGACAAATTCAACGATGGGCTAAGAAGTCAACCTGTATATCTGATTAGTAAGGGAAAAGTTGGGATGACAACGAACGTTATATTTACCGAGGGAGATGCATTATAATTGTGTTGAAAGAAATAAAAATATTTGTATCGAATGAAATTTTTTTTATTCTACCTCATGTACAGTATAAAAATAAATCCTTGATTATCATGTCTTCTACTCCAAATAAATGATACAGTGACTATTTTGTCTTCGAAGTAATGAAACTTGAACACCCTTAAGAATTTATTACAATAATTGGTAAATAATGTTAGGTAAAAATTTTTTCCACTTAATCTAACATTGTACAAAAATATTCTTGATATTTTGTATCAATGTTTTTGTGTTCAAATTTAAAAAAACTTCCATACTTTGTTATTATAAATGTTCAAATTATTATATATATATATTTTTGTAATTAAATGAATCATTCATGGTTGACTTCAGCTTGGCGCCCAAAAAATCATACTATTTCTAGAAATATGGCTTCCGAGTAATAGTAGAGAAATAGTTATTAATTTAATTACTATGTACGAAACACGAACAAGCTACCGGGCATGGTAAATATAATTTGCAAGAAAATTTTAGTGTTAAAATATTCGTGTAACAATATACTACTATAATGTCTGTAACTAACAATCTGGTTTTCTGCCTTTTGTTATTTTGCAGGTGGTGTAATCCCAAAAGAAACAAACTATGAATATACTACTATTTTACTTTTAATCAAAAACTAAATAATGACAAATTACTATCTCATGAATGCTCAAAGTTTTTTATATTTTTGTGTTACCTAAAATTTAATAATCTGATTGACTAGCTTGATGTTCAACAACATACCTACTATTTGTATCAATATGGTTTCCCAGAGATATACAATAATTATTATTTTATTTAAGTTTTCTAAGTATAAAAATTTATGCTTTGATTACTACATATTTTCAAAATTTTTGTAAATATCTTTTTTACAATATTATACGACGGCCTCGTATCTTCGTAGCGATGCCATTGCGGCGACCTTTCTTGCTTCTATATTAGGTTCGCGTTCTTCGAGAACCCTCAGTTGCTCCCTGAGACCCTCCTTTTGCCGCCGAATGGATTTTTCCTCGCCCTTCAGCGAGGATAAGAGGTCCCGTGCATTTTGAATTTCCTCTTGATTGAATTCAAATCCCCTTGAACTCGCAAGTACCATTTTTCACTTCGGGCTTCTTCAACACCCCGCCACCGCTTCTCTTCATCCATTATGGCAACCAAATCCTCATCTTCAGCAGCGGAGGCGGACGAAGTAGAAGCCTGCGAAGGCGATGGCGACGGCAACCTCATGCTTTTAAGGGCCACCATGTTCTTTCCTCTGCAACAAAAAATAAACGATATTAATTTTAAAAAAATCAGTGTTGCTTTTTAGATTTTTTTAAAAATTCATTGTACAATATTTACCCAGAATGAATTCTTTTCCCATTTTCCTGTGGATTCGAGAATGGAGAATTGACGAAGTCGTCCTCGTCATTCGCCACCACCAAGCGCATCCTTTTTGACGCTCTATCCGGGGACGAACCTTTCTCCTTTGATGTACTTGGTGCATCCTCCACTTCTCTAATTGCCTCAATGGCAAGGTTTAACTCTTCCGTTGTTCTACATGAAAAGAAAATATTATTAAAAACAACAAAATTATTAAGATATTAAAAATCATTATTAAAATAAGGATAGGAAATAAAAAACTTACGTTTCGTTAACAATATCCTCGATTGTTAATTCTTCTTCTTCTCTCAACTCGCGAATTGCATCTAATGATAAAGACATGTTGTTAGTTCAGTTAAAAAAGGTACTACACAAACACTTGAAAATAAAGTTGTCTTGACGGTAATTCGTATAAGACTAAATGTATTCAACGAAGGTAGTGTACTTTTATAATCATATTCTTGCAACCTGCAGATTCCAGAGCAATATGAGCATCCGGTGAATTCCCTTGAACTGTATAGGTCACTTAACTCTAGGTGTTGGATAAAATAACTTATTTCTGAGTGTGCGGATGAAATTTGACACCATTTTCTGCTGGGTTAGCAAAAAATGTAATATGACACCTTATTTTGTAATTAGACACCATTTCCTACTGTGTTAGCGAAAAATGTAATTTGACACCCGTTTTGAAATTTGAGACCCCGATATGAAATCGGACACCTTGTTTTGTAATTTGACACCTTGTTTTGTAATTTGACACCTCTATATGAAATTTGACTCCTACGTGTTGTAATCTGATACCTTATTTAGAAATGTGACACCAACGTACTGTAATCTGACACCTTATTTTGAAATTTGACACCAACGTGCTGTAATCTGACTCCTTATTTTGAAATTAGACACAAACGTGATGTAATCTGACACCTTATTTTGAAATTTGACACCAACGTGTTTTTTTTGCATTTTTGGAAAACATACATTTTTCACCCCTAGCCCTTGAAATCCTTGGTGTCTGACGATGAAGTTTCTATAAACTTTTTTTCTCTACTCAACCTCTACTATGACTTGCTAAAGTTTGAGAAAAATTCAACGATTGGTTTCATTTTTGCATTTCAGAATTTTTTTCCAAAATGTTCAAATTTTAGGCATAGATAGGATCTCCGTTGGGGGTTTTATTTCGACATAAACTGATACATGATCAATTAGGGAATGTTAAATCATGTCGAATTTTTCTATACTTCTCGAAAAAATATGTGAACTTTAGGTATCACCTTATTACAATTTTCGGAAAATAGCATTGGACAAATCCAGCAAATCTATGTAACTTTATACTATATTATAGATGCTTTTATTTCATACCAAAAAAAAAATTCAAAAAAAATTTCCAAATCCAAAATAAAAATTTTTTTCGAGTCACCCCATTTTTGGCCACGAATTCTGAAAGAGCACCCTCAAAAACATAAAAATCCACATTTTCACATTTTCAACATTTCTAAGTATATAACTTTCACATTTTCAATTTTTTTTCAATCGTTTCTTAAATGAAGCGAACAATTTTTTTATCATAATATCTTATGTGTATGTAAAGTTTTCCACCAAGATCTGTTCTATAATGCATAATGTTTCACAAATTGCTAATTCTCCTACCATAATTATTAGAACCGCTGACATACTACCATTTGAAAAGTATATAAGCCATGTCCTACCGTTTGTAACCATGTTGCAGATATTAGTATCTCAAATAAACCATTATTTTTTACAATTAAACTTTGAAAATATAACTTTTGTTAACATGGTTGTTTCCCAGTACGTGGTTGACATTCAATGTTTTAAAATTAGTAATAATAGAGTGTGTCAAATTCAAGATCAGTGGGCTGTGAAGGAACTGGGAATATATAACGGAAGAATTTCATACCATTACTTATTTAAACCACCTTTTCCATTGCACCATTTATCAGAGGCCCTACAAAAGGAGGCAAATTGGGTGATGAAACGTCATCATGGTCTTCCATGGAACGAAGGTTTGGAATCCTTGAAAGATCTACCAATTATTCTGCAGGGTGCAACAAGATCAGCAGACATTATTTATGTCAAAGGGCTGGAGAAGGCCATGTTCCTGAGAAAGTACGAGAACAAACCGGTTGTGGAGTTTCTGGAAATCCCAAATTATGCCGGCAGGTTCCTGAATGTTGGCACCATCGATTGGACCACTGCGCATGTGCGTTGGCTGATGCATATAGCCTGTATGATTTTTATTTAAGAATGAAATAACAATATATTTTTGAATTTTATTATTTTAGCATAACCTGTGTAATTGTTATTTATAATCAAAATAAAAAATTAATTTTTATATTTTTGGGTTTTATTAATTTCCCTGTAATATAGTGTTGCAAGGCTATAGTTAAAAACATATCTTGTAGTAGGTAGAAATCCTCCTGTTTTAGGTATTGGTATTACTCGAGTGGCTTTAATATGTTTCTTCTTCTTAACTTTATTCACAGCTTTTAATGAACTTTAATGGCATCTTTCATATCCTTCACATTTTTACCTTTAAGCGCCACTCGTGCTTGCTTTTTTACGTCTTTAATTGGTAATGATCCACCCATCTTTCTAGATTTTCCTTTACTTTTCTTTTTGCTTTACTAGCATTACTTTGTCTTTTCTTAGTTTTTTCGTTACCACATCCCATTCCTAATTTAACTTTAGCTTTCATTGCTGTTTCCACAGCTAAAACTGCTGCCTTTTCTCCTATGGATGCGTTTGGTGATTTAAGTCTGTCCACCGCCTTCTCGCCTAAAATTTGATCTGCCTTATGGCGTTGTTCCAAGTCTTTCTCTCTGCCATAAGCCACGTCGTGTTCTTTAGAAGCTTCGTCTAGAGTCTAGATCATTAATACCCATATCTCCTCTTGCTAAGCTCTTCGCAAGTTTTGTACCGGGACCACAAAATTTATATCCCAGAATAATGGCTCTCTACTGGTAATTTATTTATAATAGAGTCCAATATACCGCTGCCTGACTTTTTAGCTGTTCTAAGCATTTGGCACTACAAACTATTCACAAATGATATAATACCGCGATGATAATCATCATCCTATATATATATATAGATAATCATAGACAGCTTTATTTAAAATATTGCCTCCGTCATGCGCATTGTAAAACAATCAACAGTTTTACCTATTAACAATAGTGATATCAAAGAAAAGAAAATCTTGAAGAGACTGAAGAACTGCTACCATCCACAAGCCGTTGCCTGGTTGTCGGTCCATCGAACTGTGGTAAAACTAATATTATGATTAGTTTGATTGAGCATCCTAATGGATTGAAGTTTGAAAACATTTATATTTTCTCTATACTGCGATTGAGAATTAAGCAAAGTGCAATGACCGGAAAAAGAGTAGATCTGTGTTTTCACATTTATTTCTAAAGTATTCTTATTTAAAACAGGAAACGTATTAATAACCTTATTTACCCATTTTTTTAGTTGTCTTTAACATCCCTTATCCCTATTGTACTTTATTAGAACAAACACAATGTTTAATTTGTCTTTTACTTAATAATATCAATGAACATAAACAAAGACTTTGTTTGTTCCTTGATAATATCAAGGAATTTCCGAGTATTTGACAACTGCGAACGCCGTAAAGTTGACCACAAGCTGTTCATCATTTAACATACATATTCTTGCATTTTCGCTTTCTTTTTTCTGAGCTTCAACGACGTTGATTGGTCGAATGAGGAACCAATGGGAATCAATAAGCGACTGCGCTCGAGTTCTGGGGAAGCAGTGGCGTGATATTGGGTTATTTCGCGCGCGTTTCTTAACGGTAAAAATTTTTGGTAAAATTATCAGTGTATTTCTTGTTTGTGTCAGTGATACTTATCTGTGTTAGTTAAAAAAGTGGAAATGCATATACTAGAAGTATTCTATAGAATAGTATACGAGTATATATTAATTGAAATATGCCCAATGGTAAAACATAATACGCACGCTCATGCTTCACCGCATTTTACCATATCGGCGAGGTCATTCCACTTTGCTTAATTCTGAATTTGAGTATAAGTCTCTCTATCAGTCAAAATATCAGTATTTATAAGAACTTCTAAAACCCATAAAACGAATTGGATACTACTCCTTCAATAATTGTGACAACATTCTGCCTCCTGAAGATGTAAAACAAAATTCAATATCTATTTTTGATGATGTAGCCTGTGATAAACAAAATGTTATGAGAGATTACTTCAGTATGCGACGTCATAAAGAAGTAGATTGTTTTTATCTTTATCAAACTTATACACGTATTCCAAAACATCTAATACGTGATAACGCAAATATGTTGGTAGTCTTCAAACAAGATGACTTAAATTTGTAGCATATAAAGATCACATCAATACCGACATGAGTTTTAATAAATTTAAAGAAATGAGTTCACTATGCTGGAAAGACAAATATGGTTTTATGGTGATTGATAAGGATAGTGATATTAGTAATGGTAGATATAGAAAGGAATTTGATCATTACATACATATATAAAGAGAGATACGTTCTGTTCACTTTATTCATCATTATTAGTGTTCATAGAGCTAGACCGGCACTTAGCACTAAGCGGTTTTTTACTACATGGGACCGGTTTTTTACTGCATGGGACCTGTTTTTTACTGCATCAGACCTGTTTTATACTGCATGAGACCTGTTTTTTACTGCACCAGACCTGCTTTTTACTGCACCAGACCTGTTTTATACTGCCTGAGACCTGTTTTTTACTGCTTTTACTGAGGTTAACAAGAATTTGTAATTTCAATATGAATAGAAAGGAAGTTGAAGTAAAAAAATGGTTAATACAAAGGAGGAACGTAGTAAAGCAAAAGCTAAATGCTTTGAAAGAAGGAAGTATAATTCAAGAACAATCGTTTCTTCCTATCATGAAGCTTTTACAAACAATTGCCGAGAAACTTGATGGAGAGTCAAACATAAAAAGCGAGGAGCCTGTAAAAAAGGAAGTAAAATCTGATTTCTCCTTTAGCTCACCGAAAAAAAGCAAAGCAAAATATAACAGCTCGAGGATTTTTAACGCACCAAGTTTCTTAGATACGTCAATTGTTGCAGAAGGAAATTCAAATGGTAACGATATTGCTGACGGAGATAATGTGGAAAGTAATGAAGAACTAGATGAAAATATACAAGAAGCAAAAGACTACATTCAAACCTTAAGTAATGCACCCGATACATTACAAACGGTACTATTTGGATCAACTGGATCCCTTACCCAGAGAATATGTTCATAAAATGATTGGTGATGTACACATTGAGTTTGACTTTAGGTATGGTGTTAGATATGAGCCAGACCTTAATGAGCTAAAAATTGGCAACGCATCTTTACAATTCGATGGTAACGATTTAATTATAGGTGGATTAACTTATAAGGGGACTCCTGGACTATACGAGTTGGTTTTTAAGAAACATCCAATTGGTTTCACAGAAGATGATAGAAAAAACTACTTAGACATTGTTAAACGAACGAAAAGAAACTACTCTGAACATGAACAAATTCAGGGTAATGGATCTTACAAATATAAGAAAATCATCTCCGCTTTGACCATACAATCACTAACACCACGAAGACCTAGTAGCATACAACCTCTAACTCGAAAGAGGTTGGGTCTTGGTATGTTAATGGAAGCCTCGAATAGTCCAATAGATTACGTATACTGGGACGATCCTAATGAACTTGTTGATAGATTACGGCTTTTAGTTTCTTCTCAAACCGCTGGTCATACAGGTCACACTAACGAGTTCGTGTCTATTATCGAAGAGTTGCGTGAATCTAAAATTATTGAGTAATAAGAAGAAACTTATAACTAGCTTAAAAATGACAATCGATAAATTTGGTAGACACATAAGTCAACCACAACACTCCTTTGAGGATCATGAAGATTTTGATGTAATGTCTACAAACATTGCAGAAAACATAGTGAAGGAACTATATTATAATGTTATTTAAAACATTTGAATCCGGGGCCTTTCAAGAAAATAGTAAGAAATATCTAATATCTAATATAAAAACATGCTTTCTTCTACGAGTCAGCTATGATTGAATATGCACTGGGTTACCCTAATGATATCATAACTATTATAAATGAGAAGGAATTTAACTTGACAGAACTAGTCAACGCACAGATACGTCGCGGTGACAATATCTCGTTTCGAGAAAAGGATGCGCAAACTACGAACAGTAATTTATTTGTAGAATTCTTTATACGAGTTCCTGTGGGATTCAATGTATAAGAAGGAGGAATGCATACTATAATATTAGTTGGAATCCAATATGAAATCTCCTGACAAATTGAATAAATATGCAACAAGAAGTGTAAATGAAGATATTGTCAATGAACTACACAAGCCTGCCAGAATCAATTTCAAAAGACGTAGAACCGTAATAAAAGGGCTGAACGACTTAATACAAGCTGATTTAATTGATTTGATACCATATTCAACAGAAAATAAAGGGTATAAATATGTGCTAATCGTTATTAATTGCTTCTCTAAGTTTATATGGACAGAGCCCCTAAAGAGTAAATCAGCCCAGGATGTTACAAATGCGATGAATAAAACTTTGCGAGACTTTAAGAGTATTCCAAAAAATCTACAATTCTATAGTGAGACTTTCAGGAAACTCATGAAAAAGTATAATATTAACCACTACAGCTTACAATACAAAAAAGGCTTCTATGGTGGAACGAGTTATTAGAACTATAAAAAATATGCTTTGGCGCACTTTTAGTTTAGGTGGGACGTATAATTGGATTCATCTATTAGATAAAATTGTCGATAAATACAACAATTCAGTTCATTCTACAATAAAGTTAAAACCAAACAAAATCTCATCAAGGAATGAGAAATCTATATTAAACTCAACATACTCTCATTTAAAACGAGCTGACAGAATAACAAACTTTAAAGTATGCGAGCATGTGAGGATTAGCAAATATAGAGCTTTTAAGAAAGGGTATACACCGAATTTGTCTAGTGAAATTTTTATTATTAGGGAAATAAAATTAAGCAATCCCACAACATATTTATTGAAGGATGAGAGTGGTGAAGAAATAAAAGGAGGCTTCTATGAACTAGAGTTACAAAAAGTAAAACATCCTGACGCCTACTTAGTTGAAAAGGTGTTACGAAAAAAAGGAAATAAAGTATTTGTCAAATGGTTAGGTTATGATAAACATAATTCTTGGATTAATAAGAACAATGTATCGTAACACGTTTTATTTTATATGAATTGTAATAAACAAAATAAATGATTTTATGTATTGCAGTATTTTATTTAGATCATTAACCCAAGATAAATTTAAATTATGGTAATAATAATAATAATAATAATAATAATAATAATAATAATAAGCAATTTATTTCCAACAGGGTAAGTCCCCAATTACAGGAAATGTATACAATCAATAATAAATACCATATGCTACAATAACATCAACATTAAACTATACAAACTAACAATCAAGCTATGCACTTATATAATATAACACTATAAGACACAATATGTATGCAGACAGAAACAAAGGTATAAGAAACAATAAATCACAAATAAATCAGAATGTAACAACCATATTAAGTACAATTACATGTTATCAAGAATAATGCTTTTTATGCGATCTATAGATGAATTGTTGATATCACATTGATTAGATATGTTGTTAAATTTACTACACGCATTATGTATAGGAGCTCGTAGTAATATATTAGTTCTTGGCGCATCACAATAAAAAGTTTGACCTTGTCTGATACTAATTCGTGGTATTAAAAAATTAACTTTAGTAAGGAGAAAATCACAGTCAATACTGTTATGAAGCAACTTATATAAAAAAAATAACAATATTGTACATTCTCCTAACCTCTAAGGAGTCTACACTAAATCTATTCAACAATAGCTGATTTTCAATGCCTGTGGGCGGATAAACCCATCTTCTCTGAACGAAAGATATTTCAAAAACCTACGCTGAACAGATTCAATTCTGTCTGCGTAACACTGATAAATAGGAAACCAAATTCCCGAACAATACCCAAGCTTACTTCTAACAAGTGTGAAATACAACAATTTGAAGGTGTCGACATTCCTAAATTCTTTACAATTTCGTAACACAAAACCCAAAGTCTTATTAGCATTGCGTATCATATAATCAATTTGAGGAGCAAATGTGAATTTAGAATCAAATAAAATGCCTAGATCCTTCATGCACTCGCATCGGGTAATTTGTATGTTGCCCAAATTATATTCATATTCATATATATATCTTTTCTTCTGCTATATGATACTACATTACATTTAGATATATTAAGTTTTAGTGATTGTTTACACACCAATTATTTATATTATTAACTTGAGTTTGCAAAATACAACAATCGTCATGGTCGTTCACAGCACTATATATTTTTAAGTCATCCGCAAAAAGAAGCCTGCTACAAGAAACAACAGAGGGTAAATCATTTATAAAAAGAAGGAACAAAAGAGGGCCTAAATTTGATCCTTGCGGGACACCTGACGTTACGTCAAATTCAGTTGAACAAAAACCCTCTAGTCTAACGAATTGCTTTCTGTTCAATAAATATGACCCAATAAGTGCAATAATCTTATCCGAGATTCCAATATAATCCAGTTTGCTCAATAGTACATAGTGATCAACCTGGTCAAATGCTTTTTGAAAATCCATATATATTACATCCACTTGTTTCTGATGATCAAGATTTTCACAAATATATTGAGACAAACAAGCTAAATTCGACAAACAGGATCGCTTGTTCATGAAGCCATGCTGATAGGGTGAAATTATATTTTTAGTTGCACTATATTTGTATTCGTATAAAATGATCTCAAAAAGCTTCGCGAAGTTACAAAGAATGGAGATCGCTCTATAGTTAGATATTACAGATAGATCACCACTTTTAGGCACAACATTTTCAAATTCTTGAACGTTAGGTGTGACATAGACGCTCTGAAAGTGTGTACTAAACCCTTCTACAATAGCCTGAGGATTATCATATTCAACGTCATTTAACCTCATTACACCGGGAATACTAGAATAACCTTTCTTATTATTTACAAATAACCAAAACTTACTGGTATCAGTCCTAATAGTATTTTCAGAGTTTTGAACAAAATTTCTATACTCAACATCTATCCAAGTTTTAATTGACTTTCTCAAATTGGTATATTTA
This sequence comes from Pogonocherus hispidulus, assembly GCA_963924545.1. Lineage (NCBI taxonomy): Eukaryota > Metazoa > Arthropoda > Insecta > Coleoptera > Cerambycidae > Pogonocherus > Pogonocherus hispidulus. Next base: position 33,128,817 of record OZ004696.1, on the reverse strand, counting down.
TTATAATAATATTCAGTTTGAAATTTTTTGTAGTTTCTATAGGCACACTCCTTCTCACGAATACCATTTATAATATTTTTAGTAAACCATGGGGAAAACGACGTCGGCGATTAATCTTTAAAGGAACTGATTGATCAAAAATATTGTTTAACAAATTGTATAATACATCACAAGCATCATTAACATTAACACAATCTAGAACACTAGACCAATCAACATTTCCGATTAGTTCATACATTAAATTATAATTAGCTTTTCTGAAATTATATTCTTTGCTTAAATTACCATTATTAATCAGGAATTGATTAATATGTTGATATTCACACTTATATAAGATAGTCAATGGAGGATGGTAAGCATCCACATTAACAAAAGGTAGGTTATCCCTAGTTACATTACAAATAAAGTTAGCATACAAGATCTAATAATTGCTTCTGACTATTTAATACATTACTATATTGCTGTACACCTAGCATATCAATTAAACCATTTAAAATTCTACACTTAGCATCATTCTCATTCACCACAAATCCTGGCACATTGAAATCACCTAAGATGAGTAAATTTTTGCCGCAGCTGATGCCCAACTCGACTAAATTATCAATGAATGTTTCATAAGCAATCATTGGAACACTTGGAGGGATATAAACAACAACAATGCAACTAACAAAATACCCACTAGTAATTTTACAGGCAACTATATCAACAACAGGTACAGCATTTCTTATGTGAGAGACATCTATGAACTCCACCTTCAAGTTACTCTTGCATGCCAACAAAACACCACCACCTCGAAATAAACCACTTGAGACTGAGTCTCTATCACATCTAATTACATTGTAGTTGCCAGGAAATACTTCAGCACTACTTACGCTTTCAGTAAGCCATGTTTCGGACAGACCAATTACGTCAAAGTCACTCGCTGATACAGCGTTATAGAAATCAATAGTTTTAGTGTTTAAACCACGGACATTCTGGTAATAACAGTGAATCTGATCATAATGGGTGTTGTAATTGGGTGAAGCATTTAGTTTAAATTACTGACAATTTTAGGGGCACCATTAATATATTTCAGTTTAATATTCTCACCTTTCTGTTGTCTTTCATTTAATTCTCTTTTCAATTTTTGGAAATAATCAACTTGTTTCGGAGTCCTATCTTGGGCAATGTAAACTTGACGAAAGACGTTATTTTCCTTGAGTTTCCTTGAATTCTTAACAATATCCATAACGAGATATTAATTTGTAAATATTACTTTCATTGGACGAGGTCGCGTGTTCTCAGGATTGAATCTACCCAATCGTTGACAGCGTATATTTCCAACTGGAGTGCTATTGGATACAAAGTTGAGTATCTTCATAACACTATTCATCTCCTCTGCATTTCGATTCTCACTGCTCCCAGTAGACAGCTCTTCATTCATCCCAAAAATAACCAAATTGCATTTTCTTCTATTCCTTTCATTGATTTCTTCAAAAACCTCCTCAAAATGAAACACAGATTTGTCACCGCTATCATTGATTTTACCAGTTTTAAGCTCCTTAACTTCCTCCTGCAGCGCAATGATTGCAGCTTTTAATGAATTTATGTCATTCCCTATCCCCTCAATTTTTTACATGCCCAGGAAAGCGACTTTTTGTTATTTATGGTTCTTGTTTCACTAGATGTCATACCAACACAAGCCTGATAGTAAGCATTTTTACAAATGCAACAGGTTAAACATAAGTGCGATTCCGTACGCTTACCACAACATTTGCAATTAACAGTACTCATATTTAAAATCTTTAAGTCCGGTCCTGTGCAAAATATCGAAAAAATATAATTATCTCCTTCTATTTACAGTTTTTATCCAGTTGATACCACACTAGTTTTTTATTTCCACAGGTTACTGACTATGTTAAAAATGAGCAAACTTCTTTATTAATACATATAGACAAGATTTTATCTCAAAAAAAGAAACCACTTTCTACTTTCCAACACAGGTAACCAACACCTTATCTTCCACAAATGAATAATCTTTAATTATTAATTTACTATCAACAGCTTTATTCAAACACAACTACTCACGACGCACGACTCACGACAAATAAATAAGTACAGCGCATCAACATCCGCCGAACAGTCTCTAGACGCGATGTAAAGCGTGGCACCTGCATGCCGCCATCTTGGACTGTGACGTAGTCGGTGAAAAGCTATGCCGATCTTGCTCCATCCGCCATCTTGAATTTTGGAGCACGATCGGCATAGCTATTCTACTTACAGGACCGGCGCAGAATAAATGCAATCTAAATTTCAAAAATTTCACAATTTAAGTAATTACGACGGCCATTTTATCATTCGTGAAATTGCAAAAGCTGGCACCATTAGTTTATTACCGATAAATAAGGAGCACTACATTTCTTTCACGAAAACAATGCCCGACTCCAATGTTAAATTTCGGTTCATTTCTGTTAGATTTTTAGCTGAATCATTGGATAAGCTATCATCATACTTGACTAATGATGAACTAACAAATTTACAGAAAGAATTTAATCATTTGCAACCGGAAAAATTTAATTTGTTTACACGAAAAGGCATATTTTGTTATGACCATGTGGATAATTTCGAAAAATTGAATGCAAACTCTCTACTACCGATAGACCAATTTTACAATAAATTAACTGATGGTAATATATCACAGGAAGATTATACGCTTGCCCAAAATGTTTGGAATTCATTCGGTTTTCAAAATTTAGGTGAATATTCAGATTTATATTTAAAAACCGACGTTCTCCTGTTGGCGGATATATTTGAGAATTTTAGGCAGAAATGTTTGAATACTTATAAACTCGATCCTGCGCATTATTACACTCTGCCAGGATGTACGTGGGATTGTATGCTAAAATATACAAAAGTTGACTTGGATTACTTGAAAGAAATCGATATGCTGATTTGTTGAGCGCGGCATACGTGGGGGTGTTAGCCAATGCTCCAATCCATACGCTAAAGCAAACAAGTTTATGGCAGATTTTAACACAGCCCAACTAACAAAGTACCTCATTTACTTTGACGTAAATAATCTGTATGGTTGGGCAATGTCTCAATATCTCCCGTATGGCGGCTTCAATTGGATGGAAAATTTTGAAAACACATTTGATGAAGACTGATCAATCACCTGAAGGGTACATCCTGGAAGTTGACCTTGAATATTCCCAGCAGCTCCATGACGCTCATAAAAACCTGCCCCTATGCTCAGAACACCGCGTACCTCCAAATTCTAAATTACCCAAGCTTATGACCACTCTGTATAATAAGGAAAAATATATTATATATAATAGAAATTTGAAGCAGGCTCTCTCTTTAGGCGTAAAACTTATTAAAATTCACCGCATACTTAAATTTAACCAGTCTCCATGGCTGAAAGAATACATTGATTTGAATACAAAATTGCGAGCACAATCAAAAAACGAGTTTAAGAAAAATTTATATAAACTAATGAATAATGCCGTTTTCGGCGAAACGATGGAAAATATTCGAAAACATCGTCTGGTGAACAAAAATCACTGGGAGGGCCGCTGTGGGGCTGGAAATTACATAGCTAGCCCGAATTTTCATAGAGGAGGCCATTTTCGACGAGGACCTGGTAGCAATAGAATTGATAAATCGGAAATTTGATTTAATAAACCATTATATGTTGGAATGTGTATTATAGACTTGTCAAAAATTTGCATGTCCGATTTTCTTTACAATTTTATGCTTAAAAATTTAAACAACAACACTTGTAAATTGCTTTACACTGATATGGATAGTCTTATTTACAAAGTCCAATGTGACAATATTTATGAACAAGTTATTAAAAATAATTTGGAAAAATTTGACACCAGCGACTATACCTCAGACAATCCATATCAGTTGCCTTTTGTTAATAAATATCGTCTTTTGTTCGAACATCTTTTGTAATTAACATGCCAATAAATAATTAAGATAAATAAATTATTTTAGTTGTTTATTTGTTATAAACTCAGGAGGCTTTTCCTCCTTAATTTTTAATGGTGGCAAAAACAAGCTAAAAACATAATTAAACCATTACTTGTGATGCATCATTGAATTGAGAATAAAAAATGGTATCAAAATTTCTATTTAAAAATACAGGGCCGTATTTAAAAAAAAAGAAGTTGATAATGGTTTTTGGAAACGAAACGTCGGACAAAAACTTGATGATACCCATCTTGTTAAGCTCAAAAAGTGACAATTGAAAAGTATTTTTTATTTTTTGATAGCTCTTAAAATAACGCCAGAAATAAATATAAACAAATATCGCAAAAAAAATTGTTTTTCCAAATATTTCGAAACAAAAAAAGATAACTTATTTTTGTAAAGTCCATGTAAAAGGTATTCAAACTGCTACATCTTGTATCTCTTACCGTTTCCAAGATCCCAATGCTATCCCATCTTTATCTTGGACACACTGTATATAGAGGTATATACGGTCATTGATGAGCCCGTCGAAGATACTAACAGGTCGTTGGTCATTGCTAGGCTTATATAATAGTGTTAGTAAGGCTGTACACGAATTTTACGGAGGGCTTCACAAAGTAGTGTTTATGAGTTGGACATACGCCAGGAAATTCATATAAATTCACTGTAGGTGGCGCTGTTTTGTATAGCTTATATACAGTATAAGTCTTGTGTAGCTCGAAATCTGGCAACACCGCCGTTTCGATCACGGGGACAGTGGGCTTTTCAACCTGTAGTTAATACTGATAATTTTAAAAAATTCACATACGTGCTTTTACTAATGTTTATTATACCGTGCCTTCATAAATGCCAAAAGCCACGTGACCAGTAACTATTTTAAAAATAGTTAATTTATTTTCTTCGCGTTGGCGTCTGAAATGCTAGTTACTTTTAAAATAACTAAAACATAAGGTGAAGGTTACATTAAAACGCAAGTTTCCGTGTCACGGCACGCAAATTGGCGTTATTTGTCATTTGACATTGAAAGTAGCCAATCGGTGATCGTATTACTTTGACCGTCGACGAACGGAATGTCAGTGTTTACTGTATACGAACCATTACGATTGATGCCAATATTTGACATTTCTGCTTTATTCATTAGCGCCCGTCATCGTTTGTTTTCGCTGCGATTTTCTGCTAGTCTTCTGTATTTCCTTTTGCTTGAATATATCCTACATATTTGATATCAATCAGTTCTTTTCAGAGCTAAATTACATCGTTTTTCAAGTTTCTCGTAAGTATAAGTAAAAATAAAACTTTCAGGTTAACTAAAAAAAAAAATCGTTTTTCAGATCGATACATTATGCCTTTTAATGCAGAACAAGACGCCTTTATTTTAATGGCTCATTTTCGGAGTGGCACTAGAAATGAAGACGGATTATGGACATACTCCGTGCAATCTTGCATTGAGCAATTTATGACCCAATTTCCAGACGAAAACCTTGACTATGACACATTCTTAACCCATAAATGTGCAATTGTTAAGAGATTTCAAACCAAACACTGCATTTGCAAAGGTAAATCGATTGGCAGGCCTACTGTTCTCACAGACAATGTTATTTATTTATTTATTTATTTATTTAAATAATCTACCCAACGGGCGTAAGCCCAATTACAGGATAAATGACGAAGAAAGTATTAATATAAACAAAACATATACAAGCGCGAGCAAACAGTAGCCATTATTGACACAATAACACAAAAAAATGAGAAAAATGAGAAAAACACAGAAAAAAACATATGTACATATATACAAAAAAGTAAGTATTGTTATAAAACATTATAAAACTAAATTTAAATTGGTACTAAGTATTTATGCTTTATATCAGCAATCTTACAGTGAAATCTGTCAAGTTCTTGTTGAGTATCTATATAATTAAGGCACATTTGATATATTGGGGATGACTGTAAAAGATTAGTACGAGAGCTGGGAAGGTAAAGCGAGTTACTCGACCTAGCATTTACTCTGGGCACCTGGTAATTGATGAGCGATGTAAGTGATGGACAATTGACCATATTATTAATAATTTTATATAAAAAAATAATAGAGTACATAGCTCGTCTTCTAACAAGACTGCTCATTTCAAATTTATTTAGAAAAAATTCCTGAGAGGTACCTCTTACTGGATAGCTACCATCCAAGACAAAACTTGCCGATTTAAAAAATCGCCGTTGAACTTTTTCTAATGGTGTAATATGACAGTTATACGTTGGTGCCCAGACAACAGAGGCATACTCTAGCTTGGATCTAACAAAACAGATATATAACGTACGCAATGTAGACATGTTCTTAAACTCTTTGCTGTTACGCAAGACGAAACCTAAATTTTTGTAAGCACCAGTAACGCATTCCTCAATATGCTTGGAAAAAGTTAATTTTGAATCAAAAATAACCCCAAGGTCCTTGATGAAGTCAGGTCTATTTAAGACGCAATTATCTAAGCTATAGTCATAATAAATGGTATTGGTTTTACGTGAGAACGACATGACGTTACATTTTGCTACATTTAGAGGTAAGCAATTATCAATACACCAACTATTAAGTATATCCAAATTATGCTGGAGATTCAAACAATCGCGTTCGCATTCTACATAAGAATACAACTTTAAGTCATCAGCGTAAAGTAAGTAATTAACATCTAGTTCATCCGCAATATCGTTCACAAATAAAACAAACAGTAAAGGCCCAAGAACAGAGCCTTGAAGTACACCAGAAGTCTGCCTAAATTGTTCAGATTTATACCCACGATACTCCACAAACTGCGTACGATAGGAGAGATATGACTGAAACAGTTCTAATAGGGCTTCACTTAATCCAAGATATCCTAATTTACACAAAATTAGTCCGTGATCCAGTTTGTCAAACGCTTTAGAGAAGTCAGTGTAAATAATATCAACCTGACCTCTCTGATCCAGCGCCTCATCAATAAATTGAGTGCTACTCACAAGATTAGTAACGGTGGATCTTCCTTGAACAAAACCATGTTGTTCAGGCAATATCAAATTTTGTTCATAAAAGGACAAATAGCTTGAAATTAAGATTTCAAATACTTTAGAAAAGTTACATACAAGAGCAATGGGTCGGTAATTCTCAATGTCGTTTTTATCATTTTTTTTAAACACCGGACAGATTCTGGATTGTTTCCAGTGTCAGGGAAAGTTTTAGTCTGCAATATTAAATTAAAAATAGTACACAGAGGTTTACAGAATACCATTGCACAGTCCCTCACAATGAGAGCAGGGATATTGTCAGGACCAGTTGTCAGATTTGCTTTAATTTTCTTTATCGAAACCATAACGTCATTTTCACTAACATGGGGTATGTGAAGGAAGTTGCTACAACAAGAGTTATGAAGTGGGTTGGAAACGTATCCTGAGGAGGTAATAAAAGCGCTAGAAAATAAATTGTGCCAAACCGTCTACAATACCTTGTGGATTGTCTATGTTAGAATTGTGTAAAACCATGGTAGAAGGAATTCTAGTTGAATTGCGTTTCAGATTGATATAGTCCCAGAATTTGTTTGGAGTAAGTGTTATTGAACGCTCTGAGTCCTCTATAAATCTAGCATAAGCAGATTTTATATTTGATTTGAGGGATGTATGCATATCCCTGAAGATAACGTAGTCAGTTTGCTGTTTGCTGTTCCTATAATTCTCCATGCTCGCTTTTTTCTCTTTAACAAATGAATAATATCTGAGTTGAACCAAGGGGGGGTACTGTTTATTAGATGGAGTTTTCATGGGAACATGTTTGATTAGAGCGAAATTTATTTTATCATAAAATATTTGCACTGCTTCGTTATCGATGATATAGAGCAACGAATGAACCAGTCCAACAAAACCTGTTTCAAAGTTGGCCGCTCAGACAGGTAGGTAATTTTTCATAATATGTTCTCAATATGACCCAATATTCTCAAGTTTGTTTTAAAATTGCTTTGTAACTTAAAATCAACAGCTTGAAAACTTTATTTGAAATGAAAATCAAGTTGTGTTTATATGTATATTAATGAAATTTTCCTTTTTGTAGGTCTTTCAGTTGGAACATGCCATAAAGCTTTAAACAAACGACTGCATCTACACCCCTACAAGGTAACCGTTGTACAGGAGTTGCTTCCCCTTGATTACGGAAGACGATTACGTTATTGTGAATGGTTTGTCCAAAACATGAATAATAATTTGTTAAATTTGACATTTTTTACTGATGAAGCATGGTTCCACTTATCAGGTTATGTAAATAGCCAAAATTATAGGACATGGGCTGCAGAAAATCCTCACACATTTGTAGAAACCAGCTTACATCCCATAAAAGTTGGCGTTTGGGTAGCAATGTCAAGGAGACGTATAGTAGGTCCTATATTTTTCTACGAGACGATAAATAGTGAAAGATATCGAAGACTTATTTTAGAGACCTTTTTAGCACAATTACACGATGATGAGTTGCAAGTAGGTTATTTTCAACAAGATGGAGCAACTGCACATACCGCAAGAGTAACAATTCAGTTTTTAGAGGAGTTTTATGGTGATAGAATGATTAGTCAAGAATTGTGGCCAGCCAGGTCACCGGACTTAACGCCTTTAGATTATTTTTTGTTTGGTTATTTAAAGAATAATGTTTTTAAAACTGCAATGTGCATAATATCGAAGAATTAGAAGCAGCGATTATTCGAGAAATTAACAATATAACTGACCAGCAGCTGCAAAATGTGTTGGAAAACATGAATAGAAGAGTAAATTTGTGTATAGCTCGTGAAGGACATCATTTTCAACATAATATGTAACTTTTTTTATGTAACTTTTAAATAAGTTCGGGTTTATTGTTAGTGCAATGGTACTGTAAAATCAGAGAGTGTTTCAATGCTAGTTTTTGTATCTAATAAAAAATAAATATCACAATGTGCTTCTTTCTTTCTGGATATTAAATTTAAAAAAACTAACTAAGCTGCAGCCGGATTCACATTCCTCGATTTGACACGTGTCGAATAGACATCGATATATATTTTTTCTATATAGAAATCGAGGAGGTAGCGATTTGCAATGGTTATCGACATATCGAGAATATCTGTCAATTCTGCTCGACAAGAAAGTAGGTGTCGAACGCTTATGTTAGAGAACCATAACCCCATTTTTTTACGGTAGCTTTGTGAATTTTGCTCTCATCACTTTTTTCTTAAAAAATGTTGCCTATTTTTTATGTTTGAAATCAAATACGCGATTTAAGGAAAGAAAGACGTATTTTGTTTAGAATTTGCACAAGATAATCTACCGGTCGCAAATTATCTGTGTTCTTCCATAAAATCTACCAAACTTACTAAATGTTCTTCCCTCATTTTAAAAACCATGGCGATTCCGAGTATATTTAAAAAACATCCTCCAAAAGTCCAAATTATATTTACAAACAAGTTCGACTATGACTATAGATTAATAATTTATAATAATACATAACCCACAAAATGATATAACAGTTCGACAATCGACTCTTACGAACAAATGCTACGTCGATGCTCCAATTCTAATCAATACAGATTGGGAATTACTTTGTTCACGATATCGAATTTGGTCTCGATTGTCGAATAGTGGTCGACGTCGACACGTGTTGTATCGAGCATTGTGAATCCGGGGGCTGTTCAGCATACCTGTTTGCTTATATTGTTATTAAAAGTTGTGAAGTCTTTTAGTATTGTCCTTTTAACATAGTTGATTAACAAAAAAAAAATATTGTAAAAATTGGACCAACCAACTTGGTTAAATTTTTCCCGTAGTTATCAATTATCCATATGTAACACTTAATTGCATGTAAATTCAGTATTATGAACAGTTACTTTGTGAGGTTAATTAGCTCTGTCAAAATATTTTTATTTACTTAAAACTCTAACCTCTAACCAGGTCGGGAGGACTGCACTGAGTCTAGGGATTTATTTTTAATCAATGCCAATTGCATGAAATGTTAGTTGCCTATACTTGCGAATACGTGCTTTTGGACATTTATGAAGACTCTGTATATACTCGTATATATTATTTTACTCGTATATATATTATTTTAATTGTAAGTAATTTTCTCGGATCCAAAATTCTCTTGCAGAATTTATAATTACTTATTTTTATATTTAACAGGCAAGCAATGTCTCTGCAATTTGGAGCAGATAATTAATTGTAAGTCTCTTATACTGTAGCGAAAAGATATCGGAACTCTTATACCTACCTAATGGAAATATATCTACACATTTTGCAAAACCAATTTCAAATAGGTTGTATTTTTGTAAATTTTTATTTGACTTTACTTAAATAAATAGATATTAATATATACAGTTCAACATATTAACCTAAATAATTTACTTTTAAATTTGATATTATATAAAGGTGCTATAAGGATGGCAATCATCAACTTGACGCAATTTCATCGGTGGTTGCTACTCTTGGGGGGTAGTTCGGCCTCAATTTTACGCCCAAAATATATTATATACTTGTATGATGAAGAAAACAGATTAATGCGGCAATTGATACTTCCAGATAAATTTAATATTAACGAAATTGGCTTTAGTCAGCAAAGTGACTAACCAGTCAACTTTTATTCTAAAGTGTTTTTCGAATATCAAATAAAAGAATCAGGTCCTAGTATTTAAAAATTTAAAGTTAATAATATTAAAAGGACGAAACGTCGCAGGAAAAATCTGATGTTATAGGTGTATAGAGCATAAAATGTTTTTCTAAAAGTGTATTTGATTAACCATACATACAGTGTGTCCAGCCAAGAAATAATACGACCCATATCTCAGAAACTACTGAGGCGATTTTTAAAAAACTTTGTACGTGGGTGTAAAACTAAATACAGGGTGTTCTCGGCAAACAAAATATTTTGACAGTTGCACCGGAAGTAGATAACAACTTGCTTGATTTAAATGGAACACCCTGTATATTTCTCCATATTTCGATTCTACATACAATTTTAGGGCCCCTTTGTGTATTCCTAAAATGTAGTTTTCGAGATATTAATTTTTTTAACAAAAATTTTACGGATGCCCACTTGCAAAGAAAATTTATCAGTGAATTAGCCATCGACTAAATTAAAAGTATTTGATTGTGGGCGTTATAAGGAAGACGGTACGTAATTAACAGGCGATTTAAAAATATTTAGTTGTATACAAGGTGAGTACAGTGACAAAGGAAATATCCAACTAAAAAAAATAAATATATTCAATTTTTTAAATGGAAACAACAAATTTTTTTTATTTTAATGAATTCTAAGCCCAAAAATATGAGTGATTTGTATTCAGTTCCCCACCTAATCATAACGGTTTCTAAAATTTATTATCAGAAATTCTATAAATCCTACAAATTCCCTTTTTTAATTAATTCTAAGTAGGCCATGTTAAAGAAAAAAAAGTTTCTGTGAATTTATTTTAAGTATTCCAATAATAATTGTTCAAACAGCACCATTCACTTGGAAACCACTTTCGCATCTGCGATGTATAGCATCTGTTGTCACTTTTGCTTTTTCTGCGGTGATACAGACTGAAAGGCTACGCGCAGACTTTTATAAAAAAAAATCAAGGGGTGCAACATCTCTTGATCTTGGTGACCAACGAAAAAGATCCTTATTTGTTACCCGTTGATTTTCAAAATTTTCTGTTAGAAGTTCTGTTTTATGTGATGGTGCCGCGTTAAATTGATATTATAATTTGGATTGTTCATTATTTGACAAATATTTAATGTATTAGATTTAAAATTTATTTAAAATGTCTAAATAGTTTTCACTTAAAATGAAAATTACTGTTGGAGATGATTTTGAAAAACGAAGAAAATTATGTAAGAAAACATTCAAGACTTCACCTTGAGACCGGCCACGACTAAGGAACGTGGCCCTTGTATAAACATACTCGGAGCTCGGGTGAAAGCTGCTGACAAGTGAATATGATCGAGATTCATTCACGAATTCGCATTAGATACTGTTCAATCGCATGTAACCGTTTTCCCTTTTCTTTTACATAAAGTTCTTAGTTTTTGGAATTGTGTGAGTTTAATTAATTCCTTACAATTATAAAATTTGTAAGATACTCCCATATGTTAGATACTTGTATTTTACTCGGAAAAAAAATAACTCTGTATAGAATAAATCTTTTAATAGCTGAACTGAACACCAACTCGTCTCTATATTATGAATGCCTTAAAAAATAATCATAATCATTCATATTCCAATATCAAAGTGTGTCATTATTTATAAACAATATTTCGGGTCCATATGCTGAGTCAGGTCCACAGGAACTCATGGGGCTGACGTGAATGGCTGGAAAATCGCTGTCGCGATTTTCGTTCCCATTTCAACTGGAAATGGGAGAAAATCGCTGATTTCTAGCCCTGCCGGGAGTCCTGCCCTGCGACCTGGGATCACCCTTCGGGTGACAAAAGCATCTAGAATAATACTATTTTTAAGAAAATACATATAAAAAAATTTTGTATCTGGAATGATCATGTAATTATACTAAACTTTTCTCAATATTTTGATGAATTGTAAGGGTACTCTATTCTTGATGGTAAAACATCATAATTTTTTTAAGTGCTGAAAGTTGAATTTATTTTTCAGTAAACATTTTTATCAATTTTATCAATATTACCAAACATATATTGCTGCCATAATTGTAGCACCACATTAATATTGTAGATATTTACTTTTGTAAGCTAAAATGATGAATTTTACAGAACTCCAAAATTAAGGAATTAATTCCAAACTAATACTAATAAATAATTGGAATTAAAAAGTGAAAAAGAAGTTAGCCTCCAGAGTGACTCGAACTCGCGAAATCAGCATTATAATTTTTGGAACCCTACAACTATCCCATTGCGCTACTGAGACTGTTGTCAGAAATTTAGCTTGAGATGTGATGAAGAAAACGTACGGCCTCGAAAAAAACCTCAAAGGATTAGAGAAAAGACTGAACTTTCGCGTGAAGCCCTTCTCGAAGCCGTAAAAATTAGACGAGGGGCGAGGCGAGGGGGTTCCGCGAAAAGTCGGGATTTCAGCGGGCGTGACGGGACGATTAGGCGCGAGAACAAATGCCGGTGCTAGCCGCATCTCTCTCGCCGAACGGCGATCGATGAAAATTTTGCAGAGGTTTTTTGAAAAGGCGTTTAAATTGGGAAAACGCGTAAGAAACGGGACGAATACCCTTACGCATTGGAAAAAGGCCGAGGCCGACCTCTGGAGCGAGGATCGCGGAGCGATCCCCGCTCGCAGGAGATAGTTTTGAAACTTTGTGGATTCGGCGACGGAATTTAGAGCGAGACAGTATTGACGCGTTTTAATATATATGGAATATGGATTCACAGAAACTGTTTTCAACTTTTTTAATTACATACAACTTTTTTAATTAAGAAATTTTGCTGAAGAGCTAGGTTTAATATTTTCTCTACTTTTCTTTACTATTTTCGTGTTTTGGATACTTGTATATTTTTTTCTACAAAATCCAGACAAAATCGCTTCTTTATGCTATATATCTTTCACCGTATTTATCTAGTTTTTTTCAGCCGCCGCAATAAGTGTTAACCTTGTCTGTAAACAGAATTACTGTCGGAACTTGTAAAACTATTTCCAAAGATTAAACACTCCATGTCACATCTTATATTTATTATACTTATATCGAATTACAAAAAAACTATAATTTATTGCTTTAAAATAAAAATTGAGAATACGACTTTACGAATTATCAGTAAAAAAATTCGCACACAGAAGGGTATTACTACATTTAAAATTTTATCTCTATATGAAATATTTTCTTGTTGCTAGCCATGACATTTTTTATTTTGATTGCACTAAAATCGTGTCGCATCTACTGCTTATTCTTATTTTGTATAAAGGACGGCAGGGTGACAAATCACGTGCCGCTTAGATTTAAAAATGATTTATTTTGAAATCAGGGTCTACAACCTTTTTTTGTTCAACTTTTTTAATGTCTTACGTTAATTTTACTCCGAGGGGTATTTCGCAGGGGAATTTTAGTGTACAGTCTTTAGGAATTAGTAAGGAATTAGAGGAATTAGTCGGGTATTAGGGGAATTACAGGAATTAGTGGGGAATTACACGGGAAATTCGGGGAATTACTCGGGAAATACGAGGAATTAGGAAGAGAATAGTGGAATTGTTGGGGAATTAGTGGGGAATTAGAAACAAATTAACAAACTGGAAGCGAATTAGATCGCGCAACATCGCGTCATGTCGCTAGCACGTGATAGCCGTCTTTGATTTTAGTTCGCCAAACGCATGGGATATATAGTTATGTCGCTATTTGCATAAATAAATCGAAAACAAATAATAGTTTCAGTGGTATATCCCAAGTGACTGTTTTGCCAGTGTGGTGATTTATCGATTTTTATATTCATTATATACAGTAAGTAAATATGTTTTTATGATGTTGCACGGAAAATAAATAAATTGTATAACCTCAAAAATAAATGAAGATCCGAAGAAGGCATCAAATCAAAGCCGTGTACAATGTTACCACAGTTAAGATTTTAAGTTAAAGTTTGAACAAATACTTAAAAATGCTTTTTATTAAAATTAAAATAAAGATTTTTGTTCGCATACTGGAAATGGTAATATCTCTGGTAATATGAATGTAAAACATATAAATATACTTACCTAATTGGTTTTTAAAAATTCATAACATTGGAGAAAATCGGCACGATTAGGTACTGTTACTTACGTCACAAGAGGAAGTATTGTAATCGATAAAAATGACCCTCTGAGGTTTTTGGTTTTTTTTCACGTTTTTGGGTCCCTAGATCACGAAAATATGGTACCTCATTTCCGTCTGTCTGTCGATCTATCTGTCTGTCTGTCTGTCTGTCTATTGGTGCGATAACTCAAATCGACTCAAACACGAAATGAGGTATAGATTTGAAATTTGAAAGGACGGAAAGGGTAAGATCTTATTTTTGAGCAATATTGTTAAATGGAAACGGTGAAAGTGTATATTAAATAGTACGAACTTCTTATTAAAATACGAGTTAAAATATGAACTTTTTTGCTGCTACATAATTTTATTTAATAAGTCTCGGCGAATCTGATTCTTTGGAAACGAGTTTTACAAGTTTAAAAGACTTTTCCAAAAAAGTGGATAGTGTATCGGAAAAATCACCGTATATAAAACTCATCGTCGGTAAACAATATTCAATTATTAAAAAGTCATCGTACTGCTGGCTTTTAGATCAGTCTAACGGTAGAGTAAGTACTGACCGATTAAAAAGATTTATAGGCAGTACAAGGAAAACACCGAAGAAAACACCTTCCAAAAATTCCCAGCCGACCTTGACTATAAAAAGGACTAAACAGAAGCTACCCATGGATCAAGCTAGTGACACAAGCACTGACTCCTCCATTGACTCGGACGTGATGGAACTCGACGACTCCGATGATTTGGAGGAGTTTTCCTCGGAGTTTTCAAATGAGATGTTGCCGTGTAAATCAGAAAATGTATCGGAAACTGCCGGACATGAGATACACTTAGAAAACTATTATGCGGTTTTCTATGACCAATCGTCGTTTATTGGTCGGATAATTGAAGATCCAGGAAACGCAAATTATAAAATAAAGTATCTGAAAGCAGAGCTCGACACATTTATCTGGCCCCGAAAAGAGGACATTGATACAGTTCATAAAGATTTTATTTTTTACGGTCCTATTAATTTAATTGGTGGTGGCCCATTTCAATTAAAACGGGCAGACCAACTTAATATTAAGAGCAGATATAAAGCATGTAAAAAGCAATAATTTATTTTATTTTTGTTCAATGTTATACTAGAAACATTATTTTTAGTTTTATAATATAAATAATCGAAACTTTACCTTTATGTTCTGTTATGTAAAAATAATTTTTTTATTTTTCCCATCTTTTTTATCTTAATACCTACTGCAAACATCTGGATATGTTTGATTTATTTTACACCCAATTTTCAACCATTTCGTAGCCTGATTTACGTAATAATGTTGGTGAATTAGTAGGGAATTAGCTTGGGAATTAGTAAAACTAGGGGAATTAGTAGGGAATTAGGGGAATTATTAGATATTTTTTAAAGTTAATATGGAATTATAATATATAAAGGGAATTAGTGAGGAATTAGAGGAGTTAGTAACAATCCTGGGAATTAGTGTACACAATTTTTTCAGCGATTTACCCCTCGTTTTACTCGTTGCATGTACATAAAAATTTCTTAAAATAAAAAAGTTTCTCGCTTAATCAAAATTAGGCTGCCTAATAGGTGATTTCTTATATGAATATCCTTTTTAATCTAATCTATTTTTTGAGACGTGTATTACATCATAATGATCGCTTACGTTTCTGCTTTAAAATTAAAAAAAAAATCATGTCGCTTCGTCAATTGGTTGACGATATATTAAGTGATATATCTAAAAAAATACAGTGAAAGCAAATGCATCGGTTAGGTCTATTTTTGTTAATAAAAAGATCTGCCCAATAAAAAAAGTCGTAATTAACCATTCCGTATAGCCAATAACTTTACTAGAATAATACTATTTGTCTGATTTGGTCTGATTTGGTTATACTCAAGCGACTGTTCGCAAGTTTATTGCTCCACATAGAAAATGTAGCATATTATGTACTCACTCCACTATTAATTTTTTGCCGTGCACGTAAGTGGCAACACAGCGTTGTCTCAACTTACTTCGTCCTTATGACGTTCAATGTCAGCACGCACCCTACAGTAAATTGCTTTAGCTTAGCGCGAGTTGTATGAAAATTCAATAGGGCGCAGCACTTCCTGAGCTAGACGTTTTGAAACTTGCCAATTTTGTGCGGTTTCGTGCAAGTAGGCTTCGTTGACCGTCTTATTCTTTCTATAGTCACTGATTTGATAGTGCACCTCTGGTAAAATTTGAGATTTTAATTCATTATTGGCTTGTAGGATATGTAAAACTAAAATATATTATGTAAATATTAGTTTTTATTTAATTTTGAATAAATGGTAGTAGGGACCCGGCCAGATCTTCAGAACTGCATGGTTGCATGGCAAAAATTGTATGATGAACATACACTATGGCTGTATGTGTATTTTAATCAAATAATTTTAATGTATTCACATTTTTTTTGTAAAACATCTTGGAATGTTTCTAATCCTTGTTTCATTATTATAAGAGGAAGATGAGAGAATAAATAAATATTATTTCTAAATTGTTTTTTTTCAGTTACCTACCTCTTTGAAATAATCTGATAGATAAAACCCAAATATTTGTGTTCTACATAAATAATAAAGGTATCATAGTAAAGTTGTAATTGTAACAAAATATGAAATTTTAACAAAAATATAAACCGATACAGTATTTTACATTATATTTATTGTATGATGCTGTACACCGATCTTTAGATTTGGTTTTTGCTAGGTGTATGCTAGTACAGTTTAAGAACGTAAGACATATTTCACCACAGTCTCGCGGAATGATTTCTAACGCATCAGAAATGTTATACCGAGATAATTATTTGTATCAAGTCCGCTCACACAAAATAGAAGGCATATAGAATGAGCATTGCTTATTTTATCTATTTTTTTGTTTAAATGTTTAATCTGAGACATGTGTTTTGTTGTTGATAAACCATTTTAAAAATATTAAATATTTTTTAATTATATTTTTGTAGCAACCGCGTAGTAGTTATGAAAGATATGTCGTAGGTATCTACTTGAAATTTCGAAGGAAGTGCCCTAGTGACAAATAATGTTTTCCTACTATAACATGAATATATCTAGGGAAAAAAATAGTTTTCCAGCTGGAAATCTAGGATATTACTAGAAATACGCCTTTTTCTGTATTTCCATTTTACAATACCTACTCATTAATAACATTTTACAGAACAACTTGTTTAAGTTTTAGAAGTATTTTATATTTATGTACGTACTGCTAACGCATGTAACTTATTACTAGTTAAATGATTCTTGAAAATTGACAGTGCATTCTCAGTTTACTATACTTAAAAATTCAGTATGTGTAAAGAACATCATCTCTTTGAATGTAATTTTGCTTTAGTATTTTCTATATATGTATTTTCCGCAGTGGCGGACTACGAAAGATTATTTGAAATTATTGAATCTATTGATTATCTGCACAATTCTAAAATATTGTTAATGGGTGATTTTAATATTAGTGATTACTCAGTTGACCCTGAAGGGCACCTATTGAACCGTCGAATATTGGGTTTAAATAATTTAGCTAGTGTACTTGACTTACAGCAATTTAACTTTATCTTGAATGAATTTGGTGGTATCCTTGATTTGGTTTTGTGCAGTTCAAATTGTTTGGTTGAGCGATCTGACGATCCTGTTGTGGAGGAGGATAGTTACCATCCAGCCTTGGATATTTCGTCCGATTTTAATCTTAGGAACAAATTAAAAAATAATTTTCCCGTTAATTATAATCAGTGTTACAATTTCCGTAAGGCTAATTTTCCGATGTTATATGACCTAATTTACAATATTGATTGGCAACTACTTGAATCATCTCATGATTTAGAGTCGGATATTACTTATTTTTATGATCAACTTTATACGGTTTTTGATTCGTGTGTTCCCAAATTTTCCAGTGGTAATAAGAAGTATCCCCCATGGTTTAATTCGCAGATAATTAGCAATATTAGGGCCAAAGCAAGGTATTGGCTTGCATATAAGAAAAGAGGAGATTTACTGGCGTATGAAGAGTTTAAACTTTTGAGATCCAAAGTTAAAAGTGATGTCAAAAAATCCTATGACGCTTTCATTAAAAATGCTGAAGCTTCCATTAAAGTTAATCCCAGTAAATTTTGGACTTTTATTAGTAGTAAGAAGGGATCAACTAATATATCACATCATATGGTTTACGACGAGCATCAGCTCGATAATCCGAATGACATTATTAATGCATTTGCTGATTTCTTTTCAAAATCCTACTTACCAATGCCATCAGCTGATCATACGAATTTTTTGAGGCAAAATAGCGTCAGTAACTCGATTCACTTACGTGAGTTTAACGAAACCGACATTTTTTCGGCGTTAAAGAGAATTAAACCGAAAATGACTACTGGTCCTGATGGTGTGCCTGCTTTTGTGATAAGAGACTGTGCGCAGGTCCTTTCTTATCCATTAAAAATATTATTTAACATGTGTCTTACTGATTGTCGTTTACCTAATATATGCAAGCTTTCAAAGGTGTGCCCTATTTTCAAAAAAGGTGATAAATTTGATGTCAGCAACTTTCGCCCTATTTCTATTATCTGTAATTTCTGCAAAGTATTAGAAATTATGCTCCACGATTTTATCTACAGTAACGTCTCCAATATGATATCTCCTTCTCAGCATGGTTTTATGAAGGGTCGCTCGACTGTTACTAACCTGGTCTGCGTTACCCAATAGCTGATGCTATTGACAATCGTTTACAAACGGATGTCATTTACACAGATTTCAATAAAGCTTTTGACAGGCTTGATCATTCGTTACTGCTTCAGAAACTTGATAGATTTGGAATTTCGGACTCCTTATTAACTTTTTTCAATTCATACCTTCTCAATATAACGCATTACGTAGTTTATAATGGTTTCAAATCTGTTGAATACCGGGCTACGTCAGGCGTCCCACAGGATCTATTCTTGGCCCCTTATTATTTATAATTTTCATCAATGATCTTACGGAAGTTCTTAGAAGAAGGTTATGTCTTTTTCTAACAGACGGTCCCTCATAACTTTTGATTATAATCTCGACAGTATCAATTTAACACGATCAAAAACTTTCCGTGATCTCGGTGTTGTATTTGATAAAGAATTATCCTTTAATGTTCACATTGACACCAAGCATTATGCTTCTAGTAGAGCATATGGATTTATTGTTCGTAATTGCCGTGACTTCACAAGTACCGACGTAATAAAACTACTCCTTTTTAGTTTTATCAGATTTAAGCTTGAGTATGCTTCTCTCGTGTGGTCCCCCTCATTGTGGTGTACACATCAATAAGTTAGAGTCAGTACAGCGTCGATTTTTAAAGTTTCTTTCCTTTAAATCCGATGGTGTTTACCCATATATTGGATTCCCACATGATGAGTTGCTCAGTAGATATTCTGTCAACAAGCTTGAAATTAGACGAAAATATCTCTCCCAGGTCTTTCTTTTCAAGATATTGCATAATTTGACTGATTGTCAAGAATTTTTAAATAATTTATCTTTTGCTGTTCCTACAGTCAGGACACGGGAAAGTTTAACCTTTTATCTACCTGCACCACGTACTAATGTACTAAATATTCTCCTCTTCATCTAATTTGTGATAACTGTAATCTTTCATCTAATTCACTATAGACATATTTAACTGAAGCCTTAATGACTTAAAAGCATTATATTTTGAATGATTATAATTATGGTTACTTTTTGGATTTTCACTCTGTTTTTAATACGTCATCTAATTGTCGGTAACTGTGCTATATATGTATATGTGGTGTGCATTCCTTATATTATAATTATTGTACTTTTGATGTTTGTTGTTATGTTGTTTCTCTTTGCATACCCTCCTGTTCTGTAGTTGGGTACTTGTACCTGTTGAACAGTGTATGGAAATAAATAAATAAATAAATAAATAAATAAAATAAATGTAGCCTTAAAGAAGATAGATAGTAAAAAAAAATATTTCAGCAATTTAGTGTTTTTCATCGCCAATGTCTTGTATTGAATGTTATGTTATTTTTATTAACATAACAGAGGCACAACTAGTTCAGAAATATTATTAGAATAGATATTATAGGTACTTACCTAACACTGGGCGTGCAGAATTAACAAGAAGAAAAAAGAAGTCATAGAGATAAGTGAGATACGATCTAATTTTGATGCGGGCTCAGTGAAAGGCGGAGGCTAGTTAAAAATGACTTTGATTTATATTTAATTCCGTATTTCAGTTACTCCAGTCAAAATTATGATTTTCGGCTCTATATAAGACAAGTAGAATGAAAGAATTAAAGTTTTTAACTTAAAGAAAGTACAATGTGAAGAATAAATTGTTAAATTATAATTAGATTCTTGAGAAGTTCTAAGGGAGATAATTAAATACCTATTTACATTTGTTCTTCCATTAAGAGAAAATACAATTAGTGATTTTTGAAAAATATTAAATACCTAAATAATATACAAAATTTATTTCAAATATTTGGTACCTACATAAAAATATTGGTTCGTTAGTGCTCCATGTTGTATTATCTCGTTTTTTAATACTACTACCCTTTTGGGATTTTCGGGATTATAAATAACTATTACACGATTTTAAATTTTATGTAAGTTTGTTAAAATCCTGAACTGAAATGTCCAAGAATATTACGGGTACCTACTCTATTTTAAAAAACACGGAATCATTTGCGTTGACAAGTCGCGAAATAAAAAAGTTATATGCATGAGCCAGTATTTTGTGACATCCAGTATATTAAAATACACATGGAAAAATCATTTTGACATCACATAGACAGCTAACTTTCCCCTTTGCAAGGTTTACTCGACTTACAAAGATTTAATCATAAAAACACATCACTTGTCTCCTTGAGCACTTTCCACAGACAGATATAATTTTTATCATTTCATCAATTTGCTTTTCAGGTCAAGTTAATATCGATAATGGTATTTAAACGGGCTCAAAAATATGGCAACACTGCCGGGCTACATAAGAACCGTAAGACTTATAAAAATATATACTCGGGCTACACAAACTAACGTTTACATCTTTGGGTTTTACAACGTCCTGTTATTACCTAAAATTTTAAATTAAGCAACTAAGTTACCCCTCTAATAATGCCCTGATTTATAGTTAAAAGAAGGGTTAATGGTCACAGTATACACTCCTTTAACTCTGTAATTAAGCCCGGGTGCAATAGAGACCCGTCCGTCTCGCGGGCTCAACAACATACCTATTATAAGTATATATAGTCTGTCCATAAAGTAACCCCCTCTGCTAACTTTTGAACGAATCGAGTTAGAGAGTTTTAACAAAATTCAGGGTGAATTATGTAAAATGAAGTTGATTCTGACAATAAATTCAATTCTTCAAATTCAAAGTGGGCCCTGTTGGACCTCATTTAAAAGGTAATTCAATTCTCTACATTCTCGTTTTTGAAAAATGACAATTGAGTTATCCGTTATCTGAAAGAGCACCCTAGAAAACATAAAAATCCACATTTTCACATTTTCGATATTTCTAAGTAAATAACTAACATTTTCAATTTTTTTTCAATCGTTTCTTAAATGAAGCGAACAATTTTTTTATCATAATATCTTCTGTGTATGTAAAGTTTTCCACCAAGATCTGTCCCATAATGCATAATGTTTCACAAATTGCTAATTCTCCTACCATAATTATTAGAACCGCTGACATACTAGCATTTGAAAGGTATATAAGCCATGTCCTACCGTTTGTAACCATATTGCAGATATTAGTATCTCGAATAAACCATTATTTTTTACAATTAAACTTTGAAAATATGGCTTTTGCGAACATGGTTGTTTCCCAGTACGTGATTGACATTCAATGTTTTAAAATTAGTAATAATAGAGTGTCAAATTCAAGATCGGTGGGCTGTGAAGGAACTGGGAATTTATAACGGAAGAACTTCATATCATTACTTATTTAAACCACCTTTTCCATTCCACCATTTATCAGAGGCCCTAAAAAAGGAGGCAAATTGGGTGATGAAACGACATCATGGTCTTCCATGGAACGAAGGTTTGGAATCCTTGAAAGATCTACCAATTATTCTGCAGAGTGCAACAAGATCACCAGACATTATTTATGTCAAAGGGCGGGAGAAGCCCATGTTCCTGAGAAAGTACGTGAACAAACCGGTTGTGGAGTTTCTGGAACATCCCAAATTATGCCGGCAGGTTCCTGAATGTTGGCACCATCGACTGGACCACTGCGCATGTGCGTTGGCTAACGCAGATAGCTTGTATGATTTTTATTTAAGAATTAAATAAAGAACAATATATTTTTGACATTTATTTTAGCATAACCTGTGTATCATTGTTATTTATAATTAAAATAAAAAATTAATTAATATATTTTTGGGTTTTATTAATTTATCTGTAATATAGTGTTGGAAGGCTATAATTAAAAACAGATCTTGTAGTAAACAAAAAGCAAGAGCATACCTACTTCAAAATGAATCACGTTTCACTGTATCTTCGCAAGCTTCTAGCACCATTGTACTTATAAATGACTCGAGTTCTTTAATAAACCACACAGTTTATTTTACAGCTCGCATACTAATCTAGTGTACTTGCTATTGTGGTTTTTCTTGACTCAGTGCTATAGTATAGTGATATTAGAAAACGTGAATCCTGAAACCATTTGCTCTATTAGTTCTACAATTGTGAAAAGTACTGGTGAAGCTGAGAAATTGGTTAAAATGAACAGAAGAGATAATCAGTCAAATAAAATTAGTAAAAGGTAATGTGAAATTGTTGGAAACTGTGATAAAAATAGAATTAACAACCAAGAGGAAGCAGAAAATCCTTTCAAATTGGAAGCAAACTTGGCATTATTAAAATACTATTTAGCTAAATTGCAACACTTAAAACAGTCTTCTGGTAAAGTTGGAACAGGCTTGGAGGACAATACTAAAAAGAAGCGTAAGCGACAGTTAGTTTGGCACTAGATTAATTCTTGCTTCGATGGACGACTGTATACAGGACTAATTGCAAATTTAAGTATTAAAGATCCATTATGTTTCTTAAATAGGGCCTTCGATAATTTTCAAAGAAAAATTAAAACACATCGTCAGAATTCAATGCTTAAGGTTAATGTTGTATTAGTATGCAATTTTATTAAACCACAAAGTGGTGATGCAGATATGAAAACGTTTTCTACAAAAAAATCACATAATCGATATAAATACTAATAAAAAAACTAAGGTTGATAACGTAATCCATGTTTTAACAAACAAATTGGAAGAATTTAGCGAAAAGGATTCAGGTTGGGCTCTTTCAGAGGTTCTGCATTTAAAAGTTAATATTAACAAATTTTCACGTTTAAAAGGGGGAACATCAACTTATGTGAATTTACCGGGTTTTATATCACGTAAAAGAGCTGTTGTCAATGTAGAAAATAACGATTTTTTTTAGTTTTTTGTGGGCTGTAGTTTCCGCTCTATATCCAGCTAACAACAAACATCCTGAAAGGGTAACAAGTTATCCGCATTTTAAAGATGTTCTAAAATATGATTCTATTGAGTTTCCAATAAAACTTGATGACATAAAAAAATTTGAAAAATTAAATAACTTATCTATTAATTTGTTTTGTATAGAAGAAAAGAACGTGCTCCCTCTTTGTTTAAGCTATAATAGAAATAGTAACAGAGAACCCATTAATTTACTGGTGTTGTCAACAGACAAAAATGATAATTTTAAAAGATTTTCAAACGATAGTGTTTTTCCATTTAGCATGGATAAAGAGAATGTCTGCACTACTTTCAAAACAACTGTCTTTTCATGGACATAACTTTCATATGCTATAGATGCATAAATCATTTTAGTTCCGACGATTTACTTAAAAGACATTTAGTTTACTGCAATAATATGAATAAGTGCGCCCTCAAGTTTTCAAAGGAGTCGGACAAAATTTTACACTTCAAGCATTTCAGTTACAAAGAAAGAGTACCTTTCGTAATATATGCCGATCTTGAAAGTATTCTTGAACCGTGTGAAACCTTAAGAGTGGAAAATAATTCAGTTAATTATCAAAAGCATACACCATTTAGTGTGGTATATTATTTGAAATGTTCATATGATAATAATTTATCAAGGTTTAAACTATATCGAGGTGATGATTGCATAAAATGGTTTATTCCAGAACTGCAACATATTGCAGTGAATGTTAATAGTATCCTCGAGAATTCGAAAGAAATTGAAACTTTATCGTACGAGCAAGAAATAAATTATGCTAACGCGACTCACTGTCACATATGCACCAAGCCATTTACATTGAAAGATATCAAAGTTCGTGATCATTGTCACCTTACATTAAAATACAGAGGTGCTGCTCATCAAGATTGTAATCTAAATTATAAAAATTCATTTAATATACCAGTTGTCTTTCATAATTTAAGCGGCTATGATGCAAATTTTATAATGAAACAATTGGCTACCGGTTTTGCAGGTCCAATTCGGTTACTGCCAGTTAATAAAAAAAAAATATATTTTATTCACTAAAACAGTTGAAGGTAACTAATGTACATTTACGGTTCATCGACTCATTTCGCTTCATGGCTAGCAGTCTTGAAAAATTATCTTCATATTTAGAAAATGAAAAGAAAACTATTGTTAGAGCTTCATGTAACACTGATCAAGAATTTAATTTATTAACAAGAAAGGGTGTTTTTCCTTACGATTATATAGATTCTTGGGAAAAACTCACTGAGACATGTTTACCTGCAAAAACAAACTTTTATAGTCAATTGCATGATGAAGGTATTAAAGATGAAGATTATCAGCATGCCTTAATGTTTGGAAAACATTTGACATAAAAACTTTGGGTGACTATTCTGATTTATACTTGAAAAGTGATGTTCTTCTTCTTGCTGACATATTCGAAAATTTTCGAAAAACTTGTTTATTAACATATGAATTGGACCCATTGCATTTTTATACTGCTCCAGGTTTAGCGTTCGATGCTATGCTTAAAACGACTGGAGTACACTTAGAACTTTTAAGACATCGAAAAGCTCATGTTTATCGAGAGAGGTATCCGTGGTGGAGTGTCTCAGTGTTCTAATAGATACGCAAAAGCAAATAACAAAATATATGGGTGATCAGTGTGATTCAAATCAAGAGTCTACATATCTAATGTATTTTGATATAAACAATTTATATGGGGCTGCAATGTCTGAATATTTACCATATGGAGGAGATTTTGAATTTTTAGAAGAGAATGAAATTGAAAATTTAGATATAATAAATATTCCAGACAATGCTGATGGCTATATTTTTGATTGTGCATGAAGTTCATAGTGATCTACCGCTAGCTCCAGAACATATGACTCCACCAATACCTTCAAGATCAAAGTTAAAGAAATTATTATTAACACTGTATCCAAAACGTAATTACGTTGTTCATTATAGAAATTTAAAAATGTATTTGAAATATGGATTACGTTTAAAGATAGTTAACAGGGTTCTCAGATTTAAACAAGCTCCATGGTTGAAAAAGTATATTGATTTAATGTTGCACCATGTTGCGTCAGCAAGCTAAAATTGATTTTGATAAAAAATTTTATAAATTGATGATAAATGCTGTATATGGCAAATTAATGAAAAACGTAAGGAAATACAGATGTCCGTATGATCACTAAGTGGGAAGGGCTCTATGGAGCCCAAAATTATATTGCAAAACCTAATTTCCATAGTTGTAGTATTTTTGTTGATGATTTGATAATCATAGAAATGATTAAATTAGAAATTTTATTTAATAATCCAATATATGCAGGATTTTGTGTCCTAGATATATCTAAAACCTTTCTATATAAATTTCATTATCACTATATCTTAAAAAAATTTAATAATAGCGCAAAACTCCTGTACACAGATACCGATAGCCTGATTTATCAATTGAAAGTGCCCGATATTTATGAGTATATTAAAGAAGACAATCAAAGGTTTGACACATCTGATTATGACTCTCATAATCCATATGGAATAGAACAAGAAAGTCCCCGGTTTGATGAAGGATGAAAATAATGAAAAATTTGAATTTGTTGGCCTTCGAGCAAAAATGTATGCTTATAAAGTTCTTAATAATAAGATAGTTAAAAAGTCGAAAGGTTCTACAGCAGCAAGTGTTAGAAAAATTTCATTCGAAGATTATGAAAAAACTCTTTTCGATCACGAAATTATTTATAAACCACAGCATCTTATTAGATCTAAAAAGCATAGTGTCTACACAATTCGACAAAATAAAATGATTCTTAATCCTTACGATGATAAAAGAATTTTAAATTCTAAGAATACAGATACAAAGCCATGGGGTTACAAAAGAATTTCAGACGAGGACAATGATGATAATATTCCAAATAAAATAATATGTATTCGAATCTGTAGAAAGAGTGAGAATAGTTTAAATACGCAGGCTTTATTCACGAGTCAACAAATTACTGATTATAAGTAGCAAGCTAAGCGACAAAAGTCAGTTTGCTTTTGTTTCTTACACAAATAACATGGATACAAGAAGTCTGTGCAAAATTGCTTTACATTATGCAACTGTTGAAGTTTATAGTGACTTTATGAAACGTTGCATCGTCGAAGGTTGTGCTGATGTTGAGGAAAGATTCAAGTTATTAAAAGATATCGTGGAAGAAGTGGTAATACCAGATGAAGCTTTTCAGTCGTTAACGGAACATGATATAGAACCCCATTTAGAATACAATAGAATTGTTGATGTATAAGAAAATGGAACTTGACAAGTTTATTCATAACTTGTTGACCATATGTCAAAAAGAAGGATCTGAGAATATAACCATTAAGCAGTTGAATGATGTGCTAATATTACATCCTGAAATTAAAATGTCATTCAGAATATACTTATTTGAATTGTTACTAGATGGTAAATATTATCCGTATCTCTATTGTGGGGACACCAGTTTCCCATTAAACATATATCAAGTAATTATAAAACCATTGATAAACCAATCGATGAAGCCATCACTAGAGCAGCGTACTATGCTAGAAGCCGGACACTTCGCAAACCGTACACAATATTAAAGTCTAAGATATTAAACTGGAAATTTGAGCCATCAACAAATGCCCATCACTCTAATGTTCAAAAATGGATTCAGGATAATATAAAGAGAGCTGAACAAAATTCAAATGCTCGCTTAGGATGGAGTTGAGGTCCCGATTCCGAACCATGGCCTTCAACACATTTGCATGATTATAATAAAACCCTTTGCATATTATATGAAATTAAAGAATAAAATGATTAAACACAGTTTAAGGTTTATTATTTATTTATTTAAGTTAACATTACAATTATTAATTTAGTTATAATTTATAAAATCCTTACAGCACTAGTAAGAGGACTATATTTAACTAATCGATCATGAAGTATAAGAGCGTAACAACTTGTGCTTGGGGGAACATCTTTGTTAGTTTCGAAATCCAATCGAATATCAACAGAACCAGATTTAAGGCTTTCATTCTGATGAGAACAATCTATAACAATTAGAGGTGCAAATTTCTTGAACTCTGCGGGTGTATAAATAGGCACATTTTCCTTTTCATATGATCGATGAAACTTTGCATACATGTCATACAAGGTTGCTATCTGATTGTTCTCAAAATTTATATTTAAATTATCACAAGGAAACATCTCAGAATTAAGATACAGTTTCATATTAATCAAATTACAATGATCAAATTGACTAAAATTTTTATTCAATTTATTTTTACGATCAGTATGGAATCCTACAATTACAAATCTAGGTTTTTCAAGTTGTGTTGCGATCTTAATATTCCAAGTGTGACGTTGGGTTTCTTGTAAGAGAGGATACTCATGCAGTTCCCAACCTCTAAAGGCAACTTCCAGTTCCTTGTTTCTCGCCACATAGTCGACCAATTTTAGTCTTTCTACATCTGCCACGGATATTTGAGGGATTTTCCACAGTACTTTATTTAATATCACTTTACCTGACTCATTTTCTGTAGAATTTATTATAGCGTTAGTATCTGAATTTGAGCGAATTAACACCAACTCCTGTCGCAAATTTAAAATAATTTTCTTAAAGTCTTCACAAAATCTGAAAACAGTGGGTAAATCGATTATAACATTAAAATTTCAATTATCGTCAACTATATTTGACTGTTCGTTGTTATTAAAAAACCACCCACCATTTTGTAGATATTGAGTATCACTTCTATTGAATGATGCGTATCCCTTTAGAATTGATGTTAGACCTGGATGACGAATGCGATTTATTACATATCCTCCCATTTCATATCTGATCTCATCAAAGAAAAGCATGACACCGTTATTCATAAATGTAACAGTTTTTGAAGGAGTATTATCAGTTTTCAGTAATTTACCTTCAATATATAACGAGCTTCCACTGGGTAATGTATAGACATCCTACTGTTGTATTGGAATACGAATTTCATCATTGTTATTCAAAGACGTAGATGCATAAGGCTGATGAGTATGTTTCTCAGCACTACTAACAGAATTGTCAAAATAAGCCCTCTCATTAACACTTAATATATCCATTTTTTATCACTTCTTAAAAATAACTTTAAAACCAAGAGATTCGAGAAACTTCCGATTTCTTATTGTTATTGGTTTGATGGTTCGTGTAGAACTGTCCAGAGGTTTTATGTTTACACCTCCTATATAGCTTCGACTAGAGCTACCACGTTTGTTGTATCTTATTGCCATTGTAATTATTAATTACGCTTCCTTCAAATGTAGTCTTAATGACAATACCTCTCTTCCGAAATTGACGAGCTCGCCGTCTTGACTGACTATATTAACAATCATTTGATCGATAATTCGAGTGTTGATGGGTAGATATACAACGTTACTTGTCTCAACAATTTTGAATCCTGCTGGTGGTAGGAAAAAATTCATGTATAACGTGAGCTTGTCTGTCATTAATATAGGATCCACTCACAATATTGCATTCTATGCAAATGGTATTTACACTGAAAATATCTAATGGAAAATCTGATTCGTGATTACCATATGCCACTAATTTTAAAACCAAGCCAAAGTCCTATTGAATCTTCTTTAGTAAAATCTATATCCTCTCTGCATTTGATTCTACACTTCAGAGTGTTATTGTTGGCTTTAATGGAAATGAGCTTTGAATATCCTTTCACAATCCCCTCTTTTGAACTATCATCGTTTTCAAGCCATCTGGGGTCGCCTAAGGCTCGTTGTAGATATTTATTTACTGAATCAATATCATAGGTTCCTTCTGGAATTTCGATGTATTTACCTTCGGATCCATAATAAAATCTGTTGTTCTTATATTTTTAGATATTTGGAATTGAATTGTAGGATTCGAAACTTATTAATCCTAAGACGTAGTCTTTACTATCATCCAAAATAATTGGAGGATTATACCTAGAAGTAAGGGTTGAGCTTCTCCCAGAGAGTAGGAATGAATTCGTCGTCATCTTCGGTGTCGATGAAATATACTATTCAAAAACACCTACTGCATTCTTAATTATATAAAAATTTCAGACACAGATGACCACAGTTGAATGTATTAAATTTTTGTAACTTTTCATGGTTATACAATATTTTACATGGTTCGTTGGTATTAAGGTAATGTATCAATTCTCGTGGAGGTCTTAGGTTACCGTAACTATCAAAATATACTGCTTTTTCTCCATTCTTCTTATATGCAGTCCAATGTGTTCCAGGGCCTTTTTCATTATCGAGATTAATAATGCCGCATTCATTATATTGTACCCGACATGGTAAACTATCTTTCATAAATACACCTCGAAAATGTTGAATATTTAATTTCTTAGCCTATCTCATTAAGTCTAAATTAGTAAGAGCTCGTTTTGGCAATTTTATCGGTAACGCTTGGAGGGTGCTTTTCGTTCTAAAAAAAGACCAAATCCTTGCTTATACGGTCTCATGTATAGTCCTTTACCCATAGCTATTTCTTCCATTGCGACATTGTGACGTTTACTTTCTTCAAGCTTTCGCTTTGCATCTTTGGCATCATTAATGGCCTTTGCAATTCCTGCAGCTCCACCATCTAAAGCACCAAGCGCACTTAAGCCAGCAAATAATGGAATTAGTGGTAGAAATCCTCCTGTTTTAGGTATTGGTATTACTCGAGTGGCTTTAATATGTTTCTTTTAACTTTATTAACAGCTTTTAATGCAACTTTAATGGCATCTTTCATATCCTTCACATTTTTACCTTTAAGTGCCACTCGTGCTTGCTTTGTTACGTCTTTAAATGGTAATGATCCACCCACCTTTCTAGATTTCACTTTACGTTTACTTTTTCTTTTCTTAGTTTTTTTGTTACCACATCCCATTCCTAATTTAACTTTAGCTTTCATTGCTGTTGCCACAGCTAAGGCTGCTGCCTTTTCTCTTATGGATGCGTTTGGTGACTTAAGTCTGTCCACCGCCTTCTCGCCTAAAATTTGATCTGCCTTATGGCGTTGTTCCAAGTCTTTCTCTCTGCTATAAGCCACGTCGTGTTGTTTACAAGCTTCGTCTAGACCATTAATACCCATATCACTTGCTAACCTCTTCGCAAGTTTTGTACCGGGACCACAAAATTTATATCCCGGAATATGGAGCTCTACTGGTAATTTATTTATAATAGAGTCCAATATACCGCTGCCTGACTTTTTAGCTGTTCTAAGCATTTGGCACTACAAACGATTCACAAATGATATAATATTAGTATCATCATCGTATATATATATATATATATATATGTATATATAGATAATCATAGACTGTGCTTTATTTAAAGTATTGCCTCCGTCATGCGCATTGTAAAACAATCAACAGTTTTACCTATTAACAATAGTGATATCAAAGAAAAGAAAATCTTGAAGAGACATGGAGAACTGCTACCATCCACAATCCGTTGCCTGGTTGTCGGTCCATCGAACTGTGGTAAAACTAATATTATGATTAGTTTGATTGTGCATCCTAATGGATTGAAGTTTGAAAACATTTATATTTTCTCTAAGTCTCCTGAAGATGTAAAACAAAATTCAATATTTATTTTTGATGATGTAGCCTGTGGTAAACAAAATGTTATGAGAGATTACTTCAGTATGGGACGTCATAAAGAAGTAGATTGTTTTTATCTCTGTCAAACTTATACACGTATTCCAAAACATCTAATACGTGATAACGCAAATATATTGGTAGTCTTCAAACAAGATGACTTAAATTTGAAGCACATATATGAAGATCAGATTAATACCGACATGAATTTTAATAAATTTAAAGAAATGTGGAAAGACAAATATGGTTTTATGGATTATCCTTAGATAATGATATAAGTAATGAAAGGGATTTGATCATTACATACATATATAAAGAGAGATACGTTCTGTTCACTTTATTCATCATTGTTAGTGTTCATAGAGCTAGACCGGCACTTAGCACTAAGCTGTTTTTTACTACATGGGACCGGCCATCAGACCTGTTTTTTACTGCATCAGACCTGTTTTATACTGCCTGAGACCTGTTTTTTACTGCATCAGACCTGTTTTATACTGCCTGAGACCTGTTTTTTACTGCCTCAGACCTGTTTTTACCGCCTGAGACCTGTTTTTACTGCTTTTACTGAGGTTAAGAAGAATATGTAAGTTCAATATGAATAGAAAGGAAGTTGAAGTAAAAAAATTGTTAATACAAAGGAGGAACGTAGTAAAGCAAAAGCTGAATGCTTTGAAAGAAAGAAGTATAATTCAAGAACAATCGTTTCTTCCTATCACGAAGCGTTTACAAACAATTGCCGAGAAGCTTGATGGAGGTCAAACATAAAAAGTGATGAGCCTGTAAAAAAGGAAGTAAAATCTAATTTCTCCTTTAGCTCACGGAAAAAAAGCAAAGCAAAATATAATAGCTCCAGGATTTTTAACGCACCAAGTTTCCTAGATACGTCAATTGTTGCAGAAGGAAATTCAAATGATAATCATATTGCTGACGGAGATAATGTGGAAAGTAATGAAGAACTAGATGAAAATATACATGAAGCAAAAGATTACATTCAAACCTTAAGTAATGCACCCGACACATTGTACTATTTGGATCAACTTGATCCTTTACCCAGAGAATATGTTCATAAAATGATTGGTGATGTACATAATGAGTTTGACTTTAGGTATGGTGTTAGATATGATCCAGACCTTAATGAGCTAAAAATTGGCAACGCATCTTTACAATTCGATGGTAATGATTTGATTATAGGTGGATTAACTTATAAGGGGACTCCTGGACTATACGAGTTGGTTTTTAAGAAACATCCAGTTGGTTTCACAGAAGGTGATAGAAAAAACTACTTAGACATTGTTAAACGAACGAATGCTAATAAAAGAAACTACTCTGAAAATGAACAAATTCAGGGTAATGGATCTTACAAATATAAGAAAATCATATCCGCTTTGACCATACAACCACTAACACCACGAAGACCTCGTAGCATACAACCTCTAACTCGAAAGAGATTGGGTCTTGGTATGTTACTGGAAGCCTCGAATAGTCCAATAGATTACGTATACTGGGACGATCCTAATGAACTTGTTGATATATTACGGCTTTTAGTTTCATCTCAAACCGCTGGTCATACAGGTCACACTAACGAGATCGTGTCTATTATCGAAGAGTTGCGTGAATCTAAAATTATTGAGTAATAAGAAGAAACTTATAACTAGCTTAAAAATGACAATCGATAAATTTGGTAGACACATAAGTCAACCACAACACTCCTTTGAGGATCATGAAGATTTTGATGTAATGTCTACAAACATTGCAGAAAACATAGTGAAGGAACTATATTATAATGTTATTTTAACATTTGAGTCCGGGGCCTTTCAAGAAAATAATAAGAAATATCTAATATCTAATATAAAAACATGCCACGTTTTGTTCTACGAGTCAGCTATGATTGAATATGTACTGGGTTACCCTAATGATATCATAACTATTATAAATGAGAAGGAATTTAACTTGACAGAACTAGTCAACGTACAGTTACGTCGCGGTGACAATATCTCGTTTCGAGAAAAGGATCCGCAAACTACGAATAGTAATTTATTTGTAGAATTCTTTATATATATAATTTCCTGTGGGATTAAATATATAAGAAGGAGGAATGCATACTATAATATTAGTTGGAATCCAATATGAAATCTCCTGACAAATTGAATAAATATGCAACAAGAAGTGTAAAAGAAGATATTGTCAATGAACTACACAAGCCTGCCAGAATCAATTTCAAAAGACGTAGAACCGTAATAAAAGGCCTGAACAACTTAATACAAACTGATTTAATTGATTTGATACCATATTCAACAGAAAATAAAGGGTATAAATATGTGCTAATCGTTATTAATTGATTCTCTAAGTTTATATGGACAGAGCCTCTAAAAAGTAAATCCGGCCAGGATGTTACAAATGCGATGAATAAAATTCTGCGAGACCTTAAGAAGATTCCAAAAAATCTACAAACCGATATGAGAAAAGAATTCTATAATGAGAATTTCAGGAAACTCATGAAAAAGTATAATATTAACCACTACAGCGTTTACAGTACAAAAAAGGCTTCTATGGTGGAACGAGTTATTAGAACTATAAAAAATATGCTTTGGCGCGCTTTTAGTTTAGGTGGGACGTATAATTGGATTCATCTGTTAGATAAAATTGTTGATAAATACAACAATACAGTTCATTCTACAACAAAGTTAAAACCAAACAAAATCACATCAAGGAATGAGAAATCTATATTAAACTCAACATACTCTCATTTAAAACGAGCTGACAGAATAACAAACTTTAAAGTATGCGAGCATGTGAGGATTAGCAAATATAGAGCTTTTAAGAAAGTGTATACACCGAATTTGTCTAGTGAAATTTTTATTATTAGGGAAATAAAATTAAGCAATCCCACAACATATTTATTGAAGGATGAGAGTGGTGAAGAAATAAAAGGAGGCTTCTATGAACTAGAGTTACAAAAAGTAAAACATCCTGACGCCTACTTAGTTGAAAAGGTGTTACGAAAAAAAGGAAATAAAGTATTTGTCAAATGGTTAGGTTATGATAAACATAATTCTTGGATTAATAAGAACAATGTATCGTAACACGTTTTATTTTATATGAATTGTAATAAACAAAATAAATGATTTTATGTATTGCAGCATTTTATTTAGATCATTAACCCAAGATAAATTTAAATTATGGTAATAATAATAATAATAATAATAATAATAATAATAATAATAATAATAAGCAATTTATTTCCAACAGGGTAAGTCCCCAATTACAGGAAATGTATACAATCAATAATAAATACCATATGCTACAATAACATCAACATTAAACTATACAAACTAACAATCAAGCTATGCACTTATATAATATAACACTATAAGACACAATATGTATGCAGACAGAAACAAAGGTATAAGAAACAATAAATCACAAATAAATCAGAATGTAACAACCATATTAAGTACAATTACATGTTATCAAGAATAATGCTTTTTATGCGATCTATAGATGAATTGTTGATATCACATTGATTAGATATGTTGTTAAATTTACTACACGCATTATGTATAGGAGCTCGTAGTAATATATTAGTTCTTGGCGCATCACAATAAAAAGTTTGACCTTGTCTGATACTAATTCGTGGTATTAAAAAATTAACTTTAGTAAGGAGAAAATCACAGTCAATACTGTTATGAAGCAACTTATATAAAAAAAATAACAATATTGTACATTCTCCTAACCTCTAAGGAGTCTACACTAAATCTATTCAACAATAGCTGATTTTCAATGCCTGTGGGCGGATAAACCCATCTTCTCTGAACGAAAGATATTTCAAAAACCTACGCTGAACAGATTCAATTCTGTCTGCGTAACACTGATAAATAGGAAACCAAATTCCCGAACAATACCGAATAAGCTTACTTCTAACAAGTGTGAAATACAACAATTTTAAGGTGTCGACATTCCTAAATTCTTTACAATTTCGTAACACAAAACCCAAAGTCTTATTAGCATTGCGTATCATATAATCAATTTGAGGAGCAAATGTGAATTTAGAATCAAATAAAATGCCTAGATCCTTCATGCACTCGCATCGGGTAATTTGTATGTTGCCCAAATTATATTCATATTCATATATATATATCTTTTCTTCTGCTATATGATACTACATTACATTTAGATATATTAAGTTTTAGTGATTGTTTACACACCAATTATTTATATTATTAACTTGAGTTTGCAAAATACAACAATCGTCATGGTCGTTCACAGCACTATATATTTTTAAGTCATCCGCAAAAAGAAGCCTGCTACAAGAAACAACAGAGGGTAAATCATTTATAAAAAGAAGGAACAAAAGAGGGCCTAAATTTGATCCTTGCGGGACACCTGACGTTACGTCAAATTCAGTTGAACAAAAACCCTCTAGTCTAACGAATTGCTTTCTGTTCAATAAATATGACCCAATAAGTGCAATAATCTTATCCGAGATTCCAATATAATCCAGTTTGCTCAATAGTACATAGTGATCAACCTGGTCAAATGCTTTTTGAAAATCCATATATATTACATCCACTTGTTTCTGATGATCAAGATTTTCACAAATATATTGAGACAAACAAGCTAAATTCGACAAACAGGATCGCTTGTTCATGAAGCCATGCTGATAGGGCGAAATTATATTTTTAGTTGCACTATATTTGTATTCGTATAAAATGATCTCAAAAAGCTTCGCGAAGTTACAAAGAATGGATATCGCTCTATAGTTAGATATTACAGATAGATCACCACTTTTAGGCACAACATTTTCAAATTCTTGAACGTTAGGTGTGACATAGACGCTCTGAAAGTGTGTACTAAACCCTTCTACAATAGCCTGAGGATTATCATATTCAACGTCATTTAACCTCATTACACCGGGAATACTAGAATAACCTTTCTTATTATTTACAAATAACCAAAACTTACTGGTATCAGTCCTAATAGTATTTTCAGAGTTTTGAACAAAATTTCTATACTCAACATCTATCCAAGTTTTAATTGACTTTCTCAAATTGGTATATTTATTATAATAATATTCAGTTTGAAATTTTTTGTAGTTTCTATAGGCACACTCCTTCTCACGAATACCATTTATAATATTTTTAGTAAACCATGGGGAAAACGACGTCGGCGATTAATCTTTAAAGGAACTGATTGATCAAAAATATTGTTTAACAAATTGTATAATACATCACAAGCATCATTAACATTAACACAATCTAGAACACTAGACCAATCAACATTTCCGATTAGTTCATACATTAAATTATAATTAGCTTTTCTGAAATTATATTCTTCTATTCTATATGGAACTCGGCCTCGTTGTTTTATTGATAATCTTACGTTGGCTGATAACCAAAGCGCCACGGCAGATGTTATTCCAATGGCGTTGCATAAAGGGGCTAATTTCAATGCTTTTGGTTTTGAATTATAGCAACAAATTACCTAAATTTATTGATGGCGATTCTGATTGGTGTGGTCTGAATGACGCAGCGAGATATGTTTTTGATGGTTTTGGTAACACGAGATCTAAACATAAATATGCAAAAATTATTCCGTAAATTTTCGTAACACCTAATATATGAAAAATAGATGTTTCTCTAATACAGAAAACAACATTACAGACTTTAACTACTGAGGTCAAAAAGCTGACATTCCTAGGTTTTACATGAATAACAACGCGGGTTAAAATCATGTCCCTACCGATCAGCTCTTGTAATTGTAAGACGACGTCGGCGACAGATCGCCCTTTCAGTGGCGTGATGTTGGCTGTAACACATAGCAAAGATAAATGTGTGTGTACCTTGGTCGCCCTGTGTGTACATAATTCTGAGAAAAAAAGTACCTGTCTGACACCCACAAAATTCAATATATTCCCCGGCAAATATGTTGGAGTCAACGTAAATATGAACGCTAAATTCGCGCGACACGTAGACAGAGACTAATTATTATTATAATTAAACGACCGCGATTAGGATTGTGCGCCGAACTATTGCGCGCCGAAGATAAGGGCTTATTGCAGACCAGCTATGGCACTTATTGACGTCGCAGTTAGCCTTAATGTTAGCCTTATTTACGTGGCGGTTAGCCTTATTTACGTGTCGGTGAGCCTTATTTACGTGACGGTTAGCCTTATTTATTGTGGTATTTGTATTGCCGTATTTGTTGTGGTATACGTGAAGCTCTCGTCAGTGGAGATACACAATTCTACATTTAATAATGAGATATCACGCTGGTGTACGTAAGTCCAGTGTCAGCTGTGTTGGTGATCAGTCGTGCTTGTTCCACACAAAAAGTTAGGTTAGGTTTTAAATTGTCGTTGCTCTCGTCAGTATGGAGATAATTAGATATTTATTATTATTATTATATTACATACATGCAGTCTACCGTGGTCTGTGTTCGTGATCGGTCGTGCTTGTCCCACGAAAAAAAAGTTAGGTTAAGTTGTATAAGTTCGTCGTCGTCGTTGTTGTTGTTGGTGGATCAGTCGTGCTTGCGCCGCTATAGTTAAGTTTTAAATATTT
This sequence comes from Pogonocherus hispidulus, assembly GCA_963924545.1. NCBI lineage: Eukaryota > Metazoa > Arthropoda > Insecta > Coleoptera > Cerambycidae > Pogonocherus > Pogonocherus hispidulus. The sequence continues at coordinate 33,090,514 of OZ004696.1, read as the reverse complement.
TGTTGTGGTATACCTGAAGCTCTGTCTTCAATGGAGCTTTTGTTGTTGTTGTTGTTGTGGTATACCTGAAGCTCTCGTCGTCAGTGCAGATACACAATTCTACATTTAATAATGAGATATCACGCTGGTGTACGTAAGTCCAGTGTCAGATGTGTTGGTGATCAGTCGTGCTTGTTCCACACAAAAAGTTAGGTTAGATTTTAAATTGTCGTTAATTAGAATTAAAAAATAATTAGATATTTATTATTATTATTATTATATTACATACATGCAGTCTACAGTGGTCTGTGTTCATGATCGGTCGTGCCGATTGTGTCCCGAATGGCCGTTTTCGCTCTTAGAACGTAAATTTGGCTAAATTAGTGTTCTACACGTTGAGACGAGTCGTTTGATACCCCACATCATGTGATTCGGGAGACCGGAAATGGAGACCGGAAGTAGACGGATTCTAGCTTGTCTCGAGTTGGGCAACACGCCTATATACTTTAAATTCAAATATTGAGTCCCAAACAGCTGTCTTCGCTCTTATAATTTTAAATTCTTTATGTGCCGTACCAATGCGCCGCCGTGTGCGACATCCTTTAGCTTTCTGCTTTAGAACCATGCCCATAAGGCGCTATGGCTTTGAGGTTATGTTGAGGGCCCCAGAGGCAGTTCTATGGAGCTTTGGCCCTCTGATTTGCAGGTCTGCGGGTCTTTGATCTAGACGGTGCCCCCTATTTGCTGGGTTCGGCGTGCTGCCGTGGTGGTGGTTGCCCACCTGTAGTTGTCTGGTGCCGGGAGGGGGCGTGGCCTGTAGGAAAGTGGTGGGGTAGGTTTGACTCGCCCTAATACCTACTTACATATAACTTAATCTAAATATATTTACACGTTCATCTCACTGAACTTTGCTACGATGGCTTCGTATCCTCGTAGCGAGTCCATTGCGGCCACCTTTCTTTTCTCGATATTCATCTCGCGCTCTTCAAGAACCCTCATTTGCTCTCTGAGAGCCTCCTTTTGGCGTCGAATGGATTTCTCCTCGCCTTTTAACGAGGATACGAGTTCCCGTGCATTTTGCATTTTTTTCTTTATGGAATTTAAACCCCCTAGAACGCGCAGGTGCCATTTTTGCCTTCGGGCTTCTTCAGCACCCCGCCTCCGCTTCCTTTCATCCATCAATGCCACCAAATCTTCCTCTTCAGCAGCGGAGGCGGACGAAGTAGAAGCCTGCGAAGGCGATGGTGATGGCGACGGCAACCTCATGCTTTTGAGGGCCACCATGTTCTTTCCTCTGTAACAAAAAATAAACGATATTAATTTGAAAAAAAATGGAAGTGTTTCTTTTTAGATTTTTTTAAAAATTCATTGTAGAATATTTACCCAGAATGAATTCTTTTCCCAGAATTCGAGAATGGCGAATTACTGACGAAGTCGTCCTCGTCATTCGCCACCACCAAGCGCATCCTTTTTGATGCCGGGGACGAACCTTGGGGTGGGTGGGGTGCATTCTCCTCTTCCCTAATTGCCTCAATGGCAAGATTTAACTCTTCCGTTGTTCTACATGAAAAGAAAATATTATTAAAAACAACAAAATTATTAAGATATTAAAAATCATCATCAAAGTAAGTATAGGAAATAAAAAACTTACGTTTCGTTAACAATATCTTCCATTGCTAATTGGTCTTCTCTCAGCTCACAAATTGCTTCTAATGATAAAGACATTTTATAAGACAAAATATAAAGACAGTTAAAAAGATATTAAACAAACACTTGGCTAACTTGGCGATAAAGTTGTTTTTGCGGTAATTCGTATAAGACTAAATGTATTCAACGAAGGTAGTGTACTTTTATAATCAAATTCTTGCAACTTGCAGATTCCAGAGCAATATGAGCATCCGGTGAATTCCCTTGAACTGTATAGGTCACTTAACTCTAGGTGTTGGATAAAATGACTTATTTCTGGTGTGCGGACGAAATTTGACACCATTTTCTGCTGAGTTAGAAAAAAATGTAATATGACACCTTATTTTGTAATTAGACACCATTTCCTGCTGAGTTAGCGAAAAATGTAATTTGACACTCGTTTTGAAATTTGAGACCCCGATATGAAATTTGACACCGATGTGTTGTAATCGGACACCTTGTTTTGTAATCTGACACCTTATTTTGAAATTTGACACCAACGTGCTGTAATCTGACACCTTATTTTGAAACTTGACACCAACATGATGTAATCTGACACCTTATTTTGAAATTTGACACCAACGTGTTGTAATTTGACACCTTATTTTGAAATTTGACACCAACGTGTTGTAACCTGACACCTTATTTTGAAAGTTGACACCAACATGATGTAATCTGACGCCTTATTTTGAAACTTGACACCAACGTGATGTAATCTGACCCCTTATTTTGAAATTTGACACCAACGTGTTGTAACCTGACACCTTATTTTGAATTTGACACCAACGTGTTGTAACCTGACACCTTATTTTGAAATTTGACACCAACGTGTTGTAAGCTGACACCTTATTTTGTTATTTTGAAATTTGATACCAACGTGTTGTAATTTGTAACCTGACACCCTTCGTTAGCTTTTCCTTTTTTTTTTTTTAAAGTCGCTTATTTTTTTTTATTGCATTTTTGGAAAACATACTTGTCCTAGACTATGAAAAGTGACATGGAGACCCCACATTTTCACATTTTCGACATTTCTAAGTAAATAACTTTAACATTTGCAATTTTTTTTCAATCGTTTCTTAAATGGAGCAAACAATTTTTTTATCATAATATCGTTTGTGTATGTAAAGTTTTCCACCAAGATCTGACCCATAATGCATAATGTTTCACAAATTGCTAATTCTCCTACCATAATTATTAGAACCGCTGACATACTACCATTTGAAAAGTATATAAGCCATGTCCTACCGTTTGTAACCATATTGCAGATATTAGTATCTCGAATAAACCATTATTTTTTACAATTAATCTTTGAAAATATGGCTTTTGCGAACATGGTTGTTTCCCAGTACGTGATTGACATTCAATGTTTTAAAATTAGTAATAATAGAGAGTATCAAATTCAAGATCGGTGGGCTGTGAAAACTGGGAATATATAACGGAAGAATTTCATACCATTACTTATTTAAACCACCTTTTCCATTCCACCATTTATCAGAGGACCTAAAAAAGGAGGCAAATTGGGTGCTGAAACATCATCATGGTCTTCCATGGAACGAAGGTTTGGAATCCTTGAAAGACCTACCAATTATTCTGCAGGGTGCAACAAGATCAGCAGACATTATTTATGTCAAAGGGCGGGAGAAGTCCATGTTTCTGAGAAAGTACGTGAACAAACCGGTTGTGGAGTTTCTGGAACATCCCAAATTATGCCGGCAGGTTCCTGAATGTTGGCACCATCGACTGGACCACTGCGCATGTGCGTTGGCTAACGCAGATAGCTTGTATGATTTTATATTTTATTTGACTTTGTATTTTATTTAAGAATTAAATAAAGTACAATACATTTTATTTTAGCATAACCTGTATCATTGTTATTTATAGTTAAAATAAAAAATTAATTTATATATTTTTGGGTTTTATTAATTTCTCTGTAATATAGTGTTGCAAGGCTATAGTTAAAAACATATCTTGTAGTAAACAAAAAGCAAGAGCATACCTACTTCAAAATGAATCACGTTTCACTGTATCTGTGCAAGCTTCTAGCACCATTGTGCATATAAATGACTCGAGTTCTTTAATAAACCACACAGTTTATTTTACACCTCGCATACTAATCTGGTGTACTTGCTATTGTGGTTTTTCTTGACTCAGTGCTATAGTATAGTGATATTAGAAAACATGAATCCTGAAACCATTTGCTCTATTAGTTCTACAATTGTGAAAACTACTGGTGAAGCTGTAAAATTGGTAAAAAGAACAGAAGAGATAATCAGTCAAATAAAATTAGTAAAAGGTAATGTGAAATTGTTGGAAACTGTGATAAAAAATAGAATCAACAACCAAGAGGAAGCAGAAAATCCTTTCAAATTGGAAGCAAACTTGGCATTATTAAAATACTATTTAGCTAAATAGCAACACTTAAAACAGTCTTCTGGTAAAGTTGGAGCAGGCTTGGAGGACAATACTAAAAAGAAGCGTAATCGACAGTTAGTTTGGCACTCGATTAATTCTTGCTTCGATGGACGACTGTGTACAGGACTAATTGCAAATTTAAGTATTAAAGATCCATTATGTTTCTTAAATAGGGCCTTCGATAATTTTCAAAGAAAAATTAAAACACATCGTCAGAATTTAATGCTTAAAGTTAATGTTGTATTAGTATGCAATTTTATTAAACCACAAAGTGGTGTTGCAGATATGAAAACGTTTTCTACAAAAAATCACATAATCGATATAAATACTAACATAAAAACTTGGTACAAAGATAACGTAATCCATGTTTTAACAAACAAATTGGAAGAATTTAGCGAAAAAGATTCAGGTTGGGCTCTTTCAGAGGTTCTACATTTAAAAGTTAATATTAACAAATTTTCACCTTTAAAAGGGGGAACATCAACTTATGTGAATTTACCGGGTTTTATATCACGTAAACGAGCTGTTGTCAATGTATAAAATAACGATTCTTTTTGTTTTTTGTGGGCTGTAGTTTCCGCTCTATATCCAGCTAACAACAAACATCCTGAAAGGGTAACAAGTTATCCGCATTTTAAAGATGTTCTAAAATATGATTCTATTGAGTTTCCAATAAAACTTGATGACAAAGAAATTTGAAAAATTATATAACTTATCTATTTATTTGTTTTGTATAGAAAAAAAGAACGTGCTCCCTCTTTGTTTAAGCGATAATAGAAATAGTAACAGAGAACCCATTAATTTACTGGTGTTGTCAACAGACAAAAATGATAATTTTACAAGATTTTCAAACGATAAAGTGTTTTTCCACTTTGCATGGATAAAGAGAATGTCTGCACTACTTTCAAAACAACTGTCTTCTCATGGACATAAAACTTTCATATGCTATAGATGCTTAAATCATTTTAGTTCTGACGATTTACTTAAAAGACATTTAGTTTACTGCAATAATATGAATAAGTGCGCCCTCAAATTTCCAAAGGAGTCGAACAAAATTTTACACTTCAAGCATTTCAGTTACAAAGAAAGAGTACCTTTCGTAATATATGCCGATCTTGAAAGTATTCTTGAACCGTGTGAAACCTTAAGAGTGGAAAATAATTCAGTTAATTATCAAAAGCATACACCATTTACTGTGGCATATTATTTGAAATGTTCATATGATAATAATTTATCAAGGTTTAAACTATATCGAGGTGATGATTGCATAAAATGGTTTATTTTGGAACTGCAACATATTGCAGTGAATGTTAATAGTATCCTCGAAAATTCGAAAGAAATGGAAATTTTATCGTCCGAGCAAGAAATAAATTATGCTAACGCGACTCACTGTCACATATGCACCAAGCCATTTACATTGAAAGATATCAAAGTTCGTGATCATTGTCACCTTACCTCAAAATACAGAGGTGCTGCTCATCAAGATTGTAATCTAAATTATAAAAATTCATTTAATATACAAGTTGTCTTTCATAATTTAAGTACCGGTTTTGCAGGTCCAATTCGGTTACTGCCAGTTAATAAAGAAAAATATATTTCATTCACTAAAACAGTTGAAGTTACTAATGTACATTTACGGTTCATCGACTCATTTCGCTTCATGGCTAGCAGCAGTCTTGATAAATTATCTTCATATTTAGAAAATGAAAAGAAAACTATTGTTAGAGCTTCTTGTAACACTGATCAAGAATTTAATTTATTAACAAGAAAGGGTGTTTTTCCTTACGATTATATAGATTCGTGGGAAAAACTCACTGAGACATGTTTACCTGCAAAAACAATCTTTTATAGTCAACTGCATGATGAAGGTATTAAAGATGAAGATTATCAGCATGCTCTTAATTTTTGGAAAACATTTGACATAAAAACTTTGGGTGACTATTCTGATTTATACTTGGAAAGTGATGTTCTTCTTCTTGCTGACATATTCGAAAATTTTCGAAAAACTTGTTTATCAACATATGAATTGGACCCATTGCATTTTTATACTGCTCCAGGTTTAGCGTTCGATGCTATGCTTAAAACGACTGGAGTACACTTAGAACTTTTAACAGACATCGAAAAGCTCATGTTTATCGAGAGAGGTATCCGTGGTGGAGTGTCTCAGTGTTCTAATAGATACGCAAAAGCAAATAACAAATATATGGGTGACCAGTATGATTCAAATCAAGAGTCTACATATCTAATGTATTTTGATATAAACAATTTATATGGGGCTGCAGTGTCTGAATATTTACCATATGGAGAATTTGAATTTCTAGAAGAGAATGAAATTGAAAATTTAGATATAATAAATGTTCCAGACAATGCTGATGTTGGCTATATTTTTGATTGTGACTTAGAATATCCCACTCATCTACATGAAGTTCATAGTGATCTACCGCTAGCTCCAGAACATATGACTCCACCAATACCTTCAAGATCAAAGTTAAAGAAATTATTATTAACACTGTATCCAAAACGTAATTACGTTGTTCATTATAGGAATTTAAAAATGTATTTGAAATATGGATTACGTTTAAAGAAAGTTAACAGGGTTCTCAGATTTAAACAAGCTCCATGGCTAAAAAAGTATATTGATTTAAACACCATGTTGCGTCAGCAAGCTAAAAATGATTTTGATAAAATTTTTTATAAATTGATGATAAATGCTGTATATGGCAAATTAATGGAAAACGTAAGGAAATACAGAGATGTCCGTATGATCACTAAGTGGGAAGGGCGCTATGGAGCCCAAAATTGTATTGCAAAACCTAATTTCCATAGTTGTAGTATTTTTGATGATGATTTGATAATCATAGAAATGAATAAATTAGAAATTTTATTTAATAAACAAATATATGCAGGATTTTGTGTCCTAGATATATCTAAAACCTTTCTATATGAATTTCATTATGACTATATCTTAAAAAAATTTAATAATAGCGCAAAACTCCTGTACACAGATACCGATAGCCTAATTCATCAATTTAAAGTGCCCGATATTTATAAGTATATTAAAGAAGATAATCAGAGGTTTGACACATCTGATTATGACTCTCATAATCCCTATGGAATAGAACAGAAGAACAAGAAAGTCCCCGTTTTGATGAAGGATGAAAATAATGGAAAAATTATGGTTGAATTTGTTGGCCTTCGAGCAAAAATGTATGCTTATAAAGTTCTTAATAATAAGATAGTTAAAAAGTTGAAAGGTTCTACAGCAGCAAGTGTTAGAAAAATTTAATTCCAAGATTATAAAAGAACTCTTTTCGATCACGAAATTATTTATAAACCACAGCATCTTATTAGATCTAAAAAGCATAGTGTCGACACAATTCGACAAAATAAGATGATTCTTAATCCTTACGATGATAAAAGAATTTTAAATTCTAAGACTACAGATACAAAGCCATGGGGTTACAAAAGAATTTCAGACGAGGACAATGATGGTAATATTCCAAATAAAAGAATATGTATTCGAATCTGTAGAAAGAGTGAGAATAGTTTAAATACGCAGGCTTTATTCACGAGTCAGCAAATTACTGATATATAAGTAGCAAGCTAAGCGACAAAAGTCAGTTTGCTTTTGTTTCTTACACAAATTAAATGGATACAAGAAATCTGTGCAAAATTGCTTTACATTATGCAACTGTTGAAGTTTATAGTGACTTTATGAAACGTTGCATTGTCGAAGGTTGTGCTGATGATGAGGAAAGATTCAAGTTATTAAAAGATATCTTGGAAGAAGTGGTAATACCAGATGAAGCTTTTCAGTCGTTAACGGAACATGATATAGAACCCCATTTAGAAACCATAGAATTGTTGATGGATAAGAAAATGGAACTTGACAAGTTTATTCATAACTTGTTGGCCATATGTCAAAAAGAAGGATATGAGAATATAACCATTAAGCAGTTGAATGGTGGTCGTGCTAATATTACATCCTGAAATTAAAATGTCGTTCAGAATATACTTATTTGAATTGTTACTAGATGGTAAATATTATCTGTATCTCTATTGTGGGGACACCAGTTTCCCATTAAAAAATATATCAAGTAATTATAAAACCATTGATAAAACAATCGATGAAGCCATCACTAGAGCAGCATACTATGCCAGAAGCCGGACACTTCGCAAACTGTACACAATACAAAAGTCTAAGAAATTAAACTGGAAATTTCAGCCATCAACAAATGCCCATCACTCTAATGTTCTAAAATGGATTCAGGATAATATAAAGAGAGCTGAACAAAATTCAAATGCTCGCTTAGGATGGAGTTGTGGTCCCGATTCCGGACCATGGCCTTCAACACATTTGCATGATTATCATATAACCCTTTGCATATTATATGAAATTAAAGAATAAAATGATTTAACACAGTTTAAGGTTTATTATTTATTTATTAAGTTAATATTACAATTATTAATATAGTTATAATTTATAAAATTCTTACAGCACTGGTAAGAGGACTATATTTAACTAATCGATCATGAAGTATAAGAGCGTAACAACTTGTGCTTGAGGGAACATCTTTGTTAGTTTCGAATTCCAATCGAATATCAACAGAACCAGATTTAAGGCTTTCATTCTGATGAGAACAATCTATAACAATTACAGGTGCAAATTTCTTGAACTCTGCGGGTGTATAAATATGTTCATTTTCCTTTTCATAATATGATCGTTGAAACTTTGCATACATGTCATACAAGGTTGCTATCTGATTGTTCTCAAAATTTATATTTAAATTATCATAAGGAAACATCTCAGAATTAAGATAAAGCTTCATATTAATCAAATTACAATGATCAAATTGACTAAAATTTTTATTCAATTTATTTTTACGATCTGTATGGAATCCTACAATTACAAATCTAGGTTTCTCAAGTTGTGTTGCCGTCTTAATATTCCAAGTGTGACGTTGGGTTTCTTGTAAGAGAGGATACTCATGCAGTTCCCAACCTCTAAAGGCAACTTCCAGTTCCTTGTTTCTCACTACATAGTCGACCAATTTTAGTCTTTCTACATCTGCCACGGATATATGAGGCATTTTCCACAGTACTTTATTTAATATCACTTTAACTGACTCATTTTCTGTAGAATTTATTATAGCGTTAGTATCTGAATTTGAGCGAATTAACACCAACTCCTGTCGCAAATTTAAAATAATTTTCTTAAAGTCTTCACAAAATCCGAAAACAGTGGGTAAATCGATTATAACATTAAAATTTCCATTATCGTCAACTATATTTGACTGTTCGTTGTTATTAAAAAACCACCAACCATTTTTTAGATATTGAGTATCACTTCTATTGAATGATGCGTATCCCTGTAGAATTGAGGTTAGACCTGGATGACGAATGCGATCTATTACATATCCTCCCATTTCATATCTGATCTCATCAAATAAAAGCATGACACCGTTATTCACAAATGCAGCAGTTTTTGAAGGAGTATTATCAGTTTTCAGTAATTTACCTTCAATATATAACGAGCTTCCACTGGGTAATGTGTGGACATCCTGCGGTTGTATTAGAATACGAATTTCATCATTGTTATTCAAAGACGTAGATGCATAAGGCTGATGAGTATGTTTCTCAGCACTACTAACAGAATTGTCAAAATAAGCCCTCTCATTAACACTTAATATATCCATTTTTTATCACTTCTTAAAAATAACTTTAAAACCAAGAGATTCGAGAAACTTCCGATTTCTTATTGTTATTGGTTTGATGGTTCGTGTAGAACTGTCCAGAGGTTTTATGTTTACACCTCCTATATAGCTTCGACTAGAGCTACCACGTTTGTTGTATCTTATTACCATTGTAATTATTAATTACGCTTCCTTCAAATGTAGTCTTAATGACAATACTTCTCTTCCGAAATTGACGAGCTCGCCGTCTTGACTGACTATATTAACAATAATTTGATCGATAATTCGAGTTGGGGACACAACGTTACTTGGAGTCTCAACAATTTTAAATCCTGCTGGTACTGTAGGAAAAAATTCATGTATAACGTGAGCTTGTCTGTCATTAATATAGGATCCACTCACAATATTGCATTCTATGCAAATGGTATTTACACTGAAAATATCTACTGAAAATCTGATTACCATATGCCGCTAATTTTTGTGGTTTAAAACCAAGCCAATGTCCTATTGAATCCTCTTTAGTAAAATCTATATCCTCACTACATTTGATTCTACACTTCAGAGTGTTATTGTTGGCTTTAATGGAAATGAGCTTTGAATATCCTTTCACAATCCCCTCTTTTGAACTATCATCGTATTCAAACCATCTGGGGTCGCCTAAGGCTCGTTGTAGATATTTATTTACTGAATCGGTTCCTTCTGGAATTTCGATGTATTTACCTTCGGATCCATAATAAAATCTGTTCTTATATTTTTCGATATTTGGAATTGAATTGTAGGATTCGAAACTTATAAATCCTATGACGTAGTCTTTACTATCATCCAAAATAATTGGAGGATTATACCTAAAAGTAAGGGATGAGCTTATCCCAGAGAGTAGGAATGAATTCGTCGTCATCTTCGGATTCGATGAAATATACTATTCAAAAACACCTACTGCATTCTTAATTATATAAAAATTTCAGACAGATGACCACAGTTGAATGTATTAAATTTTTGTAACTTTTCGTGGTTATACAATATTTTACATGGTTCGTTGGTATTAAGGTAATGTATCAATTCTCGTGGAGGTCTTAGGTTACCGTAACTATCAAAATATACTGCTTTTTTTCCATTCTTCTTATATGCTGTCCAATGTGTTCCAGGGCCTTTTTCATTATCGAGATTAATAATGTCGCATTCATTATATTGTACCCGACATGGTAAACTATCTTTCATAAATACACCTCGAAAATGTTGAATATTTAATTTCTTAGCCAATCTCATTAAGTCTAAATTAGTAAGAGCTCGTTTTGGTAATTTTATCGGTAACGCTTGGAGAGTGCTTTTCGTTCTAAAAAAAGACTAAATCCTTGCTTATACGGTCTCATGTATAGTCCTTTACCCGTAGCTATTTCTTCCATTGCGTCATGTTGTTGTTGTTGTTCATAGGCGGCGCGGTCACCCGCAACACTCAGGTCTTTCGATCCATTGTGCCTGCCGCTAGTTGGGAGCTATTGAAAGAGGCCCGCTGTGCGCATAGGCCAACACCCGTTGTAGGGGAAGCTCCCTAATATCCTGAGGCAGGAGAAATGCTGCGCCCAGATGTTTGTGTCTCTTGACCATGGGGCAGGCACAACGACAGGGGATGTGAATGGAGTCCTCGTCATCGTGTCCGCAAAACCTGCACCTTCTAGTGTCACTTAGGCCGATAGTGTTAAGGTGCTTGTTAAGATGTCCGTGACCTGTCAACAGTCCCGTGACAGTCCTTATGCTGTTACGACTTAGTGCAAGTATTGATCGAGTTGCGTACGACCAAGGCCCTTTAATTAAAAGCCTGGCTTGTCGCAGCCCCGTCCCGTTTGACCATTCTTCCTCTGATCTTACCTTGATCCAGTTTTCAATGGACCTTGCTACATAACTAGGCGGAAGCCTCAGCACTGGTTCGGGCCCTATAAATTGTATACTTGAGCCCCTCTTAGCCTGTGCATCGGCCTCCTCATTTCCTGTTATGTTGTGATGACCCGGTACCCAGGTCAATTTTACCTGGTTGTTCTGTCCCAATTGGGCCAGACCATTAATACACTCTAGGACCGCCCTGGAGGTGATCCTGTAGGAGATCAAGGCACTTAAAGCCGCCTGACGGTCGGTGCATATCTGGATATACTGATTAGAATATCTCCTTTTGAGATAGATTTTCCTGAACACATTCAGAGATAGCAAACACTTCCGCCTGAAAGACCGTGGCATACTTCCCCAAGGAGAAGGATAATCTCGCCCCCGGGCGCACGCCCCGGACTCCCGCCCCTTAGCCCTGGTTCGTCTTGGACCCATCCGTAAACCAGACGAGCCCGTTCGAGACCTGAGCGTCAGGATTTGCGAGCCAAGCGTCCCTGTCCGGTATCTCTACTATGTAAGGTTTGAGAAACACATAAGTGGAAGGTATTCTGTCACTGGGTGCGTCCAGCAGACTGTCTCCTCCCACAAGTTCCCCAAGAATACTGTGTGTCCACCATCGTGGTTTTTACCTAGCGACCGCCCCCACTACTTGACCCTATAAGAGGTCCTCCTTGCCTCCCCCTCAACCACTATATGTCCATTGCGACATATAGTTTCTTGCTGAAACTAAGAGATGAACTCTTATGTCTTCGCAAGCATGCCTTATACGCCCTCTAAGATCTTCAACATCTTGAACAGGAGTGGCATACACTTTTTCTTTAAAAAAGTCCCACACAAAAAAATCCATTCGTGTTATATTTGGGGAACTTGAGGGTCGTGCGATTGGCCCTCCACGCCCAATCTACCTCTCTGGATAATAGTCGTCTAACCAAGCTCTTACATTTTTCCAAAATGAACTGGGCACCAATCCAACTAGAACCAACTTTGCAATCTTAAATTTAGAGGGACATCTTCCCACATATTAGGATGCTGGGTTTCTAGAAACTCTAAGTTTTGCGAACTGACCCTTTCTGGCAAAAAATATGGTCTAAATAAACGATTGAATAAACGATATGACAAAACTTCTGTTAGAAATTTAATACCTTGAGTTTTATATCACATTTATATAAAGTCTAGATATTAATTGTTGAATATTTATATGTGACCAAGCCGCAGGTGGTTTTTCGTTCTAAAAGCGGGCTCGACACTCGCTGAGTTCGGGTCACTCTGTCCTGTTTTTAGAACGGGGAATCATCTGGGGTGTTATATATGTTTATATGTTGTAATTCACAACATCACAATCGACCTCTATTATGGTCCTTTTTGTAGAGCACCCACAACCGTTTCGACTGCGTTAAGTCCCTCCCATTTTGGGTCATAATAGGGGTTGCTTGCGAGTATTACAACTAACTACATACTGAGACCACAAAACCGTAAATCTAATATTAAAGCCAACGAATTTTACGTATAGCATATAGGGTGTTCAATTTTTGCTTTTGAGAGAGATACAGAGACTATTCACTTTAAAATAACATCAGCAGTTCTTTGATTACCAAATTAAGTACACACACATAACAAAAAGATCAGAGGGCCCCCGCTATATCAATCTGATGAAATTTAAAAACGCTGTAGCTCAATTAATAGATCTTACAGAAAGGGGGTCAAAACGCAGCAATTTTCACCTCTCAATCTGTTATGATGGCAAATGAAAAGTTGTGCAAACCGCCAATATTTCAAATCAGCTGGTCTGTGTTTGACATAAATGGTCCAACTTTTGAAGCTCAAACCGCTCGAGGTAGTTAAGCTGCTCTGTAAAAAAAGCAGTTGCTGAATTTATAGGATGTACGTAATCATCAGCTTTTCTATAGTCTGAAATCAGACGATATACCAATCTGATGCTTGAAATCAGTTGGACCGTGTTTGACATAAAAATAACATATAGGGTGGTCCAACTTTTGAAGTCCAAAACGCTCGAGGTAGTTAAGCTGCTCTGTAAATGCAGTTGCTGAATTTGTAGAATGTACGTAATCATGAACTATTCTATAGTCTGAAATCAGACAGTATACCACTCTGATGCTTGATATCTTTTTATTTTTTTGCTTTTTAAATTTCTGCTTTCAGGACGCGTCGTTTAATACTTTTGGTTGATACACGATACATTACATCCGCTCAACCAGTATTCGCGTGCGTGTACAGTTTACACTTTAAACGATTCACCTGTACAGGTAATCATTGGGTGTTGACTGTACCAACGAACAACAAAAGGGGGTTCCAGCCACGCGAAATTTTAAATCCGTACGTGTCCGCGAAAAGGCCTTCGGGCTATCGAAACGATTTTAAAAAGGCTGTCTTTTGTTTAGGTTATTGTACATCTCCGTCTGACATAATTTTTACCTTTACAGGTTTTCTGTCTTCAGGTTTTCTATGTATAGAAAAACCTACAATTAAGTATACAGAGACAACAACTCTAAATCTCAAATTTAGTATACGGGGTGCGGCAGTTAATTATACCTTTTAGTTGCTTATTCGTTAGAACTTGCCATAGTAAAAATGAATAGTATTCTTGAAAATATTACTGTTTTTAAATTGCAATAAACTTAAGCTTTTGAAGATCAAATGTATGATTGTTACATCTAAATTTAAATATAATCAAATCAATTTTAGAGACATTAATATTCAAATTTATGGAGAAAGAATTGAAGTTGTTGAGGAAATTAAGTATCTAGGATTTATGGTGAACTGATATGGTGAACTGATATTTATGATAGTGTTACACTATCTTATCGTTGAAGAGCTATTTCAGTTTATATCTACGTCTGACATAATTTTTACCTTTACAGGTTTTCTGTCTTCAGGGTTTCTATGTATAGAAAAACCTACAATTAAGTATACAGAGACAACAACTCTAAATCTCAAATTTAGTATACGGGGTGTTGTAGTTAATGATACCTTTTAGTTACTTTTTTCGTTAGAACCTACCATAGCAAAAATTAATAGTATTCTTGAAAATATTACTGTTTTTAAATTGCAATAAACTTAAGCTTTTTGAAGACCAAATGTATGCTTGTTACATCTAAATTTAAATATAATCAAATCAATTTTAGAGACAATTCAAATTTATGGAGAAAGAATTGAAGTTGTTGAGGAAATTAGGTATCTAGGATTTATGGTAAACGCTATCTTATCGTTGAAGAGTTATTTCAGTTATATTTATAGAAAGATTAGTAAATAGTTGTTTTTCTTTTCAAGAATTAGTGCACATTTTGACTACTGCTCTACCTTGATGTCGCTCTTTGATAACAACTGTATTTCTTCATTGCAAAAACTTCAGAATAGGGGTATGCGTATTGTTCTCAGATGTAATAGGTACACTTGTATAAACTTGATGTTAGGTGTGTTGAATTGGTTATCAGTTAAGCTTTCTTTTCGCCCTATTCACTTTGAAATTCTCTCTCGATAATCATCAAGATGACAGCTCTCGCCGAGCAAGAACTGTATATTTTCTCACGATAAGTCATATCAGGGTATTATATAAATTTTTATTATTAAAATAAGATATTCTTGAACAGGTTACGGATCTGTACGCTAAATTTTGGAACTACAGCGCCGTACGTTTGTTGTTGTTATATACCTACTCCTCATTTTTACCTTTCGTTTATAGGGTATGGTTGGAAATAAAAACGGAAAACCAAACAATTAAATTTTATTAAGGATATCTGAACATTACAACAATCTATGCGAATTTAAATAAAATTTCTGATGCTTCGTTCGAGGTAAACGCAACTTCTCCACGAGGTAGGGGGTAGTGCATAGAGTGTCTTTGGTGTCGGGGTGTTGGTTGAAAGGGCCATACCCCATCTTTGACGGCAGGGGTTGTAGACCTACACCCAATAGTTTGGAACATTTATCAGCTCTTCAGCTACCTATGTATACCGATTAATATTATAAGATGGGAACATTTTTCTTTTGTTCGCGGCGGTTATTAGTATCATACAATCTGAAAGGGAGAGTCATAGGAGATAGATGTGAAAAACAGCTGATTTGTAACGAAATTGCTATCCTGAGGTATCGGCTGTAAATGTATTAGCTTTATAATTTAGCACGTGGGTAGCCGTAAGGTACAGAGTCATAGGCATCTATTCGTTTACGTTTGAGAAAGTTGGTTCTGAAAATTTTTGTTACTTTCTTGGTAACGATGGTATGATCTGCGGTTCTCAGAATATTTTTGGTGGTTATGTATTCGGGATCAGCCTCATTTAGGACCATATCTCTTAAGGTGTCGAAGTTTACCTGGTTAATGGTGTTGTAATTCAGCGTTATACCTTTAATTTTGATAATGTCTAGGTGCTTATTCTGCTTGGTAGAGTAAACCCTATGCGCGTATAACTTAGGCCCTCCACTTACAAAATCTGTAATGTAGCTGCCCTCGCCGTACTCAGTTAGTTCATCGGTCATCTCATCCAGAAAACTACCTATAGGCACTTCGTAGTCTGCGTCTGGGCGGGAAATATATATAACACTATCTGTGTCATGGTATAACACCCTATTAACTAGTTTTTCTAGGTAACTATATAGTTTGAGTCGTGCTTGTGCTGTGGTATAAGCGGCTAGAACTACGTTAACTGTAGGTAGAATATCTTAAGTTTCGTGCTTGTACTGCCAATTAACCAGTAGTGTATCCTCGTTCACGGGGTAAATTTTGTTTACCTCTATGAAAGGTCTCGATAGAATATCAAAGAACTCGGCAGAGTTGGTTATGATGGACGTTTTAGCCTGATTTTCCCTTTGTCCTAACTTACCCCAATAACTGGTAATGACAGACTTGCCAATCTGGCGACAGCCTGGGTTAGTATCTATTTCTTCGGGGCAGAGAGTTACACCCTGTTTTTCCAAGTAGTCAGCAATGTACGCATCTTTATCGGAGGTAACGCAGCCTACAGGCCACCCCGACGCCTGCTGTTTTATTTTCAGGAAGGCAGAGATGTATTCTGCAAATAGCCCTCCTGACTTTTGTTCAGGGTTATATCTCTCAAGTTGGTATTTCCACACTTCATAAATTTCCAACACTTCGTAACCCTTTTCTAGGGCCTTTAATATCTCGTCCAGTACTTACGTACCTGCGATAGAGCGCTCTTCCTCGTTATGATGACATTCACCCTGATTCATCTGTTTGGCGCAGGTACGGCAGAGCACAAACATAAGCTTGTTGTTCATCTTGGTGGGCAGTACGGGGTGGTAGAGGTCTGAGGGAGGGAGAACCTTACACTTTATAATGCCGTGTGTTCGGCTAAGGTCGAGGGTCTTACAGTCGTCTCCCACTATTACTTCTGGGTGACCGACGGGGTACGTCCCGTACTTGTTGACGTAAGGGTATAGACTACATACGTCTACATACTTGACCTTCTCCCCCTCTGCTACGCTATAATATAACTTGGTAGCGTCTGTTCGGCCCCCGTAGAAAGCATCTCGAGGATTCAGAGGTGTTAAATTCAGGAGGGGGTGGTTTTCTGTGTAGGAGCTGAGCTCATCGTTTTCCGCCAAGTGTCTTCTAAACTGGCATTCCCACATCTCAATGACGTCATACCCCTCCGTTCTCAGCCTCTCTGTTTTGGCTAAGGTAGCCTCATATCGAGATTCCACTGTGGCATAGGGGTCATCATATGCATAGTCGTTTCGTCTATATTTAATACAGCGGGGGCAGCCGTGGTAGTAGCAACCGTGAAACTCGAAGATTTGTCGAGTTTCCCGGCAGTACCCATCGACTTTAACGCCAGCCACAAGGGCCTCTGAACCCTTGGCGGCGTGTTGGATGTTTATACCCCTGCTGTGCTCCTCCCAGGCTAACCACCGGATGGCTATTTTGCTCTGATTGTCTCGCCAGCGATAGCCGTTCTTAGGTATTAGTCCTATGGTGTTTGGTTTGAGGTAGTTCCTTCTAAAAATTTTATTGCACGCCCCTGGCAGAGTAATAGCCTCAGTAAATGGGTCTACAGCCCCTTCTCTTATCATTAATTCTCTAAATTTCATGCAAGCCCTTGCTAAAATATCCACATCCGAAACACAATATGCAATAAGTTCTTTTTGGAAATCAAACACGTAATTTTGATTAGTAAGTTCGGCGTGCCAGTCGATAAGTTTTTGTCGCTCATCCTTGCCGTCCAGAGTAGGGGTGTATTTTAGGTTGTCAGCGTCATAGTATTCAAGGGGTGGTAGAGGTCCCACGTAGTTCCAGTTCTCCTTCTTGTTGAAAAGGTGCGGGAAGTAGCCTTTCTTAGCGTCTTCCAAACCGAAGGCTTTTGGGAGTTTAGACAGAGGCATCGGGAAATAATTTAGGGAGTCAATCTAACATTATCCACAGACATTAATAGAAGTTTTGTACCCTGAGTTATAAGTTCGGGTTTTAGGTCGGTGTTGGTCAGTATGTGGTTCAGTATAAATTGGTTGTCGTACAAACCACCGGCATGACCCACGACGAAAATTCTTTTAAATATTTTACGCTGATTGAGCACGTACTCTGTAAATCTATCAACAGGTTCAATCTTTAATACCTGCACTCTGGCAAAACACGTTGGACATATTACCATGTCTGTACCAAGACAAGTATAGCAACTTTGTTTGAATACACACAGGTTAGGTTTGTGCAGCATCGAGCCATCGGGCAGAGCGTCTTCTTGTGTACTCTCCAGATCATAAAAGATAAGGAGGGTACCGTCCATGGTGGGTTTACCGCTGTCTACCGGCATGAAACACTGGTGTGGTGTCGGTTTATGGTCGTGACACACCTTACAATATACTTCGTCACATATGTGGGGTCTCGTACCTTTCACTGTTTTGAGACATTTACCACACCTCTTCACTTTTTCACATACAGATAGCTTTTCGCTCGGCTTCTTGTGATTATCGTAACATGTATGCCCTCTAAAACCACGGTAAAATCTGCACACATAATTTTTTTATCTTGAGGACAGGCCGGACATTGTTGACATGCTGCACAGGTACCTCCACACCTGTGCTTATCCTTATAGTCATAGGGGTTATGGCACGCTTCGCAGTAATATTTGCAGACGAAAGCTGACGTCAGCGAGACTATAACATTATAGTGCCCCTCGTGGTACAGCAAGTTGAGGTTGGGGCCTTCTGCGTTCCCCTTGAATATCAGATCCCTGCCTTTAGAACCATATTTGTACACCACAATCTTGTAATTCTTCAAATGCTGTTGAAATATTTGAAGATCCCGGATTCCGCACCCTTCTTCGGGTATAGGCATATGTTATCTTTATTCTTAATGACGATGATGCCGTCGCGCCTTGCTGATTCGTCGTCATAAGTATTATATCGGCGTCCTCTGTCATTTCCTTTACCGACCGGCATCTTGACAGACGTGGCACTAAGACAAAAGGTCTCGGTGGCGAGCCCCGTGGAGTTTGACTGATAAATGTTGGTGATGACGGTCCACACATCGTCGAATGTTATCTCGGAAGCGGGTTTAAAACTAATCCATCCTTCTCCTCGACTAAATTCTTTAGAACAAAAAGTGAATCCGACTTGATCTGTAGCCTCTGTATCAGTTACAGCACGCTCAACTATCTGTTCTAGAGCCTGTTTCGACCATTTAATAGGGTCTACGTGTTTCGGAGCAGGCAAAAGTTTAAACTCTAAAGTTCTGCCCGTTAAATTAAATTTACGCACCTTCTTAATGGTGTCTTTGACAATTAAATATTTTTCCATTATTGAACAATAGAAACAATTTAAAACGTAGCGATACGAAAGATTTATATTCTCACGCCTTATCACTTAAGAAGTACAAGTGATAATGAGCAGCGTGACGATGTGCTTATCTTTTATACTTTCACGCACGTCACCACAGCTGCACACGTCACCACTGCTGCACGCGTCACCACTGCTGCACGCGTCACCACTGCTGCATACGACACCATTGTTGCACACGTCACCACCGTAGCACACGTCACCACAGCGGCTGTGTCTTCTACCCGCGCGTAATCAAATAGGAAAAGTTTTGCACTCATTCAACCACAAGTAGTTTAAAACTTTTTGCTATCAGCTACCTGTGAATACCTTTTTAGTTGTTGTCGTGTTGTGTATCAAAAGAGGCAATTTTTCTAAACATAAGAAAGTGGGTCCCACCAACATTTTTTCTTTGTTCGCGGGTTGGTGGCATGCTTGCCCTATATATGGTAGAAAGCACTCACTCTCTTTTCGCTCTATTCACTTTGAAATTCTCTCTCGATAATCATCAAAATTTGATATACAACAGGGTATCAATAAAACACATACATAAATTACAACTTTTTATTTACATCATTAAAATTTCAATTATCGATGATAATCCATACAGACCAGTATTGGTCCTGGGTCTGCTTAAAACAGACGTCTCATATTTTGGGGTTATCTAACAACTCGCCCAAACACTTTGATTGTCAGGTGAAGAAGAATGTCGTGCGGGAGCTTAATTGTCTTTTAGTAAGCTGTTTACGCTACACATTACCATATTAGTTCCATTGTCCGTAAAGTATTTATATATACGGAATACTCCTGTCCTAAACGAACGGATATTTTTATTGCGTCAACTAGGTCGTTAGGATCAGTATTGTCATCCCAGGCAAGAACCTCGTCTTTTATATTATATTGATTCATATTGGGGCTTTCAGGCCGATAAATATATTGTCTGATAGGCTGCTGATATTTATTTATATCCGCTGACGTACTTTCAGACCAATTTTTTCTATTGGTTTGTTCGCTGCAGCTGCTACCATCTTTCTGCGGGTGGTATTTTAAGACATCGTTAAGGTTTCGTGCCCCATTGGTTTTTGTTTCGTATGGAATTTTATCATTTGGCCGATGAATGTTTTTGCTGTGAAAATTTAGGTTGTCTCTTCTTGTAAATTTCTTGCCACACAAATTGCATGGGAATAAAACAGCTTTGTGTTTGATAGCGTGGCGACTAAGTGTACTTCTATGTGAGAAAGTTTGTGAGCAAATGTTGCATGCATACATACATGTTTCGCTTTGAATAGCAAACACAGTTTCGCTTTGAGGCGTATACTCTTAAATAATTTTGCTAACCATGGCTCAAAATAAGGCTAACATTAAGGCTAATAAGGCTAACCGTCACGTAAATAAGGCTAACCGTCACGTAAATAAGGCTAACCGTGACGTAAATAAGGCTAATCGTGCCGTAAATAAGGCTAACCACCACGTAAATAAGGATAACCGTCGTAAATAAGGCTAACCGCCACGCAAAATAAGGCTAACCATGGCTTAAAATAAGGCTAACTGTCACGTAGAATAAGGCTAACTGGCACGTAAATAAGTGCCACAATAATACTAGTTGGTCTGCAATAAGCCCTTATCTTCGGCGCGCAATAGTTCGGCGCATAATCCTATATCCTACTCGCTAACAGTATATAACATTTAGTATCTGTTGCCATGTCGTGCGAATTTAGCGTTCATATTTACGTTGACCCCAACATATTTGCCAGGGGAACATATTGAATTTTACTGACATTGTTGTAGTGCAGCCCAGCGAAAGTATTTGTGAATTTTGTGGTGCAGACAGGTACTTTTTTCTCAGCCCTTTAGTGTAGAGAAGTGTGGCGGGGGTGCTCTGCTACAGATTGAGCTTTTTTGGCTCTGCTCAGAACATATCTTATTTAGATCGCGTTGTGCTGGCCCCTGACCGAGCTCTTGTCGTTGCTCTTGTATCGATATTCTAGGCGTTTGTTCTTACGCCTTTGAAACAACTATCAAAGTATCGTTCTTCTAGATTGGTGTCGTAAATTTTTGTATTGCAGTATTTAAATTCCTCCAGCGCCCTATCAGCCTTTTGCAGCTTAAACTGCCCACATAAATTTTTCTCATAGAGTGCCTCTTTTTAGATCCAAAGAGGGCTCCTCCCCACACACACACAGATGATCTCCTAGACCTATTACCAAACTCACCTGCTGAATTAGTTCTAGAAGGTATATGTGTGTGCTTACTAAAACTACTACCTCAACCTCTGGCAGCTCGTACACACGCACATACTGGGATTTTTTCTCACTAAATACTTTTTGGGAGAATGGGTTTATCGGTGGCAGGTTTTGCCTCCCATACACCTAAGGTGTGGGTCTGAACGTGTTCCATCCCGTCACTAATGGTTATCAACCGCCCTGAAGTTAGCGCGCGCTGGCTGGGCTGAGGCCATACCTCGGTGATAATACAGATCGAATGCTTATCGCTGCTTACGGTACCTAGTGGTAAGTTAATCATTTTTATTCGTATTTTTTATCAACGGCTGAGGCCAGAAGTTTTTAATCAGCCGTTAGAGTGCATTTCTAAATATGTTTTGTTACAGGTTTAAATCGACACCATCGAGTATTTCGGCAAGAAGCCCCTCGATTTTATCATCAGAACAACTCATTACAAATTACTACTTAGGAGGATAATGATAGCATTTAAATATGAAGAAGGGTCTGATGTACAGTTAATTTTGACGTGGGTTGTGTTGAAGGATGTGTATCAATTGTAAGTTTTTGAATTGTTCTTTGCTTAGGCCAAGACCTATAGATTTAAGCCTCCAAAATATAAATGTGTAAATATTTCTGCACTCTTTAAGACCGATCAGCATGATATAATAAGTACAAGGTATGACATTCGTGAGTACGAAAATGCGTCCGCTGTGCGCATTACGTCACCGAGAGCGCAGAATGATCGCTAAATACAAATGTTATATACGATTTCAATGGAAACATTATCAAAACTTTCATATAATTGGCACAAAACAGTGTCCCGAAATGTGTTTTTTAATAATCATAAGCACAGATCAGATATACTCCATATGGTAGGTACCTATCATATACAAAATGCCCTGGTAATCCCTGGTGGTTTAAAATTGGCACTTTTAATTTCTTACCTACTTCAATAATAATAACTGTTATCGGTGATTATTGCAATTTTTATTATAAGTAATTAGTTATTCTGATTCGTGTGTAAAATGATTAGTACTTAAATATAGGATAAACGCTTCATAAACATAGGATGTGGGCAACAAGTTAAGTTTAATACATATATTTCGCCGTTCGCCTTACACCTACGACTAAAAGTGAAAATTGTTCCTTAAGCTCGGTTAAGATTCTAAATTGACTGTATTATTAAATGTATTCATTTTTTTTTAATTATTCGAAAATTTTAAATGTTTCTCATTTTTTTTATTTAATGACTACATTACAGAACCATATCTATTACAGGTTATATAATTTATTACAGGCTTTAAATTTATCTCATAATCATCATCGGTGAAGTGTTTGGAACATATTCTGGCAGTATGTACATTAAACTTTTCTGCTCGACAGTAAGCTACCACCCACAGTTTCTTTATTACTTCATCCCGTGGAAACGTGAAAAACCTTGTAACATAATAGATAGTGCAATGTTTACATTGTCTAAATATCATAGCAATATAATTACCTAATATTATTTAAATTATTGGGCTCTTGGTTGCGATTACCACTATTATACAAGCACACGGCACAACGCATTTTTATTGCACTTTTAGTTTAGGTACGTGTTAATATAAAATTAACTTTAACTATCCTCACATATGATTATAATTAGTATACACTAGAATTATACAAATACTTTGCCAAAAAAAATTAATTTTGAGGACAACATGTAGTAAAAACCACGAAACTTTCACACCTTCACATATGTAAACACTGTAAAATGTCAAATTTGCGCTCTCGGTGACGACACGGATGTGGGAGGGATATGCGCAATATCATCGTCTGAGCATGGAACTACGCCTTGTGGTCGTCTGGTAGTTCTATTTTCGAAGCTGTTGAGGTTTCGCGGGCTATCTGAACAGTCTCAATGGTAGAAATATAAAGGTTGAGGCGCTGCGTGTTTTTTCATGGGTAATCAGTTGTGGGGACCGAGCTATCTTGGTGGTGTTTTATGGATGTGTAATGTGGTCGGAGATACGCGCGTCCTGTTTTTTTCGCAAAGCCAACGGCTGCCGGAAACTCCAGAGTTTGAAAAACAGGGTGACACACATATTTTCTGAAAGGTGTCGAATCGACGTTGGGGGCGGCAAACAGGGTGACAGAAATATTAGGTTACAATTCTGCGTCGAATCGGCGCGGTGGGGCCGGTAATGCAGATCGAAAGCGGCGGCGGTTGAATCGGCGCGGTGTGGCCGGTAATGCAGATTGAATACTTACCGACCTGGCGGCGGCTGTCTGCCTGGGCTGGGGCCATACCTACTGTCCTGCCGCGGAGAGAATCTCCACATCAGATACGCAGTACTCCACTAGGTCTCGCTGCATGTCGAAGATGTCGTTCTTGTGCTGCTCGTACCACCTGATAAACGTCGATCTGTCGCCCTCCTTCATTGTGTCGGGACTGTAATACTCTGCAGACGGTAGGGGCCCGACATAGTTGGCGTTTGCCGCGGTGTTGAAGAGGTGGGGGAAATAGCCCTTCTTGAACCCGTCTCCAAGACCGAAAGCCTTGGGCAGCTTGACAGCGCCATAAGAAAATAGTTGAGGGAGTCCACGAACTTGACGTTGCCTGCGCTCATCATGATTATCTTGGTCCCCCTCATGATGATAGGCTCCGGGTTTAGATCTGTCTGCGTGAGGATGTAATTTAAAATAAACTGATGGTCGAAGGCCTGCCCGTTGTGTGCGATAATCACCACCTGCTTAAACTTTTTTCTTATTGTTAGAATGTGGTGCATAAATGAAGAAATTATGACCATCTGAAGAACCGCCTGTCTAAAACCGCATTTTTGGCAGAAATGCAGCCCCTTCTCGTCTATGCACACATCACAACACTGTTTATAGACGCAGAGATTGGGTTCGTGTAGATGAGAGCCGTCTTTAGCTCTTTCTCCTGCCTCGTCTCCAGATCGTAGAAGAAGACGATCGTCGCTTGTTTTCGGCTTGCCGGTGTCGGGCTGCATGTAACACAGGTGATCGGCTGGTGTGTGCGCTCTACACACCTTACAATACACCTCGCCACAGGTATGTCGCCGACCCACCTTTACGGTACTGTAGCACTGCTCGCATCGTCTAATGGTCTCGCAGACGGTGCTGTTTTGATTATCAGACGCTAATTTAAGGTGATTGTCGTAGAATTGCTGGCCCCTGAACGATCACTTGCAGTCGGCGCATGTGATTTTCAACGTCTGAGGACAGGCAGGCGATTGTTGGCATGCGGCGCAGGTACCTCCACACCTGTGCTTATTCTTATGATCATACGGTATACTACACGCCTCGCAAAAGTAGGAGCGGCAGAAGGCGGCCGTTAGGGATATGATAACATTGTAATGGCCCTCGTGGTACAGCAGGTTGATGTTGGGACCTTCTGCTGCGTTCCCCCTGAATATCAAGTCCCTGCCTTTAGAGCCGTATTTGTACACCACAATCCTAAAATTTTGCAGGTGTTGCTGAAACTGCTGCAGCTCAGGAATGCCGCAGCCTGCTTCCGGTATAGTCACGCCGGCGGCCAGTGGCAGTTGGAGAGCTCTCCAGGTCTGCAGCTTCCCTATGTCACGTCGCAACTTGGTCTGGTCGGGGTCCTTGGTAACGCAGGCCATAGCCACCACTAGGGCTCGAGGTAGGCACATGTTGTCTTTATTCTTAATGGTGATGATGCCACGTCTCATACCGCATTCTTCCGTAAAGGTGTTGTAGGTGTTGACCCTCTTTCCTTTGCCGGCCGGCATCTTGACAGACGTCACTCCCAAGCAGAAGGTGGCAGTGTCGAGCCCCGTAGAGTTTGACTGATAGACGCCGGATATAACTTCCCAAACGTCCTCGAATTTTACCTCCTGCATGGGGCGGAAGCACACATAGCCGTCGCCGCGGGCGAAATCCTTGGAACAGAAGAAGAATCCTACCTGGTCGCCGCTGGTGAGGCCGTCCGTACCCCTAATGATGACCGCGTTAATGGCCTCCTTAACCCAGCCTACAGGTTACTCGCCCACCGGCACTGGCTTGAGCTTGAACTCGAGCGTGCGTCCAGAGAGATTAAAACGCCGTACATTCTTCAAAATGTCCTTAACAATCTGGAATTTCTCCATATTAATAATTTCGGAGGTGTCTTGCAGCGATGTTTACTCTTCAATTGTTACTTTTTCAATAATTACAAATTATTAGTGTTTACTTATTCGAATAAATATGGAGGAACTGTCGTGAATTAGTAATAGGTTTTTTTTGAGGAGTTTTTTTAAAATATGATGAGTTTTTTAAAATATATTCTTATTTTAAAAAACTCATAATTTTAGAATTATAGTTTTTTATTAAAAAAAACCTATTACTAATTCACGACATTATACGGACACACGGAAACAGTTCCTCTGTAACTGTTTAACTCAATATCCAGATTGAGGTATAATACAGAGATAAGTACACTATTAGTGAACAGTGCATGTAATAAATAAAAAATATGTTAATTGTTGATTACTTATTTTATAAGATAGCTAAAGATAAAGGAAACGAACCAATTAAAACATGTTTTATTTTTTATTTTTTTGATAAGCAAATATTGTGACTTTTTCAAAAATAATAACTAGGTACTGACAATACTTATTCTTAATATTTATTCGAATAAGTAAACACTAATAATTTGTAATTAATAAAAAAGTAAAATAAAAAAAAGTTGTCTCTGGTGGGATTCGAACCTGCAAAATTTTGCGGTTCATTTTGAAACACTCCCGCTCAACCAACTAGTCCACCGGATGACGTTTAATAATGTTTCTAAAACTGTTATGTAAACGACAACTATTAACTTAAAACGAATTTTTATTGATATTTTAATTAAAAAAGCATTTCGCTGTAGTATTTTGGTAATCAGAAGTGTTTGACAGTTAATACTATCGATTCCGTTAGCAATATTTCTCATAGTGTGCCCTGGGAATATAAAATTCAATGAAATGTAATAGCCCATGTTAATTGCCATTAGTCAAATGAAATGGGAAACCCGGTATATATATATATGATATGATATGATATGATATGATATGATATGATATTATATATATATATATATATATGATAACTTAATTTAGTAAAAACACAAATTGTTTACAGGTTTTGCCTTTAATTTACCACAAATACACTTTTATTACAATTTTGCCTCCCAGCCACCTCTCCGCGCGTCTATCTCGATACATTTCAAGTTCAGAACTACTGCTACAAATATAAGACAATGTTTATAGTTAAGTCACGTACAGATTAACCCATATCTGAACGCTAACATATATATATATAACATGTAATACCTACCCAGTGCCTAATTATTGTTGATGATAAAACACAGGTGATAACCACTGGTTCAACTAAAATGATAAAGCGCGCGTCTGACACTGATAACACAGCGGCCGAGTCATCCGCCTTATACCTACGTGGTTGTGACGTAGTCATCGACCTAAATTAGATCCATCAGATTTTTATAACTGGTTGTTTGCCGGTTTACCTAAATAAAATAATTTGTAACAAATATTCTAGTGTAATTAACTATTCTAACTCCTTCCCTTTCTAACCTTAATTAAAATATATATAGTTAATAACTGTAATATAATTCAGTATTACACCTGCAACTCTTACAATATATTTATAATGTTAAAAGTTAGGTTAGAAGAGCATATTTGCCAATTGAAAAATTAAATGAGGCTATTGTGTTGTACGAAGATAAACAATGTGTATTTATTAATTTCCAAAAACTTAATATCAAACCTATGGAGCAACTGTGGGAGCGAAACGTCTTTCAAAATTTAACTAGATTTAATACAGATATACAGCAGCAAGGTGATAGGAAAAAGATCACACCTCAACGGGTGGAATAAATTAAAAAGATTTGTGTGCCGTGTATCAGTGTTACAGCGAAGATCATAATGCTAGCTTCTCACTCACTATATAATTCTACAAACCATCTAAAATATCCTTTACATACATCAACCTCATAATTCACGAGAGGTCTTTGCATGTTTCGACAAAGATGGCGATAAAAATGATAGCTGGCTCTCTAATTGAGTGAGAATGACTCCATATGCAGCCAATAATATTCCAACTCTAACAGCTCCAGTGGCAAATTATACCCGTCAATATAAATTCAGAATCCGATTTCAAGATGCTACTATGGGTGACACTGACTGATACAAGATGCAGTGCGCATGTGCTGATATTCCCTCTACTACACCTACATCACTTCAAAAAGCAACCATTATTCCTAAAGAGTGTATTTCACAATCAGTATCTGGTTTGTTGTACTATATAACTGTTTGTTCGTCCCAAACGGCTGTCTTCGCTCTTAGAGAGAAAATAGGGCTCAATTAGTGTTCTAGACGTTGAGACGAATCGTTTGATACCACCCCACATCACTTGATTCAGGAGACCGGAAATGGAAACCGGAAGTGGCTATTTTATGATGGATTCTAGCTTGTTTCGAGCTGGGGAACACGCCTATATACTTTAAATTAAAATATTGAGTCCCAAATGGCTGTTTTCGCTCTTAGAATTTTAAATTCTTTATGTGCCGTAGCAATGCGCCGTGTGCGACCTCCTTTACCTTTCTGCTTTCCTGATACCCACAGACCATAGAACCTTGCCCAAACGGTGTTATGGCTTAGGCGCGTTTGATGCCCCGACAAAAAGTTTCCAGGCTGACCCGCCGCCATGCCTACTGATGTGTTTGAGTTTAAGGTCGTCTTGTCTGAAGAGAACAATGATGTTACCATTGTCCCTAATCAACTGTTTCGGTATTTTCGAATAAGTTTGACTGAGATAGGCAGCGTCGATGTTTTTGTGTCTACACATGGAATAATATTCAAGTAACTTTTGCTGTTTATCGCATGCAACGTCATCAAATAATAATATGAGAGTTTGGTTTGGCGTCCATTGTACTAATGATTTCATCGTTGTCCTTATATGGGAAATAGTAAATACCTTTCACTTTGTTTAAAATTTCGTTGAGTAACTGGTATTTGGGCTGATATAGCGATTTTGAATATACGTATATATTTTCAAATTTTATTAAATTTCAAAGGGGCAATTGCACATTAAATTTTCAATGGGCAACGTCTGTTCCTGTTGAAGGATCTTCATCTTTTGAAATCATCACATGATACGCTGGTGTATAAATATATGAGCTTCACTTTACTACAATCATTCTTCATGGCGCTCTGCTACGGTGAGGGTGTACTAAATTCTCTAATTGATAACCTACCTTTTGAATTACACATTCCTGGTGGCAATCAATTTTGCAGATCTGGTATGTGTCACTACAATAATTATAATTCGATTAGTATTGCTATGTTCTGGTTTTACATCACGTAAACGTTACGTTTACGAGATGTGTTATTATAACTTTTTTACGTGTCAAAAACGTTACGTTTTACGTCACGTTTTTGTGTCGTTTTTTTATGACCTTTTTACGTGCTAAAAACGTAACGTTTTTGCGACGTTTTACACCACGTTTTACATGGCGTTATATGGCAAATACAAAATATTTTTCGTGGCCTTTTTACGTGTCAAAAACGTCACGTTTTTGCGACTTTAATTTCATTAAGTTTATATTATATCTAAATATTAATATTCCTTTGACAGGTACCAATTTTAAAGACCGCTTAGCCCAGGGCCAGAAGGGCATTAATCCTTTGGACCAGGCTTGGCGCAGACACGATATTTCCTATTCGCAAATCAAATCCTTAGAAGATAGGCATAAGGCTGACTACGATCTTGAACAGCGAGCTTGGGAACGTGTTAAATCTAAGGACGCTAAAGTAGGTGAAAAAGCGGACGCTTGTCTGGTAACTACTACGATGAAAGCTAAACATAATCTTGGTATGGGATTGAAACAACGAAAACAACCACCGCCTCAATCGAGTTCCTTTAAAAGACAAATTGTTAAGAAGGTCATAACGTTCTCAAGAGATCTCCACCGCAAACTTCGTTAAAAAAATCAGCATTAATTGTTTTGAAGGCAGCTCGGCTGGCAGTTAAAAAGGCGGGCGGTAAAAAGAAAATCCGTGTTCCCAGAACTATTTATACCATTTGACCATTCATGTGGGTTTTTGCTAATAATACCACTATTGGCTGGATTGGGTGCTTTAGGATCTCTCGCGGTTGGAGCAAGCGCAATAGCGAAAACGGTAATTCATGCTAAAAATGCCAAAAAGAAACTTGACGGGGATCACAGACATAACCAAGCAATGGAATCAATAGGATCGGGCTTATATTTGAAAAAAAAATCGTCGTGGCGGTTTTGTTTTGTTCTTGAAGAAACATCAAAAAAACTACTAATAAAGCTACCCAATAGACCTTTATCTGCTGACCTAAGAAAGTTTGTTAAGCAATTAAAAATACGCCATCCTAAATCTGGATTTAAATAAAAATAAAGGTACACATTGGGTAGCATATAAGAAAGATGGCAATGTAGATAGATATTTCGATAGTTTTGGCAGCTTAAAACCACCAAAGGAACTGGTGCAATACTTGGGCGGTTCTGCGGTGAAAATTATCTATAATAATAACCAATATCAGGATTATAACCAAATCAACTGTGGACATCTGTGTTTGCAGTTTCTTTATAAAAAGGTTGATAGTGGGTGAATTGTATCAATCATGACGCTTAAAAGTCGCACCTCTACATTATCTATTGATTTTACACCGTCACTTCATTTAGATCCGAGTATGGCCTAGCCCTTCTCAGTTTTCACTCGTACAACAGAACAGTATTCTCGGTTTTATTTAATGGCGTAATTGATTTTTATAAAATAAGATGTTTGTAACTCTAATTTAGTATCTCAAGCGTTGTAAACATTAACAGATAATTATTGATCTCTGACCTTGTTATTTTATTATTCTCGGTTTTATTTAATAATTGACGTAATTGATTTTTATAAAATAAGATTTATGTAACTTCTATAATTTATTGTCTCAAGCGTTGTAAACATTAACAGATTCAGATTATTTAAATTATAAAATGATCAAGATTTGCTAAATGATCAAGCTATCAAGAGATCTGCTATTGAGTATGTTATGGAAAGATTCTGTAATTTAACTTTGGATACTATCGATTGTATAGTACATGGTTTTCATGAAAATGGAGAATATTTAATATCATTAGTAGATCGTTTCACAAGAGGATATATATTATATAGAAATTCTTTAGAAAATAACATAAATATTCAGCAATTATATAATGGACTAAAGGAGTTGGATCTTAAGTCACATTTTTACACTTTATCACCTTTTATTTCTAATGAAAACTTTATGTTCAGTGAAGACGAGGAGGAGGAGGAAGTGGAACTGGATGCAGATGATGAAGGATATGATACCTGTTAGTTTAGATGAAATAAAATGTTATATACTTATTTTATTGTTCAGCTAACGGGACTGATGTAGTCAGTTTGAAATAAGGTTAACTGTCACGTAAAATAAGGCTAACATTAAAGGTAATAAGGGTAACAGTGACGCAAATAAGGGTAACAAGGGTAACATTAAGGGTAACAAGGGTAACATTAAGGGTAACAAGGGTAACAGTAAGGGTAAACCGTCACGTAAATAAGGGTAACCGTCACGTAAATAAGGGTAACATTAAGGGTAATAAGGCTAACATTAAGGGTAATAAGGCTAATATTAAGGCTAATAAATCTAATATTAAGGCTAACATTAAGGCTAATAACGCTAACCGTCACGAAAATAAGGCTAACATTAAGGCTAATATGTCTAATATTAAAGCTAACATTAAGGCTAATAACGCTAACCGTCACAAAAATAAGGCTAACTTTAAGGGTAATAAGGCTAACGTTTTGCTACAATTTTTTAAATCTTGGTGCGCAGACAAGGTTTTCAGCTATTTATATTGTACGGGGCTAATGTATGGTCAGTGTAACGTGACCTGTGATAGTGAACATACATGCTTGATTCCGACAAAAAGTGAGGTGAGAGTTTTACGTTATTCTTCGGAATGATAGGTTATAATTCACACACGGTAATTCTTTTAGATAATTATTAAACTTAAACGAAGAGTATCTGCGCATGCTCTTCCCGCCCGTTCTCTTACCACTTACATCTTTTACATATTCTTTTTTAATACCACCACTCACCACCAACTTATTTCTCACCCCACTTGCCTGTTATACGAAATTCTTACATCTTTATGCTTAATGTTTATGCCCAAATGTCGTATCAAACGGGTTTGCATGGGGGTCCTACTACCTTTAAGCAGCCTCTGTCCTTTAGGTCACTATATAGAATTAGATATATAACGAGATTTTCGTCTATCTACATACTGATAAGGTCACTCTGTCTACTAATAGCTCATGGAGATATAAATTATTTTGTACTTGAGACCCATATATACTACAAAATCCCAACTATTTCGACAAATTGGGTTAGGTTTTCCTATTACTGACATACAAATTACTCCTCTAAAATTGTAAAAGGCACAATTTATGGAGATACACAAACAAATTATGCGTTTATAGGGTAAAAATTACGATTACCTAATAATTATTCCTAATATTGGGGTTGATGGTCAGTGTAACGTGGCCTGTGATACAGACGTGCGTTATTCTGACAAAAAAGTGGGGTTAGAATGAAGCCTATAAGTTTTTAAATTTGGTGTTCTTCGAAATGATTACTGGTTATGAAGACTTGGTCCATGAAGGCTTGGCCCATATTATTGAAGCTTTAAATACTTTACTATCTACGTTGAAATTATCTGTTATACTAAATTCTTAAATCTTTTCAATGTCTCCGTGGTGATAACATATGTTGTAAAAGCTCGAAACGTTCGCATCAATAAACGGATCCTTTAAGCTGTCGTTTTAGGCAGCTATAGAGAAGAAGTTTTGAAAGGTTGACTTGGGGCCGCGACGATGTGGTACCTATAGACTAAAGCCCTATCATAGGGTGGTTGTTGCTCACCTGCAGACTGATGCCGAGGTGGCTGTCTACCTGCCGGGGCGGCTGCTGGGTATGTCGGGGTGGTTGCCTACCCACCTGTAGTTGACGGATGCCGGGAGGGGCGTGGCCTGGAGCCTGAGCGCCGGCAATGGAGCGCTGTGATTGGTTGGCCTCATGGGCAAAAGGGAAAGTGGAGGGGGTAAAAAGGGACAACTTTTTACAAAATTTAGGCCCCTTTAAAAATACACAATAATAATTTACAAATTTTAGTATATTTTCCGGAACTGATTCTCCATACTTGTTTAATTTTAGATGGGTAGATGGTATCTTGACATAAAAATGGTTACAGTCATTTTCTCGGTGTGCTTTCAACTGTTCTATTTTTCTAAACGACTGCAGGCATCCCAGACTGCATGTCTGGGATTTCAAATTACACGACAAATAGCAAAAATCAATTCCGGAGACCGAATAATTATTTCCAAAATAACCATCAAAAACCTAATTTTATAGCCGAAGAACTAACGAATATTAATATAGAAAATAATCCCGAGTATAACGATGACAATGATAATTATGAATATGAATTTACGCAATCCGTATATGAGGAAAATTATGAAAATAGCGAACAAATGGGAAATGAGAATGAAACTGAAAATTTTACGAACACCGCCTCATCAAGCAATATGACCTAAATGTAAATTATGTCTATAAAACAAAATTGCCATTTCTATATTCAGAACAATTCGACTTAAAAATTTTAATTGATTCCGGCGCTTCAGTCAGCTTAATGAACCCCGAAATAGCTTATTCTCTCTTCTCCGAGTGCATTTACCCACATTATTTTGAAATCAATGCTTTGGGAAAAACTACCATAGGACACTATGCATTAAAAATACCTCTTTTGTCTGAATTTAATGAATTTTTTGAAATAGAATTCTTAATAACTAAATGGCATCGAAAATATGACTGCTTGCTAAGTAATAAAGACTTAACTAGCATGCATGCAAAATTAGATTTTAATGAAAAATACTTACAACTCAACAATTCAATCATTTATTACCACGAAGATATTAACAATTTCGGTTTAGTCAATAGAACAGATAAAGATTATATTCAAATCCCTGTCGACTATGAAAACGGGGAAGTAATTTTACCTGAACTACAAATTGACAATAATTTTATAATCCCGGAATGTATATGTAATGTTCAAGAAAATTTTATCAATATACCTATGCAAATTAAAGACGAAATTGTGTTCAATGAACCAATACATGTAAAACCTCTAAAAGATTTTTTATTATCAGAAACGGAAAATAAAAGCAAAAACGAAGCACATTTCAACATTAAAGAACTAATTCGAGTAAGTCATCTAAACGAGGAAGAAAAACAAAAGATTGTCAAAATTTGTAATGAATATAGTGATATTTTTTATGACGAGAACGCCGACCTTTCTTTTACGAGCGCCGTAAAACATACCATTCGTACTACCGACGACGAACCAATATATTGTAAGAATTTTAGGTATCCATACAAATTAAAAACGGAAATCCAAAATCAAGTACGCAAATTACTTGACAATAAAATTATACGACCATCCATTAGCCCATACAGCTCACCTGTATGGATAGTACCAAAAAAATTAGACGCTAGTGGAAAAAGAAAATGGCGTATGGTAATCGATTTCAGAAAATTAAATAACAAAACAATAGAAGACAAATATCCTCTTCCCCGTATCGAAGAGATTTTAGAGAACCTCGGTAAATGTTCATACTTTTCGACCCTTGACCTCGCCCAAGGTTTCCATCAGATCGAAATGGATCCTAATTCCATCGAAAAAACAGCATTTACGGTAGAGAACGGACACTACGAGTACGTACGTATGCCGTTCGGGTTAAAAAACGCCCCTTCCACTTTCCAGCGAGCCATGGACCATGTGCTCATGAAATATCTGCATAAATTTTGTTTCGTCTATATGGACGACGTGGTAATTTTCTCTAAATCACTACACGAACACATAGTACATTTACGACAGATATTCGTGGAATTAAGAAAGTATAACCTAAAAGTTCAATTAGACAAAAGTGAGTTTTTGAGAAAAGATGTACCATTTCTGGGTCATATTATAACCCCTAGCGGAATAAAACCTAACCCAGATAAAATTAGAGCTATACAGGACTACCCATTACCTAAATCAATAAAAGAAATCAAAAGCTTTTTAGGCCTTGTAGGGTATTACCGAAAATTTATTAAAAATTTTGCTAAAGTAGCCGCACCGATTACTAGGTTCCTAAAGAAAAATACGAAATTAAATATTCAAGATCAAGATTACCAGAATGCGTTTAAAAACTTTAAGACACTAATTACTAATGCCCCAATATTAGCTTACCCGGACTTTTCAAAACAATTTAAAGTAACAACCGATGCTAGCAACGTAGCTATAGGTTCCGTCATCTCTCAGGATGAAAAACCTATTTCGTTTTATAGCCGCACCCTAAATTCAGCTGAAAGAAATTACTCCACGATCGAGAAAGAACTTTTATCCATAGTGGAATCATGTAGACAATTTCGCCCATATATTTTTGGTCAAAAATTTATAATTGAAACAGACCATAAACCACTGGTTTGGCTATTTTCCTTGAAAGACCCCAATAGTAGACTAACGAAATGGAGGTTGAAATTGGAGGAATATAATTACGAAGTAAAGTATAAAAAAGGTAAAGAAAATGTGGTAGCCGATGCTCTATCCCGTATCGAAATAAATAATGTAAATGACGTCAATAACAACAATGACAGTGACGACGACGAACTAGACTTACTATCACGTCTACAAAAATGTCAAACCCAAAAACAACAAAAAGCACAGGACTTAGACTTAGTCTCATTATTCCCTAATATAGACGACAGTGAAATACCCCCAGATGCCGACGAAATTTTAAATGACGCACCCCCTATCGACATATCAAATCTAACACCAGAACGAGAAATACAAGAAAACGACACGACGCACACTGCAAATGAAAACCCCATCTGTACCATGAAAATATCTAATAAAAACCTGCAATCTTTCCCTAATGGCATAGTTCTCGAATATGCAGACATATATAAAGTCACCACAAAAAATATAGACAACAACCGGACGATACTCTATGTTAAGGTTAGATCCGGAAACGAAAATAATCAATTAAGCACCTTTCTACTCGAATATATAAACCCAAAAGTAACATACGGTGTATACTTTAAAGATAAGAACTTGGAAATCCCCTTTAATCAACTAATTACCTGCTTACTTGACCCTAACGTTAAATTTTTCAAATGCCCCAAGTTACTAGTAAACACAACTCCAGATTTGTTTAATAAATATTTGGAAAAATATCATAAGGCTAACCACAACGGTATTAACGAAACTTATCAACATTTCAAAAATTTATATTTTTTACCCCGAATGAAGGATCGTATAACGAACTACATTAACCAATGCCCAACCTGCCTAGAGTCCAAATACGAAAGACATCCTTATAACCCGCCATTTCAAGATCCCCTCATTTCAAAAAGACCTCTACAACATTTATACATTGACGTCCTTTCTATTGAGCAACATTTATTTTTAACTATTATTGATAGCTTCTCCAAGTACGCACAGGCCTACTCCATCAGAGACAAAAACGCTATTACTATATTGAACAAATTAAGGCATTTTTTCTCGCACCATAATTACGCGGAAAAACTGACCTGTGATAATGGTTGTGAGTTCAATAACTCCGTTTTGAGAGAATACTGCAAACTTTTTAAAATTAATTTGCATTTCACAACTGCAAAAAATCCGAATTCTATCTCGCCTATCGAAAGATTTCATAGCACTCTTATCGAAAGATTAAGGGTATTACGTAAAGAGACACCAAAAGAAAGTATAATCGACTTGACTATAACCGCTGTTACCATCTACAACCAATCAGTTCACTCTACTACCGGCTATACCCCTTTCACTTTATTATACGGCCCGTACGAAAACTTAAATGCACACGAGATAGACCTAGACACCGCTACCTTTGAACATTACAATGAACAACGAAAAAATGAATTACTCCCATTTTACAAATCATTATATAACAAAGTTTTAGAAAAAGGTACCGCACGGCTACAAAAAACCAATGAGAATCGCCAAGAAATACCAAACCTAGAAGGTTCAAAGGTATATACCTCCTGCAAAACGCGCAGTAAATTACAACCGCGATATAAAGAATTCCACGTAACACAACAAAAAGGTCAAACTCTTGAAGGTAATTTAAAAAGCCAAAAGATAATCAAATACCCTCTAAGAAACGTCAAACGAGTAAGAAAAAATATTTCTTTACAGGATTTCGACAATGCACCTGATCCTGACGGTTCCCAACCGGGCCCTTCGCATCAGTAAACTACCAACCGAAAACCTGTACTTTCAAGACCAAATCGGTACAGCAAAACTAATATCACATCAACACAAAATTTATTTCTATATAAATATTACAAGTTTACGAGAAACATAACTCGTTACTCTTCAAAACCATTATACTGGAAAATGAAATACAAGGTAGGGATCCATTCATAACTACACTTAAGCAAAAATTAGAAAACACCCACGAACATTTAATGAAGCTAAACACTCCGCGTAAAAAGAGAGGTTTAATAAACGGATTAGGTACAATAATAAAGTATGTAACTGGCAATCCCGACAGTAACGATTTAAAAGAAATACATTCAAATATGCAAGATCTATTTAATAACCAAGAAAAAATAATAAAACAAAGTAGTAAATTCGTCTCGTTCGCTTCCCACTTAACTGAACGATATAAATCAGATATTAAAAAACTAGAGCGACACCTGGAAGTGTTTAATAATAATACAAATATATTATAATTAATAACCACCTCTATAAACATCTTGAGATTCAGGACATGATTCTTCTCGTTAATGAATTATTTGAACATATTAAGCTTATCGAACGTACTATTTCACTATCCTTTTTAGGTACTATAAATCTAGAACTGTTTAGAGTGAAAGAAATAAACGAGATCTTTAAACACTTGACATTAATCTATAATAAAGACGAATTACTGCCATTTAAAACTCAACATGTATTTTCTTTGTTTAAACATTTCTCCATGAACGTAGTACTGCACGAGATGAGTCTCATCTGCATAATGCAAGTACCTAATCCTTAGTCCCGTTAACTATCATTATTCCCGAATTTACCCCATACCTAATATTCACAAGAAAATGTTATTGCCTCCTGCCCAATTCAATATTCAACACCTGCAAGAAGAATGGTGGATGACCGAGGAATGCGTGAAAGCCGACCATATGTTCATCTGTAAAACAAAGACGGAACAACAAGACTGCTCTCTATACAACTTCACTAAGTGCAGTGTAGTGCTTGTTGAAAATCATTTCGAATTAGTGCAAAGACTAGAACACGATAAAATATTATTGGTAACTAACCACGCAGTGACTGTGTTTGAAGAATGTGCAAATTCGAACCTTAAACATAAAATTCTTACCAATAGTATAATAACAGACTATTGTAAATTAAAGATAAATGGGGAAACATATGACAAGTCCAACATAACCGTGCGCCTAGATGCACCTGTCCAAAGTATAGACACTTTAAATGAACCAATGTTTAAACTTAAGTTAAAAATAGAACATTTAGAAAATTTTGAAAAATTAAACAAAGACTTGAAATCATTAAGTGAAATCATTTTTATACCCATGTATCGATTACCGTAGTTTGTATCATCATAATTGTAATAATAGCAATCCTTTATAAATGTAAACCTAGAATATATAATATAATTAGAAGAACTAACGCCCCTCAGGAAACAGAAATAGAATTGAGAGAACAATTAAGAAACGAGGACGTTTCAAAATCTTAAGGTTGGAGGAATTATATATAGACCCTCTGCCGTCACTTCTAATGCCATTTGTCTAGACTTTAGAGTACTTTAGGTCATAAAAGTGTCTGCGACACTTTCTCTTCCCTATCTTTAGGTAAATTGTTTACAAGCGACCCGATATTATAAAAGGGCCATATTAGGATAAGGAAGTCAGTTCTAAGTTTGCTTTTAGCTCTTTAAGTTAGGCATCATTTAGTAACCCAATAGTTCTCTGTGTAAGTGTTGTGTACTCCTGCTTAACAAATAAATTTGTTAATACATTTGTGTAGTAGTTTTTAAAAACAAGAAATCTACTCTCGAACCTTTAACTCACGTGTTTATTATGAAAGGTTTTGTTAACATGGTTAATATATAATAAAAAGTTCATATAATCTTATATTGGATTTATTTAAAAAATATATATTTTACAATAAGTTAAACCATCTGATCTTTTGGGATACAGGAAGAGCTTCCAAGGCCGAGCCTCTTAACGTACAGCTTATTTCCTTTTCGTCGCAAGATTTTTTCAACGAGATACGCGTCAGGGTACTTGACTTTTTGAAGTTCATACTCATAAAAACCACCTTTAATTTGTTCGTTATTCTGGTCTTCCAACAGCTAAGTGGTGGGATTTGTGGGTTGTACTTTAATAATTTTGAACACCTCAGTACTCCAACTAGGAGTGTAGTTTTTTTTCAAAAACTTCGCGGTATTTACTTATCCTAACATAGTCACCGACTTTAAATTTATTTTTTCTAGGATCCATAGTTTTTAGATGACTGTATGCAGTAGAAAGCAACAAATTTTCATGTTTTTTTTCCACCTCTATCGGGTTTAGTCCAATAGTCCCATGTTTTCTGTTGTTATATTTTGAAACGA
Source organism: Pogonocherus hispidulus (assembly GCA_963924545.1). Lineage (NCBI taxonomy): Eukaryota > Metazoa > Arthropoda > Insecta > Coleoptera > Cerambycidae > Pogonocherus > Pogonocherus hispidulus. The sequence continues at coordinate 33,051,127 of OZ004696.1, read as the reverse complement.
TTATAGGTAACAGAGACAACCACTTGTAACTTCCTTGTAGTGAGAATTGCCGCCACATCATGTTTTTTAGAGTTCTATTGACGCGTTCAACTAGGAGTGTAGTTTTTTTTCAAAAACCTCGCGGTATTTACTTATCCTAACATAGTCACCGACTTTAAATTTATTTTTTCTAGGATCCATAGTTTTTAGATGACTGTATGCAGTAGATAGCAACAAATTGCTTTTGAATTTGAATAAGTTGCGTAGTGGTTTATTTTATATTCATTCATAAGAGCCTGAAACTTCTTGTTAAAAAATTCTTTTCCGCCATCTGTCTGGAGATGTTTTGGAGCTGTTGACTCTGTTAATATACTTTTCATTGCATTTGTCCATCTTTTCCGGTTTTACTTTTTAATTGTTTTGCCCATACAAATTTTGACAAAACGTTTATTACCACAAGAATATAATTGTAACCACTGTTACTTTTGTCATATGGTATCATTTCCACTAAATCAGCTTGCCATAAATCGTTTAATCCTTTGACTATGACATGTCGCCTACGGAAATATTTCCTTGCAGGTTTATGAAGTTCATTTACAATTTGTTCTCTGACAGTGCTCATGCTTCACACTTTAAAAGAAATTGAACAAAACATCTTTCTTTTATAGGAGTTCTTGGCGCGATTTTGATAAGGGGGTTAATTAACTTTAATGTATCGTGTTTCAATAAAGTTAATCCAACTAAATTATCTTTTGTAAAAACCCTGTCGTTAACAACAACTAGTGTGTTAGGTGGGTGAATATATACATCTTCAACTTCTGCGGAAGCTAATGGAAATTGGTAACTATCTGCTCCGTAATTTATATCATAACTAGACAGACCCTGAAGGACCAGTATCCGAGGGTAAAGTATATATAATTCTACAATTTGCGCCATAGAGAGGTAAAATACTATAATAATTGACAGCTTTATTTGAAAAATGTATTCCAAGCTCATTAATCGGCATGTTGCAAAATACTGCTGATATTTGTGTCGGTAAATTTTATTTATGCAATTATTTTGGCTTCTCTAAGTTCTTCAATAATGGAGATTATTTCATTTTGATGTCCCGTGTTTCCGGCAATCAGTGATGCTACCAGCAAACGTAATCTATCCACTAGTACATTGATATTGTCCCAATACACATAGTCCGTATTTTTTTAAAATGATTTTAATAGGAGCCCTTCGCCTTTTTTGTTTGTTGCGTAAGCCTATACTGTGGTAAGAATTTCTTAAAAGCCAACATTTTTTTGGTCTTTGTAATTCCTGCTCTTTGTAAGTATGGTCCAATTATAATAATATATTTTGTTGAATTATTTCCGATAATTAGCTCGTTGACATCATAATTTCTGCGGTATGCATTCGTTCGTTTCAAAATATCCATATAGTTGTCTAAATCATCCTTTGTATAACTTATGAGCTCCAAAAGACCTAAAACAGTGATTATGGCCTCACCATAATCACTGTTTTAGGTCTTTTGGGTGTAGATTCATAACGCGTTGGTGTGATAAATTCTTCTTTTGGTTCCACTTTTGGACCAAAATCCTCTGTTTTACTTATTGTGGTTATAAGCTGTTGCAGCGGTTGTGTAATGGGCTGATAAGTTTGTTTCAATTGAGCCTATGTTTTAGCCACATCAGATTTTAGATTTTCAAATTTTTGTTTTACTGCTGCTCTGGTTTTAACCAACTCCCTGACTAGTCTTTTATTCATGATGTCTTATTAAACACTGTCAGCCGCAATTGCGGGTTACCCAATTTATATAAAAATGAAGGAATCGAAACCTTTTCTATAACGGCAAATCCATATTTTTCAGCCCAACACTTTGCGCATAACTCTTTGAAGAGTTTAAAAGAAATATCTGTGGTCACATGATCGTCATATATATGCCTTAAATTTGTCGCATCTTGTTTAAAAATTACAAGAAGATTTGCATTATCGCGAATGAGTTGTTTTTGGATGGAAGAATATGTTTGGCTTAAGTAAAAACAATATGTATCTTTGTGTCGACCGAAGCAAAAGTAGTCCCTCATAGGACTTTGATTGCAGCATACAATATCATCAAAAATTATAACAGAGTTTGGTTTCGCTTGATTGGGTGGAATAATTTCTTCTTCTTCTCCAAATTCGTAATATCCGACATCTTTAAGAGGTTTAAATATTAGTAATCATATTTTGGCTGATAAAGAGATTTGGAATATATATAAACATTTTTAAATCTCAGACTTTTGGGATGCTTCAACAATGTAACTATAACATTTGTTTTACCACACCCTGAAGGACCAACAATTAAACATCTTTTTGAATGTCCTCCAAATAGACCGTTGTGCTTCTGATAACTATCTTGCACTATCTGCTCATGATTGGTAATGCTCATGATGGTAATGAGAAGTTTTGTTTATCTATTCTTATTGTTTAGCACTTACTAAGAAGAAGAGCAGACTGATAAACTATTTATAAGTTAATTTCACCGTATATTATCAGTTTTCTTTGAATCTTGAGACCGAAAACATATATAAATGCTGGTACACACAATCACACCAGCCAGTCATAAGCGACAACGCATCTGGAGAGGTCAAGGTTTAGTGAATAGGGTTATTAATAAATTACCCTTTGAAATACATATACCAGGATATAACTACTGCGGACCCGGGACAAAACTCTCTAAAAGACTTGATAGAGGCGATCCCGGTATAAACCAACTTGACCAGGCCTGCCTAGAGCACAACATAAAATATTCTCAAAATACTGATATTGAGAAACGACATCAGGCAGATAAAGTTTTGGCGAACAAGGCTTGGGAACGAGTTAAATCAAAAGACCCAAGTGTGGGAAAAAGACTTGCTGCTCTAGGTGTAACAGGAGCAATGAAAGCGAAAACTAAACTTGGAATGGGTCTTAGAAAAAAAATTAAAAAAGGAAGAGGATTAAAAAAAAAAGAAAAAACGTATAATTAAGACACCCAAACGAATTGGCGGCTTCTTACCACTTCTATTTCCACTCTTGGGGGCACTTGAAGCTTTAGGAGGTGGAGCGGTCGGTATTATAACTACGAATTCCATAGTTATCAACCATCAGTCTCCGAACCATTCGAATATAACGACGAAATAAGGATTCCTATCCAAGAGGTAGACCTGTTTACACTGCCTTGTGAAAGTCATTTGTATATTGAGGGAAAATTAACAAAAGACGATGAAACTAAAGCTTCAAAATTGAAATTTATTAATAATGGTGTTGCTTTCTTGTTTAGAGAAATTCGCTATAAATTAAATGGAGTCACTGTAGACACCAATAGAAATGTAGGATTAACATCAACTCTTAAGGCCTACCTGTTTTACAGTGATAATGAAAGTGTTAGACCTAATAATGCTGGATGGTCGCCAAGAGTACATAAAATAGGAGAAAAAATTACAGACGATGATGGAAATTTTAACGTTTGTATTCCACTCAGCATGTTAATGGGCTTTTTTGAAGACTATAAAATAGTTATTATTAACATGAAGCAGGAGTTAGTTTTGATAAGTTCTAATAATGACTTAGAAGCTATCACCAGTGCAGATGATACAGAAAAACCCAAAATTATAATTAATAAAATTGTTTGGAGAGTTCCACACGTTTCGGTGGACATTCCGCAACAGCTAGCACTGACAAAAATTATAGAAAAAAAACACTGATATTACGCTTGGTTTTCGGTCTTGGGAACTGATTGAATATCCACCTTTAAGTGAGACGACTCAACATTCATGGTCTGTAAAAACAAGTAATAAGCTTGAAACACCCAGACATGTGATAGTCGCATTTCAGCATGAGAAACAAAAAATTACAAGTGATATGAGTTGGTTTGACACGATTAACTTGACCAACATTCGAGTATTTTTAAATAGTGAAGGATGTCCATATCAAGATCTTTATTTAAATCTTAAGACTAAGAAATTTGCTTCTTTGTATGAAATGTTTTCAAATTTTCGCGGATCTTAGTATGAAACAGCGAAAGAACATGTTTACACCCCTGAAGAATTCTTAAAAGTCTTTTCTTAAACACTTCAATTTACTTTAAATTGTTTTTTAATACTTTTAAAACTACTCTCTTATTTAATTAACAAATTTATATTATTTAATTTATTATTTAACTATGCTTATTTTCTAAAACAAATCCCTTATTTTATTTTAAAATACCTTCTCTTATCTAGTTACTATATGTCAAATTTTTATTTGATTATAATTTAAATGTCCTTAATTCTCACAATTCAATATATGAATTTTAATAAATCATTGATAACTTCTCAATTACTTATTCATTCCTTTTGAAATTTAATAATCTTAAACTCTAATCTTTTCTGATTGAATATATGTCAATAGCTCTGGTTCTATTTTACTTTTTCTAAATGTACTGTGCCTAAATATTGTCATGTGTCTAACATTTTACATATGTATCAATCATATATTTATCCCTATAATTCTTTTAGTAGATCTAGAATGTCTTAAATTTCCCAAATTTTATTTTTGATAATTTGGAAACTTTTATTTTCAAATTTCTAAAATCAAATTTCTTATTTTTCTTTTAACTATTCTTTATATTCATATAATTGATTAATATTATAAATTCCTATTATTCTATCATTCTCTGGATCTTTAATCTCATAACTATTCAAACCATTTTTATTATTTATTTTAAATGGACCATGATAAGGTAACATTAACTTAGCACAGATTTTTTTATGTTTGTCTGATACTCTTAACTTTCGTACAATGACTAAATCTCCTTCTTGAAATTGTTTATGGTGTTTTTGTGTTCTGATTTGTCTTTGTTGATATTTTTGTGCAGCTCTGTGTAATCTTGTGTTTACTGTATGTTTATTTATTTAGCGTATGGCAATAGTATACATGGTATGATAATAATACACATGGTATGTAAAATTAAAACTAAAAACATTAACAACACACAAAATAAATGTAAGAATACATAGAGGAAAAGATAAAAGCAAAGCAATTGTAAATAACAAGTCCACAAACATCCATCACAAACTAACAGGTAAGTTCATTATCCATTCAATCGCTGTCGGAGGGAGAGAATATATATCCGTAATTGGTCCCTGGTAAGCCGTAAGTGTGCAGTCTTGATATATATGTTTTATTGTTTGATAGGTTGCTCCACATTCACAGTTGCGCGAGGGTTGTTTATTCCACCTATACAGCATATCTGCGCAGACACCGTGTCCCGTTCTAATTCTGTTTGCCGTCCTCCATACATTGCGAGGCAAGTCGAATCCCGCAGGCTTTTTTTGGATGTTTATATAATCGAGTGCATCTGGGGGGGCATCCTCCCTCCAGCCTGCTTCCCATTCCTGGAGACCCCTGAAATCACTTACATGCAGTGCCTGAGCGGTCTTGATTGGCGGGTGTCTGGATTTTAATCTGGTTAGGCAAGCAGTGGGTATATAGCCATGGATAGGCAGCTCTGGGTTATCCATTATTTTCTTGTATTCTCGTAGAAGAGCCTCTCTTCGGCGGATATGTGGCGGCATAATGTGACTGAGAGTTGGGAGCCAATAAGTTGGAGTAGATTTTATGCATCCCGTTATGACTCGCATGCTCCTGTTGAGTTGCACATCCACTTTAGGAACATGGTGGCTGCTCATCCAAACCGGAGCCCCATATTCAGCCGCGCTAAAGACGAGACCCATTGCCGAGCATCGCAGAGTTTCGGCAGTTGCCCCCCATGAAGTTCCGCATAACTTTCCCAGAATATTATTCCTCGTTTGAATTTTCGCAGCCGTGTTCTCTAGGTGTTTTTTAAAAGAGAGCGTTCTATCCAATGTAATACCCAGGTATTTTGGATTCGGGTTATACCTAAGGCGTTCACCTTTCCAGAATATTTCAGGCTCATGGTTGGCCTGTTTAGTATTTAAGTGGAAGAAAGAACACTCTGTTTTGCTGGGACTTGGAACTAGTCTCCATTTTCTATAGTAGATATCCAGAGCTTCGAGATCTCTTTCCAATATTCTCTCTGCTATATCACGAGATTTAAGTTTCACAGCTATAGCCAGATCATCGGCGTACGCAAATTTATGAGCAGTTGTTGCGGGAAGATCAGCAATGTACAGATTAAATAGGGCAGGAGCAATTACGGAGCCCTGAGGAAGGCCATTATTTAGAATTCTCTGTTTGCTGGCTTTGCTATTCATGATCACTTGGAATTTTCGATCAGAGAGCATGTTGTTCAAGAGACCGCCAAGCTTTCTACTGGGGATCACACTCAGGAATTTATAGAGCAGACCTTCTTTCCAGACTGTATCATAGGCAGCTGTTAAGTCTATGAACACAGCCGTGGTTTTGAGGTATTCCTGGTATCCTGATTCAATGAATGTCGTCAGACTCATCACTTGGTCCGTGCAGCTTCTGCCTGGTCTAAATCCAGCTTGTTCGATTGGGGTGTTCGCAAGTAATTTGTCTTGGTTCTATTCAGTATAAGTCTTTCCAAGAATTTGTAGCAGGAGCTAAGAAGAGAGATTGGTCTATAGCTGTCGGCTCGAGAATTTGGCTTTCCAGGTTTTAGTACGGCAATTATTTTTGCTCTTTTAAATTCATTAGGCAGTCTACTAGTGTTTAGAATGTTGTTAACCACTGTCTAGCATAGGGGCCACAGTTGATGAGAAACTCATTGTGGACGCCATCAAATCCCGGAGCTTTTCCTACTTTTAGACTGAGAGTCGCTGCACACACCTCATCGACACTAAATTCTCCAGAGAGCTCGGGTAACTCTGAGCTTGACTGTTTTAACGCCTTTAGTTCGCGTTTTATTATTTTTGTATGCTGGCGGTCTTGAGGAGCTCTTGACAGGTCAACTATTCGGGTAGCTACGTTGTCCGCTGTGACTGGAGATTGGTTTTGGGTGACCGGTTGACTGGCACCAAGCTTTTTTAGAAGATTCCAGGCTTTACGGCTCGAGTGCTTAAAGTCAATATTTGTGGTGGTCTCTATCCATTTTAGTCTTCGAGCCGCGTCAAGAGAACTCAGAAGATCATCAGCTATCTCTGGGTCACCACTATCAACGAAATCCTGATAAAGTTGTTCGCTTTGCTCAGACCATCCCGGTATATACTCTTTGCGGAAGCCCCTCGGGATGTGATATGATACATTATTACTGTATGTAATAATGTATTATAGTCTGTATTTGTTTGTTTAATCCAAGGTCTGTCTGGTTGTATGTTCTTTAGTAATTGTATTGGGGCTTCTCCCGTTACATTATTTGGAATATTGTTAATATAATGCTGAATTTCTCCCAATTTTTCTTCCCATGAAATATGATCATGATTAACAAGTAATCGTAAATATTTGAGAATCTCTTTTATGTATCTTTCAGCAGGATTTGCATTAGGATGTCGTATGCTTGTATATCTTGGTGTAATGTTTGATTTTCTAAAATAGTCTTGTATCTTCTCGTTTTGAAAATAAGTTGCATTATCCAAAATACAATTTTTTATTTCACCATTCTCTTGTCTGTATTTAGTCAAAAGTCTTTTTACAGTTGTAGTATTTGTCCGTCTGCAAGCGTATGTAGTCACAAATTTAGAAAAAACGTCTACGATTACAAAAATATGTTTGTTGCCTTGTCTACTAGTAATTAAGTTGGAACAAAAATCAATTGCTATTAATTCTCCAGGTTCTGTGGCTCTGATGGATCTAGGATATCCAGTAAAATGTTTTGTTATTTGTAATACACTTTGTTATTTCGTCCTTTGTTATGTTTTTGTCATGTCTGTTAAAATAATTTTCTCTAAATATTTTCCATGTCTTATTAATACCTATATGTCCATAATTTTGATGTAAATTTCTAATAATTTGTCGTGTATTTTCGTCTGTTATTACAAATAATTCGTCATTCCCTATCTGTTTTATGTACATGTTGTCTCTGAGTATGGTTTTCTGTTTGTCTACGTCTGTTAATTGTGTTTGATCATGTATTATGTTATGTTTTGAAAATATTCGTGTAATTCAGTCCAATTCCATCGTACGTTTTTCTTAAGTAGTTGTATAAGTGGGTATTCAAGTTGTGTAATGTCAGGAATAATTCTTTTAAAATAATTGATCATACCTAAAAATCCTCTGAGTGTTTTAAGATTCTTTGGTCTTGCAAAATTTTGTATGACTTCTATTCTTTCAGAATCCATGGAAATTCCCTCATTATTTATTTTATATCCCAAATAAGTTACCTGCGATTTTACAAATTCACATTTCTCGATGTTAAGTTTTAACCCTGCTTGGTCTAATTCATCCAATACAATATCTATATGTGTGTAGTGTTCTTCCAGTGTTTTAGAATATATTAAAATGTCGTCAATGTAATGTACTACAAATGTGTCGTGTTTGTTTAAGATTTGATGTAAAGCTCTCACTAATGCTGCGCATGAACTCTGCAAACCAAAAGGTGTTACACAAAAATGGAAAACTTCTCCATCTATTGAAAAACCTGTGTATTTTCTGCTTTGTTTGTCCAAAGGTATAAGCCAAAAACTATGCTTCAAATCAATTTTGGTAAAATATTTAACTTTTGTGATTCTGCCTAATATTGCTTCTATCGAAAGTGGTTTCTCGTATTGTGGAATAGTATATCTATTAATATTTCTTGCGTCTAAACATAGCCGTATCTCATTGTTGCGTTTTCTTACCACTAATATTGGATTAAGAAAAGGTGTTGTACTCCTTTCTATAATACCTTGTTCAAGTAAACTTTGTAATTCTATTCTTACCTCGTCTTTATATTTATAGGGTATCGGATAACTTTTTACTGTAAAACTATCAATGTCTTTTACTTTAAGATGAGTGTATTTTTGTGCAAATCGAGTTCCTTCTTTTACCAATCCTCCATACTTATTTAATAAAATTCCCACCTTTTCTTTGTGCTCTTGTGCACAGTTTAATATAATATTTAATTCATTATAATTAAAATTATCATTATTATTTATATAATTAATCCCCTTATTATTATTAAATTCCATTCCTTCATTAACTATACATACATTCATACTCTCTTGCATTGTTTTTTTCACCATTTTAAATTGTAACTGAACATCTTTATATTCGACTATTTTCTTATCATAATTAATAATTATTTTATTTTTAGCTAGTTCATCCGATCCTATTATAAATTCTGCTGGTAAATTTGGTACTATTAAGAATTGTAATTGAATAGGCTTGTCATTCATGTTTAGAGTAATATTAATAGATTTATTTATTTCACACAATTTTTTATTATTTGCTCCAATTAATGTTAGTTTATTTATTCTAACTATATTACTTGATAATTTTGAAAATTTTTCTATTACTTGTTGATTTACCATACTTATTTCTGATCCAGTATCAACTAACATAAGCATATCATTATTTAAATATTTTACATTTATATAAATTAAATTTTCTTGATCATTAAAAGTTAAATCATTTTCTAATGTTATAAATTCTCTAGGATGTACATAATTATTTTGGCTTATTTTGTGTAATTCTTTAGGCTTGCAATTTATTGAAAATTTTGTGTTTCAGAATTTCTGTTCAATGATTGTGATCTTGTTTGTGTCTCCTGCCTCACATTCCCTACTGGTTCTCTATCAGCAGATCGAGCTCTTTGTGTGTTTTGTGTTTCTGTAAAATTTACACGTCTGTGTTGTGCATCTGTGTTGTGATTTTGTGTATTATTTGTATTATGATCTTGTCTATTATTGTAATTTTCATTATTGTAACGTGAATTATATCTTGAATTGTGATTTGTGTTATTATTTGTATTCTGTTGTGCATTGTTATTTCTGTAGTAAGTTTGGTCATTGTTTCTATATTGATTTGTATTAAAATTTCTGTTATAGTTAGAATTATTATAATTATTGTTATTAAAATTGTTATTATTATTAAAATTTGTGCCTCTGTTACGTTCATTATTTTGGTATCTATTATTATTTTGATTTCCTTGTCTAAAATTGTTATTGTTATTGAAACCTCTGTTATTTATATTATTTTGTCTAAAATTTTGGTTATTATCTCGATTATTATTTACATTAAAATTTTGAAAATTATCCTGTCTATTATTTGAATTTATTCTATTTGAATTATTATTTACCATATTATTATAATTTGAATAATTATGTTGATTTCTTTGAATTCTACTGATATAAATATATAATTGCTCCATATTAGATATGTTTTGAATTGAGATTGTTTCCGATATCTCAGGCTTCAAATGTCTAGCAATGTACAAAACTATTTCAGATTCTGTTAATTTTGGAGTTAAATACTGACTTATAGCATATATTCTCATTATGTAATCTGTCATGGAATTTGATAAATTTTCATTGAATCTACCAAAATATAATTTCTCCCTAACATTCATTTGTGCATTTTCACCCCAATAATGTTTTAAGAAATTTCTTTCAAAGTCCCCATAATTTTCTATTTCCGCTTCTTTACTCCCAAACCAAATTAATGCATTTCCCTCTAAATTATCTCTTATTATTTCTTTCATATCTTCTTTATCTTCTATATTCTCCATTCTTCGTTTTAATGATCTCACAAATACAGTAGGATGTAATTTGTGAATATTTCCTGAAAATTTATTCATTTTGTCTTCTTTAACCCATCTTATCATTTTTGTGTTTCCCATGCCTATTTCTTGTTTTTCTTTAATTTCTTGCAATTGTTTTCTTATTGACTGTATTTCCTTTTCTCTTTTCTCATCCTCTTCTGTTCCATTACTTACATTATAGCTGATCCCTATTTTTATGTCTTCTTTTACCTTTTCTATCTCGATTTTATTTTGTTCTGTTTTGTTTTCTACTTGTTCTAATTTCTTATCTAAAATCTGTTGATTTTCTGCCACTATTTGACCTTGTATTTCCAACTTCTTAATTTCCTTCCCATTTTCCTCCTGTTTCTTCTCCATAGTTTCTTTCCATTGTTCATTTTCTTCATGAATTTCCTTTTTTACTTGTTCAAATCTATTTTCGATTTTTCTATAAACATCCTGTATATTTTCTGTTAATAGTTTTTTCATTTCTTCATCTCTCTTTTTCATTTCTTCGTCCCTCTTTTCATTTTCTTCTTCAATCTTCCTTTTTAAATCTTCATCCCTCTTCTTCATTTCTTCTTCCATCTTTTTATTTTCCTCTTCAATTTTCCTTTTCAATTCTTCATCCCTCTTCTTCATTTGTTTCCATCTTTCTATTTTCTTCTTGTATTTCTTTAGTAGTCTTACTTAGGTTTGTTAATACTTCTGTCATCATTCTCTGCCATGAAATATCTTCTTCCTTCTGTCTTGTTTCTTCTGTAGCTTGAGTTACTTCTGTTCCCTCAGTTACTATTGATGTCTGCTCATCACTTTCCTCCATAGTCCTTTCTTCACTACTATCATTTTCTTGTTCTTCTCCAATTTTTCTGTTTCTTAAATCCATTTTTTTTTTATTCTATTATTTTTTCCTTACCACGACTCTGTTGTTACAATCACCACACTTGGTTGGTAAATTTGTAATATTTGCCCCACGTTGATGGTGCCAATTTATAATATTTTTATTTCCCTTATACTTGTTTGTAATTCAATTTAAATTTTTAACTCCTTTATTTTTGAGGGTTAATTTATATTTGCCTCGACTTATTTATAGCATTTATTGAATATTTAAATTAATTTTATTTTAATTAAATTTGAGTTTAGTGTTGGGCGCCAATTATATTTTAGTTTATAGTAAATTTTCGTAATTTTTAATTTTCTCAATTAATCAACTTCCATGTTATACATAAGAAAACATTATGCTTACCTCCTTAATCTACAACTCCTTCTTTTCAGCTATTCACCTATATTCACTCTATTTTGTTTTTATTTTAAATAATTTCAAAGTTATTTAATTTAATAAATTTTTTTAGAAATTGAATCTATTGAATTGTTTAATTAATTTGGAACAATGATTGACTCTTTTTCAGGTGGGGTTCATTACAAATATTTACTTGACTGTAATATTTTCAATTTAATATAAAAAAAAAATTTTTTATTTTTAATTTTAAAAGTATTCTGTAAATTTGTTCTAGCAAATAAACCTCTAGTTAAATTTAACAATCCTTATTTTATTTTAATCAAATAGAAACATATGTCCGTGGACAAACCCTGATCTATACAAATTTATGTAATTTGGGTTGCCTAACCTCTTACTATTTGCAGATCTATTATTAAACACTTTACATAACTGTACTCAACTATATAAATTCTGCACAAACAGGTTATGTTGCTTAAACTAAAACTAAAATATCACTAATTATGCAAAACTGTTATTAAAATTGTTCATATTTGTGTGACAAATTCTGGATATTATTCTTTTTCTGGATCATTTCTCTGGATCTCTTTTAAGGTAAGTACTTTATTTAGACTCCTGTCTATTTTAGGCCTGACTTTATATCTAGATAATCTGTTATAGCTTTATTTTTAAAATCGTCTTATTAATGCAATTAAATGAAAATATAATCTCAATATTTCTGCTTGTAGATCTCTGCTATCTTTTCTCCAGCTGTACATTAATTTTAAGCAAGTGATTTGACAAACAAACTTACTTTGAGGTTATCTTGTTATCCCTGCTTATCTCTCGATTAACAACTTTCCTTCTCAATTTCTAGTCAAAATTCCACTTTTTTTCTTGATTTTTCAAAAAGGACGCCGCTTCGGTTTTCTCAAAATTTATTATTCCTATCTCTTAGCAACAATTTCCATTCATTCTTTTTCATGGAACTTCGATTTTACCCATGTCTTTAATCACTCTTTTGCACTTAAAAGTCTTTTCTTAAACACTTCAATTTACTTTAAATTGTTTTTTAATACTTTTAAAACTACTCTCTTATTTAATTAACAAATTTATATTATTTAATTTATTATTTAACTATGCTTATTTTCTAAAACAAATCCCTTATTATATTTTAAAATACCTTCTCTTATCTAGTTACTATATGTCAAATTTTTATTTGATTATAATTTAAATGTCCTTAATTCTCACAATTCAATATATGAATTTTAATAAATCATTGATAACTTCTCAATTACTTATTCATTCCTTTTGAAATTTAATAATCTTAAACTCTAATCTTTTCTGATTGAATATATGTCAATAGCTCTGGTTCTATTTTACTTTTTCTAAATGTACTGTGCCTAAATATTGTCATGTGTCTAACATTTTACATATGTATCAATCATATATTTATCCCTATAATTCTTTTAGTAGATCTAGAATGTCTTAATATATTATGTAGAAATTCTTTAGAAAATAACATAAATATTCAGCAATTATATAATGGACTAAAGGAGTTGGATCTTAAGTCACATTTTTACACTTTATCACCTTTTATTTCTAATGAAAACTTTATGCTCAGTGAAGACGAGGAGGAGGAGAAAGAGTAACTGGATGCAGATGATGAAGGATATGATACCTGTTAGTTTAGATGAAATAAAATGTTATATACTTATTTTATTGTTAAAATAAAAAGATGTAGAAAATTATTTTTAAGTTTTATTAACATGTAGTATACATTAGTGTTCAAGCAGATATTTATCTAATAATGTAAATAACAGTTCTGCTTTTAAAGAGGTGTTTTGTTATTCCAAAATTTCAAATAGTATAATAGATTTCTATTTATTTTTGCGTTTGTCCTCATTCTTCTTCTTCTTCAAGCAGATATTTATCTAGTATATTATCTAATAATGAAAATAGCAGTTCTGCTTTTCAAGATTCAATGATGGTTATCCATATACCAATTATATAATAAGTGAACATTTTGTTGAGCACAATTTAAGCTATTATTTTCATGTGAATTACAATGGTACTTAGAATTATTACAAGTTTTTAGTGTTTTCAAAGACAGACAGTTCCATTCATCTAAATTAAATATGTAATTATTAATTATTTTACCTAAAACTTGTTTTTTATTTAATCCTTTAACTAGTACTGTCTCACTTTGAACAATATTTTGTAAAAAATTTTGCACTTTATTAAAATTTAAATATAAAAAACAATCTCTGTCTTGAAATGATAAACCATGTATGTTGAATGTGGTCCAATCAATGTGTTGACAAATCTCCTTGGATGTCATCCATTCAGGTATATATGGCAAATTAACAAAATTGTGATGCACTGATCCAGTTTGGACATTCAGGATGGCTATTTCCCGTATGTAGAAATTACTGTTTTTATATTGAAAACCTTGGATGTCAATGATAAAACATTTCTGCAAAATAGTTGAAATTAACTAACTGCAACTACACAATTTTTACAAAGTCAGTTTTTGGTCTGTATTTTACTAGACGATCGTGTAGTATCAAACAGTTGTTTTAAAAATAACAAAGGATCTTTAAATTTAAGGTTTACTATTCTACCTGTTTTAATCCTTCGGTAAAACACTAGTTCGCATCTTGTCAAATAAGTTTCTTTGACTGAATACATTTAGATTTTTTAAATTAAATTTAAATTTATTTAGATAGTAATTTAAACAACGTGGTGTTTTATAGCTCTTTTTAGTATCAAAATGTTTCTCTTCAAAAACGATGTATATTTCTGATATTCACCTTTAGATTGTATTAATTAATTAATTAATTTAAATATAAAAAACAATCACTGTCTTGAAATGATAAATCATGTATGTTGAATGTGGTCCAATCAATGTGTTGACAAATCTCCTTGGATGTCATCCATTCAGGTATATATGGCAAATTAACAAAATTGTGATGCACTGATCCAGTTTGGACATTCAGGATGGCTATTTCCCGTATGTAGAAATTACTGTTTTTATATTGAAAACCTTGGATGTCAATGATAAAACATTTCTGCAAAATAGTTGAAATTAACTAACTGCAACTACACAATTTTTACAAAGTCAGTTTTTGGTCTGTATTTTACTAGACGATCGTGTAGTATCAAACAGTTGTTTTAAAAATAACAAAGGATCTTTAAATTTAAGGTTTACTATTCTACCTGTTTTAATCCTTCGGTAAAACACTAGTTCGCATCTTGTCAAATAAGTTTCTTTGACAGAATACATTTAGATTTTTTAAATTAAATTTAAATTTATTTAGATAGTAATTTAAACAACGTGGTGTTTTATAGCTCTTTTTAGTATCAAAATGTTTCTCTTCAAAAACGATGTATATTTCTGATATTCACCTTTAGATTGTATTAATCTACTCACAATCTCCAGTTTTTTTTTCAACAACAGATGTTGACAATGCATCAAGAACTTTTTCGCTGCTCATCGTTGAAATAGAACACTAACATAAACAACAACAACAACAAGACAGCACTTTCTGAGAAGTATATGTCGGATTGGATACTGTGTCTCTGCACCATTCAGAATTTATACTGTAGATAATAAAAAAGCACTTGACGTCAATAAAATAATTAATCAATATGCATGATAACCTTTTGCCCTTGTTATTTTGTTCCATTAAGATTTTTTATTAAGGTCTTCAGTTGAAATGTTGTGTCTTCAAAATAAAATGTCTGATATCAAATTATTGCATAAAGTGTAAAAAATCTCTTCAACTATGTCTACTTGTTCACCACTACAAATAAAAAAAGTTAGTGTTTTTTACATATGATTATAACGACATTTTGTATAAATAAATTTAATAATAATAATAATAATAATAATAACTATCAAAATCTACGCGTAGAACCATAGGGTAACTTTGCATAGAAAAGTAAATAAATATAAAAAGAAAAAATAAACAGTGGCATAACACTTACATCTAACAATAAATCAACTTTCCACCTTCCACTATCATCAAATCGTTCCAGTATCTCTTTTAATAACTCAGAAGAACCATAACTTTCAATTAATATATGTGCAATACGTATATCAGTATCCAGATAACCAGTCTTAAAAATAGAAACACACTTAAAACAACTCCTTATTGATTCCATCACATCATTTGCATAATACTGATCATTTGGAATATAAGTAATAACGTAATACATGGTAACAGCTCAACAGACACGTTAAGAGTAATCAGTGGAATTGAAAATTTGTTTGCATTTATACATAAATTATTTTTATTATTCACTCTCATGTTTGACGTAAATAAAATTTATTATTTGTTAATGATCAGCAAATGATGCAACGTGCACCCATTTTCCTAGTCGTAGTGTGCCACAATCATAGTTGTTTGTGCAGATTTGAATATTGGCTGATGCAATCAATATTTGCCTTACATTCTGCTGCAGTTGTTTATCTAAAGTGCATTTACGTATTATCATTTTTGTAAAATTTAATATAAATATATGGTTCTGATTTAGACAAACAGTATACAGGTGGTTTCTATATTTACCATGATACTAAACAAGAAGAAGGAATGGCTATCATTCCATCAACTATTGTTGTGTTTACTGAAGATAAAGTAAATTTTCCACTAAAATGGACAATTGTAATTGCTATGATAGTTATAATTAAAATGAATCTGTAGTAATGCCGCACTTAACATTTTAAAATTATAGGAGGATACATTCTGGCGGAAAGTGTTGAGCTCCTACTCGATATTATAAAAATATGCACATGCTGTTTATATATTAATGCACTGTGATAATTCAATAACATGCATGTACAATAAATGTGTTTATAAAAATATGCGCATGCTGTTTACATATTAATTTAATGTGATAATATAAAAAATACACACATCATGTTGTTTATATATTAATGCACTGTGATAATTCAATAACATGCATCAATAAATGTGTATCACGTTTTAAAACATGAGTTTATTTCATTACAAAGAACTATTTACGTCAATATGCATTTGAGTCAATATGTTGATTTATCAATATGTATGCAAATTCATGTACTAAAACGTAACGAGTGCATCTATTTCATAAAAATAAACTCTGAAACGTTATTAAAAGTTGTTTCTTATTGATTGCTGATTGACTGATCACTATCTGTTACAAATAAAACTATAAAAAATACGTACTTGGTTTCAATTTATTAAAATATTTATTTTGTTATATAAATTATCTTAACATTTTTATAGTGAACAATAATTAATATTTCATTTCTTAAAGTAAACACTAGGTATATGTTTTGCTTTATCCTTGTCTTTGAAATACTCTGCAGCTAAACATGCTAAACATTTTGTATTTGGTATGGGGGTTTCTCCTTGACATTTTGTACATTTATATTTTGCTAGAACGGGCATCTTGCAGCTACTGAGCTGTTAATATACTATTCCTTTTCTTTTAAGCTACATTATTACTATAAATCCAACTATTATGCTTGTTGCTGAAGCCCAACCATTTAACAAAGACTTTATCTTTTCTACGTTTTAAAATTTTTTCAACCAAGTAGACCTCCGAATATTTCACTTTTTGTAATTGTTCTTGATAGAAACCACCCTGAATATCTTGTTTATTGGTGTCTTGTAATAGATATGTCACAGGATTTGTTAGTTTTACTTTTTTAATAATAAAAATTTCAGTTGTCCAATTAGCCAGATATTTTTTATCAAATACCCCTCTTACTTTGGATATTCAAACATGGTCTCCAACTTGAAATTTTACGTTTTTAGGTAAAATTTTTATATGATTGTATACTGTCTTTAAAAGTCTTTTCTCATACTTTTCCGACACATTATTGGTTTCATCTTAATTGTGTGATGCTTTGTATTATTATATTCTTCAACTACTTTAGGTAACAATTCTATCCACCTATAATGTCCGTTGATATTAAATTCCTTCCACATCATATTCTTTAACGTTTGGTTAACTCTTTCCACAATTGACGCCTTTTTTTCACTAAATACACTATAATGGTTTATATTATACTTTTTCATTAGTTCCTTAAAGTATTTATTGTAATATTCAGTCCCGTTATCAGTTTGCAGATTTTTCATTTTTTCAGTCCTTAAAACGTTCTCCATTGTCTTACTTACTTCTTCTCCAGTTTTTGTTTTTAGGGAAAAGCCCAAACAAACTTTGAAAAACAATTAATTACAACTAATATATATCTATAACCTTTATTTTCTTTGGAAAATTGTTGCATTTCCACAAGGTCAGCTTGAAACAAATCATTTAAAGATTTTAGTATAACCCTTCGCCGTTTAAAGTTAATTCTAGCAGGTTTGTGTAATTCCTCAACAACTTGTTTTTTAATATCAGTTGCAAATTTAGTTTTAGATGGCATAATAGATAATTTATTCAATAATATTTGCTTCACGTAGTTCTTCTATTATAGAATTAATTTCATTTATATGTCCAGTATGTCCAGCCTCTTGAGAGGCAAGCAATAAACGTAATCTCTCCACTAATTCGTTGGGATTATCCCAGTGTACATAGTCTATTTTATTTTCTGTTGCTTCCATTAACATTCCATGACCGGTGGTGGTGGTCACCATAGGAGCTATAATTTTTTTATATTTCGCTAACTTGCTACCAGCGATTTGTTTCGAAGACTGGTAGTGACGTCTGTGAGCATTTGTTTCGAGAATAATTTCTTTATACATTTTTGCATCATTATCGGAGAAATCTTTTGGAAGTTTTTTAAAGAGTAATTCATATAAACCTTCAGTACCTTTATATTTTTTATTTTTCACTATAATATCTGAGCCATCTATTTTTAATTCTGAATCACCTATATAAAATTTTTCTAAGGTTGGATTATGTGTTCTACCAGTTTTCCTTTCAAATTACCTCGTGGTAAATTTGACACATTTCTTTTAAATGTAGAGGTTTTTGGTGTAGATGTACTAGGTAGTATATCATAATCCATTTTATATTCATTTTATTTTTTTCGTTTTAGAAATTTTTTTGTCTCTCCTTTCTTGCTTCTCTTGCTGATCAGAATCATCATCATCATCATCTTTTACTTTTGTTAAATAATGGTGATAATTTTTTGTTTCTAGTTTATTTTCAATATTTCGTAGATGATTTGTTATATAGGAAAATACACTGCTTTGTTGAAGTTCATTTAATTTTAATAATTCTAGTTTTTGTTTGATAATATTACGTTTAGCTATAAGTTCTTTTTTTAATTTTTTATCCATAACACTTTAGTTTCTGGAACAGGTTTTAACTGGTTTTGAAAAGATTTTAGCAGGTGGTTTAACAGACCTGTTCTAGATTTTATCATAAACTGATTTATTTTCTACAGAATTTATCATTTTATCAGAAATAGTATCAGGACTTATAAAGTCATGAAATCCAATCCTATATCCTCCTTTGTTAACATCAAAATCTTTGAAAATAGTCAAAAATCCATAGGGATGTTTCCAGCATAGTGAACAAATATATTTAAATTTTGGAAAACTCATATCTGAACTCTTTATAGGACCTAATAATATATCTCTTAGGTACACATATTTATCTTGATTCAAAGATTTTGAATAGACATATACGTTTTCAAATTTCAATCCATTTTCATGTTCTAATAAGGTGATTATTACATTGGTTTTACCACAATTTGATGGGCCAGTAATTATGCATCTTACTGTGTTAGGTAATAAAACGCTATGTTTCGTTTGTGGTTTTTTTCGAAACAGTAAATCATGGTTGTCAACTTGAAGCTTAACTTTTTGCCTGTTTATCTTCACTTCATTTTTGTGTTTTTTCACCCTCATAGTTTTTTCATTTCATATTACTATCACAACAACTATCATTTGAAAAATAAGTATAAAATTAGTGTTACAAACTATTTATATTCAGTCAATGTAGAACCTTAAAATGAAATACTATCTGGGGAATATTAAATCTGGACGAGGTCTCATAAATTCGGCAATAAATAAATTACCCTTTGAGCTTCATATTCCATCATACAACTTTTGTGGTCCGGGTACAATGGAGAAGAGGTTAGCACGAGGTGATAAGGGCATAAACGCATTAGATGACGCATGCAAGGAACATGATGTAAGCTATTCCAAAAATGCAGATCTTAAAACTCGTCATGCTGCTGATAAAATTTTGGCGCAAAATGCTTTGACTAGATTTAAAGCAAAAGATGCATCTTGGAAGGAGAAATTGGCAGCACTAGGAGTAGCTGGGGCTATGAAAGCTAAAGTAAAACTTGGTATGGGATATGATAATAGAGAAAACTCAAACATTATGAATAAGTGTGTAAGATCAATGGAAAAAGTTAAAAAATCGACTGAAAAATCTTTAGAAAATATTAACGCGTGTCTACAACAATTTCAACAAACAAAACGAAAACCAAGTAAAACAAAAAGAATAAAAAGAGATAAATATTTAACCAATAGTAGTAGAATTGCAAATTTGGATACACTTTCACATTTTAATACACAACACACACAATACACAACAGAAGCACCAGCAACAACAGCAGCAACAACAACATTAAAATTTCTAGAAAAAGAATAGTAGATGTTGAAAATTATAGTCCTTTTAAAAAAGCACGTATAACAAATATCAGAAGAAAACGAAATATTAATGTAGTGAGAAAGAAAAAGTTGAATAAAAAGAAAATAATGACGATGCCGATGAAGGGAAAAAAGAGAAAATTAAATATTGAAGAAGGTGATGATAGTCCTTTAAACAAAGTACGTAAGCTGTTGAATATTAAACCTTTTAGAAAGAGAAAATTAAATAATATTAAAGGTGATATAGATGAGAGCCCTGTTGAAAAAAGGTTAAAATTAAATCATTATGAACCTCTACCGCTGCACCGAAAACGTAAAAGTAATTACGATGGTAAAGATAATTTTAAGGAAAAAATACCAAAGTTAAATCATTATGAGACTCTTCCGCTGCACCGAAAACGTAAAAGTAATTACGATGGTGAAGATAATTTTAAGGAAAAACGAAAAACGTAAATATATCAATGGTAAAGATAACTTGCAGCTGGAACCAGTCATCAAAAAACCTCAAATTATTTAAATAGTAATATTTACCAGTAATAACTTCAGTTTTAAAAAGACGTTAGACAGTAAATATCTAAAAGAAAAATGTGTAGAACCAGAAGGAAAACAAAATGCAACAGAAGAAAAAAGGGAAAAAGAAATTTCAAAAGTGTAGCTTTAAAAGTACAGGAAAGTATAGACCGTCATAAACCTAAAACTATGGCTGGTGCAATTTTAGTGGCTATGAAGACATAAAAAAAGATTAAGAAAAAGATCAGACCTTCTCCTTGTATTGTAAACATACCGAAAAGAGGGGGGATATTACCCTTAATACCGATATTTGCTGGACTTAGCGCCTTAGGTGCTTTAAGTGGAGGTGCTGCTGGTATTGCAAAGGCTGTAAATGATGCTAGGGAAGCCAAACAACAATTAGATGAATCTCAACGGCATAATAAAATAATGGAAGCTATAGCTATGGGTAAAGGTGTCTACTTGAAACCTTATAAAAGTGGTTTGGGGCTTTTTTTAGGCCCACCTCATCAAATTTCAAACAGCTTCCACTAACACTTCCTCGTCGACCTTTAACAAATATCGATATTGATCAAATTGCTAAATCATTGAAAATTTCCCATTTCAGAGGTGTATTTATGAGAAATAAATTACCTCGAAAAATACATGTATATGAGAGCGTAGTAATCAACTTGGATGATAGTGACGGCCCTGGAACACATTGGACTGCTTATAAAAAATATAAAGATCACATAATTTATTTCGATAGTTTTGGAAATCTTCGCCCTCCTACAGAAACAATAAAATATTTTAATTCAAATGGTCAATGTCATGTATTATATAATCATAAGATATATCAAACCTATAATAGCTATAATTGTGGATATTTATGTTTATTATTTTTATTCAATAAATAACTGAACATTAAAAATATGTACTAATTTGATTATAATCTTTAACAAGTCAACATGTCATATACGTTTACCATATCGAGTAGGACCTCAACACTTTCCTCAAGAATTTATCCTCCTATAGTTTTAAATAAAAGTAATTATGTTTTGGGTCTTATCGATTTTGTCAGTTACAATTCTATTCCAAATGTGGATAATTCTAATAATATATTCCATTATGATGATGATGATAAGGAAATTGTAATACCTGAGGGGTCTTATGAAGTAAGGGATCTGGAAAAATACATAATTAATCACATATCAGATAAGGAAGAGGAAGAAGCTACAGTTTTGACTTTAACAGCCAACAGAAATACATTAAAGTGTGAAATAAAATGTAATAAAACTATTGATTTTACCAATGGAAACAGCATAGAGAAGTTATTAGGGTTTAAACCTCGTGTACTTGTTGCAGATATGAAACATAAATCAGATTTTCCCATAGACATTTTTAAGGTGAATTCAATTTGTGTTGAGTGTAATTTAGTGACAAATTCATTCAACAATGAAAACGCCGTACACATCTTACACATGTTTTATCCTAATGTTGCACCAGGTTACAAAATTATTGAAAATCCTTCAAATGTTATTTACTTACCAATTAACACGCAATACATTGATGAAATAGTACTTAAAATCTCTGATCAAGATGGTAATCTAATCAATTTTAAAGAAGAGTTGATCACGGTAAGATTGCATTTGAAAGAAGTTGTGTAACAATTTAAGATGGTATTTAGTTAAATTTTAAGTTAAAGATAAGTTTAAATATAAAAAAGTTTATCGTATTTTTAAAGTGCAACTGCCAATATAAAAACGAAGAACAATATGAGTTTTAATATTTTAAATATTCAAGAGCATGTCAAAGTAGATAACTCCATTAGCAAATTAGAATATCATACACATCAACCCTATGCATCAACAAGTTATAATAACAATGACGAAATACGAATACCCATCCAGACTCAGGATATTTACACTTTACCATCGCAAAGTTTTCTATACATTGAAGGAAAACTGTTGGATCAAACCGGAGCACCCAGTCCAACTTTAAGTTTCATTAACTGTGGAATCCCCTTCCTGTTTGATGAAATTCGATATGAATTAGGAGGGGTTGTCATAGATCGTGTTCGAAATCCAGGTATAACTACATTAATAAAGGGATATGTTTCCTTTACCGCAAATGAAACTTCAAAACTTAGTAATTCAGGATGCGATCACCTACAGAATCCGAAAATAGTAGATGCAAATGGAAATTTTTCTGTATGCTTACCTTTAAGAATGATTTTTGGGTTTGCTGAAGATTTCAATAAAATTATAATTAATACACGACAGGAATTGATATTAATAAGGAGTACCTCTGATGTGAATGCTATTCATACAAACAAGGTAGATGAAACCCCTAAAATAGTATTACAAAAAATATTATGGAAAGTTCCACAAGTATCTGTGTCTGGTGAAGGAAAAATTACGATTTTTAAAATACTTTGAAGCCGGTATAGATCTTGATATACCTTTTAGACGTTGGGAGTTACAAGAGTATCCTCTACTGCAAGAAACAATGACACATTCATGGTCAGTAAAAACCAGTGCTCAATTGGATAAACCTCGATACATTATCTTTGGATTTCAAACTAATAGAAAAAATACACCAGGAAGATTTATGAGTCAGTTTGATCACTGTAACTTAACGAATATTTCAGTTTACTTAAATTCTGAAGTTTATCCCTATGACAACTTAAATACCAATTTTGATAACAAACAGTGGACTATTTTATATGAAATGTACACGCAGTTCCAGCATTCATATTATTATAAAAATCAAAGCGAACCTTGTTTATCACCAGATACATATCTACAGCTGGCTCCACTCGTTGTTATCGATTGCAGTCATCAAAATGATGATGATGTAATAAAGGGGGGCGCAGTGGATATAAGAATTGTATTTGAGACCAACAAGAATATACCAGCCAACACATCTGCATACTGTTTAATACTACATGATCGTTTGGTGAAGTACAATCGTCTAGGTAGTGTTATCAGAATCGTTTAAAAGAACAATAATGTTTGTTGTTGACTTTCAAGGATTCCAATATAAAAACAGTGATTTTTATATTAGAGAAATAGCTATTTTAAACATGACAAATGGTTGCATGGTTCATAAAACAATACGACTACCATGCATTTTTTTATCGATCAAGATTTTCAAAATCATGTTAATTGGACTATAAGAAATATATATGGACTAAGTTGGGGCGATGAATTTCAACAGTTCGACTCTATTCTACACTTGGAAGATATTAGTGATTTTGTAAAAAATATAGTAGGGGATAAAGATGTTATAGTTAAAGGACTGAACAAAAAAACTGTATTAAGTAAATTTATTTCCAACAATATAATTAATGCTGATGAACTTGGTTGTCCAAATTTAAAAACGTTAAGAAAACAAGTTTATAACCCTTTACCTTGTAATTGTAATATTAAAACTTATCATTGTAAAAATCATTCTTTTAACGATCTACCTTGTGCTCATGAAAATGTTATTTTATTAAATATATGGTATAAATGGAAAATATTAAATAATAAAGCTATTTAAAAAATGTATTATATTTTATTTGAAAACTATTATCACCTAATACTTAGAGAATATAACGCAATTGGTAGAGCACTTGCTTTGCATGCTTGTGGTTCCAGGATCGAGACCTGATGTTTACACTTTTTTCCTATAAATAAAAAATAGGAGGAGGGGATACTAGAAAATATATAAAAAGTGTTGCTTCCTTGAGATATTCATATACAGACAAACATTAGCTTGGTAAACAACAAAAACAACTATAAACATGTTTTTACTACTCACTTCACTTTTATGTGTAGTAAGTTGCAGTGTCTCCAGAACATTGTATATACGAGATGATATAGATATAGGGAATTACAATTTTCCCATTGAAATAAATTTGACCATGAATGGCCCCACTTATTTACGAAATGCTATAAAAGTTGAAAATTATACTATTCCAATAGAGAATGGAATTTTTTATTTGTTTGAAAAATCTGAAGACAATCTGGTCTTGCAAGAGTATCCCGCAGTTTATTTCCCTGCTACTTCAGAAAATGTATGGAAAGAATTTGCTGTTAATACTAAAGTGAAAAATTTAAAAGATCAAGTGATTGGTTTTATAGTGGGACATGATGTGTATTATTATCCCATAGTGCCAAGAAGAAACACTAAGATGTACTGTGGAAGATATAATTTAGATTCGTTACTTCAAAACAGCACATCCATTACTTTTCATGATTTGCAATTTAGTCTCCAAGATTTCACACAAAACTTTATAGAGCTTTCAAGTAGAGAAAAGATATGTTTCATATACGTATAGAAATATATTAAGAATATTGTAAAATAATAAAAAGAAACTGAATTATGTTCAAATCATACATGTAAATTGAATAAAAGTGACCTATTATAATTACTAATTATAATTAGAAACACTAATATGTAATATATTTTTATGGAATCAATGTTTTTG
Organism: Pogonocherus hispidulus; assembly: GCA_963924545.1. Taxonomy (NCBI): domain Eukaryota; kingdom Metazoa; phylum Arthropoda; class Insecta; order Coleoptera; family Cerambycidae; genus Pogonocherus; species Pogonocherus hispidulus. The sequence continues at coordinate 33,025,778 of OZ004696.1, read as the reverse complement.
TTTTCTTTTACACCTCATATATATCAATTGCAATACGAATAAGTTGATCATTATAATAATTCGCTTGTTCTGCAATGGATGTTAAAGAATTTTTAAAAAAATACGGTCAGATAATACTGAGGGAAGACTATTTAGAGCTTCTTCATTATCAAACCCAAATAGAAAAATTTGCTCTGCAGTCCTCTTTTATACAATTGAATTTTTATGAAATAGATGCACTCGTCACATTTTAGTACATGCATTTACATACATATTGCTAAATCGGCATATTGACGCAAATGCATATTGACGTAAATGGTTTTTTTTGTAATAAAATAAATATCCTCATGCTTTAAGAACGTGATAGACATTTATTGTGCATGCATGTTATTGAATTATCACATTAAATTAATATGGAATCAACATTTGCATATTTTTATAATAATTAATTAATCAATGTGTGATGCATTAATATATAAACAGCATGACGTGTGTATTTTTTTTATTATCACATTAAATTAATATGAAAATAACATTTGCATATTTTTATAATAATTAATTAATCAATATGCATGATAACCTTTGCCTCAATGATAGCACGTATGTGTGCATGACGTTTGATGTTCTTTTAAAATATTATTTTTCTGCTATCGCTCGTCAGTGCATCACTACCATTGCAGCAAGAATAACCGTTAGCTGTGCGTGTGCCCTACACCTATAATACTGTAAGTTACAATTATTATTATTATTATTACTTTTATTTTATTGAATTCAAACATTTTATTTAACAGAAATATGCACTCAAAGAAAACTATTGACTGTATGCTTGATGTTGTATTAAAAAAAGTTGGAAAGGCATCTAGTTTAGTTAAAACAAAAGAGGAGTATTGTAGATTGATTAAAATTTTAAACAGAATTGCTTATTTGTGTAAAAAATGTATAAAAAATAAATCAGATTGTGTTAAAAATTTCTCAAAATTAGAATAAAATTGGGGTCTTTTGAAACACTATAAGGAAAACTTAAAAAGAGGGGAAAAATCATTGCTGTCTTCAACTTTAGGGAAAAGAGATTTAATTTGGCAAGATTTAGAATCATGCTTTGAAAAAAGATTGAAAACTGACATCATTAGTAACTTGAATATAAAGGAACCAAAAGTGTTTTTTCAAATCTAGTAAAATACAGACCTAAAACTGACTTTGTAAAAATTGTGTAGTTGCAGTTAGTTAATTTCAACTATTTTGCAGAAATGTTTATCATTGACATCCAATGTTTTCAATATAAAAACAGTAATTTCTACATACGGGTAATAGCCATCCTGAATGTCCAAACTGGATCAGTGTATCACAATTTTGTTAATTTGCCATATATACCTGAATGGATGACATCCAAGGAGATTTGTCAACACATTGATTGGACCACATTCAACATACATGGTTTATCATTTCAAGACAGTGATTGTTTTTTATATTTAAATTTTAATAAAGTGCAAAATTTTTTACAAAATATTGTTCAAAGTGAGACAGTATTAGTTAAAGGATTAAATAAAAAACAAGTTTTAGGTAAAATAATTAATAATTACATATTTAATTTAGATGAATGGAACTGTCTGTCTTTGAAAACACTAAAAACTTGTAATAATTCTAAGTACCATTGTAATTCACATGAAAATAATAGCTTAAATTGTGCTCAACAAAATGTTCACTTATTAATTGGTATATGGATAACCATCATTGAATCTTGAAAAGCAGAACTGCTATTTTCATTATTAGATAATATACTAGATAAATATCTGCTTGAAGAAGAAGAAGAATGAGGACAAACGCAAAAATAAATAGAAATCTATTATACTATTTGAAATTTTGGAATAACAAAACACCTCTTTAAAAGCAGAACTGTTATTTACATTATTAGATAAATATCTGCTTGAACACTAATGTATACTACATGTTAATAAAACTTAAAAATAATTTTCTACATCTTTTTATTTTAATGAAAAACCCTGAAAACCCCTGTCTGACGTACCTAGACTTAAACAATTGTATCTTTCTTTATAAATGGACAAACTATTCAGATTGATATGTCCAAATCAGTACAGCCCGCTGTATGCATAATTAATATTGTATGAACCTAACGTCACAATGATGTAAAGCATAAAGTGTAGCAAAAACCGTTAATAAGTTTCACCCCACCCCAATTTTCAAAAGACAGGATAAAATCAGTATTCTCAAAGTGAAAATGCGATGTTCTGCCCCTATAAAGTAGAGGAAGAGGTGTTAAAAATATAGATTTTACTGATATTGTGCATGATGTTAGTATATCTAAAGGCACAACAACTTACAAGGTGTAATTTTGTATAGATTAATCTTTTATTTATTTAAAGTTAATTACAATGATTTGAGCCTAATTTCCAATTATAATCAAAAGCAATGAGCAGTTATCTATTTGTCCCTATATACAGGGTGATTGATCGAAACCGTCCATTAACAGTATTGGGAATTCTGTTCATAATATTTTTCTGAAAATTTCAGCATCTAGGTAATGAATCATGCTCTTTTCAATGAAAATATTTTCAAGATGGCGGCACTTCCGGAAGTACCGGATATTGATATCAACTTTCTTATTTCAAATGGAATGGTATAGTTTTTTTTGCATTTTTGAATTCCGGATGTAATTTTAGGGGGACTTTGTGTAGCATTCCCTATACCTAAGTGCAGCCGTTTCTGTTTTTTCGACTTTTTTGAAAAATTTTCGATTTACATCGTGATGCTGAAAATTATGTACCGCCGCCATTTTTAAAGCAAAAACGCTCAAATTTGGGTTATGGATAGAAAAGACCCTTACATTTATACCGTAGTTTTTAGAATTGGTGTATTATCTACAGGGTGTCCAAAATTTGATTTCCTTTTAGTGCAACTTCAAACCACTAAAACTCGATTTTTTCAAATGCAATGCCCTATTTTTTTTTTCATATCCAGAAGCAGAATTAAATTCTGCATCGAGCTGCATTAGCATTCCCTATACCTATCTGCAATATTTTTCGAGTTATTTAGGTTTTTGATAGAGCCTAGAGGAAATTATTCCATTTTCTTAATAGCTAGCCATGGAAATGACAAAAAACGTTCTTATTAGTAACTGTCAAACACTCAAATCGTGTATTGCTGTTCTCTTTATCGAAATGGAATATCAAGGGTATTCAAACACGGATATTTTGAATTTATTTTATATTCATGGAGAATGTCACAAAATTATTCAGAGAACCTGCCGTGTATTCAATGAGAGATATCCCCATTTGACTGCAATGACCAGACAGAAATTTAAACGGATAGAATCTAATTTTTTAAAATATGGGAAAGTGAAATCAGCTGGCATTCGACCTAAACCTATTGTAAATGAAGAAAATAGTGAAATTAACGTTCTAACATATTTTAATGTCCATCCACGGGAGTCAATTCGATCGGCAGCTCGAGACTTGGGTTTAACATTCTATGCAGTTCAAGCTATTCTAAAAAAGCATAAAATGCACGACTATTCGTTCACTACAGTTCAACAACTCCATCCAGGCGACGATATTAGAAGATTGGAATTTTGCGAACAGATTCTAATTAAAACTCAGGAAGATCCACTGTTTCTGCGAAAAATCATTTGGACAGACGAGGCAAAATTTAGCAGAGAGGGGATAATCAACCGGCGCAATTTACATCACTGGTCCACAAACAACCCCCATTTAAAGCGAGAGGTTCATTTTCAAAACAAATTCAGTGTTAACGTTTTTTGTCTACTTATGAACAATCGATATTCCTTTATAATCTATGATTATAATTTAACTGGCGAAAGGTACCTTGAAATTTTAAGAGGAGTAGTATCGAAATTTTTAGAGAATTTGCCTGTCGGGATTTTAAGAGAGTCTTGGTACCAATTGGATGGAGCGCCTGCCCATTCTACTCGCGAAGTGGAACGAGAGCTTACACAGATTTTCGATGACCGCTGGATTGGCCGCAATGGACCCTGGCGATGGCCTCCAAGATCTCCCGACCTAACACTACTCGACTTTTTTCTGTGGGGCTACATTAAAAACGAAGTGTACAATACTACAGTGCAGACAAGGGAGGAATTAGAAGAACGCATCAGAATAGCATTTCGCCAATTAAATCCTGATCATATTTATAAGGCTTGCACAAAAGAATTTTCTTCAAGAATTCATCGCTGTCTACAGAAAAATGGGGACCACATAGAGCATTTATAAAGTTGTAGATTCTATGTTTTGTTTGAACATGCTTTAGACTACTTTAATTTAACTAGTATTGTAATAGTTTTGTAATAGATTTAGTTCGACATTTAGCATATTTCGTTCTTTGATATGCTAAAGACTATTATGTTCTGTTTATTTAAATATATGTGTAGTTACTGCAGTCAAATGGGGATATCTCTCATTGAATACACGGCAGGTTCTCTGAATAATTTTGTGACATTCTCCATGAATATAAAATAAATTCAAAATATCCGTGTTTGAATACCCTTGATATTCCATTTCGATAAAGAGAACAGCAATACACGATTTGAGTGTTTGACAGTTACTAATAAGAACGTTTTTTGTCATTTCCATGGCTAGCTATTAAGAAAATGGAATAATTTCCTCTAGGCTCTATCAAAAACCTAAATAACTCGAAAAATATTGCAGATAGGTATAGGGAATGCTAATGCAGCTCGATGCAGAATTTAATTCTGCTTCTGGATATGAAAAAAAAAATAGGGCATTGCATTTGAAAAAATCGAGTTTTAGTGGTTTGAAGTTGCACTAAAAGGAAATCAAATTTTGGACACCCTGTAGATAATACACCAATTCTAAAAACTACGGTATAAATGTAAGGGTCTTTTCTATCCATAACCCAAATTTGAGCGTTTTTGCTTTAAAAATGGCGGCGGTACATAATTTTCAGCATCACGATGTAAATCGAAAATTTTTCAAAAAAGTCGAAAAAACTCAGAAACGGCTGCACTTAGGTATAGGGAATGCTACACAAAGTCCCCCTAAAATTACATCCGGAATTCAAAAATGCAAAAAAAACTATACCATTCCATTTGAAATAAGAAAGTTGATATCAATATCCGGTACTTCCGGAAGTGCCGCCATCTTGAAAATATTTTCATTGAAAAGAGCATGATTCATTACCTAGATGCTGAAATTTTCAGAAAAATATTATGAACAGAATTCCCAATACTGTTAATGGACGGTTTCGATCAATCACCCTGTATACAAAATCCCTGTACTACAAATATTGTAGTTTATTTTATCATAGTTTCCGAGATTTATGCTATCACCGAATTCAAGTAAGTTCTTCAATTTGCCTTTACTTTTCAATTTATATTTATTTTTCCTTTTTAGTTTTTAGTACATAAATATTTATTGTTGAGTTTAAAGCTTAGTTGCGATTCCAACAAAGGTTATTGAACTGTAGAAGGTCAAAGATCAACTATTGCAGTCAAGATTTTGTAGTACTGAAGATTCTGTAGAATATGGCTGTTCCAGTGGAATATAAATGTATCAAATGCTGTGGAGAAACCGAACTACCTAACACCAAATGTATTCCATGTGAAAGTGTAGAATTTTTTGTGGTTATGGATAAATCAAAGCATATCCCGCATGCTCTTATTTTAAAAAATGATTTCAAATAAAACTGTTAAAGTGTTTCGACCTGTAGAATATATCTTGTAGAAGATTAATAAATACAATTTTAAATTTCCTCTATAGTTTTATTATTATTATTATTATTATTATTATTATTATTATTATTATTATTATTATTATTATTATTATTATTATTATTCAAAACTACTTAGCTCTCAGTATTTTATTATCCAGTAGTAGTAGTAGTAGTGACAGTCATACGCGTATGATTTTTCCTCATATTCGTACATAATTTTCTGTAAACAAAAGGCTTACCTACTGCTCATGACTTTTTATGACACTTTCTTATTTGGTTCATCCTATATAGTTTTATTTCTTTATACTCTCTGTACACTAATAATTTGAATTTCAAGCCATTTTAGGCCTCGTGGTCCTAAAGCTGTAATCTGATTGTAAATTGTCATGGATAAAAATGCTTGCAACAAGTTCTTACATAGAGTATTAATATAATCTAGTTATTCTTTTTATTTCTAGGTTAGGTTAGAAATAAAATATCCTAAAGTTACGTATCATACACATTTATTGATTACACCATCTATAAAAGAAGTAATTACAATATCTAAATACAATAAATTCATGCAATGGAAAGATATAAAATATCATTCATATCCAACATCTAAGTTTTAGTGAGGAGTCCACCATAAAATGACTACTTTCGGTGACGTCTAGAATAACTAATTTAGGCAAATTTTCATTCTAATAGTGAAAAAAGTCACTTGAGGCTCAATATTTGAATTTACAGAATATTCACCTCTAGTTGTTTTATAGAATTAATTTTTTCAAGAATTTTAGCTTTTGTTTCATTACAAACGCACAAAGTTTAAGGTTAGGCCCTTTTGGCATATTACGTTAAACAATCCTCTTTGATGCCTAGTATGCCTACGTAAGATTTTACTTGGATCTAATGTCATGAAGCTGAAATATTAAATTTACAGAAAATTCATCTTTAGTTGTTTTATAGAGTAAATTTTTTCAAGAATTTTAGTTTTTGCTTCATTAAAAACGCACACAGTTCAAGGTTAGGTCCTTTTGGCATATTACGTCAAACAGCCCTATTTGATGTCTAGTATTTCCACGTCAGATTTTACATCCTCTTGACTTGGGTGTGTCTTTTGCTGTGTTTCAATTACCAGCCACTTTCAAATATTTGAATTTGCCGCCAGACCACAGCAGCAGAGACCTCTTGCGTCCATGACAGCTCTTGCTTTTGCTGCGTTTGAATTTGCGACAGAATCCTGCTTTCGGTATTAGATAGTTTGAAGTTATAGTTTGAAATTAATATCACGGATGTCGCTACGAGTCATTTGATATATATGAATATATACTTTTTTGTTTTTTGACGTACGAGCTTGGGACTTTTTTCTATTGGTAGAGGACTACCAACCCGAACAACGGAAGCGAGGGAGATTTTTCAATTGTTTTTTCGATATTCGCACGCGTTTACGAGATATAAGGATTTTAAGTTCTTGATAGCGACTCGTGACGTCAGCAGACCTAATTTTTTTGTTTTTTGTCATACGAGTTTGGAACTTTTTTCTATTGGTAGAGGACTACCAATCAGAATCCGGGGGTCTGCGAGAGAGATTTTTCCACTTGTTTTTTCGATATTCGCACGCGTTTACGAGATATAAGGATTTTAAGTTGTTGTAAAACAATAGATGTCACTGATATCCCATTTTCCTTATTTCCTGCTATTATAGAACTGTGCGCACATTCTCTTGACTTTGATGTAAAGCATTTGAATTTACACCCTACTTTCAGAGATTTGGATCTCCATGAGAGTCTCTTTTCACATTTTTCTGTATCTTACCTAATTTCTGAGTTAAATTTGTGATTTTTATATCGAAAACGTTGTAAGTAGCTACTTTTCGTAACCCCTGATATTTACCAACATTTTGTAATTTACACCATGCCCTCGTATAAATTTATGTGAGTTATATTAGTTTCTCGCTGACACATCTTTATATTATCTTATCGTTTGCTTTGTTTCTTCGTACAATGAAACCTATTGTCTATTGTATTAAAAAATATAGGAAGACCATTGTCTATTGTATTCGAATAAATGCAGTGGTACCTCATTTCCAGTTGTGAATTCTTTCATTTGTGTGTATGTACTTGCGGAGAGAAGACGTGCTTTGATATTTAAATATTCATAATATGGTTTATCAAATATAATATTTACTGATTTTACTGATTACTGGTACTGATTTTATTAATTTTATATTACAATAAATTGCTTTATTTTATAATTTCTTTTTTAGTAACTAATAACTAGCAAAAAATGTTTGGTTACCTATGTGAAAATAACTATACTGCTCATTTTGGTGCTACTATTGTGTCCTTTGGCGTCCTTTCAGATATTTTGGGTAAGTGTTTTTATTTCAATTTTAATGTTGCATATTATCGTGTTTTTTCTCTTGACAATTAGGTTAAAGTATATGCTGATTTAATCAGTCTGATCTAGAAAAACAATAATTTTTCAAGGCAAAATTTACATTTTATAGTCTAGATCTTTAGATTATAGGTCTTATACTAGTAACTTTGATTTAGTTGTAATTTTGTTTATGCTTGTTATGAACTGTACATTAAGGCTCTGAGACGGCAAGGTTCCGATGCGATGCTATATACCGTGGTAGGGCGCGGTCTAGTAGGTGCAGTTTATATCTCGTTTAAATACAAATTCATCAAAATTATGGTTTAGTACTTCATTTAGATTTTAGTAGATATGGTTAGATAAAATTCACTGCGTCATTATTAGTTTTTTAACTTTATGCTTCTCAATAGTTGGTTGTGTGGCACTTCGCTGAGGTCCATGTAAAAAGGTAGCTATACGGCTCGTACAACACGACTCATGGGTTCATGGGTTTGTACCGTCTCCGACGTCTGTAAGGCCTCTCTACAAAGGGGGCAGTTGTCACAAAGGAGTCAGGTATATATGTATGGGTGTCCAAATTGTTGCCTATCCAACTATTAGAAGAATAAATAGAAGAAGAAAAGCTCCTAATTCACGAGTTTTTTAATAATATATTTGTTCTATAAGAGTTGATACCTCTATTTTATACATGTAAATAATATTAAAAATTTAGAACTTTTAATAAAAGTCACTTTGCCCTTTATATATTTTAAGTAACAGCTAGTAAGTATGGTAAAGATTTATTATTAAAGAGGGCGAGTAAGAACGTCTACTGTTTTACCTCTCTCTTTTTCTCTTTCTGTATGTGTCTCTCTCTCTCTCTATCTGTTCCTCTCTCTCTCTCTCTCTGTCTAATTGCTACAATATTTGTAGTACAGGGATTTTGTATAAATAGGGACAAATAGACAACTGCTCATTGCTTTTGATTATAACTGGAAATTAGGCTGAAATCATTATAATACAGATTAATCTATACAAAGTTACAACCTTGTAAGTTGTTGTGCCTTTAGATATACTAACATCATGCACAATATCAGTAAAATCTATATTTTTAACACCTCTTCCTCCACTTTATACGGGCAGAACATCGCGTTTTCACTTTGAGAATACTGATTTTATCCTGTCTTTGGAAAATTGGGGTGGGGTGAAACTTATTAATGGTTTTTTGCTATACTTTATGCCTTACATCATTGTGACGTCAGGTTCATACAATATTGCGCAATATGGTGTAATAACTAATTATTAAATATATTTCAAACGTTTTTAACCTTGAAATTATTACATTTATTTGTATTTTTTATCAAGTAACAGCTGTATTCTTATCCTCTGCCTAGAATAGTTTACAAGGCTCCCATTATTAATTATGCATACAGCGGGCTGTACTGATTTGGGCTTATCAGTATGAATAGTTCGTCCATTTACAGAGATACAAATTTTTAAGTCGAGGTACGTCAGACAGGGATTTTCAGCTAACGGGACTGATGTAGGGTCAATTTGAAATAAGGTTAACCGTCACGTAAAATAAGGCTAACATTAAAGGTAATAAGGGTAACCGTGACGCAAATAAGGGTAATAAGGGTAATAAGGGTAACATTAAGGGTAATAAGGCTAATATTAAGGCTAACATTAAGGCTAATATTAAGGCTAACCGTCACGAAAATAAGGCTAACATTAAGGCTAATAAGTCTAACATTAAGGCTAATATGTCTAACATTAAGGCTAATGAGGCTAACCGTCACGAAAATAAGGCTAACCTTAAGGGTAATAAGGCTAACGTTTCGCTACAATTTTTTAAATCTTGGTGCACAGACAAGGTTTTCAGCTATTTAAATTGTACGGGGCTAATGTATGGTCAGTGTAACGTGACCTGTGATAGTGAACATATATGCTTGATTCCGACAAAAAGTGAGGTTAGAGTTATTACGTTATTCTTCGGAATGATAGGTTATAATTCACACACGGTAATTCTTTTAGATAATTATTAAACTTAAACGAAGAGTATCTGCGCATGCTCTTCCCTCCCGTTCTCTTACCACTTACATCTTTTACATACTCTTTTTTAATACTATATCTTATGACTCACCACTAACTTATTTCTCACCCCACTTGCCTGTTATACGAAATTCTTACATCTTTATGCTTAATGTTTATGCCCAAATGTCCTATCAAACGGGTTTGCATGGGGTCCTACTACCAATAAGCAGCCTCTGTCCTTTAGGTCACCATATAGAATTAGATATATAACGAGATTTTCGTATATCTACATACTGATAAGGTCACTCAGTCTACTAATAGCTCATGGAGATATAAATTATTTTGTACTTGAGACCCATATATACTACATAATCTCAATTATTTCGACAAATTGAGTTAGGTTTTCCTATTACTGACATACAAATTACTCTAAACTAAAATTGTAAAAGGCACAATTTATGGAGATACACAAACAAATTATGCGTTTATAGGGTAAAAATTACGATTACCTAATAATTATTCCTAATATTGGGGTTGATGGTCAGTGTAACGTGGCCTGTGATACAGACGTGCGTTATTCTGACAAAAAAGTGGGGTTAGAATGAAGCCTATAAGTTTTTAAATTTGGTGTTCTTCGAAATGATTACTGGTTATGAAGACTTGGTACATGAAGGCTTGGCCCATATTATTGAAGCTTTAAATACTTTACTATCTACGTTGAAATTATCTGTTATACTAAATTCTTAAATTTTTTCAATGTCTCCGTGGTGATAACATATGTTGTAAAGGCTCGAAACGCTCGCATCAATAAACGGATCCTTTAAGGTGTCCTTTTAGGCAGCTATAGAGAAGAAGTTTTGAAAGGTTGACTTGGGGCTGCGACGACGTGGTACCTATAGACTAAAGCCCTATCATAGGGTGGTGGTTGCCCACCTGCCGACTGATGCCGAGGTGGCTGTCTACCTGCCGGGGCGGCTGCTGGGTATGTCGGGGTGGTTGCCTACCTACGGTACGGCTGCTGAGGTACCTGGCGTCGGATGCCGGGGTGGTTGCCTACCCACCTGTAGTTGATGGATGCCGGGAGGGGTGTAACCTGGAGCCTGAGCGCCGGCAATGGAGCGCTGTGATTGGTTGGCCTCATGGGCAAAAGGGAAAGTGGAGGGGGTAAAAAGGGACAACTTTTTGCAAAATTTAGGCCCCTTTAAAAATACACAGAATTTTGGCGCCTTACGCCTACAGCCTATCTACTTGTCTGATCCAATTTTTTCATACTCACTTCAGCAGCATCGGGTCCTCGCTATGTTTCAAATTTTGAGAACGTGTCATCAAATGTACACTTTAGGTAAAAGGCAAAAGAATACGGCTGGTGTTCTGATACCTTTACGGTAAACGATTGATCAACATTGGGTTGGTTCATTGTGGTGAATAGGTTTCAGCAAGCTTTCAAAATCGGCATAAATGACAAAAGGAACCGGCAACTGCTTTTCAAAATTTACAAATTTTAGTATATTTCCGGAACTGATTCTCCATACTTGTTTAATTTTAGATGGGTAGATGGTATCTTGACATAAACATGGTTACAGTCATTTTCTTGGTGTGCTTTCAACTGTTCTATTTTTCTAAACGACTGCAGCCATCCATCACAAATGTGTATCGCTGGGTATGTCGGGGTGGTTGCCTACCTACGGTACGGCTGCTGAGGTACCTGCCGTCGGATGCCGAGGTGGTTGCCTACCCACCTGTAGTTGACGGATGCCGGGAGGGGCGTGGCCTGGAGCCTGAGCGCCGGCAACGGAGCGCTGTGATTGGTTGGCCTCATGGACAAAAGGGAAAGTGGAGGGAGTAAAAAGGGACAACTTTTTGCAAAATTTAGGCCCCTTTAAAAATACACAGGATTTTGGCGCCGTACGCCTACAGCCTATCTACTCAGACAGTCCATGAGTTATACAACAACCATCTCGAACATGTTAAAAAGATGCTGCCTCTGTCTGACCAAGAAAAAACAGAATTTGAGACTGCCACATCCTGTCACATTTGCAGCAAAATTTTTAAACCAGAAGACGTAAAAGTGCGTGACCACTTAACAGCACGCTTTCGTGGTGCTGCTCATTCTGTGTGCAATTTAAACTTTAAGGTACTAAAGTTTATACCAGTTTTCTTCCATTGTCTGAGTAATTATGATGGTCATTTATTTATCAAGAAATTAGCACTAAATAAAGAACCTGTGTCAGTCATTGCCCAAACAAAGGAAAAATACATATCCTTCTACAAATCAATACTTGTAGAAAAATCTGAGGAACCCAAAATACCAGATACATACCTGAAATTGAAATTTGTACTCTTTTCGATTCTTAGCTAAAAGCTTGGATAAACTAAGTAAAACATTAACATCTGAGCAATGTGTGGAGACCAGAAAATATTTTGAAAAAGACAGTTGATGTGGACAGTTTTGAAAAATTGCAAGATATCAATCCACCACCAATTGATATGTTTTATAATAGTATAACTATGGAAGCCCTTTCAGATGAAGACTACGAACGAGCTAAAAAAGTATGGAATATTTTCAAATGTGAAACGTTGGGACAATATGCAGACACCTGAAATCAGATGTGCTTTTGTTGGCTGATGTCTTTGAAAATTTTAGACAAGTTTGTTTGGAGCAATATAAGTTAGATCCTTGCCAATACCTGACAGCACCATCTTTACGTTGGGACGCGATGTTGCGCTATACTGGAATAGAGATGGAGCTGTTAACTGACATAGATTGAATATAATTGTTTTGAAAAAAACATTGATCTCATTTAGATGTTCCAAGAAATAAATGTTCTAAATGAGATCAATGTTTCCTTCAAAACAATTATTTTCACGATGTTTCATAAAGAACCATCCGCTTCGAGTATCCACTTTATATAGATTGAATAGATTTCTTGAGAAAAGGAATTAAAGGTGGAGTGTCTCAGTATAGCAAACGAAAAGTAGTAGCAAATAACAAATTTATTCCAAATTATGATCCTTTGAAACCTACCTCATATATTATGTACTTGGATGCCACAAACTTGTACAGTGCAGAAATGAAACAGTCGTTACCGACGGGAGGTTTTAGGTGGTTGGAGATTGAGAACTTTAGTGTTTCAGTTATCGACGACAATGCAGATAAAGGTTATGTCCTAGAGATGGACTTGGAATATCCAACCAGTCTGCATTATGACCACAACGATCTACCTTTAGGTCATGAGAGCATGATACCACCAGCTAGTAAAACTGCTAAATTAATACTAAATTTATACGACAAGTACAAATATGTTATTTACTACAGGAACCTGAAACAGTACTTAAAATATGGATTAAAATTGAAGAAAATTCACAGGGTATTGGAATTTTCACAGTTAACATGGTTAGGATCATATATCGATTTGAACACTAGACTACGTAATGCTTCCAAAAACTAATTTGAAAGGGATTTGTTTAAACTGATGGTGAACCCTATTTTTTGTAAAACCATTGAGAATGTGGACAAAAGAGAAAATATTAAACTATGTTCGTGTTGGGAAAATAAAAAGGGTGTTACTGGTGCGGAAGCGCTAATTGCTCTTCTGAATTTCAAATCGTGTTCCATCTTCGATGAAAACTTAGTAGCGGTTCAATTGCAAAAGTTAAAAGTTATATACGACAAACCACTTTACGTGGGTTTTTCAATCTTGGACATTTCAAAAACTATTATTTACAATTTTTTGTACGATTACATCAAGCCCAAGTATGGCAACAATGCAACGTTGCTTTATACGGACACGGATTTGCTAATCTTAGAACTGTTTACTGAAAATGTGTACGAAGACATAAGACAGAACATTGACTTTTTCGATACTTCACATTTTCCAAACCCAAATATTCACAAAATCGCCATCACAAAATCTGTTTTTGGAAAGATGAAGGATGAATATGGTGGACGACCGACAGACAGTTTCTACGGTACCGGTGCCAAGGCATACTGTGTCAAAGCTGGCAACGTCATGAAAAAGGCAAAAGGTGTCTCTAAAAGTGTAATTAAAGAAGAATTGGACTTTACTGACTATGCAGAAATTCTTGAAAACGGTGGCACAATATTCCGCAAAATGCAAATATTTACTTCTACTTTGAACACTATCCACACAGAACTTAAAAATAAAGTGGCACTGTCATCTGCCGATGATAAAAGGTATGTTAGAGCTGACGGTATACATACTTTGGCCTGGGGTCATGTGGATGTGACAGCCGAAAGAAATTTAGGTGCTTTATTGGAAGCAGCAAACAATTTGATTGCTGAGGAACAGCAGGAACAGACAGCTGATGAGCAGGGACAGGAGTTAGAAAATATGGAATGGGATTTTGATTTAAGTTTATTTGATATGTAATTATAGAAATAAATATTAGCTATTATCCAATTATGTAAATAAACTACTAGTTATATATATATACGTACCTGGCTACCTATACCGAGCCCGGTACATACTACCGGTCTCTGAAATAATATAATAGAACACTTACTTTGAGCTAACCGGTATAGACATACTCGTAGTGTAGGTACTTGTTTACTGTTGCTTACATGAATCATTTAAAAATATTCGTTATTGGAGGAACATTGCGGTTAAAACTCACCTACCTTGATACAAAAATTAATATTAATAGAGATACAGTGGATGTTTTAATAACAGTTTTGAAAAAGATTCTTATTTCTGCAATTGTATTAAGGTGCTGTTTAAGAAATAATTATTTTGCTTTGTACTTGTAACTGTACGAAATAATCGGTGATTCTCACTCTTTAAGGTATATCTCCCTCACTATTAGAGCTAATCGATCAAACCCTATATCAATGCATTCGTTAGGGAACGTTCTATCCAAATCTGTAAAAATACACAGGGTGTTCCATTTAAAATATATAAGCTGTGGTAAATATCTCTTTTTTGGGATACCTTGTGTATATAAATTTACCATCGGAAAAACCACAGCTAAAAACAAAAATTGACGTGTCCGAGCGTTTTCCCGATTTTCTTTCCAATTTTTATTTAATTTATGCGTGAATTTTGGCCCTCGCTGTATATTAGTCGTAGATAAACCAATTTACCTGTTGTAACTAGTTACATTATATGTCAAATCATTTAAAAACTGGCTCTATTCTGCACACTCAAAGTTTGTTACGGTTGCAGGTTTATTTGAGACTACATCACCTATAAAATAATAAAAAACAGGAAACCAAAAGTATTCAAATTAAATAACCACGGTATAGTATCAAGGCAAACTTCTAAAGGTTTCCCCAAAAAAACACTGTACCTATAAGATGCAATAAAATAATAGTTGATAAATTACCTGAATTTCACCGTGGTTTTTCAGTATTATTCAAAGTTGTGTAATATTACAAATTGTATTCTGATATGTCTAAATAAAATAATTATAATAAAATTTAAATGAAAATAAACACTTAACTAGCTTTTTTCCATACGTTTTCAGGTGCTCCTCAACTCTTCGTCAGTAGAAAGTTTTGATTAGATATTTTGGTCAGGTTTCCATTTTTTTCGTCGTTGATTATTTAATTTGAATATTTTTGGTTTCCTGTTTTTTATTATTTTACAGGTGCTGTAGTCCCAAATAAAACTGCAAATTAATCATGAAAATCCACCACAAATAAGTTACAGACATTATCAAAGTTTGTTTGTTTAATCTGAATTAACCGGTATTTTTACAATTCTTTGTGAATCGTATGCTATAACCTTTTATTTTTAACTGTTGAAACAATGGTTTTGCTATTGCAGTTTTTAGTGTTAACCTTGTAATTCAGGTGCTATTGTCTTTCTAATAGAAAGACAATAGAATAGTTTCTAATAGAAAGTTTCTAGTAGTTTCTAATAAATAGTTTCTAATAGAAAGACAATATTCGATGCAGTTCGATGCAGTTCCACCGGGAACTGCATCGATCGATTATAGGAAAACTATAATCAGAAAAATCTGAAAATTTGGAGGCACACCAACGTCGGTGGGGGGCTATTTGGCTAAAATATTTTCAGGTTAGTCGCACTTCAGGTTATACCGGAAGTCGACATCAACTTGCTTATTTTAAATGGAACACCCTGTATATTATTACATTTTTAGATTATACGTATGATTCTAAACCCATTTCATGTAGGATGTCCTATACCTATCTTCAACTATTTTTGAAATATTGACAGGTGGAAATTCACATTTTGCAATTTGAACACCCCGTATAATCTAAACGATTTGATATCAAGCAAAACGGTTTACACATCTTAACTTTTCATAAACTATCGTTTGGTAATGAATTTAATCAAAAATTTAAAATTTCTGGCTAAATTTGAAATTAGAACTAAACGATAGCTTATGAAAAGTTAAGTAAAGAGAAAGTTAAGTAAGTGAAAAGAAAAGTTAACGAATGTGTAAACCATTTTGCTTGATCTCAAACCGTTTAGATTTTACAGGATGTCAAAGTTGAAAAATGTCAATATTCACCTGTCAATATTTCAACAACAGTTGATTATAGGTACAGGATCTCCTACATGAAATGTGTTTAGAATTATACTTAGAATCTAAAAATGTAATAATAATATACCTACAGGTTGTTCAATTTAAAATATTTTAGCCAAATGGCCCCACCGATTTTTTCTAATTATAGTTTTCCTATAATTGGAATTCCTCGTTCCCCTTTCAAGATATCTCACAACATTGCTTTAACACTTTACTGGCAATTTTTAGAGATTTAGTTGGATGACATAAAAATACACTTGATACTATTTTTGTTTTTTTTATATGATCCCAGCTTATGTTTTTTATCCATGCGGAACACCCTGTATTTTATTTCAAAATCGGAAGGAGCGCTAAATGAAGTCCAAATATATAGTTTATGTTTTATTTTTTTAATAAGTTTGTGAAAAATTGGAAGGGTTTTTCTATTCCTCTATCATTTTAATAATGATTCGTTTACATTTATATAGTATAACACTAAATAACATTAATATAAACACTTATCTTTTGCCACAAAATGCAATTTTCCATGAGTAACAACCTAAAAAAAAATCATCAAAATCGGACTTAAAATATCCATTTTACAGAGGTGTCCTAAGTCCAAATGGGCCATCCTGTATATAAAGTTAACGAGATATATTTGCTATATAGTAACAATAAAGGTTTTATTGGTAAAGTTTAGAATATAGGCACTGCATAGGTCCTTTAAATATGCAGCCGATAACTACAAATATATACAGCATCTTTATCTATCTTTATCGAATGGTTATACGGGATATATAAAGGCAATGGCCAACACCCAGTAGGTTAGGTATCCAAGATAGAATTAGTTTTTCCAGAAAAATCACGCCCTGGCCGTTAATCGAACCCGAGGTAAACCAGTCTTCTGACCACCATACCAGTGAGCCACACTTAAATCAATTTATTTCAACCTGAGTTTCAACCTATTATGTAAACAGTGTGTACTGTTTTGCACTATTTTTTTTATATCTAAAACAAATTAGATATAAAAAATCACAATTATCCAATAACACTTAAACCATAAAAATAAATCTTTAAATCTGCGTATTTTTTTTTTGTAAATTGAGGCATGAGAACACTAAGTAAGTAATTATTGGAAGGAGATGCCGAAAATTACTCCACGGGCAATATGCCCCGACTGGCGTTGCATTACATCAACATCTCCATGGATGTCGCCACATCCTTCATCAAGACCAAATACCAGACAATGACCGGTTTCGATCTTGTTATGATCTCATCAGATTGCCATAGGTATCGGAATCGATGAATGATCTGGCGACATTGATTGCCTAAGGGGCATATGTGAATGTTTGTAGTGGCGAGATACAGTGAAATACACTGCAGTGCCCTCTTTGGGTCTTTGCTACTACCTGTCTGACAATTATTGTCTAATTGACAGACAGATAACGATCTGCAGAAAGCAGATGCCATTACAGCGACCTCTATTGTCTTTGAGGAAGACAATCCTACTTAATTATTGGAAGGAGATGCCGAAAACAACTACTCCACGGGCAATATGCCCCGACTGGCGTTGCATTACATCAACATCTCCATGGATGTCGCCACATCCTTCATCAAGACCAAATACCAGACAATGACCGGTTTCGATCTTGTTATGATCTCATCAGATTGCCATAGGTATCGGAATCGATGAATGATCTGGCGACATTGATTGCCTAAGGGGCATATGTGAATGTTTGTAGTGGCGAGATACAGTGAAATACACTGCAGTGCCCTCTTTGGGTCTTTGCTACTACCTGTCTGACAATTATTGTCTAATTGTCAGACAATTTAACGTTATCTGTCTGTCAATTAGACAATAATTGTCAGACAGGTAGTAGCAAAGACCCAAAGAGGGCACTGCAGTGTATTTCACTGTATCTCGCCACTACAAACATTCACATATGCCCCTTAGGCAATCAATGTCGCCAGATCATTCATCGATTCCGATACCTATGGCAATCTGATGAGATCATAACAAGATCGAAACCGGTCATTGTCTGGTATTTGGTCTTGATGAAGGATGTGGCGACATCCATGGAGATGTTGATGTAATGCAACGCCAGTCGGGGCATATTGCCCATGGAGTAGTTGTTTTCGGCATCTCCTTCCAATAATTAAGTAGGATTGTCTTCCTCAAAGACAATAGAGGTCGCTGTAATGGCATCTGCTTTCTGCAGATCGTTATCTGTCTGTCAATTAGACAATAATTGTCAGACAGGTAGTAGCAAAGACCCAAAGAGGGCACTGCAGTGTATTTCACTGTATCTCGCCACTACAAACTAAGTAAGTAATCTATCGTTCGTACATTGGATTCACACTACGAAAAATAAAAGATGCAAAGTAGATAGCCGTATACCGCGTTGCTAAACTGCTGGGCCTCCTCCCATACGGAGAAAGTACCGGGTGTCTGATAATCAGGAGTATATCTATAGTATATATACAAAGATAGCGCCGCGCCTTCTCTGCGGATATACACGCGAATCTTTAAGACGTCCGAGGTCGGGCTGCGTAAGTGAGTCGCGGGCCTCGTAGCATACGGAAAGCACTCAAGCTTTGGCTTCATAAAGTCGGTTAATACGTGTATATATATATATATATATATGTTTTATTATTTCACCATAATTGAGAATAATCATTCCCACAGCCAAGACATGTGTTTATAAGTTTAATTATTGTTAATAAAACTACCAGTATATAAATATTTAGTTTATTATTCCATAATAAAATATAATACTTAATATGAAACATATCCGTTACATTTTTGTAGCCCCCATTCACATATGTGACATGCTGCTTGTGAACTCGGCGGACCATCTATATGTGATTTCCATTCTGGTCGGTTGTAGTGCACGAAACAGGGTAGTTGAATTTGAAGCTCAAATTTCTGGGTGTACTCTCGTGGCAGCTTAGACCATGCATGCAGTAGTTCCACAGCGGTCACGTTTGAAATTAGATATTCCAAGGGAAAGTGTGACAGCTCTTCTTTAGTAAAATTGTACAAACTTTCATTGTCTTTATGTCTATTTATCAAGTTGTTAGGCACTTCGAACAACGTAGTTGTTGAGACATGGTGCTCGAAGACTTGAAATAATCACTTTGAGCAACAACAGCGAAGAGCAAACTGCTATATACCAAAGAAAGGATCATCTGCTGAATATCCCACATCACAGTTGATATTTGTCGAGGATGTGTTGGTGGGGGATCTACTGTAGATATTCAGCCAATCAGAGTCTCCCATTATATTATCTCTTTTCCTTAGACGTAGTTTGTACTTGGTGCTGTTGGTAGGTATTGGATAACACAAAGAAGTAGTGTATTTGCTTGCATACAGCTCCATCCTTCCCCATTTAGAGGGCTAGCTTTCATTTCTCGTTCCATTACTGTCAAAGCATACAAAAACCTCCTTTGTATTATAAGGGTACTGTACAAAAAGCACGTTCTGAGAAATGGCTTGTAGCACTATAAGCTGTGAAGCGTTTATTATTAACTGCCTAGCGACTAAGGCTGTCATAGATTATGTCTATGTCTTATATTAGATATATATAGTTTAGAAGTTGATCAATCAGAGGCTTTACATCGATTGTTCTAGATCTCTATCCAAACACCCGGCGTAGACAAATGGATCTTTTTCATCATTAAGAGCGGGAGGGGGGTAATAAAAGTTTTTTTTTAATCTATTTTATTAAACTATTAATACAAACTATTCTTTTCATAACAAAAACATTTTGTTGGGCCTCCGGCTTCCACCATTATTCTTATCAAGATTTGTAAGATCGAACAGTTTCAATAGGTCTCATTTGTTTGCAGTCACCGGTACAATAAGCTATTCTAGGCTTAAATTTTTGTAACCAATAATAGCCAGGTTAATAGCGTACACCAATAATTTTTCGACACACATAACACCTTTTGACTTCCACTGTGTACATCATACGTCTACGAATAATATACGTAGAGGATCAAAATTCCAAACTAGTTCACTATGCACATCTGTTATTATTTTACAGTTGCGCAAGCAAAACTTCCATCGCGTTGCTCGTGGTTTATCTAACTACCTCTTATTTTTGGATAAATAGCATACTTTTACAATGCTATGGCACTCTAAACAGGTGACAACTTCTACTTCGCCAGACAAATATTTTTCAATTTCAAATTCTATGTCTTCCAAAATAAAACGTTCTTAACTTCCACTTTACCAGACGTTTCAACTTGAAACCCTTCCATTATTCTGAATGAAAATTTTTCTGTTAGATACTTATACTGATTGCACCCACTTATTGTGTACAAAAAGTCTAGTTTTATAACACCAGGTGTGCATAATTAATCGCCCGGATGCAGGTGCAAGATGGACATTTCTATTTTTAGATCGAGGTCAATGCACCAGGTGTGCATGATTCATCGACCAGATGCGGGCGCCAGATGTGTATGACTAAACGACCGGATGCGGGCGCCAGATGGGCAATTCTATTTTTAGATCAAGGTCAATGACCCGGATGTATGCCAGGTGTGCGTGACTCATCGACCAGATGACGCATTTACTTTCTTATATATGGCCTGATCACTGATCACTACTCTCTCCTCTGTCACAAAATTGTCATTTATACACTACTATTCACGACCAGTTACGTCATTGTTTTTTCTATCCGCATTCTTATTTTGCTCATCCTGTATATAGCTTTTGGTTCACCCTGTATACTAAATATTTAAATTTGCCGCCAGACTGCAACAGCAGAGATCTCTTGCATCCATGGCAGCAGCTCTTGCTTTTGCTGCGTTTGAATTTACCTGCTAATTTCTCAGATACTTGAATTTGCCGCCAGACTGTCGCGCCGTGGCCGCCTGAGCTACTACCTTGGGCGCGGCTCGTGACGTCAGGCCGCCATCTTGACGAACCTACGTCACACACTGTTGGGGTGCTCTTCTGCAGCCCCTGGGGCTCCTACACCTGTAGGGATGCTACAAGAACATGGGGGGATGCAAGTCTGGTTCTTCACCCTGAAGCCAATAACCAGCGGTTCCGTGGTCTAGCTCGATGGTAGCTGGCCATCCAGCTCGCTGTGACGTCACTTCCGCTCTGGAACATACACAGCTTATCTACTAAGGGACCCCGCACAGTACGTTAAGGGTTAAGTGTGTTCACTTCTTTTATGTTTTTTATTCTGTTCTTAAAATTTCTTCCTGTTTGCCCTATATACCTTAGGGCAAGTACCAGATGTTTGCTTATATACTCCTGATTTACTCCATAAATTTGCAACAGATCACTTAAAGAGCAATTAATGAGCATTTAATTATCAGTATATGAAACATCTGGTCTGCTGTAATTGCTCTAACTTTAGGTACTTGGTATTAGTTGGCTTCCTTGCATCTATATTACTATCGTCATAGTTTTAGCTATGTTTATCGTTAACGTTATTTTTATCATTATCATTATTTTAACAAAACAAATAGATCCATTTAAATATCAGTCATATCCCAGCTTAACAGCAAGTTACAAACCCACCCACGTACGAAAATCTTACATTCTAATCCGAGATTATGCCTACTCCATACTTCGATATAGTTAATCTAGGCCTGAATTCCAATTAAAATACTTACCATCATCTATTACATCTTCTATTGAAGTTCCCTGTTCTGTTGCAATATTTCCTATTGTTGCAAATGCAAAAACTCCAACTACAAGACTTGTAACACCATTTACTGTCCAAACTGCTATCGTATCATATAAAATATTGTTGTTATATCTGTTGTAGCTAGCAAAGCAAATCATTGATCCGAAAGCACAGCCCATCGAATTAAATGTCTGGCAGGCCGCATTTACCCACACCTGTAATATAAAAAAATACTTATATCAAATAGAATGTATTATACTAAAACATCCAGTAGTTTAGATCCAATTTAAGGCAGACCACAAAAATATCACAGCATAGCAATACAAGACAGAGATTGCATTATACGGAAGATATCCAATTATATCTAAAAGCAGAGAGATTTATAATACTAGATTTATAATTTACTAGAACTTGGAAAATGCTCTGTTATGCGTATATTATGTTAAATGCATAACTGCATATTCAAAATCCGAAAATGTATATATTGAGGATATTCAACAAAACAAGGCTTGGAATTTACGTAATTTATTTGGGAAATATTTTATGGAATTGTTGAGTAATAGTATTTAATAAATTAATAAACATTAATTTAATGGTTGTACCAACTACATTGAACTCGGAACCTGTCTATTGTGACGCTCTTTTCTCGAGGGCGGCAATTTGTGACACTCTCTTAATTCGGTTTCGGATTTATCCTCGGGTTTTTGCCATCGGGCGCCACACATCCATGGGTTTCACGTGGTGAATGGTCCACGCGGACTCTACTCGCTTATGAGTACAGGGTGGGTATCTACAGTGGAGAAGGTGTACACGTACACTTGCCAGAGGGTCAAACGTTTCTCAAATCTATGTAATAAAAGTCGGTTTCGGAAGTTACTACAAGATTTATTAAAATAAAATTAAATAGCCAAGCAGCGACATAGCAGGCAGACAGCAAAATAATAAAGTATCAAAAGTAGCAAATCAGCAAAATAGACAAACGGTAATAAGCAACAATATTATATACATATAGGCAATGTATTAAACCAGGTTATTAGCAGTAGTGCATTATTCAAGCCTTAAAGCGGCAGTAAAGTTTCAATCACAGTTTAAGAGAAGAAGCGGTGCAAATATTAAACAAGTTATTTTACAATAAATCAGACGGCTTTGTAGGGATTCGGAATAAAGGAACGGGTTGTAGAAGTCTTCCTGAGGGTCGAACACACACTACAGGTTATTCATTAATTCTTATATAACGGGTTTGGGACGGGTATAGCTGTAGAAGTTTTTCCTGAGGGTCGAACACGCTCTACAGGTTTATTCATCAGCTTTTACCTAAGGGTTCGGGGTATATATAGCTGTAGAAATCTTTCCTGAGGGTCGAACACGCTCTACAGGTTTATTCATCAGCTTATATATAGGGTTCGGGATAGATATGGCTATAGAAATCTGTCCTGAGGGTCGAACACGCACTACAGGTTATTCATTAGCTTTTACCTAAGGGTTCGGGGTATATATAGCTGTAGAAATCTTTCCTGAGGGTCGAACACGCTCTACAGGTTTATTCATCAGCTTATATATAGGGTTCGGGATAGATATGGCTATAGAAATCTGTCCTGAGGGTCGAACACACACTACAGGTTATTCATCAGCTCGTATCTAAGGGTGCAATATATATATATATAGCTGTAGAAATTTTTCCTGAGGGTCGAACACACACTACAGGTTTATTCATCAGCTTATATATAAGGTTCGGGATAGGTACAGCTATAGAAATCTGTCCTGAGGGTCGAACACACACTACAGGTTATTCATTAGCTTTTACCTAAGGGAATCGGACAGGAGGTCTACCTATTAGAACTTACTCTAATTGATAATCGGTGATAATTATATTTCGGTCGGTGTTTCGGAGATTGAGCAGGTACTTGTCCCTTCGGAGACCGGTAAAATACTGCCTTTTCAACGAAAATCGGCCGGTCTTTTATAGTCCTCGGCCGCTGGCTCGACCAATCAGAACGGCGGATTTCGCTTCATGACCAAATATGGTCTCAAATTTTATTAAATTTGCGGAATGCTTACTTGAAATTAATTTATAATATCGGCAAATGATTAAGATGAATCTAATGTGTAATTATAACATATTTTAATCAGATTTAGTAACGTACTTTGACTTTTATGCCTTACTGCATCAACCTGCATTTAAATATCGGTTCCTAACAAAATAACATATTTAAATACTTATCATTAACAGAACTATATACAAGTTATAACGGAAATCATATCTTTAATAATTAAACAATATTAAATTCAATATAACTTAATTTAATTTAAGTTAATTCGGTAACAATAGGCAAATACGGTATAGTAATACATCAAACATGTTTCAGATATATTCCCCTTAGTAAATTAAACAAGTTCGGTAAACATTTATTGCCGGAACGTGCATAAACATTAATAAACAAATTAATTGTCATAACATGACTATACGGAGAGCTATGTATTCCAAACTTTGTCATAAAATACTTTAATAGATATATTATAATATGACTTTATCAAATTTCAAGTGGCGGTTGCATAAGTATTTTTAAATAGCATATGAATCAAATATTATCCAGTTCCAATGCATTAAATAAATATTTTAGGGTACCTACAACACGAAAATATTCATGTATTTCGCTAGGAACAAAAACTGCGGGAGGCGTAAAAACAACGTTTGGAATTTCTTGAATCTCGGCCGGTTTCCATCGAATAAATGTATATTGTTTATAGTCTTATCTATTAACAAATGTACTATAATAATAAAACTATACTGGAAAACATTAATGCATTACTTGGATATGAGTTGTTCATAAAAATATTTACAAACTTATATACGGTGTGTTCAAATAAAACGGTTCATATTTAATTCTTGTTTAAATTACTACGGGCTAAAAAGTAACTTCATTACACCATCTCTGGACCCCTTCTGAAAGATTTGTGGTACTTAATGTAACCTGAAGTTATTGGAGAAAAACATAATTTGGTATAATGCAATATTTTAATCCCTACCCTTTCTTAATTGAAGAGCCTTGGTCGAACGCAACCCGATCAATACTTGAGCTAAGTCCTAACAGCATAAGAATCACAGGACTGGTGGCAGGTCACGGACATCTCAACAAGCACCTTAACACTATCGCCCTTAGTGACACTAGAAGGTGCAGGTTTTGCTGACACGATGACGAGGACTCCATTCACATCCTCTACAAACATCTGGGTGCAGCATTTCTCCTGCCCCAGGACATTAGATAGCTTCCCCTAGAATGGGTGTTGTGTTGGCCTATGCGTGTAGCACGGGTCCCTTCCAATAGCTCTCGACTAGCGGCAGGCACAATGGGTCGAAAGACCTGAGTGCTGCGAGTAACCGCGCCGCTTTTCAACAACAACAACAATCTCTACGCTTAATCCCTAGTGTAGAAAAAGTTTTGCCATTTCCTTTCTGAATTAATTTAATATAAAATAAAATAAAATCCTGGAATAAATCATTTTTGAAATCGTTCGTTGGAAATACCGGGATATCAAAAATTATCTTGGTCAAGGATGGTTGTGGAATGTAAAACGTGTGTCTTATTTTATTTCAGCACAATGACTTGACAGATTCTGACACAACAAAACATATTCAAAAATTTAAAGTAAGACACACGTTTTACATTCCACAACCACCCTTGACCAATATAATTTTTGATATCCCGTACCTAATCATTCGTCAATTAGTAGTGCAAGTGCTATAATGAAAACGTCGACGTCGGCTTCTGAAAAATCTGTTTTATTAAAAAAGTAGATAAAATTGATTTTAAGATCATCAACAATGATTTCATTTTCTATTTTTAATTCATTTGATTTTTTGACAAGTATTTCAAAAAGAGTAAGGAAGTTTTTCTATTGTACAAATAGAAATGGTTTGCAGATAAAATGCTAGAAGACATTTCAAATCGAACAACATTTAGGAACTGAAAGTCATCAATCCAAAAAGCGAAACCTAAATCAAATAGTGCAGCAACTCTTAACACATCAACATTGAAATAATTCTCAAGCAGAGACGTATTGTGGAAACTTACGCAACCTGTTTATTGGTTGCAACATTCACTTTATAAGTCGGACAAACCCTTATTTCAACAATGTTTAAGAAAGCACTGTTGGGAAAATGTTAGTGTGACGTCCTGTTCAAGCAGAAAAAAGTATGTGGACAAGACATACAACTCTTAATGGAAACTTTTAAAAATAAATTTGAAAATAATTTCATATGGTTTTCTGTGGATGAAACAATAAATGTTAAAGGAACATATTATATTGCTAACTTCATCATATTGCTTATTAAGGAAAACCAAGGCAGAGCCATTAATTGTAAAAGTTTTGCAAAAAAATTGTAATTTGTGGTATCACTTTGCAAATTTCCCACGTTGATTTGCAAATCCCTTGATGTATCTGGTCTTAATAGGATCTATTAACTGAGAAGTAACTGGAAATACTGGTATTTGTGTTCTTCCATCTTGGGGTATGGAAAGGTATCACAATTAGTAAAAAACCTTCGCTTAATAAGCTCCATTTGGAAGATTTAATTCAGGATTGAGTAATAGGAGAACAGAAGTTTATAGGAGTATCTAATAATTTTGTTTGTTTGTTATTGTTAAATAAAATAACAGCATGCAAATATTATTTGCATTATGAGATGCTTGTTTGTACGAGTATGAGAAAGGATTTTGTTATTATTTGTTAAAATAATCTATTACCCTAGTCTAGCCCTCTTCGCTATACAAGAAACTGGTGACATCATACGTTAATCGTTATTGTTAAATAAAACAACAGCATACAAATATTATTTGTATTATAATGAGAGGCTTATTTGTACCAGTAGGAAAAAGGATCTTGTTATTATTTGTTAACATAACCTATTACCTTATTCTGGAAATTCTAATTTTATTTATGAGCAATTGGCATAATGACATATTTTATTTTTGTTCTAGCAGCGAAAAGATTATTTTATAAATTCTGAGTTAAGAAAATATCAGTATTTCTCATTACTTCACAATTAATAGACATATTTTAAAAATTGGATGGCATAAAAACGATATACCGAAGGGCTTGATTTAACAATGTTTACATTTTATTTCATAACACCTAATGAGGCATCAGAAGAAAAATATCTGCCAAGAACTGAATTTTAATGATTTTCATTGATTTTAAGACGTTTATTATTATTATATCCCATTCCCCTTAGTAATTCAAACAAGTTCAGTAAACATTTATTACTGGAAAGTGCATTAAACATTAATAAACACATTAATTGTCATAACATGGTTGCACGGAGAGCTATTTATTCCAAACTTTGTCTTAAATATATTAATAGATACATTGGATTATGACTTTAACAAATTACAAGTAACTGTTGCATAAGTATTTTTAAATAGCAAATGAATAAAATATTATTCGGTTCCAATAGTTTAAACGGAGGTTCTGGAATGAAACACGTTTATACGTTTTCTGGATACAAAACTATTTATTCACTTCTAGTTACAATAATACTTATTGAAGTATGGTATGATCAGAACTAATTTGTTATTTGAAAATTACATTATATTTATACTATATATACTATACTATCTTGTTATTGTTTTGATATGCGGTTACTTGTTATTCATAGCATGTTTAATAATAAGATAAGTTCACAAAAATACGGAATCACGAAATACAGAAAAGGTATAACTCCTCCCTCCTTAAAATGGAAGTTGGGGACCAACTGGAATAGCGGAAGTAGATTGCTCCGGTTATTTTTTCGATTTCACAATCTTGGTATCTTAGGTTCCTTTGGAAAATTGGACTGCCACGTGAGTTGCGATGGATTTCTTTTTATTCCATAGTAGTACTATGATAAGTATTCCTACTAGAATATGGATGAAAATACAAAGGTGATTAAAAGGTCCAAAAGGTGTTTGGCTTATCAGGAAGGTCCTTAATGTGAATGGAGTTTAAATTATTGATCTGTTTTTTGGTTTTATATAAGTCTGTGAGATATAAACTAGTGTCTATTTCAGACTGATATTCCAAGTTGTCCATAGCGATGTTAGGAAATAGATATACCTACTGTTGTTGAAACAAAAGGTTTTTTATAAAGAAAAGTTTGATTGTTCATGGTGAATTCACAATGTGGTGATAAGGATAACTTTGTAAGTTGAATAAGGGTTTTATAATTAAGTGTTCTAGGGTGATAGTTGTTTCTACATGTGCATTTTTGTAGACAAGGTTAGAAATTTTACAGTAGGGTTCAGCTTTTCTTCTTCTTAGAAGTTCCATGAAACATTCTTTGGTATTCTGTAGGTTGTCTTTAATGAAGAAGGTGTCTTCCATGATTATTGGCTGCAAATCCATCCATTGGTAATTGTCTATAGAATCAAAGGCCAGTTAAGATTTTTTAGGAATGACAGTAATATTGGCAATAGGAATAATATGGAATAGGGTGCTACGCACTTTCCTATAAAAAAAAAGAAAATACTCTCTAGTACTCTAGTGGGTTGTCACAACCCAGATAGCACAAACCTATTCCTAGAATATACCTAAATTATTCTGAAGGAAGATTGGAATATTATATAGATAAATTTTGGGAATATTTGTAGAATATCGAAAAGTACACACTTTTCTATATCTAGAGAATATTCCTAAACTTATTCCAAGAATAATCCACAAGATAATACAAGAATAATTATAAAATATTCAAATAATAATCGCAGAATAGTCCCAGAATAAGGGAACAAATATTCCGAGATCACCAAAAATGACACAAAGAATAATCTATAAATATATTATATAGATAATTAAATTATAGATTATAAATATATTATATAGATTATTTTTAGATTCATTTTTGGTTAGGACGTATTTAATTTAATCCTGGAATATTTTTTTTGGCGGAAGATATTCAAAAAGAAAAACTTCCCCGAAACCTCCATTTAACCAGACAATTTTTTGTCTGGGTAGTGGCTCGTGGCTTGTGGCGTATTGCCACCTCAACCTGACCTGGCTATTAAGCTTCGTCAGTACGAGATAAGCACAATGACATACAGGCAGCAAAGACACTTAGAGAAGTACGTCAGCATTCTGCTGGTAGGACATAAGTGTCTCCATCCAGCGGCATAATCACAAACTATAAAAGCCCGGCTAGGATGTACTACTTGAAAACAAGTGTTTCTGAAGGCGGAACATATTCAAAAAGAAAAACTTCGCCGAAACCTCCATTTAACCAGACAATTTTTTGTCTGGGTCGTGCTTGAGGTGGTGAGTAGCATGATGACACCGGGGGCAGCACCGCTGTCCAGTGGTAGAGTCGCAAACGACAGTGCTTTTCGTAGGTAACAATACATTTCAATACACCTTACTACGTTTCATAATATTTTACAAAAAATATTACAAAAATCAAACGCATAATATATTCTCCTAGAAATATTAAACGCATGTTTCTTCTGTATATATTGCTGGTTAGCTGTAATAGACATTACTCGAATATTATTTTCAGAATGTTTTATAACACAACCGCAAGTCTTGGTGCAATTTCACAAAAAAATATTTTGCGAGAATATTTAATGCATATTTTTTGTGCATATTACTAGTGCCAGCTTTAATATATATTACTCGAATATTTTTCTCATAATATTTTATAACGAATATTACGAGAATATTCTATAAAAGAACGCAATATATTAACTCTATAGTAAATATTACTGGAATATTAAATTCATAATATTCTATAACTAATATTACAAGAATATTCTTTAAAGAATACAATATATTAACTCTATAATAAATATTACTGGAATATTAGATTCATAATATTCTACAACTAATATTACAAGAATATTCTATAAAATAATGCAATATATTAAACTATAATAAATATTACTGGAATATTCTATTCATAATATTCTAAAATGAATATTTTAAGAATATTATATAAAGTGTATATTTATTATAATCATATTACTGGAATATTGACAATGAATAATCATTTTAGAAGATTTACAGATTATTCCATATATAATTTGTGCTACCTGGGAAGTGCGCAACCATAAAAATTCCGGGATGCTCAGTCGGTTTTATGGGTGGGGTACAAATCTATATCGGCTTTTATGCTAGCCAGAAACAAAATAGAGAGGGCGCCACGAGTTTCGTAAAATTACCAGTCGAAACCCGAAAACTGCCTAGCTCTTACAGGAACCCACTAGCGAACTAAAGAAAAAAAAAGAATAGGGTAGAAAGTAAACCCCAGTATGTTTGTAAATTTCAATTTAATTTTAGTTAAGTTCTCAAATGACTTTAAGAAGCGAACTGAGGGTTCGCTCTTAATATACGAATACAATTACAATATCGGTAATTATCCAAAATACAAAAGTATCAATACAAAAAAAATGAATTCTCGTACTACAGTGTTAGTGAATTCAACTTAAGCCAACTAAGTGGTAATCAATCAATAGATTGGTAATAAGCGGGATGATATGTATACTCTAAAACTACTAACCCAATTCAGTGGACTAATTTAAAAACCACAATATTGGTAACCTGCACTCGCCTTAACTTACATCAGCTAAATACGCTGTACCTTAAACCAAGCGTGACGTCACGTAGGCCTAACAATAAGGACCCTGGGAAAAAAAATGAGGGTTACCTTCTTAAGAGTGGGCTACCACCAATGTCCACTGAAATTAATAGGTAAATGAATCCCTACAATAATCTAAAATAGATAATAATCTATATAACCTTAATTGCTAAACATGGACAGCACTATGTTGTAAATAATATACTCTGAACATTTATTACATATAAATAACTAACAAAACCGACACTTAATCGGCAGACTAACAATTAACCATATGCTAAACTGGACCTGGACCTCGTTACCTGTTTGGTAAGACTATCACTATCGGTATTCCGCCAACTATACTTTACTGTACTCGGTACATGAACACTTAACTCAACGGTAAGTACTATTAAAAATGGACATAAACTCTACATATGTATACTCTGTGTGATAGTAAAATATTCCCCAATTAAGAATCTACTGGTGGTGCCAAGGTTACAGAAAAATGGATGGTACATGTACAAAAAAAAAGTAAATAGGTGTAGCTTATCTGATCTGCGGAGGGAGCTGATGAAGACCTTCCCTAGCCACTAGATGGACGTCAACCTACTCGCTGGGGAACTCGAGACTAATGGGATCCTTCAATCCTCCAACTTCTCGGGAGTCCACCCAGGTAACCCACCGAGTTCTTCACCAGTCCTGTCGAAATCCTACTCAATATCCGGGGTATGCGGTCGTCACCATAAATCAGATCAAGGGGGCAGGCCAGATAGGCTTGCGACCAAATGGATGAGCGGCAGGAAACAGACTAATGAAAAAAACAAGCGGACACCAAAATTCTTCAACCAGAGATAACTCAGGGTACAATTTCCTTAGGCTTATGTATTCAAATCTCCACACAGAGATACCGAGACAAGGAGGGACTGGATTTAAGTCCACCAGATGCTATCCATAACTAACCACTCGGGCCAAGTCCAAACCAACACTCTATAAAATCGCCCATTGACCAAAACTAGGCCATAAAATAAAAACCCTGCAAAGATAACGTATTTAGAACACATAATGTTACAAAAGGGAATGGTCACCTCCTGGGAATCAACAGAGAGTTTTCCCAAACAACAATATACCGGCCACGCTGCCAACTTATCTCTATTTAAAATTCGTCTTGCCAAAAAATATACTGTGGACCACACCTTACCCAAACAGAACATCCATTTCTTTGGGTTTATCTTACAAATCCATAAATGATGGGTCCAATTTAACGTGAATATTCACCAAGTTGCTAGACAGCGTGGCGGCTTCGGTAGATCCAACTCGAAAAGGAACAACAGAACACAGAACTACAAAAGGAGTGTCTACAATGTACCCAGAACTTATTCCATGGAAAATATTCTATGCCATGCTATGGCAGGTAGACCATGGACGGTTCTATGATTGACCATGAAAAAAAACTACCCCGCTAAGGGTTTCACGTTCCCAGGTTTTCTTTCCGGATGGTTATGAACGAATATAAGACACCAGTGATGTTATTAGTTAGTTCAACTTTATAATATTGTCGACCATCGAATGCAGACTTATTAATTCGAAGTCAGTACCGTGAGTTAATATCTATAGTTGGCAACCCTACCTGTCAGTTCCATATATAACCTGGGCCCGGATTCTGATTCTACGATACGATTTCAATAACGATACGACCCCAGTTTTCGATATCGTCAGTACGATTGTGTTTAAAATGATTCCGGTTCACTATCGTTTCGATACCCAATTTAAACGCGAAAAAATAGAGATTCTGTTGGCAACACTGCGGTTTAGGATTGATTTTTGACATGTATTAACCTTACTTTGTTTTGTTTTGTTCACTTAAAAGTTTATAATTATATAAAAATCCCAATAAAAATCCGACCAAATACATATTTGATCAGAGATATAAAACGACAACCGTGAATCGTGGTAACTCTAAACTGGTTCATGATAATATATTTTATTTTTTATGAAAAGTGTAAGTGCTTATAAATTCGTCTTTAATTATAGAACTTATTAATCTTGTTATCATGTTATCATGATGTTATCTATATTTAATGAACGAGCTCGATGGCACGTTGATCACAATGAAAGACGATGGCAAAATAGGAGACTAATTGACAACTAACAACACATTTCATTTGCCTGAACGAAGGTTTATCGAATTGTTTCGTTTAATTAAACAGTTGAAGAGTTAGCAGGAGAGTTTCCAAATTTTCCTGCTGCTAAACTTTTATACTCTTCTACGAAATTAATAAAAATTTCCCAATGTATATCCTGCATTTTAAAGGACATTGTAACTAAAAGTGTTGTCTTTGCTAAATGATTATGCTCCACACCACAAAACAAAAAGAATTTTATGCTCTTTTATATCAATGTACATATAAATTTACCTATCACAACTTATATTTATTTGTATAAAATCACCACCGTATTAGACAAAGATGCTATCGTTTACGCTGGACGACACCTCCAAAGCTATCGACCATTTTTAGGTTAGATTTCTCGATAGTCGAAGAGTCGATTTCCAAAGAGAATCGCTATTTGTACGATTCGATATCGTATCACTGTCGTATCGTCATTACAGAATCGCGGCCCTGTTGCTTACCGAATGAATTGGGAAAAATAGGGCTTATTGAAAAATGTGAAATAGTAACAAAATGATACTATAATTCCCAAAATATGCCCTAGGGAAGTGTGTTGGGTGGGTATTAAACTCAGAGATGATTTACTAAGCTTGAGATACAAGGTTGTTTACTAATGCCCTTCGCTACCCTCTATTTCAGGTATCAGATTACTGAGGTAAATAAAACTTTGTCGAATCACTAATTATTAGTCTTCAGGTTAAAACCTACATTTATCATCGACCGGAAAGTGGTTGTCAAGACAAAAATTCTACCTAACTTGTCCAACTTATAAGGTGACTCCATAACTATAACCAACTCGTACCTCAAAACTGTGTATTGGATAATACCTAGGACATACCTCGCAAGAACGTGAGCCAGTTTCAACCTTTTCCCCAGTCTTATAACAAAATGGGAACTATAAGCAGATTCTAGTCTCGGAGCCCTTGTGTAACCTGTGTCAATTAAGCCACCCTTACGGTATAATGATAAATCCTAGCCTAAAAGAATTACTGACTAATCAACTTCATTTAAGAGTCAACCCCAACAAAATAAAAAATACAAAACTAAATCTTGGGTATATGTGTAGCGCAACAGAAACAAATCTCACATTTGCTGTGACTCGATGGAGTTTGTATGAAAATAATGTGTTACAGGTCCACTAAAATTCGACCTGTAACAAGGGATAGAGGTTTTATCCTTTAAAATTGGTATTTTAATATATATATAAAATACAGTTCCATGTTGCTAATAATCAAGTGTATATAAGTGTATATGTAATTTTGAATGAAAATTTTGGCTCGACATTTTGTATGTCTTGTTCCATCCTCCTGTTGTTTCCTGTTGAAACCTCTTTTGAATCTTTTTGGAATCAATTTTTGATATTCCTGGACAATTATTATCCCCAAATTTTCTTCTTGGTTGATTAAAGCAACATCAACAGTTTCTCTATTTTTTGCATCAAATTTTGATGTAATTGATTAATATTATAATTTGATAAAATACTTCAATAAGTGATTCTATATTTAATTTATGTATCGTAACGGACATTTCAGAACATTTGCGTTCCAGCCGTTACCTTAGATAGTATTCACACGTATGCAACCCTGATTACTTATTTGTAATAATATCTTATTTGCTGATTTAACATTAAACCCATTTATGAATTGAGCGTTGATCAGATGGTAAAGGTAGTGGGAGAAACTCGACAAAGAGACACGCTAAAAGCTAGGCTTATTCTGTGGTATTCTCACCCAGGTAAGATACTGAGTAGTATTATAAATTTTATAATTTTTGATGCAGATTGATTAATCTATTTATTACTATATTTGTCGTTTATTCAAGATATAATTACTCAGTTATATATTGCAGTATTATATTGATTGCAGTTATATATTGCAGTAAAACAAAAGAAATATAGCATATATAAAGGGCAACAAACTTTTTATGTAAAACGGATATTACAGCGCAGAAGAACTGAAGGAAGCAGAAAGTGTAAATCCAGAAAATATTGAAGAAATAAGAGGTAGTAAAAAACACCCTAAAGAAATTTTGACAGAAGACAGAAGCGAACAAAAGAAGAATAAAATAGAAAATCGGAAAAACGGAGAAACAGATAACAACAAGAGCAGACTCAGAACAAAAAACGAAATAAGTTCTAGGTATAATATACTATATAGTATATAATTATAAAAATAGATTTTTTGTTGTATGCATATACGTTAATTGAGACTAATATTAAATATCATGGATCCTTTTATCAAAGATTTTAAACCACGTAAAATAAACACAGAAACATTAAATAATATAATAGAATTAAATGAAATTATAGAAGTGCCAAATTTGAAAATTTTAAATTGTTACATATAAATATTAGAGGTATACAAATAAATTTTGAAGAATTAGAGGGAATTTTAAGTCAATTCAATTATACGGTGAGGACATAAAGTCCGTTCCCCCCTCACTAGTTTTTGAAACGCTGGGTATATTGTAATGAAACTTGGAACGATAATATATGACGAAATTCTGCATTTTTTGACACATCAATGACAGCTGTGAATGTCAAAGTGACAGCTGGGCGCGCAATACGAATATTTTTTAAAATGGAAATGGGGGTCTAGTAATAACTCATTTTGAAGCTATTTTTATGCTCAAAACATTCCCCAATTTTGAGAAAATATGGTTCAGTAATTGCCAAATAAAAACCAATAATATCAATTTGTAACATAATCTTGCTACCTATTATTGTTGATTATTGCTGTCATGTTTGACAGTAAGATTTTGCTCTAAATTGTCTAGAGTGGCTCGCTCCTTACAAGAAAAATTTGAAGCGGTTATTATTTTTGGCGACGCTAACCGAAATTACCATGCTGCTGTTCGTATGTTCACTGAACGCTATCCGGAATGCCAAATATGCAGAAAATATTTACGAAAGGTAGTTTGAAAATTTAAAAATTATAACGTAGAAATCGATATTACTGGTTTTTATTTGGAAATCTGAACCAAATCTTCTTAAAATTGGGGAATGTTTTGAGCACAAAAAAAACTTCTAAATGAGTTCTTACTCGACCCCCATTTCCATTTAAAAAAATACTCCTGTTGCACGCCTAGCTGTCACTTTGACATAGAGCTGTCATTGATGTGTCAAAAAATACAGAATTTAGTCATACATTATTGTTCCAAATTTCATCACAATATACCCATCGGTTCAAAAATTAGAGGGGGGGGGGACGGACATTATGTCCTCACTGTAGATTTTAATGCACAGTGCTATTAGAAACATGGAAAGTTGAAAATATAGAATTATTTAAATTACAAGGAAGGAATAAATTCAAAACAAAAATAAAAATGCAAATTACATTTTAAGCAATAGAAAAAAAATGCTTAACTTAATCCATTTATATTAAAATGCGTCGATTCTTCTCGCTCTAAATTCCGTCGCTGAATCGACAAAGTTTCTAAGCTATCTCCTCCGAGGAGGGATCGCGAAGCGATCCCCGCGGGCGACCTGAGGTCGCCATGAACCTTTCTCCTATTCGTAGGGACATTTTCGTCCCGTTTCCTACGCGTTTTCTAAATTTAAACGTCTTTTCAAAAAACCACTGCAAAATTTTCGTCGATCGCCTTTCGGCGGAGAGATGCGGCTAGCACCGGCGTTTGTTTTCGCCTCGCGCCTGATGGTCCCGTCACGCCCGCCGAAATCCCGACTTTTCGGGGGACCCCCTAGACCCTTTTCAATTTTTTACGGTTTCGAGAACCGCTTCACGTGAAAGTTCCATCCATTGTCTAATACTTTGAGATTTTTTTTGGAGACCGTACTTTGAGTTCTTCTACGTCTATTTCGTCTTCGAAAATCTCGAGTTGCGTCCGTCTCAACTTCTTTCTCATTTTATCTGCCGATGTGAGATTGCACTAACGAGACAAGCACCTCCCACGAAAACTATCAAATTAATTAAACTTCAGTTGGGTTATTTTCCTACGAGAAATATTGCTGACGGAATCGATAGTACTGACTGCCAAACACTTCTGATTACCAAAATACTGAAGCGAAATGCTTTTCCAATTAGAATATTGGAAAACTTTATTTTTCAGGTTGATACGTACAGTTTACATACTTAAATGTCTCAGGGTGTACTTTTGAGAAGTGTTGCGGTAGCGTAATGGGATAGTCGTAGGATTCCAAACGTCGTAATGCTGATTACGCAAATTCCAGTCACGGTGGAGGCAAGCTTTTTTTATGTTTTTATCCCAATTATTTATTAGTATTAGTGTTAGTTGATATTCTGTTTCATTGTCCGTTGTTTTTATTCTTTCTGCAGGTAAAGTTTGGAATTCATTCGTTCATTTTGGCAGTCTGTAAAATTCATCATTTTAGCTTACAAAAGTAGATATCTGCAATATTAATTTGATGCAACAATTATGACAGCAATATATTTTTGGTTCCATTGATAATATTGATAAAAATGTTTCCTAAAAAATAAATTCTACTTTCAGCACTTAAAAAGTATGATGTTTTACAATCAAAAATAGAGTACCTACCCTTACAATTCATCAAAATATTCAGAAAAATCGTTTAGTGTAATTACATCATCATTCCAGATACAAAATTTCTTTAAAATGTACCTTTGTATTTTTGTCACCTGAAGGGTGACCCCAGGCCGCAGGCCTGGATCCCCGGTAGGGCTAGAACCGGGAACGAAAATCACGACAGCGGTTTTCTCCTATTTCTAGTGCAATATTATACATTCTTTATCATTGTGTAATATTCCGATATTACACAATTATATTATATTTTTATTATGTTTTCATGTACTTACACATACAAGCATTATTATGATGCTTTTTTGTTCCCCTGCTTTATTTGTACAAGAATTGTGTAAAACTGTTTATAGTATGTTACGTATCGTATAAATAAAACTCTATTCTATTCCCGTATTGATTCAATTACATATTTTATTTTAGCTAAAATTTTCACTAAGTCAAATTCTATTTCACAATTTGTATTTGTTATCAACCGCAAGGTTGTTTATGGATATTCTACTTTGTTAAAGTAGTTCTTGTAATTTTATTTTATGATTTTGGTTTAACACATTTATTACATTTCATGAGAAACACCTTGGCTCCCTGGAAGAGAAGAACATCCAGAACTTTCAACTCCACCATTAGAAACCGGCAAGGGCAAAGTTGCTGATATCCAACTTAGCAGAGCCCTATCAACAAGAAGCTAGCTAGCACTTCGATCTTATTGCAGACTGCAGAAGGTGGATTTTTGGTGCACTTTGGCTAAGTCCCACTCTTAACTACATTTCCGAAGGGGATCTTTTGGTGAGAACTTGATTCGAGGTCAGAGGAAAATATATGTTTCTTTTGTTATACCAAATCATTGCCATTAATTATATTAGTAATTAAATATAATAATATAAAATCACCTATGATTTATTGTTAATTATAACTTATACATATTAATGAATCATGGTTGTTTTAAATTGTAATATACAATTATTTGAATTGCCTTGTTTAATTTCCTCAAACATTCACTATTTTATATTATAGATTTTCATTATATGGTATCGAAATTATCCTGGCGTCCACAAGATAATATAAAACATTCTTCTGCTGAAAGCACTTCTTTCTGCGAATCTTTTCCCAATCGACGAGCTTAGCCGGAGCTAATATCAGTAGGTCAGTAGATAAGGTAGATCCAGGACGGAAGTGACGATCTCACAGCGAGCTGGATGGCCAGCTGCCATCGAGCTAGACCACGGAGCCGCTGGTCATTGGCTTCAGGGTGAAGAACCAGACTTCTTGTAGCATCCCCTCATGTTCTTGTAGCATCCCCACAGGTGTAGGAGCCCCTGGGGCTGCAGAAGAGCACCCCAAGAGTGTGTGACGTAGGTTTGTCAAGATGGCGACCTGACGTCACGAGCCGCGCCCAAGGTAGTAGCAAAAGCAAGAGCTGCCATGGCCGCAAACAAGAGGTATCTGCTGCTGCAGTCTGTCTGATGGCGGCAAATTCAAATATTTAGTATACAGGGTGAATCAAACGCTATATACAGGATGAGCAAAATAAGAATGCGGATAGAAAAAACATGCGCAGTAGGTTGCTATCGTCAAGATGGCGGTCTGTCAGATATTAGACCTGAAATTAGGTATGGGGATTGCAGGTGTCTGGCGCCAAATGTGCGGTATTAGGTATGGGGAATGTCAAATATCTGAGAATTTAGAATCATACTCTTGATTCATGATTCTAAATTTAGCAAAAATCTAAATAATTATTTTGCAAGTCCTTATCAGCATGTTACCGGATGTTCCTTATCAGCTTGCTAACGGATGTTGCTTATCTGCAGGAAATGAGATAAGCGTATAGGTCTACATAAGCAAATAGCACATAATTTGAAATTTTATACAGTGGCTTTACATAAAAGGGGGATGTGTATTTCTTTATTAACAAGTAGTAGTAGTGATAGTCTCAGTGGCGGGGTATGAATTTTTAAATAAAAAGCATATGTTGAATCTAGGAATTGAACCTAGGACCTACAAATTTTCAGTCTGCCGCTCTCCCAACTAAGCTATTTCAACTGCAGATAATAAATCAAACTAAAGGTAATTTAATATTATATTTATTGGTTATCATCATCTCCTCACTTCTACAAGATTAAAAATTCTGCATGCTGAGATTTCCATCTCGAAATTTGTCACACATGTCGATGCAGTGTTGATATTTATGCTCAGTTTTTTGGCATTCCTCGTATCTACTCCCTTCATCTTGGATGGATTGCGTGTCGTACACGCTATCATGAAGTTCGCCGAAAATTAGGTCTCTAAGCTCGTCAAGTATCCTTTGGATGGTAGATTGTAAGTCTTCTGCTTTGGTCCAATGCTGGGCTGAATAAAAAGCCAACATTATTATTGTATTTTACTGATTTTTCTATGAACAAGTTTGACGATGCACTTTATTAGCAGTAGAGACGAGCAAACAGTTGTGTAATACAGCAAACCAGATACTGATTCGGAAATATATTCTTTTGGAATAATGGTTGTTTTTTGAAGTGATGTAGGTGTAGTAGAGGGAATATCAGCATATGCGCACTGCATCTTGTACCAGTCAGTGTCACCCATAGTAGCATTTTCGCACTAATATTCTTGGCAGTAGTCGTGACCTCGGTTGGTACAGGGCCGACTGCACTGCTCTTTACCCATACCATCGCTGTGGGCCGGGACCCCTCGTAGAGCTTGACTTCGCGCTTCGCGAATCCCACCATTTGGCGGTGAGCGGGGCTAACGCGAGGCCTTCTCCTGTCCTGGCAGGGTCTGCTGGCAAGACCCTATTCTTCTTGTTCTTCTGGCGCTTTTCTTTTTTCTTTGTTTTTCGCCAGCGTCTAACCCACCGGGGGTAGTCAGGCTTGGGGATTTTGTCGCGTTATAGGTTAGGTAGGAATTGCTATGTAGCTTAGGGAGTACCGCCAAGACGAGCCCGAAGGCTCAAGGTCGGTACGAGGGTAGGGTAAGGTATTTGCGGTGAGAGTTCACAAGGGCCTGGCGCGCTACCGTGTATGAGTCCACGGAGCTGCCAAACCGCGGGCCTCTCGTTACCCGCGAGTCGTGGGAGTTTGTTTATTGTCTCTTCTGTGCTGCGTGGCTGCCTAGCTGAAACATAAATTTTTATTAACACATACTTACCCGAGATGGGAGTTGCCGAAGAGTGTTCCCATTACTGCGAACATCTTCTGCATCTGCTCCATCATCTTGGTCATCTTCGCAAAGTCCAGGCCCTGCATTGGTGTTGGTGGCGGGGGTGCCGCCGTCTTTGCCTTTGCCGCCTCGGCAAAGGTCTTCTGGCTTTTGGGCTTGGGGAACCTCGGGCATCCCCTATAGCTGGCCGGGTGGTCCCCTCCGCAGTTGGCGCACTTTGCCGGCTCCTCCCTGGATTTCTCGCACGTGGTTGTGGGGTGGTCTTGGCCGCACTTCACACATTTCGGGGCCGCTGTGCAGTTGGACTGCCCGTGACCGAAACGTTGGCAGCGGTGGCACTGCGTCGCTCCC
Organism: Pogonocherus hispidulus; assembly: GCA_963924545.1. Classification (NCBI taxonomy): domain Eukaryota; kingdom Metazoa; phylum Arthropoda; class Insecta; order Coleoptera; family Cerambycidae; genus Pogonocherus; species Pogonocherus hispidulus. The sequence continues at coordinate 32,984,817 of OZ004696.1, read as the reverse complement.
GAAGGTTTCCTCTGGGCCTCTGCTCGTACCACTAGGTAACAGCATCTCTTGATACCTAGTATGCCCGTCTCTGCCGTTGGTACTTGGATCAGTACCAGGGGCATCTTTTTCTTAGTCCTTCTGGAGACCATCCTGCTGAGGGATATAGGATTATACCCCTGGGCTTTCAGGTCCTCCTTGATGTCATCTAGAGGGACTTCTATAGGCAGTCCCCTGAGAACCACCCTCTGTTTTCTTTCCTCCGCCAGGGTGAATGTGTGATACCCTTGGTTGGTATCACGGAGGTAGGCGGTCAGCTTCCGGTGGTCATTGACCGTCTCCGGAGTTACTGCCACTCCGTCGCTTGTTAGCTTCCCCTTGGTGTATCTGATCTGCTTGGCTTGGATCTCTTTCGAGACCCTGGTCTAGCTTCCGGCTTCGCGGAGGATCACCGGTGGTATCTTGTTTTTGGCGGCTTGGCGGCGGGGGGGGGGGGTGGCCTGTGTGGTGGCAAAGGCGGTCTACTTCCTCTTTGATTGACTCCTTGGCCTGTCGGAGTCTGAATCTGAAACAGAAGAAGAAAGGGGTCTTTTAGTTTTTCTCACCTTAGGGCCAACGACTTGCCCTAGCCGCCGTCGGTGTGTCGGTGGTTGGCGCCGGAACCTCCGTCTCCATTGCCTCGATACTGCTCGTTGTTTTTGCCTCTAGGGCAGCAAACCTCTCCTCCCATTTCCTGTTCAGGTTGGCCAGTTCCTGGTCGAACCCCTTGCAGAGGTCTTGGTTCTCCTTTGTTGACTCATCTAGCGCGCTTTGCAGTCCAATCACTGCCTCTTTTAGTCTCCTGTTCTCCTCTCTCAAGGCTTGCAGTTCTGATTGCTCTTTGCCGCTGCTCCTAACAGGGCCTTTTACCACTTCCGTGGTACTGTCGATGCTGAGGTTGTCGTCGCTGTTCGAGTAGTCGTCGTATATGGACTCATCCATTTTGGCCAACTGGCTTATGCTGGCGTCGTGTTTACGCTGCTCTTCGATCAGCGCTTTCCTCCTCTAGCGCTCCTTTTCGGCATCACTGCCCGAACTGCTACTCTGCCTTGAATAAGGCATATTGCTCGGTTTGCCTATTTCTAGACAATCCTGTGCGGCTTCCACTTCGCTGTGATCTCGCTATTCGCTACTTCACACTTGGTTGTTTCGCTTTCGTAACCTACGTGTTGCCACTTCGGATGCTCGCACGAAACTGCTTAGTAGCATTTTGAAATCGGATTCTGAATTTATATTGACGGATATAATTTGCCACTGGAGCTGTGAGAGTTGAAATATTATTGGCTGCATATGCAGTCATTCTCACCCAATTAGAGGGCCAGCTATCATTTTTATTATTATCTTACTTACCATAATACTGATACATGGTACACAAATCTTTTCAATTTATTTAACGCGTTGAGGTGTGATTTTTTCCTATCAGCTTGCTGCTGCTGCTTATCTTTGCTAAATCTAGTTAAATTTTGAAAGACGTTTCGCTCCCACAGTTGCTCCATAGGTTTGATTTTAAGTTTTTGAAAACTATTGAATACACATTGTTTATTTTCCTACAACACAATAGCCTCATTTAATTTTTTCAATTGGCAAATATGCTCTTCTAACCTAACTTTTAACATTATAAATATATATTGTAAGAGTTGGAGTAGGTGTAATACTGCAACTCATATATTACAGTTATTATACTATACAGGATTATTCGGAACTTATCCATAATAAAATTTGGGGATGTTCAACATACATGTAGAAATGTGGTAGTGCAAAAAGAAATTTTTTTGACGGGGTCTGAAAACTATTTAAAAATTGTTCATTGCACGCCGCTGGATACTGGTCCACTGTAATGGAGTGACCTTGGGACTGACAATGCAAACTGGCTAGAACGAAAAAAACCGGAGCACCCGGCGCAAAAAAGATTTGCAGCGTTTGTACTTTAAAATAAACTTAAAGATATATAGATGTGACCAAAGTGACGTGTCTTTAAAATTAATAAAATTTTGTTACACTAATTTTGAAGAATTGCGCTACTTGATTACTAGGTATTAGAAATATGAAATTTATAAAAAATTTGCACATACCTTGTTACAAAAGCTGTTCGAAATATATTCCCGGACTTGTACACAATTTTGGGCACGCCTTATCCAATTTTGCCGCACTAAACCGAATGTTCCTCCTGGTTGCTGATCTTGTAAATGCAAATTATTAAGTAAATTTGGGATTTTCAGCATTTTGCTGCAACAACCACTCACAAAACCTAACTGTCGATGTGTCGGTGTGTCGATTGGGAAATCGTTCCGCATACAAGCGCGAACATGCCAATGAATTTTGTCCAACTTCGCCATAAATAAGAATCATGTCCATTAACTCAGCATTACTGTACACATGAGCCATTTTGAAAATTTTACAGTTTAACACTCGATAAATAAAACACCCGCACAGAGACAGCGACACAGAAAGACTGGTGACTGCATAGACAATAAGAGAGATATTATCCCCACTCCAACTGTATTCGCTAATTACAAAAACTGTTGTTTACTGTTTTTTGAAGGAATGTGATATATCAGATGTCGTTGAAGTACAGTTGCTCAGCTACGTAGTCCTTTATAATGGTATAACTTTAAACATTGTTTATGGGAAATCCTAAGCGTTTTATTATAATTTTTTTTTGTGATATCGATTTCTTATTTAAGGATGCACATATCCTCAAAGTTTTAGAGATAAGTTCTGAATAACCCTGTATATATATATATATATATATATATGTATATACAGGGTTATTCAGAACTTATCTGAAAAACTTTGAGCATATGTGCATCCTTAAATAAGAAATCGATATCACCAAAAAAATTGTAATAAAAGTAATTAGGATTTCCCGTAAACAATCTTTAAAGTTATACCATTATAAAGGACTACGTAGCTGGGCAACTGTACTTCAACGAGATCGGATATACCACATTCCGATAAAAAACAGTAAACAAGTTTTTTGTACCTGGAACGCCTATCTATCTTTAAGTTTATTTTAAAGTAAAAACGCTGCAAATCTTTTTTGCGCCGGGCGCGCCGGTTTCTTTCGTGCTAGCTAGTTTGCATTGTCAGTCCCAAGGTCACTCCATTACAGTGGACCAGTATCCAGCGGCGTGCAATGAACAATTTTTAAATAGTTTTCAGACCCCACCAAAAAAATTTCTTTTTGCACTACCACATTTCTACATGTATGTTGAACATCCCCAAATTTTATTTTGGATAGGTTCTGAATAACACTGTATATATATATATATATATATATATATATATATATATATATTAATTAAGGAAAGGAGGGGGAAGGGATAGAATAATTACATTAGAATATTTGTTAAAATTTATTTTATTTAGGTAAACCGGCAAACAACCAGTTATAAAGATCTGTTCAATTTCTTAAACTAAACATGCTTGTAGACATATAATGATAAAAGCAGTAGAAACTATTTTTACTAAATACAGGTGGCGGTCCAAAGGTACTGCAGTTTATATTATCAATATTAACTATAGTCTGCGCCGTTGATGATGTGGGTTCCAATTCACATAACCTTTGTCTGAGAAATTCCTCTATTTGGTGCCATTTTACGTATATCATAGTTATTTCCATCATCTATCAGGTAACTCTTTAATATTTCATTCAGCATACCATAATCGATGTATCCACTTGCATATTTCAGTCCATGATGAGATTGTTCCAAATAATAGCCTGTCTATTGGCAGCAGGGTCTAAGGCGTTGAATGGCATGGGCGGTTTCAATAGGTAATGCGCCGAACGCTGGCCGCAGATAAAATATATTTCTTTTGTGTGAAAATTGGGTAGATTGAAACCCTGCATGTCTACGGCCAGGCATTGCATCTTGATCGAGGTCTTGATTGAAACTGAGCTGAAGACTGGAGTACACTCAAGCTTTAAGATTATTTACAATATTGTTGAGTGGGCGGTACTCCATAATGCAATCGTGTACTATTAGTAATTACTTTATTAATTTGCACAATTTTCGTTTCCCTAATTACAGGAATAATATTCTTTAACTACTGATTTTCTTATATTTTATTTCTTATTATAATTGGAGGCATGCTAATTTTATTTATTTACATAGCAAGAATTTCCTCAAATGAAAAATTTTCTCCAACTACGAAGATAGTCTCTATTATATTCCTTTATATTGTAAGTTTAATGATTAGTTCAATTATATTTAATGATAATATTTTTATAAACCCCTTAAATATAGAAGATTTAATCGCCGTAATGCAGTAAGCTCGGGTATTTACGGGAAAACCTTCGGTGGCCTCTATTTCCAGCCTCACGTCCAGAGTAGATGGTCTTTCATTTTCGTCTCGCCTCGAGCAATCAAAGACAAATAACGCTCGTTCCTTGACTTTATCAAAATTTAATAGTGGATGCTTCACGAAGCAATTCATATAGCTGGTATAGAATTCGGTGTACCTGTAATATGCTTCATTGTAATAATTTTTTCCAAAATTTAGATGCATTCTTTCTGTGGCTGTTTTTTACTGCTTTTACTGAGGTTAAGAAGAATTTGTGGTTGGTACGGGATATTATGAATTTTGACCATATTTTAACTTTTAACCTACCTTTTTGTCAGCCGTCCGTTTAAATTTGAAATTGATAGTACTTATAAAACTATTTAATTTATGAGTATAATCAGCCATAAAAATGGCAAAAAGAACAGCAAACTTCACCTCAGAAGAGGAGCAGTTATTAATAAGTTTAGTGGAAAAATATAAAGTAGTAATAGAATGTAAAAAAAGTGGAGCTGTAACCTGGCAAGAAAAGGAGAACACTTGGAAGAAGATCGAAAAAGAGTTTAACAGCAATAATAAAAGGAATTATTTCAGATCTTTAAAAAATTTAAAAGAGAAATACTTAAATTTAAAGAAGAAAACCAAAGAAAAAATAGATTAAATATATCTCAAACTGGAGGAGGACCTTATACACCTGTTCAGTTTTCTGATGTGGATATATGTATAAAAAATATAATTGGAAAGCAAATCGAGGGCTTGGAAAATCCACATGACAGTGATGCATGTAAGTAAAAATGATGCAAATGGATGATATTTTTATATTTTGGTAGGTACCTGTTGTAATTTTCATTTGTTGGGATTACATTACTTTTTACTTCACAATCGGTTAAGAACTTTACTCCCGAGATTATAAAATGTATATATTAGTTTCTCGTATATGATAATACGCTCAATAATGCCATTGTATTCTGAAGATATTGTAAACTATAAATATGTAATAATTGTAGGTGAGAACAGACATACCGATGAGGTTTCTGGCTCAAAAATTTCTGAAAACTCAGGAAATTGTGAAATATATGAAGATGATGTATTTTACAACACAAGTAATGAAGGTAAGTATTTTTTTCTGATATATAAGCATAATATTTTTAACTTCATTCATCTTAATTAAGGTAAAAGATTTGTCAACAGTCTATGTAAAATAATTTTCAATATTTGTTGTTCTGTTTGCCATTCACTGCTTCAATATATTTGATGAATTGTTTTTTGTATTTCAGTTGTTGTCCTGGAAGTTTTTGATGATAATTTATTAAACAAAGACAATATTTGTGAAAATGAAGAGGCTGAACAAGAGAAAACAAATACCGATTGGTCAGCTTATACTCCAAAAAATTTAAAGACTGCAGTTTCATCAAAGTTGAAAGCAAATAATTCATGTAAGTTGTTTTTTGTATTCCCACCATTTGTAGACATAAATGGATTTTATATTCAAGGTAGCCCGATGAAAACCAGGAAACCTACAATCCTATCAAAAAATAATGCTACAAAAAAATATGTTGGAATCCAGTATGAACTAATGGAAGAAAAATTAAATTTTGTAAAGTTGCAGAAGGAGAAATTTTTAGAGGAACATGATTTAAGGATAGATTTACTTAAGAAAAAAATTGAAATAACAGAGAAAAAATTTAAAAGTTTCAGAAGTTCTTAAAAGTGAAAAGTAATAAATTGTAATATATTTATATACTTACCTTACAATTATTTACACAAAACATGTTACTACTAGACTAGTGATATATTTAACTAACTAATTCAGAATTTATTTATATTTATATTATATTTTTCTATGTTTATGTTATTTATTTTTATTAAACACTGGTCATATTATTTTTTTAGATGTTTATTAACTGTTTACATAAAAAAATTACTTCTTAAATACTGTAATTTTATTTATATAGAAGGTGCCTTAAGATGTGAAAAAATAAAACATCCTATTAAAATATGCAAGTATAATTTAGCAGTTGTCTACAAAACAATTTTTTCTTATCCTATTCAAAACTTATCCAACATAGGTACTTATAATCGAGCAAAGTGATTATTTATTAGATTTTGTCTTGTTAAATTCAAATGTACACCCTGGTTTATATCTAGTTGTCCATTTTCAACATGATTAACTATGTCCACAGCCCACTCTTCTTCCTCATTTATAGGAGGTTGCTGTTCATTGTTACTACATGCTATATTATGTAACACGGCTGTAGCAACTATCACTGCCTGTGTAGTATCCAGTTTGAGCCTTAACCCCAGTGCTAAAGCGGGAAACCTCCGTTTCCACACTCCATACGACCGTTCCACTACATTTCTGGTCCTAATAAGCGATTCATTAAATAAATTTTCTGCTTGGTTTCTAGTAACCAGAAGTGGCGTAATCAAGTAATTTTTGATTGGATATCCACTATCACCAACAATAAGATTATCTCCGAAAGCTCCATTCTCGAATAAGTGGTATATTCTGGAACTCCTAAATATATGTGAATCGTGTGCAGATCCAGGCCATCGTGACACAATGTCTCGAATTTTCAGATCTGTGTCAGCTACTGTCTGCACGTTTAAAGAAAAAAATTGTTTTCTATTCCTAAATATTTCTGCTTCATTTCCTCCAGGAGATTGTATTTTGACATGGCTACAGTCAATAGCTCCAATACATTTGGGAAACCTTGCTATGTTGTAAAATTTTTGTCTACATTCTCTTAATTCTTCCTCCGAATCGGGCATTTTAATGTATCGAGGTCTTAAGCTGGCTAAAGCAGTACTGACTCTTTTAATTGTTTTGCTTGCTGTTGATTTGTGGACTCCACAGAAATCTGCAGCAACACTAAGAAATGATCCACTAGCATAAAATCTCAAAGCTAATAGAGGTTGATTTGTTGGTGACAAGCAGTCATTTCTGTAAAACAACAAAAATTAACTTCGTACACATTCTACAATTGAAAACTAGTTTCACCTGTCTGTTGGGTAACGAATTGTTTCTTCTATCTCCTCAACAATAGATTCAACTGTTCTTTTTGACAACCGAAATCTGCACAAAAAATCAAAATCATCCCATTCTTCGAAATGATTCACTCTATGTCTAATAACTTTAGGTCTCCTAGGTTCATCTTCATCACTGTATGCATTTACGTCATAAATATCCATTTTTTATTTAAAAAAGTTTACAACTACATGAAGTATTGTAAACATAACCTTACACTATATTCTAGTGGACGCTAAACTAACAGTTTACTGGTGCTTTGGGTACCGGTATAGTTTACTAGAAGTAAACCAACAATTTTTCGATAACCATCAACTGAAAAACGAATTTTTAAAGTAAACTACTGGTCAAGGCTTAACCTACAGTTTACCACCGATTGAAAAACCGGCCCTAAGAATTTTTAGATGTGCTTAAATATCAGAGTAATACTTATTGCGAAGTATAATTTTTGCATTTTGGGACACCTTAAATTTTAAGTAGTATGAGTGAGATTGGCCGTAAGTGGTCAGATAAATGGGTGAAACACCTCAAGTTATTATGAAATCAAATTCCTTATAGGAAGAACAAGATATAGTATTTTAAAATTGTTATACAGCAAACCGGTTAGCCCAGGTTAGGTCGAAATCGGTCCGATCCGGCCCGAAACGGCCAGGCCAGGCCCGATCCTGCCAGGCCAGGCCTGGCCCGACTCGGCCAGCCGGACCTGGCCAATCCAATTTCAGCCAGGCCCGGCCAGGTATTACAAAGCATCCGGCCAGGTCCAGCCCGCCCAGTAAAATATGCAGATTTGCCCGGCCCGGCCAGGCCCGATTTCGGGCCGGGCCTGGCCTGGCCGGGCTTCTGGCCTCAAATCCCAACTCTAGCGAGCATGTGAGGATTAGCAAATATAGAGAAGCTCATAAGAAAGGGTATACACCGAATTGGTCTAGTGAAATTTTTATTATTAGGAAAATAAAATTAAGCAATCCCACAACATATTTATTGAAGGATGAGAGTGGTGAAGAAATAAAAGGAGGCTTCTATGAACTAGAGTTACAAAAAGTAAAACATCCTGACACCTACTTAGTTGAAAAGGTGTTACGAAAAAAAGGAAATAAAGTATTTGTCAAATGGTTAGGTTATGATGATAAACATAATTCTTGGATTAATAAGAACAATGTATTGTAACACATTTTATTGGATATGAATTGTAATAAACAAAATAAACGATTTTATATATTGCAGTATTTTAACATTATTTTTATCATTAACCCAAGATAAATTCAAATTGTGGTAATAAATAAGTACAGCTCATCAACATCCGCCGAACAGTCTCCAGACGCGATGTGAAGCGTGGCACCTGCCAGCCGCCATCTTGAATTTTGGAGCACGATCGGCATAGCTATTCTACTCTCGCCCCCAGACATTATAACATCCTTATCATAGTTAATCGGTCTTCTGATCACCGCCATTATAACGTTCTCCACCAGTCAATCAGCATTAAGATCGCGGCCATTGCCGTATTCAAATAACGACCAATCAGATTAAGTTTTTAGGACCGCGGCTATTGAGTCTTTAGGACCACTATTGCAGCATTCAGAGTAAATACCTAGCCAATCAGATATTTAATATTGTGTATCATGTAGGTAAGAGAATGTAATTAAAGCATGCTCAGATCCTTTTTGTTTAAATTTAATATTTATCTAAAATAACCAGACCTCATATGCATATTTTTCCTAATAAGTAAACAGAGTAGACTAATTTAATAATAATCAATAATTACTGAAATATTTGAGTCTCATATGTATCTTTTTTACATGATCAATGAATAAGTAGCCTAATAATTATCTAAAATACGTGGAGCTAATCTTTTTTACCGGATCAAGGGTAGGATTGTATTTGTGAGCCCCTTAGGAACTAAAGAAGTTATTATAAGCTCTTAGCCCAGCTATCATATCAGATCTTTTTGATAAAGTTGTTACCTAATAAGTGGACAATATTTATCTAAAATAGTCAGACCTCATATGTATCTTTTTACCTAATAAGCACAGTAGTAGACAAAGTAATAGCACACAAAGTAGACAAATAATTATCTAAAATACTTGGAGCTCATCTTTTTTACCTGATCAATAGTAGGATTGTATTTGTTATGAACTGAAGAAGTCCTCATAAGATCTCCAGCTATGATATCAGGTCTTCTTGGTATTAAAGTTTTATCTAATCAATGGTAGGAATGTATTTGTTAGGAACTGAAGCAGTTATTATAAGCTCTTGACCAGGTTTTGAAATCAGCTCTTAGTATTGTCATTATACAGTGAGAACATAAAGTCCGTCCCCCCTCTCTAATTTTTGAACCGCTGGGTAGATTGTGATGAAATTTGGAACGGTAATGTATGACTAAATTCTGCATTTTTTGACACATCAATGACAGCTCTGAATGTCAAAGTGACAGCTGGGCGCGCAATAGGAACATTTTTTTAAATGGAAATGGGGGTCGAGTAATAACTCGAATTTTGAAGCTATTTTTATGCTCAAAACATCCCCCAAATTTGAGAACATTTGGTTCAGTAATTTCCAAATAAAAACCAGTAATATCGATTTCTGTCACATCATTTTTTTACATACATATTACAAATTATTCTAAATTATTCAAAGCAAAACAAAAATTAAAAGTAAACAAATAACAATAAACCATCCCTAACCTAAATAACCTAAATTAAAAAATTATGAAATAATTTAAATTAAACGTAGAGGCAGAAACAAATTTAGAAAACACGTGTTACTTCAAAAGGTGTTGAAAATGACTACCATGAACCTCCTGACTAATAAATGTTCCATGGGCAAGTTCTATTATAAAGATTATGTGGTAAAAAGATTATGTTATAGACTGATATTACTGGTTTTTATTTGGAAATTACTGAACCGAATGTTCTCAAAATTGGGGGATGTTTTGAGCTTAAAAATAGCTTCAAAATGAGTTATTACTCGACCCCCATTTCCATTTAAAAAAATGTTCCTATTCCGCGCCCAGCTGTCACTTTGACATTCAGAGCTGTCATTGATGTGTCAAAAAATGCAGAATTTAGTTATATATTATCGTTCCAAATTTCATCACAATCTACCCAGTGGTTCAAAAATTAGAGGGGGGGGGGCTACTTTATGTCCTCACTGTATAATAGTAATAAAAATATCAGATAACAAAAACAGGTATGAAATGAAACAGAAAACAGGTAGGTATTTAAAAACAGGTATGGAACAGAAAACAGGTATTTACAAACAGGTACTGAACAGAAACAAGTATTTACAAACAGGTATTGAACGGAAAACAAGTATTTGCAAACAGGTATGGATTGTGTACAAATATTATCATGTTAGACTAGAATATTGTCACCTTATTATTATTGCTTATAATTATTATTATTTTCGTTCATTTTGAAATAAAACGCTATTAATCTTTCAGATAGCTTTTATTCTACAATACATAGCTCAGTATGCTCAGGATAATTATTTTTATATACAGTGTATTACATAATTAAGCAGAGTGATAAACATTATACATGCTATAGACCAGGAAATTTATATATTATGTACATACTTTTATATAATTAAACAGAGTGATATGATATAGACCAGAGACTAAGATATTTATATTTTATATACTAGAGGTGTATTACATAATTAAGTAAAATACATCAAAATATATACAGGAAACTACATAACTAAATTAAAAATAACAAAATATATACAGATATTACAAAATTGCTCATCAGCAAATATATATTTAAATTACCTATCTTTTTTAAAGGTTAAACAGATTAATATTATTATTATTAAAAGACGAACATCTGTTATACTACCTCATCATTTATGATTGAGTAATGGCCCCAAGGAAGCGTTTCATACGATCCCTTAACTATATCTCTTATAAATACCTCTTATCATCGTAGGGACTCAAGGCAATTTTTTCTTGGGTTATGGAATAGACTATGTTTCTCAGACTTGATTAAATTTTGAGTGATGTATTTATCTTTAAAATTATCTACACATTCTATGAAATCGTCCAAAGTAATAACGTTTTTAATAATCGATTTCTTGATGCCCTTTATTTTCTTTGTCAGACCGATATTGTTCGATGAAGCTCTGAACTTATCACTACTATTCACAGCTTGTTTCACAGTATATATTTTAGCTCTAAGCTCCACAAAAATTTCTATTGGTGTACCGCTATACTCATCTTTCATCATGCCTAAAACTTTTTTGTTTACTTGCGGGAGTTACGCTCCTGGGTAAATCATTTTTGGAACCTTGCGAACTAAGAGAAATTTCAGTTGCTTTTGGATCTTATGCAAAGGACAAAGTTGCTTGTTGAATAGAAGACCGGTGGAATTCACAATAGGCTCATGTGGTCGCAGTGCTTTGAGACACGCTACAGAAGAATCCACCCGTAGAAGAAAGAAGAAGATATATATTTAAATGCATATAAGGTATGTTTGTCATTTTCCTATTTTAGAAAAAGTGCGGGAATACAATACGGATTTTTGGACACCTCTTATAAGAAAATTTTACTAACGAAACGGATCATTAAATTAAAAACATATTTCAAAATAAAACAGTGTCTATTGTATAGAGGTATGAAAATAGATTAAACCAATTTTGACAGAAGTATGCTATAATTGTTCTGAAAAAAACATTGGTCTCATTTAGATGTTCCAATAAATATATAGAAAACACTCTATATACTAGTATTTCGGCTTATTAGGCCTTTTTCAATAGAGTAATTACTAAATGTTTCCAAGCGCGTTTTCGTTATTTATTTGTTTACGAGCACCTACCCCCGATTGATCACTCCATCTGGTAAAGCCCGAGTTTTTAGTACCTTTTCTAAGAAGGGCGAAATTGTAAAATCTATCTGATCATTCGTAGTACAAGGATTTATAATTAAAGATTTTTTAATTTCTAATTGCTCTAACAGATCTAAGCGCTTTCCTTTCTTTTCACGATGCAGTACCTTTACATTTTTCGGATCTATAAAATGATTGTTTTCTATGAAATGCGTCGAAAATCCTGAATTTTTTGTGTTATTAAATATGGATTTTTTATGTTCTTTTACTCTAGTTTCAAATACTACTTCTACCGGTTTGACCCACATACACGGCATTACAATCCGCGCAGTTAATTTGGTATACCCCCGATTGTTTTAATTTATTAACCCTTTCTTTGTTGTTTATGAAAATCCTCCCAATAGTACGCTTATTTCTTTATATTCGTTGTTTCTTGCAATTTAGGGTAGTCTTTAAAAAAGTTAGAAACGAATGAGTACTAAAGCAGCTTAGCTTGTTAACATCACACCAAGCTGAGGTGTTTTTTACTGTATATCTGTCATAGTAGACATATGAAGAGAGAGAGAGAGTATCAACTTAATATTTCAATAAAAAGAATGTTGAAACAAAACACAGAAAGGAATTTTATATATATATATATACAGGGTCCTGCACCACAGCTCCCTTCTTTTCTAGCTCATGAACCGGTGCCTTTATAAATTTCGTTCAAATTTGACTGCAAACTATTCGTAGAGAGGCACATTTTGAAAATATTTTCAAATATACAGGGTGCTCTAAAAACATGTACCATACTAAAGTTATGTTTTTTTTAATGGAACACTCTGTATATTTTTTCATTTTTGGATTCTACAGAAAATTCTAAACACATTTCATGTAGGATGTCCTATACCTATCTTCAACATTTTTTTGAAATATTGACAGGTGAATATTGACATTTTTGCAACTTTGACACCCTGTAAAATCTAAGCGGTTTGAGATCAAGCAAAACGGTTTCCACATTCCTATCTTAACTTTTCATAAGCTATCGTTTGGTACTAATTTCAAATTTATACAGGAATAAAAAATTTTAAAAATTTTCGTAAAATTTTAAATTTGTGGATAATTCTGAAATTAGTACCAAACGATAGCTTATGAAAAGTTAAGATAGGAATGTGCAAACCGTTTTGCTTGATCTCAAACCGCTTAGATTTTACAGGATGTCAAAGTTGCAAAAATGTCAATATTCACCTGTCAATATTTCAAAAACAGTTGAAGATAGGTATAGGACATCCTAAATGAAATGTGTTTAGAATTTCAGGTAGAATCCAAAAATGCAAAAATATATAGTGTGTTCCATTTAAAAAAACATAACTTTAGTATAGTACATGTTTTTAGAGCACCCTGTATATTTGAAAATATTTTCAAAATGTGCCTCTCTACGAATAGTTTGCAGTCAAATTTGAACGAAATTTATAAAGGCATCGGTTCATGAGCTACAAAAGAAGGGAGCTGTGGTGCAGGACCCTGTATATATATATATATATATATATATATATATATATATATATATATATATATATATATATATAGAGGTATATACGGTCATTGATGAGCCCGTCCAAGATACTAACAGGTCGTTGTGTAGCCCGCAAATACGCTGTGTAGCCCGATTTCGGGCTCCACAGCGTATCCAGGTGTATTTGGCCATTGCTAAGCTTATATAGTGTTAGTAAGGCTGTACACGAATTTTACGGAGGGCTTCACAAAGTAGTGTTTATGAGTTGGACATACGCCAGGAAGTTCATATAAACTCACTGTAGGTGGCGCTGTTTTGTATACCTTATATACTGTATAAGTCTTGCGTAGCCCACCAATGAACATGTCTTTGTTTAGCCCGAAATCTGGCAACACCGCCGTTTCGATCACGGGGACACGATTTTAGTTTTGGGCCGAAGCCCGCCCACCCACCTTACGGTTTTAGGCCTGATCACGGGGACAGTGAGGTTTTCAACGTATAGTTAGTACTGATAATTTTAGAGAATTCACATACGTGCTTTTACTAATGTTTATTATATATTCGTATATATACTATTATTTTAATTGTAAGTAATTTTCTCGGATCCAAAATTCTCTTGCAGAATTTATAATTACTTATTTTTATATTTAACAGCCAAGCAATCTCTTTGCAATTTGGAGCAGATAATTGTAAGTCTATTATACTGTAGCGAAAAAATATCGGAACACTTATACCTATCTAATGGAAATATATCTACACATTTTGCAAAACTAATTTCAAATAGGTTGTATTTTTGTAAATTTTTATTTGGCTTTACTTAAATATTAACGTAAATAATTTACATTAACATGTTGGCTTTCGACTGACGAAAATTAAAAAAAAATTCCCTTTAAAATTAAAATAAAAATTTTAAATTTGTTATCGGTGCTATAAGGATGGCAATCATCAACTTGACGCAATTTCATCGGTGGTTGCTACCCTTGGGGGGTAATTCGGCCTCAATTTTACGCCCAAAATATATTATATAAGTACTTGTATGATGAAGAAAACAGATTAATGCGACAATTGATACTTCCAGATAAATTTAATATTAACGAAATTGGCTTTAGTGAGCAAAACATAGAAAAGAATAGCAAAAGCATAAGCAAAAGAATAGCCAAGAGTGACTTACCAATCAACTTTTATTCTAAAGTGTTTTTCGAATCTCAAATAAAAGAATCAGGTAGTATTCAAAAATTTTAAGTTAATAATATTAAAAGGCCGAAACGTCGCAGGAAAAATCTGATGTCATAGGTGTATAGAGCATAAAATGTTTTTCTAAAAGTGTATTTGATTAACCATACATACAGTGTGTCCAGCCAGGAGATAACACGACCCATATCTCAGAAACTACTGAGGCGATTTTTAAAAAACTTTGTACGTTTAGTAAATACAGGGTGTTCTCGGCAAACAAAATATTTTGACAGTTTTCTGACTTCCGGTTGCACCGGAAGTAGATAACAACTTGCTTAATTTAAATGGAAGACCCTGTATATTTCTCCATATTTTTGGATTCTACATACAATTTTAGGGCCCCTTTGTGTATTCCTAAAATGTAGTTTTCGAGATATTAATTTTTTTAACAAAAATTTGACGGATGCCCACTTGCAAAGAAAATTTATCAGTGAATTAGCCATCGACTAAATTAAAAGTATTTGACTGTGAGCGTTATAAGGAAGGCGGTAGGTAATTAACGGGCGATTTAAAAATATTTAGTTGTATACAGGGTGAGTACAGTGACAATGGAAATATCCAACTAAAAAAAATAAATATCTTCATTTTTTTAAATGGAAACAACAAATTTTTTTTTATTTTAATGAATTCTAAGCCCAAAAATATGGGTGGTTTGTATTCATTTCCCCACCTAATCATAACGGTTTCTAAAAGTGACTTAAATACTATAAATCCTCCCAATTCCCCCTTTTTTAATTAATTCTAAGTGGGCCATGTTATAGAAAAAACAGTTTCTGTGAATTTATTTTAAGTATTCCAATAATAATTGTTCAAACACCACTATTCACTTGTAAACCACTTTCCCATCTGCGATGTATAGCATCTGTTGTCACTTTTGCATTTTCTCCGGTGATACAAACTGAAAGGCTACGCGCAGACTAAAAAAAATCGAGGGGTGCAACATCTCGTGATCTTGATGAGCAACGAAAAAGATCCCTATTTGCTACCCGTTGATTTTCAAAATTTTGTGTTAAAACTTCTGCTTTATGTGATGGTGCCACGTTAAATTGATATTATAGTTTGGATTGTTCATTATTTGACAAATATTATTTAATGTATTGGATTTAAAATTTATTTAAAATGTCTAAATAGTTTTCACTTAAAATGAAAATTACTGTTGGTGATGATTTTGAAAAACGAAGAAAATTATAAAATTTGTAAGATACTCCCATATGCTAGATACTTGTATTTTACTCGGAAATAAAATAACTCTCTGTATAGAATAAATCTTTTAATAGCTCAACTGAACACAAACTCGCCTCTATATTATGAATACCTTAAAAAATAATCATAATCATATTCCAATATCGAAGTGTGTCATTATTTATAAACAATATTTCGGGTCCATATGTTGAGTCAGGTCCAGAGGAACTCATGGGGCTGGCGTGAATGCCAAGGTTGCTGAACTACAGGGTGTTTCAATTATGATGTGCTATCAGATGTCTAATCAGTTAAACTACTTTAATAAAATTTCAGATAACAATGGAAGTGTTTCTCGCTGCACAAAACACATTATTTGTCAACTGGCCTGGAAATTTCGTTTCCTAATAAAATGAGGATCTACTTGTCAGTCGAATAATCTATTTTTTGTAAATTTAGATTCAACAGTTCACACAACGTCTAAGAAATCTTCATCTTATTGGTATTTTATTAAAATAAACTAGAAATGGGAGAAAATAGCTCTCGCGATTTTCGTTCCCATTTCAACTAGGAATGGGAGAAAATCACTGATTTCTAGCCCTACCGGGGGTCCTGGCCTGCGGCCTGGGGTCTCCCTTCGGGTGACAAAAGCATCCAGAATAATATTATTTTTAAGAAAATAGATATTAAGAAATTTTGTATCTGGAATGACGTAATTATACTAAACTTTTCTCAATATTTTGATGAATTGTAAGGGTACTTATTCTTGATGGTAAAACATCATAATTTTTTAAGTGCTGAAGTAGAATTTATTTTTCAGTAAACATTTTTATCAATTTTATCAATATTACCAAACATATATTGCTGTCATAATTGTAGCAGCAAATTAATATTGTAGATATTTACTTTTGTAAGCTAAAATGATAAATTTGACAGATTGCCAAAATTAAGGAATTAATTCCAAACTAATACTAATAAATAATTGGAATTAAAAGGTGAAAAAGAAGTTAGCCTCCAGCGTGACTCGAACTCGCGAAATCAGCATTATGATTTTTGGAATCCTACAACTATCCCATTGCGCTACTGAGACTGTTGTCAGAAATTTACCTTGAGATGTTTAAGTATGTAAACTGTACGTGTTATCCTAAAAAATTAATTTTTACCGATTTTTTAATTGGAAAAGCATTTCGCTTCAGTATTTTGGTAATCAGAAGTTTGGCAGTCAGTAAGTACTATCGATTCCGTTAGCAATATTTTTCATAGGAAAATAATGAAAATAACCTATCTGAAGTTTAATTAATTTGACAGTTTTCGTGGGAGGTGCTTGTCGTGTTAGTGACACCTCACATCGGCATATAAAATGAGAAAAAAGTTGGGACGGATGCGACTCGAGATTTTCGAAGACGAAATAGACGTAGATGGAGTCCAAGTACGGTCTCGAAAAAAAATCTCAAAGGATTAGAGAAAGGACTAAACTTTCGCGTGAAGCCCTTCTCGAAGCCGTAAAAATTAGATCAGGGGCGAGGCGAGGGGGTTCCGCGAAAAGTCGGGATTTCGGCGGGCGTGACGGGACCATTAGGAGCAAGGACAAACGCCGGTGCTAGTCGCATCTCTCTCGTCGAACGGCGATCGACGAAAATTTTGTAGAGGTTTTTTGAAAAGGCGTTTAAATTGGGAAAACGCGTAAGAAACGGGACGAAAATACCCTTACGCATTGGAAAAAAGCCGAGGAGATAGCTTTGAAACTTTGTGGATTCGGCGACGGAATTTAGAGCGAGACAGAATCGATGCGTTTTAATATACATGGAATATGGATTCGCAGAAACTGTTTTTTCTTAAACAGGGCTTACTTGGGATTAATTAAATAAGGAAGCATACAATTTTGTTGAATTTATAGAATTCTATTAATAACTTAGAAACTGTTATCAAAGTCTACACATAAAATAAGTCCGCTCACACAGAATTGAGGGCATATAGAATAAGCATTGCTTATTTTCTCTATTTTTTTGTTTAAATGTATAATATGAGGCATGTGTTTTGTTGTTGATAAACCATTTTAAAAATATCAAATATTTTTTAATTATATTATTGTAGCAACCGCGTAGTAGTTATGAAAGATATGTCGTGGGTTCCTACTTTAAATTTCGAAGGAAGTACCCTAGTGACATAAATAATGTTTGCCTACCATAACTTATCAACATATCTAGGAAAAAAATAGTTTTCCAGCTGGAAATCTAGGATATTACTAGAAATACGCCTTTTTCTGTTTTTCCATTTTACAATACCTACTCATTAATAACATTTTACATAACAACTTATTTAAGTTTTAGAAGTATTTTATATTTATGTACGTACTGCTAACGCATGTAACTTATTACCTACTAGTTAAATGATTCTTGAAAATTGACAGTGCATTCTCAGTTTACAATTTACTTAAACATTCAGTATGTGTAAAGAATATCATCTGTCTGAATGTAATTTTGCTTGAGTTTTTTCTATGTAGCCTTAAAGAAGATGGATAGTAAAAAAAAAATATTTCAGTAATTTAGTGTTTTATATCGCCAATGTCTTGTATTGAATGTTATGTTATTTTTATTAACATAACAGAAGCACAACTAGTTCAGAAATATCGATAATAATAATAGATGGGAAGATGACTTTGATTTATATTATTTAATTCCGTATTTCAGTTACTCCAGTTAAAATTATGACTTTCGGCTAAGAAAATACAATGTGAAGAATAGATTGTTAAATTACAATTAGATTCTTGAGAAGTTCTAAGGGAGATAATTAAATATCTATTTATTTACATTTGTTCTTCCATTAACAGAAAATACAATTAGTGATTTTTGAAAAATATTAAATACTTACCTAAATATTGTACAAAATTTATTTCAAATATTTGGTACTTACATAAAAATATTGGTTCGTTAGTGTTCCAAGTGTTGGTATTATCTCGTTTTTTAATACTACTATCCTTTTGGGATTTTCGGGATTATAAATAACTATTACACGAGCTTAAACTTTATGTAAGTTTGTTAAAATCCTGAATTGAAATGCCCAAGAATATTACGGGTACCTACTCTATTTTAAAAAACACGGAATCATTTGCGTTGACAAGTCGAGCAATAAAAAAGTTATATGCATGAGCCAGGATTTTGTGACATCCAGTATATTAAAATACACATATGGAAAAATCATTTTAACGTCACATAGACAGCTATACAGCTATTATGTAAAAGACACAAGAGAAAAATAATTTAACTTTTCCCTTTGCAAGGTTTACAAGCTTCTTACCTCGACTTACAAAGATTTAATCATAAAAACACATCATTTGTCTCCTTGAACATCTTCCACAGACAGATATAGTTTTTATTATATCATCAATTTGCTTTTCAGGTCAAGTTAATATCGAAAATGGTATTTAAACGGACACAAAAGTATGGCAACACTGCCGGGCTACATAAGAACCGTAAGACTTATAAAAATATATACTCGGGCTACACAAACTAACGTTTACATCTTTGGGCTTTACAACATCCTGTTATTACCTAAAATTTTAAATTAAGCAACTAAGTTACCCCTCTAATAATGCCCTGATTTATAGTTAAAAGAAGGGTTAATGGTCACAGTATATACTCCTTTAACTCTGTAATTAAGCCCGGGTGCAACAGAGAACCGTCCGTCTCGCGGGCTCAACAACATACCTATTATAAGTATATATATATATATATATATATATATATATATATATATATATACATATATATATATATATATGTCAAACGACGATTACCGGGACATTTTCTAACATATAGATATTTTTGTTGAATTAGGTGTACATTTGCATTTCCTCGCCAACAAACTATGTACTTTTTTCCAAAAACGATTATTTTTCAATCGGCTATATACCGTTGAATTTCGGAACATTTGTATAAAATATCAGTTATTTGATTAAAATTTTGAAATAGGCTTATATAATAATTTATATATTCATAAACACGTGCCATTTTCACTATAGTGTGTCTCAAACATACGTAATTCGCTAGAAAAAATAATAATAATAACATAAATGTGTACATAATATGTACAATGTTGACTTCCGGAACTGCTGAAGAGGAATCATTTCAATACAAGAAGTTTGGTAAATATTTAATTCAGAAGAACGATTATTTCACTAGTAAATCGTTGAATAAATATGATGTTACTTTCTTATATTACCAAGAGTTGTGCATATTAATAATCTTTGAAGTATAAACAGATGATGTCTTGGAAGTAAGCAACTTATATAATTAATGTAGTGGAAAGATTCAATATGCCTATTGTATATAAAAATATAATTCTAGGAAATAGGGTTACACCGCCCAGAATAGAAAACGGTTGACCCAAAGATGCACGTGTCTAAACCACAGCTTATAAACTTCATTTGACAAATACCTGATCCCAGAAACCGGGTAGTAATATCAAATTAAAGAATGATATCAGTATATGTATTCAGTACTTACTTAAAACAGTCATTTTCTGTACATAAATGTATGGATGATGTACAAGTATACCTAGCCATATCCTATATACGATTATCAATTAGTATTAGGACGCGGGTTAAAAACGTTTAACACACTATGATTGTATTAGATACAATCGATACAATATAGGTAGGTATTAAATATTTAATTCATTTTTATTCAGTGCTATCGTTGAATTTCGGAACATGAGTATAAAATATCAGTTATTAAATTCAAATCTTGAAAAAGACTTAAATAGTAATTTATATAGGTATTCTTAATTCAAATTCGTATTCATTATACTATGTTTTAAACATGTATTATTTGCTTGCAAAAATAACAACATAAATGTAAACACATGTATAATATTAATTTCTAGAACAGATGAAGAGGAATCATTTGCATACAAGAATTTTGGTAAATTATGAATTCATAACGATTATTTCACTAGCAAACTGTTGAATAAATATGTTGTTATTACCTTACCTTAGTTATATTACCAAACATTGTGCATATTAATAATCTTTGAAGTAAGCAGATGATGTCTTGGAAGTAAGCAACTTATAATTAATGTCTTGGAAAGATTCAATATACGTCAATATATGTATGTAAAAATAAATTCTAGGAAATAGGGTTGACAGGTACTACTCGTTCGGCATATGGTCCCAGAAAACTAGTGGGACTTCATAAACTATTTCAGTACTTACTTCATATATAATTTTCTGTAGGTACATAAATGTAGTGATTTATATTATGTACTCTATGTATACCTACTTATCCTTTATACCGTATACCGTAAGAATTACCGTATAATGTTTTAATTCTTTCTCTCTATCTCTCTTTGCTCACAATTGGGGTGAATAAAATAAACCCTTAATGCAATATATTTTTTTTTAATGGTAATGATTTTAATGGTAATGATTCCTTCTGATTTCAGTTATATCTAATATATTTATAATGTAAAATAAGAAATATAAGCATACATTTCAAAAACGTTACAGACTAGAAATAAATAAATAAGAAAATTATATGGTTCACCGAATTTTATGGTTGGTTTATTATTTTTTTTATTGGTTTATGATTTTCTCTAGAAATGGGAATATGCCCAGAGATTTTAATTGCACCCTATTGACGATGGTTAAACTCCTATAAAAACATCCATTTTGAGTGACTGCTTTATTACTACATCTCTACTTCTTAAGTAATAGGTAGTTACATGTATAACAATATTTTTCTTTCATAGCTATGCAGAATTAATGATATTTAAAACATTGAAATTACTTGTTCAGTTTCAATCATTAAGTAGATAGGTGCAAAACTGCAGAAGGAAACTGATATAATTATGTACCATTTATTTACTATTTGCTTAATTGTTTGCAATAAAATATGCATATCTACTAAATGTGTCAGTAAAACGTGATTCAGAAATTCAGGTAGATTGAACTACGGTCCTGGATGTCGCTAGTACATAAAAAAAGCTTGTGTAACAAATCCAACAAAGCAACAAATGTCTTGGAAGTAGTCACTTGACAATTTAACATGTCTTGGTAGTGTTCAACCTATATATTTATAATTACAATATTATATAACAGATTTGGTAGGTAATGTCTGCCACGAAGGAAAACATGCTAAATGTGTAAAAATTTGGTCTCGTTTCGATATAATTCGTTCGTAAGTCTCGGAACATGTGATCTGATGAATGTTTTGTTTCTGAAAAGTATGATCTGAGTTAGGTACTTCTCAATCAGTGGAAAAATTACAGTAGGTATATCTGAGACGTATCCAGAGTGAAAATACACAATAATAATAATAATTATATCAAATTTATAATTATAATTTTTCGTTCACATTCCACTAGCAGTATAGACAAAGTAAAACTTCGGGCTATAGATATAAAATATTTCCCACAAAAAGTAAAATATCTGTACAATAATAATAAAAGAATAGGTACAGTGCCTACATGTGATTTCTTAAAAACCCACAGTAAATAATTACCTACAATATATTTAACATTTACTTTTACTTTTCCGCTAAAAATAACATACAATTATTTGTTTAGTTACAGTTTTCATTCGTTTATCGTAATTACAGGTTAGGTGGATAGGGTGATATATGATGGAATAAATAGCTAATAACGTTTTTCTTGAGACAACTTGCCTATAGCAGATATCTAAATTCAACATTAAATTACTTGCTCTGCACGTGTATATAATACCTAATAAATGCCAATATTTAGGTACCTAATGACTATTTCCAAGACATAAAATATATATAATGTCGACTTCCTAGACATATTTGAATATGTTTGCTTATTTAATTTTCCGTGACAATACCGAAATACAAGTTTACGAAATAGATTATCTAACTAATAATAAGTATCTAACTTTTAACAATAAATTATGGAATAAGATATTGATAAGTTTGCCACCAATGACAATAATAAATGATGTTTAGGTACCTAATGACTATTTCCAAGACATAAAATATATATAATGTGGATTTCCGAGACATATTTCAATATGTTTACTTATTTCATTTACCGTGCCAATCAGTTTACGAAATAGATTATCTAACTAATAATAAGTATCTAACTTTTAACAATAAATTATGGAATAAGATATTGATAAGCACCAATGCCAATAATAAATGCTATTTAGGTACCTAATGACTATTTCCAAGATATAAAATATATATAATGTCGACTTCCGAAACATATTTCAATATCTTTACTTATTTCATTTACCGTGCCAATCAGTTTACGAAATAGATTATCTAACTAATAATAAGTATCTAACTTTTAACAATAAATTATGGAATAAGATATTGATAAGTTTGCCACCAATGCCAATAATAAATGCTATTTAGGTACCTAATGACTATTTCCAAGACATAAAATATATATAATGTCGACTTCCGAGACATAATTGAATATGTTTGCTTATTTCATTTTCCGTGACAATACCGGTTTACAAAATAGATTATCTAACTAATAATAAGTATCTAACTTTTAACAATAAATTATGGAATAAAATATTGATAAGTTAGTTATACCATTAACCTAAGAATTCCTTTAATTCAGTTTAATGATGATATATCTTTCATTACGAAGGAAACAGAAGTTCCATATTATAAAAATTACTATGTACCTACTTATGTTTATAGGTAGGTTATTTATATTTATATATTTACCAATCAAGTAAATATTTATAATAATAAAAACCAGCAATTAAATAAATTGTCGTAAATCGTAAATATATAAAACCCTAAGAAAATTTGTAAACAGTACTTAAAATTACAATTGTCCCGGAATTCATCAATGAAATGAAACATACATTGATTTCCAAGACAGTCCTGGAAGTCGTCGACACATAAATAAAAGTTCCGGTCTTGTCCCTGAAGTAAACAGATGTCTTGGAAGTAGTCAGTTGGTCACTAAAAATGTCCTGGAAGTCGTCAACTGACATATATATATATATATATATATATATATATATATATATATATATACAGGGTGTCCGGATAAGGATACGGAGCGGCTGTATCTCGAGAATGGTAAGGCCTAGAGGTTTGAGAAAAAAATCCAAATAAAGTGGGCAAGAGAAATGGCTGGAAATTATTTTGAAGTTCGTAATTCGACCATTAGGGTGCGTAACTGCTATGAAGAAACAAAATTCAAGCTTTCTCGGAAAGTAAGACGATGAGCTATAGCTTTGAAAACATCATTTGATAGCTTGGGTAATATCGCAACATTTTGCTGTGCGACATTTTTTCGTATCTGTCACAATAAGGGAGGGGGAGGCCAATGCATTTTTCAATATTTATACTTTAATATCTCTGGAACCACTCGACCGATTAGAATATTTTTAGTCTCGTTTGACAGAGCATTTTATGGTCCTTTAAAAGAATGTTTTTGTTGAACCGTTTAGTTTAAAACAAATAAACTAGAGGGCGTTATCTGCAGCGATTACACATCTTTTGTGATTTTTAGAAAAAGTTAAATGAAACAGTACTATTTTCTTGGCAGACTCTTAGCCATCATAAAATTAGCTAAGTTTTAGTGAAAACCGCATCGCAATATCTCCATCCGTTCTCAATTTATAGAAGAAAATGTTAAAAATTTAAGTTTCTCAATCGGATCATGTTACATTTGCGAGACAAACAAATCACATAGCCATGGTAACTGCTAAATTGAAAAGATTACGAATTTGACAACTGTCAAAAGTTAGTTTTTGATAGTTTCTGTGGCTTAGATTTACATTTAAATCCATTTTTTTCTGAAAAATATGCCATTTACTAACGCGGAAGCGTATGATATATTACGCATTTATTTTGAATGTTTTGAAAATGCTGCAATTGCGTCTCGCCAATATGCAATGCCATTTCCACAAAGAAGACATTTTTCTCGAGCAGTGTTTTCGAGATTGGCTAGGCGATTATTGGAGACCGGTAACGTACAGCCCATTCAAGCACCTCTAAGAATTCGTAGAACACGTATCGAGGAAAATATTATTAACGTTTTGGCCTACGTGCAATACGATCCCACTTTAAGCACCAGAAAAATTTCCAACGACCTAGGAATGTCAAAACCAATTGTCCACGAGATTTTTCAAGAGAATAATATGCATCCCTACCACGTTGTTTTACATCAGGCATTAAAAGATACTGATTATGATAGTAGACTGAACCATTGTCATTGGCTGTTAAATATGATTCGGAAAAATCCAAATTTTCTGTCACTAATATTATGGACGGATGTAGCATCTTTCAATAGCGCAGGGGGTGTAAATTTGCATAATATGCATTATTAGTCCAAGCAAACCCACATTGGATGCGGCAAGTAGAACATCAAAATCGCTGGAGATTGAACGTATGGTGTGGAATCGTAGAAGGAAAAATTATAGGCCCACATTTTTTTGACCAAACCCTTAATGGAGAAAGGTTTTTGGAATTTTTGGAAACAAGAAGGAACATGTGGTTCCACCTTGATGGCTGTCCGGCGCATTATAACCAAGACGTACGTCAACATTTACACGAGCAATATCCGAATCGTGTTATTAAAAGAGGAAGTCCATTTCCCTGGCCGGCGCATTTGCCGGATCTAACTTGTTTAGATTTCTATCTATGGGGTAGACTGAAAGACCTGGTTTTTCAAGACAAACCAACAACCAGGGAATATATGATGGAAAGAATACGAAACACCATTATAAGCTTGTCCAGGGCTGAAATTGAAGGAGCGGTTTTTTCTACCGAAATTAGATTAAATAAAGTCATTTTGAACATATATGAGGTATTTGTGGCTAAACATTGAGTAAATCTAAATGCTTTATGGTTCTTTTGTTTTATTGTTATTATTGATGTTCCGTTAGCCTGTTGGTCTTTAAACACGCTTCAAAAGTAGTTTTGAAGCAGTCCTAAGGCTGGACGTATTAACAATTTTGTACTACCTAAATAGGCAGACAATTGAATCGTAATTTAAATTACGTCGGTTACCATGGCTATGTGATTTGTTTGTCTCGCAAATGATTCGATTGAGAAACTTAAATTTTTAACATTTTCTTCTAAAAATCGAGAACGGATAGAGATATAGCGATGCGGTTTTCACTAAAACTTAGCTAATTTTATGATGGCTAAGAGTCTGCCAAGAAAATAGTCCCGTTCCATTTAACTTTTTCTAAAAATCACAAAAAATGTGTAATCGCTGCAGATAACGCCCTCTAGTTTATTTGTTTTAAACTAAACGGTTCAACAAAAAAAATATTTTTAAGGACCATAAAATACTCTAATCGGTCGAGTGGTTCCAGAGATATTAAAGTATAAATATTGAAAAATGCCCCCCCCTCCCTTATTATGACAGATACGAAAAAATGTCGCACAGCAAAATATTGCGATATTACCCAAGCTATCAAATGATGTTTTCAAAGTTATAGCTCATCGTCTTACTTTCTGAGAAAGCTTAAATTTTGTTTCTTCATAGCAGTTACGCACTAGCAGTTATTTAGAAGGATTTTTTTCTCAAACCTCTAGGCCTTACCATTCTCGAGATACAGCCGCTCCGTACCCTTATCCGGACACCCTGTACGATATATATATATACAGGGTCCTGCACCACAGCTCCCTTCTTTTGTAGCTCATGAACCGATGCCTTTATAAATTTCGTTCAAATTTGACTGCAAACTATTTGTAGAGAGGCACATTTTGAAAATATTTTCAAATATACAGAGTGCTCAAAAACATGTACCATACTAAAGTTATGTTTTTTTAAATGGAACACACTATATATTTTTGCATTTTTGGATTCTATCTGAAATTCTAAACACATTTCATTTAGGATGTCCTATACCTATCTTCAACTGTTTTTGAAATATTGATAGGTGAATATTGACATTTTTGCAACTTTGACATCCTGTAAAATCTAAGCGGTAAGATCAAGCAAAACGGTTTGCACATTCCTATCTTAACTTTTCATAAGCTATCGTTTGGTACTAATTTCAGAATTATCCAAAAATTTAAAATTTTCTGAAAATTTTTAAAATTTTTTATTCCTGTATAAATTTGAAATTAGTACCAAACGATAGCTTATGAAAAGTTAAGATAGGAATGTGGAAACCGTTTTGCTTGATCTCAAACCGCTTAGATTTTACAGGGTGTCAAAGTTGCAAAAATGTCAATATTCACCTGTCAATATTTCAAAAAAATGTTGAAGATAGGTATAGGACATCCTACATGAAATGTGTTTAGAATTTTCTGTAGAATCCAAAAATGAAAAAATATACAGGGTGTTCCATTAAAAAAAACATAACTTTAGTATGGTACATGTTTTTAGAGCACCCTGTATATTTGAAAATATTTTCAAAATGTGCCTCTCTACGAATAGTTTGCAGTCAAATTTGAACGAAATTTATAAAGGCACCGGTTCATGAGCTACAAAAGAAGGGAGCTGTGGTGCAGGACCCTGTATATATATACACAGTGTGTGCCCATTAAGAAGCAGGACACCGTTCTAAAAAATTTTAGCGTCCTAGATGTACTTGTTGGACCTATTACGATGGTCCAGCTGCTAATCCTCAGCCTACTACGATTTTTTTTTCAATCAATTTTTTCGAAAATTACTTTAGGGACTTTTTTATTAAAAAATTGACACCGTGGCATTATTCAGCATTACTTAAAACCCCTGTGGCCCAAATTTAATCAATTTATATCGAAGAATATTTTTTTTATAGAGCCTTAAATGTTTCAAGTTTATTGAATTTGTGTTTCGTTTAAAGATATAGCAGGCATTGGAAACTCTAATAATTAATGTTAATCTAGAATATTGTTCCTTTACTTACCTCACAAATTAATAATAACGTTAAAACAACACTTTACAGTAGTCCCCTATATCCCTAAATGCCTAAACTAATTAAAAAAAAATTTATTGAAAAAAAATCGTAGTAGGCTGAGCATTAGCAGTTGGATCATCGTAATAGGTTCAACAGGTACGTCTAGGATGCTATATATAAAAAAAATCATTGGAATCGCGCTATATATACATAGAGTTAAATGCTTACCTTAGCTTCTAAGAGTAATTCAAATTTGGGTTTAAAGAAATATCTCATGCCCATGTCAGCTCCATCCAATGTCAGAGATTTGATGAGAAGGATTAAAATAATTACAAATGGAAAAGTAGCCGTGAAGTACCGCACCTTTGCAGAAGACTTAATGCTTTTCCATATAGCAAAATAAATCAAGACCCATGCACAAATTAAACATGTAATTAGCTCCCATCGTAGAATGTTAGAGTCCTCGATGCCCGTACCAATTTGCAGTACTTTTCGGCTACGGATTAATAATTATTAATCTCCGATTTTAAAACTAAACGTAAAACACTTACTCATAGAACTCTTCTGCAGGCGATTGACTGAAACGAGGTTTACTTTGATTCTGTTGAACTTTGGAAGACATCCAACAATTTTTTGTATTCCATCTGTGACTACAATCTTCCCAAGGTTGCTTCATCTTGAATGATGTGAAAAAGTAGTAAACGCCATATGCTATTATTACACTGTAGTAAGTAGACATTAAAAATGATATCACTACACTACCCAAACCAGTACCTACAATAAAAGATATTAACAAAAACAGTGGGTTTTTTATTATAATACCTATAAAGAGAGAGATATAGAAAGAAAAATCAGTAATTGCCAGTAAGTTTATCTGTAATAATAATAATAATAATAATAATAATTTATTATTATTACTATTATTATTATTATTATTATTATTATTATTATTATTATTATTATTATTATTATTATTATTATTATTATTATTACTATTATTATTATTATTATTATTATTTTAATTTCACAAATTACTCTGGGTGTAGCTCGTACATCCGGGATATCCTAGGACGTAAGAGATGGCTACTAATTAGAGAAGACTCTTCGAACTATTGCTGTTGTGGCGAAAATTAAAGCTTTCTGCATTGGTCCTATTAGCTGTAGGCTCAGTTGCAGTTGTTCCAGATAAGAATCAAGTTTTCTGTGCACCAAACCATTTGCCGAGATGACTATCGGCATGATGATAACCTTATTTAGTTGCCAAATTTGCTTGACTTCTTGGGCTAACTCATCATATTTGGTTATCTTACCGTTATGTGCTCTTTCAATGTTTTCATCTAGCGGAACTGTAAAGTCGATGAAAATTGCAATTTGTTTTTCTTTATCGAGCATAACAATATCTGGACGGTTATGCGCGGACGGTTATTATTATTATTATTATTATCATCACTATTATTATTATTATTATTAGGATTATATTGGGTATTAGATATTAGAATCATAATTATATCTTTCTTTATATAGGAATTAAGCCAAAAAGTTAACTAAGAGATAAATTATTACTGGAATTATCAAATATTATGGTTCAATAAAATAATACAAAAGGTACGTATCAAAAAATAATTATTTTTAATGTAATGTAGAAGCTTGTTGAATATTTCCTTATTTAAAAAATGTAGATAACACTATTAGAAAGAAAAATGTAGTAAAGACAATAAGTTGAGGTTATGAAGATATACGAATGGTTCTTCAAATTTTGGGTAAATTAAAATAGGTGAAGAAGTTAGAGTTAGTTAACTCTTTGGCTTAATTAGATCTTAAAGATGCAATTTAGTTTTTAAAAACAGACTCCGTTTGGCAAATTACTTAATTGGCGCAGTCGGTAGGATAAAGATGTTTCTTTTACAAAACAAAAAAGTATTTGGTCTCAATAAGCCTTTTGCCAGAATTAAGACTCCAGCCCAGTGGCGAAACAGAGAAATAGAACCCAGGAAATCACGGTACCATCGAGATAAACCAAGCATGTTCCTGTCTTTCATTTTCCTATTTTTTTTATCGTAAAAATTAGGTAAAAAAATTTGAAATCTATATTATATATATATATATACTTATAATAGGTATGTTGTTGAGCCCGCGAGACGGACGGGTCTCTGTTGCACCCGGGCTTAATTACAGAGTTAAAGGAGTATATACTGTGACCATTAACCCTTCTTTTAACTATAAATCAGGGCATTATTAGAGGGGTAACTTAGTTGCTTAATTTAAAATTTTATGTAATAACAGGACGTTGTAAAGCCCAAAGATATAAACGTTAGTTTATGTAGCCCGAGTATATATTTTTATAAGTCTTACGGTTCTTATGTAGCACGGCAGTGTTGCCATATTTTTGTGCCCGTTTAAATACCATTATCGATATTAACTTGACCTGAAAAGCAAATTGATGAATTGATAAAAATTGTATCTGTCTGTGGAAGATGCTCAAGGAGGCAAGTGATGTGTTTTTCTGATTAAATCTTTGTAAGTCGAGGTAAGAAGCTTATAAACTTTGCAAAGGGAAAAGTTAAATTATTTTTCTTTTGTGTCTTTTACATAATAGCTGTCAATGTGATGTCAAAATGATTTTTCCATATGTGTATTTTAATATACTAGATGTCACAAAATACTGGCTTATGCATATAACTTTTTTATTTCGCGACTTGTCAACGCAAATGATTCCGTGTTTTTTTAAATAAAGTAGGTACCCGTAATATTCTTGGACATTTCAATTCAGGATTTTAACAAACTTACATAAAATTTAAACTCGTGTAATAGTTATTTATAATCCCGAAAATCACAAAAGGATAGTAGTATTAAAAAACGAGATAATACCAACACATGGAGCACTAACGAACCAATATTTTTATGTAGGTACCAAATATTTGAAATAAAATTTGTACAATATTTAGGTATTAAATATTTTTCAAAAATCACTAATTGTATTTTCTCTTAATGGAAGAACAAATGTAAATAGGTATTTAATTATCTCCCTTAGAACTTCTCAAGAATCTAATTGTAATTTAACAATCGATTCTTGACATTGTATTTTCTTTAAGTTGAAGTCTTTAATTCTTTCATTCTTCTTGTCTTATATGCTTAGAGCCGAAAATCATAATTTTAACTGGAGTAACTGAAATACGGAATTAAATATAAATCTACGTAATTTTTGACTAATCTCCGCTTTTCACTGAGCCCGCATCAAAATTAGATCGCATCTAACTTATCTCTATGACTTCTTTTTTCTTATTAATTCTGCACGCCCAGTGTTAGGTAAGTACCTATAATATCTATTATAATAATATTTCTGAACTAGTTGTGGCTCTGTTATGTTAATAAAAATAACATAATATTCAATACAAGACATTGGCGATATAAAACACTAAATTGCTGAAATATTCTTTTTTACTATCCATCTTCTTTAAGGCTACATAGAAAATACTCAAGTAAAATTACATTCAGACAGATGATATTCTTTACGCATACTGAATTTTTAAGTAAATTGTAAACTGAGAATGCACTGTCAATTTTCAAGAATCATTTAACTAGTAATAAGTTACATGCGTTAGCAGTACGTACATAAATATAAAATACTTCTAAAACTTAAATAAGTTGTTCTGTAAAATGTTATTAATGAGTATTGTAAAATGGAAAAACAGAAAAAGGCGTATCCTAGATTTCCAGCTGGAAAACTATTTTTTTTCCTAGATATATTGATAAGTTATAGTAGGCAAACATTATTTGTCACTAGGGCACTTCCTTCGAAATTTAAAGTAGGTACCTACGACATATCTTTCATAACTACTACGCGGTTGCTACAATAATATAATTAAAAAATATTTGATATTTTTAAAATGGTTTATCAGCAACAAAATACATGCCTCAGATTAAACATTTAAACAAAAAAATAGAGAAAATAAGCAATGCTCATTCTATATGCCTTCTATTTTGTGTGAGCGAACTTATTTTATGTCCGCTCCTTGATAACAGTTTCTAAGTTATTAATAGAAATTCTATAAATCCAAAAAAATTGTATGCTTCCTTATTTAATTAATTCCAAGTAAGCCATGTTAAAGAAAAAACAGTCCATATTTCATGTATATTAAAACGCGTCGATTCTGTCTCGCTCTAAATTCCGTCGCCGAATCCACAAAGTTTCAAAGCTCTCTCCTTTGAGAGGGGATCAACGATCTCCGCGGGCGACCGTCGCCTCCGGCCTTTTTCCAATGCGTAAGGGTATTTTCGTCCCGTTTCTTACGCGTTTTCCCAATTTAAACGCCTTTTCAAAAAACCTCTGCAAAATTTTCGTCGATCGCCGTTCGACGAGAGAGATGCGGCTAGCACCGGCGTTTGTCCTCGCTCCTAATGATCCGTCACGCCCGCCGAAATTCCGACTTTTCGCGGAACCCCCTCGCCTCGCCCCTGATCTAATTTTTACGGCTTCGAGAAGGGCTTCACGCGAAAGTTCAGTCCTTTCTCTAATCCTTTGAGATTTTTTTTCGAGACCGTACTTGGACTCCATCTACGTCTATTTCGTCTTCGAAAATCTCGAGTCGCATCCGTCCCAACTTTTTTCTCATTTTATATGCCGATGTGAGATTGCACTAACACGACAAGCACCTCCCACGAAAACTGTCAAATTAATTAAACTTCAGATAGGGTATTTTCATTATTTTCCTATGAGAAATATGGCTAACGGAATCGATAGTACCTACTGACTGCCAAACTTCTGATTACCAAAATACTGAAGCGAAATGCTTTTCCAATTGGAAAATCGGTAAAAATAATTTTTTTAGGATAATACGTACAGTTTACATACTTAAACATCTCAAGGTAAATTTCTGACAACAGTCTCAGTAGCGCAATGGGATATTTGCAGGATTCCAAAAATCATAATGCTGATTTCGCGAGTTCGAGCACGCTGGAGGCTAACTTCTTTTTCCCTTTTTAATTCCAATTATTTATAGTATTAGTTTGGAATTAATTCCTTAATTTTGGCAGTCTGTAAAATTCATCATTTTATCTTAAAAAAGTAAATACCTACAATATTAATTTGCTGCTACAATTATGACAGCAATATATATTTGGTAATGTTGATAAAATTGATAAAAATGTTTACTGAAAAATAAATTCTACTTTCAGCACTTAAAAAATTATGATGTTTTACCATCAAGAACAGAGTACCCTTACAATTCTTAAAATTATTGAGAAAAGTTTAGTATAATTACATCATCATTCTAGATACAAAATTTCTTAATATGTATTTTCTTAAAAATAATATTATTCTAGATGCTTTTATCACCCGAAGGGTGACCCCAGGTCGCAGGCCAGGACCCCCGGCAGAGCTAGAAATCAGCGATTTTCTCCCATTTCTAGTTGAAATGAGAATGAAAATCGCGACAGCGATTTTCTCCTATTTCTAGTTTATTTTAATAAAATACCAATAAGATGTAGATTTCTTAGACGTAGTGTGAACTGTTGAATCTAAATTTACAAAAAATAGATTATTCAACCGACATAACTCTCACTATTGGTTCGAGTAATCCTCATTTTATTAGGAAACGAAATTTCCAGGCCAGTTGACAAATAATGTGTTTTGTGCAGCAAAAAACACTTCCATTGTTACCTGAAATTTTATTAAAGTAGTTTAACTGGTTAGATATGTGCTAGCACATCATAATTGAAACACCCTGTAGTTCAGCCCTTGGCATTCACGCCAGCCCCATGAGTTCCTCTGGACCTGACTCAGCACATGAACCCGAAATATTGTTTATAAATAATGACACACTTCGATATTGGAATATGATTATGATTATTTTTTAAGGCATTCATAATATAGAGACGAGTTGGTGTTCAGTTCAACTATTAAAAGATTTATTCTATACCGAGAGTTATTTTATTTCCGAGTAAAATACAAGTATCTAACATATGGGAGTATCTTACATATTTTATAATTTTCTTCGTTTTTCAAAATCATCTCCAACAGTAATTTTCATTTTAAGTGAAAACTATTGAGACATATTAAAAAAATTTTAAATCCAATACATTAAATATTTGTCAAATAATGAGCAATCCAAACTATAATATCAATTTAACGTGGCACCATCACATAAAACAGAACTTTTAACAGAAAATTTTGAAAATCAACGGGTAGCAAATATTGATCTTTTTCATTGGTCACCAAGATCACGAGATGTTGCACCCCTTGATTTTTTTTATAAAAGTCTGCGCGTAGCCTTTCAGTCTGTATCACCGGAGAAAATGCAAAAGTGATGCTATACATCGCAGATGCGAAAGTGGTTTACGAGTGAATGGTGGTGTTTGAACAATTATTATTGTAATACTTAAAATAAATTCACAAAAACTGTTTTTTCTTTAACATGGCCCACTTAGAATTAATTAAAAAATTAATTAGGTAGGGAACTGAATACAAACCACCCATATTTTTGGGAGTAGAATTCATTAAAATAAAAAAAAATTGTTGTTTCCATTTAAAAAATTGAAGATATTTATTTTTTTTTTAGTTGGATATTTCCTTTGTCACTGTACTCACCCTGTATACACTTAATATTTTTAAATCGCCCATTAATTACCTACCGCCTTCCTTATAACGCCCACAATCAAATACTTTTAATTTAATTGATGGCTAATTCAATGATAAATTTTCTTTGTAAGTGGGCATCTGTAAATTTTTTCTTAAAAAAATTAATATCTTGAAAACTACATTTTAGGAATACACAAAAGGGCCCAAAAATTGTATGTAGAATCCAAATATGGAGAAATATACAGGCTGTTCCATTTAAATCAAGCAAGATGTTATCTACTTCCAGTGCAACCGGAAGTCACAAAACTGTCAAAATATTTTGTTTGTCGAGAACACCCTGGATTTACTACACGTACAAAAAATCGTCTCAGTAGTTTCTGAGACACCTATGGATCGTGTTATCTCCTGGCTGGACACACTGTATGTATGGTTAATCAAATACACTTTTAGAAAAACATTTTATGCTCTATACACGTATGACATCAGATTTTTCCTGCCACGTTTCGTCCTTTTAATATTATTAACTTTAAATTTTTAAATACTACGACCTGATTCTTTTATTTGATATTCGAAAAACACTTTAGAATAAAAAGTTGACTGGTAAGTCACACTTGGCTATTCTTTTGCTTATGCTTTTGCTATTCTTTTCTGTTTGCCAATTTCGTTAATATTAAATTTATCTGGAAGTATCAATTGTCGCATTAATCTGTTTTCTTCATCATACAAGTATATAATATATTTTGGGCGTAAAACTGAAGCCGAACTACCCCCCAAGGGTAGCAACCATCGATGAAATTGCAAGTTGATGATTGCCATTCTTATAGCACCAATATTAAATTTAAAATTTTTATTTTAATTTTAAAGGGATTTTTTTTTAAATTTTCGTCAGTCGAAAGTCAACATGTTAATGTAAATTATTTATGGTAATATTTTGATCTGTATATATTAATATCTATTTATTTAAGTAAAGTCAAATAAAAATTTACAAAAATACAACTTATTTGAAATTGGTTTTTGTAAAATGTGCAGAGATATTTCCATTAGGTAGGTATAAGTGTTCCGATATTTTTTCGCTACAGTATAAGAGACTTACAATTATCTGCTCCAAATTGCAAAGACATTGCTTGCCTGTTAAATATAAAAATAAGTAATCATAAATTCTACAAGAGAATTTTGGATCCGAGAAAATTACTTACAATTAAAATAATAGTATATATCCTACGAGTCTATAATATAATAAACATTAGTAAAAGCACGTATGTGAATTCTCTAAAATTATCAGTACTAACTACACGTTGAAAAGCCCACTGTCCCCGTGATCGAAACGGCGGTGTTGCCAGATTTCGGGCTAAACAAAGACATGTTCATTGGTGGGCTACAAAAGATTTATACTGTATATAAGGTATACAAAACAGCGCCACCTACAGTGAGTTTATATGAACTTCCTGGCGTATGTCCAACTCATAAACACTACTTTGTGAAGCCCTCCGTAAAATTCGTGTACAGCCTTACTAGCACTATATAAGCCTAGTAATGACCAAATACACCTGGATACGCGGTTGAGCCCGAAATCGGGCTACACAGCGTATTTGCGGGCTACACAAGGACCTGTCAGTATCTTCGACGGGCTCATCAATGACCGTATATACCTCTATATATATATATATATATATATATTCAGGGTTATTCAGAACTTATCCATAATAAAATTTGGGGATGTTCAACATACATGTACAAATGTGGTAGTGCAAAAAAAACATTTTTTGGCGGGGTCTTAAAACTATTTAAAAATTTTTCATTGCACGCCGCTGGATACTGGTCCACTGTAATGGAGTGACCTTGGGACTGACAATGCAAACAGGCTAGCACAAAAAAACTTCGGAAGATCTGAGAGTATACTGACACCCGGCGCAAAAAAGATTTGCAGCGTTTTTACTTTAAAATAAACTTAAAGATAGATAGATCTGACCAAAGTGACGTGTCTTTAAAATGAATAAAATTTTGTTACACTACTTTTGAAGAATTGCGCTACTTGATTACTAGGTATTAGGAACGTGAAATTTAGGTATAAAAAATTTGCACATACCTTGTTACAAAAGCTTTTCGAAATAATATTCCTCGACTTGTACACAATTTTGGGCACGCCTTATCCAATTTTGCCGCACTAAACCGAATGTTCCTCCTGGTTGCTGATCTTGTAAACGCAAATTATTAAGTAAATTGGGGATTTTCAGCATTTTGCTGCAACAACCACTCACAAAACCTAAGTGATTATCTTTTTAGTGAAACTTTTAAGTGATAATCCACTGGTAACAGTCCATTAACTCAGCATTACTGTACACATGAGCCATTTTGAAAATTTTACAGTTTAACACTCCTAACATAAATAAAACACCCGCGAGAGCGACACACAGACTGACGACTCATAGACAATACAGATGTTATCCCCACTCCAACATTATTCGGTCGGTTTTAACCAGGCGTTCCAGACCAAAACGTGTTTCCTTTTTTTACCACATTCTTAGGAATGTGGTAGAAAAGTATCAGATGTGTTGAAGTACAGTTGCCCAGCTACGTAGTCCTTTATAATGGTAGAACTTTAAACATTGTTTACGGGAAATCCTAATACTTTTATTAAAATTTTTTTGGTGATATCGATTTCTTATTAAGGATGCACATATCCTCAAAGTTTTAGAGATGAGTTCTGAATAACCCTGTATATATATCTATATATAATATATATATATATATATATATATATATATATATATATATATATATATATATATATATATATATATATATATATATAGAGGTATATACGGTCATTGATGAGCCCGTCCAAGATACTAACAGGTCGTTGTGTAGCCCGCAAATACGCTGTGTAGCCCGATTTCGGGCTCAACAGCGTATCCAGGTGTATTTGGCCATTGCTAGGCTTATATAGTGTTAGTAAGGCTGTACACGAATTTTACGGAGGGCTTCACAAAGTAGTGTTTATGAGTTGGACATACGCCAGGAAGTTCATATAAACTCACTGTAGGTGGCGCTGTTTTGTATACCTTATATACTGTATAAGTCTTGCGTAGCCCACCAATGAACATGTCTTTGTTTAGCCCGAAATCTGGCAACACCGCCGTTTCGATCACGGGGACACGATTTTAGTTTTGGGCCGAAGCCCGCCCACCCACCTTACGGTTTTAGGCCTGATCACGGGAACAGTGAGGTTTTCAACGTGTAGTTAGTACTGATAATTTTAGAGAATTCACATACGTGCTTTTACTAATGTTTATTATATATTCGTATATAAACTATTATTTTAATTGTAAGTAATTTTCTCGGATCCAAAATTCTCTTGCAGAATTTATCATTACTTATTTTTATATTTAACAGCCAAGCAATGTCTTTGCAATTTGGAGCAGATAATTGTAAGTCTATTATACTGTAGCGAAAAAATATCGGAACACTTATACCTACCTAATGGAAATATATCTACACATTTTGCAA
Organism: Pogonocherus hispidulus; assembly: GCA_963924545.1. NCBI lineage: Eukaryota > Metazoa > Arthropoda > Insecta > Coleoptera > Cerambycidae > Pogonocherus > Pogonocherus hispidulus. The sequence continues at coordinate 32,946,855 of OZ004696.1, read as the reverse complement.
AACTAATTTCAAATAGGTTGTATTTTTGTAAATTTTTATTTGGCTTTACTTAAATATTAACGTAAATAATTTACATTAACATGATGGCTTTCGACTGACGAAAATAAAAAAAAAAATTCCCTTTAAAATTAAAATAAAAATTTTAAATTTGTAATCGGTGCTATAAGGATGGCAATCATCAACTTGACGCAATTTCATCGGTGGTTGCTACCCTTGGGGGGTAGTTCGGCCTCAATTTTACGCCCAAAATATTTTATATACTTGTATGATGAAGAAAACAGATTAATGCGACAATTGATACTTCCAGATAAATTTAATATTAACGAAATTGGCTTTAGTGAGCAAAACATAGAAAAGAATAGCAAAAGCATAAGCAAAAGAATAGCCAAGAGTGACTTACCAATCAAATTTTATTCTAAAGTGTTTTTCGAATATCAAATAAAAGAATCAGGTAGTATTCAAAAATTTTAAGTTAATAATATTAAAAGGCCGAAACGTCGCAGGAAAAATCTGATGTCATAGGTGTATAGAGCATAAAATGTTTTTCTAAAAGTGTATTTGATTAACCATACATACAGTGTGTCCAGCCAGGAGATAACACGACCCATATCTCAGAAACTACTGAGGCGATTTTTAAAAAACTTTGTACGTTTAGTAAATACAGGGTGTTCTCGGCAAACAAAATATTTTGACAGTTTTGTGACTTCCGGTTGCACCGGAAGTAGATAACAACTTGCTTAATTTAAATGGAAGACCCTGTATATTTCTCCATATTTTTGGATTCTACATACAATTTTAGGGCCCCTTTGTGTATTCCTAAAATGTAGTTTTCGAGATATTAATTTTTTTAACAAAAATTTGACGGATGCCCACTTGCAAAGAAAATATATCAGTGAATTAGCCATCGACTAAATTAAAAGTATTTGACTGTGAGCGTTATAAGGAAGGCGGTAGGTAATTAACGGGCGATTTAAAAATATTTAGTTGTATACAGGGTGAGTACAGTGACAATGGAAATATCCAACTAAAAAAAATAAATATCTTCATTTTTTAAATGGAAACAACAATTTTTTTTTATTTTAATGAATTCTAAGCCCAAAAATATGGGTGGTTTGTATTCATTTCCCCACCTAATCATAACGGTTTCTAAAAGTGACTTAAATACTATAAATCCTCCCAATTCCCCCTTTTTTAATAAATTCTAAGTGGGCCATGTTATAAAAAAACAGTTTCTGTGAATTTATTTTAAGTATTCCAATAATAATTGTTCAAACACCACTATTCACTTGTAAACCACTTTCCCATCTGCGATGTATAGCATCTGTTGTCACTTTTGCATTTTCTCCAGTGATACAAACTGAAAGGCTACGCGCAAACTTTTATAAAAAAAATCAAGGGGTGCAACATCTCGTGATCTTGATGAGCAACGAAAAAGATCCCTATTTGCTACCCGTTGATTTTCAAAATTTTGTGTTAAAACTTCTGCTTTATGTGATGGTGCCACGTTAAATTGATATTATAGTTTGGATTGTTCATTATTTGACAAATATTTAATGTATTGGATTTAAAATTTATTTAAAATATCTAAATAGTTTTCACTTAAAATGAAAATTAATGTTGGTGATGATTTTGAAAAACGAAGAAAATTATAAAATTTGTAAGATACTCCCATATGCTAGATACTTGTATTTTACTCGGAAATAAAATAACTCTCTGTATAGAATAAATCTTTTAATAGCTCAACTGAACACGAACTCGCCTCTATATTATGAATACCTTAAAAAATAATCGTAATCATATTCCAATATCGAAGTGTGTCATTATTTATAAACAATATTTCGGGTCCATATGTTGAGTCAGGTCCAGAGGAACTCATGGGGCTGGCGTGAATGCCAAGGTTGCTGAACTACAGGGTGTTTCAATTATGATGTGCTATCAGATGTCTAATCAGTTAAACTACTTTAATAAAATTTCAGATAACAATGGAAGTGTTTCTCGCTGCACAAAACACATTATTTGTCAACTGGCCTGGAAATTTCGTTTCCTAATAAAATGAGGATCTACTTGTCAGTTGAATAATCTATTTTTTGTAAATTTAGATTCAACAGTTCACACAACGTCTAAGAAATCTTCATCTTATTGGTATTTTATTAAAATAAACTAGAAATGGGAGAAAATAGCTCTCGCGATTTTCGTTCCCATTTCAACTAGGAATGGGAGAAAATCACTGATTTCTAGCCCTACCGGGGGGTCCTGGCCTGCGGCCTGGGGTCTCCCTTCGGGTGACAAAAGCATCCAGAATAATATTATTTTTAAGAAAATAGATATTAAGAAATTTTGTATCTGGAATGATGTAATTATACTAAACTTTTCTCAATATTTTGATGAATTGTAAGGGTACTTATTCTTGATGGTAAAACATCATAATTTTTTAAGTGCTGAAGTAGAATTTATTTTTCAGTAAACATTTTTATCAATTTTATCAATATTACCAAACATATATTGCTGTCATAATTGTAGCAGCAAATTAATATTGTAGATATTTACTTTTGTAAGCTAAAATGATAAATTTGACAGATTGCCAAAATTAAGGAATTAATTCCAAACTAATACTAATAAATAATTGGAATTAAAAGGTGAAAAAGAAGTTAGCCTCCAGCGTGACTCGAACTCGCGAAATCAGCATTATGATTTTTGGAATCCTACAACTATCCCATTGCGCTACTGAGACTGTTGTCAGAAATTTACCTTGAGATGTTTAAGTATGTAAACTGTACGTGTTATCCTAAAAAATTAATTTTTACCGATTTTTTAATTCGAAAAGCATTTCGCTTCAGTATTTTGGTAATCAGAAGTTTGGCAGTCAGTAGGTACTATCGATTCCGTTAGCAATATTTCTCATAGGAAAATAATGAAAATAACCTATCTGAAGTTTAATTAATTTGACAGTTTTCGTGGGAGGTGCTTGTCGTGTTAGTGCAATCTCACATCGGCATATAAAATGAGAAAAAAGTTGGGACGGATGCGACTCGAGATTTTCGAAGACGAAATAGACGTAGATGGAGTCCAAGTACGGTCTCGAAAAAAAATCTCAAAGGATTAGAGAAAGGACTAAACTTTCGCGTGAAGCCCTTCTCGAAGCCGTAAAAATTAGATCAGGGGCGAGGCGAGGGGGTTCCGCGAAAAGTCGGGATTTCGGCGGGCGTGACGGGACCATTAGGAGCAAGGACAAACGCCGGTGCTAGCCGCATCTCTCTCGTCGAACGGCGATCGTCGAAAATTTTGTAGAGGTTTTTTGAAAAGGCGTTTAAATTGGGAAAACGCGTAAGAAACTGGACGAAAATACCCTTACGCATTGGAAAAAAGCCGAGGAGATAGCTTTGAAACTTTGTGGATTCGGCGACGGAATTTAGAGCGAGACAGAATCGATGCGTTTTAATATACATGGAATATGGATTCGCAGAAACTGTTTTTTCTTAAACATGGCTTACTTGGGATTAATTAAATAAGGAAGCATACAATTTTGTTGAATTTATAGAATTCTATTAATAACTTAGAAACTGTTATCAAAGTCTACACATAAAATAAGTCCGCTCACACAGAATTGAGGGCATATAGAAGAAGCATTGCTTATTTTCTCTATTTTTTTGTTTAAATGTATAATATGAGGCATGTGTTTTGTTGTTGATAAACCATTTTAAAAATATCAAATATTTTTTAATTATATTATTGTAGCAACCGCGTAGTAGTTATGAAAGATATGTCGTAGGTTCCTACTTTAAATTTCGAAGGAAGTACCCTAGTGACATAAATAATGTTTGCCTACCATAACTTATCAACATATCTAGGAAAAAAATAGTTTTCCAGCTGGAAATCTAGGATATTACTAGATATACGCCTTTTTCTGTTTTTCCATTTTACAATACTCATTAATAACATTTTACATAACAACTTATTTAAGTTTTAGAAGTATTTTATATTTATGTACGTACTGCTAACGCATGTAACTTATTACCTACTAGTTAAATGATTCTTGAAAATTGACAGTGCATTCTCAGTTTACAATTTACTTAAACATTCAGTATGTGTAAAGAATATCATCTGTCTGAATGTAATTTTGCTTGAGTTTTTTCTATGTAGCCTTAAAGAAGATGGATAGTAAAAAAAAATATTTCAGTAATTTAGTGTTTTATATCGCCAATGTCTTGTATTGAATGTTATGTTATTTTTATTAACATAACAGAAGCACAACTAGTTCAGAAATATCGATAATAATAATAGATGGGAAGATGACTTTGATTTATATTTAATTCCGTATTTCAGTTACTCCAGTTAAAATTATGATTTTCGGCTCTAACCATATAAGACAAGAAGAATGAAAGAATTAAAGATTTCAACTTAAAGAAAATACAATGTGAAGAATAGATTGTTAAATTACAATTAGATTCTTGAGAAGTTCTAAGGGAGATAATTAAATACCTATTTACATTTGTTCTTCCATTAACAGAAAATACAATTAGTGATTTTTGAAAAATATTAAATACCTAAATATTGTACAAAATTTATTTCAAATATTTGGTACTTACATAAAAATATCGGTTCGTTAGTGTTCCAAGTGTTGGTATTATCTCGTTTCTTAATACTACCTACTATCCTTTTGGGATTTTCGGGATTATAAATAACTATTACACGAGCTTAAACTTTATGTAAGTTTGTTAAAATCCTGAATTGAAATGCCCAAGAATATTACGGGTACCTACTCTATTTTAAAAAACACGGAATCATTTGCGTTGACAAGTCGCGAAATAAAAAAGTTATATGCATGAGCCAGTATTTTGTGACATCCAGTATATTAAAATACACATATGGAAAAATCATTTTGACATCACATTGACAGCTATTATGTAAAAGACACAAAAGAAAAATAATTTAACTTTTCCCTTTGCAAAGTTTACAAGCTTCTTACCTCGACTTACAAAGATTTAATCATAAAAACACATCATTTGTCTCCTTGAGCATCTTCCACAGACAGATATAGTTTTTATTATTTCATCAATTTGCTTTTCAGGTCAAGTTAATGTCGAAAATGGTATTTAAACGGGCACAAAAGTATGGCAACACTGCCGGGCTACATAAGAACCGTAAGACTTATAAAAATATATACTCGGGCTACACAAACTAACGTTTATATCTTTGGGCTTTACAACATCCTGTTACTACCTAAAATTTTAAATTAAGCAACTAAGTTACCCCTCTAATAATGCCCTGATTTATAGTTAAAAGAAGGGTTAATGGTCACAGTATATACTCCTTTAACTCTGTAATTAAGCCCGGGTGCAACAGAGACCCGTCCGTCTCTCGGGCTCAACAACATACCTATTATAAGTATATATATATATATATATATATATATATGTATATTGTAACGAAAATTCGAACAATTTCGTTAAATTTTATATTTTCTTTTAACAGTCACAATTTTCCTAAATTATCTTCATCTAATACCTACTAATTCTCTAAACCTGTTAACAATACAACCGGTGCTTTTAAAACCCATATACTAGTATACATTTGTGAACCCACCTACTGACTGTTTTATATTTAATTATAATAAACAACACTTTGTAAATCTTTAAATTGAACGTCTTTATTCTTCTACAAAATCGTCTGACAATCCTCTATCAATAACTACCAATATTATTATTTGTTTTATCAAGGCTAATGTTATTATCATTCAGTCTAACTATAAGTATATATACAACATCTCCCTTTTTTACAAGTAAACTATTCTAATATAACAGAATTCAATACATAATCTTTAAATCTAACTGGTAATTTTGAACTTCTAACTGGACGACTAGAATCTAAATTTCTATCTTCACGTGTACCATTCATAACACCAGTAGTTCCAGTTTCCTTCCCCACAATATCTGACGCTGTAGGGTCTTGGTCTATTTCCTCATTAAAAGTTACCAGCTGAGGTTTATCTAAATCAAATTCTGGTTCATCTAATTCCGGTTGATTTAATGACTTTCTTAATTGTGAGCTATTACGTCTACATATTCTACCATTACTGAACTTAACGAGGTATGATCTTGGTTCAATACAAGGTTTTACTACTTTAGCTGGAACCCAAATATTTCCTTGTTTTACAGTCACATTTTGATTAGCACTAAAATTATCTCTTTCTTTTGCTGACCTATCATAATATTTTTTAGAATCATTTTGTTTTTTTCTTAATCTATCATAAATTTGATCTGAACTTCTATCATTACTAATTTTTTCTAGCTTATTCTAGCTAATTGGTAATTTAGTTTTTAATATACGATTCATCAATAATTGAGATGGTGATAAACCTACACCTACTATCTCTGTACTTCTATAATTTAGCAATGCTATGTCAAGATCACAATTTTTTCTCAACAAATTTTTTGCAATCTTAACTCCGCTTTCAGCTTGCCCATTACTTTTAGGATAATATGGACTACTCGTTATAATTTTAAAACCAAACTCATCAGCGAATTTAGCCATTTTATACGATGCAAAAGGAACATTATCAGCAATAAGAGTATCTGGAATACCATGAGTTGCAAAATTTATCTTAAATTTTTTTATAAGCTCATCACTACTTTTATCTCTTATTTGTAATACTTCTAACCACTTACTGAAAAAATCAAATATAACTAAATAGTTTTTACCAGCATATTCACAAATATCACAAGCTAATTTTGAATATGGCCTATTTGGAATCTCATGACTTATTAGTGGCTCTTTGATGTTATTTGTTTTATTCTTTTCACAAACTTTACAACTATTTACAAAATGTATAACATCTTGTAACATTTTTGGCCAATATAAACTATATTTTGCTCTTAGAATCATTTTATTTATGCCAAAATGACCCTCATGAGTAAGTTTTAACATATCACATCTTAATGCATTTGGAACTACTAACCTGTCTTTAAATAAAATAATGTCTTCAACAACACATAATTCATCCCTCAAGTTATAATATAGATAAATTTCACCACTACTTTTATTTATTTTCGGCCATTTAGAAGTACAATATTTTTTAACCAAACTTAATACTTTATCCTTACTAACATGTCTCTGAAATTTTACTTTCATTGACTGCGAAATGTTGAGAACAGAGTTTATGTTATGAACTATTTCAGTCATGGTATTGTCACCATGTGAATTCTCAACTAAAAAATTTCGAGATAATAAATCAGCTACAAATAATTGTTTTCCAGGCAGATAGTTAACATCTAAATCATACCTAACTAGTCTCAACCTAATTCTTTGCAATCTAGGTGAAACAATATCAGATAATTTTTTCTTCATAATTGCTACTAGTGGTTTATGATCTGTCCACACAGTAACTTTACGACCATAAATATAATGGTGAAATTTAGTACAAGCAAAAGCTATAGCATAAAATTCTTTTTCAATTTGCGCCCACCCTTTTTCACAATCATTTAAACTTCTAGACGCGAAACATACAGGTTTACCATTTTGCATCAAACAGCAACCTATTCCATCTCTTGACGCATCTGTTTGAATAACAATCTCTTTTGCATCATCAAAATTAGCTAATACTGGAGCTTCGCACAACAATTTCTTTAGTCTTTCAAAACAATCACCATGTTGCCTACTCCATGAAAAGTTTACATCTTTTTTCAATAGATTTCTAAGAGGTGTTGATTCATTTGACAAATTTGGAATAAAACTTCTAAAATAATTAAACAATCCCAAAACTCGTTGTACTTCAACTTTAGAATTTGGTGCTACTAACTCTTTTACTGCTTTGACTCTATTAGTATCAGGAAGAACACCATCCTCACAAAAGAGATGCCCTAAATACTTAACTTGTCTTTGTTTATATTGAATTTTATTAGGATTAAATTTTATATTGTGATTACGAGCTCTTTTAAACACATTTTCTAATACAGAATCATGCTCTATCTCACTAGATGCAGCGACAAGTAAATCATCAAAATAGATAATAACTCCAGGTATATCTCCAAAATAACTATTGTTCATCTTTTGAAACAGTTCAGGAGCAACACTCAATCCAAATGGTAACCTTAAAAACTTATAAAAGCCAAAAGGTGAACTAAATGTACACAGATTTGTTGAATTTTGTTCTAACTCTATGTGATAAAACCCCTCTCTCAAATCTAAAACAGTAAACCAAGATTTACCTGCCAGCTTAGCTCTAATTTCATTAATGGTAGGTATCAGACAGTACTCACGTTTTAAAGCCTTATTTAGATCACTTGGATCTAAACATATTCTTAAACTTTTATCTGGTTTCTCAACAATTACTAAATTACTAGCCCATTCAACAGGACCATTTACTTTTTGAATTATTTGCCTCTGTTCCAATTCATACAACGATGATTTGACTCTATCACTTATAGCATTGGGAATTCTTCTGGGGGGGCGAACTACTGGTATTACTCCTGGATCTACATGAAGTCGACATTTTATATCAAATTTTCCTGTACCTGTAAATATATCATTATTTACATTTACAATATCTGTAACATTAGTACAGACCTCATTTACTCTATTAATTAAACCAAACTTAATACAAGTTTTTAAACCAAGTAATGGTGTACTACCCTTATTTACAACTATAAACTGTTCATATAACTCTTTATTTCTAATTTTGCAATTTACTCTAATCAATCCTAGGGGTATTATTTTGAAACCCCCATATGCTTCTAAAACAATTTTAGTTTGATTAAGCTTCTTTGATAATTTAAGTTTTTTAAATATATCTATTGGTAAAATATTCACTTCACAACCTGAATCTATTTTAAATTTAACAACTACTCCGTTAATAATTATATCTTCAGACCAAGTTATACTATGAATATCACTTACAGAGTCAATATTCAATAAATTTTCAACGTTAAAGCCTGGATCACTGTGTTTCTGTTCCTCAGGAATGACTTCCTTTACAAGACGAACCTTGCATCCAATCTTGAAGTGATTTAACTTGCCACAACGCGAGCATTTTTTTCCAAAAGCTGGACAGTTTCTCGGTTCATGAACTATATTGCATCTTCTGCACCTGAATGTATACTTTTCAATATTCTTGTTGCTTGTAAACTCCTTTCCCCCTGTTCTGCATGAATCAACTGCAACATCTCCACTTCTCATCAATTGTATCTGTCCTTGTAATGTTTCAAACTTCTTACTATGTTCTATAGCTTTATCAACTGTCAATTCATCTACTGCTAATAATTTTTCCTGTAACTTCTTACTAGCTACTCCTAACACAATTCTATCCCTGATCATCTCTTCTTCTTCTTTAAATTCACAGTTTCCTGCTAACTTCTTAACCTCATTAAGAAAATGATCAAATGGTTCATTTAAATCCTGACCCTTGGAGTAAAATTTAAACCTTTCATAAATTATATTCTTCTTTGGCAACAAATATTTTTCAAACTCTGCCAGTACTTTTACAAAATCTTTCTTGTCAATGTCACTTAATTTAAAATTATTAAAAATTTCTCGACCATCTTCACCAATAATATTTAACAGTATCGCTACTTTCTGTTCATCTGACTTACTTTGTAAACCAGTAGCAACCAGATAAATTACTAATTCCTGTTTAAACTTTTTAAATTTTTCCGGCACATTTCCTTCCAACACTAAGGGACATGGTAATTTCGCTAACGTTAAATCCATTTTAATTGTTTCTAGGTTTTACGACTGCGCCATGTTTTATATTTAATTATAATAAACAACATTTTGTAAATCTTTAAATTGAACGTCTTTATTCTTCTACAAAATCGTCTGACAATCCTCTATCAATAACTACCAATATTATTATTTGTTTTATCAAGGCTAATGTTATCATCATTCAGTCTAACTATAAGTATATATACAACACTGACAAGGATATTTAAGCCGTGGTTCGACACTCCGTACTCGCTCTTCCTTTTCGATTTTGATTGGTGGTCGATGAATTTGATTTTGACATCGTGGCCATCGTGGTCCAAACTTGTTTTCTCGAACAGAGTAAAGGTACATAACTAGCGATTTATTTTATGAATCATTAAATTATTAATGCATTTTACATTTTATTGATGTTTATCATTTATTTAGCTTGATTTACGTAGCAATATTTTTTAGTATAATTAACTTATGGTATTCTTTTAACTTATTTACAGCCACGTGTTTCTCTCACAGAAATACAGGTTAATTTCGATTTTCTTTTGGGATATATGCTTTGATTTTAATTATCTCATGGCAGATACCTGTAATAGCATATATTAATTATTATATTTATTTATCTTGGTATTAACCAAATTATCTTTATATCTTTTGGACAAGAATTTTGCTGTGATGATTTTTTCAGGGCTAAACAGTGTGTTCCCAAAAGGAAATAGGGCAGAGACGATAGTGAGAATTGAATAAAAATTTGGAGCTTTACAATATTCCTAAAGGAACCGTATGATTCCTCCTTTTGAATTGGGTAAGTGGCCTTTTTATTGTTTTAATACGAATTTGCAGAAAGGTTTACTTGTCCAGTTTCACTAGCTATGCCAATCTAACAATTCTCACTACGTTTCTAGTTGCTTTATTTTTTTATCTCTACATATAGGTTCTATTATATACCTTGCTGCATCAATCAAAGTAGTATGTTTTAATATTTTTTAAAATCTTTTTATCTTTAATAATTATCGCTCGCTCTGTTACGTATTTTTTGCTGTTCATACAGTGTCGGCAACTTAATTTAATATCTTTGCAGAATTAAACTGGGTTAGTCAGTGTAAAGCACAATCAGAAAATTGTTTTTTTATCTTTTCATTTTATTTAAATTTAGAGTCTTTTGTTAAAATCAGATACAGTGGTTTAACGTAACTACACTTCTTTCACATTTCACTTTAAACAACTTGAGATTACCCTATTCGATTTCTTACTTTCAATAAGTACCTTAAGTACTTCAGTAATGTTGGTTCTTTAGTAATCAATTATCCAAAGGAGTTTTGTATCTTCCTCATTTTTGTTTTCAGAGAACCAGTTCATAACTTGGTTTCGAAGAGGAAATTTCTATTCATACAAAGTTATTTTTACTTGTCATTTAACTTGTAATTTTTTATTATAACAATTACTGGCCTTTTGTTACATTTTTTATGTATAACCGTTGAAGACCAGCCACAGATATTGATCTATTAATCTACTACCTTTGTGCTGCAACTACTTAGTGGTCCAAACATCTACACTGAAGTACCAGTTATCGAGGCCCAGAGTTTGCGTCCAGTACTCCATACCTCTAGCTCTAGCTAGACGGTTATAACAGCTGAACCACCCTTCTTCGAGGAATATTCTCATGACCTCTGGACTCCACATAAATTGACGAAAACACTCGAGGTAGCTACTAAACCAGCATGGTTCAATATTTCGTCTAAAGTATTGTAAAATGTCCAGTTTTGTAATTTTAAATAAATTTTGCTTCTATTATTAATCACTATAGCACTGTTAACTTTGAATATTTTTATTTATACTCGTATTTAATAAAGAACATTCGACTTAGTACTTCATATCTATTTCTCTTTATTTAAAAAGCTGCATCATATTACATCATATGAAAAAGGGTCTATTTTCCTATTTTACTATTTTATTGCAAGAACGAAGTCATATTTTTCAAGACAATTGTTAGTATTTTAATATACTTGCAGTAGTACTTAAAGATAAGTAACCCTTTAGGTTTTCGAGTGAATAAAATACTAAGTTAATGTTCGATAAACCTTTTATTTCTTTTGATAAAATATTCCCAGTCAGCACAGGTTCATCCTCAGGATGTACTTAGTACACATTCTTTGGACATATGGGATATCCTAAGGAAGTCCTCCAAAAACTCCAGGATATCCTTAGGACACCCAAATGGGACAGCCCAGATCTTACTGATAATGTCCTAATGACATCCTAATTAATATCCTCAGGACATCTGGAGTATTGGATAAGGACAAATGTGGAGATGTCCTGAGGAGGAATGGTTACTGCCTTTGTTAGGTTATTCAATCTAAAAGTCCAAATAGACGGCATGTGGAGTGACGCATCACACGCCATGTATGCTGCTAAATATACCAATCCACAGGAACTCACGCCTATCTGTTCTATAAGGACACGTTGGCGTGTCACTCTTCAGGCTGTCTATTGGGATTTTAATGCACCTTTTAGCTTGATTATTTTTGAACTTGTCGTGCCCTAAGAATCTAAATCATTTATTTTCTGATTTATACATATGTATAAATATGAGACAATTTTTTAAATAGAATCACTTTGAAAATGCACTTCTATCTATGCATTCAGTTTTTGCAAGAAGGAACTGGAAAATAAAACAATTTATTAGTGAAAATAATATATTCTAAAATATTGCGGGTAATTCATTTATTCCTGTGTAATCCTCTCCAAAAGGCAGCTTTGCTCTCGGTTGTGGTGGTCTACAGAGTATTTTATTATTTAGTTGGACGTCCACAATCACTTTCATCATCACTGTCTAATAATCTCAAAGGTCTAACCCTTTTCCTATCCTATTATTATTATCAAAATTTTCAGAGTCCGTATCTAAGTTAGAAGTATTTTCTGCTTCTTTCCATTTTGTCCGTGCTTTTTCAAAATTATCTGTAACAGGTAAAAAGGTACATAATTTAAGAAAGTAATTAATAACCTACATTTCTGCAAAATTTTACGGAAGTCAATTTTAAAACTAAACTGTCAAGATAAATTTCCAAATACAGCACACAAGTTTGAACATATTAGATAAAAAGGTTACACCCACATGTTGCATCCGTGCATCTTGTGACATTATGAAGATTCCATGTTTCTTCAAAGGATTCACCCTTTTTAAGTGCTCTATCAAATCTATTCTGATCTTTAAAAGGTGGCCAAAATACTTTCTTTTTCATAGGGGTTAGCCACTTTTCGTGTACTATAGATAGATACGCCACCACTTGACCACTCTACAATTACAAAGGCCATGATTGCTATCCTAAAAACATATTTTATTTTTATCAACAAAATAATAAATAATAACATCAATCCCACAAGAACCATATACATACCAGTGCCACAGATATCCACACAAGACCATAAATCAGTAATCAATTCGTAGATAAATTAATTAAATTAATCATAGTAATGAATATAATAGAGACTATTATATTTTATCTATGACTATCACATCCATCACAATCATCATATCACACATACACAAATTACTGAAACTCAGTAATTTGCAAAGAATTTGTGCACACGTATGCCACCTTAATTTCCTACTGATGTAGGTAGGTATAGGTCTTATCTCCCAATAAATTATAACTATTTTTCAAAATATGCCCAAAAATGGCCTCACCAAATATTTATGGGATATCCAGACTTGATGAATATAGGACTTTCCATTGCGGATTTTACCGGGATCATAATAGCCTCAAGAGATATTTACAGGATATTCATTCAGGACTTGCCTAGGATATCCTCTACTGGGACATTTTGAGGATGAAGTTGGCTTATAAATTTGTCCTGAAAACATCCTCAGGATAATAATCCCAGGCAGGGATATCAGGACTTGATTAGGATATCCTATGGAGAGAGTGTGCTGTGTGGGTTATATACAGGGTGATTTCCAGTAAACAATCGTGTGATTTCTATATCTCCTGTATATACTTTATAGAGCACATAATTACGTACTATACTTATGTACCATAAACAGCCTAGATATATACTTTTTTAAGCATATCGTGCGGAATATACTAGGTACATCAAATTGTTTTTATTTCCTGTACGACTAATTATATACAAGGTATATATGTAACTGTATCCATATACATGTTATGGTAACAATATGTTTTTCCTCGTATGTAGCCGATTTAACATTAGTATTAATCATGTACAATGCATATAAAATTTTCACATGTCAGATATATTTGCATGATATCGTTAATGGTATGTACCGCCAAAAGACTTGCCGGTATATCGAATTGTACATCGCCCAATCAAGACCAAAATGGTCTTGACTTTGATTATTATAGAGTACGTGATCTAAATTCCGTGCGTAATCTCCATTTCCAACGATTTTCCACTTTTCAGTGGTTCAACGTTTAAAAGTATTGTTCATTTTGTCATTTATTTTGAGTGAAATAAATAAGGTAAGATTATGCGAATACTTATATTTTACGTAAAATAATATAATTCTGTAGGTACCATATAGGATTTATTAGTGGACGTTTCAAATGTCTGAGAATCAAGAATCAAGATAATTTCTTTTTGAGTTCATGGCAGAAACAACTCCGTATTTTAGATTATGCGGATTGTTTTATTCATTCATCTGTTGGATGTGAAACGAAACAAAAAAAACTAATTTTAGTAACGATGATGCTTTAGCAACAGAAAATAATGATGTGATATATATTCGTTTCGTAAGGATTTTTAAGTTATTTTTATTTAGTTAAAAATCCTTGGGTAAAGACGACATGCACGTTTTTTTTAGTCTAGTTGTCTAGTTATATATTTTTTTCGTTTTAGGTTATGTTTTCTCACTAATCACTGCATGTTCAAGTACAAGAATAATAAGTTAGATCAAGTCGCCTGGTCCCGGCTCCTTTTCGGAGCAGACGACGTAATTTAGCTGATTATGGGATTAGCCCAGACAAGCTTTTTAACTGTTCTGTGGTTTGTTTACTGATATGAAATTTACAAAGTATATTTCAACCTCTTTTTGACATTTTCTCATGGTGAGGGGTGTATTCTCTTGAAAACAGAGTTGAAAGTTATTGGGTCAATCTAAACTAGACTGGTCCTACTGGTCCTAAATAAAGTTTGATAAGAGCAATCTTTTTATTGAAGTCTTTGGAGCCCAACAACAACAATAATAATATTCAAACCCGTGTTATACCTATAGTTCAAATCTATTAACCTTATTGTATAGGTACTCTTTTGGCCATATCTCTTTTGTATATCTCAATTGTAATAAGTGGACGATGGAGATAGTAACGACAAAATCGTAGAAGAAAACCAAATCGCAACATTCTCGAAAATTCTTTATTTTGTAGTAATCCTGTTATCATCTCATAAACCTTACAGATGTTTGTCGACATATATTATTTTTCTCAAATCTCAAATATTCACAATTATTATAGACTCAATCTCAATTGCAGTCCATTCGAATTGCTTCTGACACTCTTACGTCACGTAGGAATGCAGGTTTTAGCAAACCATCTGTGAATTCATTTGAATAATTCGATTAATAGTCGTAAGGAAATCATCGAGCCGGGCATTTATAATATCTATATTCTTTGGTAAAAGTCCTCTAAAATCTGTGTCACCGTTCATGTTGTGTATATGCTGAGAAATAAATTAGCCGATGATTTTTTCCGGTAATAAACTGCTATCTATACAGGGTAGAACTCTCAAAGTATTTTCCATTGCCTACCTAAATATTATACTTTCAATTTAAAGTGGGGCAACGAAATGTTTATTTGATTAAAAATAATTTGAATAATGGGCAATATTTTATGCACTTGTACTAGATATAGATCTTCAAAATGTCTTTTATAGTAGACATTATATTTATAAGTCGACCCTGAGTGGTGATGCGATCTATAGAGGTATAAGTGGTTTTTATTTTGAAATATAAAATGTATCGTTATTTACGCGAAGATATCTCCTTTACACATCTCCTGTACACTCACTGTACCCATGATACCACTGTACCTATCTGTGAAAATGATTCTTTTAAAATCTACAAAATATATGTAAATGGCGTTAAATTTAAAAGAGGGGGTGGAGTGGAGGTTACATTGTGAATTTCATATCAGTTATTACTGCTTTAAACAAAAATTGACCAGTCAGAAATTTGACAAAGAACTGTATTTTAGAGTAAATCGTTTTTGTTGAAACTTCCCAATGCATAGAAGTTTCAGGGTACGTATTATGGGATATCATCAAGTGAATTATATAAAAAGTATTTATGACTTTATGGTGAATGTAAAAAGATTATTTACAGTAGCATAAATAACAACAAGTAAATAACATAAATAACAAGCTGGGAAGTTATATACTCTATACATTTCATGCATGAGTTAGACATCTGGAATCTAGAATATATATATATATATAATATTAATATATAATTATTATATATGTTATATCGTAAATTGATTGATTGATTTTTTAAAAAATATTTATTTGTTCACAGAGGCTCTTCGAAGAGCCTTGTATAATAATGGTGAGTGAGTTACAACGGTAAAATTACAACTACGTGAGTTAACTACAACTAACTTGTTGAAAGGTACCTTACTGCCTTTTATAAGTTCGGAATGCTTTGTCAGGCGACGCTAATGTCGTCGTAATTTTTGATTCTAGGAATAAAGTAAGGTGACTTCCAAATCTGCCTAAATGCAGCTGCAGTATTAAGTTACACGCTGAGAATATTAGCGATAAGCGCTAGCTGAATAGATTAAGTTTCCCAGTTGCATAACATTGTGCAATTAATGATTAATATCTTATGAACAATTCTAAGTCCCTACGGTAAATACGTAATATTTTAAATAACAACTCCCCCCTTATGATAAAAGTTGGTGTTATGCAGCAACTTTTATAAAAAAATTTAAAAATTGAAAAATTTAAAATTAAAATAAAATTTGTGCAATGGTAATGTGAAATATGAGTGTAAAGTCTGACTTAATGCTAAAATAGTAAAATGGTGTAAAATATTAAAATACTGTTGTAAAATATAATAAAGATAAAGCAATAAAAGTGAATGTTAAATGCTTTCACTGAAAGTTCACTTGTTCACTGTCACTGATCGAGTTCGATTTCTTCTTCGAGTCGATCTTCGGGTCTGATTGATGGTCTTTTCCTGGGAAGAATGCTGGTGAATCTGCTGATTCCTTTTCTGTCCCCAGGTGGATGTGGTGGTGAGTTGGAAGAGACTGAGATTGCGAGTCTTCTCCTTTTATTCTTGCACTTGCAGAAGATATATAGTATAACAAGAGCAATTATTGTTGTAATGGTAAGATAAGTGAACCAGGAGATGTGTCTGGTCACGAAAGGTTCATTGATTAAGTCATCTAGAGTTTTTGAATATTCGTCCAATTTGTGTTTTGAGACTTCTAGGTCTTCCATGTTCAGGTCGTTTAACTTAAGTGGCTTTAATTTTGGTAGTTCGAAATTGTCTGGGATTCTTTCGCAGCAATTGTAAGGGATTAATATTGGATGGGTATTGACTTTTGATTC
Organism: Pogonocherus hispidulus; assembly: GCA_963924545.1. NCBI lineage: Eukaryota > Metazoa > Arthropoda > Insecta > Coleoptera > Cerambycidae > Pogonocherus > Pogonocherus hispidulus. The sequence continues at coordinate 32,929,599 of OZ004696.1, read as the reverse complement.
GGAAGTGTCTCTTGAATTGGCTTGTACTTTTGTAGCGCCTATGAATGCGTTACATTCAGGTTGCAGTTTAAGGATCGAATTTTTGAAGATAATTTCTGTTTTTGAGGGTCTTTCTCGACAATTGATTGTAATTTGGAGTGGTTCGGAATTTATTATTAACCATATGTTTTCTATGAGTTGTTGGACGTTATATCCTTTGGCAAATACCAGGGCTGTTTGGCAATTTTTCGGGAGATTTCGGAGGCTCCTCATTATTCGGGCTTCACAGATTGCGTTGTCATCAATGGGGTATGCAAATAAATTTGAACAAATTCTTGTATTTAGGTAAAGTGGTTTACATCCATTGAGATCTGACATCGGGATGTACATCAAAGAATCGTCATCACGCGCAATATATTTTTGATTTGACGATAAAACGTAATATAAACCAGTCCTATTGTCTAGGATGGGTATAGGGAATAATTGGAAGAGGGTGTATCTTTGTTGATCAATTAAAGGAATTTTTAAAACAAATACTAAGTCTGAGTTTGTTTGAAATGCTTCTAGTTCTATTATATCTAAATATCTACCAACATTAGATAATCGAATTGGATGTGGTAAATTGTTTTGGTGTAAATTTTGTGATATTTCCTGCAATGAGGTAATCAGATTTTCAGGGTTAATTATTGATGTATGAATAATCTTTAAACGCGCGAAAGTGATTGAATTTAGAATATCATCTAACTGATTCTCGATATACAAATAACTTTCCATGAGAAGTTCACATTTTTCTAAAAATTTTAATTTAGCTTCAATAATTTTTATTTTATCAGCTGTTCTGTAAATTGAATCTGAAATCATTTTTATATCTCGGTTGAAGGTTTCTTCATCGATTTGCAATTTCCGAATGGTTGTGTTAAAATTCTGAATTACTGATGTTGTAACAGAGATTTGGTTTTTTAATAGGTTTTCTATTTGGTGTTCATCGTGAGTTATTTTGTTTATGGCATCAGTATAATATTGGCCATCTTCAGCATCTAAATTTCCGGTTATTGATTTAAATATTGATCCAATACCGTTAAGAATACCGCGCTTATAGCGTTTACTATCGAAATTAATTTCATCTAATTTTTTCGAGGATTGAGTTTGAAATTTGGGTTAATAAGCTAACATGGGTTTTAACTTGACCTCTGAATAAATTCGTGTTTTCAAAAGTTGGATTAATTGCCTTTAAAGGAGTATCTAATAGTTCATGATTGTGTTCGTATGCTAATTTTAAGGATGATATGTTTTTGTGTACTAATAAGGTCCATTGTCTGTTTGTAACGACAATTCCACTGTCTTCGTGGTAATATATTCCAACAGTGTTGTTTATTGGTGTTATAGAATATTGTGAGACTGCTGCTCCGACCAGCAGGAGAAACCTGAAAATAAATTTTAACTTTCAAAATATGGTTTCATTCTGTCGAAATTTATTTTATTTGTTTGTGATGTTTTTGGGTTAAATAAGATTGCTGAATTCTGGAAAATTTCCTTAATTTCGAATGGTCCATTAAATTTGTTTTGTAATTTGTCTTTTATTTGGGATTCCTTTACATAAACTTTATCTCCGATCTTGTATTCGGGACGATTTCCTGATACATGTTTATCAAAGCGGGTTTTAGCTTTTTGCTTTTGAAGATTGGTTTTTTCACGAGCAATTTTATAGTAATATGATATTCTATTATTTAAATCTCGGACGTATTTTGAGATAAGCTCCTTTTGATTATATAGCGTCTCAGGAGGGCGACTAGAGGTATGACCAAATATGAGTTCGTATGGTGTGAAACCATGTGTTTTATTTTTTGAATTATTGTAACATATAACAGCATATGGAAGCACTGTTAATGGATGTTCGGTTGGATTCTCTGTTTTATTGGCTCGTATCATTTCTAATAATGTACCATGGAATCTCTCTATAGATCCATTGGACTGAGGGTGGTTAACGCTAGAAAATGAAAGTTTGATATCGTACAATGTACATAGGTCCTTGAGTAGAGTGTTATCAAATTCTTTACCGCAATCGCAATGTATGCGTAGGGGTGTACCGTAGTGTTGAAAGTATAAAAGTAACGTGTTTACTACTGATTTGGCTGATTTATTCGACAGAGGGTATGCTTGTGTAAATTTAGTTAATTCGTCTCTAATGGTTAAAAGGTAATTTTGTGTTGGGATTTCTAAAATATCAATAGTGATTCTTTCAAATGGTGTTTTCGGTGTTTCAGTAATGACTAGAGGATTGCTTAAATTTTTACGTAAGATTTTAGTTTTTTGACAAATTTCGCAATTCTTGATATAGTTTTCTACATCTTTCGTTAAGTGGGGCCAATTATATCTATCTCTTATTCTCCTAATCGTTTCGTTTATACCACGATGGAGGTTTGTCTTACCTGTATGGTTCTGATCTAAAATTATTGGAATTTGGTCAATGTCAGGTGTCTGAATTAAATTTTGACAAATAGTTAATTTTACTTCTGTATCGGTTAATATAAAGGATAACATTTCAAGAATAGGAAGGTCCAAGTTATTTTCGACAAAATATGTTTTTGAAGAGTCAAAAAGATCTTTGTCTCTGTAAAGTGTAATAAAAAGTGTTTCTAATATGTCTTCGGGATCGAAGGGTAAAGGAACTATATAATATTTACGGTTCTTTACAGTTTTACTTGTGACTGTATTTATTTTATTAACGTGAAAATAGGGGTTTTCTTCAAATATGTCTTCGATTATTTTGTAGTGAAGGTCCTCAAGTTTATCTTTTTGGAAGAATGTAACTATGTCTTTGTGTTTTTTGTCTAATAGTTGATCGTTAGTGAATAGAATTTTGGAATAGTCGATTAGTGATTTGTTTTTGTATAGGTCAATAAACGTTTCAAATTCATGAACGATGGTTTCTGGTGCGATCTCGGTTGTTTCAGAGTGTATTGATTCATCATCGCTGTTTGATGGTAAAATTCGTGTTTGAAATTTGGAACAATTTTGGAAATGATTGATTTTAATTCTAGAGAGAGCATCTGCGTTTTTATTAATTTTGCCTGGTTTGTATTCAATTTCGTATTCATATTCCTCTAATTTTAAACGCCAACGCGCTAGGCGGCTTCCGGGATCTTTTATTGAAAATAACCAGGTGAGAGGTCTATGATCTGTTATTAGTTTAAATTTTCTTCCGTACAGGTACGGCCTAAAGTGTTTAACTGACCATACTATAGCTAGAAGTCACGTTCAATTGTGGAGTATTTAGTTTCCGCAGAGCATAACGTCCTTGAGGCATATGCTATGGGAAGGTCCTTTCCTATGGGGCCTTGTGAGAGAACGGCACCTATTGCAAATGCACTAGCATCTGTAGTAAGCACAAAAGGCTCGTCGAAATTCGGGTAAATTAGGATTGGAGTAGATGTTAATGACTCTTTAAGTTGATCGAAAGCTTTGGTACATTCTGAGTCGAAATTGAAAGGTATGTCTTTTTGTAATAATTTTGTTAAAGGTTTCGAAAGTTTGGCAAACTGAGGGATAAAGCGACGATAATAACCAGAAAGTCCTAAAAATGATTTAATGTCTTTTTGATTTTTTGGTTGTGGGAAACTAGCAACGCATTTAATTTTATCGGGATTTGGTTTTACTCCGTCAGGTGTAATAAGGTGACCAAGATAAGCGACTTCTTTTCTGAGGAATTCGCATTTATCGGGTTGAATTTTGAGGTTAGCATTTCTTAATCGTTTAAAAACTTCGGTTAGTCGGGAAATATGTTCGTGTATTGTCGGGGAATAAATTATAATATCGTCCATATAGACCAGGCAACGTTCGTTTTGTATACCTAAAAGGATGTTGTCCATCACACGCTGGAATGTGGAGGGGGCATTCTTTAATCCGAAGGGCATGCGCACAAATTCAAAGTGTCCATTTTCTACGGAAAAAGCAGTTTTTGAAATGTCTTTTGGATCGATCTCAATTTGGTGGAACCCGGACGCGAGATCTAAAGTCGTGAAATATTCGCATTTACCAAGTTGGTCAAGCAGATCTGAAATGTTAGGGAGAGGGTATTTGTCTCCGACTGTTACTTCATTTAATTTTCTATAGTCAACGACTACACGCCATTTTTGTTTTCCGGATGCGTCTAATTTTTTTGGGACAACCCAGACGGGCGAAGACCAGGGTGATATTGATGGTCTGACAATTCCTTGGTCTAACATTTTGGACATTTGATTCTTGACTTCCTCTTTGTGAATATAAGGATAGCGATATGATTTGGTAAAAATAGGTTTTGAACTACTAGTGTCTATAGAGTGTTTGATTTCATTAGTAAAAGTTAAATTGTCTCCTTCTAAATAAAATATGTCTGAAAAGTCTAAACAAAGGTCTGTAATTAAATCTCGTTCTTCCTCGTTTAAGTGTTCGAGTCGAAGTTGATTTTTTATTTCGTCTGTTCTGTCTGTGTACGTAAGATCGTTCGAATTTCGTTCATTTAAATTAAAAATTGATTTAAAATTTTGAATAGGTTCTAAAGTTATATTTGAAAATTCTATAGTTTTTGGAATAGCATTCGCATTAATTACTGATGTAAAAAATTCTCCTTTACTATTGATTTTAACAAGAGCATTTGGTAAACGAACTTTTTCTATTTCTTGTCCTAAAAGTATAGCTTCTGTGTTAACTAAATTACAAGTAAATTTATAAATTTGTTCCGTACGAGGGTCAATAGAAATTTTGTTTTTTCCAGATTTTTTGGAAATTATTTGAGTTGTTTTGTGTGGTATCTGTAAATCGTCAGTAACCTTGAATAGTGGGATAGTTTTAAAATTTGTTATGAGAAGTTTGTTTTTTAGGTCAATAACGCATTCGTAATGTTCCAAAAAGTCTGATCCTAATAGTCCGTCAAATTCTATGTCGATATTATGGACATACACTTTGAAGGGGTCCTTGGCATTGAAAGGGATAAAGGTTGATTCATTAATCGAAATTTTTTGATCTGTAATTCCCTGAATTATAACATTTTCATTAAAGCGTTTTGTAAATTTTTCGCAAGTTTTAGGTTTAAATATTGAAAGTCCTGCACCAGTGTCAATTAATAATTTGAATTCATTACTGGCGTCCTTTATGTAATATAAATTTTTAGAATTTACTGTTAATAGTGGATTCATAAGAAATCCTGTTCGTTGAATGAACTCGTTTCGCTTAAGTTCATTGTTTGTATTTGGGTATTTAATTCGGTAATTTCTTGATTGGGCGGATCGTCTAATTGGGTATCCGATTGAAAATCCTGATAAGAGTCAGAGTAATTGGTAGCATGGTAATCAAATTCTTCATTTGTATGCATCACGTTTGAATCAAAATTTTGGTACTGATGAGCAGTATCATCGACATAATTTGAATTTTGATGAGCAGTATCATCTACATAATTTGATTCGAAATCATATTGATATTGGTAATCAGCATTTTCGGCTATTTCATTGACATGATGTGTTTTTGGTTGTTGAAAATTTGGATTAGGTCTAATTATAGAGGGTCTTTGTTGGTTAAAATTTGGGTTAGGTTGTATTGTAGATGGTCTATTCTGAAAACCATTTTGTTGTGGATTAGTCTGAGGTCTTGGGCCATTTTGATTAAAAGGTGGTCTTTGGTAGTTTTGGTATGACTGATTTGTTTGAAAATTTGGTCTTTGAACATAATTTTGATTTGAAAAATTTTGATAATTCGAAGAATATTGTTGTTGTTGTTGTCTAGTACGACATTCGCTTATTACATGACCATTTCGTTTGCAAAATGTACAAAATTTTTGTGTAATAGGAGTAGTGTTGTGATGCGGTTTTTTCAGTAGAGTGTTAACAATATTACCTGGCTTTGATAATTTCTGTGATTCGAAGTACGATAACTGTAGTTCTCGTTTGATTCGCGATATTGCTTGTAGCATATTTTCGGGATTACTAGCACGAATAATTAATCCTAATTTTGGATCTAAACCAGTTAATAGTGTATTCAATGTCATAGTTTCTATTAGATTAGATTGTGCTGTTCGTTGTTCAGCACTGAGCTGTTGCTTTTGTACAGCGGCATGCATTTTTGCATTATGTGTCTGCAATCGAGATACAAAATTTAATGCAGATTCATTTGATTTTTGGGAAATTCTTTGGAGGTCTTGAATTAAAGAGGTTAAATCTCTAGAGTCCCCAAAATGTGTTTCAAGTAAAATTTTTATCTCATCCCAAGTGGATGGGTTCCTAGAATTGACTATTTCGGCAGCTTTGCCACGAAGCTTATTTTTAACATGAAGAGTTAAAAGAATCTTTTGATTGGCTATGGCCATATCGAAAGCACATCTTACAAATGTTTGCAAGAAGATCTGATTTCCATCAAATTCCGGTACAATAGAAAATATTTCAGATAATTTATAAGGTTCGACGACTGCTTCGTCAACCTGGTTAACTTCGATTTCATTAGGCATTTTGTAAATTAATTTTAATAAAATGTTTTAGATAAAAATATTATTTAAATAAAATAATAATGTGGTGATTAATAATTGAAATTGGGTACAAGTTGGAAAATAGGTTGGTTTATATTCCGTAGTAGAATAAAATAAAATTTAAATTACGTAAACGTTGAAATGTTTTACACAGTGAGTAAGGCAAAGCGTGACAATTCTTTGAGCACTTACCAAATTGTTATTTTCATTCCTTCCTTGTCTCAGGGTTCTCGCTCAGTTAGGCAGGTCCGTGTTCTGAAGCAGGGTACTCTGGACTTGGTGTAGAATTCGGGCACAAGAGAACGGCAACTAGTGAGGGTGATTTCCGTGTTCTAGTAGGCACTGGACTCCTGAATTGTTTGTTTCTTGTTGATTCGTTTCTTGAAATTTGATTTTTCTTGTTTTCTTGCGTTGGTTCGATATTTCACTTAGGAATTGGAATTCCACGTTACCAGTGAGGCAAATCCGTGTTCTAATAACGCGTGAAATCCGCACGACTGCGCCAATTTGTTATATCGTAAATTGATTGATTGATTTTTTAAAAAATATTTATTTGTTCACAGAGGCTCTTCGAAGAGCCTTGTATAATAATGGTGAGTGAGTTACAACGGTAAAATTACAACTACGTGAGTTAACTACAACTAACTTGTTGAAAGGTACCTTACTGCCTTTTATAAGTTCGGAATGCTTTGTCAGGCGACGCTAATGTCGTCGTAGTTTTTGATTCTAGGAATAAAGTAAGGTGACTTCCAAATCTGCCTAAATGCAGCTGCAGTATTAAGTTACACGCTGAGAATATTAGCGATAAGCGCTAGCTGAATAGATTAAGTTTCCCAGTTGCATAACATTGTGCAATTAATGATTAATATCTTATGAACAATTCTAAGTCCCTACGGTAAATACGTAATATTTTATATAACATATATAATATACAATATAATCATAAAACGGTCCGTGGTTTTATGATTATTTGTCTGAAATGTCGCCGTATATTAGTAAATAATATCTACTTATATATATGTTTTTATTTTTTTTTGCAGGTCTAATATATTTTAGAAATAAAAATGTATTTAATCTCACAGTTTGGTTTAATTTAGTTAATGTCCTGAACGTATGATTTGTTTGCTGAGAGTTTGTTTTTAATAGTAGTTAATACCCAGTTATTAATTAAATATTATCAAAGTATGGCTCTCCAAACAAGAAGTGCCATTTGGTTACATTTTAGTACAGTTTCTAATGAAAAAGCTAAATGTAATATTTGCAAAAACATTTATTGCTATCGTGGAAGTGTAACAAATCTACGAAAGCACCTTAAAAATAAACACCCTACTTTGATAATGAATCAACCAAAAGAAAAAAGACAGACTATGCAGCAGGAAAATGATAGCGCTCAACCTGACAACCTGGTACGTACATTTTTGATTTTATATATTATAAATGAAATATTTATTCTGAATTAATAGGTACGATGTTAAAATCGAAATTTAAATTAAATGGTTTTAGCAAATGGTTCGCAAAAGTTACCAAAATTTTTGAAACCTAATAGAAATCAGAAACTTTAATAAAGGTACCATGATTTTTTCTTTTCAAGTTTGTTCATTTATTTTTAGATTTTTAGATATAATTTAAGTACCTATTTCAGTTTAATCTTATTTTCACAAAAACACGAATATAATGCCTAATGCCTGAATACATTTTTGAAACCCTAAAAGTATGATGAGTATTAATTTTTTTAGGCCCCTCATTTGGAATCACGACTACAGAGCAGTCGATCGCATCCACATCAACGGAAAGCGAAGGAAAGCCATCGGAGGAAAAAAAGAAAAGTGGTACATCAGCTGCTAGAATAAGAGGGACAAGTTTAAAGGGGTTTATTTCAAAACCAATTCCGTTATCACGGCAAAAAAAATTAATGATCTTGTATTAAACATGATTATAATGGATTTACAGCCGTTTTTAATCGTATCTGACCCTAGATTTCGAAAACTTATGAACGAACTGGAATCATCATATGTAATACCTAGCAGACCTACCTCCAGTAAGTCACTTATGCCCGCAAAATACGATGAAAAATGCCAAAAATTGAAAGAACTCCTTGAAACAGCTGAACACATCATGATAAGTACTGATAGCTGGACGTCTATCAACATGGCAGGCTATACAGCTGTTAGAGCCCACTTCATAACTAATGATTGGCAGTTCCATGCTTGTCTACTTTTATGTTTTAACTATGACGATCGACATACTGCAGAAAATATAGCACACGAATTAAAGCGAGTTGCAGGTGAATGGAATATTTCAGAGAAAATATATGCCATTAGTACAAACAACGCAGCAAATATTATGGCAGCAACCAAATTCACTGGATGGGTCCACATTCCCTGTTTTGCGCATAAGATAAATTTGATTGTTAGGGATGCACTAAAGAATATAGGAGACTTGGTGACAAAAGTAAAAAAAATTGTCGAATATTTTCACAGAAGTTCGCAGGCAACGGCTAAACTAATTGGTACTCAAAAACAAATGAGACCTTATGAAACCCCTTTAAAATTAATTAATGATGTGGTCACACGGTGGAACTCCACATTCTATATGTGTCAGATCAGATGACAGTTATTTTATCAGAACCTTTAGCTGCAACAGTTGGACTTTTGCTCAACCCAATTAATCTACCAACTGAAGAAGAATGGATAATATTAAAAGAGATTTGCTATATTTTCAAACCCTTTGAGGCAATTACAGTAGAAATGAGTGCAGAGAAGCAAGTAACCCTTTCCAAAGTTATACTTATTGTAAAAGGATTGTAAAAGGGTTACACTCATCTTTGGAAAAAACTAAATTAAAAATACTAAGCCAAGTAGGGAAAAATTTAATAAATTCTCTCCTTGCCTCTATAGCAGGCCGTTTTGGGAATCCTGAGAACAACCTCATAATGGGCAAAACATCTTTCTTTGACCCGAGATTTAAAACAAAGGCATTCAGCAATGAAGACTGTTTGAAGAGGGTTAAAAATAAAATTCAAGATGAGCTAATCGTACTAATAATAAATAATAAAATCGTACTAATCGTATTAATAATAAAAGCACTGAAAATGAAATTGATTTTGAAACTCCCCAAGAAACCATACAAACGGACCCATTCGACAATACAGAAAATAATGACGATACAATTTGGCATGATTTCGATAAATCTACTAAACAGGTTTTGAAGTTCAACAGCAGTCGGTATCGCTGAAATAAAAATGTATTCGGAAGAACCCAATCTTGAAAGGAAAAAAGAATCCGCTTGTCTGGTGGCGCGAGAGGGAAAGGGTGTATCCTTGGCTATCCCAATTGGCCAAAAAACATCTATGTATATGCGCTACATCTGTCCCATGCGAAAGGATATTTTCAAAGGCCGGCCCAATAGTGACAGATCGGAGAAATAGGTTAAAACCCAAAAATGTAGAAAAACTAATATTTTTGCATTGTAATAATGAATTATAGATTTCGATATCGTGTTTGTTTGTTGTGTTACTGTTTTCCCTTCGTTGTTTCTGTTATATCGTAGATACATGTATATAACATAGAAAATATATACAATGTGTCCCACTTAAGTATGTCACAGTTTATCTTTTGTATTTCAGGTATGTTTGTGTTTCACAGAAAATAAATTTGTGTTTTAAGCATTGTTATTTATTGACGAATTTATTTTAACTTTTTTTTATTTGATAGATATTAGAAAGAGGAGTCAAGTTTATATTTCGGTATTGTCGTTAACTAATGTCATGGCCAACTGAAACCCGTTTTATAGGAAGAACAAACTAGAAGAATATCGATTTTTTTGACAAAAACTGCACCGGATTCTTATTCAGGGCTACCTAAAACCCCACTAAACCTATTTTTGTTGTGATCGGTTACAGGGTGTTGTCGAAAATTAAACCTAGTAAGTTTAAGTTAAGTTAGGAGTAACCGCCTGTAATTTGGTATTTGACACCTCTTCGAATATTTTGAAAAATAGAGACACTTCACTTCACAAATTTCAAATTTTGAAATAAGGTCAAGAGTGAAGTACCTCTATTTTTCAAAATATCTAAAGAAGTTATTTGCAAAAGTCGTTTAGCATTGAGAACAGGTGTCAAATACCAAATCACAGGTGCTTACTCCTAACTTAACTTAGACTTAAACTTTACATTGAAGTTCAATGTAAAGTTTAGTGTTATTGAACAACCACCAAACACACCGCCATGCCACTCAGATCTTCGCTTAAGGTATGTTAAAATTTATAACAATTATGTATTGTAGTAATATAAACATTCTTTGTAGCTCGTTATCGTTGATTTCCAACGGAGACAATCTATAGCTTACAACAGACAGTATTTCCAAACCAAGAATATTAATTTTCAAAAATTTAAAACTTTAATTAATTCTCATACTGACAAAATCAAAACCCCAGAACATTGGTTTCGGAACTTAACAAATACTGAAATTCCCTCAGAAATTCAGAATTTTTTAGCACTCGGTCCTAAATTTAGCGTTCCTCCTGCACCAGAGGACATTTCTATTCCACGTTTTTTAGCTGATATTAATCAGATTACTGATAAAATTCAGAATCCACATTATAAACATATTACGTTGGCACGTGCTACGAACGTGATAACCAATTTTTATCATAATTCCTCTAATTCTTAAAATTTCTATCGTAATCTTTACATTAAATCTAAAATATTTTTAAAGAATCATCCAGAATTAATGGTGATTCAGTCTGACGAAATGAACGTAACCACTTTGCTGTACCGGGAGGAGTATTTGCTGCTCTCTCTTCAAAGCCTATGCGATAACCAGTGTTACACTGTCTTACCTCGGGATAACACTGGTCCCATTCAAAGTAAATCCAATGAACTTATATCACTTTTGGAAAAAAAGATTCTAATTTCTAGAGAGGAGGGGAAGAAATACAGAAATTACAATAGTGTTATTAACAAATTTTATGGACTCTCCAAAGTTCATAAACCACAGCTTTCACTTCGACCTATCATCTCTGGAATTTACAGTCCTAATTTGGGGGTTGCTGATTTGGTCACGAGTATTCTCACTTGTGCGTATAGCAGAGACAATCCGTTTTTTGTTCTTGATTCTTTTGCATTTAGTAAATTTTGTAACAATTATCAATTACCAGAAAATTATATCATTCTCAGCCTTGATGTGAGTAATGATGTGTTTAGTAATGTTTCTGTCACTCGCGCTAAGCAAACTATAGTTCGCCACTGGGACCAAATCGGGTCTCATACTAATATTACGCTAACTTTATTTTTGAAACTTATTGATTTCCTGTTTCATTCCACTGTCTTCAGCTTTAATGATACAGTGTATAAACAAATTTTTGGCATGCCCATGGGGAACCCTGTGTCCGATTTTGGCGCGGTATGTAATGGATGACCTGGTTCAGGAATGTCTAAGCCGATTGAACTTTGATGTACCCTTTCTAAAAAAATACGTGGATGACATTATCGTCAGTATCCCACATGATAGGGTAGAACTTCTGTTACAAACTTTCAATGATTACGATCCTCATCTTCAGTTCACAATTGAGAGTGAGGATGTAAATCACAGTGTCCCATTTTTAGATACTAAGGTTTTCAGAAAAAGTGACAATAAACTTGTCACCTCCTGGTATACTAAACCAGTGGCCTCGGGCAGATACCTGCATTATCAGTCGTATCATCCACAAAGGCAAAAAATCAACCTCCTAGTGGGGAGTCATCCGCACTTCTCACCGTTCTCTCAGGATGGAAAATCTGAGAAAGTTATCCCTCGTTTTTTTGGATTGTGGATATCCAAAAGGGCTTATCAAGAGTTTATTGTTTAATCGTGCTGACAGGGTGGATCAGGGTCTCGTTGGGTGCTGTCCGTGATGGGGTGCACATTGCTTCCTCCCAGCATAGCCAGAATTCTAATATTCTTTCTGTAATTTATTTTTCCGTACCATATATTCATTAAATTTTTAATAAATTGAAAAAAATGTTTGCTAATATTCCTGGAATACAATTAGCTTTCAAGAATCAGGTTGTAATTAAAAATATTTTTTTCAAGCTTAAAGATGAAATACCTCTTTTACATACATCTAATGTGGTGTACCCACGGATTTCTTAAAATAAACTGGATCGCTAATACATACTGGTGGGGGTAGCTAAAAATAACAACTGATAGGCGGCCGCCATACTGTGCTAACTTCTAGGTATTTTTGAACTAAATGATGGTAACACTGTTGAGTTACCATCACTGCTTTTATATTTTCTTTTTGTTTTGTGGTTTATAAATGAGGTTCTGTGTGCAAGGTGCAAGTTATTTATTTCTTAATCTGAAGAAAAAACATGCAATTTCATCATTTCATCCATTTGGTCGAAGTATTCAATGTTGAAGGTTGCGATAAGTCGAAAAACGTAGATATCTGTTATCTGAAGAGTCAATCGAAAAGATACAAGGTGAAAAAGGCTGCAGTTTTGGAAAGAGTGCAAATTGAAGAATTTTTTACTAAATCTTGTGATAAAGAATATTTTATGATTAAGGTAATAACTCATAACTTTTTAGACAATATGTATTAATAATACTTTGAATCATTTTAGGTTGCGCTAGTAATAGGAGTCTCTGGTGCTTGTCGATGCTACGATTTGACGAATTTGAAAATCACTAATGTATAGGACACTGGCGCGTATCTAGTTTCGATACTAGATACCAAGACCGGCATTTCACGAAAGTTTAAAATTATAAATGAAGGATTTTCTATCAACGACGTAGAGATGTGTAGAAAATGTATTTTCCTAAGACCAAAGAACTTATCACAAAACAGATTCTTTTTACATTATAAGAATCAAAAATGTACTTCTCAGCCTGTTGGAATCAACACATTGGCAAAAGTTCCATCAAAAGTTGCATCGTTTCTGAACTTGGCAAACGCGGAAGCTTATATTGGCCACTATATGAGGGTGCACTTCAATAACTTTATTGGGAAATAAAGGTGCCGACTTTACACCCATCAAGCGGCATGGTGGGTGGAAGAGCCCTGCTGTGGCAGAGAGCTATATTGAAGACTTCGTATCTAACAAACTTGGTATTGCAAGGAAAATCCAAGGTTCTTCTCGTTCAAGTCATTCCTCAGGAGAAGGAGACATCCAAAATTTGTTGCAAGAAGCAACTACAAGTTTCCTATTAACGGAAACGAAGTGAAATATGAAAAAGCGAAGAACGAAATGTCTATTAATATAAATGTTAATGTTAATTTTAATAAGTAAATTAAATTTGGTTGATTTAAGTTTATATTTTTTATTATTTCAGTAGTGGATAATAGGTTACTTTATATGCTTTATAAGTGTGGATAAAACTCCTATTATAATGTGATTGTGTGTATAAATTATATTTTAAATGTGTTTTTATTAAATTCCTACCATAATCATAATGATTTTGAGTTTTGAAGTTGTTAATGTTATCTTCTAGAAGCAGTTATTACCATATTGTGTATTATAAACTTCATGTAATTTTATAACAAAATAACTGATTAACCTATCCCAATTCATTCATAATATTTAATATATCTTACAGTGTAAAGTATAAATTTGACTAATAACTACTTGACATTACTAATTGTATGATGTCATTCAATTAAAAAATATTTTTTTAGTGCCGTTTTTACTGATAAGACGTGCAGCTACTTTCATCGTGGCTTTTTATATATGCAGCTCCTGCCACAATTAAAATAACTACAAACATATGTCTAATTCTTCGATAAATACCTACCTTATATCGATACCTTTTTGCCAAACTATTGTAAGTGACATTTTCCATGAAAATGACTATGGATCTATCGTAAGTATAATATGCAAATACACATCTTGGCAGAGGTAGATAGATCCATAAATATGTAAGCGTATTTAAATGTTTCACGGTTAAATAACTGCATACATTTTATCGTAAGTAACAGAACTGTAATAGGCAGAGTGGCAGAATTGTCGTAAGTAGCCTAAGGTAAAACTTAGTGAGTGACTTACGATATTTTGGCAAAAAGGTATCGATATTAGAATTCCTCAAAACAATATACAAAACTGATCCTAACTAATTTTTATACTGCAATCAGACAAGGTTCAAATACTTGGTTGACAAACCATGTTACTTTAAAGTTTTTTGGGTTAGTTGCTAAATTATGTTTAGACAAGTAACTATTATGAACCAGTTATAATTCCGGCTAATGTAAAATTTATTTAAAAAATGAAGTTGTAACAGGAGAAATAAAGAGTGTCGTCAATGAATTTAATATACATTGGTACCTACCAGACATACCATTGGAAGATTTGTACATGTAGGGAGTGTCTTTACAAGCACATAAATTTCGACATTGTCGAAAATCATTTCAAGTCAAATTAAAAAGAGATTATTCCAATTATTTGAAATGGACTATAAATAGAAAAAAATTATGTGTACCTTTGCTGCACAAATATAACTCTTGAGTCCAGTCCTGTCAATTACTCGTCATATCTAATGCACAAATAATACAATTTAATCTTTGATATAACCCTATATTAAGTTAACTTTTTAGACCCGCTGCTAAAGTATTTTTATTACAACAGTGTACATATTTTATACCCATATCCATCCATATAAGTAATATTTAGTTAGTCATATGCCCATATCTCACCAAACTATTTTCAAAATTTCCCTCTGTAAATATCATTAGCTGAAAACTAGCCAATGGAATGTTAGCACAGTGTGGCGACCACCTTACAACTGACAAAATGATAGTTAGGAATCAGCGATCAAGTTTATTTTAAGAAATCCGTGGGTGTACCGAATAGGTTGTTTAGATTGTGACATGTTTTATATAGGCCAAACCGACAGGAAAATTGGGGACAGATTATCTGCACATAAAAGTGACATTAGGTTGAACAAAACCTCATGTATGTTAGCTGCTCATGCCAATGAAGCCGGGCATTCTATTAATTTTATTGACATTCAAATTAAATTTTCTGAAACTAGTTACCCTAAAAGGGTTTTCCTTGAAATGTGTGGTATACTGCAGGAGGATAACCACATGAATAAAAGATCTGATGTAGATGGTCTGTCTGTGATTTTCACATATTTACTTAATTTGAATCGGAGTAACCCTTCAGGTGACTCTATATTGACTTCAGTGAACTGAACTGGTGTCCGCTCACAACGTTCTATGGTCGTTTTCTGTTTCATCTGTTCCGTGATCAATGATCTGTGGATAGTTTTTCCTGTTTCCCTATTTTTACTTGTTCTGTGATACACATTTGTTTTGCATATTAACTGTGACTCCCAATTTATTGCAGTGATGTAGATGCAATTTTGAATCTGTTAATAACAATTTGATCCTTTTATTTAACACAACATGGCAACCACTGCTGGTTGTTTTGATTTTGATTGATATTTTTATATATATCTATATATTTTGTTGCTGCTGTAATGTTCAGCTTGCTTCTTGCTTTCTTTTTGTTAGCTGCTTTACGTAAACCTCAACTTAAGTAAGTTTTTTGTAATTAGTAACATTTTTCTGTATTATCATTAGTACTTTTTGTAGTAATCCTGAAGAAGAGACAAATTAGTCTCGAAAGCTCGATTAATAAAAAAGAGTTCTCTCCAAGAAAATTGGCTTTGACTGGTTTTCCCGACGTAATAATTTTGTTATTATGGTTGTTGTTAAACATATTTCGATAGTGAAAGATCATTATTCGACCACCAAAGAAACGATTGCTATTATAATTTGTACAAGTATATCTGCTATTAAAGCACACATAAATAAGTTCGCTAAAGTTTTCCCGAAACTAACGAAAATTTGAAAATTTTGAAATAACCCACTCTTAATCATTGTACTTGCAAAACATTTAGTTATAAACAATGATTGTAAAACCCGTATTTAATTGTTTATTTAATTAATTATCGAACATGGCTTCAGACCAATTGAAAGATGTGCCTTAAGGGTTTGTGAAATGCTTGGAATTGAATTTAATTGATATTTACGATAAATATTTAAAGCAGATTTATAATTATAATTTCTCCTTTATTTAAGGAGAAAGGCAGAATATTATTAGCGCAACGTGACAAACAATTTGGAAAAAAGTGATGTTAGTTATGAACCATTGTCATATGTCGTGAAATAAAAACAGCTCATATGTAACGTAATATAGAATTAAAAGTGAGTACTTAATTGCGACGCCAGTAGACGAGTAACCCCCAACCTGGAAATTTTGCCGAATTCCTACATTTTGTAATGAGTACAAGGATTTTTTATTTGCATATCATCTCACATACAATGGACAAGGTTCGTTATATCCTGGACAATGTAAAGACAATGGACGTCTTTATATCCTAACAGAGAGATGGTACATTTCTACACAAACCTCTCCTAAGTTTGTATAGCTTCTGTAAATTCACCGACGCCTTCATACCGAATGATGTAAACACTATGTCGCTACTACTGCTTGCACTACAATCTTGATCTGCGCACTCCGTCAATATATTGTTCCTAATGCTATCTGGAAAATATAAATCACCGACGCTGTTGGTAATGACATAAGGACTTGAGTTGGTACAATACTAAGGTACTGCTTAAATCGGGTTGAGCATTTTTACCTAGTATCCCGTATTGAATATTCCAAGATTTCTCTTGGGCGCATGTATGTATAGCTTACCTTTTAATAAAGGACATAAGTGACCTAGAGCTCCTATAGGACCTCTTCCTGTAAATTGTCCTACAGCTAATTCCATATACAGCATAGGGCCTCCAACAAAAACCATTATAATGGCATATGGTATAAGAAATACAGCTGGAAGAAAAGACACGTATATTGTTAAATTTCTGGTATATCCCGAATGCTTTAAATTTAACTAGTTAAAATATGTATAGCGTATTACTTAAAAAATTTCAGCAATTGATTCCAGACAGTAATTTAATAAAAAAATGTAGGATGTACGTATATTCGGGATCAGCCAGTTGATAGCCAGGGGCATCGAGAGAGACCTGGAAATTGTCGTTGTATGAAAACACATATGCGGCTGTACTTTCTATATATATATAAAAAATGCGGCTACATTAAAAGAAATTAAGGTTTTTGAACCTAAGTTGATGTATTGACCTTTGCCACCTAGAGAAACCCCAAAAGCCTCTGCTAATATTGAGGACGAAGGCCTTTTGTACAGAAACAATGATAGCGGCTACTGTAAAAGAAATCAAAATCTCTAGACCATAAGTTATTGATAAAGATAGTCATAATGGTAAATCACAAAAGCTTTTGGTAATTGTAATCGGCACTGAAAGCTTGTAGATAAAAAATATGGCTATTACTACGTTAAAGAAATGATAGTTTCTAGACCAAAGATGATGTTAATGGCCATGATAATGGAAGTGGACTGCAAAAACAGTGTGAAAAAACATGGAGATTAAACCAAATTAAGGAAAACAGGTATAAATTCCAGTTAGAAAATGCTATGCAATAGGTCAGATTTATCTTTCGTTTTATAAAAAAGAGATTTGAGACTAAGAACATTATGAAATGCTAATTTAATGTTATTGAATAGTGAAAAAAATTTTTTAATTTACCACTACGGGGTTCTAAAAAAGATAACGAAAAATACAGTTGAACTTGATTACTATTGACGATTCCAAAAATGAATGCGCCCTCTGCATGAAAATATTTGAACCTACCTAAAAGGTAATTTTTGGAGGGTTATTATTGCTGATATAATGATAAATAACACGTTTTTGGGTTTGTTTAACGTAATAATTTAGTAGTGCTTGTGATTTTTTGGTATTACAAAGTTAAAAACGACGTGGTTAGTATTTGCACTTCTTTATTCTTTATTTTTACATTTTAAAATGGCATTCAAAAGAATAACTCAGCACAACACAAACTGCCGTGTTTATTGGTGTCATTCCACAAAATGTGTCAATAGAAGTGTTTAAGATAGGTAGAAGTTTGGCCCTAGTATAAGAAACTGTTTCTCATTCATTTCTTCAAAAGATATGTTTAATAACAGGGAACACGTTTATTTACACAACATAACCACTTTGTTGTAGTTTGTCTAAACTTTTCTATTATTAGTCTTATAAAAACAGAACATATTTTTATTTAAACATTATTTAACAAAAAACAAGCTGTAATATGATATCACCATACAGTGTATCACTTATTTTAACCCAAAATGTAAGTAAACAAAAACTAGAGTACCTGTTTCAACCCAAAAAAATTAAATAATTAGCAATGAAACACTTATGGGACGTATAACTGCTTTTACCACTCTTTTTATCCTTTATTTCACCCTAACTGGCACATGAAGTCACTATATTTATGGCAGTTGAATGCTAAATTGCTATATGATGTGATATGAAATGCAAAATTTTTATTCGTCTTCCTCCATATTTCTTGACAATTTGCAGCGTCCTCATCGGTAATTTGAATCGCGTCATTAGGTATTATCATTAACGTGCAAAGTATTATTATTATTATTATTATTATTATCATTATTTAAATTAGCGGAATTAACCAAAATTTTGTAAAGAAGTTTTAGAGGATATCCACTTGACACAAACCTATCGAAAAGAATCAAGAGGTTACGTCTTCTCAAAGTATGGTGACTAGTACGTATGACCCTATCCTTCAATGCTACGATCAAGTTAATTTTATGTTTGTGGAGAAGATAAGAGTTGCAAAGTAGGAATCTCCCAGATGCACCTGGTTTCATGTACCAAGAAGTAATTATAGTATTATCTACCCTTCTTATTATTCTATAATCCAAAAAAGGAACAGACGCTCGATCATCTTCTTCAATCGTGAATTTGAGGAAGTGTCATAATTATTAAACACTTATAATAAGTGATCCATACCATCAGCTGGTATGCTGAGTACTATGTTATCATACTCAACATACCATCATATGTCCCTTCTTCACAAACGGAACTCCAAAATTCAGTTCGACAAGGCAAACGTCCAGGAGATCATCCATGACATATTGAGCCGAAATGGGAGAAACTGGACTAGCGATTGGTATACATAATATTTCTTTATAAATAATATCTGAATAAGAAAAACTGTTGAGTCAAAAAGAAATTCAATAAGCTTAAGAAAAAGGTTCTTCGGGTCTGAACAGAGGACTTCTATAGATTCCCACCTCCTGTCAATACTCCTTTTAACCAAATTTACCGAAATATTATTAAAAATTGATTTAACATCTAGACTGACCAATACGTACCCCTGGGGAAGTTGAAATTCATTAAACCATTGACAAAACTCAAAAGAATTAGAGATAAAATAAGGATTACCCCTACTATAAGACCTAGTCAAAACATCTGTAATGAACTGTGCTATACGTCAATTCAGTCTAGACACTGCAGAGATTATAGGCGAAGATGAAGCGTCGGCTTGTGAACCTTAGGAAGACCATAAAATGTATTGATAACTCCAGTATAAGATCTATACTATTTTGCTAAAACACAAGTCAATTTATTACCTTTTTCCAATTGTGAAATAAAAGTAGGTAGGTATTAGATTTCGTTGAATAACCGAAGACGCATCCCTATCCAATACCCTGTAGTAATCTGTATCGTTAAGAATATCTGTTGCGTGTTGATGATACTGTTGTTTGGAAATAATCGCAGTGATTTCATTGTCGAGCTGAATTTTGTGGTTCCGTTTGTGAAGAAGTATGTAGATGACATGGTACTCACCATACCAGCTGATGGTATGGATCACTTATTACAAGTGTTTAATAACTATGACACCTTCCTCAAATTCACGATTGAAGAAGATGATCAAGCGTCTGTTCCTTTTTTGGATTCTAGACTAATAAGAAGGGTAGATAATACTATAATTACTTCTTGGTATATGAAACCAGGTGCATCTGGAAGATTCCTACATTGCAACTCTTATCTTCTCCACAAACATAAAATTAACTTGATCGTAGCAATGAAGGATAGGGTTATACGTACTAGTCACCATACTTTGAGGAGATGTAACCTCTTGATTCTGTTCGATAGGTTTGTGTCAAGCGGATATCCTCCAAGACTTCTTTATAAAATTTTGCTGAATGCCAATAATTTAAATAACAATGATAATAATATTGGGCACGTTAATAATAATAATGTCACTAATAGTAATCAAGTTCAATTGTATTTTTCATTACCTTTTTTAGAACCACTCAGTGGTAAATTTCAAAAAAAAATTTCACAATTTAATAACGTTAAATTAGCTTTTCGTAATGTTCTTAATCTCAAATCTCTTTTTTCAAAGACTAAGGATAAATCTGACCTTTTGCATAACAGTGGCGTTGTATATTCAATTACATGTTCTGAATGTAATAAAAATTACTTAGGACAGACTGGCCGGTGTCTCAAAGACCGAATCATTTCACACAAGAGTGATATTCGTTGCAATAGGACCTCTTGTGGTTTAGCTAAACACGTTTTGAAAAAGAATCACTTAATGTCTTGGGGTGAGGTTCAAGTGTTGGATGTGGAAAGTAATTTGGCCAAGAGATCTTTCTTGGAGATGGTACACATCTTCAGAGATGAGGAGTGTATTAACTCGAGGAGGGATATAGATAATCTCAGTCTGATATATACTTACCTTTTACAGTTTAAGAATGATAGTATTAACAATTTAGTTGATAGTACTATTTTTAATTAGTGAATTCTCTTTTTTCCATTTAAAATGAATTTTATTTGGTTATTTAGTATAACTGACTAAGAAGACTACCCTTTTCGGTATTCTGTGGGTGGTTTGTTGCAAAAAACTTTGACCGCACTGTTGATGAGTGGTGTGTTTTTCCATTTTTCTTTTTTTTTCTTGGGACTTGTAATAAATTCAGATTTACCTCTCCTTCATTTAAATATTGATATCTCTGTTCAACAACCTGGGCAATCTTAGTTACTTTTGGTAGGGTGACCTTTAAGTTGGCATTCTCTGTTGGTTAGGATGCCTAGTAAATTTATTTTTTTGGAACTGTTTTTTACTGTTCAAATTATGTTCCCCAGCCTGTTATGGTTTTTTATTGTTCTAAAAATAGCAGCACATGGCCTGGTGCAATATAATTTGGTTTTAATTGTTAATCTTGATTATTTTATTACAATCATGGATTATATAAGTGTGTCGTAAGATGTAATGGTTGATATTGTTGACAACATTTGTTAATTTCTATATAGTGATGTATTTTTCTAACAATTTAGTCAATTGCTTCGAAAGCTCGAATTTGGAAAAAAAGAGTACTCTTCTTTTCTGCCTAATTGACCGCAATCCCGTTTTAAATTGTTCTTTGTTTTATATATATATAACAAAATTATTACGTCGGGAAAACCAGTCAAAGCCAAAAATTATTTTCTTGGAGTGAACTCTTTTTTATTGTTCGAGCTTTCGAGACTAATTTGTCTCTTCTTCAGGATTATTAAGTTGAGGTTTACGTAAAGCAGCTAACATATAGGAAGCAAGAAGCAAGCTGAACATTATAGCAGCAACAAAATTTATATATATATATATATATATAAATATCAATCAAAACAACCACCATTGGTTGCCATGTTGTGTTAAAATAAAAGGATCAAAATTTTATTAAAAGATTAAAAATTGCATTTACATCACTGATTTGCTGTTCTTAGTGAATTATTTCAACACCTTTGTATGTTCTAATCAATTGTATTTTATTGTATTGCTTTGTACTTGCGCCTTCTATAATGTCGTACTTTGTTGCTATAAATTTTTGTTTTATTAAATTATTAGTGTATGTATGTGTCCTGTAATTGGGCCTTATTGTGTCTAATAATTGTTTTGAAAAAAACAGATCTCATTTAGATGTTTCAGGAAATATATAGAAAACACTCTATATACTAGTATTTCTGCTTTTTATTCCTTTTTCAATAGAGTAAATAATGTCTATTACTAAATATTTCCAAGCGCATTTTTGTTATTTATCTGTTTACGAGAACCTACCCTGATTGATCCTAACATCTGGTAAAGTCCGAGTTTTTAGTATATTTTCTAAGAAGGGCGAAAATGTAAAATCTATTTGATCATTGGTAGTACAAGGATTTCTAATTAAAGATTTTTTAATTTCTAATTACTCTAACAGATTTAAACGCTTTCCTTTCTTTTCACGATGCAGTACCTTTACATTTTTCAGATCTATAAAATGATTGTTTTCTATACAATGCGTCGAAAATCCTGAATTATTTACGTTATTTAGTATAGATTTTTTTATATTCTTTTACTCTAGTTTCAATACTTCTACCGGTTTGACCCACATACACGGCATTATAATTCACGAAGTTAATTTGATATACTCCCGATTGTTTTAATTTATTAATCGTTTCTTTGTTGTTTAACAAAATCCTCCCAATGTTACGCTTGTTGACTCCAATCGTTTTACACCCGTTTCGTTCTAATCTGTGAGCTATTTTTGCACTATAACCTGGGACGTAATTAATATAACGATAGGTCGCTTCTCTTTCCCGAATATTGTAAAACTCCCGACGAATGTTCTTCCTTTTGTTTTTTATCATGTTATCTATTAGTTGTTCTTTATATCAGTTGTTTCTTGCAATTTGCTTGATTAAGGGTCCCCCAAACCAACGCGGATAATCGCAGCACCTGCGGAAGTTCGCACCGCTTGCGATTCGCATCATATTGTTTCCATTGCGTTAAATATGTACGTTCACACCAACACGATTTTTTTCGTTTAGACTGCGAATTGTCTGTGTTTATTTCGCACGGAGTTTTTGTTCGCAATCGGCTGCGTTTTTTCTCGGGTCCGTAGTAGTTTCGCAGTCTCTTAACTAAGAAAGTAATTAATAAAATGGAAAAAATCATTGAATTAGTGCGAAAGTATCCTATATTAGACGACCTTTCTCATGACGATTAAAAAAATATTCGAAAAAAGTAACAAAAATATAACATAGATTCTCGTCTTTTCGTAATTGCGGCATTAATATATGAAAGTCCCTATATTGTCGTCTTTTTTTATTAATATCGTGAACCCGTTTTCTTTTCTTAAGGTTAGATACATAATATGATCAACACATTTATTTTTAAAGAATAATAATAATTTTACCTTAAATTGTCTTCTTCCAATGCAAGCAACACAAATGCTTCTTCTTCATCCGATGATGTATACATATTTTTGTATGATAGGTAAGTACCTATGTAAGTACAAGTACAAATTGTTTATTTTTCGTTTTCAGCAATAGCAATCAACCTTTTCGATACTGAAAATATGACGCATATGATGCGATTATATTCGCTTTGGTGTGGGGTTCTCTGCGGATTCCGCCACGAATTTCGCTGCGAACTTTCCGTCACGAATCCGTTGCGAATAATTCGCGTTGGTTTGGGCGAGCCTTTAAACTTAATTCTTTTTCAAAATCTGTTTTTTATAGCGGGAACATTAAAAGCCTAAGTAGTAAACTATGGAAAACCGACTTTTTTATTTGCCAGAGCTGCTGCGAATTTGCTGGTCGGATAATAAATGCGTCGGAAGTTCTTGGTTTTCTATAAACCGAGAATTTTAATTTATTTTCTACCTTTCTTATTGTTATATCCAAATAATTTAATTGATTGTTTTCCTCCTTTTCCATTGTAAACTGAATATTATCGTTAAGCGAATTTAAAAAATTGAGAAAGCCGCTCAAATTTCTTTCAGTACCAGTCCAAATACAGGTACTAAAAACTTGAGCTTTACCAGATGTTAGGGTCAATCGGAGTAGGTACTCGTAAACAGATAAATAACAAAGATGCGCTTGGAAATATTTAGTGATAGACATTTATTCTATTGAGAAAGGCCTAATAAACCGAAATACTAGTACATAGTGAATGTTTGTAGTGGCGAGATACAGTGAAATACACTGCAGTGCCCTCTTTGGGTCTTTGCTACTACCTGTCTGACAATTATTGTCTAATTGACAGACAGATAACGATCTGCAGAAAGCAGATGCCATTACAGCGACCTCTATTGTCTTTGAGGAAGACAATCCTACTTAATTATTGGTAGGAGTAATAATTAAGTAGGATTGTCTTCCTCAAAGACAATAGAGGTCGCTGTAATGGCATCTGCTTTCTGCAGATCGTTATCTGTCTGTCAATTAGACAATAATTGTCAGACAGGTAGTAGCAAAGACCCAAAGAGGGCACTGCAGTGTATTTCACTGTATCTCGCCACTACAAACATTCACTATGCCCCTTAGGCAATCACGTCGCCAGATCATTCACCGATTCCAATACCTATGGCAGTCTGACGAGATCATAACAAGATCGAAACCGGTCATTGTCTGGTATTTGGTCTTGATGAAGGATGTGGCGACATCCATGGAGATGTTGATGTAATGCAACGCCAGTCGGGGCATATTGCCCGTGGAGTAGTTGTTTTCGGCATCTCCTACCAATAACTAGTACATAGTGTTTTCTATATATTTCATGAAACATGTAAATGAGATCTGTTTTTTTTTTAAAACAATTATTTTCACGATGTTTCATAAAGAACCATCCGCTTCTAGTATCCACTTTACTTATTGTGTCTATTGGATGCGAAACTAAATAAACAAAATGAATAAACAATAGTTTTACCCCATTTTCAAATAGCAGGTACGATCCTTTATCTCTGTAACTCAACGAAAATATGAATTACTATAATTGCTCGTGTAAACATTGAAATAATATTTTAAATTACATTCAGACAGTGACTATAGAATATTTCTATAGTCACTGATTCAGAGAAACTGTACAGGGTGTCCAAAATAAGATCCTCTATCCCCTTATCTCAGAAAGTATAAAAGGTAGAGAAAAATGTTAAATACGAAAGTTTTTTGTTTTTACCTGAATTTTTTATTTTTATAACTTTCTTGAATACAGGTTGTTCAGCTTCTCTGATCCAGGCATCGACTTTCTTTGTTTAAATGGGACACCCTATATTCAATTACGTTTTTGAACTCTCCTTAAAATTCTAGGTCGACATTGTTAAGAGTACCCTATACCTATCATTTACCGGTACGAATATATTAGCATTTAAAGAAAAAATCTTTAAAAAAACACCTGCTTAAAAAATCTCGGCAAAACAAATAAGACATCCAAAAAAAAAGGTAAATAGGGTTTATTTCGTAGACAATTAGACTCAGAAATTACTTCTATGAATCGATATTACCTTATTAATATACAGGGTGTTTTTGATAGATGGCTCAAACATGTATATGTTAAAACTCCAGAAAATCGAAAATCTCGTATGGAACACCCTGTGTATTACTATATTTTTGGATTCTATATTAAATTTTAACCTTACTCTATATAACGTTCCCTATTCTTATTTTGCTTAGTTTTCAAGATATTGACGAAAATGTTTGGTGCGCTATTTATAAGAGACACATTTTAGGCCCTGTCTTTCTTGGCCAATATTTAAATGGTTCCAGGTACCTTAGGTAAAATATCAGGAAATGGCATTCATTACAAACTTGCATTTTACCTTTATTGGATACCGAAGAAGATGCCAATAAGATCATCTATCAGATGGATGGAGTTCCATGCCACAATACTGCAGTTGTAAAGAATTTTATTAAGAACTATTTTGTGGAATGGATAGGGCCAAACGGGAATATCCCATGGCCGCTGAGGATCCCAGATTTAACTCCACTTGATAACTTTTTATGGGGTAGATTGAAAGCCTGAGTTTATCAAATTCAGAGTAATAATGTTAATGGTTTAAATATTAAAATCAGGATGGAAATTAAAGCGCTCAATCAAAGTGATTGCGCTGTAAGAAAACTAAAACTACCAGTTATATACACAACATGCATAGCTGAAAATTGAGGACATATAGGACACTTGATTTAATTTATTATTTTTATTGTTATTTGTTGATTATTGTTAGTTATTTGTGGTTCAAGTTACAAACAGATTTGTTTATATTAGTTAATTAATGAAATTATTTAAAAAAATATTAGTTTTTAATAAAATAATATATTCTTAATCAGTATAAAGGCATACTTACTATAATATACCAAATAATAGTAGATATGTTTTTAATAATAGCCGATAATGATTAATAGCTGACATTTTTTCCACATTTTCGTCAATATTTTGAAAACTAAGCAAAATAAGAATAGGGAAAGTTATATAGAGTATGGTTAAAATTTAATAGAGAATCCAAAAATATAATAATACACAGGGTGTTCCATAAGAGATTTTCGATTTTCTGAAGTTGTAACATATACATGTTTGAGCCACCTGTCAAAAACACCCTCTATATTAATCAGGTAATATCGATCCATAGAGTAATTTCTGAGTCTAATTGTCTACGAAATAAACCCTATTTAACTTTTCTTTGGATGTCTTATTTGTTTTGCCGAGATTTTTTGAGCAGATGTTTTTTACAGATTTTTTCTTTAAATGCTAATATCTTCGTAACTGTAAATGATAGGTATAGGGTACTCTTAACAATGTCGACCTAGAATTTTAAGGAGAGTTAAAAAACGTTATTGAATATAGGGTGTCCCATTTAAAAAAAGAAAGTTGATGCCTGGATCAGAGAAACTGAACAACCTGTATTCAAGAAAGTTAAAAAAATAAAAAATTCAGGTAAAAACAAAAAACTTTCGTATTTAACATTTTTCTCTACCTTTTATACTTTCTGAGATAAGGGGATAAAGGATCTTATTTTGGACACCCTGTACAGAAAAAACTTACTTGGATTAAGACTGAAAGCTATTTTCAACATATGTTTTGAACGATTACTCATTTTTACGTAAAATCTTCACCGCACACTTACTAGAAATAAAAAGAAATAATACCTACCTAGATAAGTTAGGAATAACCTTAAAATGCACGTGGTTATGTTTTTTTGCGAGAAAATATTAGGCAACGTCGCAGGGACTCGTATATACACTGAAAATATCATTTATAAACAGTGGGCCTCACATGTTAGGTAAATATTATAAAGGGACTCGGATGTACGTTGAAAACTTGTATGTTTTAATTTTGGAAATATCTTACCCCTCAAGAAGGGTTATTATTAAATGTTATTAGGAGATTACAAAACATCAAAATATATATATATATATATAATATATATATAATATATATATGGCCTGTTAGTTATATCGGGCCTCGTTTTTGTCGCTGAATACGTATATATATATATATATATATATATAGTGGTGAAGGCGTTAACCTGACTGGTTAAGTTAAGACAAAGAACTATTAAAACGGGATTGCAGTCGAATAAGGCAGAAAAGAAGAGTACTCTTTTTTTCCAAATTCAAGCTTTCGAAGCTGTTTATTGCTTCTTCTTCAGGAATACTACAAATTCATTACAATACAGCATGGTACTTATGAAAAGTAGAGGTTAGAAAAAAGCAATTGACTAAATTGTTACAAAAAACACATCACTATATAGAAATTAACAAATGTTGTCAACAATATCAACCATTATTTTAACAAAATTCAGAAGAAAAGGCATTGTCAGTTGTAAGGAGACTCTTATATAACAGAAAAATAGCGTCCGGTGGAATATAGATCTACATTATGCTCGGCTCACAACTATAATAGAAAAATAATGCATATAATAGTGACAACATACGCTTTTAAAAGGTTTTATGCTCAGCTCACGAAGGTAATAAAAGAGTAATGCATATAATGGTGACAACACATGATTTTAAGGTATTATGTGATCTAAGCTTTAATAAATTTAAACAAGGCTAAACCCTCTCATGATAACATTAGTTATAAAATATGGTAGGCTAAACTTCTCATGGTAACATTATTTATAAGATATTTATAAGATAGTTTGGGTGTGGATCCACTCTATAGGATATGACTTCTACTTCAACTTGTATGACAGCCGCAAATATTAGCGAGACTACGAAGGTCCTTGTAGACAGGTGCTCCGGGGTGTTAGTTCTGCACGTGTTCTCGGTTTAACAGCTCGAAGGGTGCGACGTATGAAAGACAAAATAAATACTAGCATGAACAATGTATCTGGTACCAGGGCCTTGGTGAGTGTTAAAAGGAACTCTAATATATACGGCTCTTTCCAGTGGTTTTGAGGACAGAAATCGGGTCCAATGTTGGATGTCCCGGAGACGTGAGGCTTTTAATCCCAAATAGGAAGGACACTCCTGAAGAATGTCACACAACACAAAAACAAACTTCGAAGGTCGATATTACTCAGGAACGTGACTAAATCCCAAACAAGGAAGGTACAAATTACCAAAAGCACATTCGACAAGTGCGACAAGTATCGACGGAGAGAACCGTTCAGTGTGGATTTTTTCTTATTTTTTTTATTTCGAGATATGAAGAATTTGTCTACACCATAGTCGTAATCAAATGGTTGGAAATGGGATTATATTAACCTCACATGCAGAGATTTGATATTCTGAGCAACCAGATAGAGAAAAATAATAGTTTCAAAATAAGGCCATCTTTAAATTAATTTGGGATAGGCAGATATTATCAGATATGAAATTAGAAAGTATTACCACGTTATCGACGCCTATGGCGTACAAAGACATTTTTATTGCAATCTCACTTTTACGATTGACCGTTATTTAGCCGATCCTTCACCCAACTTGTCAGGATTCCAACTCGTATGCTATGCTATACCGGCAATGCGAAATATAAAATATGCTTTTATTTGCATGAATTAAGATTGCGCCGTTAAATCGTCAACCCGCAAAATCGAACCGTGACAAGTTTTAGCTTTTTTTATGAATGTTTATAATGTATTTTTGTATTTTATAATGTATAATGTATGTATAATATACTGTATTAGAAAAAACAATTGGATGACGGAAATCACTTATTGAATAACGGAAGTTAAAGAAAACAATTTTTTTAATGAAACACCCTATATATTAGTACATCCTTAGCTTCATTAAATTTTTCTCTTTTCAAAAATATATATGTTACTGTTTGATTCAGCACTTTTCCACATATGTCAATTTAAAACTATTTTTGAAAAAACAGGAGAGAAATTTATGTCTGACGGATCGAGTGGCTATGGACGAGGCACGCGAAACAAACAAATAACTTTGACATAAGTTTATTTACCATCATTCATTTATTTCCAACAACAAACTATTTTAACTAAGAAATAATGTTTAGTCAGAACGAAAAATTTTAAGTTATTCGTTTATTTTACAAGATTTATAAAAATCATTCTTAACTTTAACAAGTTTTAACTTTAACAGAATTTTAAATTAAAATTCTTTACCTGTATTTGATACCTAATTAATAAAACCAACTAAAGCACAAATGGTCACAGATGTTCAGTGTGACCGCTATTATTATTAATGCACTTCGTATAATCCTCGTTAATTTTTAAAACTGCATTTAGTATGAAATGGGAATTAAATTCACTTAAATTTTATATACATTAATCAACTTTATGTCTTAGTTCATCTAAGTTTACGCTAGTTTCCTTATAAACCTCGTTTTCCAAGGATGTAAGGTCGGGGCTATTTGGAGGCCATTGAATATTTCCTCCATTACCAATCCACAAATCAAACCTATTATTTAAATAATTTCGTACTGGTTCTGGTTCTGTGCGAAGGCACTCGTCTTGGTGCCAAATTAAATTGGTATAGTCGATGAGCGGCAGGTCTTCAAAGTTTTCTAAATGATTTTCAAGAAAATGCAGGCATCTTTCCCCAATCAAAGCACCTGCATAAAATAGTGGGTCAACGATTTTATTTCTTAATATACCGCACGAAACATTACATGATGTCCGTCCTTGACGTGGAATTTCCCTGTTACAGTGAGGATTTTCATTTGCCCAGGTATGAGTATTTTTTCTATTATAAATGCCAGTTGTTGTTAAAGTCGCCTCATCAGTCCATAAAATCTTTTCAAGCGCAGGATTTCTCTCCAGTACTCTAATCGCTGAATTTTTTGATTTTGGGTGAGTTTTTGGAACGGCATCGTTTTATAGGGGCGGTATTTATATTTATGTAACGTTCTAATAATTTTAATTTGACTTATTTGTAACTGTCTTGAAGCATTTACTGCGGACTCTTGTGGCCTTTCTACAATAATTTACCTAATATTTGAATTTACTATGGTAAACCAACAATAAATATTTGCTTATCTTGAAAATATAGTAATATAGAGTAGTTATGGCCTCACCCCAGGCAGACAGGCCGCCAGTCGTCAGACTGAGGCTACCCCCACCACCCGGCACCCCAGTGACCGAAGACCCATCACCAGGGTCTCGTTGCGGCGACAACCACCTCGGCATCCGTCGGCCGACGTCGCGGCGACAAAACACCCGGCTATTTTTGCTGGTCCCCAACCTTCCAAAAAATTGTTAAACCTTCCAAAAAAATTGCTGACGAAAAGGACCCGTTTATTGGTGTGAGTGTTTCACCTGGGACCATTGACCCCAAGCTAACCATCCAAAAATTCTGCTCTATAGCTGCCTAAAGGGACAGCTTAAAGGACCCGTTTATTGATGCGAGCGTTTCTACGCCTTGACAACATATGTTATCACCATTTAAGAATTTAGTATAACAGATAATTTCAACGTAGATAGTATTTTCTGCTCTATAGATGCCTAAAAGGACAGCTTAAAGGACCCGTAGGGATATTGATGCGAGCGTTTCGAGCCTTTACAACATATGCTACCATAATCAGTATTTAAGAATTTAGTAAAACAGATAATTTCAACGTAGATAGTATTAAAGTTTCAATAATATTATGTACATTAATCTTCATAGACCAAACCTTCATAACTTCATTTTGGAGAATAACTTAATAAACCTTGGAATCAAGCATGTCTGTTCACTATCACAGGCCACACTACACTGACCTTCAACCCCAATATTAGGATTAATTATAAGATAATCGTAATTTTACCCCATATAAGACCTTCTTATAGGCCAAACAGGTGCATAATTTTGTATCTCCATAAATAATTGAGATCCTGTAGTATATTCTTAAGTACAAAATAATTTGAATCTCCATAAATTGACATATAAGACCTCCTTATAGGTCAAACAGGTGTATAATTTTGTATCTACATAAATAATTGAGATCCTGTAGTACCTATATTCTCAAGTACAAAATAATTTGTCAGTAATAGGAATACCTAACCCAATTTGTAGAAAAATAGTTGTGATTTCGCAAATACAAAATAATTTGTATGTCTCTGAGCTATTCAGAAGCCCAAATCAGTACAGCCCGATGTATGCGTACCAAGATTTTTAAAGTACCACAGTAATAATAGCAGACGATAAGAAAAAATACGAAGAAATGTAGTCATTTCAAGGTTTGAAATATACGAGTACTTATAAGTTGTTGCGCAATATTGCCTTATGAATGATGACAAAAATCAGTTAATAACACTACCTAATTTTTGGTACCTTCAAAAGTAGGTGAGCTGTTAGTTTGTATGCTCAAAAGTAGACGAGCTGTTAGTTTGTATTCTCAAAAGTAGATGATTATTACCTGTACATTTAGGAAAAGTAGTGTCTCTAGAAATAAATAGCACTGAAAGTTCTATATTTTAAGTAATGTGTAGATATTTAAATAATTTTTAATACCTCTATAAATCGTGGAATATTCCGCGAGAACAGTGGGTTTTGTTTTGTCTCAACTTGATAAAGCAGGAAAGGTATAGATGCATAAGTCTCTAGTACTGCAAATATCGCAACAATTAAGTCTTTGTATAGAGAAATGTATGAGTGCATAAGGAAATAGTGCGTCATTATTCACGTAGAAGCTCTCTCAAGTGCATACATGTAGTGAAAGAAAACGTTGGTTTCCAGTGCCATGGGAGAGAAGCTGGTAAGTATATATTTGTAATTTAAAAATATCAATTTTATAAAGAGATAATAACTCATAGGTATACATGCTGAAAGCAAAAAGCTTATACTATAAAAATCAACCGAAAAATTGAAAACCAGTTGTACAGGGTATATTACGAAAACAATTACTATTAATAATCTATCATTAATAGGTGGTAAAAATTGAGCTGTACATATTTTTTCTAGGACGTTGTTTTACAGCAATCTTATAAAGATATAAAAAATAGTTAATATTGATAAATAATAACTCATAGGTATACAGGGTGGATCAAAAAGCTTATACTATAAAAATCAACCAAAAAATTGAAAACCATTAGGACAAACAGTTGTACAACAATGTACAACAACAATTACTATTAATAATTTATCATTAATAGGTGGTAAAAATTGAGCTGTACATATTTTTTCTATGACGTTGTTTTACAGCAATCTTGTAAAGATATAAAAAATAGTTAATACTGATAAATAATAACTCATAGGTATACAGGGTAGATCAAAAAGCTTATACTATAAAAATCAACCGAAAAATTGAAAACCATTAGGAAAAACAGTTGTACAACAACAATTACTATTAATAATCTATCATTAATAGGTGGTAAAAATTGAGCTGTACATATTTTTTCTAGGACGTTGTTTTACAGCAATCTTATAAAGATATAAAAAATAATTAATATTGATAAATAATAACCCATAGGTATACAGGGTGGATCAAAAAGCTTATACTATAAAAATTAACCGAAAAATTTGAAAACTATTAGGAAAAATAGTTGTACAGGGTATATTACGAAAACAATAAAATAGTATATATTACTATTAATACTCTATCATTACTAGGTGGTAAAAATTGAGTTGTAGATTTTTTTAATATAACATTATTTCAAGTCTCAGAGGCGGGTACCAATATGCAAAAGGTTTTTTCGTTTCGACGAGGACTCGAATACCCAAATCACTGAGATTGGGTCCCTCAGTCTTTAAGAAACAAGAATCATTTGTGTGTTACATGTTTGTTTATAGGTTCGTTAGAAATGTCTTTCAGATTCTGTTCTTTGTTAGTTTCAGCGTTAATGAATTTGTTTAGGTTATAATACATGAACGAAAGTCCATATTGGTAACACATAGGTAGAGCACGCAAACATTGTTTAATGTTTGTTGTCGCTCGTCTTTGTGCCATAATATGGTCTCTTCTATGTGTCTATTTTAACTAACTACAAACTATTTGGGGATAGAGAAAATTCACAAAGTAACTCATACAAAAATCAAATTAACTAAATTTAATCGCTTGGTTAAATCTAAAACTAATGGTAGCTTAGGAAAAGTTAAGAATGTGCAAAACGTTTTTCTTGATCTCAAACCGTTTATATTTTACAGTGTGTCAAAGTTGAAAAGTGTACAGAAATCTCAAAACAGTTAAAAATATGTATAAGACACCATTCATGAAATTTGTTCAGAATTTTACGTAGAATGTAGAAATAACATATAGTGTGCAAATAAGCAAGTCGGACTTTCGGTATAACAGGAGGTATCACACCTTTGAAAAGTTTTGCTTTAACATATAAGGTTATGTTTACAGTCAAAATTTCAGAAAAATGCTCATTCTAGAGATACCTATAATAGACCATATTATACTTTATGACACCTGGTATATAATAATAATAACAAAAAAAAAAGAACTACAAGTAGTTCTTTGATTATATGTATCTAGCATAACATGATTTATGTAATTTATTCTTTAAGTTTGGCCCTCTCAGCATAACGTATATTACTATTTTAATGAATGATAGGTGTTGTCGCGCCCACAATCAGCTACCCGCTGTTTGTAGCATTCGACGGTTCGTTGAGAATTAAAAGTCAGTCGGATTAACTAAACACTTTTATTCTCCTAGGGCAGTTAAACACAGATTAGCTAGAAACAAATGGCACACACGTACTATCTGGTATCTTAAATACAGTGTAAAAACAAACAAAACTGAATGAATATTAACAGAACTATTGAGAACAGTCGTTACAATTTATATATTTTTCGAACATAAACAGCTGATTGACAGAACGACCAGTGACCACTGAGAACATTGGCTCATGCACAGCTCTTCTTCTTCGTCTGGCATTGGGTTGTCCACCTATTCGAAATCGTATCAACTAAAGGATCGCGCACACAATTTGCGTACCCGAATGTCTCAGTTTCCAACAATAGGTTTTCTATGAAAATAGAACAATAAAAAAAGGTTGAAGTCATTGTATAAGTTCAGAGGAGCCATTTTGTATCACATCTGAACCTCAATAACTAATATATCTCAAGGTATTCTTAAAAGTAGAATTTTGCTTTTTATTTTTTTAGATTTTATGTTGCTTTTATTTTTTCTACATTTCAGGGCGTGTCGTATTAATACTTTGGTCGATACACGATACACTACATCGACTCGACCAGTATTAGCGTGCGTGTAGAGTCTACATCTTAAACGATTCACTTATACAGGTACTCATTGGGTGTAGATTTTACCAACGAACAAAAGGGTTTCAGCCACTCGCGAAAAACTTTAAATCCGTACGTGTCCGCGAAAAGGCCTTCGGGCTATCGAAACGATTAGAAAAGGCTGTCTTGATAGGATGCATGTTAATAGAACATATGTAGACATGGTGTTGAATTTTCTTAGTAAAAATACACACAAGAAGACATAATAATTTAATTTTTTCCACGTATTTACGAAATGTTTCCTCGTCTGATATCAATATAATTTACGAAATTTATCTACGTATGTTATAATTTACGAAATTTTCCAACAATTGAAATAGCATTATTCTTACCTTTACAGATTTAATTGTACATATTACTATGTAGAGTTCAAGTCTCTAGTTTAGACAGTAACATAATTTATATATGTCTGAAAATATTTTTCAAAATATTTTTACATAATAGGTATACAAATTTAAAACTTTTCTTAATCAGTGACTTATACAGGGTACAGTTAAGAAGTATATTAGAAATGATATTTATAAGTATACAAAATGAGACACATTGTAATTTGAGGATACCACCAAAGAAGTTATGTACAAAGCAAAACGTTTGTTTATGTAACAGAAAAACTCGAAATTAATCTCAAAATAAAATAGTAGTATACAGGGATGTTTACAATTTTAATCAAAATACTAGAAAATTCGTCTACAATTTCAATCAAATATTAGAAATCTGTACAGTAGGATCCCAAGTATATTTTAAAAATCAACCTGTTTAAAAAAGTTAACATAAATCAACTTTTGTGTATTTTAGCATACAATCTGAAATATAAATCGAGGGTGTGTGTTTTATTTAGTTTGCTAATAAATAGCTTGCTAGGAGAGACCACGAGGAGGCAAAACACTTTCTCTCCCAGGATTGGTGGGATATCATTAAAGGAAATAAATATAAGCTTAGTTTTTTCTTAATGGGTTTTTCTTTTTCTTTTCATTTTTTACCCTTTATAGCTCTTTTTTTTCATAATATTTTTTTATTCTTTTTCAATTTTTTTATTTTTATTTTTTACCCTTTATTGATCTTTTTGGATATTTAATGGCTCTTTTTTTTAATTTTTTAACCCTCTATGTCTCTTTTTGGGTATTTAATGGCTCTTTTTTTTATTTTTTTTTGGGTATTTAATGGCTCTTTTAATATTTTTAAAACCCTTTAAGACAAACTCATACGTATTTCATTTAACGATTTAGGGATAGGACTTTAGCCGTGAAAACGGCTGATTTATAATACAAAGGTAGTAATATTTTATAATTTTGATAGTTTGTATCCATAAGGTACAGAGTCATAAAGATCAACCCGTTTACGTTTTAGAAAGTTGGTTCTAAAAATTTTTGTTACTTCTTTAGTTACTACTTTATGATTGGCTGTTCTCAGAATATTCCTGGTGGTTATGTATTCAGGGGAAGCCTCATTTAGGATTATGTCTCTGAGGGTGTTAAAATTAGCTTGGTTAATGGTACTATAATTGAGGGTAATACGTTTAATTTTGATAATGTCAAAGGACTTATTCTGTTTAGTAGAATAAACCCTATAGGCATATAATTTTGGTCCCCCAGAGACAAAATCTGTAATATAACTACCCTCGCCGTACTCAGTGAGTTCATCCGTCATTTCACCCAGAAAACTACCTATGGGCACTTCATAGCCGGTAGCTGGGTGTGAAATATATATGACACTATCTGTGTCATAATATAAGACTCTGTCACCGAGTTTTTCCAGGTAACTATATAGTTTGAGACGTGCTTGTGCTGTGGTATACGCGGCTAGAACCACGTTAACTGTTGGCAGTGTGTTGTATGCCTCGTTCTTGTACTGACAACCAATTAATTAGTGTATTCTCGTTTACGGGGTAAATACTATTCACCTCGATGGCCGGGTTGGCGAGCATGTCAAAGAGTTCATTGGACTCGTTTAGGATAGATGTTTTTGTCATGTTTTCCCTCTGACCCAACTTACCCCACAAACTGGTAATGACAGACTTACCAATCTGTCGGCAACCTGGGTTAGTATCTATTTCTTCGGGGCAAAGAGTTACACCCTCTTTTTCCAAGTAGTCAGCAATGTAAGCATCTTTATCACTGGATGTAACGCATTCAACAGGCCAGCCCGAGGCCTGTTGTTTTATTTTCAGGAAGGCAGAGATGTATTCTGAAAATAGTCCTCCTGACTTTTGTTCGGGGTTATATTGCTCAACCTGGTATGACCAAACCTCGTGGGTATCCAGTAACTCGTAACCCTTCTCTAGGGCCTTTGTTACCTCGTCGATGACCCAGGCACGCTCTTCCTCATTGTGATGACATTCACCCTGGGTCATATGTTCGCCGCAGGTACGGCAGAGTACAAACATTAACTTATCGTTCATTTTGGCGGGAAGGACGGGGTGATGAAGGTCTCGGGGAGGGAGAACTTTGCACTTTATAATGCCGTGTGTTTGGCTAGGGTCTTACATTCATCGCCCACTATTACTTCGGGGTGTCCAACAGGATATTTTCCGTACTTGTTGACGTACGGGTACAGGCTACAAACGTCCACGTACTTTATTTTTTCATTGTCTTTGACACTATAATATAACTTTGTGGCGTCTGTTCTACCACCGTAGAAAGCGTCTCTAGGGTTGAGAGGAGTGTTGACAAGCAGAGGGTGCCTGTCGGTGTATGAGTGGAGTTCTTGGTTCTGTTGGAGTTGTCTTCTAAACTGACACTCCCACATCTCCAACACTTCGTACCCTTGGTCCCTTAACCTTTGTGTTTTGGCTAAGGTAGCCTCGTATCTACTGTTAAGAGACTGGTTAGGGTCGTCATAGGCATAGTCATTCCGTTTGAATTCCGAATGAAAACATGTGGGACAGCCGTAGTAGTAGCATCCGTGGAATTCAAATACTTGTCGAGTTTCCCCGCAGTACCCATCGACTTTAACGCCAGCCACAAGGGTCTCTGAACCCTTGACTGCGTGTTGAATGTTTATACCCTTGGTGTGCTCCTCCAACACAAGCCACTGGATGGCTATTTTTGATTGATTGTCCTGCCAGCGATAACCATTCTTAGGTATCAAACCTGTGGTGTTTGGTTTGAGGTAGTTTCTTCTAAAAATTTTATTGCAAGCCCCTGATATAGTTATAGTCTCAGTAAATGGATCTACACCCCCTTCTCTTATCATTAATTCTCTAAATTTCAGACAAGCCCTTGCTAAAATATCCACATCTGAAATACAATATGTAATAAGTTTCTTTTGGAAATCAAACACGTAATTTTGAGTAGTAAGTTCGGTGTGCCAGTCGATAAGTTTTTGTCGCTCATCCTTGCCGTCCAGAGTAGGGGTGTATTTTAGGTTGTCAGCGTCATAGTATTCAAGGGATGGTAGAGGTCCTACGTAGTTCCAGTTCTCCTTCTTGTTAAAAAGATGTGGAAAGTAGCCTTTCTTAACTCCTTCTAAACCAAAAGCTTTTGGGAGCTTAGCCAGAGGCATCGAGAAATAGTTCAACGAGTCAATGAACTTTGCATTACCCACAGACATTAATAAAAGCTTTGTGCCCTGTGTAATAAGCTCGGGTTTTAGGTCAGTCTTTGTTAGTATATGGTCTAGGATGAACTGATTGTCGTACAAACCGCCAGCATGTCCCACCACAAAAACCCTTTTAAATATTGTCCTCTGATTGAGGACATACTCCGTAAACCGAGCCACAGGTTGGACCTTTAATACCTGTTCCCTGACACAACACGTTGGGCATATTCTTATATCTGTCCCGATACAAGAATAACACACCTGTTTAAAAACGCAGAGGTTAGGTTTGTGGAGCATCGATCCGTCGGGTAGAGCTTCTTCTTGTGTACTCTCCAGATCATAAAAGATCATTAGGGTACCGTCCATCGTAGGTTTGCCAGTATCAACAGGCATGAAGCAGTTATGTGGTGAAGGTCGGTGACCTTTACACACTTTACAAAACACCTCGCCACACGTATGTTCTCTGTCTCCCTTAATGGTCTTGAGACATAGGGGGCAGAGCTTTACGGCCTCACACACTGTGCTCACCCTGGGATCCCTGTTGTTTGTGCTTATCATAGCACCACTGACCTCGAAAACTGCGGTTACAATCGGGACATATAATCTTTTCATCCTGAGGGCAGGCCGGTGCCTGTCGGCAAACAGGACACTTCACTCCACACCTATGTTTGTCTTTATGATCAAAGGGTGTGTTACAAGCCTCGCAATAGTACTGACATACGAAAGCAGACGTCAACGAGACTATAACATTATAATGCCCTTCGTGAAAAAGCAGATTCAGGGAGGGTCCTTCTGCTTCCCCCTTGAATATCAGATCCCTACCTTTAGACCCATATTTGTAAACTACAACTTTGTACTCTTGCAGATGGTGTTGGAACTGCTGCAATTCAGGGATATCGCAGCCCTCTTCAGGCACGATAACAGCAGCACTCTGTATCAGTTCCAGAGCTCTCTGAGTCTGCAGCTTCCCGTGGTCGCGTCGTACCTTGATCTGTTCGGGGTCCTTGGTAGCATAACCAATAGCTACAACCAACGCGCGAGGTAAACATAAGTTATCTTTATTATTAATCGTAATGATACCGTCGCGGCGCGCACATTCAACATC
Organism: Pogonocherus hispidulus; assembly: GCA_963924545.1. Lineage (NCBI taxonomy): Eukaryota > Metazoa > Arthropoda > Insecta > Coleoptera > Cerambycidae > Pogonocherus > Pogonocherus hispidulus. The sequence goes on along the minus strand of OZ004696.1, from coordinate 32,890,197 downwards.
ATATGTATTGTATGCACTCCCGCGGGCTCGCCCTTTACCTAGAGGCATTTTGACTGAGGTAGCACGAAGGCAAAATGTCTCAGTGTCGAGACCAGTGGAATTAGATTGATAAATTTTAGATATCATTTCCCAAACGTTGTCGAATGTTATCTCAGAAGCAGGTTTAAAATTAAACCAACCTTCTCCGCGACTAAACTCTTTTGAGCAAAAAGTAAAACCGACTTGATTCGTAGGCTCTGTACCCAAGACAGCACGCTCAACTACCTGCTCTAGAGCCTGTTTCACCCATTTAATAGGTTCTACTTGCTCCGGAACAGGCAAAAGTTCTCCCTGTTAAATTAAATTCACGCACCTTTTTTATGGTGTCTTTGACAATTAAATATTTTTCCATTATTATTGAAAAATAGAAACACTTTTAAACAACGTAAGATTATACGACAGATTTTATACTCACACGTCTTATCACTAGGAAAGTACAAGTGATAATGAATAGCGTGACGTTGCTCTTATCTTTTATACCTACAGTAACACTTTAAAAACGTAGCTAAGAAGATACGAAAGATTTTATACTCACACGTCTTATCGCTAGGAAAGTACAAGTGATAAAGAATATCGTGACGTTGCTCTTGTCTTTTTATACCTACAGTCTTCAGATAATAGTGGTGGGGGTAAATGCTGTCTGCCTGAGGCTGGATGACTGCCTTTTGCACACGTCACCACTGTTACACACGTCACCACTGTTGCACACGTCACTACTGTTGTACACGTCACTACTGTTGCACACGTCACTACTGTGACGTCATAGACTGAGGAATTACACGTAATTAAATGGTAAGGAGTTTCAGATACCTCAATCTGTATGAAATTGTATAGTTTATACAAATTAGTTACAATTGTAGATCTGAGGGATCCATTGTTAGTCTGTGGTTAATAGGTGTGTTATCTGTATTGTTGTTATCACACTTATTCACGGTTTGATCAATCATTTGGAGCTTTATCAACTCTTATCATTGAATACTTTTTTATTGTTATTAATAAGTTTTTATATTTTCAAAAATATGTTGTGTTGCATATTAAATTAAAGACCTTTTCATCACTAATTACATAATAACAGAATTTTTATAAACATAAGATACTGGGTCCCTCCAGCACTTTTCTTTTGTTCGCGGTTGGCGGAATGCTTGCCCTATATGGTAGGAAGCACTCACCCTCTTTTCGCTTTTCACTTTGAAATTCTAATATTGGGATCATTTCCCCAAAAATTTGATAACTCAAACAAACAATATTGACAACAATTGAGGTATTCTCAATATGGATCCCCGGAATTCCTTATGTCTACAGAGTAATAACAATAAAACACATACAGAAATTCAAATTTTTATTTACATCTAAAAATTTCGATTAGGGTATTTACAAGTTTAAAATTATTATATTTATAATATGATATTTCTTCCTTGATACGTTTGAACCGGTTACAGATAGGGTTGTACTCCAAACCTACTATGTTCTGCGTTTTCTTCTAATTATATAGTAGGAGTTAGATTCAGCAGATTGTTTTTTTTAAATGTGAACATGTGACGTGGTGGTGTATTGACCTTTGGACTTATATCCTCGTTTCCAGCTGTTCATTTCGGGGTTTTCAGTTCTTGCATGCGGGGCTTCAGTATTTGGTGTTGAATTCATTCACGCAATACATTACAATATTAGTCCCATTGCGCGTAGGGTGTTTATGTATATTTGATATTCAAGCCCTAGGCGCCGATTACTTCTTATAGCGTCGACTAAATCATTAGGATCAGTATTGTCATCCCAGGCAAGTACCTCATCTTGGTAATTTCTATTAGATTGATTCTTATTGGGACTTTCAGGTCGATAAATATATTTTCTGATAGGTTGTTGATATTTATCGTTATTTACATCAACATACGTACTTTCAGACTTACATTTTCCATTATTTTGTTCACTGATACCATCATTACTGCTATCATCTTTCTGAGCGTGGTATTTTATAACAGATATATAAGCACCGAGCCGGTGGCTCAGGGCTTAGCGTCTCGATCGCTCAACCCAGAGGTCGTGGGTTCGAATCCCCATTCCACCAACAATTTTTCATTAAATTGTTTACTCGTAGATCAAGGCTTATTCGCAGGGATGACTTGGCAACCATCCTGGCGATGGTCTAGGATGGGAAGAATGTCAACTTGGTGTTAATGTGAGAGATTACAATCAGTTGATGTTTGACTTGTCCCCCTAACTAATGAGGTTTTCCAGGTTTCCCTCATTCCAGCACTGAATGGTGGTTAGGGCCTACCAACGTAAGTCGTTAATGAGGCGCAAATGCGCCCCGCAAAATAATAATATACCGCCCCCTCTCCCACACAAGTCTCAGACTTTCGGGCTAATCCTTGTGATTAGAATGAGGGGTAGAGATATTATTATTATTATTATTATTATTATAGATAGGTGATCATTAAGTTTTCGTATTTCATTGAGTTTTGTTTCATTTGAAATTTTATCGTCTAGTTGATGACTGTTTTTGTTATGAAAATTTAAGTTGTCTCTTGTAAATGTTCTGCCACACAAATTACAGGGGAATAAAACATATTTGTGTTTGTTATTATGCCGGCAAAATGCACTTCTATTTGAGAAAGCTTGTGAACAAATGTGGCATACATACATGTTGACACTTTGAATAGCCAACGGTAAATGAGTATGTACTTGTGTATACTCTTAAATACTTTTTTTTTTGCTAACCATCACGAAAATATGGGTAACCGTCAAGTAAATACGGGTAATCGTGACGCAAATAAGGGTAACCGTGACGTAAATAAGGGTAACATTAAGGGTAACGTCACGTAAATAAGGGTAACCGTGACGCAAATAAGGGTAACCGTGACGTTAATAAGGGTAACCTTAAGGCTACCCGTCACGTAAATAAGGGTAACCGTGACGTAAATAAGGGTAACCGTGACGCAAATAAGGGTAACATTAAGGGTAGCCGTCACGAAAATAAGGGTAACCGTCACGTAAATAAGGGTAACCGTCACGTAAATAAGGATAACCGTGACGCAAATAAGGGTAACATTAAGGGTAACCGTCACGAAAATAAGGGTAACCGTCACGTAAATAAGGGTAACCGTGACGCAAATAAGGGTAACATTAAGGGTAACCGTCACGTAAATAAGGGTAACCGCGACGCAAATAAGGGTAACCGTGACGTAAATAAGGGTAACATTAAGGATAACCGTCAGGTAAATAAGGATAACCGTCATGTAAATAAGGGTACATTAAGGATAACCGTCACGAAAATAACTAAGTGGGGTGTTCCACACGTGGTATGAATACCATACATTTAAATGACAACAGCACATTTCCTACATCTACAAATATGTGCTGCTATAAGTTATTTAATCTTCATATAATTAAAAGTTAACTTTGACTCTGTAGCAACACATAATATAGTTCTTTGTATCTACACTATAACTTCAAACTTTTGTTACTACAATGAACTATTATATATATAATTCGCATGTGTATGTACCACTAATGTGTGTATATTTTCAGATCTGTAAAATCCGTCCTGTCTGCTAAAAAAACCTGAGGTATGTATACACTTTTAACATATAAATATAATTTTAGTAGTTGAATCTTCATATTGCCCATTATGTTGTCTATGAATTTTCCTAGAAGCTTATTTTTGCATCTTTCTATGATTTTTAAAATCTTATTATTATTATATTTTCATCAGTTGAGTCTTCGTACTGACCATTATGTTGACTATGAATTCTCCTAGAAGCTTATTTTTACATCTTTCTATGGTTTTCAAAATATTATTATTATATTTTCATCAGTTGAGTCTTTGTACTAACCGTTCGTTAACAGTTACGTCATATTTCCTGTTTAATCATTTAAAAGTCTCCAGTGAGAAAATACTTCTGGTATTTTTAGGTTTCCTCTGAACAGTTTCATCATTAGTTTGATGTCTTCAGCTGTAGAGTCTTCGTACTAACCGTTCGTTAACAGTTATGTCATATTTCCTCTATAATCATTTAAAAGTCTCCAGTGAGAAAATACTTCTGGTATTTTCAGGTTCACCCTGATCAGATTCATCATGAGTTTTATGTCCTCGGCTGTAGAGTCTTCATACTGACCGTTCGTTAACAGTTATGTCATATTTCCTCTATAATCATTTAAAAGTCTCCAGTGATAAAATACTTATGGTATTTTCAGGTTTCCCCTGAACAGTTTCACGTACTCTTGAGGACCATAACTTTAAAGCGTGTTGCAGTTTTTTAAAAAACCTCAATAATTCTATCTGTTTTCAGCAGAAGGATAAACTTCCCACAAAACACTATATTTACCTTGGTCAATGGATGCTCTTTGAAAATTTTACCCATTCTAGTATTGAATACTGAGAATGAATCATTCAAAAACTCACGTACATCAATATGGTGTTTGTTCACAATAACACCTGTACGGATACGTCCCGAAAAAACTGACTTTGTCGCTACTGGTGAGGCCCTCCGTACCCCTGGTGATGGCCTCCTTAATACATCTCATGAGTTCTGCTCCAGTCGGCAAGGTATTGAGTTTAAACTCAAGTGTGCGTCCCATGAGGTTAAAAAGTCGTACCTTTATCACAATCTATAACATGATCATTTAATTTTTCCTTTTTTATATATATATTTTATCAAAAACGTTCTCCTGTAACCATAATTTTAAATCTGTTCCCAGGTCAATAACCGGGTTTTTGGTGTTAAAGTACTTCAATTGTGCAATAACAATTGCTTCAGGATAAACTGACCACAAAACACTTTGTATGTCTCATATCTCCGTGAAGGATCCTTATATGACTGCATATGAATGTTCAAACAGTTTTTCCACTTTGAATTGTAATCGTACATTAGATATTCCCCTCTCTCATTTTCTTTTTGTATTTTTTTCTTCGTTAATGCTAGCAAATCCCCTAGTACATTTTCTGTACTCTTTCTAGCACACAACAGATATGCATACACTCCGCGAGATTGTGGTAACCAACCCCTTTGGAGTGGAGAATCTGTTGTGTTCTATTTCTTATCGTCTGTGATTCTACTCGTGAATTTCTAACCTATTAAATATAAATATTTATATTGTCATTTCTTCGTTGACACGGTTGTGTCTATAAGTATCAGTTTAAGAACAATGTCTGACTCATATAGTTCATCTTTTTCTATATCCAACAGAGTATTTGAAAAGAGATGATTCGATTAGTCTTTCGTCCCTATACCCAATTCAATATAAAAAGTTTATAATGTCATTTATTCCTTGACACGGTTGTGTCTATAAGTATTAGTTTCAGAACAATGTCTGACTCATATAGTTCTTCTTTTTCTATATATTATAGAAAACATTGAAAATAGTCTTTCGATAGATTCGAATAGACATTCGATTAGTCTTTCTCCTCTCAATCAAATATGTCTTATCATCAGGTCTATTTTTTCTTGGGTTATTGAATATACTGCATGCTTTTCAGATTTAATTAAATTTTGAATAATATATTTGTTTTTAAAATTATCAACACATTCTAAATAATCGTTTAAGGTAATAATATTTTTTATAACACTTTTTTTTTAATGCCCTTAATATTTTTAGTTATATTATCTGACCCCAGATGTTTGACGGCATACATTTTAGATCTAAGTCCCACAAAGAGTTCTATAGGTGTTCCATGAAATTCATCGCTCATTAAGCCTAAAACCTTTTTGTTTACAAGAGGTATGTTGTACTGGTTGTCTTTGGGGTAGTCACTCGTATCGAAACGAGTATGGCAACCGTGACGAATGACGTCATATATATCTTTATCCGTTATCTCTAACACTAAAGAGTTAGTAGCTGTGTAAAGCAAAGAACAGTCGTTACTCAACTCCGGTTTCATATACTCATAGTAAAAATCATATATGGTTGTCTTGTCTAGATCCCAGTACTGAAATACCCACGTATATTGTTTATCTTTAAAATTATATCAGATCCATAAAGCTCATTTTTTCCTATATCCTACAAATTATAGATGATACTAGACAAGTTGTTGGCTGTTATAGTTGAATTTATTTCTTCAATAAAAAAACCAAAAGAAAATCTTTTTATTTTTTTTTTATTATTGGAGGACTTTCAGCTCATTTTTTTTTTTACATTGATACCTTCTCCGACGTTTCGTCCGAGTTTTCGGACTTCTTCATAGGTTACTTAAATACTGAAAATAATGTTTTTACATGAATAATTAAATTAGATTAGTGACAGAATATTTATCCAAAAGAGTGTTTTCTTACCTACTAGAATCTTTCTATTTTATATATATTTATATTTATATAAAAATAAAATAAAACCATAATGTAGTAGGTAGTTAAAATAGAAAGATTCTAGTAGGTAAGAAAACACTCTTTTGGATAAATATTCTGTCACTAATCTAATTTAATTATTCATGTAAAAACATTATTTTCAGTATTTAAGTAACCTATGAAGAAGTCCGAAAACTCGGACGAAACGTCGGAGAAGGTATCAATGTAAAAAAAAAATGAGCTGAAAGTCCTCCAATAATAAAAAAAAAATAAAAAGATTTCTTTTGGTTTTTTTATTGAAGAAATAAATCCTACAAATTATATATGTATATATATACGTGTACGGATCACTTTGGAACCGTAATTTAATTCGTGTATACATTAATATACATTTATATAATTATTACAAATATAAGACTGTATATCGTATGTATACATTATTTATAACATAAATTAGAAATAACATTTCATCAATTTATGTACCGAAGGATTTGGCATCGGCGTTTTAGTTTTTCTAAGGTTGATGTCAAATCCCTCAATATAAGAACGGTATCAATATGTATGTATTATTAGAGTTCCTATATACAGGGATTATTACTGAAACAACATCACTTTCTTTAAAGTTTATCATCTGTCTGAAATATCAAAGTGACAGGATAATGACTCCTAATTCAGTAACTAATTTCAAACTTTTCTTTAGGTTTTAATAAGGTGACGAACAATTTTAATTTATTTCAGAAATGATTTTCAAGCAATTGGAACTAAGTATTGATTAATTTTGGATTAATAATGGAATAACTATTATCAAATATAAATTATATTTAAAATTGCTGTTAAGTAATTAGGATTTTGCACAGCATATAAAATTATAAACCCTGCTTTATGATTTGTGAAAACCTGATTTATGAAAGTTATATTTCTTTGTGGTTTTAAATAAAATCTTTCAAAAAAATAAATGTCCTTGTATTTGATGGTATTAACAGCATTAGTGCCAATTTTTTTCTATTGAATTAACCACTCCCTTTTTATACTTTCTTTATGATCACGCAGATATATCTATTAAAACAAAACGAAATTTGACGTTATTTTAATTAATAAGATTTAATAAAAATTAATGTACTCAATTTTATCTGGATGTACATACCTACTTTTGAACTAAATTATAAAAATGTACTGAATTCAGTACTGAAAGTACTGAATGTACTGAAACGGCAACGCGAACAAACGAGAGTTCATAAATGTCCAAAAGCCACGTGACCAGTAACTATTTTAAAAATAGTAAATATATTTTCTTACATTGACATCCTAGATGCTAGTAACTTTTAAATGAACTAAAACATAAGGCATATGAGTAACTAAATAAGAGACGTCGTTTCCTTGTCTTTCATTGAAAGCACGCTTGCTCCACAAACTGAACTGACGCCATCTTACGTCGGGCTGTCGCAAAAAGTAGCAAGTACACTGCGCGTTTTTGGTTTGAGACAAATATAACTCAGAAATGAGTAGAGTCTGATACAATAGATGTCGCTGCATAATAATCTTGGCGGTAAATTTAAATATACCATAATATACAGTGTAAGGTACACTGTATATTATGGTATATTATGGAATAAAATTCATAATCATCGAGTACAAATTTTCGTAAAAAATTATATGTTCAAATATCAAAATTCACCTGATTTTTTACGAAATTATGTAGTCAATGATTTATGAATTTTATTTCATGTACGTTACACGCTATATAATGGTATAAGGGAAAAAATTAATTTTTAAAAAGTTATAATTATTTTCACATTTTAAGCAATCACTTAAAATTGTAAAAGCAGTAGTGTTTTTTTAAATGCATGTACTTATATATTTATTCTGTTATAAATAGAGAAAGAAAAAATAATTAATTGCACTTGCAGTAGTATTTACAGATGGCAATTTTGAATAAGTGGATCTTGGTTTTTTAAATGGTGGTTCTGAAAAATCATCTGAAATTGATGTTTGGCATTTATTACTTTCAGCATTCTGTAATGTTTCATTAATAAACTGTATAGCTGACTGTTGAACAGTTTTCAAGCAAATCTTACTATTAAGACAATTAAAGGATAATGAACTAGTATTTGACTCGCAAATAGTAGTTGGTAAAAATATTGTTGGTACAGCAATCTTGTTGAGGGTATTCTTCTCACTATTTTTATAACATTTTAATTCAAAGTAGTCTTCGCAAAACAAACACTTTTTGTTGATAAGGTTAAAGTCTGGTTTACATAATTTGCGAACTGATTCTATCCAAGACATTTCCCTGTCTGCGGTTACTCTGAAAAACTTTTTATTTCTGTAAGATGTATCTGTAATATATGAATAATATATCGTCGACCTAATCTGTAAACTGCGTATCTCCAGTGCAACAAATTTTGACATGAGGCCCAAAAAACTACCTGTAACAAGTGTTTTTTTTTTTAATGTAACTTCTGTATACAAGTAATTGTTTGGTTTTTCATTACTTCATGGTAAAAATGTGTATTATTCAGGTGATGCATAACAGTACCTACTTTACAATAGATAGCAGTAAAGTCAACGGCAGTAATAACAAATTTTCAAGGAATTGTGGAGTTACGCAGTTTGCAGATTAGATCAATGTCGACGATATGTTCTTGCAGTTTGGTGCACAGCAGCGATTTGTAATCCTCCCAGGCATTTTATATTAAAAAGTAAAACAAGCAAAACTAAAACAGAAAACAATTATCAGAAAGCACTACATACTACATACCAGTTCCGCACTGTGATACAAATACAACTAAAATCTAAAATCTAACCCTAGTAGACAAATTAGGCAATCCAACGACCTGTCAAATTTTTAAGCAATATGGCGATGAGGGTAAACAAGTTATGTTTGCCCTCAGGAAGTGTTGAACAGTGTTAACTCGTCTTTTATTAGAATTGTGTCGCGACGATAATATTTATTAATGCCGGTAACGTGCATAGTTGTGGTTTGTGGATGTCGTAAAAATCGAGACCAAGTTAAGTTTTGTTGTATACCCGACGTAGTGAGTTCTAACTATTTTCCGATTTTAAATGATTTATCGAGAAAACGGCGGCAAACATGGATACTTAGCTGCAATTAAAAAGAATGACCTAACACCTTCGATATTAAGAAACCAGAGGGTTTCCAGTAGGCATTTTATTACTATTAAATATATATTACTAGTTTATTACTATTTTATTTATTAATATTAGTTAAAAACAAACTTTTAACCAAGTACCCACAAAGTTATATAATATAACTCAAACCATAGACTTGTCTATGACTCAAACGTCAAATGAATGTTTGCCCTCCACGCCATATTGATTTGGACACGTGGTTTGGATTGCTCAATAAAACCGAAATCTAACCTCACTTCCCATTTCCAGTCAACAGCCAACTCTACAGGTTGTACTATCAACTTTGCTTTTCTTGTAAGTGATGTGTTACAGTTTTCTGTGTGCTAATTGTAGCAATTTTCTACCGAAAACGGTGTTTAGACAGCCCCTCGTTAGGTGGCGCTCAGGGACGTGATCCCTCCCGTCCTATCCTTTCAACGCGTCTTGTATAATTAGTCATATGACATAAGATAAAGATTATATTAAAACGCAAGTTTCCGTGTCACGGCACACGATTGGCGTTATTTGTCATTTTGACATTGAAAGTAGCCAATCAGCGATCGTATTACTCGTCGACGAACGGAATGCCAACGAGAAAGACAAGTACCATAAGATCGATGATTACGATTGATGCCAATATTTGACATTTGTGCCATAGAAAATTAAATAGTTAGTAGATAGCACCAGGGCCGTATTTTCCCGGTGTTCAGTTTTCGTCTACCGCGCGCAGTCGTCACTCTCAGGGTGCTTTTCATTACGGGGATGCGCATTTTGTGTGTTTTTCGTCTGTAATGTGATTATTTTTACAGTTACAAAAAAAATCTCAAACAAAAGATGTTAAGGACATATTAAGGACAGCCAATTTCGGCGCATCATCCTATCTCTGTGTCTGTATATCGTGGATAGCACGATATACACACAGAAAATGTGTTATCCTTATTACCTGTCTTTCTGTAGTGCTGGCCGCCAGAGCTGCGCGGATATCATTCTCAAGGCTTACGACGGTGGCTTCGATGTCCTCCTCCGTGTCGATGACTCGAAAGGGTACGCAGATCCTCTGCGTCTCTGCTCGGAACTGCTCCCAGTCTGTGCGCCTCTTAGTGAAGGTGGTCTCGGTGGGCAGATGTCCACCTAGGCGTAGGAGGATGGGGCTGTGATCTGTAGATCCCTCGTGCAATGTCTCTACTTCAGCCACCATCGGTATTGCCTTGAGTAAAGCGATATCCAGCACGTCTGGTGCTCCCGCGTGTCCGTGGTGTGTAGGTTCCTCTGGTCCCCATACTGCTACATCGCCATTCGCCTCCAAGTAGCCCAGTAGGACCCGTCCTCTGGCGCTGGTTGTACCGCTGTTCCACGTCGGGGACTTGGCATTGAAGTCGCCTGCTACTACTTGGGGGTTGACCGCTAGGGCCGCCTCTAGCTCTAGGAGCGGGAGATTTGGTGGCTGGTAACAGGTCACCACAGCTATTTCACCATTCCTTTCAGTCCGGATCACAATAGCGGCGGCTTCCATGTTGTCCATCTGCGGCGTTGTGATCTCGTGGTGGTCTAACCCTCTTCTGACTAGCAGCGCGACTCCGCCTCCCTGTCTACCATCTCTGTCCCTGCGGTACATCTCGTAGCCTGGAACTCTGGTTCTGATGTTTTCGCTCAGCCATGTCTCCTGTAGTGCAATCACGTCTATTTCCAGACGTGACAGGAGTTCTTAGATTTCGTTTCATACATAAATTGGACCAATATATTGGTCCAATTTATGTATTACACTATACAAGAATTTTCAGAACTAAATTTAATGCTAAAATTAGTTCCAATTTTAGTGTAGTGTCACACCAGCCTAAGTATTTTGTTATTTTTGTTTTTCCAAAGTCCAAACCTCAGAAAAAAGAGGTCTTAATTCGTTTTTCAAAGCTCCAAACAAACGTTTTGAAATGCACACATTTATATTTACTTTAACTACAGTAATTTTATGGGATCAAACAAACTGCTAGGGATTATTCAGTGCGATGGTAGAAGACATTTGAGTATAAGCATTACCACCGTTAACGTGGGATACGGTATAAGGCATTTCTAAACACGCCATAGAGCCGTAGTGCCTTAGGATTTGGGAGACATTTCCGGACATGGGCTTTTATACTCAAATCTATCGTAGCACTGAATAACCCCTATTAGTTTTTGTTTCCATACTTCTGAAACACCCTATATAAACCTAACCTAAGAAATATATATTTACCTCTTGATTGGTAGAAGTGCGTAATATATTCGCAAAGTCTTTTATTCGCGGTGTTGGACAGTTATTTTTTTCATTAGACTGAAGATAATAATTAATTTCTTCGTCATCCGATGATGAGGAAGATAGTAGTTAAAATTATCCTCGACGTCGGCGCCATTTTTCTCTTCCTTTCAAATGCTCGAATTCATAGCACAAGCTGTACAAGTTCGTGCTAAAAATTATGCACTAGTGCTGCACTGAGTGCAATTTAGCTTCTAAGTCGAACACGTCAAAATTGCTCTATCTAACCTTTCACGAAATCATAAGTCAAACACGCAAAAGTAATTCAGTGCACTTCAGTGCAGCACTAGTTCAGTAAGTCGAAAACGCTGTCAGAATCCAGATTCACAAAGATCAGGGGTGTGTAACTTGAATAGGAATGGTTCAAGGATTGTTAACTGTTTACAACAATCCTTGGGAATGGTTGGCATTCAGTCCTCACTAGCGCCATCTCTAATTTCTTCACACAAGTTTCTTCGAGTTATTATAGTTCCACACCAATTTGATATAGGTGTTAGATATTGACGGCATTAAGCCAATCCACTAATACACAATTGCGCTTGCAGATAGAGAAGTATCTCGTGCTGTCAATGTCATTGTCAATGTCAATGCATTTTGAACTTTGTACTGTTTGTTGATTAATCTTTATCTACTTTTATTGATTTTAATCGCGAGTTGAAGTTAGAATTTGAAAATTTCTGTTACGTCCATTAGAGAAAGAAGAGAAAAGGGTTTCAGCTCTTATCGTTGATTGAAATAGGTACCTACTTCAGAAAGTTATTAGCTAATAATGGTGTTGTGTTAAATTGGTATTGTCTCTGGTGTTGACATAAACATCCTGATACTGTGAGAGTGTTTATAAAAGAAATGCATAAAAGATGCGAGTGGAATTATTATCTTGAGAGCAAATGAGATTTAGTTGCTAGAGAGCAATCTTGGTTGTTATAGGTTAGGTTATACTCATTGCCTACTTACCACTCCTACCTAAAGTTGAACTTTGTCTTATGTTAACACTGATCTCAAGTGCCAAATTATACTAGCTTATGTAATCACTTTTCGTAGTTACCAATGGTAGGGTCAAATGAACTTTCCCTTTTAATTTTGTCTTCCTATATTTTTAATTATTTTGAATGATTCGGTACTCTATTATTTTCTCTTACTTTTCTAGGTAAAGCGATTACTTCAAAAAAAAAAAAACGAAGAAAGTTTTCAAGATTTCAAGTCTTACACGTGATGAGTAACGCGATGAAATCCTTGCCAGTGCCAACTTAATTTTAAATTATTTAATGGATTAAAAGTAGACATTACGCACACACCAAGCATAATGTCTACATTTAATCCATTTAATAATTTAAATTTGAGTTGAAAACGGCAAGGGTTTCATAGCGTTCTCATCACGTGTAGTACTTGAAATCATTGAAATATTATCAATATAAAAACGTCGAAAAAAAGTAAACAGTATAAAGAATCCTGTACTATTCTACTCAAACTTTTCGAAAGTTCTGTGCAGAAATCATAGATGGCGGTAAAAACTCTATGCCCTAACTCATAAAGCGAGAGAGCAATCTATATCTATCCCTGGCTTTATCGCTTTATCTATGACAAAGATGGTGAAATGGATGGAAATCTGTGGATGAATTAAAGTTAAATTAACAATTTTTACTAGTGATGGGCATAATCGAATGATTCTGACAATCGAAAAATCATCACTCGAGTGAAATTAATAATCGAATGATCGCTCGAGTGATTTTCTTCCGAGTGATGACGTCACATTCCTGGTTTGAAAACAACGCTGTTGTCTCTGGCTGGCACTCGTCATTCGAGCGATTGCCGTTCGTTACATGTTACATTGAGATTGACGTTGACGATTGATGATTCTGCCGGCATTCGGCATTGGGGTTAGACATTTCACTCGAAGTGAGGCATAAGTGACATAACATAAGACAAACAAAAACGGATCGGCGGGCGCAGTACTCAATAATAAAAAATCTCAATCTCAGTAACATACACAAATACAACGAAACAACCTATCGCTCGCACGGAAAAATCGTTCGAATGATTTCGTAACCACTCGAAATATCTCGATGATTTCAATAATCGAATGATCGATTATTTTTCACTCGAGCGATCCCATCACTAATTTTTACCAATAAAATTAATAAAATGAAATCCCCCGCTCCTAAATAGTTTTGTTTGTGTTTGTGTCCAAGGGTGAAAGTGATGTGAAAAATAATTTGAAAAGTTATGTAATTTCGAGACACGTTATGACACCAACGCCTAAAGCGGTACAAGACGCCTTTATTTTAATGGATCATTTTCGTAGTGGAACTAGAAATGAAGACGGATTATGGACATACTCCGTGCAACACCTTAACCATAAATGTACAATAATTGGTAAGAGATTTCAAACCAAAAACTGCTTTTGAAAAGGTTAATTGACTGGCAGGCCTACTAACTGTTCTCGCAGAGAATGTTATGAATGATATACATCAATGAATGAATCGAGCTCCAACCCCAGAATTCTGGGGTCCAACTAAGCCTGCGTCAAAGTTGGCTGCTAACAGGTAACTTTTCGTAGTATGTTTGACCCAATATTCTCAAGTTTATTTTAAAATTGCTTTGCAACTTGAAATCAACAGCTTTAAAACTTTATATTTGAAATGAAGTTGTATTTATAAATGAAATTTTCCTTTTGTAGGTTTTTCAGTTGGAACATGCCATAAAGCTTAAAAAAAAACGACTGAATCTACAGCCCTACAAGGTAACCGTTGTACAGGAATTGCTCCCCCTTGATTACGGAAGATGATTACCTTATTGTGAATGATTTCTCGAAGACATGAATAATAATTGGTTAAATTTAACATTTTTTATTGATGAAGCATGGTTCCACTTATCAGGTTATGTAAATAGCCAAAATTATAGGACAAGTACTGCAGAAAATTCTCACACATTTTTAGAAACTAGCTTACATCCCATAAAAGTTAGCATTTGGGTAGCGATGTCAAAGAGACGTAAAAGTGGGTTTCTATAGTTTTCTACAAGACAATAAATAGTGAAAGATATCGAAGAGTTATTTTAGGGCCTTTTTTAGCACAATTACACGATGAGTTGCAAGTAGGTTACTTTCAGCAAGATCGAGCAAGTGCACATACCGCAAGAGTGACAATTCAGTTTTTACAGAAGTTTTATGGTAATAGTACGGCAATATGGTATTAGTCGAGAATGTTGCCAAGCCAGGTCACCAGATATTACTCTTTTAAATTAGATATTTTTTGTTTGGTCATTTAAATAGTGTTTTTAAGACTGCAATGTATAATATCGAAGAATTAGAAGCAGCGATTATTTGATAAATTAACAATATAACTGACCAGCAGCTGCAAAATGTATTTGAAAATGTGCATAGGAGTGAACATCATTTTCAACATAATATGTAACTTTTTTTAATGTAATTTCTAAATTTATTGTTAGTACAATGGTACTGTAAATCAGAGTAGCATGTAAGTTTTTTCAATGTTGGTTCTTGTTTCTAATAAAAAATAAATTGGAATGTGTTTACTTTACTCTTGAATATTAAATTGAGTAACTTAACAATAAGCATATCTTTTGTTTATTCCTATTAAATGTTGTGCAGTGTTTAAGTATTGTCCTTTTAATACAGTTCATTAACAAAAAACATAAATTCACTAATCACTATTAATTAAAATTTTTTTCGTTGTTACTGTTAATATTTAATTTTCTGAGTTACTAATTTTCCATATTGTAGGTTGCATGTTGCACTTAATTAGGCAATCCAAGGACCTGTCAAATTTTTAAGTAATATGGCGCTGAGGGCAAACAAGTTATGTTTACATTGAGAATGCATTGAAATCAGCCCAGCAGCTTTCAGTTAAAAGTGTTTAATCCGAGTTTTTTGTAAGGAATTTTTCATGTATTTTATGTAAGGAAGTGTTGAACAGTGTTAACTCGTCTTTTATTAGAATTGTGTCGAGACGATAATATTTATTAATGCCGGTAACGTGCATAGTTGTTGTGGTTTGTGGATGTCGTATAAATCGAGACCAAGTTAAGTTTTGTTGTATACTCGACGTAGTGAGTTCTAACTATTTTCCGATTTTAAATGATTTATCGAGAAAACGGCGGCAAACATGGATACTTAGCTGCAATTAAAAAGAATGACCTAACACCTTCGATATTAAGAAACCAGAGGGTTTGCAGTAGGCATTTCATTACTATTAAATATATATTAGTTTATTACTATTTTATTTATTAATATTAGTTAAAAACACACTTTTAACCAAGTACCCACAAAGTTATATAACTCAAACCATAGACTTGTCTATGACTCAAACGTCAAATGAATGTTTGCCCTCCACGCCATATTGATTTGGACACGTGGTTTGGATTGCTCTGATTGCTCAATTCCATGCAAAGTCAATATTATGAACAGATCACTTGTGAGGTTAATTCCAAAGAATGTTAATTCATTCTTCAAAATATTTTTATTTAATTCACAGGTCAACGGATTTTTAGCACAGTTAAGTATTATACTGTGCTTTTAGATTATTTTTGGGTTATTTTTTTCGGGTATTTAAAGAATAACGTTTTTGTTTTTAACACTGCAATGCATAATATAATACACAAAACAGAAAAAGAAGAAATGAGATATCTGTAGAAAAGGAGGGCAACACAAACTGTCAGTGGCGCCCTCATGTCTGGCACTTTTTGGCGAGCGGGAAATTTAAATATCTCAATTTACGTTCTCCTACTTATTTAGATATGTAGCAAAAAAATTATGTACCGAGTTTATTATTAATGGAATATTTAAATATTATGGGTTTTAATGAAAAGTAAAAACTGAAACTTCACAAAATTATAATATTTAAATAATTTTCAAGAATAATATCTCGTTATTTTTTTGACTTATCGAAATAAATATGTAAACATTTAAAAATATTAATAAATGACAAAAAATTATTGTACTTACCTACATAATTCTTATCCAAAAATAGATATACCCATATATATGGGTTTTTACATTATTTAATATTGGATAATATTCACTGAAATAGGTTTTTACATTTTTATACCGTATAGTAATAATCAAAGCAAACATTTTTTAAATATATTTATTAAACAAAGGGATGTAACAAAAAAGTACTATTTATGATATTCTAAATAAATTATATGAATGAATACATTTGTATGTACAAATATTGCTAATGGATGAGCTTGCTACTAACGAACAAAATGTATCGATAATGTTGGAGTCAAAAATTTATCTCTGGAGAATGCGATCAGCGAAATGTTCATGGGGAAATTCAGTCTCGACTGCTATCCATTTCATGAGAAGTTCGTTAAACTCTGACATACAGTAAGTAGTTGTACATGAAACAAAAATGAGGGTTGGGTTTTGGGTTTTCTTTTATAATAATAGGGTTAATGTTTTCTACAAAACTAAATATAAAAATATTTTCCCTTTGTAAAACAGACAAAAGCAGGATTTATGTATTTCTATAGTAAATACGTGTATCTTGTATCTAATTATAATTATTTTACTTCCAGAACATATAACCACTTTTATTGAGGGTTGGCTTCGGCCAACGGGAATTTCACTTCAAAAATCAAGAATTTCAAAAACAGTTTATAGTTACGTTATAATATAATGTAGGTACTCAAACGATTAGGTACTCGCATACCTATTATTTAAGCTATAATCTGGCTTACTACCTACTGACTATAGTAATTTTTGCAAGTATAAATTGGGATTATGATCTATATTTACAAGAATTGAAGAAAAAGAGTACAAAAATATATAAAGAAAAAGATATAATACTTACAGTTACTTCAAATTTTGTAATTTTTACTCCAATTTTTTATGTCTTTGAAGATATACATCACTCTTAAAAAACATAACTAAAAACTATCACCAAACCACCATTTTAAATTTTAACTGCCATCCACCGTAGGCGTAAGGCGTAAGGCAGAGTAGTAGACCATAGCCGTTCGTAGCAGCCCCGACATGCAATGTTGCCATTTATAGCGAATATTACATGTTTTCGTGCATAAAATAGCCAAAAATGGCAACCTGGCATGTCTGGCACAGGTTGCGGACTACATAATATTAGTTATATCCCCCTGATATAATATCCAAGAATTAAGGTACGTTCAGTACGGAGCTTGGATGATAGATCATAGACTGGATGATGGAGTAACTTTTACCAGCGCTGATAAAATGTACAGGGTGAGTCAACCATAGAGTAAAGTTCATTATCTCATTTGTTTCGAGAATTACGAAAAAACGTTAAATACAAAAGTTTTATAGAATATTAAGGTGCACAGTTTAAAATAATTTTTGAGTATACAGGGTGGTTCAAAAAAGCGTGGCGAATATAACATTAGTTTCTTTAAATGGAACACCCTATTTTTTAATTTATTTTTAGATTTTACATGAAATTCTATAACTTTTTTGTTAATAATGTCATATACCTAAACCCAGTAGTTTTTCTAATATTTAAATTTTTTTAGAAAAATATTAGTTTTTACTCTTATAAAAAACTGACAATACCGTCATTGTTTCTGAAGGTGGAATACTCAAATTTGCTACAAACGTTCTATAAGGATGACAAAAAAGGTATATGTAAATAAATTTGAGTTAAATACTACAGGGCCTTCAAAATAAATTTACACATTTCGACTATTTTAATTTTTTTAAATGGCACACCCTGTATATTATTATTTTTTCTGATAGATTTTACAAAACCCTTCAACTTTTATTGAGTATGTCATATACCTAGTTTTCATAATTTGGGAGTTATTTTGATTTTATTCATTTTTACGCTTGTTTTTATTACACTAATGGATTCATTGGGTGGCCCCCTCGATTATGTGACTTAACACCTTTAGATTTCTTTTTGTTAGACCACTTTAAAGATCGTGTTTATGTGAATTCCCCTACAACACCAGAAGATATCGAAAATAGGATACGAGATACCTGGAGCGTGCAAGAAAATATAGTAACAAGACTAAACATGTGTATCTAAGTAGGACGGGCATATTTTTGATCATTGATTACTCCATAATATTTAAAAATAAGTTAGTTAGTAGGGATTTTATTATTATTTATATTAGTTTATGTTTCAACAATAGCGTAGGTAAGTGTAAAAAAGAATAAAATCAAAATAACTCGCAAATTATGAAAACTAGGTATATGACATACTCAATAAAAGTTGAAGGGTTTTGTAAAATCTATCAGAAAAAATAATAATATACAGGGTGTGCCATTTAAAAAAATTGAAATTTTTGAAGCTAAAATAGTCGAAATGTGTAAATTTATTTTGAAGGCCCTGTAGCATTTAACTCAAATTTATTTACATATACCTTTTTTGTCATCCTTATAGAACGTTTGTAGCAAATTTGAGTATTCCATCTTCAGAAACAATGGCGGTACTGTCAGTTTTTTATAAGAGTAAAAACTAATATTTTTCTAAAAAAATTAAAATATTAGAAAAACTACTGGGTTTAGGTATATGACATTATTAACAAAAAAGTTATAGAATTTCATGTAAAATCTAAAAATAAATTAAAAAATAGGGTGTTCCATTTAAAAAAACTTATGTTATATTGCCACGCTTAATATTCTACAAAACTTTTGTATTTAACGTTTTTTCGTAAATCTCGAAACAAATGAGATAATGAACTTTACTCTATGGTTACTCACCCTGTACAATGTATTTCAATGGAGCCGTCCAGTACGGAGATATGATACTACAGGGAATACATGATACACGAGTGGTTTATACTCGATTATATTTTGCGGAATAGTCAGTCAATTCTTCTGCGAGCTCTGATCACCACAATAGATTTATTTTGGAGAAACAGTGGGAAGAAATAAGAAAAAATGTGAATGCTACAAGTAAAAGTAATATTTTATTTTTAAATAAAATACAATTTATTACATATTGTGAAAGAGATGTGTGTAGGTCTCGAATAACAAACGAATTAATCCAATATTGAGTATATTAACGTAAAATACATTAGAGACTTTAGCAAAAGTAAAATACTTAGTATTAGGAAAACCGGGCGTTCACTTCAACTAGTGGTTCCCGTTCATCGGATCTATGATGAGTTGCTATAAGTATTCATTTTAATTCATTTTTATCATTTTAACAATATTGTAAGCGATTTCTACAAACATAACTTTTAACTGTATCTAACAAATTTTGCTGTATATGAAATATGCGTAAAACCTCTGGGAATATTTTCGTAGTTGAGGATATAAATGGTGAAATTCTCCCAGTCGGTGCCTTTCCCTGTTTATAGGATGCACATGATACTTTCTTAATTTTTGTTTCCTTTTGGTGAATATTTCGTTCTTGACGAACAAAAGTACCTTCTTTGCTAGACATTTTGAAGTATACCAGCTGTTAAAAGCTTTAATGCACATCTCCGTTGTGAACGCCTATCAGCGCTTATATTTTTCACTATTATTCTATCATCATTCATCTATCATCTATGATCTATCATCCAAGCTCCGTACTGAACGTACCTTTAGAAGCAGCGATTATTCGAGAAATTAAATTTCTCAGTAATTTGTGATAACTAAGCAAAGCAAAATGTGGTTGGTTGGGAGCCAAGAACCGTCCTTGTTGGGAGGGGAGCGAACATAGAAAATATAATGGGAGCGAAGCATATCATGCGTTCGAATTTCCACGACATCGAATTAGATCACGCCATTTCGTTCGAGCCGAACCCTTGCCGTTACAAAGAAGGCCACAACTTAGTTCCCCTTATTGTTTCATTCACATCTTGAATAATGAAAGTATAAATAATATGAAACATATCAATTTGCATGGGCGGTTCTAGGTGAGGGCTTGGGGGGCTAAGCTCCCCCAAATCTTGAATTAGGTCCCCCAAATTTACCCAGTCCGCTCCTGAATAAAAATTTCCAACTACATAATTTTAGTAATTTCACTAATTTATTAGTTTTATTTAATTATTTCGTAAAAAGCTTTCTTTTCTTCGCTACCAAACCGCTACAAACACAACTAAGAACGATTATTGTTTTTAATTTAGCACCCAATAATGTGATTTACGCATAATTTGCAATTTTGCAAGCTGTATGTAGTTGTACCAGCAGCGCAGCGTCCGGGCGGCGACTGGCGAGACTGACTGATTTCCAACTGTTTAATCACAAATTCATTAATATTCACTATTCAGTACACTGTATATAGGGGGGAGCATCTGCTATATGAGTCTATATGCTATATCTGCCAAGGGCTTAAGCCCCTCCAAAACAAAAGGTCTAGAACCGCCTATGTCAATTAGATATAAATATAGTAGGTTTGATAATATAGTTATGATTTATATTCAACTTCATACTAAGCATTCGTGGTACAAAGTGGACTGGCCCTCCTCTCGTCGGCCAGCTCGACATTCTTTCTGCTCCAATATTGTAAACATTCAAATAGCTACATCAGCAACATGTAGGTACTAGAAGCATGATATCACCATAGGTTCCGCGAACTTATGTACTGGGTGCTAGGGTGTTTACACTTAGGAATGCCTAGGACATAAAATATTACACATTTTTTGGTAGAGAATTGAATGTAGAATCCAAAAATAAAAAATATACATGGTGTCCCTTTAAAAAATATATAATGAGAAGGTACCAAAATGTCTACTTTTGAGACACATACAAGAAAATATTTTCGCTGAAAGCAGTTTTTCAAACCAAGAACATTTTGCATTAAAAGTTTTTTTTGTATTACGTACCGGAGGGACTAAATATTCACTGTATAAGACCATGTGTAAGACCGGTGTATCTACACCGTGTTCTAATTTATGGGGCTACCCCTATAACTCGATACTTGTCCACTTTTTGAAAATTATATTTATTTAGAAATTGAGATTGGATTAACTGAAAATTACGTCAAATTTGTTTAATTACGAGCCCTTCTAACCTAACCTAACCTAACCTAACAGAATCGTTATCATTTTCCGGTAAAAGTGGACAAGTAACCGGATTATAAGGGTGACCCCATGAAAATTAGAACACGGTGTAGTACAGGGTGTCCCAATTATTTATATAGTGAATATTTTGTCCCTACGGTAGGTACATAATACAAAAAAAATATGCGCAGAAAGAAATGTTTTGTTATTTTATTATGTATTAATAATTATTTACTGAAAATTATAAGTTATTTGTCTAAGGTAATGAAGTTAGTATGAAGTTGAATATAAATCATAATAATATATTTATATTTAATTGATGTTTCATATTATTTATACTTTCATTATTCATGATGTGAATGAAACAATAAGGGCAACTGAATTGTGGCCCTCCTTCTGTGTACGGCAGTTCGGCTCGAAAGGGCGTGGCCTAATTCGATGTCGTGGGATTCGATGTCGTGGTATTCGATGTCGTGGAAATTCGGTGTCGTGGAATTCGAACGCGTGACATGCTTCGGGTTAGGTTACATTAGGTTAGGTTAGGGGGCGCGTAATTAAACACATCTGACGTAATTTTTAGTTAATTCAATCTCAATTTCTAAATACTAAATATAAACTATTAAGTACGTTGTTAAGTAAGGGGAACTGAGCTGGGTCCTTCCGCTCTCGCTACCAGTTTGAGTCGAGAGGGTGTGGCCTTCGATTCGATGTGTGGGAATTCGGGGCCGTGGACATTCGAACGCGTGACATGCACCCCATAGGAACATACATTTATGTATAACTAGTAAAGGACATATTAACTTTTTTGAATGTAGTTTCTAAATAATTTCGAGTTTATTGTTAGTGCAATGGTACTGTAAATCAGAGAATAGCATGTAATGGTTTTTTCAATGTTGGTTGTGGTTTCTGATAAAAAATAAATGTCGCAATGTGTTTTTTTTACTCTGGATATTAAATTGAAAAAAAAAAAAATAACTATTAAAGCTATTCAGCATACCTTTTTGTTTATATTCTTATTAAAAGTTGTGAAGTCTTTTAGTATTGTCTGTTTAATGCAGTTGATTAACAAAAATAAAAAAACTGTAAAAATTGGACCGATCAAGTTTCACTTGGTCCCATTTTTTCCCGTTGTTATCAATTATCCATATGTAACACTTAATTCTATGTAAATTCAATATTATAAACTGTTTATTTGCGAGGTTAACTAATTCTGTCAAAATATTTTTATTTCATTACAAGTCTAATTTCTTAACCGGGCCAGGTGGGCTGCACTGAGTCTAGGAAGTTTTTTGTTAATCAATACCAATAGGTTCAATGTTGGTTGCCTATATTTGCGGACACGTGGCTTTTACATTTATGAAGTCTCTGGTTTATAGATAAGTAAGAAATTATATTATAAATTGTAATCAAA
Organism: Pogonocherus hispidulus; assembly: GCA_963924545.1. NCBI lineage: Eukaryota > Metazoa > Arthropoda > Insecta > Coleoptera > Cerambycidae > Pogonocherus > Pogonocherus hispidulus. The sequence goes on along the minus strand of OZ004696.1, from coordinate 32,867,126 downwards.
TCTAGAATTTTTACTAGTTACTTTTTAAATGCCCTGTATATAATACTTAAATTTATATAATGAAAGTAACTATAATGTAATACAAGCTTAGCCTTTTAACATTATACCTAATTATGTTTACCGGTTATTTTTTAATACCCAGTATATATTTACAATTCAGAAACAAACTATATGTGCTGATGAAACATTTATTTTTAAAATTACATACAAAGTTAAGTAAAGCAATATATTCTATAAAATTATATATGTAGGTATTGGTTCTTTTGTAAAAAGCGGTGCTATATAAAACAAAAAAAAATTTTTAATTAGGTACAGAGGGCCTTTAGTTAAAAAAAAATGTAAATATATTGTACCCAAGTACTTCCAATTTAAAAATTTGTTTTTTAAGTGCCACTACTTTTTTATATAACTCTACACAATTAAATGTGCATATCTCTACATTCACTCTAAGGCCTTTACTAAGGAATCGTGACGTCACGCGTGTCGGCTGCCCGATAAAACAGTGTATATGGACACTTTCATATCTGTGCGAGTAAAACTTAATATAACAGAGTATTTGCCAAGGATTGTTAACTGTTTACAGGATTGCTCGATCGCTCAATTTTGTCATCCGTCTTTGTGACGTCATCGAAGATACATGTAATCGAACTGTCAAAATATATTTTGTGTTATATTTCACATTTGCAAGAAAATTTTCGTATTTGAATAATTATTATTTATTAAAATTTGTAATAACAGTATAAATTGTACCTATTTCTACAATTACGAGATCACAAATTGGCCTCTGTGCATTATATAGTATACCTGCGAACAGTATACATACATGTTGCTTATTGTAAAAAAGTAGTTAACATTATTAATTATATATAAAACTAATCATCCTTGTATATAAGTATCTTTTAACTATTAAGAAGATGGTAAAGATAAGCACTAACAAATTTCTCTACAGAATCTCTGCTTCCGAATATGTTCATAATTAAAAAAGTATGCATATGCTTACCTATTTTAATAATATACTCGTATAGTTTGTATCAAAATGTGCATATAATTTCAATTTATTGGTAGACACAGAATTAAAGAACATAAAGAAACTAAGGAAAATATTATGTAATTACTTATTATAGGTATGTACAGAAAATATTACCAAAGAGAATAAACTAATTCCTCTTTGCTATTACCCACAAACACAAACAACAAAGGTATTATATAAGAATAATTAACTATTGATTCGAGAATTTTAAATTCAAATTCCAGTTTGACTTTGACAGATTGCTTTATTGGATCTTTGATGACGTCACAATTATGGATTACATTGTAGTATAGGGATCGAGCAATCCTGTAAACAGTTAACCATCCTTGAGTATTTGCTATAGTCACGGATTTCTTAAAATAAACTGGATCGCTGATTCCTAACTATCATTTTGTCAGTTGTAAGGTGGTTGTCATACTGTGCTAACATTCCATTGGCTAGTTTTCAGCTAATGATGTTGAGGTATTTACAGAGGGAAATTTTGAAAATAGTTTGGTGAGATATGGGCATATGACTAACTAAATATTACTTATATGGATGGATATGGGTATAAAATATGTACACTGTTGTAATAAAAATACTTTAGCAGCGGGTCTAAAAAGTTAACTTAATATAGGGTTATATCAAAGATTAAATTGTATTATTTGTGCATTAGATATGACGAGTAATTGACAGGACTGGACTCAAGAGTTATATTTGTGCAGCAAAGCTACACATAATTTTTTTCTATTTATAGTGCATTTCAAATAATTGGAATCATCTCTTTTTAATTTGACTTGAAATGATTTTCGACAAAGTCGAAATTTATGTGCTTGTAAAGACACTCCCTACATGTACAAATCTTCCAATGGTATGTCTGGTAGGTACCAATGTATATTAAATTCATTGACGACACTCTTTATTTCTCCTGTTACAACTTCATTTTTTAAATAAATTTTACATTAGCCGGAATTATAACTGGTTCATAATAGTTACTTGTCTAAACATAATTTAGTAACTAACCCAAAAAACTTTAAAGTAACATGGTTTGTCAACCAAGTATTTGAACCTTGTCTGATTGCAGTATAAAAATTAGTTAGGATCAGTTTTGTATATTGTTTTGAGGAATTCTAATATCGATACCTTTTTGCCAAAATATCGTAAGTCACTCACTAAATTTTACCTTAGGCTACTTACGACAATTCTGCCACTCTGCCTATTACAGTTCTGTTACTTACGATAAAATGTATGCAGTTATTTAACCGTGAAACATTTAAATACGCTTACATATTTATGGATCTATCTACCTCTGCCAAGATGTGTATTTGCATATTATACTTGCGATAGATCCATAGTCATTTTCATGGAAAATGTCACTTACGATAGTTTGGCAAAAGGGTATCGATATAAGGTAGGTATTTATCAAAGAATTAGACATATGTTTGTAGTTATTTTAATTGTGGCAGGAGCTGCATATATAAAAAGCCACGATGAAAGTAGCTGCACGTCTTATCAGTAAAAACGGCACTAAAAAAATATTTTTTAACTGAATGACATCATACAATTAGTAACGTCAAGTAGTTATTAGTTAAATTTATACTTTACACTGTTAAGATAATAATATATTAAATATTGTGAATGAATTGGGATAGGTTAATCAGTTATTTTGTTATAAAATTACATGAAGTTTATAATACACAATATGGTAATAACTGCTTTTCTAGAAGATAACTTCAAAACTCAAAATCATTATGATTATGGTAGGAATTTAATAAAAACACATTTAAAATATAATTTATACACACAGTCACATTATAATAGGAGTTTTATCCACACTTATAAAGCATATAAAGTAACATATTATCCACTACTGAAATAATAAAAAAATATAAACTTCAATCAACCAAATTTAATTTACTTATTAAAATTAACATTAACATTTATATTAATAGACATTTCGTTCTTCGCTTTTTCATATTTCACTTCGTTTCGTTAATAGGAAGCTTGTAGTTGCTTCTTGCAACAAATTTTGGATGTCTCCTCTCCTGAGGAATGATTTGAACGAGAAGAACCTTGGATTTTCCTTGCAATACCAAGTTTATTAGATATGGAGTCTTCAATATAGCTCTCTGCCACAGCAGGGCTCTTCCACCCACCATGCCACTTGATGGGTGTAAAGTCGGCACCTTTATTTCCCAATAAAGTTATTGAAGTGCACCCTCATATAGGTAGTGGCCAATATAAGCTTCCGCGTTTGCCAAGTTCAGAAACGATGCAACTTTTGCCAATGTGTTGATTCCAACAGGCTGAGAAGTACATTTTTGATTCTTATAATGTAAAAAGAATCTGTTTTGTGATAAGTTCTTTGGTCTTAGGGAAATACATTTTCTACACATCTCTACGTCGTTGATAGAAAATCCTTCATTTATAATTTTAAACTTTCGTGAAATGCCGGTCTTGGTATCTGGTATCGAAACAACTAGATACGCGCCAGTGTCCTATACATTAGTGATTTTCAAATTCGTCAATTCGTAGCATCGACAAGCACCAGAGACTCCTATTACTAGCGCAACCTAAAATGATTCAAAGTATTATTAATACATATTGTCTAAAAAGTTAAGAGTTATTACCTTAATCATAAAATATTCTTTATCACAAGATTTAGTCAAAAAGTCTTCAATTTGCACTCTTTCCAAAACTGCAGCCTTTTTCACCTTGTATCCTTTCGATTGACTCTTCAGATAAGAGATATCTACGTTTTTAGACTTTTATCGCAACCTTCAACATTGAATACTTCGACCAAATGGATGAAATGATGAAATTGCATGTTTTTTCTTCAGATTAAGAAATAGTGATGGGATCGCTCGAGTGAAAAATAATCGATCATTCGATTATTGAAATCATCGAGATATTTCGAGTGGTTACGAAATCATTCGAACGATTTTTCCGTGCGAGCGATAGGTTGTTCCGTTGTATTTGTGTATGTTACTGAGATTGAGATTTTATACTACACATGACACATGTATAATAAATAATAAATAAATATTGTAAATTAGCATTACACCTTTAGAGCCTCGATTTTAATAATGACCTATCCTATATCTAATACCAATCTAAGGAATTTCCGAACATGTTGAAATGTTTTCCCTGAAAATAATTTATAGTCAACCTTGTAATTATTGAGTACTGCGCCCGCCGATCCGTTTTTGTTTGTCTTATGTTATGTCACTTATGTCTCACTTCGAGTGAAATGTCTTACCCCAATGCCGAATGCCGGCCAAATCATCAATCGTCAACGTCAATCTCAATGTAACATGTAACGAACGGCGATCGCTCGAATGACGAGTGCCAGCCAGAGACAACAGCGTTGTTTTCAAACCAGGAATGTGACGTCATCACTCGGAAGAAAATCACTCGAGCGATCATTCGATTATTAATTTCACTCGAGTGACGATTTTTCGATTGTCAGAATCATTCGATTATGCCCATCACTATTAAGAAATAAATAACTTGCACCTTGCACACAGCATACAGAACTTCATTTATAAACCACAAAACAAAAAGAAAATATAAAAGCAGCGCTGGAGTGCGTTCGGATGAAGTTGTTTTACCCAGGAGTGCGTTCGGATGAAGTTGTTTTACCCAGCTGAATCGTTCACCCGGGTGAATGACGTCACAGAAATGTTACTCATAAAATACGAACGATTCTGGTAAGTATAATATGGCGGCAAACTTTAAATTCAAGCAAATGCAATCCAGGTTATGTGTAGTTTACTTCGAGTGATTTTTGAGTAGGTACAATAAAATTTTATCTGTTTTATCGTCAATGGATCAAAATCGTATTCATATTTACCAGGCTGTTGTTTCAACATGCACTATTTATATGAATAACTTTATAATGGAAGACAGTAGTTCAAGTGAAGATGATGATGAACAGGTACAATTTTATTTCGATCACGGCCTCATTTGGACAGATTACGGAACTGTTTGGTGGAGTATGAAGTGTCTTCAAGAATAAAACAATTTTTGTTGAAGTTACAATTGCAAATTGCAGTGCAAATGAATTTCAAAGCAATTTTCGTATGAAAAGAGCAACTTCTCTGTCCTTGTAGTGATGTTTATTATACACACAAATACACAAAATATCTAATTATACAAAATCTCTGACAATGTTAATAACTGATAAAATGTCAAAATTCAATTTACTCACATCTGCGCATGTCGTGTGATTATCGTCCCAGTTTTAACAAGGGCGAAAAGTTGTTGTCCTAACGATTCTCCTCAAATAACCGAACGGCACGCTCGTACAAAACGCCTGTTAAAATCGAACGACTTTTGGGCGAAAAGTTTCATCTGGACGTCGCCCGAGCGTTATATCCGAACGGCCCCCAGCTGAATCGTTCACCCGGGTGAATGACGTCACAGAAATGTTACTCATAAAATACGAACGATTGTGGTAAGTATAATATGGCGGCAAACTTTAAATTCAAGCAAATGCAATCCAAGTTATGTGTAGTTTACTTCGAGTGATTTTTGAGTAGGTACAATAAGATTTTATCTGTTTTATCGTCAATAGATCAAAATCGTATTCATATTTACCAGGCTGTTGTTTCAACATGCACTATTTATATGAATAACTTTATGATGGAAGACAGTAGTTCAAGTGAAGATGATGATGAACAGGTACAATTTTATTTCGATCACGGCCTCATTTGGATAGATTACGGAACTGTTTGTTAGTGGAGTATGAAGTGTCTTCAAGAATAAAACAATTTTTGTTGAAGTTACAATTGCAAATTGCAGTGCAAATGAATTTCAAAGCAATTTTCGTATGAAAAGAGCAACTTCTCTGTCCTTGTAGTGATGTTTATTATACACACAAATACACAAAATATCTAATTATACAAAATCTCTGACAATGTTAATAACTGATAAAATGTCAAAATTCAATTTACTCACATCTGCGCATGTCGTGTGATTATCGTCCCAGTTTTAACAAGGGCGAAAAGTTGTTGTCCTAACGATTCTCCTAAAATAACCGAACGGCACGCTCGTACAAAACGCCTGTTAAAACCGAACGACTTTTGGGCGAAAAGTTTCATCTGGACGTCGCCCGGGCGTTATATCCGAACGGCCCCCTATAGGGTGGTATTTATTTATAGTAGTGCTTCTTACACGGATTTCTGAAAGTTTATTTTAAGAAATCCGTGGCTTCTTATTATCTCTTCAAATGGTAAAATTTACGTTAGAATTATATTCGGTAGGTAGGTAACTACACAGAATGCGATTTGAATTAAAATAAGAAAGATTGATATTTAATCAACTATTATTTTAGTTTTCCTGTATGAATCGTGTATTATGAGCGTAAAATGATAACAGTTATCTTGTGACATCAGTTAGAATCAAAGTGAATTAATTCAAACTATTGGTGTGGTCTCATTGTAATCAATGTGTAAAATTGGTCATTTTGGAACCGATGCCAAAATAACCTTTGGAGCAACGCTGTCTTTGGAACCGGTGCCAAAGTGAACACCATGATGCCGAAACATACTATACGTACTTAATTTTGATGCTAAAGTGAACTATAGACATATATATATACACTGTATACATACTGAGAAAATTTTTTTCTCATACAGTGTCTCTTTTTAGATCCAAAAGAGATTTCCTCCCCGAACATCTATATTAGGCATCTATAGATCACCTGAAGTCTCAGGCCCAAACTCACCTGCTGACTTAAGCCGGGTACAGAGAACTAAGACTGTCGCCCGCGACAGCAAATCCAACCAATCATGAGTTGTATTCCCCTGATTCTTCTTCCCCATTTTCTGTCGCTGGCTACTGCTGCCTTGAAGTTCAAATTTCTTAACTACAGCGACAGATTTTATTTTTTGAGTTTATGTTGGTCAATCATAAAAGAGTCAATCTCATGGCGTTTTATTTTTAATTTAAAAAAACACGACACATGAAGACAAGGTGGTGGGGAGCCGTCGTGGGCGACAGTTGTAGTTCTGTGTACCCGGCTTTAGTTCTAAGTTATGAACTGTTGTACCCCATTGATAATACAGATTGAATGCTTATCGACCACCCTGAAGTTGACGTAGACTGCCTGGACCACGATGGTTTATGATTTAACAATTAAATGTGTGGTAAGTTAATATTTTTTAAACGTTATTTTTATCGATTCAAATACCTATGGAGATACAAAAATTAAGTAATAAGAGCTTATATGAGTGCATTATACTACAGAAAATAATTACTGATATAAATGTATAATGTGTCATTATATGTGAATCTTTTCCTCAGACTTTGTGTAGAGAACACAAAGGCTTGATTGTTTCATTTGTAATACCTTTCCTGACCTATCAAGTTGAGACAAAACAACACCCACTGTTCTCGCGGAATATTCCACGATTTATAGAGGTATTAAAAATTATTTAAATATCTACACATTACTTAAAATATAGAACTTTCAGTGCTATTTATTTCTAGAGACACTACTTTTCCTAAATGTACAGGTAATAATCCTCTAATTTTTGAGGATGCAAACTAACAGCTCGATATACCAAAAATTAAGTAGTGCTATTAACTGATTTTTGCCATCATTCATAAGGCAATATTGCGCAACAACTTATAAGTATATTTCAAACCTTGAAATTACTACATTCCTTCGTATTTTTTCTTATCGTCTGCTATTATTACTGTGGTACTTTAAAAAATCTTGGTACGCATACATCGGGCTGTACTGATTTGGGCTTCTGAATAGCTCAGAGACATACAAATTATTTTGTACTTGCGAAATCACAACTATTTTTCTACAAATTGGATTAGGTATTCCTATTACTGACAAATTATTTTGTACTTGAGAATATACTACAGGATCTCAATTATTTATGTAGATACAAAATTATACACCCGTTTGACCTATAAGGAGGTCTTATATGTCAATTTATGGAGATTCAAATTAATTTGTACGTGAGAATATACTACAGGATCTCAATTATTTATGGAGATACAAAATTATGCACCTGTTTGGCCTATAAGAAGGTCTTATATGTGGTAAAATTACGATTATCTTATAATTAATCCTAATATTGGGGTTGAAGGTCAGTGTAGTGTGGCCTGTGATAGTGAACAGACATGCTTGATTCCAAGGTTTATTAAGTTATTCTTCAAAATGAAGTTATGAAGGTTTGGTCTATGAAGATTAATGTACGTAATATTATTGAAACTTTAATACTATCTACGTTGAAATTATCTGTTTTACTAAATTCTTAAATACTGATTATGGTAACATATGTTGTAAAGGCTCAAAACGCTCGCATCAATATACCTACGGGTCCTTTAAGCTGTCCTTTTAGGCATCTATAGAGCAGAAAATACTATCTACGTTGAAATTATCTGTTATACTAAATTCTTAAATGGTGATAACATATGTTGTCAAGGCGTAGAAACGCTCGCATCAATAAACGGGTCCTTTAAGCTGTCCCTTTAGGCAGCTATAGAGCAGAATTTTTGGATGGTTAGCTTGGGGTAAATGGTCCCAGGTGAAACACTCACACCAATAAACGGGTCCTTTTAGGCAGCAATTTTTTTGGAAGGTTTAGCAATTTTTTGGAAGGTTGGGGACCAGCAAAAATAGCCGGGTGGTTTGTCACCGCGACGTCGGCCGACGGATGCCGAGGTGGTTGTCGCCGCAACGAGACCCTGGTGATGGGTCTTCGGTCACCGGGGTGCCGGGTGGTGGGGGTAGCCTCAGTCTGACGGCTGGCGGCCTGTCTGCCTGGGGTGAGGCCATAACTACTATATAGTTAGTTCTAATTCTTCATTTGGAATAATTCTTCTTTTCTGTCTCTCAAGAGATTTTGTTTCTCTAAAGCGTCGCTTAAGCCTCGTAAATGTTGTAAAATGCAGCTCGGAAACCCGGGATGCAAACGAGTATACTCGGCGCGCTGCATTCACATTATTATTATTTTTGTAGAATAAATAGATAACTTTAAATGTTTCGTTCTCACTAAACATTATTTCTTTGTTAAAATAGTTTGTTATAGGAAATAAATTAATAATGATAAATAAACTTCTGTCAAAGTCATTTGTTTGTTTCGCGTGCCTCATCCATAGTCACTGCGATCTACCAGACATAAATTTCCCTCCTGTTTTTTCAAAAATAGTTTTGAACTGGCATATGTAGAAAAGTCCCCTCGTAAATGTTGTAAAATGCAGCTCGGAAACCCGGGATGCAAACGAGTATACTCAGCGCGCTGCATTCACATTATTATTATTTTTGTAGAATAAATAGATAACTTCAAATGTTTCGTTCTCACTAAACATTATTTCTTTGTTAAAATAGTTTGTTATAGGAAATAAATTAATGATGATAAATAAACTTCTGTCAAAGTCATTTGTTTGTTTCGCGTGCCTCATCCATAGTCACTGCGATCTGCCAGACATAAATTTCCCTCCTGTTTTTTCAAAAATAGTTTTGAACTGGCATATGTAGAAAAGTCCTGAATCAAACAGTAACATATTATATATTTTTGAAAAGAGAAAAATTTAACGAAGCTAAGTATGCACTAATATATAGGGTGTTCCATTTAATAATAAAACAAATTTTCTTTAATTTAGTGATTTCCGTTATTCAATTGTTTTTTCTAATACAGTGTTACTTTTGTATTAAAAACTTTTTTGTAATTTCAATAATAAAATCACAATTATCACAAGTTGTCAGATTATAGTGACTAACCCTGTAAAGTGTAATAAATATAAAAAGCTTACCTCCACCACTCTTATAACATAAGTACGGAAATCGCCATATTGAACCTAGCCCTACGCTATATCCGACACATGCAAGAACAAATTGCAATTTGTTTGCCCAATGTTGTCTGCGTGGTTTAATATACTGACTGTCTTCGTCGTCATCACTTGCCTCATCACTGTCATCATCGTAAAGGTATTCCTCTGGTGGCCTATAAAAATATTAAGTACTTGAAAGTATTGTATTGTATGTCTATAACTTTAACGAAAATTAATTAAACTTCTACATTATGTGGTATCCACTAGTTTGCAACCTAGAAAACACCCTTAGGTAGACTCTGACAATAGTTCCCTATTTTATTATTATTAATTTTCGGGCATATTGGTATAGAGGTGGGAGTATATAGATATGGAGAAACGAAAGAAAGATACTTGGCTTTTTGTTGCGTGCCGATTGAACAAGTAACAACTACTTTTTTATTTCCTTTTTTAATCACTTTAGTTTAGTAATAATTATTATCTTATTAACGTCTATAGTGTTTCAGTATTGAATTCGAATTAATCAGTTAAGTATCTATCTTGTTTAGTTAATGTGCCTAATTTTATTAATGTTAATGTGTGTTAGGTATTAATTTTTAGTCCATTTAGAGTGGAAATTTGTGTACTGCCTTGATTCCATGAGGTTTTATTCCAGTTCTATTTAACGTTTAGTACCTTTTAGCAGTAAAAGCTCTATTCATGACTGTATTTGAACTGTATTACACTCGGATTACATCATTTAAACCTACTTGGAGTTAGTCTCTAAGACTTGTCAATTTGCCAAATTTATAATTTCATACTGGGTGTTGAGAATATAAGATCAATTAGCCGGTGCCATTTTTCAAATGGTATTTATTCTAAATTTGCTGGAAAATCTATCAAACCTATGACACTGCCTTAGTCATATTTTTTGGGTAACTGAGTTCATAGGCAGCAGATATTTCTAGTACAACTAGTTGTACTAGAAGTATTAGTACAACTGATTAATTCCTCAATAATGTTTTTAAATTTTTTTACTTGGCCATTTTTTAGTGTCTTCCAGTAGCAGTTACCTGTCGTCAAGCGACAAAGCAAATTATCTTTTTTTTCTTAAATTCCGATTATCTCATCTTTTTGAACAATTTAATTCGTAATTTGAAAAACCATTAATATTTCATTCTGTCCATAAATAATTATCGTTAAATTTCGTATTTTAAATTTGTGGTAAATCTTTTATCAACTTCATTATATATTTTTTGTTTGAAAATCCATTTTTTATACTGTTAAAGAAATAGATAACTTTTGGTGAATTTTCATTTTAAATATTTAGACTATTTCGTTATACAGAATATTCGCTTAGTTTCACTTAGCTTATATTACATCGTTTAATAGTTACTACTAGAAATGGGAGATAATCGCTGTCGCGATTTTCGTACCCATTTCTAGCCCTACCGGGGGTCCAGGCCTGCGAAAAGCATCTAGAATACTGTTATTTTTAAGAAAGTATATATTTAAGAAATTTTGCATCTGGAATTATGTAATTATACTAAACGATTTTTCTTAATATTTTGATGAATTGTAAGAGTACTCTATTCTTGATGGTAAAAAATCATCATTTTTTAATTGTTGAAAGTAGAATTTATTTTTCAGTAAACATTTTTATCAATTTTATCAATGGACCAAAAATATATTGCTATCATATTTGTTGCAGAAAATTAATATTGTAGATATTTACTTTTGTAAGCTAAAATGATGAATTTTACAAACTGATGAACGAATTAATTCTAAACTTTACCTGCAGAAAGAATAAAAACTATGGACAAGGAATAGTTATTTTCCTAACAAGTGTGGAAGGTGATACTTTTCCGCAAGCGACTGCAGTTGTCCGAACGACGCGAAGCGGAGTTCGGACAAGCAGTGAGTGCGGAAAAGACACCTTCCACATGTGTTAGGAACAACGTTTTTTCTACGGGCGTGAAGAAAATTGACATAAGAAAAATAAATATTTTAATTGAACAGAAACAATTATACAGAAATAGGTCAACGTTTTTTTCTACGGGCATGAAGAAAAGTAACATAAGAAAAATAAATATTTTAACTGAACAGAAACAATTATACAGAAATATGTATTACTTGTTATTTATGCTTATATTAAAAGTACAGGTGGTAGCATTCTGTACATTAATAGCAGATGCTAACTGATTTGCTCCTGGGAAACTGGAAGTAGAAGAGCTGGGTCCCGCTAAGATAGATTCATAGCATGGATCTGCCGCTGAATTATCCAATTCAGATATGGACAAGATTTTATTTGTAATTACTTTTTTATGCCCAATTGACTCGTCTAAATATCCTTCGGCTACACTTGTTGATTTCCAACCACCTAATCTTTTTATACTGGTTATGCCCTCACCAGTATCAGCCAAAATTGATGCGGAGGATCTACGGAAACTGTGGCCTGTATACAACTGGGGATTAGGGAGCTGTAAATAAGCGGCTATTTCAGATGGAATTTTTCCAAACGTATTTACTCCAACGCACTGAACGGTACATTTGCCTCTTTTATATGCTACAAAAAATCGCTTGTGCGGCGTTTCCGGCTTTCTCAAATTTTTGTATTTTTTATACAGAGACATTACATTTCCATCGTTTATTTTATTGGAAATCACAAAAGATCTAGATGTGTGATTCTTGCTGTCAGGGATATTTATTATTACTATATCTTCCTTTTCTTCAATATCATCAAGAGTAATTTTTGCTAATTCATCGCGGCGGCAGGCACCAGCTAGGCCAAATATTGCAACGATTTTTATCATTAAATATACATCATTTGGTGCTTCGTGTAAGAATTTTGCTATTTCTTGTTTGTTAAAAACTTTTGATTTCTTTGGTTTGAATCCTAAACTTTGTTTCTTAAGATATGCAGTTAATTTGAAAAATTTACTTATGTCTATGTTGTTTTTTATTTTTGTAACACTTTTGAGCATCGAATATCTTGACCATAATGTGTTTGGCTTACATACCTTATTTAGTTGAAAGAAATATGCTAGACATATTTCTTCTTTTAAATTTTTGACACTCTTTTCGGTGCACCAATTCATAAATTGAGCGTATTCCTTCTCGTATCGTCCTTGAGATTTTGCCGGTAGTAAACTCATGTTTGCCATTTTCGCTTCATAGAACAAATTCTGGGATATCATCGTCTGAAGAGTCAGAACAATTATGCATTTTTGACTTTACTTTAAAAAATATTTCGTTTTATATTGAAATAAATTGTGAGATGTCAAGTGCACACAATGCTGTCTAATAATTAGAAGTGTCAAGCATTCCTTTTTCTTTATGTCAAAATCTGAACAGTGACAACATGATTTTTTGGAATTAAGATAATATTATGATCACATTGTAAGTAATACATAGGTATTTATTTTCCGTGCGGAAAAGTGCAATTTTCTACACTCAAATGCGTGCAGAAAATTGTAACTTTCCACACGCCCGTAGAAAAACAGTATAACTAAACACTAATACTAATAAATAATAGGAATTAAAAAGTAAAAAAAAATTGCCTCCAGTGTGATTCGAACTCGCGAAATCAGCATTACGATGTTTCGAATCCTACGACTATCCCACTGCGCTACCGCGTAACTTCTCAAAATTTGACTCTGAGATAGTTAAATATGTAAACTGTACATGTTAATCTGAATAATTTATTTTTACCGATATTCTAATTGGAAAAGCATTTCGCTTTAGTATTTTGGTAATCAGAAGTGTTTGGCAGTTAGTACTATCTATTCCGTTAGCAATATTTCTCATAGGAAAATAACCTATCTGAAGTTTAATTAATTTCAGAGTTTTCGTGGGAGGTGCTTGTCTCGTTAGTGCAATCTCACATCGGCAGATAAAATGAGAGAGAAGTTGAGACGGATGCGACTCGAGATTTTTGAAGACGAAATAGACGTATAAGAACTCGACGTACCGTCTCGAAAAAAAATATCAAAGGTTTAGAGAAAGGACGGAACTTTTGCGTGAAGGGGTTCTCGAAGCCGTAAAAATTAGAAAAAGGGTCTCAGGGGTCCCGCGAAAAGTCGACATTTTGGCAGGTGTGGCGGAACCATTAGGCGCGAGGACAAACGCCGGTGCTAGCCGCATTTCTCTCGCCGAACGGCGATCAACGAAAATTTTGCAGAGGTTTTTTGAAAAGGCGTTTAAATTGGGAAAATGCGTAGGAAACGGGATGAAAATACGCCTACGCATAGGAGAAAGGCTCGGAGCGACCTCCGGTCGGAGGAGATTGCCTAGAAACTTTGTCGATTCGGCGACGGAATTGAAAGCGAGACAGAATCGACGCGTTTTAATATATATAAATCATTGCAAACAACTCTTACTAACAATATTGCAAATTTTTGATAATTTTATTGCAACTTACTATACCGGATATCTCAATTTTAATTTTCACTGTCATTTACCTAGTAATATTTTTGTCATTTTAAAGTCAATTTTACTCATTAGAGTGTAATTGCTGACATTGCAGAATTATTTCTTTGTTACCGTGCTAAATTTTATCAGATTATTTCCCTCCAAGATCTTGGTCTTACCAACTTTCCCATTTCATGTAATATACCTCTTGGCTTTTTAGAAAAGAAGAACAACGCAGATTAAACTCTACCATAGAAAAGGATAGAAGAAGAAGAAGAAGACAATTGATCCTAAATCAGCAGAATCAGATCAAGTAACGAGCTAGCTAGCGGCTGTATCTCGAGAATGGTAAGGCCTAGAGGTTTGGGAAAAAAATCTTCGATTACACATTTTTTGTGTTTTTTAAAGAAAAAGTTAAATAGAACGGGACTATTTTCTTGGCAGACTCTTAGCCATCATAAAATTAGCTAAGTTTTAGTGAAAACCGCATCGCTATATCTCTATCCGTTCTCGATTTATAGAAGAAAATGTTAAAATTTAAATTTCTCAATCGGATCATTTGCGAGACAAACAAATCACATAGCCATGGTAACCGACGTAATTTTAATTACGATTCAATTTTCTGCCTATTTAGGTAGTACAAAATTGTTAATACGTCTAACCTTAGGACTGCTTCAAAACTACTTTTGAAGCGTGTTTAAAGACCAACGGGCTAACGGAACATCAATAATAACAATAAAACAAAAGAACCATAAAGCATTTAGATTTACTCAATGTTTAGCCACAAATACCTCATATATGTTCAAAATGTCTTCCATCATTCTCAATGCATTTATAGAACGATCTAATTTCGGTAGAAAAAAACCGCTCCTTCAATTTCAGCCCTGGACAAGCTTCTAATGGCGTTTCGTATTCTTTCCATCATATTTTCCCTGGTTGTTGGTTTGTCTTGAAAAACCAGGTCTTTCAGTCTACCCCATAGATAGAAATCTAAACAAGTTAGATCCGGCGAACGCGCCGACCAGGGAAATAGACTTCCTCTTCCAATAACACGATTTGGATATTGCTCGTGTAAATGTTGACGTACGTCTTGGTTATAATGCGCCGGACAGCCATCAAGCTGGAACCACATGTTCCTTCTTGTTTCCAAGGAAACGTCTTCTAAAAGTGGTGGAAGAGAAACGTTCAAAAATTTCAAAAACCTTTCTCCATTAAGGGTTTGGTCAAAAAAATGTGGGCCTATAATTTTTCCTTCTACGATTCCACACCATACGTTCAATCTCCAGCGATTTTGATGTTCTACTTGCCGCATCCAATTCTTAGAGGTGCTTGAATGGGCTGCACGTTACCGGTCTTCAGTAATCGCCTAGCCAATCTTGAAAACACTGCTCGAGAAAAATGTCTTCTTTGTGGAAATTGCATTGCATATTGGCGAGACGCGATTGCAGTATTTTCGAAACATTCAAAATAAATGCGTAACATATCATACGCTTCCGCGTTAGTAAATGACATATTTTTCAGAAAAAAATGGATTTAAATGTAAATCTAAGCCACAGAAACTATCAAAAACTAACTTTTGACAGTTGTCAAATTCGTAATCTTTTCAATTTAGCAGTTACCATGGCTATTTGATTTGTTTGTCTCGCAAATGTAACATGATCCGATTGAGAAACTTAAATTTTTAACATTTTCTTCTATAAATTGAGAACGGATGGAGATATTGCGATGCGGTTTTCACCAAAACTTAGCTAATTTTATGATGGCTAAGAGTCTGCCAAGAAAATAGTACCATTTCATTTAACTTTTTCTAAAAATCACAAAAAATGTGTAATCGCTGCAGATAACGCCCTCTAGTTAAAAATTCTTTTAAAGGACCATAAAATGCTCTGTCAAACGAGACTAAAAATATTCTAATCGGTCGAGTGGTTCCAGAGATATTAAAATATAAATATTGAAAAATGCATTGGCCTCCCCCTCCCTTATTATGACAGATACGAAAAAATGTCGCACAGCAAAATGTTGCGATATTACCCAAGCTATCAAATGATGTTTTCAAAGTTATAGCTCATCGTCTTTCTTTCCGAGAAAGCTTGAATTTTGTTTTTTCATAGCAGTTACGCACCCTAGTGGTCGAATTACGAACTTCAAAATAATTTCCAGCCATTTCTCTTGCCCACTTTATTTAGAAGGATTTTTTTCCCAAACCTCTAGGCCTTACCATTCTCGAGATACAGCCGCTCCGTATCCTTATCCGGACACCCTGTATATATTGTATAGGAATCTATGAATGTATAATTCCTAAACAATATAAATATGAAATTATAAAAATTATATTATTGTTTGTTTTATTTTAAATCTGATTTTGAGTTTATCTATTGTATTGTTAGTTGCCTAGTTGCCTATGATTAATATATATATATATATTGACAGATCAATAATTTTGACTTTTTTGATTATCTAAATTTATAAAGATTTTACCTCAGTAGTGAGTTCAATTATTCTTTCTTGATTAAGGTAATGAAATTAAATCATGAAGTAAGATGACAGTTTTATTTTACTCAAATGAAATACTGGTTACAATTAAATATTAAATTTTCTTTTACATCAAAATTTATCTTTTAGAAAGTACTATGTTAATTTTTTTTAAGATGCACCTTTTTCAAATGTTCAGAAAACTCGAACTAATTATATAATTTTACGTTATATAATATGATCGTTAATATTTACTAGATTACATGAATTTTCTTATGTATTTCTTATTATTCTTTCTTCTTACTCGTATATAGATTTTTTATCCAATTATGTCCTGTTCATTCCTGATTCCTCTACTTCTATATTCCTCTTTACCTTCTTTTCCTTCTTAAGGTCCTCTGTTACTTATATATTCTATATTCTTTTAATTATCTTCCTTATATTTGACTCCTTTGAATTATTATTTAATTTTAATATTTATATAATTCTTCTTCAGCAAATTATATCTTCGTTCTATTCTTATATGTAATATTGATTACTTTATTAATGAAATATATTACAAATTTTAATTCTTCCTTTATCAATTATTAATTTTTCTTCAGCTTAAAATTTTCTTATGTCATCCCTTCCCAAAATTATTTATTCTCCTCATTCTTTTTTTTATTTCCAAGTAACTCCCACCCGTTCTCTATTACATTATTTCAGCCTCCTTTTCTTTCATATATATATTTTATACAATTTCAAACTCCCATGTCATGATTTAATATTTTTAATAAAATTAATTACTCATAAAAAAAACCTTTATAAATTCCAATAATTATAAGTTGACGAAAACTTTTACTATAATAAATTTAACCCAATTTAAATTCCAAGACAATATACAGGGTGAGTCAGTTTATACTAGCAGGACTCTGGCATTCGATAGAACACCTGATTTTAAGTGAAGTTTGTCATATAAACATATGTCGGGAATCGCTTCGTTTTTGAGATACAGGGTGTCAAAGTTTTGGTTTTTTTTTAGTGTTTTCCACACAGCTCCTATAGTTTTCAAGATAATTTGTTCAAATTTTTACGGTAGATTACCTATGATGGTCCACAAATTTTGACATATGTAAACGATTTGAAAATGTACAGGGTGATATTTTTTCGGGGGTCAGGCCCCCTTTTATCGTCCAGAACTTTTTTGTGGTGCGCCACTGACTGCTCATTTGCCAAAATTTGGATTCCATGTTCAATTTAGAAACTTTTTTGTCTCTCGCATTTTTATCGTAGCTGTAACAGTTGTCGAGTAATTTGAAGAAATCTCTGAAAGAATATGTTATTAAAAAAAATATTTTTATGAAAATGTTCACTAAAAACAATTATTGTCAAACGAAAGTTCATTAATCTAAATTGTCAGAGGTTACATACTTACAGTACAACTTTTGCCACTAATTATTTATTTTTTTGTAGCATAAAGACTTTTAATAACTAAGTAAAATAATTAAGAATTAATAATAAACCAAAGTCTACATCCTGGCGACGAACAACGCAGAGTGAATTTTTGTCGTTGAATCCTTAACACATTAGAAAATAATAGAACTTTCTTATCCAATGTATTATGGACTGAGGAATCTTGCTTCACCCAACGTGGGATAGTAAATTTCAAAAGTCAACATATTTGGGTAGAGCAAAATCTGTTAACATGTATAATAGCAATTCTGATCTGATCTAAGTGATCTGAATTTAAGATTAGCAAAGTTAGGTTGGTAGTGGTAAACACAAACGAAAAGGTTGGTAACTACTGAGGTAGCAACTCTCTCTCTTGTCCTGTTAACGCTTCGCTGAACAGTTCTGTGTGTATGTACAAATTGTATTTCATTTATCTACATTAAATTCAGTAATATTCAAAAAGGCATTTTACTATTCCTGGAAGACAACTGCAAAACCAACAGGTTATGGGCCCAGCCGACCAGAGGAATGCGTGATTGCAGTGGAAAATAGACAGTAAATAGGAAGCCTAATCGGAAGGAGAGAAGCACGTGGAAGAAAACGCGGGAAGCTGTTGGAAGAATAGTTGGAAATCATGGCTATGAATAATACAGCTTGTGCAAACATTAAACCTTTTAATGGGAACAATTTCTCGAACTGGCAGTTCAGGGTAAAGTTACTGTTGGAACAAGCTGAGGTTTTGGAAGTTCTTACACAAAATCTCCCTACGGCAGATACTGAGCTAACAGTGTTTAAAAAGAAGGACGCGAAAGCTAAGAATATACTGGTGCAATGCTTAGCAGATAATATGTTGGAGACTATAAAGACGAAAGGCACTGCTAAAGAAATTATGGAATCTCTAGAAACAACATACGTCAAAAAGGGTATAAGTACACAAGTACAATTACAAAAGAAGTTACGCAGTTTAAAATATAACGAACAGACAACGTTAAATGAATTTTTAACGGAATTTGACCAACTAGTGTGTGAGCTTAAAGCTGCTGGAGGGGAAGTCAAGGAAGGAGAATTGATCTGTCAATTACTAGCCGCTATGCCTGAGAGTTATAGTTCTGTGTCAACCGCAATAGACGTATTATTCTGTCAAGACGAGAGTAAAATTACAATTGATTTTGTTAAGAATAAATTATTAACAGAAGAGTCGAGACAAAAGAAAAACAAAAATGATGAGACTGTTGTACCACAAGCTTTTGTTGGTTACAAGAAAAAACCCTGGAATAAATTTAAGAAGAATAACAGTGCAGGTAGTTCTGAATTTAAATTTAGATGTTACCATTGTGGTGTTGTAGGCCATAAACGATCTGAATGTCCCAAAAGAAAAAGAGAAAATCAAGGAACATGCAATGCAACACAAAAGACTGAAGTAGAAGAAGAAGAAGAAGTAGCCTTCATAACCTCAGTAATGTCTACACAGGCACAACAATGTAATGGATCTTTTAATTTTGTCATTGATAGTGGAGCAACGCATCATTTGATAAATTCAAATGTTGGAAAGTATCTGACAGATGTGAAACAAGTACACTACAAAGTTAATGTTGCAAAATTAGGTGAGGTAATCATAGGAAAGCGACAAGGAAATCTTCACTTAGAAACAAAGGAAGGAAAGAGAATACAAATAAAAGATGTTCTTGAATGTGAAAATTTGTCACATAATCTCTTATCAGTCAGAAAAATGGAAGAGAAAGGTTTGAAAGTGTCATTTGAAAATA
The DNA here is from genome assembly GCA_963924545.1 of Pogonocherus hispidulus. NCBI lineage: Eukaryota > Metazoa > Arthropoda > Insecta > Coleoptera > Cerambycidae > Pogonocherus > Pogonocherus hispidulus. The sequence continues at coordinate 32,847,266 of OZ004696.1, read as the reverse complement.
ACACCGTTAGAATCATAAGTGGAAAAGTAAACGTTACAGAAGGAAAATTAAAGGGTAACTTGTATACTCTGATTTTAAATGTAGTGCCCTTGGAAGTAAATATCACTCATCAGGATAAAGACCTGTGGCATAGAAGAATGGGTCATTCATCGAAATATCCTTGTGAGAAAATCTGTGCAGTGTGTCTCCAAGGAAAACAAACAAAAGCACCTTATAAAACAATATCTGATGATAGAAGAGCAAAAAGAGTACTAGAAGTTGTGTCAAGTGATGTGTGTGGTCCAATAAACCCAATTTCACATGATGGTAAAAGGTACTTTGTATCTTTCATAGATAATTATTCGCATTTTACTATATGTTACTGTCTTGAACGAAAAAGTGAAGTATTAGAAAAATTTAACATATATGTAAAAATGGTCGAAACTAAGTTTGATTGTAAAATAAAACGATTAAGATGTGACAACGGTGGGGAATATGTCTCAAATGAATTTCAACTATTTTGTGAGAAACGAGGTATCAAAGTTGAGTACACCATACCACATAATCCACAGCAGAATGGCATCGCTGAAAGATATAACAGAACCGTGTTGGAAAAAGCAAGATGTATGATATTCGATGCAGAATTAGACCAACATTTTTGGAGTGAAGCAATAAAGACCGCAGTATACATAATAAATCGAACAGAAACATCAACACTACCAAACAAGAAAACTCCTGCCGAAATATGGTATCAGGAGAAACCAAATTTGAACAAGATACGAGTATTTGGATGTGATGTTTATGTTCACATTCCAAAGGAAGAAAGAAATGGGAAATTAGATACCTGTAGTAAGAAAATGAAAATGATGGGATATACTGACAACGGTTACAGAGTTTGGGATCCTGAAAAACTGAAAATAATTACAGCAAGAAATGTTGTTTTTGATGAACAAAAGAATCCAGGTGATATTCAAAGAGAAATGATAATAAATGATGAAAACTGTAACAATGAGTATGAGGAAATTGATGAAAAAGAAAATCATACGGAAAATTTGCCCAAATCAACAGAACTTGACGAAGAAAATCAGATGAGAAGTAGAAGGGGAAGAAAAATACAAATGCCCAGAAAATTTAATGACTATGATATGAATTCAGAGGAAAGTCTGATAACAGCGTTGTCTACCGGTAATTTATGTGAAGAAGTGCCTCAAACATACGAGGAAGCTATTTCGATAGGAAACGGCTGGGAAGAAGCTATCAGAAGTGAACTGAGTGCTTTAAAAGAAAATAAAACGTGGGACATAGTACCTGTTCCAGAAAATATCAAAGTGATTGACTCAAGATGGGTGTTTCGCGAAAAAGAAGTCAATGGAAAAATTGTGAAAAAAGCACGTTTAGTGGCACGTGGTTATAAACAGTGCGACGAAAGTTACGAAATGTACGCGCCTGTGGCACGTATGTTGACAATCCGTGTGTTGTTTTCATTGAGTGTTGAAGAAGATTTATACATAAATCAACTAGATGTAAAGTGTGCATTTCTTAATGGGGATTTAAAGGAACCTGTCTTTATGGAGATACCAAAGGGACTAAATGTTAGAAATCCAAATTCTACTGTTTGTAAATTGAACAAGGCCCTATATGGTTTGCGTCAAGCACCTAAATGTTGGTATGAAAAACTACACATGCATTTAATTGATATAGGATTGAAAAGATCACAATCCGATCCTTGTTTATATTTTGATAGTGATACTTACTTAGTTGTTCATGTAGATGACCTGATTTTGTTGTCAAAATCACTGACCAAACTGAATATTTTAAAAACTAGATTGATGTCTAAATTTCAAATGAAAGATTTAACTCCAAATATGTCAAGAAACCTACATTTGAAATTTTTAGGATTAAACATTGTAAAAACTGATGATTATATTTTTATAAATCAGAAAGATTTGATAGGAAAAATTTTAAAAAAATTTTATATGTCAAACTGTAAAGTTTCAGAAATTCCTATACAACCAAAAATTAACATTATTGATCAAGAATCAGAATGTAATGATTGTTTACCTTATAGAGAGTTAATTGGACATATAATGTATGTAATGTTAGGTAGTAGACCTGATTTGAGCTATGCAGTCACATACTTTAGTCAATTTCAAAATAAATATACCAAAGAACATTGGAAATATTTAAAGAATGTTTTGAAATACTTGCATTTAACTGAAAATTTTGGAATAAAATTCATTAAATCTGACAAATTACAAAGTAGTCAATATATCATTACAGCATATGTAGATGCTGACTTTGCAAATAATATAAATGATCGAAAAAGTATTTCAGGTTACGCGATAAAAATTTATGACAATTTTGTGTTTTGGAAAACTAAAAAGCAAACAACTGTTTCACTGTCTAGTGCAGAAGCTGAATATGTGGCTCTGTCAAATTGTGTATCAGAGTGTATTTTTCTCGTACAGCTAATTTCAGAAATTTTAAATAAGAATATCTTTCCAATAAAAATTTACGAAGATAATCAGTCATGCATCAAAATGGCAAATACTCTAGAAACTAAACGAACCAAACATATAGACGTTCGTCATCATTTTATTAGAGACTACATAAATAAAAATGAAATAGTGTTAGAATATGTTCCTACTTCAGAGCAAGTAGCTGATATTTTCACAAAAGCCCTTAATGTAACAAAATTTAAATATTTTGGAGAAAAGTTAAATGTAAGCTTAGGTTAAGTAAAACGTTATGTAATATTTAAGTTTATTGTTTATTGTAAAGAAATGCAGAATTGAAGGGGGGTGTTAACATGTATAATAGCAATTCTGATCTGATCTAAGTGATCTGAATTTAAGATTAGCAAAGTTAGGTTGGTAGTGGTAAACACAAACGAAAAGGTTGGTAACTACTGAGGTAGCAACTCTCTCTCTTGTCCTGTTAACGCTTCGCTGAACAGTTCTGTGTGTATGTACAAATTGTATTTCATTTATCTACATTAAATTCAGTAATATTCAAAAAGGCATTTTACTATTCCTGGAAGACAACTGCAAAACCAACAAAATCCACGTGCAATTCGGCCAAGAAAATTTCAAAATGAGTTTAGCTTTAACGTATGGGTAGCAATTTTTGAAAATCGATTATTTGGACTATATTTTTGCCAGAAAGGGTCAGTTCGCAAAACTTCATACAGTTTCTAGAAACCGAACATCCTAATATGTGGGAAGATGTCCCTCTAAATTTAAGACAGCAAGTTCGGTTCCTGTTGGATTGCTGCCCAGCTCATTTTGAAAAAAATGTAAGAGCTTGGTTAGACGACAATTATCCAGAGAGGTGAATTGGACGTGGAGGTCCAATCGCACGGCCCTCAGGTTCCCCAGATATAACACCAATGGATTTTTTTGTTTGGGGCTTTTTTAAAGAAAAAGTGTATGCCACTCCTGTTCAAGATGTTGACGAACTTAGAGGGCGTATAAGGCATGCTTGCGAAGACATAAGAGTTCATCACTTAGTTGCAGCAAGAAAGTCTATTGAAATGCGATGCCGATTATGTATCCAACAAAATGGATCACATTTTGAAAATTTTAATTTGAAAATAAAATTATTTCGGGTTATTTGTAAAGTTATTTGTATTTGCCTTGGTTTATTATTAGTTCTTAATTATTTTACTTAATTATTAAGTCTCTGAAATGATATAAAAAATAAATAATTAGTGGCAAAAGTTGTACTGTAAGTATGTAACCATTAATAATTTAGATTAATGAACTTTCGTTTGACAATAATTATTGTTTTTAGTGAACATTTTCATAAAAATATTTTTTTTAATAACATATTCTTTCAGAGATTTCTTCAAATTACTCGACAACTGTTACAGCTATGATAAAAATGCAAGAGACAAAAAAATTTCTAAATTGAACATGGAATCCAAATTTTGGCAAATGAGCAGTCAGTGGCGCACCACAAAAAAGTTCTGGACGATAAAAGGGGGCCTGACCCCCGAAAAAATATCGCCCTGTACGTTTTCAAATCGTTTACATATGTCAAAATTTGTGGACCATCATAGGCAATCTACCGTAAAAATTTGAACAAATTATCTTGAAAACTATAGGAGCTGTGTGGAAAACACTAAAAAAAAACCAAAACTTTGACACCCTGTATCTCAAAAACGAAGCGATTCCCGACATATGTTTATATGACAAACTTCACTTAAAATCAGATGTTCTATCGAATGCCAGAGTCCTGCTAGTATAAACTGACTCACCCTGTATATATGTATATACAGGGTGGTCCAACTTATAATAGCAGGACTTCATCAAATGATAGATAACGTTAAAATAATAGCAGTTTCTCAATACACTTATATCTGGGAAAGCTTGCTTTTCTAGATACAGGATGTTGAAATTTTGTAAAAAAAGTATATTATTTTAAATATTGCCAAAACGGCTCGTTAGAAAAATTGGAAATTCGGCATACAGTATCAGCTAAGGATCCTTCACGATTTAAAGCTTATGGTGATAAATTACGAAAACCAGCGGCGGAGTTATGGGTATGCCATCATCCCTTTTCGAAAAAATCTTTTATGCCACTGACTTTATTGCAAATACAATAACGTAATTCAATGTCCCATGCTTTTTAAAAGAAAAAAGTATTCTTTCATTTTTTTTATACGGCGCACCGTTTTCGAGATATTTGAGGTTTTATCAGGTAATGTTGGACCATTTACATTTAGAATTTAGAATGCGGCGGACACCCATCGAGTTGGAACCAGGCTTATCTTCGTAAATAGAGTAGAATGTCATCGCACATATTCGGATTCTCAGTCTCCAAAAATTCGAGAAAGTTTTCAGAATTTAGTCGCTGTGGAAGTACATAAGGGCCAAAGAGATTTCCATTGTAGATCCTTATCCAAATGTTAATACTAAATTCTTGTGAAACTTTCGTGGTTTGATTTCATGTGGATTTTCATGTGCCCATACATGTTGATTGTGAAAATGTACAATAACTCGTCGAGTAAAACATGACTCATCGGTCCATAGAATATTTCTTAAGAAATCGTCATTGTTGTCCAGAAGCCACCTACAAAATACCATCCTGTATTCTTCGTCTCCTGGATGTAAACCATGGAGACAGGTTGGAGATGAAAAGGATGTCGATGATCCCGTTTTAACACTCTTAAAATAAGTAGTGCTTTTAGAAGTTCCAATCGACTCACTCTTCTTTGACTTGTTCTCGGATCTCTGTTAAATTCACGCAGTATACGATTATTTCTTCTTACGGTGTTAATATTATGACGATTAGGATTCCTAGGTATGGGCCTTAATTCTTGATTAACGAATTGATTGTGCACATTTGAAAAAACATTATGATGTGGCTGTCGTTTGTTGTGGAATCGTCTGCGGTATTCTCGAGCTGCTTCTGGCGTATTTCCATCACAAAGTCCATAAGTAAAGTATATGCCAGCATATTCTTGATTAGAAAATCGGAAAGGCATTTTAATGTTTTAAAATAACAGACAGATTTGCTTTAAAGTAGTAGACTTAGTGGCACTTATAAGGAAGTATTAAATTGGTCAAAACTTGTCACAGTCTAAGTACTTCATAAAATTTAAATTAAATTCTAAATATAAATGGCCCAACATTACCTGATAAAACCTTAAATATCTCGAAAACGGTGCGCCGTATGAAAAAAATTAAAGAATACTTTTTTGTTCTAAAAAGCATGGGACATTGAATTACGTTATTGTATTTGCAATAAAGTCAGTGGCGTAAAAGATTTTTTCGAAAAGGGGTGATGGCATACCCATAACTCCGCTGCTGGTTTTTGTAATTTATCACCATAAGCCTTAAATCGTGAAGGATCCTTAGCTGATACTATGTGCAAAATTTACAATTTTTCTAACTAGCCGTTTTGGCAATATTTAAAAAATATTTTTTTTCCAAAATTTCAACACCCTGTATCTAGAAAGGGAAGCTTTCCCGGATATAAGTGTATTGAGGAACTGCTATTATTTTAACGTTATCTATCATTTGATGAAGTCCTGCTATTATAAGTTGGACCACCCTGTATATACAGGGTGTTTCATAATATATGCGCAGGACTTCAGGATGTTATAGCTCGTCCAAAAATATGAAAAAAGTTTCTATTAACTTACCCTCTAAAATGCACCATTTTAGAGATACAGGGTGTTGAAATTGAAAAGAAATTCGTTTTTTGCGAATATCTCCGGAACCGTTTATCGCACAGAAAACAGCTTTTGTAAGCATTTGCTACTCATAACAAAGTATGTTTTGTGCGCAAAATTTTTTTTTTAAGTTTTAATTGGTGAAGGTTTTGAAGGGGTGGTCGGTGTTTTTCTCCCCAACTTCTACGCTACTGGAAAAAGTACGATTTTGAGAGGCCCATTTGAACCGCCAATGTTTTCTACGCAAAAAAGGTACTTGGTCATAAGCTCTAAAGTCGATCGTTTTCGAGAAAAATCAATTTTTATGTTGAAAAACATGGTAAATTTTTTTAAATAAAATTTTTTTCTTACTAATTAAACAAAATTTATTTAAACGTTAGAACAAGTAACGAAACCAAACGTTAACTTCATAATTTCAAAATTAAAAAAAAATGATACAAAAGTTGTCTTTTCAAAATTCCCCAAACCGTAAAGGTAAAATTGACCATATTTTCAAAAAATTGACCATGTTTTTCAACGATCGACTAAAACAAGTCGATCGATAAGCTCTAAAGTCGAAAACGATCGACTTTAGAGCTTATGACCAAGTACCGTTTTGGTGTAGAAAACATTGGCGCTTCAAATGGGCGTCTCAAAATCGTACTTTTTCCAGTAGCGTAGAAGTTGGGGAGGAAAACACCCACTACCCCTTCAAAACCTTCACCAATTATGACTTTTAAAAAAATTTCCCACACAAAACATAGTTTATTATGAGTAGAAAATGCTTACAAAATCTGTTTTCTGTGCGATAAACGGTTCCGGAGATATTCGCAAAAAACGAATTTTTTTTTTCAATTTCAACACCCTGTATCTCTAAAATGGTGCATTTTAGAGGGTAAGTTAATAGAAACTTTTTTTCATATTTTTGGACGAGCTATAACGTCCTGAAGTCCTGCGCATATATTATGAAACACCCTGTATACAGGCTGTTTCATTAAGGGTGGCGAGGTAGCATATATCAGGAACTAATAGTCGTAGAGCTTCGGGGAAAACAATTTCCTAAGAAAAGTGACCAAGAGAAATTGCTGGAAATAGTTTTAAAGTTCCTAACTCTACCGCAAGGGGGCGTAACTGCTATGGTTAGATTAAAAAAGGCGGTTTGCGGAAAAATGTCCCCACATAAGGTATAAAAAAATACCACCAAAGTAATGATATTAAAGTTTTGCATCTTTTTTGTCTAAGACTTTTTTCTGTGGGATGTCAAATAAGGGCAGGAGGGAGGGGGGAAATGTTTAAGGATTAAAATGTCTATAACTTTACTTTTGCTTAACCGAATTTTGTAAACTAGGTCTCGTTTAAGAAAGAAATCTTCGTTGTTTAAAATAAGAAAATAACCATATCATATTGATTTTTGCAACCCCCGCTAGAGGGCGTTATTTGAAAGAATCACAATTTTTTCAATTTTTCTCCGTAATTTCAAATATAACCATATAAATTTTATAGCACAATCGGAAAGTAGATAAAATTTGCAAAAAATCGTGAAAACCACAGTTTGATCAAATTCAGAGGTCCAGTTTGCCATGACAAACAACTTAACTCAATTTATTTTTAATATTGTTTATGTCCGTGCCTCCCTTCACACTTCATCCAGGCTTAGGACTGGTCCAAACCATGTGAACACAAAATTTGGAGCGTGTTTAAAGGCCAACGGGCCAAAACAATAACAAAAATAACATTAACATCAACGGCAACAACATTTAAATCATGAAAAACTTCATCCACAAACAGTTTATAAATGTTCAAAATGACCTCCGTTTTGCAAAATACAATTATTAATTTTTTCTGAAGAACTAGATACAGCAGTTGCAATTTCAGCACGTGCAATCGAAGTTACAGCATTTTCAATTCTCTCAATCATGTTGTCACGACGGGGTCGTATTTTATAAACAATGTCTTTTATTCTGCCCCATAAGTAGAAATCTAAGACAGTTAAATCCGGGGATCTAGGTGGCCACGGAAACAAACTACCCCTTCCAATCCAGCGATTTGGGTAATTAAAATTTAAAAAATCACGGACTCCTTGAGTGAAATGTGCCGGACAACCATCATGTTGATACCACAATGATCTAACATTCAAGGGAACATCTTCTAAAAGGATAGGCAACTCATTTTCCAAAAAATCTAAATATGATGCGCCATTTAGATGCTCATTCAAAATAAACGGTCCGATAATTCTATCTCCTAAAATACCACACCACACGTTAATGCTCCACTTATTCTGATGATCCACTTCCCGCATCCAATGAGGATTCGTTTTTGACCAATAGTGCGTATTGTGTAAATTAACTCTGCCACAATTAGTGAAAGTGGCTTCATCAGTCCATAAAACTCGGGAATGAATTGGGGATTTTCATAGTACATATCTCTTAGCCAATAACAATAGTCCAACCGACTGTCAAAATCGGAATCGGAAAGAGCCTGGTGTAAAACTAAATGATAAGGATGCAGTTTATAGTCTTTTAAAATTCGGAACACTGAAGCGCAACTTACATTTAAATCTAAAGAAATTTCTCTTTTGCTTATGTGTGGATTCGCTTCTACGATCGCAAGAATATTGATAATATTGTCTTCATTCCTTACTGGACGTCTTCTCATGGGAACTGCAATGGATCGTACACTACCCGTTTGTCTTAAACGTACTGACAGTCGTCGAAACACTTTCCTTCCATGATGTCTTCGTTCAGGATACCTTGCAGCATATTCACGTTCCGCTAGAGGTGCATTTTCAAAACATTGGAAATATACGGCAAGCATATCGTAAGCCTCGATATTAGTATAAGCCATTTTTTGGAGGTTCAGTTCAAAATTTTATAAAAAGGTCAGCAAAAATTCAAAAAGAATCAGACAAAATTTTGACAACAAATAATACTTGAACTAATTGACAGTTATTTCAAATTTGCTTTGTTTCCATGGAAACCTGGTATCTAGATAATTATTGAAATGACCGTATTTATAAATTTAGGCTTATATGAAATGTGAAGGGAGGCACGGACATAAACAAAATTTAAAAAAAAAATGAAATAAGTTGTTTGTCATGGCAAACTGGACCTCTGAATTTGAAAATAATTATATCTTCAATTAACGTTTTAACGAATTATGATTTTCGCCAATAACTCCGGAACGAATAAAGATATCAAACTGTGGTTTTAACAATTTTTTTGCAAATTTTATCTACTTTCCGATTGTGCTATAAAATTTGTATGGTTATATTTGAAATTACGGAGAAAAATTGAAAAAAACTGTGATTTTTTCAAATAACGCCCTCTAGCAGGGGTTGCAAAAATCAATATGATATGGTTATTTTCTTATTTTAAACAACGAAGATTCCTTTCTTAAACGAGACCTAGTTTACAAAATTCGGTTAAGCGAAAGTAAAGTTATAGACATTTTAATCCTTAAACATTTCCCCCCTCCCTCCTGCCCTTATTTGACATCCCACAGAAAAAAGTCTTAGACAAAAAAGATGCAAAACTTTAATATCATTACTTTGGTGGTATTTTTTTGACACCTTATGTGGGGACATTTTTCCGCAAATCGCCTTTTTTAATCTGACCATAGCAGTTACGCCCCCTTGCGGTAGAGTTAGGAACTTTAAAACTATTTCCAGCAATTTCTCTTGGTCACTTTTCTTAGGAAACTTTTTTCCCCGAAGCTCTACGACTATTAGTTCTTGATATATGGTACCTCGCCACCCTTAATGAAACACCCATATATATATTTTTTTAATGTTTACAGTTTACAGTTCAAATTCACAACTGTAGTATTATGGTAAACTTCTAAAATGTCCCTTGATACAATACCGGTGGACTTTAAAGTACTGTTTTATTCTTTTTTATTTTACAGATATGATAATTCTATATTTTTTTATGAATACCGATTAGTGCATAATTCTAGTAATAGATGAGTACCTACAAAACAGCATAGGTATCCACCATTAAGAGTATTTTGTCTGAGATAAATTAACGGGTCATTCCTAAGCTACAGTTTTTTTAGACACCGATACTTAACAGATTAGGTACTTTTATTATATTATACCCACTATTTTGGAGATATCGCTTACTATTAAAAATAAATCTATCCAACATTAAATCAGCTTATTTGCGAAAGAGCCTCTCTTCAAATAGGTACCTATAAATATACCTACATGATTTTATATTTAAGAAACTTTTACATGCGTCAATCTCTCATAAAATTAACTGTGTAGGTATCTGTTTTCCAATTATCGATAAAAGAAATTACATTACATCATTACATCAGAACCAGCAAATTTAGAGTAGGTATAATTTAAGGTAGATAGCCTGTATATATACGAAAATATATGATAAAAGATAAGATATATTTTACTTACGTTGGTGGATTAGCAATGTTGAATAATTCCACAGGAGATGTGGGAATTCTACGAACAATCATTTTTTTTCCATCTGTCGAACCCATTCCTACAGATGCCCAAGATTTTAAGGATGTAGCATCTGAATAATTATTCGGTGTATAACTTCCTAAGTCACTATTTGTTGGTTTCGTTTGACTAACCTCATTTAACAAATTCCGCAATGATCTGACACTATTTTCACGTCGAAAATATGAGATATTACTTGAATGATCTGTTAGTCTGCGTATTTTTGAAACTTTGCTTAAAGAATCTGGTGAAGGATTTATTAAGGTCTCATCTATTTGCGGTTTATCTTCAGTATCGATATTGTCTTTAATTTCATTTTTATTTAGAAAGCTGATCAGTTTTGCTTCATTTCTAATATTTTTTACTAGTAATCCTTGCCCCTCCATTTTATCTAGCGAAACTTTTTAAATTATTTTTTTTTATGTAGAACTTATTTCTATTTATTATTTTATATCCTTACATTAAGATATATCTAACTTATTTTCCACATTTAAAATAGACATATGTACTAGTTTTAATATGTTTGTAATAATAACACTAAATCCACTTATTTTACTTAAAATAGGTACAGTAATCACAATAACATGCTTGCTAAATGACTACTAAAACAAATAAATTAAACAGACGAACGAGCGAGTAGGTACTTTAACACGACGTCAGCGTACTTCCACGATTCGTGGTTGTCAGGAAACTAGTGTCTCAATTATAGTTGTTGTGAACTTGGTATTATTTGCAATCCCACTCATCGAGATTACAGCAGTATTATATTTTAGCAGCAGTAACAATATTTTCATTATATTTAACAGAGCTATGATGTCAGCGATCTTGCAGGTAAACAAAAAAGGCCGAATGAATAAAAGTAGTACAAAACATAAATTCATATGAATATAAAATTATTGATAGCCTTCATTTTTGTAAATGTTGTAGTAATAGTAATATAGGTGAAACGTTTTTTCGAAAGAAATGGACAGCGGCTGCCAATACATTACTTAACGTTTTGCGGTTTGACTTTTTTAAATCTGAAAATAATTTTCATTAATTATAATTAATCATCAATCCCTTCAGAATTTGTTTTTAGAGGGACTTTTATTTATAGCATTGAATGTAGAAAACTCCATTTAAGTGCAGCCCAGTGCAGAAGGTAAGTCAGTTTTTTGTGGTAGGCCTAGGATCAACTAATAGTTGATAGAACACCTTTTTTTTAAGAAGAAAAGTTCATTAAACATAGATCGTAGAGAGATTCGTTTGTGAGATACAGGGCGTAGAATATATATAATGTTTTTAAGAATTTTCCTTAATATCTCTAAAACGTCAATGGATATTAACCTGTAATTTAGTATTAATAATACGTCAATTATTGTGAAAAGAACAGATATATCTGTTATTCATTTCATCCACCAGTGACGTGACTTCGGGGAAGTCACTCTTCTTTTTAAAAATAATTTATACGCCCGTGGATTTCTACGTAAAGTAATATAATTTTTGAATTTCTTAATAAATTATCAAAAAATCTCTCTTTCAATTTTTTTATAAAGTGAACGATTCTTAAGTAAATTCGTATAACAGTGAACAGTTCCAACGATATTGGAAATACTAATATCGTTAGTATTACCCTTGTATATAAAATCTATAGTAATACAATTCTTATGGGAAGCCTTAGGATATAAAATTAAATAACATATTTTCTAATCCATCGTTTGTTTTCTTTTTTAAAATAACAAAAAGCAGAAAACCGGAAGCATACAAATTAAATATTCAAGTGTAGTAACAAGGCAAACTTCTAAAGTTTGCCCCCAAAAACCGCTGTACAACGTGTGATAAAATAATATTTGATATATTAACTAAATTTTATCAGTGGTTTTTCAGTTTTATACAAAATTCTATAATATTATATGTCATATTTTAAAATATGTCTAAATAAAATAGTTATAATAAAATTTAAAAGAAATTAAACACTTAACTAGCTTTCTTCTATAAGTTTCGAGTTGATCCTCAACTATTCTTCTGTAGACTGTTTGTACGATAAGATCTTATCGTGTAATCCCAAAAGAAACAAACTATGAATCGTCAAAATGCATCACAAATAAGTTACAGACATTATATATTTTCTAATAGATGGCGCACATAGTGCACCATCGATTTTCAATTTTCAAGTAAAGAAAGTAAGTAGTAAAGAAGTAAGTTTCATAGAACGATTTTCAAGTAAATTCGTATAACAGCGAACAGTTCCAACGATATTGGTAATACCATTAGTATTGGTAATACCAATACCAATATCGTTAGTATTACCCTTGTATATAAAATCTATAGTAATACAATTCTTATGGAACGCCTTAGGATATAAAATTAAATAACATATTTTCTAATAGATGACGCACATGTATTAAATTTGAAATTAATGAAGTTCTAACGAAAATATTTCCGCGCCACCTGTACCACAGATGATGAAACATTGAACGAATATTATTTAGTGTTGCAGATTTCTACAGTAATTAATTACATTGAAATATCGTTTTCTATGTAAATAGAGTAGGTATGTCTCATTCTTTACTGTACAGGGTGACCCATTCGTCTGTGATTCCTTTATTTCTCCACTATTACCAACTTTAGAAAAAAAGATCTAATACAAAAGTTTTCATAAATGTTCACATCCTTGCAAACCTATAAAAACTTTCTTATTTTAAATGGAACGAACACCCTGTATATTATTATCTTACTGGATTCCCCATCGCAAGTGCTTTCAGTCCATATAAGATTTGTTATAGCTATACTTGATAGTTTCCGAGATATTTAATATTTTGTGTAAAAAATTACAAATGCAGATTTTAGTTTAATATATTGTATAATTTAGTTTAGTGTATGTATTGTTTTCCAAGCCATCTGGGCTCATAATTTATGTTTACTTGTAACCACAGAGTGAAATATTTTAAATTTCAAAATAACTCGAAAACTATTATCTTTGGGTATATAACATACTAATATGGATCGATAAAGTTTTCAATTCTGTATCTGATCCATTAAAAATAAACAGGGTGTTCCATTTAAAATAAACGAGATATTGGCCCTTACAGTTTTCCAAAAGTGCTACTAAATTATTAACACCCTGTATAATTTATAAAATATTTATATAGGTACAGCAAAATATTTGCCATCGCTTATACTAAAGGAATACCAATATTTATTATTGAAATGTTAAAACTAAGGAAGATACTATTATTTTCACTAAAGTCTGCATTTGTAATTTTTTACACAAAATATTAAATATCTCGGAAACTATAAAGTTTAGCTATAACAAATGTTATATGGACTGAAAGCACTTGCGATGGGGAATCCAATAAGATAATAATATACAGGGTGTTCCATTGAAAATAAGAAAGTTTTTACAGGTTTGGAATGATGTGAATATCCTGTATATCTGTAACTAATTTTAAACTGTAGCCCTTATTATTTCTGAACACTTTTGTATTAGATATTTTTTTCTAAAGTTGGTGATAGTGGAGAAATAAAAGAATCCCAGACGAATGGGTCACCCTGTACAAACACTGTAAGAATCAAGTAAAGATTTATGTACGTCCGCAGTAAATAGATTGTTCCCTACTTAAAAAGAGACAGAGAAAGATCATTCCACGTGACTATAATCACACTCCAGCATAGTCTTTTGTTTGCAGCAACCATATGGACAGATAAGTTCCTATTGGCTGTTGTGTTTACTATTTTGATTGATTACAAAATATGTTTACTACCAACAGTTTTTATTAAATTAGGAATTATCAATGAATGATACAAATTAAGGCAAATTTCATTCTCCAACATTTTATCATAGAGGTTGTCTCTAACGAGGTGTTTTATAATTTTTATCATATCATAATATATATACATACCTACATACAGTGTAGCACCGAGTTAACTATCGGAAAAGAAAACCTTTTCCATTTTTTATTTAGAAAGTTGTGTGACGGATACTTCCCGATTTGCAGGTAGGAAGTGTCAGGTTAGTGCCCGAGGATCGGTTTCTCTTTTGCCTCGGACGCCAGTTCCTGTTTACAGTGCAGAAACACCACTACACAGGTAGCTTCAGTGAAGATACGGTAAGCCAGGCGGTCGATAGGGAAAATTAGACTTCACAGAACAGATAACAATAATATTCCAATAAACCTTCAATACATTTATTGATTCTAGACCTACTACTACAAATCTACTCAAAATACGGGTTGTCTCTTCCTAGGTCACAACATACGTGCGGGGTAAACAAGCAGAGGGTGAGCACACTTGGGTAAAAAGTGCAAGCGGGTGGCAACAAGCTAAGTGAAGTTATCTATGGCGGTTAATAAGCGGTGGTCGTGCGTGGATACTAGGTTAGGAAGCAGTGGTTCATCCGCAAACATTTAGCAAGTTTATAAGCAAATAAACGCAAGCTGCTATTAGTAAATTTATTTACACACTTGGCTATTGTCTACGTTACGACTGTTGTAATAAGCTGGAATAAAAGTTATGATTAAAGTTGAAAGTTGAGATATTTCCAAAATTTCATCCCACGCACTCCCTCGGGCGTGGCGCCCAGGTTGAAATTTGAAAGGATCTTCGGTTACCGTCAACAGAGGCTGTATACCAAATTTCAATGTTCTGTGTTTAGTGGTTTTATATTGAAATTTTTGAGGATCGTAGGCCACCCTCCAGAGAGACTGTATACCAAATTTCAATATTCTCTGTTTTGTCGTTTCGAAAATATGGCCAAAATCCGCTCAAAAATTAACTTGACCCTAAAATTGTGTACTGTTAGGACCAGCCGATTTGGAGACCAAAAATCTGCCAGATCGGCAATAACAAGCATTGAATGGGAGTAGGGCGCTGTCAGCACGCGCGGGTCCACAGAAGGATTATTAGTCGTTTAGTTGCTAAGTGAGACAGATCATTTTTATATTAATAATTAATACTGTGTTAATTACTTTGTAATTATACCCAAATAAAATTGTTCTAACATCTCAGAAGCGGGATCAAGGCCATTCTCACCTGTGCTGTTGGTGTCAATTGTGTCAGGTGTTTTATCAACCTGTTCTGTTGTGTCTTGTTATGCATTAAAGGACGTTTATCACTGCTTTGGTGAGTAAGACTTTTGAAACTATTACACTGTGTATTGCGTTGTCTATCTGCTCTAATTTGGTTATAATTTTACCTTTGTACTGTTACTTTATATTTGTTGCTAATTATTGTGCAATACTTAATAAAATGGAACGGGCTAGTCGAAGTCGTGTGCGAAAGCAGGATGCCGCTAAACGTCGAAGCCAAAGCCACCGCCGTAGTCAAAACAATCAGAGTCCAGATCGTCGTCGCGCTAATGAACAAAGAAAGCTTTTAGAATATCGAATTGCAGCCTTGGAGAGTTGCGTAGCAAAATCACATAGTACCGCAAACTCCGTCGGTAATTCGATACCGCGGCGATCACGTAGTCCTCGTGCTGGGGAAAGTACCCGACGATATGCTGCACGCACTGAATTGATACCAGAATTTGATGGCTCGTCAAATTCTTTGACGGTGAAACAATGGTTGGCAAAAATTGATGCAGTGGGCGAATTGTATGATTGGGACGAAAAAGCTAAGATATTTGCAATGATCGGTCGCTTGGGAGGCAATGCTAAGTTGTGGTATGATTGCCAGACAGATATGATTTCTTCAGATTGGGACTCGTGGAAATCGAGCTTAATACGCGCTTTTCCTGTATCCAAGGGTATCACAACTAACTTGCGAGAATTTGTAAACAACGAGCGTAAACCAAACGAGGATATTATTACATTCTACTACGGTAAGCTAAAACAAGGGAAACATTGTGACTTACCAGATCACGTCATAGCTGATGTAATTATAACAACAATGAATGATAATCTTCTTCGAACAGGTGCTAACGCTGCAGGTTGTAAAAGTACCGAACACCTTCTTCAATTTTTGATGGAATCCAATTATACAGGTCCATCAGAAGATACAAAACAAATATCTGACCGTCGACCTATTAATCCTAAATTAGGTCAGAATTGTTTTATATGTGGAAAAAGCAATCACAAAGCTGCTCAGTGCTTTATGCGAAGATCTGATAAAAAGTTTCAAGAAACTAATAATTATTGTTCATTTTGTAAATTCAAAGGTCACACTAAAGATACTTGCTATAAATTAAAATCTAAAGTGGATCGGACTACAAAAATTAATATTATTGACACTGGGGATGTTAAATATCATGTCATGGCTAAAATAAATTTAGTAGATGTTCTGGCTTATATTGACTTTGGGAGTGCTTGCAACGTTATGAAACTGAGTACTGCGGAATCATTGCGGCTACCTATTGATAAAAGCAAACAAACTTTAATACGGGGTTATGGTGGCGCTGTTGTGTAATCATTAGGTGAAACGAAAGTTAAATTAAAAATCGACAATGTAGAAAGAGAGGTTCCTATATTAATCGTGAATGATTCAAAGCAAGATATGGACTTGTTAGTCGGGCGAACTTTTACTGAGGCACCTAACTTGGTCATTGTTAAAACCCATGAAAAGCTCCAATTTCAAGACGACAGTGAGAATACTTTGTGACTACTACCTCAAATCTTTGATTCGGAAAACTCTAACTCTAAAGTCAGCCTACTTTCTTTAATAAAGACTAACATCTACCCTGGTATCAACCACTTAGAAGTTTACACCGATCTTATTAGTGGTGATATCATACCAAATTATTCTGAACAAGAGAAAAATGGGTGCACTATAATTGTACCGCCAATACCTATTCAGATAACAAATGGAATTGGGATTTTAAAAATTTTAAATATTAGTAAAATCGTGGGCACATTTGATAAGGGTCACTGCTATGGTGCGTTAAATAGTAGATTATCTATTAACAAACAATATAATCGAACCAACCGTGTCGCCATATGCGAGCCCAATATTGCTCGTCAAGAAGAAAACGGGAGATATTAGAATGTGTATCGATTATAGAAAATTGAACGCCATTACGATAAAAGATAAGTATCCTTTACCACGAATCGAAGATCAACTGGAGAGGCTTATCGGAAATACTTGTTTTACTACCTTAGATCTGAAATCTGGCTACCATCAACTAAAAGTTGCAAAGGAAAGTAGACCTTATACAGCGTTTATAACTCCGGATGGGCATTACCAATATAAGAGAGTGCCCTTTGGATTAACCAACGCCCCGTCTTTTTTTCAACGTGCAGTTAATGATATCTTAGGCCCCGTGAGATTCACATACGCTCTTGCATATTTAGATGACGTCCTTATTGTATCGAGAGGCCCAGAGCAAGGATTAGAACGTTTAGAACATATCCTTAGAATATTTCAAGAGGCTGGTTTAACTCTGAATAAGAGCAAATGCTCCTTTTTATGTTCTGAAGTTGAATACTTAGGATCCGTCATAAGTAATAATGAGATACGACCATCTCAACGAAAAACTGAAGCAATTTTAAAATTTCCGAGACCAGAAAATGTTCATGCAGTACGGCAGTTTGTTGGATTGGCCTCTTATTTTAGGAAATTCATTCGGAATTTTGCGCAAAAGGCTAAACCTCTTACAATGTTGACAAAATCCAATAGACCTTGGCAATGGAATACGGAGCAAGAGAATGCCTTTACTTTATTAAAAGAAGAGCTTAGTAGCGAACCTGTCCTTGCGCTATTTGACCCGAACTATGAAACTCAACTACATACAGATGCCAGTAAATTGGGATTAGCTGGTGTTCTATTTCAGAAATAATTGGACGAACAATGGAAACCAGTAGGGTACGTTAGTCAACAAACATCAGAGTGCCAAAGCCGATATCACAGTTACGAATTAGAGACCTTAGCTGTGGTGACCAGTATTCGAAAATTCCGTAATTTCCTCTATGGGAAGAGATTTACAGTTGTAACTGACTGTAACGCATTAAGACTAACTTGGACTAGGCGAGATCTATCGCCAAGAATCGGTCGATGGTGGCTGGAGTTGCAAGAATATGACTTTGACGTCACATATCGACCAGGAACTCAAATGAAGCATGTAGATGCCTTGAGCCGACAACCTATTTCTCCTACACTTGATATCAACGTTATTAAAGAATCCGATTGGGTGGAATGTGTACAAGCACAAGATGACACATGTGTTTTAATAGGAAATCAAATTAAGGATGGAACAGCGGAAGAATGCTATAGTATAGTAGATAATAAAATTTGTAAGACAGTGAACGGACAGAAGAAAATTTTGATACCAAAAGATGTACGTTGGAGAATCGTAAAATTGTATCACGACGATAATGCACATCCATGTTATAGGAAAACGTTAGATTCTATACAGCAAAAGTTTTGGTTCCCAAAAATGACGAACTTTAGTATCCAAGTATGTGAAATCCTGTATTCCATGTCTTTGTACTAAGAAACCTAGAGGTAAAAGGAGAGGATATTTGCATCCTATACAAAAGGTGGAAAAACCTTTCCATACGCTACACTTGGATCATGTTGGTCCATTCTGTAAAACAGAAAATGGAAACGTACACATGCTAGTTGTCGTTGATGGATTTACAAAGTATTCTTGGATCGAAGCTGTACCGGATACGAGTACACGAAATGTTGTGAAGTGTTTAGATTTACTAATGAAGACTTTTGGTTTGCCTGAAAGAATTATTACCGACAGAGGAAAATGTTTTACCAATCAGGAAATGAAGAAATTTTGTAGTGAACATAATATTAAACACGTACTTAACGCAATTGCTTGTCCAAGAAGCAATGGACAAGTTGAGAGATTTAATTCTACCATACTTAATGGCTATGATGACAGCTATAGGAGACAATCATGAAGCCTGGGAATCTAAAATTCCGGAAGTACAGTGCGGAATTAACGGTACGGTAAATGCTACTACCGGGTATGCACCAACTGAACTTTTATTCGGATATAGGCCGAGACTAAGATACGATATTGACATTAATACTAGTGAAGAGCAGATAGATAGACAAACGCGATTAAAGAAAATGCGTGATGACGCGTTACGTAAAATAAATAAAACTACTGAAAAAGTGAAAGCGCGTTATGACAAAAATCGCATTGCTGCAAAGACTTATAACGTTGGAGACATGGTAATGTTTGAGAAGACACCAACCGTGAAGGGTCTTTCCAGTGGAAAGTTAGTGCAACGTTATATTGGCCCTGTTAAGGTGGTCCGAGTCCTTCCCAATGACAGATATTTGGTAAAATCATTGGCCAAAGATCGACGGCGTTTCCATGGAGTGGTCGCCAGCGATAAACTAAAATTGTTTAGAGCACAAACTATCGATTAATGTAAGTTGCATGATTATTTTTACAAATATTTATTTTGATTCTTATCTTACATTTATTTTAACTGATTTTTATGACTTTATTGTTATAAGGTAAGTCAAGTACATATTGGGTGGGTGATGCCTAATTATTGTACCTCTGAACTTAGCTTAGTTTGTTGTTTATTGACATTAGAAATGTACAATCGATTATATTGAAGTCAAGTGCATTTAGGTGGGTGATGCCTATTAATGTACCTCTGAACTTGTGGCAGAATACAGACACATATTATGTTTTATTGCTTCTTGAGTCCATTTGATGTTGGATTCTGCGCACTCCGAACATTTTGTTGAGTCCCTTGTGAGCACTCCAAGTAGTTTTTATCGAGTCCCTCTAATAGTGAGCACTCCGAAAATAGTTTGTCGAGTCCCTCGGGTGCACTCCAATAGTTTTCGTCGAGTCCCTGTAGTAGCGTGCACTCTGGAAACTAGTTTGTTGAGTCCATATGATAACGTCGTTTGTGCACTCGGAAGTATTTGTAGTTTATTGTGTTTATTTGACACTAATTCTCGACTCTCAAAAGAAGAATTTATAACAAACATAATGATCCTCATAATGTTTAGTTTGCTACCGATATTACATGATAATATTTTTGTTTCACATGTTTACATGGCATTGACACTGATGGGCCCGAGGACGTGCCTAGGTCAGCGACGGCCGAATGTTAGGACCAGCCGATTTGGAGACCAAAAATCTGCCAGATCGGCAATAACAAGCATTGAATGGGAGTAGGGCGCTGTCAGCACGCGCGGGTCCACAGAAGGATTATTAGCCGTTTAGTTGCTAAGTGAGACAGATCATTTTTATATTAATAATTAATACTGTGTTAATTACTTTGTAATTATACCCAAATAAAATTGTTCTAACAGTACTTATTATATTTTTTGTATATTTTATTTTATTTATTTACAAACCCAACATAATTTAAATTCCACTTACATGGTAGGTAACTCCCTCATAACTCATCCACTTATGTACAAAAGTAAATTTAGTGTGATATTGATCAATAATATCCAATATCCTTTAATTTAGAGAAAATTTTAGTTGGCCGTGTACGTCATGTATAATGCAACTGTGCATATTATTTTTTTATTTATAATACACGGCGCCTCATAATAGAAGGCGAGACTGGACATATATTTCTGTAAATGGAACACCATTTGAAATCGGCATCAAGGTACATGCTCCATGAAAAAAGTTTCTTTAATTTAAATAGTCACAAACATACTAAACAATTTCATACTAAATTTAAACCCTGTCTAATTTCAAGGCACCTTTTGTTAAGTATTCCATTATATTTTATATACCTAGAAACTTGCCTAGATATATTACTATATACCTATAGGTATTTAACTTTTTTTTATTTGTGTTTTCCATCAGTAACAGAATTAACCGAATTTTTATTTACCAACATATGAATAGCAAATATCTCAAATATGAAATTATTTAAAAACCACAATATAATTCTTTACTGTATGTACCTATCTAGATGAGAAGAATATGCTGTGAAGCAATTGGAAAATTAACAGTGTTGGACATTGAAGATTCCAAGAGGTATAATTATCGGCTGTGTGATTCCCATTTTTCTGAAGATTGCAAATTCATTGGTTATCATAATCGAACCAATTTAAAAGCTACTGCCAGCCCTACGTTAAACTTACCTGGTAAGTCATACAATCTATAAAAACCAAGTACCGAGAAAAATAAAAAAGCTGACATACACTTTTTTATTTTTCCCGTACGATAAAAAATTAAAATGTTAGGGGGTGTGCTAGTTTATACGAGGTCACCCGGTACAATTAAACAAAAAAATGTATTTGCAGAATAAGTCCTAATTCTAATGTAGATATAGATTTGAGACTTTGCTGTTTGTATATTAGTTTGCTATGTTTATTTTTTATGCTATGAACAGTTAAAAGGTGGTAATATTAATAATACTTATATTATTATTTTAATGCTCTCAAGTTCTGTGGTTTCTGTAATACAAGCACCATTTATGGACCATGATTATGTTACATCAGCGCGTAAGCGGGATTCCAATGATTTTTTTTTTGTATTATTAGCATCCTAGATGTACTTGTTGAACCTATTACAATGGTCCAGCTGCTAATCCTCAACCTACTACGATTTCTTTTTCAATCAATTTTTGTTTTATTACTTTAGGCATTTAGGGATATAGGAGTCTGTAAAGTGTTGTTTTAACGTTATTATTAATTTGTGAGGTAAGTAAAGGAACAATATTATAGAATCTAGAATAACACTAATTATTAGAGTTTCCAATGCCTGCTATATCTTTAAACGAAACACAAATTCAATAATCTTGAAACATTTAAGGTTCTATAAAAAAATTATTCTTCGATACAAATTGATGAAATTTGGGCCACAGGGGTTTTAAGTGATGCTGAAGAATGCCACGATGTCAATTTTTTAATAAAAAAAATTTCGAAAAAATTTATTGAAAAAAAATCGTAGTAGGCTGTGGATTAGGAGCTGGACCATCGTAATAGGTTCAACAAGTACATCTAGGAGGCTAATATATATATAAAAATTCATTGGAATCGCACTTACCAAAAATTTTTTAGAAGGGTGTCCTGGTTCTTAATGGACCACACTGTATATATATACCGGGTGTCCAGTTAGTGTTCCCTCGGAAGATTGTACAAAAACGGCTAACTTTATAAAAAAACTTTCTTAACAAAACTTTTAATATTTCATCTTTACTATAACGTAAAATTATTTAGAATTATACAAGGTGTCACAAAAACGAGTTACACAAGAAAGTATATATTTTTTTAATGGAACACCCTGTATATTTTTTCATTTTTGGATTCTACAGAAAATTCTAAACACATTTCATGTAGAATATCCTATACCTATCTTCAACTGTTTTTGAAATATTGACAGGTGAATATTGACATTTTTGCAACTTTGACACCCTGTAAAATCTAAGCGGTTTGAGATCAAGCAAAACGGTTTGCACATTCCTATCTTAACTTTTCATAAGCTATCGTTTCGTACTAATTTCAGAATTTTCCAGAAATTTAAAAATTTCTGAAAATTTTGAAAATTTTTGATTCCTGTATAAATTTGAAATTTGTGTAACTCGTTTTTGTGACACCTTGTATAATTCTAAATAATTTTACGTTATAGTAAAGATGAAATATTAAAAGTTTTGTTAAGAAAGTTTTTTTATAAAGTTAGCCGTTTTTGTACACTCTTCCGAGGAAACACTAACTGGACACCCTGTATATATATATAAATTTTAAATTAATAGGGCTTCGGTCGGTTATTAGGGCTTCTGACCGAAGCCCTATTAATTTAAAATTTGTTTTTTAACTAGTCGGTCGTGACTACCCTGGGTTTTTATTTTTTATATATACATATATATATATATATATATATATATATATATATATATATATATATATATATATATATATATATAGAGGTATATACGGTCATTGATGAGCCCGTCCAAGATACTAACAGGTCGTTGTGTAGCCCGCAAATACGCTGTGTAGCCCGATTTCGGGCTCAACAGCGTATCCAGGTGTATTTGGCCATTGCTAGGCTTATATAGTGTTAGTAAGGCTGTACACGAATTTTACGGAGGGCTTCACAAAGTAGTGTTTATGAGTTGGACATACGCCAGGAAGTTCATATAAACTCACTGTAGGTGGCGCTGTTTTGTATACCTTATATACTGTATAAGTCTTGCGTAGCCCACCAATGAACATGTCATGTCTTTGTTTAGCCCGAAATCTGGCAACACCGCAGTTTCGATCACGGGGACACGATTTTAGTTTTAAGCCGAAGACCGCACACCCACCTTACGGTTTTAGGCCTGATAACGGGGACAGTGAGGTTTTCAACGTGTAGTTAGTACTAATAATTTTAGAGAATTCACATACGTGCTTTTACTAATGTTTATTATATATTCGTATATATACTATTATTTTAATTGTAAGTAATTTTCTCGGATCCAAAATTCTCTTGCAGAATTTATAATTACTTATTTTTATATTTAACAGCCAAGCAATGTCTTTGCAATTTGGAGCAGATAATTGTAAGTCTATTATACTGTAGCGAAAAAATATCGGAACACTTATACCTACCTAATGGAAATATATCTACACATTTTGCAAAACTAATTTCAAATAGGTTGTATTTTTGTAAATTTTTATTTGGCTTTACTTAAATATTAACGTAAATAATTTACATTAACATGTTGCCTTTCGACTGACGAAAATTAAAAAAAAATTCCCTTTAAAATTAAAATAAAAATTTTAAATTTGTTATCGGTGCTATAAGGATGGCAATCATCAACTTGACGCAATTTCATCGGTGGTTGCTACCCTTGGGGGGTAGTTCGGCCTCAATTTTACGCCCAAAATATATTATATACTTGTATGATGAAGAAAACAGATTAATGCGACAATTGATACTTCCAGATAAATTTAATATTAACGAAATTGGCTTTAGTGAGCAAAACATAGAAAAGAATAGCAAAAGCATAAGCAAAATAATAGCCAAGAGTGACTTACCAATCAACTTTTATTCTAAAGTGTTTTTCGAATATCAAATAAAAGAATCAGGTAGTATTCAAAAATTTTAAGTTAATAATATTAAAAGGCCGAAACGTCGCAGGAAAAATCTGATGTCATAGGTGTATAGAGCATAAAATGTTTTTCTAAAAGCGTATTTGATTAACCATACATACAGTGTGTCCAGCCAGGAGATAACACGACCCATATCTCAGAAACTACTGAGGCGATTTTTAAAAAACTTTGTACGTTTAGTAAATACAGGGTGTTCTCGGCAAACAAAATATTTTGACAGTTTTGTGACTTCCGGTTGCACCGGAAGTAGATAACAACTTGCTTAATTTAAATGGAAGACCCTGTATATTTCTCCATATTTTTGGATTCTACATACAATTTTAGGGCCCCTTTGTGTATTCCTAAAATGTAGTTTTCGAGATATTAATTTTTTTAACAAAAATTTGACGGATGCCCACTTGCAAAGAAAATTTATCAGTGAATTAGCCATCGACTAAATTAAAAGTATTTGACTGTGAGCGTTATAAGGAAGGCGGTAGGTAATTAACGGGCGATTTAAAAATATTTAGTTGTATACAGGGTGAGTACAGTGACAATGGAAATATCCAACTAAAAAAAATAAATATCTTCATTTTTTTAAATGGAAACAACAAATTTTTTTTATTTTAATGAATTCTAAGCCCAAAAATATGGGTGGTTTATATTCATTTCCCCACCTAATGTCAGGTCCAGAGGAACTCATGGGGCTGGCGTCAATGCCAAGGTTGCTGAACTACAGGGTGTTTCAATTATGATGTGCTATCAGATGTCTAATCAGTTAAACTACTTTAATAAAATTTCAGATAACAATGGAAGTGTTTCTCGCTGCACAAAACACATTATTTGTCAACTGGCCTGGAAATTTCGTTTCCTAATAAAATGAGGATCTACTTGTCAGTTGAATAATCTATTTTTTGTAAATTTAGATTCAACAGTTCACACAACGTCTAAGAAATCTTCATCTTATTGGTATTTTATTAAAATAAACTAGAAATGGGAGAAAATAGCTCTCGCGATTTTCGTTCCCATTTCAACTAGGAATGGGAGAAAATCACTGATTTCTAGCCCTACCGGGGGTCCTGGCCTGCGGCCTGGGGTCTCCCTTCGGGTGACAAAAGCATCCAGAATAATATTATTTTTAAGAAAATAGATATTAAGAAATTTTGTATCTGGAATGATGTAATTATACTAAACTTTTCTCAATATTTTGATGAATTGTAAGGGTACTTATTCTTGATGGTAAAACATCATAATTTTTTAAGTGCTGAAGTAGAATTTATTTTTCAGTAAACATTTTTATCAATTTTATCAATATTACCAAACATATATTGCTGTCATAATTGTAGCAGCAAATTAATATTGTAGATATTTACTTTTGTAAGCTAAAATGATAAATTTGACAGATTGCCAAAATTAAGGAATTAATTCCAAACTAATACTAATAAATAATTGGAATTAAAAGGTGAAAAAGAAGTTAGCCTCCAGCGTGACTCGAACTCGCGAAATCAGCATTATGATTTTTGGAATCCTACAACTATCCCATTGCGCTACTGAGACTGTTGTCAGAAATTTACCTTGAGATGTTTAAGTATGTAAACTGTACGTGTTATCCTAAAAAATTAATTTTTACCGATTTTTTAATTACATTTCGCTTCAGTATTTTGGTAATCAGAAGTTTGACAGTCAGTAGGTACTATCGATTCCATTAGCAATATTTCTCATAGGAAAATAATGAAAATAACCTATCTGAAGTTTAATTAATTTGACAGTTTTCGTGGGAGGTGCTTGTCGTGTTAGTGCAACCTCACATCGGCATATAAAATGAGAAAAAAGTTGGGACGGATGCGACTCGAGATTTTCAAAGACGAAATAGACGTAGATGGAGTCCAAGTACGGTCTCGAAAAAAAATCTCAAAGGATTAGAGAAAGGACTAAACTTTCGCGTGAAGCCCTTCTCGAAGCCGTAAAAATTAGATCAGGGGCGAGGCGAGGGGGTTCCGCGAAAAGTCGGGATTTCGGCGGGCGTGACGAGACCATTAGGAGCAAGGACAAACGCCGGTGCTAGCCGCATCTCTCTCGTCGAACGGCGATCGACGAAAATTTTGTAGAGGTTTTTTGAAAAGGCGTTTAAATTGGGAAAACGCGTAAGAAACGGGACGAAAATACCCTTACGCATTGGAAAAAGGCCGGGGGCGACGGTCGCCCGCGGAGATCGTTGATCCCCTCTCAAAGGAGAGAGCTTTGAAACTTTGTGGATTCGGCGACGGAATTTAGAGCGAGACAGAATCGACGCGTTTTAATATACATGGAATATGGATTCGCAGAAACTGTTTTTTCTTAAACATGGCTTACTTGGGATTAATTAAATAAGGAAGCATACAATTTTGTTGAATTTATAGAATTCTATTAATAACTTAGAAACGGTTATCAAAGTCTACACATAAAATAAGTCCGCTCACACAGAATTGAGGGCATATAGAATAAGCATTGCTTATTTTCTCTATTTTTTTGTTTAAATGTATAATATGAGGCATGTGTTTTGTTGTTGATAAACTATTTTAAAAATATCAAATATTTTTTAATTATATTATTGTAGCAACCGCGTAGTAGTTATGAAAGATATGTCGTAGGATCCTACTTTAAATTTCGAAGGAAGTACCCTAGTGACATAAATAATGTTTGCCTACCATAACTTATCAACATATCTAGGAAAAAAATAGTTTTCCAGCTGGAAATCTAGGATATTACTAGAAATACGCCTTTTTCTGTTTTTCCATTTTACAATACTCATTAATAACATTTTACATAACAACTTATTTAAGTTTTAGAAGTATTTTATATTTATGTACGTACTGCTAACGCATGTAACTTATTACCTACTAGTTAAATGATTCTTGAAAATTGACAGTGCATTCTCAGTTTACAATTTACTTAAACATTCAGTATGTGTAAAGAATATCATCTGTCTGAATGTAATATTGCTTGAGTTTTTTCTATGTAGCCTTAAAGAAGATGGATAGTAAAAAAAAATATTTCAGTAATTTAGTGTTTTATATCGCCAATGTCTTGTATTGAATGTTATGTTATTTTTATTAACATAACAGAAGCACAACTAGTTCAGAAATATCGATAATAATAATAGATGGGAAGATGACTTTGATTTATATTTAATTCCGTATATTTATTCCGTGTATTTATTTAATTCTTGTCTTACCATATAAGACAAGAAGAATGAAAGAATTAAAGATTTCAACTTAAAGAAAATACAATGTGAAGAATAGATTGTTAAATTACAATTAGATTCTTGAGAAGTTCTAAGGGAGATAATTAAATACCTTTTTACATTTGTTCTTCCATTAACAGAAAATACAATTAGTGATTTTTGAAAAATATTAAATACCTAAATATTGTACAAAATTTATTTCAAATATTTGGTACTTACATAAAAATATTGGTTCGTTAGTGTTCCAAGTGTTGATATTATCTCGTTTTTTAATACTACTATCCTTTTGGGATTTTCGGGATTATAAATAACTATTACCCGAGCTTAAACTTTATGTAAGTTTGTTAAAATCCTGAATTGAAATGCCCAAGAATATTACGGGTACCTACTCTATTTTAAAAAACATGGAATCATTTGCATTGACAAGTCGCGAAATAAAAAAGTTATATGCATGAGCCAGGATTTTGTGACATCCAGTATATTAAAATACACATATGGAAAAATCATTTTGACTTCACATAGACAGCTATACAGCTATTATGTAGAAGACACAAGAGAAAAATAATTTAACTTTTCCCTTTGCAAGGTTTACACGCTTCTTACCTCGACTTACAAAGATTTAATCATAAAAACACATCATTTGTCTCCTTGAGCATCTTCCACAGACAGATATAGTTTTTATTATTTCATCAATTTGCTTTTCAGGTCAAGTTAATATCGAAAATGGTATTTAAACGGGCACAAAGGTATGGCAACACTGCCGGGCTACATAAGAACCGTAAGACTTGTAAAAATATATACTCGGGCTACACAAACTAACGTTTACATCTTTGGGCTTTACAACATCCTGTTATTACCTAAAATTTTAAATTAAGCAACTAAGTTACCCCTCTAATAATGCCCTGATTTATAGTTAAAAGAAGGGTTAATGGTCACAGTATATACTCCTTTAACTCTGTAATTAAGCCCGGGTGCAACAGAGACCCGTCCGTCTCGCGGGCTCAACAACATACCTATTATAAGTATATATATATATATTACGTCGGGAAAACCAGTCAAATTTGACTGGTTTTCCCGACGTAATAATTTTGTTAGTCAACTTAGACAGTCGTCTAATACCTCTCTCAAATTATATATATATATATATATATATATATATATATATATATATATATATATATATATATATATATATATATATATATATATATATATATATATATATATATATATATATATATATATATATATATACATATACACTGTGTCCCATTCTCGATGGTAATGTATTGCTATCTCTGTTATTATAAGAGATAGAGAAACTGTTAAATTAGAGAAGTTTTGTAAGATTTTATGCTGATTTCAAATATCTTTTCTATTTTAGTCTATCTTTTTTAGTTTTTGAGATATTTGGAAAAAAACAAAAATTGCCGATTTCTTTTTCCTTCGATAACACAGTAGGCGTTCATTTGACAAGTTTTAGACTTGCACATTATTAGGACACTTTTTTACAAGAAAACTTTTGTGACCAATAGCAACTCTCAATCGTCTTTTGTTTTTCAGTTATATGTGTCAACTTTTGTTTTTCTTACGGCGGCCATATTGGATTTTAATTTCACGTGATCGCCCTTGAAAAAAG
This sequence comes from Pogonocherus hispidulus, assembly GCA_963924545.1. NCBI lineage: Eukaryota > Metazoa > Arthropoda > Insecta > Coleoptera > Cerambycidae > Pogonocherus > Pogonocherus hispidulus. Next base: position 32,817,874 of record OZ004696.1, on the reverse strand, counting down.
ATTTCCAATGATATGTCACTTGTTTAATTTGTCCTTTATTTAAGGGACACAATTCGAGAAAAACGATAATTTAAAAAAAAAAGTAGGCTCTGGATGATTTTATTCCAATGAACAGAAAAAGAAAGTAGGTACAACATTACTCGTGTAATGTGGTCATGTAATAGGGAAAATAATAAACATAATGGCACTAATAATTTTATTACATGAAATCATACAAACTAAGTGATCGACTAATAAGCAACGGTAGCTGCTATGAAAGATGTGAACAATATAATGTTCTACCTAACGTATTATTTAGAAACTTTTCCCGAAAGACGTCAGCCAGATTCGAAAATAACGGAGATTAGTTTTGAATTAATTAAATAATGGCAGTTTTACTGCAAAAAGACCTGCAGCAGTGGGTCAGAATGAAGAGAGAATGAACCATGTTGGACAAGTGGCAAACCAGAATCCGTCAAGTTCTGTTCGCGGACTTGCTAGACAAACAGGGATCCCAAAGAGTACAATTCACCAAGTTTTGAAGAAAAATCATTACCATCCGTATAAACCTATAATAGTGAATATCATTCAATAAATTCAAAACTAATCTTCGAAATATTTTCGAATCTGGCTGACGTCTTTCGGGAAAATTTTCTAAATATGAGGTCAGAGCTGTTTCAGAATTACGATTTGCTCGAATGTAACATTCAAGCATATCAAAATATTCTTCATTACTGAACATTAGGCATTTTTTGGCGTTGACCAGGTCAGCGAAATTCCTGACCTGGTTAGGAAAATCATATTTTTTTTAAATAGGATTTGTCTAACCTGGTCAGGAATTTCGATGAACTGGTGAACGCCAAAAAATGCCTATTGTCTTCCTACTTAGGTACTCGCACTTAAAAAATACACAATACTAATGCATTAAGTCTCAACAATGCTAAACTGTCAAAAGATACTACATTCTACTGTTCACATCTTTCATAGCCACCGTTGTTTATTAGTCGATCACTTAGTTTGTATAATTTCATGTAATAAAATTATTAGTGCCATTATGTTTATTATTTTCCCTATTACATGACCATATTACACGAGTAATGTTGTACCTACTTTCTTTTTCTGTTCATTGGAATAAAATCATCCAGAGCCTACTTTTTTTTAAATTATCGTTTTTCTCGAATTGTGTCCCTTAAATAAAGGACAAATTAAACAAGAGACATATCATTGGAAATATTTTTTCAAGGGCGATCACGTGAAATAAAAATCCAATATGGCCGCCGTAAGAAAAACGAAAGTTGACACATATAACTGAAAAACAAAAGACGATTGAGAGTTGCTATTGGTCACAAAAGTTTTCTTGTAAAAAAGTGTCCTAATAATGTGCAAGTCTAAAACTTGTCAAATGAACGCCTACTGTGTTATCGAAGAAAAAAGAAATCGGCGATTTTTGTTATTTTCCAAATATCTCAAAAACTAAAAAAGATAGACTAAAATAGAAAAGATATTTGAAATCAGCATAAAATCCTACAAAACTTCTCTAATTTAACAGTTTCTCTATCTCTTATAATAACTGAGATAGCAATACATTACCATCGAGAATGGGACACAGTGTGTATATATATATTTTGTCTCATTTAAGGATGGTATATTTGGCGCTAGTTCAGTCTCATTTGAATTACGGGATCTTGAGTTGGGGGGGAGTTGCTGATTGTTATTTAAAGGATTTGGAAGTTGTGCAGAAGTGGATATTGAAAATAATATACAACAAACATATGACCTGTTCCAGTAATCGAATTTATGAAGTTAGCAAAGTTAACGATATACGGCAATGTTATTGTTTAAACATTTTAATAAACATTAAAAACAAAAAGATAAAGTTAAATGAAATTTCTGATACTTACTCAACACGCACAAAAGAGAAAGGTGTAGAACTATCAACCTGTCGGAAAACTGTAGGACAGAAATGCTTTATGTTTGTGGCCCCCAGACTATACAACGCAGTTCCGGATACACTAAAAAAAGAACATAATATAAGGGCGTATAAAACGAAAATAAAAGAATGGATACTTACCACAAATAGAAATTTTTTTCGAAATTTGATAAACTCCAAAACCTAACATTGACATGTTTCTGTGTAAAAAGCAAATAATATGTGTAGTGAAATTGCAATTTTTATTTTACTTGTAGATTTAATATAAAAAAGTGGGTTTGGAGATGTGTGTAATGCTCGGTGCAATGTATGTAATATATAATAATATGTAATGTATATAATGTATAAGTGTAATGAATGGAGGTATTTAATATTGTACTGTATGGTGTATACATATCGCAAAAAAGCAGTAAAACATTTTACAGCTTCTGCGATTATTAGTTTATTTTGCTTAGTTAATTTTATATTTAACTGTTGCATGTATTTGGTCTTGCAAATAAACTTATTATTATTATTATTATTATTATTATTATTATTATTATTATTATTATTATTATTATATATGTAACCTTATGCTAAATCTTAGAATCTATCTAAATGCTTAGAACAGCTAAAAAGTCAGGTAGTGGTATATTGAACTCTATTATAAATAAATTACCAGGCTATAAATTTTGTGGTCCTGGTACAAAACTTGCGAAGATATTAGCAAGAGGTGATATGGGTATTAATGGTCTAGACGAAGCTTGTAAACAACAGGACGTGGCTTACAGGAGAGAGAAAGACTTGGGACAACGCCATAAGGCAGATCAAATTTTAGGTGAGAAGGCGGTGGACAGATTTAAATCATCAAACGCATCCATAGGAGAAAAGGCAGCAGCCTTAGCTATGGCAACAGCAATATAAGCTAAAATTAAATTAGGAATAGGAAGTGGTAACGAAAAGCTAAGAAAAGAAAAAGTAATGCTAGTAAACGTCAAGTGAAATCTAGAAAGGTGGGTGGATCATTACCATTTAAAGATTTAACAAATCAAGCACGAGTGGCGCTTAAAGGTAAAAATGTAAAGGATATGAAAGATGCCATTAAAGTTGTATTAAAAACTGTTAATAAAGTTAAGAAGGAGAAACATATTAAAGGCACTCAGTAATACCAATAGCTAAAACAGGAGGATTTCTACCACTAATTCCGTTATTTGCTGGCTTAAGTGCGGTTGGTGCTTTAGGTGGTGGAGCTGCAAGAATTGCAAAGGCCGTTAATGATGCCAAAGATGCAAAGCGAAAGCTTGAATAAAGTAAACGTCACAATGTTACAATGGAAGAAATAGTTATGAATAAAGGACTATACATTTATAAGCAAGGATTTGGTATTTTTTTAGAACGAAGACCACCTTCCAAGCGTTACCGATAAAATTACCAAAACAAGCTCTTACTAATTATTGGAAGGAGATGCCGAAAACAACTACTCCACGGGCAATATGCCCCGACTGGCGTTGCATTACATCAACATCTCAATGGATGTCGTCACATCCTTCATCAAGACCAAATACCAGACAATGACCGGTTTCGATCTTGTTATGATCTCATCAGATTGCCATAGGTATCGGAATCGATGAATGATCTGGCGACATTGATTGCCTAAGGGGCATATGTGAATGTTTGTAGTGGCGAGATACAGTGAAATACACTGCAGTGCCCTCTTTGGGTCTTTGCTACTACCTGTCTGACAATTATTGTCTAATTGACAGACAGATAACGATCTGCAGGAAGCAGATGCCATTACAGCGACCTCTATTGTCTTTGAGGAAGACAATCCTACTTAATTATTGGAAGGAGATGCCGAAAACAACTACTCCACGGGCAATATGCCCCGACTGGCGTTGCATTACATCAACATCTCCATGGATGTCGTCACATCCTTCATCAAGACCAAATACCAGACAATGACCGGTTTCGATCTTGTTATGATCTCATCAGATTGCCATAGGTATCGGAATCGATGAATGATCTGGCGACATTGATTGCCTAAGGGGCATATGTGAATGTTTGTAGTGGCGAGATACAGTGAAATACACTGCAGTGCCCTCTTTGGGTCTTTGCTACTACCTGTCTGACAATTATTGTCTAATTGACAGACTGTATTATATAATCACTGTATCTCGCCACTACAAACATTCACATATGCCCCTTAGGCAATCAATGTCGCCAGATCATTCATCGATTCCGATACCTATGGCAATCTGATGAGATCATAACAAGATCGAAACCGGTCATTGTCTGGTATTTGGTCTTGATGAAGGATGTGACGACATCCATGGAGATGTTGATGTAATGCAACGCCAGTCGGGGCATATTGCCCGTGGAGTAGTTGTTTTCGGCATCTCCTTCCAATAATTAAGTAGGATTGTCTTCCTCAAAGACAATAGAGGTCGCTGTAATGGTATCTGCTTCCTGCAGATCGTTATCTGTCTGTCAATTAGACAATAATTGTCAGACAGGTAGTAGCAAAGACCCAAAGAGGGCACTGCAGTGTATTTCACTGTATCTCGCCACTACAAACATTCACATATGCCCCTTAGGCAATCAATGTCGCCAGATCATTCATCGATTCCGATACCTATGGCAATCTGATGAGATCATAACAAGATCGAAACCGGTCATTGTCTGGTATTTGGTCTTGATGAAGGATGTGACGACATCCATGGAGATGTTGATGTAATGCAACGCCACTCGGGGCATATTGCCCGTGGAGTAGTTGTTTTCGGCATCTCCTTCCAATAATTAAGTAGGATTGTCTTCCTCAAAGACAATAGAGGTCGCTGTAATGGCATCTGCTTCCTGCAGATCGTTATCTGTCTGTCAATTAGACAATAATTGTCAGACAGGTAGTAGCAAAGACCCAAAGAGGGCACTGCAGTGTATTTCACTGTATCTCGCCACTACAAAGCTCTTACTAATTTAGACTTGATGAGATTGGTTCAGAAATGAAATATTCAACATTTTCGATGTGTATTTATGAAAGATAGTTTACCATGTCGGGTACATTATAATGAATGTGGCATTATTAATCTACATAATGAAAAAGTCCTTGGAACACATTGGACTGCATATAAGAAGAATGGAAAAAAAGCAGTATATTTTGAGTTACGGTAACCTAAGACCTCCACGAGGATTGATACATTACCTTAATACCAACGAACCATGTAAAATATTGTGTAACCATGAAAAATTACAAAAATTTTATACATTCAACTGTGGCCATCTGTGTCTGAAATTTTTATATAATTAAGAATGCAATAGTTGTTTTTGAATATTATATTTCATAACACCGAAGATGTCGACGAATTCATTCCTACTCTCTGGGAGCAGCTCAACTCTGACTTCTAGGTATAATCCAATCCTCCAATTATTTTGATTGATAGTAAGGACTACATCTTAGGATTAATAAGTTTCGCATCCTAAAATTCAATTCCAAACATCGAAAAATATAAGAACAGATTTTATTGTGGATCCGAAGGTAATTACATCTAAATTCCATAAGGAACCTATGATATTGATTCGGTAAATAAATATCTACAACGAGCCTTAGGCGACCCCAGATGGCTTGATAATGATAAGAATTCAAAAGAGGGGATTGTGAAAGGATATTCAAAGCTCATTTCTATGAAAGCCAACAATAACACTCTGAAGTGTAGAATAAAATGCAGTGAGGATATAGATTTTACTAAAGAAGATTCGATAGGACATTGGCTTGGTTTCAAACCACAAAATTTAGCGGCATATAGTAATCACTAATCAGATTTTCCAGTCGATATTTTCAGTGTAAATACCATTTGCATAGAATGCAATATTCTGAGTGGGTCCTGACAGACAAGCTCACGTTATACATTAATTGTTCCCTACAGTACCAGCAGGATTCAAAATTGTTGAGACTCCAAGTAACGTTGTGTATCTACCCAACAACACTCGAATTATCGATCAAATTATTGTTAATACTGTCAGTCAAGACTTCAATCTCGTAAATTTCGGAAGAGAGGTAGTGTCATTAAGACTATATTTGAAGGAAGCGTGATTAATAATTAAGAGACAATAAACGTGGTAGCTCTAGTCGAAGCTATATAAGATGTGTAAACACATAAAACCTCTGGACAGTTCTACACGATCCATCAAACCAATAACAATAAGAAATCCGAAGTTTCTCGAATCTCTTGGTTTTAAAGTTATTTTTAAGAAGTGATAAAAAATGGATATTTTAAGTGTTAACCAGAGGCTTATTTTGACAATTCTGTTATTAGTGCTGAGAAAGATACCCATCAACCTTATGCATGTACGTCTTTGAATAACAATGATGAAATTCGTATTCCAATACAACAGCAGGATGTCTTCACATTACCCAGTGAAAGTTCGTTATATATTGAAGGTAAATTACTGAAAACTGATAATACTCCTTCAAAAACGGCTAGATTTGATGAGATCAGATATGAAATGGGAGAATATGTAATAGACAGCATTCGTCATCCAGATCTAACCTCAATTCTAAAGAGATACGCATCATTCAATAGATGTGATACTCAATATCTACAAAATGGTGAGTGTCTTTTTAATAACAACGAAGAGTTACATATAGTTGACGATAATGGAAATTTTAACGTTATAATCGATGAAATTATATCTGTTATAATCGATTTATCCGCTGTGTTCGGATTTTGTGAATACTAAGAAAATTATTTTAAATATGCGACAGGAGTTGGTGTCAATTCGCTCAAATTCAGATACTAACGCTATAATAAATTCTACAGAAACCCCAAGTACAAGTTATTACGCTCTTATACTTCATGATCGATTAGGTTAATATAGTTCTCTTACTAGTGCTGTAAGGATTTTATAAATTATAACTATATTAATTGTAATATTAACTTAATAAATAATAATAAACCTTAAACTATGTTAAATAATTTTTATTCTATAATTTCATATAATATACAAAGTGTTCTATTATAATCATGCAAATGTGTTGAACGCCATGGTTCGGAATCGGGACCACAACTCCATCCTAAACGAGCATTTGAATTTTGTTCAGCTCTCTTTATATTATCCTGAATCGATTTTAGAACATTAGAGTGGTGGGCATTTGTTGATGGCTGAAATTTCCAGTGTATTTTCTTAGACTTTTATAATGTGTACAATTTGCGAAGTGTACGGCTTCTGGCATAGTATGCTGCTCTAGTGATGGCTTCATCGGTTGTTTTATCAGTGGTTTTATAATTACTTGATATATTTTTTAATAGGAAACTGGTGTCCCCACAATAGAGATACGGATAATATTTACCATCTAACAATTCAAATAAGTATATTTTGAACGACATTTTAATTTCAGGATGTAATATTCAATTTAGATGTAATCATTCAACTGTTTAATGGTTATAATCTCATATTCTTCTTTTTGACATATGGTCAACAAGTTGTGAATAAACTTATCAAGTTCCATTTTCTTATCCATCAACAATTGTATGGTTTCTGAATGGGGTTCTATATCATATTCCGTTAACCACTAAAAAGCTCCATCTCGTATTACCACTTCTTCCAAGTAATCTTTTAATAACTTGTATCTTTCCTCATCATCAGCACAACCGTCGACGATGCAACGTTTCATAAAGTCACTATAAACTTCAACAGTTGCATAATATAAAACAATTTTGCACATATTTCTTATATCCATGTTATTTGTGTAAGAAACAAAAGCAAACTGACTTTTGTCGCTTAGCTTGTGTCACAATAAACTCAGTTAAGCTAGGGATGTGCAATTCCACTAGCTTAAGTTCATTGACATTAGCTCCGGTAGCTCAGGGAGATTTATGATACTAGGGCGTAGTATTCGTAGGACTGCTTTGAAGGTTGACAATTTATTTGGGCACCAGGATAATTTTTAGATATGAGACAAAAAAACTATATAAAATGTAGTTGAATACACTATAATCAAATAAGCAAAAGTATTACAATTTAATAATGAAATTACTATTGAACAATAATTGAAAAATTATGTATAGTTACTAGAAATGAAAAAAAAATATGTGAAATTGAAATTTTAAGCTGGGCTCATTTTACAAAAATTTTATGAGGTTCGGGGTCACTCTGACAATCTCGTTCCTTCTCTATGAGGTCAGTACTCCCACCCTTAACCTGTGCTGATGATTGGATCCAGGTGGACTTGCGGTGGCAAAGTGGGGAAGCTAGAGCTCTAGTCCAGATGACGATCACGTACTGCTAAGTCCAATCCTCTTATCTAGGGATCTGCAGATGATCAGCGTCCAGGGTTCTTTAGCAGGTTATGGATCTTGCAGTCAAGTTACAGCAGCCTCGTCTCAGAAGAGTACATACAAAGAATTGTTTGTGTTAAGAGTGCCCCAAAATTTACAAATAGATAGATGAACGTTGACGGCTAGTGTAGCCAAGATTAAAAATTATATATAAGTTCCTGAAGGGAATGTACCATAAAATATGGTTGTTGTCAAATACTCTGTGAATTATCATAGGGAAAATTATAAACAAAACAAAACCTGGAAGGTGTCAACCTTTAGTGACCCTACCCACAATGAAGCAAATAAAATTATCCAAAAATTTGCATTCAAATGAACTGATTACAGTTCAGCCACTCGACAATTATTCTTAAAAAACTCTAATCTTTAATAATTAAAAATACTATAGTTCAGAAGGAACAAACATAAATTAAATAAAAAAACCCTCTATCATCTGACCTAAAATTCCAAAAACAACGGTTTAGGTAATTAGGTAAAAGAGAAAAATTGTTTCATTAATATTTCAAAGACAGAGTGACAAGTTATAAAAGTTATTATTGATTTATTGTACAAATTTGTTACCAAAGAACAATAATCAATGAATTTACAAATATTAGGAGACAGGTTCCAGTCTTCTAATCGGCGTGCATGTGAGTTATTAAAATCTCTACAAAGTAACAAATTACTTAGCCTAGTGCAGAAATTACGATATTAGCAATTTTCTATAGCTCCATATCATATATTATAACTATAAGATAAGATAAAGATAAGATAAAGGAACTTAATTCCCAACCGGCACGTCGTTGATAGTCGCAATCCGATTCAAACAAAATGGAGTCAAGAAAACTCAAATTTATTGGTTTTTAAAAAAACAATGTTTTTTATAATCTCCTGACAGAGCACAGCTTCACAAATTTATAAAATAATATTGAAACTATATTCTATCGTTCCGAATCGTATTACAAAAAAATCTCACGAACCACGCCTAAATAATTTACCTAAAATCCAGGTAAATCCTGATTATATATGAATATAATTACTTATTAATAACAACAAATCGCTATGGTCGTATTTCTGTACTAATAATGATAATCTCAAACAATAATGAAAGTGAATAAATTATATATATCAAATAGGTAAAATAACTCACATGTGCCTACTCTCGAAGACGGGAACTCTCCATCTCTTCATTCCTAAATCACACCGGCGTTCTCGCTTGAGGCCACCGTTTTCTAGCCAATCAGCGTTCTCCAACGCAGAATTCAAAAGTCGAGAACTTAAGCCACCAACAATTAGGTTGGGTGTTTTACGGGGTGCATAATAGTCAATCTCATGGAACGAAATTAAAATGTACGTTACATATCCCCCCTTCCCCGGTAATAAAAATTGATCTCTAGGAGTTATAAATTTTTATATAGGCCAATTTTAGAGGAGACGACAGAGAAACAACCAACGGTAATGAAGATGTGGAAAGGAACTTGAAAGTTATACCTTCCGAGACATCGGTCTGACGCCTCAGCAGCAATATAGCTGTTGCCAGTACTAAAATGGGTTTAAAAAAAAATCCCCAAAAGAAAAATAGATAGAGGACTTAATACACATGGCTAGTAGTGTGTCCTAAAACTACAGCACTTGTGAAAGGAATACAAACAAAATAGATAGAGGACTTAATACACATGGATAGTAGTGCGTCTTGAAACTACAGCACTTGTGAAAGGAAACAGGCACTAAAATGCTTGACAACAGGTTGCCTAATCCACTGTTGTACTTGCAACCAACAAAAATATGGAGCTAAAAATGCTGGACCTACAACGTGCTCCCAGTTGTGGTACTTGCAATCAAGATACTATTAACTTTATATAAGGTTACCAGTTATAACTGTACATGGACTATATAGAATAAGGATTTAAAAGATAGAGCCATGCTCCGAGTTAGACTCGAAAAGTAAATAGAACGATAACCACCCTTCAAGTGAATCTCACTAATTAATATGCTAAGAAATTCTCAGCCAAATTTATAAAACTAGCAATTACACAAGTAGGAGGTATGCCTGAACCCACGAATCTAAAAGAAGCCGACTACTAATAATCTAGTCCTGTGGTAAACCTTAAATTTGACTAAATATTTAATGTCTCATATTAAAGTAACTCATAACAGATATACGAATAATAGGTAACGACTCGACTAGGAAATATTGAATTCACACTCTATGTGAATTTAAGATAATATTCACTAATGAAATTAAACATAAGATAAACAATCATAGAGAGATAACACACAAAGATAAAGAGAAACAGGCAACTAACATAAGATCGACAATCACCTTACAGACCTACTCTGTATATGATTCAGGGACTTATGAACATCGTCAACCATCAGATCTGAATAATCGCACCGCTAGACCTACTCTTGGGATACGAGAATGTTAATCTAATTGTCGAACACAGACGGTTAAAATAACAGTGGCGGCTTCTCCTTAAGGCCGCATGGCCGCGCGCCCCTCCTCCAAAAATACCAAAGGAATCCTTATTATTATCATTATTATAAATTAAATGCAAATGTTAAAGACTTTCTTGTTAAGGACGGCAGTATTGTACTCATAACGCCACAGTCCGCATCACTGGATCACAGCACGCTGCCACTGCACAGTGAGCAAAGGATCACAGATTCGTGGCCGCATTTTGAGTCGCGGCCCAGGTAACTATGGCAACCGACCTGATCTCCTTTTCGACTACACTCGTTAGATACTTTCCATATGTTTATATTATGCAGATTTGGCCGCAATTATTTCGCGGCCCTATGCGAACATTATTAAACATTATAACGTATTTTTAACACATTACATATTTTTTACATTATTAAAGTACTTATTTAATTTTTGTGAAAAGAAAATTTTATATTTTATTTAACATGAATACTGTTAGTAGTATAATTATGAATATATATTTAATGTTTGATTAGAGCTAATTTTGCAAATCTTCCACTGGAAGATAAAATACAAATAAAAGAGTTGGGCGTTGCCTGCCCAATAAATACTTAATTTCGATGAAAAAGTTATGGAAAAATGTATTTCTATGAAAGACCGTAGAGCTGATTTCTATTTTAGAAAGTAAGTGTACTCGTGTATAAATAACTTTATGAAGTTTGTTTACCTACGTAATAATTTAATGTGCCGTTTGATAACTATGAATTGAATAACTAAAATACTTTGGAGTTTGTGATTGTGCCATATCGTTTTTAATTACCTAACGGATATCTAAAAACTAAAAATAGTTATGTTCCTGCTTCCTGAATTCTAGTTTACAGCTTTTTTAAGGTAACGTATATGTAATTTTTTTATTCTAAATATTAATTACCTACCTATTTAAATATTGTTTTAAATAATTTTTGTCGAGATTTCCGTCAATCGTATTAAAAAGGAGGATATTTGTCTAACGAAAGTTATTTTTTCAAGTAAATATTTTTGCTCTGCGAATTTCTAATTTATAATTTTGAGCTTGACCTTACCCTCAAGGGTTTGACCTTAAAATATGCGAGCTTTGAGCTAAAATAGCTTTGCGAGCCGGTGGCTTAGGGCTTAGCGTCTCGATCGCTCCACCCAGGGGTCGTGGGTTCTAATTCCCATTCCACCAACAATTTTTAATTAAATTGTTTACTCGTAGATCAAGGTTTATTCGCAGGGATGGCTTGGCAACCATCCTGGCGATGGCCTAGGATGAGAAGAATGTCAACTGGGTGTTAATGTGAGAGATTAAAGTCAGTTGATGTTTGACTTGTCCCCCTAACTAATGAGGTTTTCCAGGTTTCCCTCATTCCAGCACTGAATGGTGGTTAGGATCTACCAACGTAAGTCGTTCCTGAGGCGCAAATGCGGCCCGTGAAATAATAATATGCCGCCCCCTCTCCCACCCAAGTCTCAGACTTTCGGGCTAATCCTTGTGATTAGAATGAGGGGTAGAGATATTATTATTATTATTATTATTAAAATATGCAAAATTTTCGCCTGCGCCGCATTTTTTTATTTCTACGCCCCCCATATCCAAATATCACCAGCCGCCACTGTAAAATAAACCAGGAAAAAGAAAGGACATCACACAAGAAGTATTGCGCCGATGTTGCTGTCAAATTTAATGGATACTGGGTGAGCAAAATAACTAACTTACGACAATGTATTGATTATTTAGTTAAGATAACCAAAAAAGTCCGATAATAAAATATTTTGAGGGTTAAGATAATACGATAATAAAGATAAGATATACCCAAAAAATATGTACTAAATAATACAATTACACTATATCTCCATTCATTGCTCTGACGCTGGCCCAGTCCATTAAATACTTAAAATAAAGTAAAATAAGTAAAATAACCCACCCATTTAACATCCCGAGTGTCTTAGATCAAAGAAAAGAAGAGAAGACGATACAGGAAAGGTGGCGACACTCACCAATCAAGTAAACCTCACTAATTAGGGTGAGGTTCACTTGAACCTCACCCTAGGTTTTTGCTACTTATATATCAGTAATTTGCTGACTCGTGAATAAAGCCTGCGTATTTAAACTATTCTCAGATTATTTTATTTGGAATATTATCATCGTTGTCCTCGTCTGAAATTCTTTTATAACCCCATGGCTTTGTATCTGTATTCTTAGAATTTACAATTTTTTTATCATCGTAAGTATTAAGAATCATCTTATTTTGTCGAAATATATAGACACTATGCTTTTTAGATCTAATAAGATGCTGTTGTTTATAAATAATTTCGTGATCGAAAAGAGTTCTTCTATAGTCATCGAATGAAATTTTTCTAACACTTGCTGCTGTAGAACCTTTTGACTTTTTAACTATCTTATTATTAAGAACATTATAAGCATACATTTTTGCTCGAAGACCGACCAATTCAACCATAATTTTTCCATTATTTTCATCCTTCATCAAACCGGGGACTATCTTGTTATTCTGTTCTATTCCATATGGATTATGAGAGTCATAATCAGCTGATGTGTCAAACCTCTGATTGTTTTCTTTAATATACTCATAAATATAGGGCAGCAGAGTTTTGCGCTATTATTAAATTTTTTTAAGATATAGTCATAATGAAATTCATATAGAAAGGTATTAGATATATCTAGGATACAAAATCCTGAATATATTGGTTTATTAAATAAAATTTCTAATTTATTCATTTCTATGATTATCAAATCATCATCAAAAATACTACAACTATGGAAATTAGGTTTTGCAATACAATTTTGAGCTCCATAGCGCCCTTCCCACTTAGTGATCATACGGACATCTCTGTATTTTCTTACTTTTTCCATTAATTTGTCATATACAGCATTTATCATCAATTTATAAAAAATTGCTTTTTTATAAATTGCTTTTTAAATCATTTTTAGCTTGCTGACGCAACATGATGTTTAAATCAATATATTTTTTCAACCACGGAGCTTGTTTAAATCTGAGAACCCTGTTAACTTTCTTTAAACGTAATCCATGTTTCAAATACATTTTTAAATTCCTATAATGAACAACATAACTACGTTCTGGATACAGTGTTAATAATAATTTCTTTAACTTTGATCTTGAAAGTATTGGTGGAGTCATGTGTTCTGGAGCTAGCGGTAGATCACTATGAACTTCATGTAGATGAGTGGGATATTCTAAGTCACAATAAAAATATAGCCAACATCAGCATTGTCTGGAATATTTATTATATCTAAATTTTCAATTTCATTCTCTTCTAGAAATTCAAATCCTCCATATGGTAAATATTCAGACGTTGCAGCCCCATAGAAATTGTTTATATCAAAATACATTAGATTTGTTAACTCTTGATTTGAATCATACTGATCACCCATATATTTGTTATTTGCTTTTGCATATCTATTAGAACACTGAGACACTCCACCACGGATACCTCTCTCGATAAACATGAGCTTTTCGATGTCTGTTAAAAGTTCTAAGTGTACTCCAGTCGTTTTAAGCATAGCATTGAACGCTAAAGCTGGAGCAGTATAAAAATGCACTGGGTCCAATTCATATGTCAATAAACAAGTTTTTCGAAAATTTTCGAATATGTCAGCAAGAAGAAGAACATCACTTTTCAAGTATAAATCAGAATAGTCACCCAAAGTTTTTATGTCAAATGTTTTGCAAACATTAAGAGCATGCTGATAATCTTCATCTTTAATACCTTCATCATGCAATTGACTATAAAAGTTTGTTTTTGCAGGTAAACATGTCTCAGTGAGTTTTTCCCACTAATCTATATAATCGTAAGGAAAAACACCCTTTCTTGTTAATAAATTAAATTCTTGATCAGTTTTACCGTAAGCTCTAATAATAATTTTCTTTTCATTTTCTAAATATGAAGATAATTTATCAAGACTGCTAGTCATAAAGCGGAATGAGTCGATGAATCGTAAATGTACATTAGTACCTTCAACTGTTTTAGTAAATGAAATATATTTTTCTTTATTAACTGGTAGTAACCGAATTGGACCTGCAAAACCGGTAGCCAATTGTTTCAATATAAATTTTGCATCATAGCCGCTTAAATTATGAAAGACTATTGGTATATTAAATGAATTTTTATAATTTAGATTACAATCTTGATGAGCAGCACCTCTGTATTTTGAGGTAAGGTGACAATGATCACGAACTTTGATATCTTTTAATGTAAATGGGTTGGTGCATATGTGACAGTGAGTCGCGTTAGCATAATTTATTTCTTGCTCGGACGATAAACTTTCCATTTTTTCGAATTTTCGAGGATACTATTAATGTTCACTGCAACATGTTGCAGTTCTGTAATAAACCATTTTATACAATCATCACCTCGATATAGTTTAAACCTTGACAAATTATTATCATATGAACATTTCAAATAATATGCCACACTGAATGTTGTATGCTTTTGATAATTAACTTTGATAATTAACGGAATTATTTTCCACTCTTCACACGGTTCAAGAATACTTTCAAGATCGGCATATATATAAAAGTTTTATGTCCATGAGAAGACAGTTGTTTTGAAAGTAGTGCAGACATTCTCTTATGCGAAGTGGAAAAAAACTTTTTCGTTTGACAATCCTGTAAAATTATTATATTATTTTTGTCTGTTGACAACACACATTAGCCAACGCAGATGTGCAATGATCCAGTCGATGGTGCCAACATTCAGGAACTGTCGCCATAATTTGGGGTGTTCCAGAAACTACACGACCGGTTTGTTTACATACTTCCTCAGGAGCATGGCCTTCTCCCGCCCTTTGACATAAATAATGCCCGCTGATCTTGTTGCATCCTGCATAATAATTGGTAGATTTTTTATGGATTCTAAACCTTCGTCTCTTGGACGACCATGATGTTCCATCACCCAATTGGCCTCCTTTTGTAGGGCCTCTGATAAATGGTGGGATTGAAAAGGTGGTTTAAATAAGTAATGGTACGAAATTCTTCCATTATACAGATATATTCCCAGTTCCTTCACAGCCCACCGATCTTGAATTTGATACTATCTATTATTACTAATTTTAAAATATTGAATGTCAACCACGTACTGGGAAACAACCATGTTCGCAAAAGCCATATTTTCAAAGTTTATTTCAGATACCAATATCTGCAATATGGTTATAAACGGTAAGGTAGGCTTATATACTTTTCAAATGGTGGTATGTCAGCGGTTCTAATAATAATTATGGTAGGAGAATGATCGATTTGTGAAACATTATGCATTATGGAACAGATCTTGGTGGAAAAGTTTTTAAGAAACGATTGAAAAAAATTTTTAAATTTTAAAGTTATTTACTTAGAAATGTGGAAAATGTAAAAATGTAAAAATGTGGATTTTTATGTTTTCGAGGGTGCTCTTTCAGAATTCGCGGCCAGAAATGAGCTAACTCGAAAAACATTTTTTTTTTTTAATTTTGGATTTTGAATTTTTTTTTTATTCTTTTTAGTATGAAATAAAAGTATCTGTAATATAGTATAAAGTTACATAGATTTGCTGGATTTGCCCAATGCTATTTTCCGCAAATTGTAATAGGTGATACCTCAAGGTCACATATTTTTTTGCGGAGTATAGAAAAATTCGACATGATTTAACATTCCCTAATTGACCCTGTATCAGGTTATGTCAAAATAAAACCCCTAACGGAGATCCTATCTATACCTAAGATTTGAACATTTTGGAAAAAAATTTAACAAAGCAAAAATGAAACCAATCGTATTTTTTTCAAACGTTAGCAAGTCATAGTAGATGTTGAGTAGAGAAAAAAAGTTTATGCAAACTTCATCGTCACACATCGTTCAAGGACTAGGGGTGAAAAATCAAAATACCCCTAAAACGAATTTTTGTTATAACTCGGTTAGTACAAGAGATAAAATAAAAAGTTTAATTTTTTTGTTAGAAAGAGGACATAAAAATCTATCGAACGAGGGTATAAAATTTGTATTCGCAATTAAGAAAATCGAAGTTGGGGTAGCACAAAATTTTCCATAAGGATGAGGGTCTCCATGTCCCTTTTCGTAGTCTAGGACAAGTATGTTTTCAAAAAATGCAATAAAAAAATAAGCGACTTAAAACTGTAGGGATGCGGTTGCAGCATGACGGTCTGCACATTACAGCGGTTCAGTAAGGAGAATTTTAAGTAGGGATTACCCTAATAGGTGGATAGGAAGGATAGGATATCTCATGGCCTCCTCGCTCCCCGAATCTTACAGAACTAGATTTGTTTATGGTGTACACAAACACAAAAGATTTAGTTTATCGCACACCGCCAACCACACAAGAAAAAATTTTTTTTATTTTATTAAGATTCTTTGTTGGAGAATCTTATTTCTATTAAAACTGATCTGATGACCAACCATTAATTTTCTTCTAATAATCTTACAAACTAAACATTTATTAACTAAAGTTCATCCAACGACTTCCTTTAGATTGTTTTCTTTTAACAATTTTACTGGCGCACTATGTCCTGCTTTTACACAGCACACTACACCAGCTCAAATGGTTTGGGTCTCTTCAATCTTCGAACAAGATGTTGGTTGTCCAGCAGCTGAACAGCTTCTGCATTGATGTGGAGGTGAAGTCTGGCCTCATGTCTGCCAGCAAACCTTTTGATATCATCTTTCACCATTGGGATTTTAAGGTCTCGATGCAAGTCGGAGTTGCGTATGTACCATGGAGCGTACTACTATGTTACGCAGCACTTTATTCTGGAAAGTCTTAATGTTTTTGATGTTACTATTTCTGGCACAACCCCAGAGTTGAATACCGTATAACCAAACTGGTTTTAAGATCTAATTGTAAATTAGTATCTTATTATGTATTGTCAACTTAGAATTTCTTCCAATCATCCAATAATGCTGTCTATATTTCAAACCAAGTTCGAGTCTTTTCTTCTTCACATGTTCTTTCCACCGGAGCTTGGCATCCAGGGTCATGCCCAGGTATTTGGCGTTATTCTCATTGGGTACAATAGTACCATTAATATCCAAGGACGGAGGGTTAACTAATCTTTTGTTGGTAAAGTTAACATGAGTTGATTTTAGCTCGTTTAGCTTGATCTTCCATTGTTTGGTCCAATCAAGTATTGCGTTGCTAGCTACTTGCAGTCTTCTAGTGGATATTCCTTGATCTTTACCAACCGCAAGAAGTGCAGTGTCGTCAGCAAATGTAGCTACAGGGGTCTCTTCTAGTACTGGCCTATCACTAGTATATAGCAGGTAAAGGATAGGGCCAAGAACGCTACCCTGGGGCACTCCTGCTCTAATATCTTTCAGGTCAGAATATTCATCTTCCTGTTTTATTCTGAAAAGTCTACCTGAGATATACGATGACAGAATCTCTACATATTGTCTCGGAAGTATTTTGTTTAATTTGTCTATCAATCCTTCGTGCCATACCTTGTCAAAGGCTTGAACAACATCTAAGAAGACTGCAGAGCAGACTTCGTTTTCTTCAAGTGTACGCTCTATTATGTTAGTAATACGATGTACCTGATCAATAGTTGAGTGCTTTTGTCTAAAGCCAAATTGGTAATCCGGGATAAGATTACCATGTTCAATTAGTGGTCTTAATCTCTTGAAGAGTAGTTTTTCAAACAACTTTGAAATGGTTGGCAACAGGGAGATAGGTCTGTAAGACTTGACATCATTTGGTGGCTTGCCTGGTTTAGGCAACATGATCACTTCCGCTACCTTCCAGCTGACAGGAACGTGTTTCAGTCTAAAGGCTGCATTGAAGAGGTACGTCAGCATGACTATGCACTTTCTCGGTAACTGCTTTAAGATTTCAGTGGTAATCAAGTCATAACCTGGTGCTTTTTTAATCTTAGATTTGTTTTTATTTCCTCAGCTACTTCTTTTGGGGTAACAGGGGTAATATTTTCTGTCCTTAGATTGTCAATATCAAGCAAATTGTTTACAAGAATTTGATTAGGTGTGAATACGTCAGCTAAATGTTCAGCAAATAAGTCAGCTTTTTGTTTATTGTCTCTGGCCCATGGACTGTCGTCCTGCCGGATTGGAGGGGTTGAAGTAATAGGGTTCTTGATTTTTTTAGTTGCTTTCCAGAGGGAGTAATCTGTCTCTTCATCAGCAGTTAAATTTTGCAGATAGTAATTGATTGACTCTTCCTTATGTTTTTGTTTTTTCTTTTGAGCAGCTGTGTTTTACTATTTAAGGTGGTTTTATCACCAGGATCTCTCGATTGCTGCCACCTTCTCCTGGCTCTTCTTTTCTCTTTAACCAGTTCTCTTATTTCTACTGGGTAATTGATACCTTTGGTTAAACGACTAATTTCTTTTGTGTTGTGGTGTGCTGCCATCTGGATAAGTCTGGTGAAGTTTTCATCTTCTACTTCAAGCTGCTCAGTTGTTCTCAAATTAACATGTAGGTTAATGCTCTCCTGAAGTTCCAGTCTAAAACTTTCCCAGTCAGTGGTTTTGTTTACCAATACAGGCCGAGCCTCTTTTTTAATGATCTTGTCACTTAGGGTCAAAATGACAGCTGAGTGATCAGAATCCAGGTCAAAGTTTTCTTCAGCCTCAGTAAAGTTGGGCGATACTTTTCTTGAGATGAAGAAATCGGGAATTTTATTGATGTCAGTAGGCCAGTAAGTAGGCTTACCTGTGGAATGATAGTTGCAACCAGTTTCACGAACCTCCCCTTCGTCGTGGTTATTCGTGATCCCCAGTCAACATGCTTGGCGTCACCTCCCACAATGAATCTCTCACCAGGATGCTGAAGGAGGATCTTGTAGTTTTCTTTCTTAAGATTATATCTGGGTGGGCAATAAACTGCCCCAACCATTAGATTTTGTTTGGTGGACTTAATCCCCACCATAGCAAGTTGTATATCTACACGTTGTAAGTGGCATTCCTCAAAATGATCGATACTTTCCTTGATTAAGATTGCACTACCACCCTTTGCCAGGGTGATTGTCAGGGTGAATGGCATGATAAATTTTATAGCCTCTTATCCTGAGAAAAGATTGAGTTGTCATATGTGTCTCTGAGACTGTTATATATTTTATAACACACTGTATAGACTTAAATACTAATATTGTTTGCCACTGTGTATACTTGGTTTAGTTGTACTTGTGTACTTGTCTTACATGTTCTGTACATATTGTTACGAAAGCTCACCTACCTTGCTAGTGAATCTGCCTGTTTTGTTAATTCATTTCTTATTGTTTATAAATTAACATTTGTAAAATCTTTAGGTTGACGTTTCTAATCTAGAATTTTCGTTTAAGTCATAGAATCGTTCCATTATATTCCGGAATCCAAAAAGAGGCTCCCGAATATTCCAGAAGCTTGAAAAATATATAAATACTCGTGATTTCAAGAGCACGGAGAGTTTTTAGTCGAAAGCGTGAGCGCGTTCAACCGAAACGTCAAACTAAGGAATTTGTGTTGACAGTTGTGAAAAAGAGTTGAAGTTTGTATCTAGTGACAATAAAGATTTGCGTTGTTTTGTCGAACAAGCTGGTTTAATCTGTTTGGGGGTTAGACAAACGTTACAATATTTACTATTTTATAAAATAAAACACTGTTAAAATAACGACGAAGTTAAGCACTTCTTTCTGCCTTCTACAAAAGCCAATATTATAAATTAAATAAATTAAAGATACAACACTGGCGCAGTCGAATTTGGAAATAAAATTATAATAAATAAAATATTAAAAATGTTTGTGGGGAAGCTGGAGCCATTTTCAAAGGAGAAAAATTGGTCAACCTATATTTCTCGTTTAAATCAGTATTTTAAGGCTAATGCAATTAGTGAAGAGTTGAAAACTGCAAATCTAATAACAGCCGTCGGAGATGAAACATTTGAATTAATGGTAGATCTATGCAGTCCCAAGAAACCTGAAGATTATAAGTTTGAGGAGTTAATAAAGGTGGTAACAAATCATTTACAACCCACACCCTCGGAGATTGCTGAACGATATCTTTTTCGGCAAAGAAAACAAAATTTAGGTGAGTCTGTTTCAGCCTATGTTGCAGCTTTAAAAAAACTCGCCAAAAGTTGTAATTATGGTGCAAATTTGGAAGAACAGTTACGTGATCAGCTGGTTTTTGGACTGAGAAACGATAACATTAGACAGCATCTTTTTGCCGAAAAGAAATTAACCTACAATAA
This sequence comes from Pogonocherus hispidulus, assembly GCA_963924545.1. Lineage (NCBI taxonomy): Eukaryota > Metazoa > Arthropoda > Insecta > Coleoptera > Cerambycidae > Pogonocherus > Pogonocherus hispidulus. Next base: position 32,797,027 of record OZ004696.1, on the reverse strand, counting down.
AGCATATGACTTGGCAATAAATTTGGAAGCAGCAGAAAAAAATTCTGGACTTATTGAGCCTGCAGTTGTCCAAAAATTATCTACACTGAAGAAACAAGGTAAAATTCGCAATTGTAACAATTCTAAACAACATTTTATGGAATGTGATACAGGTCCTCCTGTATCGGTAATTTCAGAAAAATATTATTTGAATAACTTTTGCGAAGTTGCTTTAAATCACTCTGAATTAAATTTGAAGTCTTATGTAGGGAACTTACTAGGCACTCTAGGTTTCATTTATGTCACCGTTACTTATAATGGACATACAGAAAAATTAAAGTTATTTGTAGTAAAAAATGGAGGACCTCCATTAATTGGTCGCACATGGATAAAGGACTTAAATATTTCAATAGACAATTTATTAAGGGTAAATAATTTGACAGAAATTGACAATATCGACCGACTTGAAATATCAAATGTTCCTGAAATTTTAAAAAACAAATTTCCTGAGGTTTTCAAGGACGGGTTAGGAAAATTTAATAAAGCTAAGGCTAAATTATATTTGAAAGATAATGCAGTACCAATTTTTTGTAGAGCAAGAAATTTAGCTTTTGCATTAAAAGAAAAGGTAGAAAAGGAATTAGATAATTTAATAAAAAATGACATTTTAACTCCTATACAATTTAGCGATTGGGCTACACCTATTGTACCTGTGTTAAAAAAGCACAGTGATGATGTTAGAATTTGTGGCGATTTCAAAGTTACCATAAACCCTGTACTCAATATTGATACATATCCTATTAAAAAAATAGATAATCTTTTTGCAGTTTTAAATGCAGGATTGTACTACAGTAAAATTGATCTCTCTCAGGCCTACGCGCAAGTAGAACTGGAAGAGGAGTCGAAAAAATTAGTTACATTAAATACTCACAAAGGTCTTTTTCAAATGAACAGACTTCCTTATGGCGTGGCTTCGAGTCCAGGCATTTTTCAGAGGTTAATTGAGCAAATTTTTTCAGGTATGGATCATGTGGCAATTTTTTTAGATGGCATTTTAATTACAGGGTCATCAAAACAACATCACATGGAAAATTTAATTTTAGTTTTTAAAAAGTTACAAGAATGTGGGTTACGAGTAAAGTTAACTAAATGCACATTTTTTCAAAACAAAGTAAATTTTCTGGGTTATTGTATAGATAAAGAGGGGTTGCATACCTCAAAAGATAAAGTGATGGCCATTTTAAAAGCACTTATTCCCGAAAATATTACCCAATTAAAGTCATTTTTGGGATTAGTTAATTTTTATGGTAAATTTATTGAAAACTTGAGCCATAAATTACATAACTTGTATATTTTGCTTAAAAAAGATGTTAAATGGGTTTGGAGTAAAAAACAAAATGAAGCTTTCGAACTTATAAAAAAAGAGCTGGCGTCACCTAAAGTTTTGATTCATTATGATCCTAAATTACCAATTGTACTAGCTTGTGACGCCAGTGCGTATGCTGTAGGAGGAGTTATTTCACACATTCTTGCGAATGGGGATACTCGTCCCATAGCGTATGCATCTAGGTCACAGATTCTGAAAAACAGTATAGCCAAATTGACAAAGAAGGACTGGCTATCATTTTTTGTGTAAAGAAATTTCACGATTACCTATATGCTCGATTTTTTACTTTGTTATGTGATCATAAAGCTTTAATTAGTATTTTCGGAGAAAAAAAAAGGTATTCCGGTTTATGCTGCAAGTAGATTGCAAAGATGGAGTATTATATTAAGTACTTACAATTATGAAATTAAATATGTTAAGTCTGAAAATAATCATGCAGATGCTCTGTCGAGATTACCTTTATCTATTAAATCTGAAACCGAACCTGATTTTGCCCATATTTTGTATATAGAAGAAAATTTACCCATTGACCATAAAAGAATTGCTCAGTTTACAAAAAAAGATCCCATATTAAACCAAGTTTATAGTTTTTGTTTGCACGGTTGGCCCGAAAATAAAATTGATGAACAATACAGAGTATTTTTTAATAAAAAAGAGCAATTTCACCTAGAACAAGGCTGTATTTTGTGGGGATATAGAGTTATTGTACCGAAAAAATTACAATTAAATCGGCCCTCCCTTCACCTCTCAGGAAATTGAAAATTATTTTAAAGTAAATGGGGTTCGACATTTATTTTCTACTTCCTATCATCCAGCTAGTAACGGACAAGCGGAAAATGCGGTTAAAACATTTAAAAATGCTCTAAAAAAAGCTTTTTGGATAATACAAATATCGATTTTTTTTTTGGACGATTTTCTCTTAGACTATAGAAATTGTCCCCACTTAACTACAGGAGTGAGTCCAGCAATGAAAATGTTAAATAGAAATTTACGTAGTCGTTTGGACTTATTAAGGCCTAACTTTTATACTAAAATAAAAGATAAAACCGAGCAGTCTATAGCCCACTATCGGGGTAAACAAAAAAAATTTGAAGTAGGCGAACAAGTTTTAATTAAAGATTTTAAAAACCCAAAACATCCAACTTGGGCAGAGGGTGAAATAGTGAATCAAGAAGGTTCAGTTATATGGGATATCAAAACAAAAGAGGGTAAAAAATGTAGACGTCATTCGGACCAAATTCGCCCTTTGAGGAAATCAGGAAATTTGGTTCTTACTTCGTCGGAAACTAAAATGTTACCTAAAAGTCCTAATAAAGATGAACGCGATATCGAAAATAACAATGACACTGTACAAGGTGATAACTTTAGAAATCAAGATACTGAGGAAATTCAGGATACGGGTGTAGAGATTCAAAATGAGAGTTCAGTTTCAAAGTACAATTTAAGAAATAGAAATGTTAAATAATCTATAAAAAAATTTTGGGTTGTTCAATGGAAATTTTACTCTATGGATTAAATAAAGATTTTTTGATTTATAGTTTTTAGTTTCTGAGTTAACTGTGTTAATACATGTAATTTAATAAAATAAATTTTCTTTATAATTTTTAGGTAAATAATTATACTTAAGTAATCTAATGTAATTGGTAAATATTAGATAAATGTTGTGCCTTAAGAAAATAGTATTTTATATTGTTTTTTATAATAATGATGGAATTGCGGTTTTTTCTAGGTTCTAGTAAACAAAATGTTTTCTTGTATTTATATATTAAATTGTATTATTGTTATTTCGGAGAGAAAAAGTGTTATATATTTTATAACACACTGTATATACTTAAATACTAATATTGTTTGCCACTGTGTATACTTGGTTTAGTTCCAGTAGATATATTTCTTTGTGTCGCTTCTTTATTATACGATTCTTTTCACTAGTTTTTGTCTTACATGTTCTGTACATATTTACTATTTTATAAAATAAAACACTGTTAAAATAACGACGAAGTTAAGCACTTCTTTCTGCCTTCTACAAAAGCCAATATTATAAATTAAATAAATTAAAGATACAACAGAGACGAGACATATATCTATATGTTGGGAGTTAAGAAACACGTCTAAATCATGCTTTTTGTTAAGGACGCCGTTGACATTCCATGTAGCAATTCGCAAGTCTCGTTGGTCCATAAATTTATTTCTTCTTTGGGATAGTACCAGTGTGTCTGGATTCTATTTTATCAAGTCTATCATTGACTTGGTCAAGCCTTTTCATCCTATTCTGCAGCATCTGCATCATAGACGATTCTGACTTGGATGTGGAGGGGACATGTTCCACCGGCTTATTTTGAGTTATTTGTGCAAAGAAAACACCAGTTTTAACTTTATTAGAGGTAAGTATTTTTGGTTGAGAGGCTGCCCTCTTTGTTTTTATAGCATCGAGTCCTCTCTTCTGCAGTTCCTTGGCTACAAGACATCCTCTATAGTTGGCAGGATGTGCCTCTGAGCAGTTAGTGCACTTTGCAGGGGTATTCCTTGGCTTGGTGCATTCCGCTGTCAGATGATTTCCAGCACACTTAATACAAGTGGGAGTGTGTTTACAGAATTTGTGGGTGTGATCATATCTTTGGCATTTTTTACATTGCGGAATGAGTTTATTACTTCTCATCGCTTCGATTTTAACCTTCATATGGTTTAAGTATTTGATGTCAAATATCCTGTTAATGTCCTCAGAATTGTCAAACGTTAACATATACAATGGTAGGCGTATACGTTCTTCCTTGTTATCCTTTGTTATTTTCTTGAGCTTTTGTATCACTTCTATAATCTTAAATCCTTTTTCTTCAAGCTCTTTTTCAATTTCCTGGGGTTCACAAGAGGGATGTAAATTTTTTACCATCACTCGTATTGGTCTAATGGCTTTATTCTCATATGTATGCCATTCTAAATTAGTGCTGTATATTACTGTGGTTATCTCTCTATAATCTGTTTCAGAAGGAACATTGACTTTAATTTGGTTATTATTCAACATGCTTGTGTTGGAGTTGAATTTTTTGATTTGCACTTTAACCGTAATATCATCGTAATTTTTCACATTACTTATTATAATTGGTAGTGGCTTTGCAGTTTTTCTGCTTTTTACTGACTTGTCTTTGGGACTATTATCAACTTTTTCAGGCGATTCTTCAGCCTTTCTTTTCTTATTATGTTTATTTCTATTTATGAGCCAATCCGTTTCTCTAGAAATAAGTGATTCCTCATCGTCCGAATTTGTTGGACTATAAGTTTTTTTCCCGGTTTGGGACTGTAAGATAGTCACCTGTTCTCTCAGTTCCTTAATTTCGTTCAAGGCCTGTTGTAGTTGATACTGTAAGTTGGCGATAATTTCACTATCTGGCTTCGGGTTAGTACTTTCATTGTTTTGTTTGTTCATCGGTAAACTATCCTCTTGCTCATTTCTTTCTATTTGTTCCTGTTCTTTGTGAACTAGGTATAGTCGATGATTGTGATTCATCGTGTACAGGTGAAATGAATTTTTGATTTACAGGAGACCTGTCAAGTTTCCTGCACTTTTGAAAAGGGTTTCATTTTCTTGACTATCTTTAACTTTAAACACAAACTTAATAGGTGTATTATTACCTGTTTTACTCATTATTTCTATTAGTAGCACGATAGCATTTTTTGCGGCGATTTAAAGGTCATGATTTGACCTACTTTAAATAGCTGCTGTCTATAGTTTTTATGTTTTGTTGCCTAACTTAATAACAAACACACACGGAGCGCGACACATGTCTATACTCAACGCTAGTTACTAAACAGGTGAGAAAACATGATGAACAGAATTCGTGGTGCTTTTAAGAGCATTTTGGAATAGTAGTACAATGTACAGATTACACAAAATAGAATATTTGTTTGACAGTTAAATAGTTTCCACAACAAAATAAATTGTTTTCATAACTTACTTGACTATAATTTGTAATTATTAGTTATGGAAACTAAATTTAAAAAAAATTGTGGATATCTCGAAACCGGTCAACTTTTCGAATAGAACATCCTAATACCATTTAATTATTGGAAGGAGATGCCGAAAACAACTACTCCACGGGAAATATGCCCCGACTGGCGTTGCATTACATCAACACCTCCATGGATGTCGCCACATCCTTCATCAAGACCAAATACCAGACAATGACCAGATTCGATCTTGTTATGATCTCATCAGATTGCCATAGGTATCGGAATCGATGAATGATCTGGCGACATTGATTGCCTAAGGAGCATATGTGAATGTTTGTAGTGGCGAGATACAGTGAAATACACTGCAGTGCCCTCTTTGGGTCTTTGCTACTACCTGTCTGACAATTATTGTCTAATTGACAGACAGATAACGATCTGCAGAAAAGTAGATGCCATTACAGCGACCTCTATTGTCTTTGAGGAAGACAATCCTACTTAATTATTGGAAGGAGATGCCGAAAACAACTACTCCAAAGCAGATGCTGTAATGGCATCTGCTTTTCTGCAGATCGTTATCTGTCTGTCAATTAGACAATAATTGTCAGACAGGTAGTAGCAAAGACCCAAAGAGGGCACTGCAGTGTATTTCACTGTATCTCGCCACTACAAACATTCATATATGCCCCTTAGGCAATCAATGTCGCCAGATCATTCATCGATTCCGATACCTATGGCAATCTGATGAGATCATAACATGATCGAAACCGGTCATTGTCTGGTATTTGGTCTTGATGAAGGATGTGGCGACATCCATGGAGGTATTGATGTAATGCAACGCCAGTCGGGGCATATTGCCCGTGGAGTAGTTGTTTTTGGCATCTCCTTCCAATAATTAAGTAGGATTGTCTTCCTCAAAGACAATAGAGGTCGCTGTAATGGCATCTGCTTTTCTGCAGATCGTTATCTGTCTGTCAATTAGACAATAATTGTCAGACAGGTAGTAGCAAAGACCCAAAGAGGGCACTGCAGTGTATTTCACTGTATCTCGCCACTACAAACATCCTAATACCATTTTAAAGATAATAAAATTCTACAACTAATGCCATAAAACAATGCAGGGTGTTCCATTAAAAAAAAATGAGATTTAGGCAATTCAACATTGTGAAATATAAATCACGATAAAAATCACCCTGTATAAAATGGCCGAATAATTTCAAGTGTAATATTTAAAGCATCCCTTGTGCAACCTGACACAATATTTTTTCCTTTTCACATTGTCATAGAGAAAATTTTATTTATTTTCCAATGTAGTGTTACGAAGTTTTTTTCCATTGACTTAAATATCTAGAAAACGAATAGAGATAAGAAAAAAGAGATAAAAGAGATAATAGGGAACCTTAATACAAATATGTTCCTAGTGATCCCTAGATTTCAAAAATATAATGATATATAGGGTGTCGTATTTGAAATAACCAACTTGTACCTTGTCCCGACTTTTTGGAACACTCTGTGTAATTGAAAATATTGTTACAATAATTTTAGTGACCAAAAAACTTTCATATACAATTTTTTTTATGTCATGTACCGTTTGTGAGTAATCGAACGATTACCCATACACACACATATATATATATATATATATATATATATATATATATATATATATATATATATATGTCCAAAATTCGAGTCTCTACATAGGGATCTCAGTTATTATAAAAGATAGGAAAACGCTCAAATGGGGAAAGTTTTAGAGAATTTTATGCTGATTTCAAATCTGCATTGAAAGTTATCGTGAGTCAATTGTTTTTCGAGATATTTGAAAAAAACGAAAAACCGAAGAATTTGTTTTTGGCCAATAACTCGCTAATGGTTAATCTGACACTTCTAAAAATTTTACATTATTAGTACACTTTTTAAAGACGAACATTTTAGCATAATCAAAAATTACAAGGCACTCTTTGTTTTTCTGTTATGAACCACAACTTTGCTATTTCTTATGGTCGCCATATTGGATTTTTATATCATATTTTAAAGCCAAAAATTCTCTTTCCAACGATGTATCTTAAGCCTATAAAAGAATTTTTAAAATTTGTGAAATATTGAAAAAATCATTTTTTTACAAGTTTACTTTAGAAGTTGGCTGCGCCATGAAATGTTTTCTGTCACAAGTGTCAAATAAAACTGCTTAGAAAGAGTTAACGTGTCAGTGTTTTTATAAAGTGAAAATATGTAAAGAGTTCACAAATTGTCAAATGAAGAAAAGTTTGATATGCTTACGCTTTATTTACAAGCTCACCGTAATGCGGAAATTGCATCTACCAGATATTTGGAATTATATCCAGAAAGACAGCAGCCGCATAAAACATATTACAGAATTGTTACCAATTTGAGAATAAGAGGAACCACTATGAAAAAGGTAACCATGATTGTGACGTAAACGTTCTTAATATAATAACTGAAAGTCCGTCAACATCTGTAAGATCTGTTCAGCATCAAAGTAACATCCCCAAGTCTACCGTTCATCAAATTTTGAAAAAACATGGATATCATCCTTACAAGCCTACTATTAATAATAATAATAATAATAATAATATCTCTACCCCTCATTCTAATCACAAGCATTAGCCCGAAAGTCTGAGACTTGTGTGGGAGAGACTTGTCCAAGGTCTTCGCGAAGGTAATTATGATAGGAGATTGCAATTTTGCCAGTGGTACATAGAAAAATGCAGAGAAGTTCCTGAGTTCCCTAATTTGGTAATATGGTCCGACGAGACCCGTTTTACTAATTGTGGGGTATTTAACAAACATAACAGACATCATTGGAGTATTCAAAATCCCCATGTGATGGAACAGCGACGATTGCAGTCTAGATTTGGATTTAACGTTTGGTGTGGTCTTTTAGGTATTTTTATCTTCATTAATGATATTGTGAATAAATAAGCTAGTCATTAATGTATCATGTTAATGTATAATTATTTTAGGAAATCGTTTGGTTGGTCCGTTTCTTTTCGATTACAACCTTAATGGGGAACGATATCTAAACATATTAAGAGAAGAAATAAATCCAGCAATTAGAAGGCTTGTACCCAATGCAGCTGAATTTCAAAGATTGTGGTTTCAACAGGATGGTTGTCCGCCGGCACATAATACTGTACGACTGGTCCATTGTGCGAACAATGGACCAGTTATGTGGCCAGCAAGATCTCCAGATCTTACGCCACTCGATTTTTATTTGTGGGGACAAATTAAAAATGAAATTTACGAATTTGAACTACCCGTTAATAGAAATGAATTACAAGCTAGAATTAGAGAACCGTTTAACTTGTTAAACGGAAACACATTAGGAAGAGTTATGAGAAAGATTTTAAAGAGCTGTGAAATGTGTCGGAATGCAAATGGACGTCACTTTGAGCATTTGCCTAATAATGCTTAATTATGGATGCTTCATTTTTTAATTCTGGTTGTTTTTAATACTTACTACTATTAGACTAAAGATATTCATATCAATATCATGGTTTTTTCATCTTTTTCATAGTTGTTCCTCTTATTCTCAAATGCACCATAATTCAATAAAGTAGTCATAATTCTCCTGTAATTATGTTTTGTAAGGTTGCTGCCTCTGGATACAATTCCAAATATCTAGTAGATGCAACTTTCGCAATACTGTGAGTTTGTAAATAAAGTGTAAGCATATCAAACTTTTCTTCATTTGACAATTTGTGAACTCTTTCCATATTTTCACTTTATAAAAACACTGACACGTTAACTCTTTCTAAGCAGTTTTATTTGACACTTGTGACAGAAAACATTTCATGGCGCAGCCAACTTCTAAAGTAAACTTGTAAAAAATGATTTTTTCAATATTTCACAAATTTTAAAAATTCTTTTATAGGCTTATGATACATCGTTAGAAAGAGAATTTTTGGCTTTAAAATATTATATAAAAATCCAATATGGCGACCATAAGAAATAGCAAAGTTGTGGTTCATAACAGAAAAACAAAGAGTGCCTTGTAATTTTTGTTTATGCTAAAATGTTCGTCTTTAAAAAGTGTACTAATAATGTAAAATTTTTAGAAGTGTCAGATTAACCATTAGCGAGTTATTGGCCAAAAACAAATTCCTCGGTTTTTCGTTTTTTTCAAATATCTCGAAAAACAATTGACTCACGATAACTTCACAATAACTTTCAATGCAGATCGAATTCGAAATCAGCATAAAATTCTCTAAAACTTTACCCATTTGAGCGTTTTCCTATCTTTTATAATAACTGAGATCCCTATGTAGAGACTCGAATTTTGGACAGTCTGTATATATATTCAAAATAGTTAAGGTTCTCTACTTATCCATTTAACATTCAGTAGATATAATAAATACCTATATAGAAAAAATAACTTATGTATTTAAATAATTGTAGATTTATTATTCATATTCACATAAAATATTTTTATATTCAGACATAAAAGATTTTGAACATTTCATGATTATGCTAATTTCCTAAATCTAGATTTCCATCTTCTAAATCTTATTTAGTATATAAACGTAAATCAATCAATTACATTAAGTAGAAATTTTTACCGAAATAAATAAGAATATTACACAGCAAGTAGCATTCACGGATGACTGGTTGATGAGCTTGAGGAGAGACTTCCTTGATAGTATCCTGAGTAAGCTAAGTCTTGAGAATCGCTACTGGAAGGAGACCAAAGTCTTTGATATGGTCCACTTTGGTTTGGTTCCCACCCCGGTTCATATGAGTTTGGTAAAGGAGTAGATGGATTTGACACGCCATACGTTGATGCCACAGGTGACACTGGAACAGCTGTCATCGATAGCGGCATAGACATACCTGCAAAAATGATGATGTGTAGACATTAAAGATAGAAAATGGTGGACTGATACAGGGTGTCGGCGACATCTGGTATATAATACAAATATGTGTCAGTGGAAGTAAGGAACGGTCAGCCACTTACTTAGTCCTTGTATTATGTTTATGATATTGCTTGAGAGTCTCCAGTGACCAAATCACATCCGTTTTCTCCAGAAGTGGTGGCAACTTTTTAAATTCAAGCGGCATATTATATTTTTTATACTGTACCTATTTTTCATATTTGAATATACTACAAGCAAACTATATTTTATCATTTTTTAATGTACTTCACATTCAGATAGTGATAAATAATCCTATTTGGAATTTGTATATTTCTATGAATTCTAAAAAAACCAGAAGTGATTTATATGTACTTATAATATGGTCAGTGTTATATACTAGAAAAAATATAAAAGCGCTACTCAAGAAACACGGATATAACCAGGCTTATTATCCTTCACAAAATATTTAATATTTTATTTTATTTAAGTTAAATTACTATATGATTGATTATTTATGAAACAGAATGAGTAAGTAAGTAAATTGTTTGATTGACCTTGATTAAAATATAATATTTTAATCAAGGTTTCGCTTCAAGGAACGCGGTTGGTAGTTTAACTTTAACTACCCAATGAGGATACAAAACCAGAATCCTGGTAAAAATCTTGAATTTACGGTACGTGCCTTAATTTAAACTTTATTGCATATCCTAAAAACGGAAAATTTTTTAAAGATACCATCGTGAGAATATTAAGGCTTATTATTTATCCAATTAGTTTTTTTGCCTTTTAACTCTTAACTGTTTACTTACTTACAGCTGATGCTTAGAGCTATTAAGTATTTTTGAGAAACCCAAAGTAGTTCCTGGTAGAATGAAATAAAATCCTAACTGGTTTAAGATATATATGGACCAATAAAACCCTGACACTAATTTATCTAAAGAAAAGGAGTCCAGGATGCTGGATGACAATCAATGTCTGCAGTTTCACAGGAATAAACCATTGCAAGTAGTCTTCTATAAAATTATAGAAAGTTTGGCTTATCTGAAATAACCTTCTTTTGCTGAATGTAAATACGAGTATATTTAACAAACTCGTCACGGCAAGTTGTGGTAGCGTATATATTATCGATATGAATAATAATAATAATTTGCCTCATGGGCCACTCAGAGATGGGTGGTTACGGGAATTGGCGAACCCGGGGGAGTCCGAGCTGGGGATGACTGAGCGCCAGTCATCACCTACATACCGTAAAACCCGGACCACCCTTCAACCACCACAGAAGGGCGTAGCTGTGGTACGTTGGGTGGGATCCGGGACCGGGGTGCTTGCCTTAACTGGCTGGCATGGGAGAAGGAAAACTCTATAAAACCCGACAGCGAAGTCGTTACAACCTGTGGGGCACCTGGCGCACCCCACAGTATCAAAGCCTTTCCCCCGGTAAGGGCCCACTGCCGGGGGGTGACGACAAGAATGGTCCCAACTCGTGGGAATAGTATGGAATATAACATAGCTTTAAACACAGAAAAGGATACAACTACTGACGAACAGGCAATGGAAATGGAGTTGAATAATGGAGGCGAAGGTGAGACGCGAACAAATCCCTTCGCAAAGAAATCGAGGCTCGCGGCGACTCCTCCCACTAAAGGGAAGACGGCCATGCAGGAGCGACCATCTGGCACCCCCTCGTCGCAAAGAAAAGGAGAGCTCCAAGAGACCCTCACGAAACCAGGGCTTCCGCCACCGGGAACACCAGCTGCCGCTGAGATGGGAAGAAGACGGAGAGCGTCCATGGCAGACCAGAATCTTGACCAGCTCCAACAGCAGGCTGCGAAAGAGAAGGAAAGGCTGAAGCACCTTGCCGTCATGCAGAGGGCAGTAGGCAGGCAGAAGAACGTTAGCCTGGAAATCAAGGATGACCTGAACAAGTTAGAGGCATCGCTGGATTCGGTGCGAGAAGTGTGCATGGTCTCAGCGGAGATCAGCGGCATGCTCTTTGTTCACGGGAGAGGTAAGCCCGTGAGATGCGCGCCCGCGCAGACGCCACCGCCAGCTTCAGTGCGGGCGACTGCCCCGATGCAGGCAAAAAAGTTAGGCCCTGGGTTAAACAAAAAGAGGGAAAGAGAGGACCCGACATGTATTGAGAATGGCAGCCCGAACTCGACACCCCTAAAGAAGAAGAAACAGGGGAACGAAGAAGGGGAGTGGATCATGGTCAGACGATCTCAAAAATCGAGAGGTAGCGAGGGCGGCTCCAAAACTGATCCGCATAGGCCAGGAGAGGGGACCTCCTCCTCATCAAGAACTACCAGGCGGCAGCCCAGCAAGAAGCAGCGGGCGCCTAAAGCGCGAGGCAATGCTATCCTCATTAAACCTGGGGACGGAAAAACCTACGAGGAGGTTCTGGGGAAGCTCCGACAGTCCACCAGGCCGGAAGAAAAAGACGCCGACATCAAGGCAGTTCGGCGGACGCAGGACGGCGGCGTCCTCCTGCGACTCAGTAACACCACGAAGGATGGCGCATCACTCCGCAGTGCGATCCAGGACGCGCTGGGACAGACGTGTGTGGTGCGAGACTTGAAAACCAGAGTCACGCTGGAGATACGGGATCTAGACTGCCTCACAACCAAAGAGGAAGTCGAAGAGGCCCTTAAACGGGAAACGGGAGAGGCTGGAGAGCCTAAAGTATTTGTTACCCAGCCCAATAAGCGGGAACAAAAAATGGCTATCGTCGAGATGGACGAGATAGGGGCAGCCGTCCTTCTTAAGAAGGAACGAATAAAAATCGGCTGGATTAATTGCTGGCTTAGGCTGAGAGTATCGGTCCCACGTTGCTACCGATGTCTGGGCTACGGTCACGTCAAGCGGAACTGTCAGGGACCCGATAGGAGCACGCTATGCTGGAAATGTGGCAAAAATGACCACAAAGCGGCGAAATGCACCAGCAACCCCAGGTGCGTCCTCTGCGAAGAGAGGAAAAAGCCGGCTAAAAAGCGGAAAGGCCCCTGGACCGGACGGTATACCAGCAGAGATCCTTAAGATCGTAGCGCACACGACACCTAATATACTGTTGGAATGATGAACGCTTGCATCGAAGAAGGTGTATTTAGTACTCGCTGGAAGCAAGCAAGGCTGCTACTCATCAGTAAAGGAAAAGGTGACCCGAATTCTCCGTCGTCGCTCAGACCCCTGAGTCTGCTGGACACGGGCGGTAAGACATTGGAACTGCTGGATGCCGTCCGAACGGCGGGAGATTTTTCCAACAGACAGTACGGCTTTAGACAGCGCCGCTCCACAATCGGTGCCATACGAGAAGTCGTAGAGACGGTGTGCGAGACCCAGACGGCGAGCCACCCGGCTCGGCCGATAGTGGTGCTTGTCACCCTAGACGTGAAAAACGCCTTCAATTCGGCAAGATGGATAGATATCCTTGAGGCGCTGCGGGGTACGTTCGGCATTCCGACTTATCTCCTTCGCATATTCAGGGACTACCTCAGAGATCGTACAATAAAATATGAAACGACAGAAGGGACGAAGACAAGGGAAATCACGGCTGGAGTGGCACAAGGCTCGATACTGGGACCGGACCTCTGGAACGCGCTGTACGACGGCCTGCTCCGAGCGGACATGCCCCAAGACGCTTTCCTCGTCGGGTACGCGGACGATGTCGCAGCGGTCATTATTTCCCGAAACACCGAAATGGCAGAACTGAAACTCGACCAAGTAATGAGGCGAGTCAACAACTGGATGAGTCAACATGGGCTACAACTGGCCCTGGCAAAGACCGAGATCGTGTTGCTCACGAGGAAAAGAATCCCCAAGGTCGTACCCATGGTAATCGGTACAGAACGGGTCCAGACGAAGGTATCGGCGAAGTATCTGGGAGTGATCTTGGATACGAAGTTCACCTACTGGCCACACATACAGAGCTCGGCTGACCGAGCCGTGACGAAGACCGCTGCACTGAGCGGACTCATGGCGAACGTGGGCGACCCGAGGCCAAGCCAGCGCAGACTGCTGATGGCGACGACGCATTCGATCTTGCTCTACGGGGCCGAGATCTGGGCCGACGCTATGAGAGTGAAGAAATACAGAAAGCGTATGAGCACCGTGCAGCGAAGGGGAGCACTACGGATCGCGTGCTCTTATCGTACAGTCTCCGAAGCCGCAATCCTGGTGATAGCGGGCGTACCACCCATCGACCTGCTCGCTATCGAACGGAAGCGAATCTACAACGCTAGCGCGGAAGTGGGCAGAGAACGGGCAGTAGAAGAAGAGAGAGCTCGAACCCTGACGGAATGGCAGGAAAGATGGACGACCGATTCAAGAGGTAGGTGGACGCACCAGCTCATCAGGAGGGTCGGACCCTGGATGGATAGGAAATTCGGGGAAGTGGATTTCTACTTGACCCAGTTCCTTAGTGGGCACGGTTACTTCCGACATTATTTGTGGAAAATGAGCACGGTCAGGACACCGGAGTGCAAATATTGCGGACACGAAAGGGACGACGCAGAGCATACGTTTTTCGTATGCAGTCGATGGATCGACGAAAGAAGGCTCCTGGAGACGCTGATGGGTCAAATCACTCCGCGGAACATCGTCGAGTTGATGCTTGACAACGAGAACTGGTGGAGCAGAGTGACTGCCTACGTGCAGAGGCTGCTACGAACAAAGAGGGATGATGGCTGCTTGACAGACTGAAGAGAAAAGAAAGGACAGAGAGGCAATGCAAGCCAGAACGGTAGAGCTACTAAGAGCAAGAAACAAGACTCAGGCTGAAGTAATGCGAAAGCGGTCCCGGCCTGATGTTCTGCGTGGGAAAAGGGAGGTGGTTTTTTAGTGAGGTCGCTGGTTTCCCGGCGGGCCTATCTGCGAGTGGGCCTGCTACGGTGCTGGTAAATCCCACACTATCCGGCAGTGCGGACCCTGCCTGATGCCTTTTTTGAAGGTTTTTCCACCGCCCTCTTAAAAAAAAAAATAAAAAAATAATAATAGTAATAATAATAATAATAATAATAATAATAATAATAATACACTACCCCATACACTATATCCATACACTATAAGCGCAACCTCTCCATGGCTTGGATTGATTACCGTAAGGCATTTGACTCAACATTGCATGAGCTATTGTTACACTTGCTCAGATGTCTTGCGGTACCCGCCCCAATAGTGAGATGCATACAACAGCTGTTGCCACTCTGGAAGACCCGTTTTACCATTACATCCGGTGCCGAGCGGGTCACCACAGAGTTGGTAACATTCAGGAGAGGAGTATTCCAGGGAGATTCCCTTAGCCCTCTCCTGTTTTGCATCTCACTGCTGCCGCTCTCTGTTGCCCTAAGGCAACGGTGTCCTCTATAACAGCCTTGAAGCGGGGCTTAAGTCGGACACCGAGGGATTCATAATGGCTTGCTAGGATGGTGTATTTAACGCCCTCGTCTATCGAAGCTGTGTCATGGGTATAGAGGTCCCGGATATCAACTGCAGGTCCTGCCATAGGGTACCGGAGACAATTATGCACCATCTCTCCGCTTTTCCGGCATATGCAGTCTCGGCCTATATCCATAGAGACAATGCGGCTTTACGAGTGCTTAACTACTTTCTACGGCACTCGTACGAGATAGACGAAACACCAGTGCGGCCAAACGCTCCGGGAGATATTGAGTCCGTTGTGGGGAATGAGAGGTACCGAATTTATTGGAACTACTCATTTCCCACGCTCAGATTCGAGCCAATAAGCCTCGGTCTCATCTTCGACGCTGAATGGAGAAACCCAGACTCTGTCACCAAGCTGGGACCCGTTCAGTTGAAAGCCCAAGTTAAAGCTGCGGAAGGCCGTAATCTTCTGCAGCTACATAGGGATAAGCCATTGTATGGTGTCTTCTATAAGAACCTTGAAGACTATGGCTTATCCGAAAGGCTGACCTTTGCCTCCGGGGGATGTTGAGTCCGTTGTGGGAATTAAGAAGTGCCGAATTTATTGGAACTACTCATTTCCCACGCTCAGGCAGATTCGAGCCAATAAGCCTGATGTAGTCCTCCTCGATCACCAGCTCAAGACAATGTTTGTCATCGAGTTCTAGGCTCCTGCCGAGACCAACATTATCTTGAAAGAGGGGGGAAACGGACGAAATATCGTGATCTTCACTTCGAACTCCGAAGACTCCATCCAGAATATACTGTGAAGCTTGTGGTACTGATAATAGAAGCCCTCGGTGGAGCAAGAGATTCACTGCTTTCAGAACTGAAGATCATACCAGCATGCCGAAATTTGGCAGATCTTCTAGCCGGAAGAATGCAGAAGGCGGTCATTCTGGGCTCATTATATCTACTCAGGGCACACGATTCCCGGACTCAGTATTTACTCACCCCGCGGACGTGGGGAGTAGCTACTGTTAACCACCAGCGGCCGACCCTGAGAATCGGAGCCAGGGAATCGACTGGATTTCAACAAAATAATAATAAGAATAGCCTTCCCTTAGGTTTCTGCGTTGACGCGGTAGGAAGGCTCAGTAACTCTGAAAGTGAAGCTAAATGCAACCCAACATCCCCTCTGGGTTGGGGGTAGAATATAACCAGGGTCTCTCCTGCCTGTAGTACAAGGCTACTGAAAGGGACAGGGACTAAACCTGGTTTTAAAATAATCCGTCTGGGCCTCAGGTAAGAATAGGTTCAGGATATATTCATGCCAGTCGTAAAAGGCGACAAAAATGAGAAAATGAGTACTACCCATGAAAATGGTGATAACTTAAAGCCTCGGAAAAAGTCGCTACCTGGGGATCGCCAGGAGCCCTTAATCCTTGGAACCACTGCTAAGGGTGGCAGCATGCGGGGCAGTGGCGGTAGAGTGTTGAACAGATGGATCTTTGCCGATAAAATTGTTACAGCCGATCCTAAATCCACCTCTAATACTTTCATTATGTTCGATATAGTAGAAGACCGAAGTTCAGGAAGTTATTCAGAAGCGTTAGTCTACACTTACATGGAACCAAAATCAACACCAAAAATTACGTGAACCCTCACTAGAATATGTAAAACAAAATTGGCAACATACGCGATCCTACCGGGGGGTAATGGAGGTAATTACCCCCTCCAGAAGAAAGGAAACAAGCGGCGGCGATACCAAGAGTATGTTCAGGTCCCAGTCTGTATGCTAATAATAACATAGATAAAGTAGGATCGTGGAAAAAAATTATCTGAGAAGTATAATATTAAAGAAGTTTTCACACTTAATCTACGAATTTGTATTGTTGGAATTTCCGAAAAACTGGAGAATGAGACGGTACCTAGTTAATTATCTTTAATTTCAAAATAATAATCGTGTTTAACGAAGAGTCTGTTTGTTCAATAATTTCAAATGTCCTATTAAAAAAGAGAAAGAACATTTATCAGGTTACTATAGAAACTGATAGAAACTGATTGAAACTTCATATATGAAAATTATGGAACAGGGTAAGTTGTTTGTGGACTATGATTATTGTAACGTATTTGACGCCATAGAGCTTCTTCACTGTTTTAAATATTGCGGGTTTCATCACCTTGCAAATAGATGTTCATCTAAAGTTACTATTTGTCCTCGTTGTGCTGAAAATCACGGTGTCGCTGATTGTAAGTCAGAAATTTTGCGTTGTGTAAATGGTATTAATTTTGTGAAAAATAGCAAAGAAGCCAATATTAACGTAGACGTCCATCATGCTTCATGGGATACTGCTTGCCATGTGTAGTCTTACTTTTGAGAAATTTAAAAGCAGTATACTTGGTGCCGGGTAGCAACCAACAGTACCACATAATTCTATGATACAGAAATCATAGCTGCATTGTTATTATCAAAATTGTCGCGGTGTCTACCAAAATAAGTGAACTATTTATTACCATTAATGCCAGCAGTTATGATGTCATTGCTTTGAGTGAGACATGGTTGCACAACAGAATAAACACTGCGGAATTTTTGATGTAGGTGTATATGATGTCTATCGACAGGACCGTGATTTTGATGCTGTCAACGAAAAGAGAGGTGGTGATGTTCTGTTAACCATAAATAAAAGGTTTAATTCTACCTACTTTGACATCAACTTAGCTTGTAATACTTTCTGTGATATAGATTTTGTAGATATAATTGCTGTAAAATTAAGTATAGGTAATGATTTATTTTAAATCTTTAATTTATATATTTCTCCAAACATAGGTTCAGCTGAATACAATTGCTTGTGTGACGCTTTTGAATCTTTATACCCTACATTTGATTGGAAAATATACTTGGAGATTTTAATATGCCCCAATATTTATCTTGTATTTCAAGTAACTTATATAACAAAAATATTAACACATTATAAAACTTTATGAGTTACCTTAATTTGCTTCAACATAACTGTGTTGAATACTAATAATAGAATTCTTGACTTTGTTTTATGCAATGAATTTTGTGATGTAATTCGAGTACCTGATATTTTGCTACCAGAAGACAGTCATCATCCAGCCCTTTTTATCGAAATCTTCACCTCTGCCTCCTACCACAATAATGCATTTCCCCTAAGCCAGGGCTGCAGCACATCCTTAGAATTCAATTTTAAAAAGGCTGGCTTTGAGGCCTTATATCTTCATCTGTCATTAGTAGATTGGTCTTGTTTATCTTCTATTTCAGACGTAGAGACTGCAGTCGACACATTTTATGGTATCTTGAATCCTATCTTGAGACAGCACGTACCCACCAAGAAGATTACTCATTTTAGCAGACAGTTTCCACCGTGGTTTACTAAGAAAATTCTTTCTCAATGGAAAATAAAAAATAGAGCCTATAGGAAATATAAATCTTCCAAGTTGCCACAAGACTTTGATAACTTTTAACAGACCTAACACTTAGGTCTTCTCTTAAATTCAAATAAAGGAAGCATATAAAAAATTTGTGTCTGATGCAGAAAACTCCGTTAGAACTAATCCTAATAGTTTTTGGTCATTTATAAACTCTAAAAAAAGCACAACGTTTATTCCATCTTCCATGAAATATAACACCCAAGAGATGGATGATTCTCAAACAATAGAGAATACGCCAACCACTTTTCTGGGGCATGTTTAACTCCAGCTGTTATGGATATTGACTTTAATGAGTTTAATGTGAATTATGCAAATGTCTTGCATTTGATGACGGTTTCGGATAAAGACGTTTTACCTGCACTTAAAAAGTGTGTATGCATCCTGATGCTATACCTGCTTTTTTGTTGAGGGGATTGCTCTATGGTTTTCGTTATACCACTTGTTATCTTGTTTAATCTAATAATATCTACACAAAATTTTCCTAATATCTGGAAAATGTCTAGAATTACACCTATTCACAAAAAAGATGCAAAATATGATTTCGCTAATTATCGTCCGATTGCCATTTTAAACAATTTTAGTAAAGTGTTCGAGCCTGTTATGCATAATATTATTTCAAATCATGTCTCGGATATTATTGTACCACAATAACATAGATTCATTCAGGGTAGATCCATAGTGTCGAATCTTGTGTGTAAAACTGAATTTATTTCAAGGGTCGTAGATGAGGGAGGTCAGGTAGATATATCTACACTGACTTCTCTAAGGCGTTTGATAGACTTGACCATTCTCTTCTAGTCAGCAAGCTTAATGATGTTGGATTATGTCCTGCTTTGCTTAAGCTATTCAAATCATATCTTGCTGATCGTTCGCAATTTGTACAGTATCGCGGTTTCAAGTCTAACACATTTCATCAATCCTCAGGTGT
Organism: Pogonocherus hispidulus; assembly: GCA_963924545.1. Taxonomy (NCBI): domain Eukaryota; kingdom Metazoa; phylum Arthropoda; class Insecta; order Coleoptera; family Cerambycidae; genus Pogonocherus; species Pogonocherus hispidulus. The sequence continues at coordinate 32,777,103 of OZ004696.1, read as the reverse complement.
TCCGCAGGGTTCGATACTGGGACCGCTACTCTTTATAATATTTATTAATGATATCGCGCTTGCTCTCGATGTTCAATATTTGCTATACGCAGATGATCTCAAGTTATACTGTGAAATTTCCTCAAAGTCTGATTGTGACATTCTTCAAAGTAACCTCTCGCTACTTAATAACTGGTGTTGTAATAATAAACCACCACTCAATGCTAAAAAATGTAAGGTCATGTCAGTTCATCGTAAAAAAGTACGAATAATTTCTGATTATACAATTAATGGTGATTTGCTAGAAAGACCGAAAGTTATGAAAGATCTGGGTATTTTTTTTTACCCGGAACTCAGCTTCACAAACTATATTCAAGTCTGTATAACTGATGCATATAAAAGTCTTGGGTTCATTTTGCGTAACTCAAAAGCTTTCAAAAATGTTTCCACGCTACGTTTACTATTTACGACGGACGTTTGTTAGATCGAGGCTGGAATATGGGTCGATTATATGGAGTTCTATACACGTAGACCTTCCACTAGACGTTTCTAGAATACTGCGCCTACTAGAATTCTGAAAATTTATGACGTCACACTTCCGGTTCTAACGGAAGTAGGCATCAACTCGCTTATTTCAAATGGAATGTGCTATTTTTTATTTCATTTTTCGATTCTATGTCAAATTGGAAGGTAAGTTTCATAAGAATACCCTATCCCTAAACTTAAACGTTCCTGAGATATTTCGACTTTTTAAAAAATTTTGGAAAAAACATACTTATGTTTAATCGGTTCTATCTTCTATAGTTTTTAATCTAGAGGGCTAAAATTTTTGACAAGAAATACTAAAAGCTATCCAAATATGTGGAGTATTCGAAAGTTGATGCGAATTACACCGGCCGTCGAAAAAAGACCAACCAATTGTGTCAAATTGAAAGTTAAATAACTCGCTTATTTTAAATACAATACCCTATGTTTTATAATCCTAATAGATGCAGCTTTTAATTCTCTTTCGATTAGTATTAGCATTCCCTATACCTAAATTCCACCGATTTGAAGATATTTGGACATTATTGCTGCAACGAAAATAATCCCACAGTTAGCTGCAGGTTGGCTGGGGAAAAACATTAAATTTGAAGAAATTTGTATCAAACGTCATTGTCACTGTTTAGATAGTCATGTGGAATTTTTAAATACGCACAAATTAGCATTTTGCGTAGGTTTTTTTAATTAGGTTTAACTAAGTTTCAATTTTTTATTTAATTTTTAATTAGGTATTGGTTCTGAATTAACATTACATCCTAATATTACTCATTAGAACATTTAAAATGAACTCGACAGAACTCAAATTGTACTTTTTGAAATAATTTGACACAACTAATACAATATGCATTTATTATAAATATCTACAATATTCAGCATTCACATAATGGTAACAATAACATTAAGAATAAAAAAAATTATATACTTTAATAGTCTTTTTTTAGTATTCAATTCTCTAATAGTCTTCTGGCCATGTCCATAGTTGGTCTGAGTTTATCTGGACTCTGGAAACATACGACATGTTCTACTAACAATTCGATTACACTCCCCATGAACGACAATTAAATTTAAAAAGTCTTCGTTTGTGTAACCGGAGTACCTATGCCATTATTATTAAAAACATTACAGCTAAATGGGCAAACTCACTTTACACCAATGACTGTAACATTGCTAAATAAGTAAGTACGCCAAAAAACATTTAAATTTTTTGTTTTACAGCCAACCTACACCTGCAGACTGTCGAATTATTTTCGTTGCAGCAATAATGTCCAAATATCTTCAAATCGGTGGAATTTAAGTATAGGGAATGCTAATACCAATCGAAAGAGAATTAAAAGCTACATCCATTAGCATTATAAAACATAGGGTATTGTATTTAAAATAAGCGAGTTATTAAACTTTCAATTTGATACAATTTGTCGGTGTTTTTTCAACACCCTGTGTAACTTGGTTGAACTTTCGCATACTACAGGCGTTTGGATATCTTTTAGTATTTCTTGTCTAAAATTTTAGCCCTCCAGATTAAAAACTAGAAGAGATAGAACCGATTAAGCCTAAGTATGTTTTTTTCAAAATGTTTTAAAAAGTCGAAATATCTCAGAAACGATTGAGTTTGGGGATAGGGTATTCTTATGAAACTTACCTTTAAATTTGACGTAGAATCCAAAAATGAAATAAAAAATAGTTCATTTCATTTGAAATAAGCGAGTTGATCAGAGGGACACCACAAGAGTTATTCTATGAAAGATTCTCGTTACATAGTCTTTTGAGTAGACGTAAAATTGTATCGGTTGTTTTTCTTTTTAAACTTGTTCACTATATCGCAAGGTGTGAGTCACTTATAGTAAATATTACATATCGGATACCTAGAGTAAATAACCCACATAACAGCTTTGTCTTACCATTTGCTCGCACTAATTTAATGATAAAGTTACCTTTATATCAGATGTTACAGAACCACGTTGAAATTGAAAGCTCTTTAGATATCTTATCTTATCTTGCCAACTGCAGGATTTAAAAAAGTGTTTCAGTGACTTGATGCATATTCACCTCTCTTTGTCGCGTTCATATTTAATAGTTTTTGTTTTAAATCGTTGATCGAATTTTGCACAGGATCAATTTTATTGTTAATTTTTATTGTTTATTTTTATGTTTGTATGTGATATTTAATTGATTTTTAATAAGTATGTTTGTCTTTTTTCTTTATACCTATACATTTTAAATTATGCTCTGCTAATTAATTAATACGCGCTGCTCCTGTAATTGGGCTTCAGCTCGTTGGATATTTTATGTAATTAACTAAATAAATAAATAAATATATAAATTAACCCCAAAACCCGCCAGACATATTTGATCGAAATAATCGACAATCATCATGGCGGGACGACTAGACAACGCCTGACATGGGCACAACAGATGGACTGCATAGTCATGCGTTGTTACTATGGAGCCACACATCTAGAGACTAGATTATGATTTACATAAACAATTATTGACTGTTTATCCTTTATTCAATAAAATAATAACAGAACAGAGGCTAATTGATCAGAAAAGAGTTATACTAAGAAACGATAGGCTTACATATCCAGAAATTGAGGAAATTAAAAAAATGCATTTGAGTTAGAAATAACTCGAACAAGACCCTTCGAAAATGAGGAATATCAAACACAGTTATAAACCATTCCAGAAACATTCACACCAACTTTCATACAGAAAGATAAAATATCACAAAATAAAAATACCAAAACTGATATTCAGTACATAATAATTGAAATAGAAACCAATCTTATTAAATGGAAAGCCACCAATTCTATGACAAGACAATTCCTGTCTGTATTAAATATAACCAAAACACAAACAATATAATTAAAGTAATAAACAACAATATTATCCCGAACTACTTATTAGACAACACAGAGTTAGAAGAAATACACTTTATCATATATGCTGGTGGAAATATCAGAATTACGTTAAACAAACAAAGAATCAAAACTATTGCTGATAATAAAATTAAAACTCTTATGAAACCAAGATAGCAGATGAGACTAGAAATACAAAATAGAAAAACTGAGAAAAGATATTTATTTATTTATTTTAAATTCATCCAACGGGAAAGTAACAGGATAAATATCGGCTCCATACAATGCAATAAATATCATTTCAGAACTAGTACAATAATACCTAATAGTAGTACAATCACAAAAATAACAGTTAAAATACATTGCTCAATACAATACTCAATAACATTGACAAACTAATAAGATTAAGATTGCGGTAAGCGAAGCACTCAGCTATACAAAAAACAGATAATAAAAAAGAGATAAGAACACTGAAATAATAAAACCCTAAGTTTAGAGAGTTGTCAGAACATATTTTTTATATTGGATATTTTACAGTTGAATATATCCAGCCTGTTTTCTAGATCATTTGATGCAGAGGAGAAGAGCTTAATATGTTGGTAGGCGCAGTAGGAACCATGAAAATATTATTTGTCCTTGCATTTATTCTTGGAGTATGAAGGGGAATGCGCGATAAAATATTGGGACAATTAATTTGGTTATTGATAATCTTGTATAAGAAAATGGTTGAAAACATTTGGCGTCTCTTTACCAAGCTATTCATCTGGAATTTATTTAGGAACAACTCCTGAGAAGTTCCTCTAGTTGAATAGGCACCCTCCGGGATGTAGGTTGTAGATTTAAAAAAACCGCAGTTGTACTCTCTCAACAGTCGCTATGTATAGAGAATAACAGGGACTCCAAACTAAGGATGCGTATTCTAACTTGGGCCTAACAAAAGTTATAAACAATGAACGCAGTGTATGTAATTCCTTAAAGTCCTTGCTGTTTCGCAATATAAAACCCAAATTTTCGTAGGCACCAGACAAACATTCCTGAACGTGTTTACCGAAAGTTAGCCGCTGATCGAAGATCACCTAAATCTTTAACAGATTCTGGTCTCTTTAAGCTGATGTAATGTATAGTGTAATAAAAGATTGTGGGTTAACTTTACGCGAAAAGGACATGCCACTACACTTAGAAGGGTTTAGGGGTAAACTGTTATCAATACACCACGTGTTAAGCATATCAAGAATATGTTGGATTCTGATACGGTCATCTTCAGATTTTATGCACCAGTAAAGTTTAATGTGGTAAGCATAGATTAAGTAGTCTACATATTGGTAGAATAACACAATACCTATGTCAAAAGAAATAAAACAAAATCAATATAAAAAAATATCCCAGATAATCAACAACAAAAAATTAACAGCCGAAGAAGCGATTGACATGCTAAAATAAAAACTTGGGGTATATTCAGTTCGTTTAAAAATATATAAAGAATAAAATGAAACAAAATCGCAAAACTCAATGTTTGTAAATAAAGAAAAAGTGTTTTATAGAAATCTAACAGTTAGCGATATAACAAATATACACCACCAACTACAGCACAAATAACAGAATTCTGGAATAAACCATTATCAAATTCTACAAGGTTTAGCGAAAGTGCTAAATCGATAAAAACTGAATTAAAAAGACAAATATATACCGGAACAAACAGATTGTATCATAACTGATAGCGAATTAACAGCAACAATAAAGAGAACGTATAATTGGAAATGGCTAGGGAAAGATCACATACATAATTACTTAAAAAAATTATGATAGCAACTATACATATGTCGTGATAAAATAGACATTTGAGTAATAATAATATACTAACGGAGGAACAAAAAGGCTGCAAAAAGATGAACCAAGGATGTAAGGAACAAATAATAATAGATAATATAATAATGAAGCAAGTTCCGAAAAAAACAAGAAAATATGGTAATATAGATAATATAATTAGGTAATATAGATTATAAAATAGCATTTGACATGGGTCCTCATAGTTCGTTAATAAAGCCTCTAAAAATATACAAAATACACCCATTGCTACAAAACTTCCTGAAAACAATAATACAAAGATGGAAAATCAAAATGCAATTAAAAACTAATACCGATCATAGAGAAACCGATTATATAACCTACCATTTAAAAAGGGAATATATCAAGGTGGCCCTTAGTGCCCTTTGGTTCTGTATGTGTGTTAATCCCTTATTCAACACCTTGAATAACACACTATATTGATATTAAATTAAAAATTATGGCAAAAAACTGCATGCAATAAACCACATAATGTACATAGACGATATTAAAATATATACGTCAACATCGGCTTAAATGCAATGATTACCTACTTAAAATAACTGAAATAGTATCCAAAGATATAAATACGGAGTTTCGTATTGATAAATGAAAAATATTACATATAAAACGTGGAAAGTGGAGTAAAGAACTATGAGATTGTACTCTGAATAACGAAAAATTACAACAAATGGAGAAATATGAGTAGTATAAATATTTAGGATTTTATTGAAAACAAAGAATAAACCATTCCAAAACTAAACAAGACCTACAGGAACTATATAAAGAGCGATTGAGACTACTACTTAAATCAAAACTTCACTCTAGAAACCTCTTTAAAGCCATTAATTTGACATATGGTAATGTCAGGATCCAGACAGAGCTGGTATCGTTCAGGATATTTGTTCTACATCTCCCTACTGCCATTGTCCATTGAACTCCGAAAAACTCGTATATACAACTGCGGTACCCTCGGCAACAGGAGGCATAAGGTTACCCATTTATTTTATATGGATGACCTTAAACTTTATGCCTCCGGAGAGAGGGATTTACATCAGTCTCTCAGGGTGGTACGGGAGTACACGCAGGCGGTCGGGATGCAGTTTGGGTTGAACAAATGTACACTGGTCCATCTCAGCAAAGATGCGCAGCTCGTGGATGGAAGCATCCTACATCATCTGGATGTCGGAGGGACGTATGTCTACTTGGTTGTCGAGCAGTGCTCCACCCAAGAGTCTGCTGCCGTAAAAAACGCTCTACGCGGCAGGTATAGACACGGTCTCCGACAGATCTGGTCTTCCGAACTGTCGGGTAAGAATAAGGTGAGTCCTACTAATATGCTTGCCATTCCGATCCTCCTCTACTCCTTCAGAGTAGTAAAATGGACGGAAGAAGACCTGCGACAACTCGACATAACACGCAAAATGATGCATCTTAAGGAGTTTGCATCCTAGGTCGTCCGTTTTACGATTGTACTTCCCAAGACATCGGGGACGCCGTGGACTCTTAAGTTTGGAGTATCTGCACAGCAGAATGGTATTGGATGGAGCCTGCAAGGTAATCAGGAGTTCGGATCTCCTCCTCTGCACGGTCCAAGACCATGAAAATGCAGAGGTCTGATCTTCGATACTGAACGGAGAACCCAGACTCTGTCACCGACCTGGGACCCGTTCAGTTGAAAGCCTAAGTTAAAGCTGCAGAAGGCCGTAATCTTCTGCAGCTGCATAAGGATAAGTCATTGCACGCTGTATTCTATAAGAGACTTGAAGACCCTGGCTTATCCGAAAGACTGACCTTTGCTTTGTTAAGATCAGGGGGACTTAAGTCGGAGACCGAGGGAATCATAATGGCTTACCAGGATGGTGTAATTAACACACTCGTATATCGAAGCAGTGTCATTGGTATGGAGATCTATCAGATCAACAAATATGTGAGAAAGTCTGCACCTATGATGGAATCTACTTTCGCAATAATGAAAATAAATGAAAAATCTCTTCTCAGTCTTAAATTAACTTTAAAAAAGTATTACCAAATGTTGCAATAGATGAACTATTTACTGCTGATAAACTTATATCTGTAACTTAAAAAAAAAAAAAAATTAAAAATGGCTTTTGAAACGATAGAAATATCTACCTGTAGCTATAGGAAAGTTGAGCTTCAATAGGGCATTCTAGTTTGACTGATTGTGAGCTAGATATGTGGCCTATGATGTATCCCATATGTTATTTTATAACAAAGGCTGTTATCCGGCTCTTAAGGTAATATCCGATCAGACGACATTTTTTTGAAAAATAATAATTAATTGGCTATAAAGTTTAACATTGATGTTAGTTTAACATCAAATGATATACCATAGGACCGATTGACACTAAGGTCCTTGACATTTTAAAGCTATTTCTTTAAATTTTTCGCAATAAAAACGTATTTTATTTTGTAATATTTTATGCTGATTTGTATATCTGTCTGTACTTTTACTTCTGGATCTATACCTGGTCTTGATTATGACTATTAAAATATAATTTCCTTAAATTCGAATTTGGCAATTAATTAATTTGCATTTGTTATGAATTAATTTATGTTTCTGTAGCTTGATTATTATTAGCTATAATGTCAAGTGTGTCTTTGCATCTAGTCTATAAATCATTAAAACCTTGTAAAATTTGTAATGATGAAGAATCTATATTGTGATTATTATTATTACGACTATTCGATAAATCCTATTTAATTAATATTATTTGAAAACTTTCACCCAATAAACTTGATACTAGAAATGGGAGAAAATTGCTGTCGCGATTTTGGTTCCCATTTCTAGCCCTCTCTGAGGTCCAGGCCTGCGGCACAAAAGCATCTAGAATAATGTTATTTTAAAGAAAATACATATTAAAGAAATTTTGTATCTGGAATGATGATGTAATTATACTTAACGATTTTTCTTAATATTTTGATGAAGGTTACTCTATTCTTGACGGTAAAACATCATCATTCTTTAAGTGCTGAAAGTAGAATTTATTTTTCAGTAAGCATTATTATCAATTTTATCAATGGGACCAAAAATATTGTAGATATTTACTTTTGTAAGCTAAAATGATGAATTTAACAGACTGCCAAAATGAACGAATTAATCCAGACTTTATGCGCAGAAAGAATAGAAGCTACGGATAATGAAACAGAATAACTAAACACTAATACTAATAAATAATTGGAACTAAAAAGTAAAAAAAAAAATTTGTCTCCACCGTGACTCGAACCCGCAAAATCAGTATTATCACGTTTTGAATCCTACGACTTTCCCATTGCGCTACCGCGCCTGCTGTCAAAAGTTTACCCTGAGACATGTATGTAATCTGTACGTGTCAACCTGAAAAAATAATTTTTACCGATTTTTTAATTTGAGCATTTTGCTTCAGTATTTTGGTAATCAGAAGTGTGTGGCAGTAAGTACTATTGATTCCGTTAGCAATATTTCTCGTAGGAAAATAACCTACCTGAATGAAGTTTAATTAATTTGACAGTTTTCGTGGGAGGTGCTTGTCTCGTTAGTGCAATCTCACATCGGTAGATAAAATGAGAAAGAAGTTTAGACTGACGCGACTCGAGATTTTCGAAGACGAAATAAATGTAGGACTCGACGTACGGTCTCGAAAAAAAAATCTCAAAGGATTAGAGAAAGGATGGAACTTTCGCGTGAAGCGGTTCTCGAAGCCGTAAAATTAGAAAAAGTGTCTATGGAGTCCCGCGAAATGTCGAGATTTCGGCAGGCCATTAGGCGCGAGGACAAACGCCGGTGCTAGCCGTATCTCTCTCGCCGAACGGCGATGGACGAAAATTTTGTAGAGGTTTTTTGAAAAGGAGTTTAAATTAGGAAAACACGTAGAAAACGGGACGAAAATACCCCTACGCATTGAAAAAAGGCCGGGGGCGACCTCCGGTCGCCTGCGGGAATCCCTCCGCGATCCCCCCTCGGAGAAGATAGCTTTGAAACTTTGTGGATTCGGCGACGGAATTTAGAGCGAGACAGAATCGACGCGTTTTAATATATATGGATATTATTTTCTTTATATTTTTCTAGAATTTTATCGGCTATATCTAAAATCTTGTTAATATTTGTTTTTCTTGATATAGTAATAGTAACTAAAATGGTTTTTGGTAATTTAACTGTTCTTTTCTTGACCGTTAGAGATTTAACACAGATTGTTTTTCTTGGGTATATCGGTCACTTAATTACATATAAAAAAGGTTACATTTTTTTATACATATATATATTTCTGACGTTTCGGAAGATGGCCTAATAAAGCCGAAACGTCAGAAATATATTATATATGTATAAAAAATGTAACCTTTTTTATATGTAATTAAGTGACCGATATACCCAAGAAAAACAATCTGTGTTTTTGGTAATGGTCTTTTCCATAATTGAACTAAAAGTTCTGTGCATACTACTACAGAACCACCGATTGTCATTGACATATCCCTAAAATAATCTCAAGCTTTTCTATCACCTAACTCAGATCCTGATTCTAATACATCTAAACGCTGTTCCTCGCTAACTATGCGTCTTTGGATTAATATATTTTTAAGGTTATTATATAAATTTGAATTTGGAAGATTTTTGATTATATCATAAATGGTCGATATTATTTCTAAATGTAACGAGAAAATAAGGTAATCATATTTAGTGCGCTCAGATTTAATTCTTGATATTGAGAATTGAATTTCAACTTGATGGAGGAAGTTCTGAATTATTAATTCAAAAAGAAGGTACTTTAATTTTAGATGAGAAAATTTGCTGATCTATTGCTCTTAAAAAATGTTCATCATTTGACAATGTCGGATTAACAGTTATTCAGTATATTTTCGTTTCAAGTCGTGATTTTTTTTAAATCAGATTTTGAAGCATCACTTGTGGTGTTGTATATCCATACAAAGTAACTTAAAATGTTAAAATATTTTCTCAGAGCACGTTGAAGTTACTTCTCAAATTACATCTTGAATGCCTCTCAAATAAGGTATGTCCCTCATGTCGAGAAAGCGATGTTTTTCAATTCATATCAAGAAAATGAAGAAAAGAATGTTTCGCAAATCAAGTCCACGAAGGGATTTTTTTTAAATCAGGTCGAGGAATCTTTTTAAATCACGTGGGGAGGAATGTTCTTAAATAACATCGGAGTAGTCTTTCAGATCACGCCAGAGTCACCTGCTGATTTTTATATTTTAATTTTTTTTAAGTATTTATTTTTCTTTCTTAGTAACCATCATGGATATATCTATTTTCAATTGTATACTATTTTAACTTAAATAATATTATTTATCTACCCTTACTAGATTATATATTCATTAATGAATTGCTTTTGAACAATTAATAGTATCCATAAACAAATAGCGTGAGTTATGATAACTCACTTATGAATTATTATAAATCACTATGCGCGATGCAAAGGTGACTCTGTCGGTGAAATACAACGGTCTATTATTATTATTATTGAGGGGAGGATGGTATTATTCAACTTGCGATAATGGTAATAACTCACTCGCCTGCGGCTCGAGCTGTAAACTTCATCTACGTGAGTTATTACCTACATTACCGCTCGTTGAATAATATACTACTAGAAATGAAAGAAAATGGCTTTCGCGATTTTCGTTCCCATTTCTAGCCCTACCGGTGATCCAGACCTGCAGCCTGGGATGACCCTTCGGGTGACGAAAGCATCTAGAATAATATTATTTTAAAGAAAATACATATTAAAGAAATTTTGTATCTGGAATGATGATGTAATTATACTAAACGATTTTTCTTAATATTTTGATGAATTGTAAGGGTACTCTATTCTTGATAGTAAAACATCATCATTTTTTAAGCCCTGAAGGTAGAATATTATTATTTTCCAGTAAACATTATCAATTTTATCAATGGGACCAAAATATTGTAGATATTTACTATTGTAAGCTAAAATCATGAATTTAACAGACTGCCAAAATGAACGAATTAATTGCAAACTTTACGTGCAGAAAGAATAAAAGCTACGGATAATGAAACCATAACTAAACACTAATACTAATAAATTGGAACTAAAAAGTAAATATTTGGTTTTTACCGCGTTTTAATATATATGGATTGTATGTATGGATAACATCACATTATTAAATTAATTGTGAATATAATAGGTATACTACCACAGTATATATGACGAATATGATACTGACAACACTGACCACCTTCCGGTTTCACCGGAAATGTTGGTAACTTTTTTCTTAATATGATACACTGAATATGTTTTAGTGATTTATGGTTTGCTACATCTTCTGTCAGTAACTATAGAGATACTTTTTTTAAAGTCTTCAAAGCATTTATTTACAAATTACATCTAATAGCCTCAATATTGAAAAAACACATTGGAAAAAAACTTAAAAAAACAAATTTGTTCTACTAAATCCTCAAAATGACCATCTTTTATTTCTTGACAGTACGCTAATCAACTTATAAAAGCATTCAGTAAAATAATTGAGGAATTTTAAAAAATATCTCCATAGTTATTGAAAATAAACTTACCAAGCCTTTTATCATTGAACAAACATTTCTTGATCATTTAAAAAAAAGTTTTTATAATTTTCAGTTTAACCAGAAGTTGGTCAGTATGGTGTGCTCATCATATTCACGATATAACGTTCTTATATACCGGGTTTCCCATTTCATTTGACTAATGGCAATTAACATGGGCTATTACATTTCATTGAATTTTATATTCCCAAGGTACAATATGAAAAATATTGCTAACGAAATCGAAAGTACTGACTGTCAAACACGTCTGGTTACCAAAATACTAAAGCGAAATACTTTTTTAAATAAAATATCAATAAAAATTCATTTCAAGTTAATAGGTGTAGTTTACATAATCGTTTTAGAAACATTGTTAAACGTCATCCGGTGGACTAGTGGGTTGAGCGGTTGGGTTTCAAACTGAACCGCAAAATTTTGCAGGTTCAAATCCCGCCCGAGACAACTTTTTTTTTACTTTTTCATTAATTACAAATTATTAGTGTTTACTTATTCGAATAAATATGCTTCATTGTCAGTACCTAGTTATTATTTTTGAAAGTCACAATATTTGCTTATCAAAAAAAAAACATGTTTTAATTGGTTCGTGTCCTTTATCTTTAGCTAAAGCTACCATCTTATAAAATAAGTAATCAACAAGCTACATATTTTTTATTTATTACATGCACTGTGCTTTTACTAATAGCGTACTTATCTCTGCTAATAGTTACTACATATTATACCTCAATCTGGATATTGAGTTAAACAGTATTACAGAGGAACTGTCGTGAATTAGTAATAGGTTTTTTTTAAAATAAAAAACTATAATTCTAACATTATGAGTTTTTTAAAATAAGAATATATTTTAAAAAAACTCATCATATTTTAAAAAAAACTCCTCAAAAAAACCTATTACTAATTCACGACAGTTCCTCTGTAACTGTTTAACTCAATATCCAGATTGAGGTATAATATGTAGTAACTATTAGCAGAGATAGGTACACTATTAGTAAAAGCACAGTGCATGTGATAAATAAAAAATATGTTGCTTGTTGATTACTTATTTTATAAGATGGTAGCTTTAGCTAAAGATAAAGGAAACGAACCAATTAAAACATGTTTTATTTTTTTTTTTTTGATAAGCAAATATTGTGACTTTCAAAAATAATAACTAGGTACTGACAAGGAACCATATTTATTCGAATAAGTAAACACTAATAATTTGTAATTAATGAAAAAGTAAAAAAAAAAAAGTTGTCTCTGGCGGGATTTGAACCTGCAAAATTTTGCGGTTCAGTTTGAAACCCTGCCGCTCAACCAACTAGTCCACCGGATGACGTTTAACAATGTTTCTAAAACGGTTATGTAAACTACACCTATTAACTTAAAACGAATTTTTATTGATATTTTATTTAAAAAAGCATTTCGCTTTAGTATTTTGGTAATCAGACGTGTTTGACAGTCAGTACTATCGATTCCGTTAGCAATATTTTTCATATTGTGCCTTGGGAATATAGAATTCAATGAAATGTAATAGCCCATGTTAATTGCCATTAGTCAAATGAAATGGGAAACCCGGTATGTACATTTTTGCTGACCATTAAAATTACATCATTAGTTCTTAATGCATATTCTTCATGTATAATAATAATATTTATACATCATTAATAGTCGTATATAGAATGTTTTAGCATATGACGAATATCATGAGCGTTTACTCATAGTCATAACACTGTTACCTACATCCGGATAAACCTAAAATTATGAAAACTTTTTTCTAAATAATTTAGTACAGATTTTCGTTAGCTGTTCAATGATATAAGGTTTGATAATTTTATTTTCAGTAACTACGGGTATATTTGTTAAAATTCTCTAATTATTGTTATTGAAAATTTAAAGTAGATTAGCGAACTGTCAAGAAATAACCGGTGGCCATTTTGCGCATTTATTAGCATACATTTTTCTGTTTTTCAGACTACTATATATAATTTGTAACAATACCGATCCGTTGCATTAGTAAAATCTGTATCGATCCTCACCATATCGAACTTTATTTATCGCGGCTTCCCGATAAGTTCCAATTTGTCTTAGATTTACTGCATGTATAAATACTGCATCCCGTTTAATTTCAGCAGGACTAAGATGAGTCGATCACTCAATCCTGAATGTTATTATTTGTGTATAAATTCCAAAACGCGGTGTAAAATTAAACCATATTCGCGACTTACACTGGTACAGAATCATGGATAAATTTTTAATTGGGCTTAAGCAAATATTTGACGATAGTGAAGTATCAACAAGTAGAAAGAAGAATGTATTTCCGAGCTTAGGAGTGCAGCTAAAATCAAGAAAATATTCTCAATAATTTTCGGTTTATCATGGATATGGTAATCATATAAAAGGTCTCTATGTCATTTGATCAAAAAATTTAGGCAGTAGACAGGATTAGACCTAACAAACTTGCACAACATTTGGAAACTCTTCGTAGTTATTATACTAACAAACCCCGGAAATTCTTTGAATTTAAATTAGAATCATATAAAAAATAAAAACCTTTGTTTAAAAAAGCTTTATCTGTAAATGAAAAAGCTTTATTTGCCTCATACAAAGTTTGATATCAAATATCCAGATATAAGATCAAACAAATTGTTTCCATTTTAGCGTGATGAGGTAACAGACAAGCCATGAGCCATAAGAATGGACATTTAATTGCCGATGTTTTTACGATTTTGTGATAGTGTATATCAGTAGTAATACAACTACTTTTCTGTAAACCAACAGAGCTCAGCAGCAGCTGCATTATTTAATATTTTGAATTATTTTTTAAAGGATGCGAACCTATGTTCGCATCCTTGCATCACTCTATAGTGAAGACAAGTTTCCAAAGTATGTGTTAGACAAAATCTATCTCCATAGTGCGTCTCGGCTATTGAGTCTGGACATATTGCATGATTCAGAGGGAAATTGTGACTGTCAAAGAAATTAACCCTTGTCTGAATATATTGCTAACGACAGTTGAAACCGTAGTGTATTATGTAAAAATGAGACCCTTAAAATCAAAACTCTTTTCTGTACTTTACAAAGACATGCATGCAGAACATTCAGCGTTACTGTTTTATTACAAAGCAATATGGCTGACGTGGAAAATTTTACAACGTATTTATGAGTTAAGAAATAAAATAATAATTTTTCAGAAAGGGGAATGAATACTGACCGAAACCGGGCAATTTCCAGATTGTTGGGCACGAATGACAAAGTAAATGTTTTTTTGTAAATAATTGGGATTATGGAATAGAAACATAAAGCAAAAAAATAAAAATCAGATTTTCTACGACGTGCTTTGAAGATAAAAATATATATATCAGCTAGATATAGAAATGATATAGACAAAGTAAATGTTTTTTTTTAATAATTGGGATTATGGAACAGAAACAGAAACAAAAAAAATAGAAATCATATTTTCTACGACTGGTGTGCATTGAAGATAAAAATATAGATCTCAGCTAGATATAGAAATAGAACGCAGAGTCAATTTCTAATAGTACACCTTCTTTTAAAATTACCTCTACGAAACACGCACAAAAAGTCACTAATTATTAAAAATTTTACTTTACTAATTGTTATCAAAAGATAGTCAAACATGAAAATAGGTTTTTTTAGTAAATGTACAGATACTTTATCTAGTAATGTGATTTTTTTACATTTGTATTAGTTTTATTTATAAAATTTACAGACTTTTGTCATTAGAAAGAGACATACCTACTGTTTCATATTTTAAAATCAATTGGTATCGGTACAGGGTTAGTTTTATTAATGTAAACCCCATCTTAATATTTTAATTATTGACAGATAGAAAAAACTTGTAAACTGGTCTTATACCATTTTTTATGTAGATTCCAGTCATTCTAATACTTTTGCGCTGGCAAATTATGTATACAGGGTACACAAAAAAGTATGTTTTTTTATATGGAACACCCTGTATATTTTTATATTTTTGGATTCGGTACGTCATTCTGATAACAAATATATATACATAATATATACACAACAAAATAAAATTGAGGAAAACATAAACAGCCTGAATTTGAATATAGCACTTTTCCAAAATATTCGCGCGAATTTTATGAAACGTTGTTTAAAATGCATTGAGGTTAACGGTGGATATGTTGAAAATGTTATGTGATTTATTTTAATACGAATATATTTTGTAATCTATAATATATTTCTGTTACCATAAATTTTCCACAGTTTTTAGAGAATGAAACAAAGAATATGAAACCAATTATACAAATTATATATATATTTGTTATCAGAATGACGTACCGAATCCAAAAATATTAAAATATACAGGGTGTTCCATATAAAAAAACCATACTTTTTTGTGTACCCTGTATACATAATTTGTCAGCGCAAAAATATTAGAATGACTGGAATCTTCATAAAAAATGGTATAAGACCAGTTTACAAGTTTTTTTTATTTGTCAATAATTAAGATATTAAGATGGGGTTTACATTAATAAAACTAACCCTGTACATTATAAAATTTGGATCCGTAATAAGTAATAAATCTGTGTTGAATATTTAAGGTTAAGGGGCAAAATGTAATGACGTAGTTCAAGCGTAAATACAAGTTACTCATATTAGAGATTGTGTATTTATAATCTCCACTCATATATACTCTCATCTCTCATACAGCTATTTATGAAAATTACGGAACAAAAGAAACAAAATTACCCCATACAATAGATCAAATATAAATAGATTTAGGTATATAAATCCCATATATGGGATTATACAACATAATTATTATTACCTTAATTATTCGAGTTCAATTTAAAACGTGTAGCAAAAGAAAATATTTAAATTTGTTGCTACAATTTGAAAAATCATTAAATATTTAAAAAACTATAAATTTTAGGTAGGTATAAGAAATAAGCAACTTGCCTTACACCGAACAAACGAACGAATGAACATTTTGTATATATATGTTTATATATGTATATATATGTATATATACAGTATAGATATGTATATATATGTATATATATGAGCGGCATGGCGGTGTGTTGAACAACCACTAAACACACCGCCATGCCGCTCAAATCTTCGCTTAAGGTATGTTAAATTTATAACAATTATCTATGTATTGCAGCAATATAAACATCCTTTGTAGCTCGTATTGAAAAAGTTGCAAACCAGCAACGAAACATCTACGTAATAAAAGCAAATAAAAGTTTCAAAGAAAATTATTTAATTCAAAATTAGAAGGAACCATAAACCCAAGAAACCATTTTATAATACAACAGTCCAAAATTCGAGTCTCTACATAGGGATCTCAGTTATTATAAAAGATAGGAAAACGCTCAAATGGGGAAAGTTTTAGAGAATTTTATGCTGATTTCAAATCTGCATTGAAAGTTATCGTGAGTCAATTGTTTTTCAAGATATTTGAAAAAAACTAAAAACCGAAGAATTTGTTTTTGGCCAATAACTCGCTAATGGTTAATCTGACACTTCTAAAAATTTTACATTATTAGTACACTTTTTAAAGACGAACATTTTAGCATAAACAAAAATTACAAGGCACTTTTTGTTTTTCTGTTATGAACCACAACTTTGCTATTTCTTATGGTCGCCATATTGGATTTTTATATCATATTTTAAAGCCAAAAATTCTCTTTCCAACGATGTATCATAAGCCTATAAAAGAATTTTTAAAATTTGTGAAATATTGAAAAAATCATTTTTTTACAAGTTTACTTTAGAAGTTGGCTGTGCCATGAAATGTTTTCTGTCACAAGTGTCAAATAAAACTGCTTAGAAAGAGTTAACGTGTCAGTGTTTTTATAAAGTGAAAATATGGAAAGAGTTCACAAATTGTCAAATGAAGAAAAGTTTGATATGCTTACGCTTTATTTACAAGCTCACCGTAATGCGGAAATTGCATCTACCAGATATTTGGAATTATATCCAGAAAGACAGCAGCCGCATAAAACATATTACAGGAGATAATGTCTGTAACTTATTTGTGGTGTATTTTGACGATTCATAGTTGGTTTCTTTTGGGATTACACCACCTGTAAAATAACAAAAAGCAGAAAACCAGAAGTATACAAATTAATTATTCAAAGTGTAGTAACAAGGCAAACTTCTAAAGTTTGCCCCAAAAAACCACTGTATTAACGTGTGATAAAATAATATTTGATATATTGACTAAATTTTATCAGTGGTTTTTCAGTTTTATACAAAATTTTATAATATTACATGTCATATTCTAAAATATGTCCAAATAAAATAGTTATAATAAAAAATTAAAAGAAATTAAACACTTAACTAGCTTTCGTCTAGACGTTTCGAGTTGATCCTCAACTCTTCTTCTGTAGACTATTTTTATGTTGAGAACTCTTTATATGAACGAGAAGTAGTTCTTGTCAGATTGACATTTTTAATTTAAATTGTCATCACATGCACTGATCACTATGATATTATTAATTTTCCATTGGTAACATCTTTTTGGAGTAGAGGAAGCCATGTTTGATCTATGAATATTGTTTCCGACGAAATACAATTATCACCATTAAGTTTAATGAAAGCACTTTCTTTTAATTTTCTTTTAACCGATTTTTCTTCCTTTTGTAAAACTTTAGCCTGTGTCCAATCAACTCGGTGACCGTTATCCCATACATGTTTTACTAATGTAGACTTATCAACTTGGTAATCCCTAACATAATTTTTATGTTCGCGGATCCTTATTTGTAATGGTCTAGATGTTTCACCAATATAATATTTACCACATTCACAAGGAATCTGGTAAATACAATTTTTTGAATTTTGATCATTATTAATTGGTTTTGTTTTAGTAAGTATTGATCTTAAAGTATTTTTCGTTTTAAATGTCGTTCTTATGTTAAAATCATTACCAAGCCTTTTAAGTCTTTCAGAGATTTCTGCAATATAAGGAATTGTAATGGTTGTTATTGGATTTTCTCTATTTATTCTGGGAATATTATTATTTTGTCTATTTTCAATTTTTATAAATGTTTCCTCAACAAAATCATTAGGATAATTATTTTTCTCTAAGATATTCTTAATAACGTTTTTTTCTTTATTGAAAATATCTGAGGTTGATGATATTAATTTTGCTCTGTCATATAAACATTTAACAATACCTCTTTTGATACTTATGTGATGATTAGAATTAAAATTTAGATATCTATTTGTATTGGTCTTTTTTCTATATAAATTAGTTTCAAAATTTAATTGTGATTTTGTTATTAATACGTCTAAAAATGGTAGTTTATTATCATTTTCAATTTCTATTGTAAATTTTATAGTTGTTTCTTTGCTGTTAAGAAAATTTAGAAAATTATTTAAACTATCATGGCTATGGGGCCATATTGAAAATATGTCATCTACATATCTCCACCATACTTTTGGTTTATTAACATAATTTTTAACATAAGTTTCTTCAAAATATTCCATAAAAATATTGCTCATTATCGGAGATAGTGATAGTAGATGACATATTTTCAATATGGCCCCATAGCCATGATAGTTTAAATAATTTTCTAAATTTTCTTAACAGCAAAGAAACAACTATAAAATTTACAATAGAAATTGAAAATGATAATAAACTACCATTTTTAGACGTATTAATAACAAAATCACAATTAAATTTTGAAACTAATTTATATAGAAAAAAGACCAATACAAATAGATATCTAAATTTTAATTCTAATCATCACATAAGTATCAAAAGAGGTATTGTTAAATGTTTATATGACAGAGCAAAATTAATATCATCAACCTCAGATATTTTCAATAAAGAAAAAAACGTTATTAAGAATATCTTGGAGAAAAATAATTATCCTAATGATTTTGTTGAGGAAACATTTATAAAAATTGAAAATAGACAAAATAATAATATTCCCAGAATAAATAGAGAAAATCCAATAACAACCATTACAATTCCTTATATTGCAGAAATCTCTGACAGACTTAAAAGGCTTGGTAATGATTTTAACATAAGAACGACATTTAAAACGAAAAATACTTTAAGATCAATACTTACTAAAACAAAACCAATTAATAATGATCAAAATTCAAAAAATTGTATTTACCAGATTCCTTGTGAATGTGGTAAATATTATATTGGTGAAACATCTAGACCATTACAAATAAGGATCCGCGAACATAAAAATTATGTTAGGGATTACCAAGTTGATAAGTCTACATTAGTAAAACATGTATGGGATAACGGTCACCGAGTTGATTGGACACAGGCTAAAGTTTTACAAAAGGAAGAAAAATCGGTTAAAAGAAAATTAAAAGAAAGTGCTTTCATTAAACTTAATGGTGATAATTGTATTTCGTCGGAAACAATATTCATAGATCAAACATGGCTTCCTCTACTCCAAAAAGATGTTACCAATGGAAAATTAATAATATCATAGTGATCAGTGCATGTGATGACAATTTAAATTAAAAATGTCAATCTGACAAGAACTACTTCTCGTTCATATAAAGAGTTCTCAACATAAAAATAGTCTACAGAAGAAGAGTTGAGGATCAACTCGAAACGTCTAGACGAAAGCTAGTTAAGTGTTTAATTTCTTTTAATTTTTTATTATAACTATTTTATTTGGACATATTTTAGAATATGACATGTAATATTATAAAATTTTGTATAAAACTGAAAAACCACTGATAAAATTTAGTCAATATATCAAATATTATTTTATCACACGTTAATACAGTGGTTTTTTGGGGCAAACTTTAGAAGTTTGCCTTGTTACTACACTTTGAATAATTAATTTGTATACTTCTGGTTTTCTGCTTTTTGTTATTTTACAGGTGGTGTAATCCCAAAAGAAACCAACTATGGATATTACAGGAGAATTGTTACCAATTTATTGAATTATGGTGCATTTGAGAATAAGAGGAACTACCATGAAAAAGATAACCATGATCGTGACGTAAACGTTCTTAATATAATAACTGAAAGTCCGTCAACATCTGTAAGATCTGTTCAGCATCAAAGTAACATCCCGAAGTCTACCGTTCATCAAATTTTGAAAAAACATGGATATCATCCTTACAAGCCTACTATTGTCCAAGGTCTTCGCGAAGGTGATTATGATAGGAGATTGCAATTTTGCCAGTGGTACATAGAAAAATGCAGAGAAGTTCCTGAGTTCCCTAATTTGGTAATATGGTCCGACGAGACCAGTTTTACTAATTGTGGGGTATTTAACAGACATAACAGACATCATTGGAGTATCCAAAATCCCCATGTGATGGAACAGCGACGATTGCAGTCTAGATTTGGGTTGGTGTGGTCTTTTAGGTATTTTTATCTTCATTAATGATATTGTGAATAAATAAGCTAGTCATTAATGTATCATGTTAATGTATTAGTCCAGTAACTTTATACATCACAGCATGCGTCAAATCCGGTAGTTCTGATTTTTTGCAGACTTGTTTATGATGTTGGCCTAATGAATAATCCAAGTTTGTGACCTCGAGCGCCGAACGCAACTTTGTCAAAAATCGAAAAAACCGCGAAAAAATCTTTTTTTTTTTCAAACTTTGGCGATTATAACCCTAAAGGACTAGTTTCTGAAAAAACTTTCTTAGGACGTTTTTAAAGTAGACTAAATTTGCTACAATATGTTACTAGAACTGTCTCTGTAGACCCAATAGTTTCCGAGATTAAGCCTTTCAAAGCTTATCATTTATTTCGAACTTCGCAATTTTTTGCAATTCTGTCGTTCTGAATGAATTTTGACCCTGATTATACTGTCGAAGCCTTGTACTTTTATGATGGGATGTTAAAAAAGAAAATGAGAAGTGTTGCAAACACACACGACAAAGTTGCGTTCGGCGCTCGAGGTCACAAACTTGGATTATTCATTAGGCCAACATCATCAACAAGTCTGCAAAAAATCAGAACTACCGGATTTGACGCATACTACCCCATACATTCAGGCGACAAAGTTACTGGATTATATAATTATTTTAGGAAATCGTTTGGTTGGTACGTTTCTTTTCGATTACAATCTTCATGGGGAACGATATATAAACCTATTAAGAGAAGAAATAATTCCAGCAATTAGAAGGCTTGTACCCAATGCAGCTGAATTTCAAAGATTGTGGTTTCAGGATGTAAACAGGATGGTTGTCCGGCACATAATACTGTAGAAGTTAGAACATATTTGACCCATTGTTTTGGGCAAAATGTTATTGCGAACAATGGACCAGTTATGTGGCCGGCGAGATCCCCAGATCTTACGCCACCCGATTGTTATTTGTGGGGACAAATTAAAAATGAAATTTATTAATTTGAACCGTCCGTTAATAAAAATGAATTAGAAGCTAAAATTAGAGAAGCGTTTAACTTGTTAAACGGAAACACATTAGGAAGAGTTATGAGAAAGATTTTAAAGAACTGTGAAATGTGTCGTAATGCAAATACACGTCACTTTGAGCATTTGCCTAATAATGCTTAATTATGGATGCTTCATTTTTTAGTTCTGGTTATTTTTAATACTTACTACTATTAGACTAAAGATATTCATATCAATATCATGGTTATTTTTTTCATAGTTGTTCCTCTTATTTTCAAATGTACCAAATTCAATAAAGTAGTAATAATTCTCTTGCAATTATGTTTTGTAAGGTTGCTGCCTCTGGATACAATTCCAAATATCTGGTAGATGGAACTTTCGCAATACTGTGAGTTTGTAAATAAAGTGTAAGCATATCAAACTTTTCTTCATTTGACAATTTGTGAACTCTTTCCATATTTTCACTTTATAAAAACACTGACACGTTAACTCTTTCTAAGCAGTTTTATTTGACACTTGTGACAGAAAACATTTCATGGCGCAGCCAACTTCTAAAGTAAACTTGTAAAAAATGATTTTTTCAATATTTCACAAATTTTAAAAATTCTTTTATAGGCTTATGATACATCGTTAGAAAGATAATTTTTGGCTTTAAAATATTATATAAAAATCCAATATGGCGACCATAAGAAATAGCAAAGTTGTAGTTCATAACAGAAAAACAAAGAGTGCCTTGTAACTTTTGTTAATGCCAAAATGTTCGTCTTTAAAAAGTGTACTAATAATGTAAAATTTTTAGAAGTGCCAGATTAACCATTAGCGAGTTATTGGCCAAAAACAAATTCTTCGGTTTTTCGTTTTTTTCAAATATCTCGAAAAACAATTGACTCACGATAACTTTAAATGCAGATTTGAAATCAGCATAAAATTCTCTAAAACTTTCCCAATTTGAGCGTTTTCCAAGATCTCAGTTTTATAATAACTGAGATCCCTATGTAGAGACTCGAATTTTGGACAGTCTGTATACAGATATGGCAATGGTAGACTTACAAGCGTAAAACCCGTGGGCAAGATAAAGTAACTTATATTTTTAAGAATGTTAAAGAGAGTGCAATATATTACATTGATGCTACACTCATGTCCCTCTTAGAAAGACATCCCTACCAGCAATCCCTTAAAGCGGGCAACAGTTGCGCGCGCATCGATACCCAGCCCCGACAGCCTGTTCGATGTTAGATGTTACATGGACCTCCCGCTCGGTCCTCCCTCTCGATTGCCCCCACTATTGTACACGGGGCGGTAGTGACTTTTTCAACAGTCATCAATCTCATCAAATTGACAACAGCGCGATTATCTATATCTCCCTCTAACTTTAACAATTCACATATCTTTTTCGTCTTGCGCATTACAAACAGCTTTGTAAGTCTACCATTGCCATATGTGTATATATATATATACAGTGTGTCCCACTTAAGGTCTATCCACCCCCGTAACATTTTTATTTATGAGCCGATTTCCATGAACTTTTTGTTGGCTAGGTCCCAAAAAAGTACATAGCGGGCATGCTTCATTTGTTTGGTAAGTCGGCGTCATGGCGAACTACGCCCTACTTTTTTATGCAAAAAAACGAGATGTACTATTAGCGAATTTTTCACAAAAATTTTAATGCCAGATTCTTAATCAGGAGCACCTAAAACCCAACTGTACCAAATTTCATGGTGCTACTGTACAGGGTGTTCGTGTTCCCACTTAAGGTTTAGCCACCCCCCTGAAATCGTTATTTATGAACCGATTTCCATGAACTTTTCTTTGTTGGGTAAGTCGCAAAAAAGTACCTAGTGGACATGCTCCTTTTGATTGGTAAGTTGGCGTCATGGCCAACTACGACATATTTTTTAGTGTAAAAAAACGAGATATACTATTAGCCAATTTTTCACATAACTTTTAATGCCAGATTCTTAATCAAGACCACCTAAAACCCAATTGTACCAAATTTCATGGTGCTACTGTACAGGGTGTTCGTGTTCCCACTTAAGGTCTAGCCACCCCCCTAAAATCGTTATTTATGAACCGATTTCCATGAACTTTTCTTTGTTGGGTAAGTCGCAAAAAAGTACCTAGTGGACATTGTCCTTTTGATTGGTAAGTTGGCGTCATGGCCAACTACGACATATTTTTTAGTGTAAAAAAACGAGATGTACTATTAGCAAATTTTTCACAAAAGTTTTAATGCCAGATTCTTAATCAGGACCACCTAAAACCCAATTGTACCAAATTTCATGGTGCTACTGTACAGGGTGTTCGTGTTCCCACTTAAGGTCTAGCCACACCCGTAAAATCGTTATTTATGAACCGATTTCAATGAACTTTTTTTTGATGGGTAAGTCGTAAAAAAGTACATAGAGGGCATGCTCCATTTGATTGTTAAGTCGGCGTCATGGCCAACTACGTCCTATTTTTTTATGAAAAAAAAAACAAGATGTACTATTAGTGCATTTTCACAAAAGTTTTAATGCCATATTCTTAATCAGGAGTACCTAAAACCCAACTGAAACAAATTTCATGGCGCTACTGTACAGGGTGTTCCAGAAAATAAGTTTTTTTTAAATGATACATTATTTTTTCAATTTAAAATATTCTAATGTTTTAGTAAAATAACTTTTTTTTAGGGTTTTATTAAAATTTGCTTCAGGGCGGTCCCGGAAAAACATTTAATGTGTGCTGAACTATTTTGTTGGGTTAATCTCAAAACAACGAGTTGGAAATACATTTCAGAGTCTATACAGCTTTATTCAGAACCTATATAAAAAACTTTGAGGATATGTGCATCCTTAAATAAGAAATCGATATCACCAAAAAAATTGTAATAAAAGTAATTAGGATTTCCCGTAAACAATGTTTAAAGTTATACCATTATAAAGGACTACGTAGCTGGGCAACTGTACTTCAACGAGATCGGATATACCACATTCCGACAAAAAACAGTAAACAAGTTTTTTGTACCTGGAACGTCTATCTATCTTTAAGTTTATTTGAAAGTAAAAACGCTGCAAATCTTTTTTGCGCCGGGCGCCGGTTTCTTTCGTGCTAGCTAGTTTGCATTGTCAGTCCCAAGGTCACTCCATTACAGTGGACCAGTATCCAGCGGCGTGCAATGAAAAATTTTTAAATAGTTTTCAGACCCTGCCAAAAAAATTTCTTTTTGCACTACCACATTTCTACTAGAGTTGGGATTTGAGGCCAGAAGCCCGCCAAGGCCAGGCCCGGCCCGAAATCGGGCCTTGCCGGGCCGGGAAAATCTGCATATTTTACTGGCCGGGCTGGACCTGGCCGGATGCTTTGTAATACCTGGCCGGGCCGGGCTGAAATTGAATTGGCCAGGCCCGACTGGCCGAGTCGGGCCAGACCTGGTCGGGCCGGTTCGGGCCTGTCCTGGCCGGTTCGGGCCTGGGCTGGCCTGGCCGTTTCCAGCCGGATCGGACCGATTTCGACTTAACCTAGGCTAACCGGTTTGCTGTATAACAATTTTAAAATACTATATCTTGTTCTTCCTATGAGGAATTTGATTTCATAATAACTTGAGGTGTTTCACCCATTTATCTGACCACTTACGGCCAATCTCACTCATACTACATAAAATAAGGTGTCCCAAAATGGAAAAATTATACTTCGCAATAAGTATTACTCTGATATTTAAGCACATCTAAAAATTCTTACACAGACTTAGAATTTCGATGCAGAATTTAAAAATGAAATATTTGAAAAAATAAAGTTGATGGTCGTAACTTCTTTTTGGACTACCCTGTATACATGAATTGAGCATAAAAAAATCGCATTAAAAAATAAAAATCCACAAGTCCGAGTGTTTTTCCAAAAAACACACCGCTGAATTTTTAATGAATTTAGACATCACTTCTGGGACTCACTGTACATACATATAATATCTTATACTACTTTATATATATTACAAGTGTTAAATGTAAAACATTATGTTTCTGTTTAACTTGTTGAACAAATTTGTTTTCGGAGTTTGTATTTTATTTGATAATGAAATAAAAAATTATTCTATTAAGGTTGTTTTGTTCTATTTTGTGAGACATTTGAACGTTTCATTGAGACATAAAAGAGTTAATAAATTTATGAATTGTCATACCTATTGTCAATGTCAAGTAGGCAGGATTTCTGGTATCGCCGAATGTGGCTTAGGCAGACTGGGTTGAATTTGGGCGGACCGATTCTGGCTAAACTTGCCTTGATAGAGTCGGGCCGGATCAGATTCGATTTGAGCTTCGATTCGACTGGCTTGGTTGGGTCTGGCCTGGTCTGACGTAGCCGAGTCGCGCCTGGCCTGGTCTGGCCTGGCCGGGCCATAATTGTCAAGAGGTCTGGCTTTAATTGGGCCAAACATTCGGTGGGTTTATCTGGCCTGGCCTGGCCTATACTCTGTCTGGCCGGGCCTGGCCTGGCCTGAAGTCGCAACTCTAGTTTCTACATGTATGAACATCCCCAAATTTTATTTTCGATAGGTTCTGAATAACCCTGTATAACTTCTAAATAGGTCATGATCAGTACTTACATTACACTTTTTAATAAAATAAAATTATTTATGAACCGATCGTAAAAATTTGTACCAATTTTAATGGTACATATTAGGCCACAACAATTAAATTATTTTATAAAACCCCTTCTCAGTATTTTTAATTTTTAAACTTATTTGTATCTAAACGAATCATTATATAAATAAATACATACGTTTAATTAAATTAAATATTAGTCATTTATTTATGCACTTTCAAAAACCCACTTTTCAAAATATTATTTTTTTCAAACCATCAATAAACTCTCAGTTAAATTGAAATGGAACTAGTTTCACAAATAAGTAATATTTAATTTATATACTTAATAGGTATGTTGTAATTTGCTTAAATACATAAAGTTTAAAAAATATCCAAACTACTTTAGTATTCCACCATGTTTATATGTCAGAATTATAGGAAGAGTTTTAATAAAATTATTTAGTTGTTGTACCTCAATAAATATAATTAGGTAAAATTGTATTCAATTGCCATTATTAATAAAACTAAATTTAATATTCTAGCAGTACTGATCATGAGTTATTTAGTAGTTATTTAGGCTCTGAAATAATCTTCCTGGGATCTCCCTGTAGCAAATTTTAATATAACTTTTCCAAAAAACTGATAAAATAAATGGATTATGCCGGCAATTTACTATTTTAGGACTTACCCAACAAAAAAAAGTTCATGGAAATCGGTTTATAAATAAAAATTTTATGGGGGTGGCTAGACCTTAAGTGTGACACACGAACACCCTTTACAGTAGCGCCATGAAATTTGGTACAGTTGGGTTTTAGGTGCCCCTGATTAAGAATCTGGCATTAAAATTTGTGTGAAAAATTCGCTAATAGTACATCTCGTTTCTTTGCATCAAAAAATAGGTCGTAGTTGGCCATGTCCCGGAGTTATCAAACAAACGGAGCATGCCCGCTATGTACTTTTTTGGGACTTACCTAACAAAAAAAAGTACATGGAAATCGGTTCATAAATAAAAAATTTAGGGGGGTGGCTAGACCTTAAGTGTGACACACGAACACCCTGTACAGTAGCGGCATGAAATTTGATACAGTTGGGTTTTAGGTGCTCCTGATTAAGAATCTAGCATTAAAATTTTTGTGAAAAATTCGCGAAAAGTACATCTCGTTTTTTTGCATAAAAAAATAGGGCGTAGTTGGTCATGACGCCGACTTACCAAACAAATGAAGCATGACCGCTATGTACTTTTTTGGGACCTACCCAACAAAAAAAAGTTCATGGAAATCGGTTCATAAATAAAAATGTTACAGGGGTAACATCCATAAAAAAATTGGGCGTAGTTGGCCATAACGCCGACTTATCAAACAAATGAAGCATGCCCGCTATATACTTTTTTGGGACCTACCCAACAAAAAAAAGTTCATGGAAATCGGTTCATAAATAAAAATGTTACAGAGGTGGATAGACCTTAAGTGGGTCACACTGTATATAATCTAAATGATATAAATCTTTTAACATACCTACTACTCTAACAACTATTTAGCTTACTTACCTGTTTTACTGAGTAACTGGTAGGATATAAAACCAAGAACAATAACAATTGCCAGTTTACTTAAAATTAAAGCTTTCATAGCTTTAAGTCCCACTAAAGAAACCAAAATTGGCATTAACAATTTCATTTTAAGTTTTAGGAGTAAAAGTATAGGGAATAGTAACTTCTTCTTTAGTCCTATTACACGAGCTACAAAATTAAGTAACTGGTCAAATTCGTTTTATTTTTTACTATCTTACTTACATTGTTCTCTAGCAGACAATACATCCCAACCAGATTTCGGATTATAAACTACCTCGATTTCGTCAAAAACTGCCTTAGGTAATTTAAATTTGATTTGATACCTTTTCATAACTTTAGCTACTCTTTTGAATATTGTTGCATCAACATTCTGTAATAAAAAATATATGTAATCATCACATCACGCATCAGGTTGTAATGATATTACAACCTTTGCTTCCCTTAAATCACTTTGAATATTAAGTAAATTATTTAAATACATCAACACGTTTTTTTTAACACACATTATTTCCACACAATTATTTAATATAGTTGCCACTAATTCCTCCCTTGACTTAGGGTTGGTATTTTGGCCCCTGACGCAAGCCATAGTCATTACGCTAATTAATATCAATTTCCACATCTTTAGTGAAGCTTCAATATAAATTAGTAAGAATGAACTGTGTGGGTGCGGTTATATAGAACGAATTATGAGGGTCAGGAGAGCACTTGTGACTAAATTTTTAATGCATGCCCAAATTCCTTTTTGTTTCATTGAAGTATGGTGCATTTCCGCTATTAAAACAGCTGCGTTCATATAAGGAAAGTACCTAGTCGAGCAACAACCAAATATTATTCAGATAGCTACTAATACTTAATATATTATAACATCTTCGTTATAATAACATAGTTGTTCCCTCCATTGTTCACTAAATACGATAATGATAAATCGTCAATTTATTACAACTTGTATATTTCAGCTTTTCAGGGAAATAAAATTGTGGAGCTGAATGATATATACGAATAAGAGGTGAATAAAATATTCAACTTTGTATTCAATAAGCGACATAACATAGGTTAAAGTTGCCGTAATTTGACCGTTTTTGAACAATGTAGAGGGTGTCCCAATAAAGCGGGTAGATTTAAAATAACAGAAAAAACCGAAACAGGAACTTTAAGAGAGACACCCTACTTTGATAACGTTAAATCCGCAAAATAATTTCCCTATGAGAGCTAATCAGTCCCTTAGAAAATTCGAAATTATAGAAAATGGGATCGACTAGTTGCTTAGCCGATTAGATAAGGTATTAGTAACTTTAGAGTGATATCTTTTATTTAATTATTTATTTGCAATCAATAATAAAGCCTTACATTACTCAACTCCACATCGAAAACAAATATTTGGAATATCAGGTCTATACCTGATATTCCAAGCCTATAACGATTTTCCAAAAAACAAGAAACGAGGAAATATGTAAACGGTGACTTTCTGGGCAATATTAGGTCGAACAATCTATTATTTATTACTCCTTATGTCTCAAGTCCATCTTATTTCTAGTATGTTTTCTCATGAAAGTCGTCACTTTCATGATACACTTATGACGACTTATTTTAAAATTTACGATGATTGGACTAGTTATCAAGCGCAAACATGAGTCTTTATAAACTTGTGAGAAATTAAGGTGTAGAAGTAGCTGTTTTAGGCCATATTGAACATATTGGTCATAATAGATTATAGAGAATTCGACGTCTATCTGAAATTTTAGGAGTAGGTATCTCGGTTTACTGTAAATAGAATATTGAAAGCCCACAAATAGCATCTGTTAACGTATATTTGGTTGTATTATATGAATTCTATGAACATGTTAATGTATATTGGGTTGCATTATATGAAATCTATGTGGCGCTGCTGTTGCTAAGCCAGAGCGTTAGAGTTGCGACTTTTTAAAAAAATTCAGGCCAGGCCAGGCCAGGCCCGGCCCGACAGAGTATAGGCCAGGCCAGGCCAGGCCAGATAAACCCACCGAACGTTTGGGCCAATTAAAGCCAGACCTCTTGACAATTATGGCCCGGCCAGGCCAGATTTGAGCCAGGCCCGACCAAGCCAGATTGAATTCGGCCCGGCCCGGCCAGGCCAGACCAAACCCGGCCCGACCCGGCCAGACCAGGCCAGGCCAGGCCAGACCCGGCCCGGCCCGGCCAGGCCAGACCAGGTCAGGACAGGCCAGACCCGGCCCGGCCAGACCAGGCCAGGCGCGACTCGGGTACGTCAGACCAGGCCAGACCCGACCAAGCCAGTCGAATCGAAGCTCAAATCGAATCTGATCCGGCCCGGCTCTATCAAGGCAAGTTTAGCCAGAATCGGTCCGCCCAAATTCAACCCAGTCTGCCTAAGCCACATTCGGCGATACCAGAAAACCTGCCTACTTGACATTGACAATAGGTATGACAATTCATAAATTTATTAACTCTTTTATGTCTCAATGAAACGTTCAAATGTCTCACAAAATAGAACAAAACAACCTTAATAGAATCATTTTTTATTTCATTATCAAATAAAATACAACCTCCGAAAACCAATTTGTTCAACAACTTAAACACAAACATAATGTTTTACATTTAACACTTGTAATATATATATAGTAGTATAAGATATTATATGTATGTACAGTGAGTCCCAGAAGTGATGTCTAAATTCATTTAAAATTCAGCGGAGTGTTTTTTGGAAAAACACTTGGACTTGTGGATTTTTATTTTTTAATGCTATTTTTTTATGCTCAATTCATGTATACAGGGTAGTCCAAAAAGAAGTTACGACCATCAACTTTATTTTTTCAAATATTTCATTTTTAAATTCTGCATCGAATTCTAAGTCTGTGTAAGAATTTTTAGATGTGCTTAAATATCAGAGTAATACTTATTGCTAAGTATAATTTTTCCATTTTGAGACACCTTAAATTTTAAGTAGTGTGAGTGAGATTGGCTGTAAGTGGTCAGATAAATAGGTGAAACACCTCAAGTTATTATGAAATCAAATTCCTCATAGGAAGAACAAGATATAGTATTTTAAAATTGTTATACAGCAAACCGGTTAGCCTAAGTTAAGTCGAAATCGGTCCGATCCGGCCCGAAACGGCCAGGCAAGCCCAGGCCCGATTAGGCCAGGCCAGGCCCGATCCGGCCATGCCAGGCCCAATCCGGCCAGGCCAGGGCTGGCCCGACTCGGCCAGTCGGGCCTGGCCAATACAATTTCAGCCCGGCCCGGCCAGGTATTACAAAGTATCCGGCCAGGTCCAGCCCGGCCAGTAAAATATGCAGATTTTCGCGGCCCGGCCAGGCCCGATTTCGGGCCGGGCCTGGCCTGGCCGGGCTTCTGGCCTCAAATCCCAACTCTACAGAGCGTTCAGTTGACTTGTAGCTGTGAAGCAAGAAACACGTATGTACCACTTAATAAAACCTATGGATCTACCAATCGTTCATTTATTCAAAAATACAGTCCACTAAGTCGTAATCATTGGTCCTACGATCCGCATTAGACAACATCAAGATTTTACAAATCACAGCGTTGTTTTTGCAATTACAAAACAATAAGAAGCAACAGGTCAAACTCATTCATTCGATTAGCCGTCCAGCAACAGCAGAGGTACGGACGGACACGCAGAGGACAGCTGACAAGCCACCTGCAATTTCAAGGTCGAAAAACAGGAGTTTTTCTACAAGTATCGATTTTACGAAAATATTTAACTTGACGAAGTGAGAATTCCTTTCTATTCTTTTCCTTTTTAAGGGAATTACATTGTCTCTATTTGCATTTTATAATTAGGTACTTACTTACCGATAAACAATTTATACCTATTTCCACTATTGAATATTGTTATTTCAGTTTACAGTTAACAATTTGCTGAACACATTTATTTAATATTTCATTAGTGACGATTTGATAAATAAAGTCAATTAGTTCTTTGAACATTCAATTTCAATTAAGAGTTTTACAATTTCTATTACTGACGTTGTACAGAAAGAGTTATTGCTAATATCATTCATCTGTGCACAATTCATTGACAAATTCTTGACAATTAGGTATTTCTTATTTCTACCTATATTATATACCTATATATACCTATTTTTTGCTTCATTACAATGGCAGATCTTACAAAATTAATACGAAAGCGAGGAGCTATAAAACATAAATTAACCAATTTCAGTGCCTTTTTAAAACCTATTCAGGAAGCTTTTGATAATAAAAATGCTATTGATGAAAAAACAATTATTGAATTAAAAAGTAGATGTGACAAATTCGATTTAGTCATAAACGAATTTGAAGATGTTCAATCAGAAATTGAATGTACATGCGAGGATGACAAATTAGCAGATCATTATACAGAGCGTGGTAATGTGACTGACCAATATTCTAGTCTTTTAGCAAGTGCCCAACTTATTTTGTACAAACATAGTGTACCTTTAGTTGATCATACCAGTGACAATGAAAGTGTCGTTCAGTCGAAACCAAGTTCTATTCATGAACGGTCAATAAGTGAGTCCTCTGATATACTCATACACGAATAATGTAAAACTTCCTACTATTAATCTTCCTACATTTAATTCAAGCATGAACTCATGGCTAGAGTATAAAGATACCTATATTTCATTAATACATTCAAACACACAACTCAATGACATTATGAAATTTCATTATTTGAGAGCTTCACTTCAAGGCGATGCATTAAAAGTTATTCATTCTTTGGAATTTTCTGAACAAAATTACAAAGTTGCGTGGGAATTACTATGTAACCGATATGACAATTCGAGACTATTGATATTTAATCATATTAAATCACTATTTAACCTTGATACTTTGCAAAGGGAATCTGCTAGTGGTTTAAGAAACCTAATTGATAGTGTTTTCAAACATTTACGATCGCTTACTGTTTTAAAAGAACCTGTACAGCATTGGGATTCTTTAGTTATTTTCTTAATTTCTACAAAATTAGACAAATTCACAGCTCGCGAATGGGAAAAACATAAAGTTACTAACGATGTACCAAAACTTAGTGATATGCAACAGTTTTTACAAAATAAAGCAGACTTTTTAGAAACACTTGACCTTAATGTTAGTACAAAAAGGGAAAAGGATGTAAAAACAAATTCCAAACATTATTCTTTACACACATCAAACCGAGCATGCAATTTTTGTGGGAAATCAGATCACTATATTTACACTTGCGAGACATTTTTAAAATTATCAATTCCTGAGAGAATAAGTAAGGTTAAAGAGTTAAAACTTTGCAATAATTGCCTATGCAATGGTCACGATATGAAACATTGTAAATCAGGCTCTTGTCGAAAATGTAAAAATCGTCACAATTCATTGTTACATTTAGAAAAAGAAAAGGAAAACATTCCTAATAATCAAATCAATTTACTTAGCAAAGTCAATCAATTTGTTTTGCTTTCTACTGCATCTATTTATGTCCACGATTCAAAAGGTAATAAACATATTGCTAAAGCTATTTTGGACTGCGGTTCTCAAAGCAATTTTATTTCTGCAAAATTGTGCGAACTATTAGAGTTACCAAAATGCACAACAAACATTTCGATTACTGGTATCAACAATATTACCTCAAATATCAATAAAAAATGCGATGTTACGGTTCAATCACGATTAAATGAATTTTCAGTTACAATTTCCTGTTTCATATTGCCAAGATTAACAGACGATTTACCTAATAGCGATATTGATATTTCTCAATGGAACATTCCAAAACATTTGAGTCTAGCTGACCCACTCTTTTATGAAAGTGGCGAGGTCGATCTATTATTAGGCGCAAGCATTTTTTGGACATTATTACAAAATGGTAAAATCAGTTTAGGAAAAACAAAACCAATCTTACAAAATACTTTATTCGGATGGATTGTTGCTGGTCCTGTCAGGGAACCATTATCCAAATCACAATGCTATTTTTCAAAAGAAACCGATTTACAAAACAATTTAAAACACTTTTGGGAACTTGAGGAATGTACAAGTCCTTGTCCATTGTCACCTGATGACATACAGTGTGAACATTTCTTTTTGAACACTCTTTCTCGAAGTAATGATGGTCGATTTATGGTCCGAATTCCTTTTAAACAATGTCCGTCTAAACTTGGTGAATCCAAATCAAATGCAGTCAAACGATTATTACAATTAGAGCGAAGATTTCAGCAGAATCCTTCCATGAAAAGCCAATATGTAGAGTTTCTGAGAGCATATGAAGATTTAGGTCATATGTCTCTATTACACAATGTTGACGAGTCCCAATTGTCCTATTTTCTTCCACATCATGCCGTTGTCCGAGAAACAAGCTTGACAACAAAAATGCGCATAGTTTTCAATGGTTCTGCTCCTTCTGACAATGGTATCTCTTTAAATGATTTACAATACATCGGTCCTTCTATTTTAAATGATATTTTCTCTATCCTAGTTCGTTTTAGAAAACATCCAATAGTAGTTTCGTCTGATATTGAGAAAATGTACAGACAGATCTTAGTACGTCCAGAAGATCGTTCCTTTCAAAGAATTGTTTGGCGAGATGATTCTGAAAAACCAATTTCTATTTACAATTTAAACACAGTCGTTTATGGAACTACATCAGCTCCATATTTGGCTATACGTTGTATTAAACAATTATCAATCGATTTCAATGATCAATTTCCTGTTTCATCCAAGGTAATTGCCCAAGACTTCTATGTGGATGACCTTATCACAGGGTTTGAAACAGAGCATGAAGCTATCACCATTTGCAGAGAAATTTCCAACATTTTAGAAACTGCAGGCTTTCATTTGCGAAAATGGACTTCGAATAATGACAATGTTCTAAACCATTTCCAAAATGATACTGATACAATTAGTGTTTTGAGATTTGGAGACAATGAACAGACAAAAACCCTAGGTATCCAATGGTTATGTAAACCAGATTTTCTTACTTATCATATTACCGATGAACTACAATTTCCCATAACAAAGAGAAAAATTCTCTCTGATATTGCCAAAATCTATGATCCTCTTGGTCTTCTAAGCCCATGCACCATTTTGGCAAAAATTCTCATTCAGAACCTTTGGGCTCAAAAAATAGATTGGGATGACAAGGTTCCATCTGAAATTGAGAACAAGTGGCTTCATTTCCATCAAAGCTTTCATAAACTCAATGAATTACGTATTACACGGAGAATTATCTGTGACTCTCCTCAAGTAATAGAACTTCACGGGTTCTGTGATTCATCACAATCTGCCTATAGTGCAGCAGTATATTGCAGGTCTATTTCTTCTAATGCAGAAATCCATGTCAATTTAATATGCAGCAAAACTAAGGTGGCCCCATTAAAATCACAAACTATTCCACGTTTGGAACTCTGTGGTGCTGTTGTTTTGGCAAGGCTCACGAATCATGTTTTAAATTCTCTCAAATTAAAGCTAAAATGTTTTTTTTGGTGCGATTCTAAAATTGTACTTTGCTGGCTAAAATTACAACCATCTCAATTAAATACATTTGTCAGCCATCGGATCTCAGAAATTCAGAGCCTTACGAACGTCAATGATTGGCTTCATGTAGGATCCAGGGATAATCCTGCCGACATAGCGTCTAGAGGAGTGTTTCCTGATCTTCTAGTAAGTTCTGACCTATGGTGGAAAGGTCCATACTGGTTGTCAAAACCTAACATGGAATGGCCAGTATCTCTTTCTCTTCCTATCTCTGATGAACTTCCTGAAACAAAAAAGGAATGTAGATCACTTAATGTAATACAAAACAGTAACTTATACTTATTTCACAAGTATTCTACGCTTACAAAATTGAAACGTGTTATAGCATATTGTTTCCGATTTATTTGCAATTTAAAGAATGATAAACATACTAGAACAATAGGTTCTTTGAATGCAATAGAGTTAGATAATGCAATGAAACAATTAGTTAAATTGAGTCAATTTGAAACTTTTGGCAATGAGATTAAGTTATTAACTGACAACCATCCAATCCAGTCAAGTAGGTTATTAAGCTTAGCTCCATTTATCGATAATGAAGGTTTATTGAGAGTTGGTGGTCGACTTAAGCATTCTAATCTTCATTTTAATGCAAAGCATCCATTATTGCTACACAATAAGCATCCTTTAACAAAGTTAATTTTTGAACACGAGCACGTCAGACTATTACACGCCGGTCCTCAATTATTATTGAATACCATTCGACAAACTTATTGGCCTATTGCTGGTATGAATTTATCAAAAAAGACTGTTCGATCATGTTTGAAATGCTTTAAATTTAAACCCAAATTCATTTCAAATTTTATGGGAGATCTTCCTGAACATCGTGTCACAGCAATGACACCATTCTATGTTACTGGTATTGATTATGCTGGCCCATTTTTTGTAAAAGATCGAAAAGGACGCGGATGTCAAGTCACTAAAGCATACGTCTGTCTATTTATCTGCTTTGCTGTTAAAGCTATTCATATAGAATTGGTCAGTGATTTGTCCACAGACTGTTTTCTTTCGGCATTACGACGATTCTCAGCTCGACGTGGTTACCCCAGACACATCTGGTCCGATAATGCGACTAATTTTGTAGGAGCTTCAAAATTAATTAACAATTTACACGCATTTTTTGAATCCTCAAAAGGAGAAATATTGGATGAATGTTCTAAGAGCAATATTGACTGGCATTTTATCCCTCCTACTTCCCCACATTTTGGAGGATTGTGGGAATCAGGCGTAAAGAGTATTAAAAGTCACTTATTAAAGGTTATTGGTGAAGTAAAATTAACTTACGAAGAATTAAATACTATTCTTGTCCAAATAGAGGCAACCTTAAATTCTCGTCCTACATATCCTATGTCATCAGATCCAAATGACTTAACCCCATTAACTCCCGCTCACTTTTTGGTAAATAAATCTTTGGTAACAGTACCAGATCCAAACGTATTGGATATTCCGATGAATAAAATGACTCGATACCAATTACTACAAAATATTAATCAAAGTTTTTGGAAAAGATGGTCACATGACTATTTATCATCTCTCCAAATCAGAAATAAATGGAAACAGCATTCACAGCAATTAGACATTGGAACTCTTGTCCTATTAAAGAATGAAAACTTACCTCCATGTCAATGGCCACTTGGGCGCATCACTGAGCTTCATCCTGGAACCGATGGTGTTGCTAGGGTTGCAACTGTCAAGACATCTCGTGGTCTCTTCAAACGAGCGATCATCAAGATATGTCCTCTCCCTCTACAAGACAATTCGTGAAGTGAAGTGAAGTGAAAATTGTGACAAAATCAACAGTTCTTTAACAGTTGTTGTATACTTACCTTTTAATATGTTTGACTATTGTTTATATTATTACCATTCTTGTCCAACATGTATAACACTATTTCTTTTTATTCAATGTTCATAACATTCCGTTGTTTTGAAGGCATATCCGTTCAAGGTGGGGGGCATGTTAACGTATATTTGGTTGTATTATATGAATTCTATGAACATGTTAATGTATATTGGGTTGCATTATATGAAATCTATGTGGCGCTGCTGTTGCTAAGCCAGAGCGTTCAGTTGACTTGTAGCTGTGAAGCAAGAAACACGTATGTACCACTTAATAAAACCTATGGATCTACCAATCGTTCATTTATTCAAAAATACAGTCCACTAAGTCGTAATCAGCATCCATTCAATCTTTAAGTAATACACCTGCTCAATGAAGATGATGGTAACAGAGCATTAATATTTCTGAATGAGTTAATGTTTTAGACAATCCAACTTGCTACTGACAGTAGGAAAGTTAATGTTTTTGTTAAAATATTTAGAAGCCGTATGTATTTTTTATTTCATTATTTTTTATATAACAAAATTTAAATGGTGAAGTTTATCTAGACCTCCCTCGAAGTTTTATTGAGCCACTACTGACGTAGGGGACAGTTTTAACGAGAATGTTTTACATTTTGAACAATATTGAGATTTTCAAATTTTGCTGCTCCTGTGAGGTAGTTTTTAAGCGACAGATTAACCTGACCCGCCTGATTTAAATCTTCTGGGTATTCGAATGAACTAGAAACGAAAAAAGTTCAGAAATGCTGCAAGATATTCGAGATTCATTCGAGTTAAGACTTCATTTACAAATGCTGTCTCAACTCGAATGAATTTCGTGGAGTTTAATCAATTTAAAAAGAGATTATATATATATATATATATATATATATATACAGTGTGTCCAAGATAAAGATGAGATAGCATTGG
Source organism: Pogonocherus hispidulus (assembly GCA_963924545.1). Classification (NCBI taxonomy): domain Eukaryota; kingdom Metazoa; phylum Arthropoda; class Insecta; order Coleoptera; family Cerambycidae; genus Pogonocherus; species Pogonocherus hispidulus. The sequence continues at coordinate 32,738,658 of OZ004696.1, read as the reverse complement.
GATCTTGGAAACGGCAAGAGATACAAAGTTGGTTAAATTATGAAAAAGTTGAGCAGTTTGATACCTTTTACATGGACTTTAAAAAAATAAGTTATCTTTTTTTGATTTCGAAATATTTGGAAAAACATTTTTTTTGCGATATTTGTTTATATTTATTTCTGGCGTTATTTTAACAACTATCAAAAAATAAAAAATACTTTTCCATTGTCACTTTTTGAGCTTAACAAAATGGCATTTATCAAGTTTTTGTCCGACGTTTCGTTTCCGAGAAACCATCATCAACTTCTTTTTTTTAAATACGGCCCTGTATTTTTAAATAGAAATTTTGATACCATTTTTTATTCTCAATTCAATGATGCATCACAAGTAATGGTCTAATTACGTTTTTAGCTTGTTTTTGCCACCATTAAAAATTAACGAGGAAAGCCTCCTGAGTTTATAACAAATAAACAAGTAAAATAATTTATTTATCTTAACATCGTTTAACTGTAGCCTCCAAACAATTGTTAAAGTCCATCTGGCGTAATAGTTTGAAATGCTTCTAGTACCAATTCGCGTAATTCTGCCTCTGTTTGAAAATTACGTTGGTACACATGGATTTTATGTAGCCCCAAAGATAAAAGAATGCGGCTCTGAATGCTTGAAGATAATTTTTTTAGATAAGTTTAGATGCAGGAATATACATGTACAGTCAAAACAGTACGATTTTTCTATGCACCTACCAGAACAACAGTAGTAGGCTTTAAAAACAAAACATCCGTGAAAATATCATTGTTGACAATTTGGTAGAGATACAATACGGTTAATAATAAATATCGTTTTATAATTTGCTTAAAAATGAATATAAATGTTAACAATGTTTTGGAAGCTACAGTTAAACGATGTTACCTATGCTTAAAAAATAATGGTCTTTTGTTCGAACATCTTTTATAATTAACATGCTAATAAATAATTAAGATAAATAATTATTTTACTTGTTTATTTGTTATAAACTCAGGAGGCTTTCCTCATTAATTTTTAATGGTGGCAAAAACAAGCTAAAAACGCAATTAAACCATTACTTGTGATGCATAATTGAATTGAGAATAAAAAATGGCATCAAAATTTCTATTTAAAAATACAGGGCCGTATTTAAAAAAAAGAAGTTGTTGATGGTTTCTCGGAAACGAAACGTCGGACAAAAACTTGATGAATGCCATCTTGTTAAGCTCAAAAAGTGACAATGGAAAAGTATTTTTTATTTTTTGATAGTTGTTAAAATAACGCCAGAAATAAATATAAACAAATATCGCAAAAAAAAATGTTTTTCCAAATATTTCGAAATCAAAAAAAGATAACTTATTTTTGCAAAGTCCATGTAAAAGGTATTCAAACTGCTCAACTTTTTCATAATTTAACCAACTTTGTATCTCTTACCGTTTCCAAGATCCCAATGCTATCCCATCTTTATCTTGGACACACTGTATATATATACAGGGTGTAACTTTAAGTGGGGGTCATTTTTTTATTTGTAATAGTACACGTTCCCCTGAGTACAAAGCTGCAATTAGTTTTTTTTTTATTCAAATAACTAGCCGAGTTATAATTACTTTTTTAAAATGCACCTAAATGCTGGTGCACGGCGCTACTGAACATCACCTCGTCCAAACAATATTTACAATACTCTGACAGGATACTAGGCGTTTGCGGGGTTGCCATACAATTAATCATATGTGACACAATGAACCAAGTTTTGTAGCCAAATTATTTTTGTACAAATCTGCGCTGTTATTTACCATAGTTTTTGTTAAAATTGATTAGGATACGTTACTAAGTTTAAGTACGTAAGATTTTAAAATAATATTTTTATTATGTTTGATAAATTGTAACTAAATAATAATGAATGTACTTATTTAATCTCATAGAACTAAATTGAAGGTTTCAATAAACATGTTCTTACATTTTTTAAAGCACAGCTTTTAAAGAAGATATCTATGTCAGTGTCAAAATTGTGTAACATTGACCTTGACCGAGTGGAATATGCATATGCACTTTTTTCCTAAATAGCGCGGGTATAGTCTTTATAATCTAAATTGAAACTGCATAAAAAATTCCGACAAACGATAAAGTGCGTAAACAAAGAGGCCGCCGTCGAAATGCAGGTGTTTCTTTTGTCGGAATTTTTTTCAGTTTCAATTTATAGACTATAACTGAGAGCAAAAAAGGGTCTACGCATTGTGTGGACATCAGACGTGTTTTATTAGAAATAACAATTTTTATTTCTCTTCAGTCTTCAGTGTAAAATGAGATGTGGATGTGAATACAAGTGATTTTGTGCCTACGTCGAGAAATATTGAAATTATTTAAATAACATTAAAAATATTATTTAGTGGAGTGTAAGTGTATAACCTAATAAGTTGTTTTTGATGAAATATTTTCGTGTACTCCTGTGTTATTTTCAGTGTTTACCGATAGTGAAGTGAAGTGATATTCTGAAAAGAAAATGTATACGAATCAAGAGAAGGTGGATATGATTAGGGCTTACTTTTTGTCCGGAGAAAGTGGTGCCGCCGCTAGAAGAAGATATCAGATGGATTATCCAGATCGACGAGTACCCAACAAAAAAATATTTGTAAGATTGGTGCAACATTTGAGAGATCATGGGAGCTTCGATCGTCAATATGCCAACTTTGGACGAGAACAAACTGAAAGATTGAGAAATTTGCAACCCGAAATTTTAAACGCCGTTGAAGAGGATCCCGGTACCAGCACTCGAAGAATAGCCACAAGGTATGAAGTATCTCATATGACTGTTCAACGAACGTTGAAGATTAATGGATTATATCCCTTTCATATGCAAAAAATACATTCGTTGAAACCCGAAGATTTACCAAGGCGTGTAGAATTCTGTGAATGGTATCAGAGAAAATGCAACGAAGAGGAAGACAACTTTTCTAATTGTATATTATGGACCGATGAAGCGGATTTTACAAGAGATGGAATATTTAATATTCATAACACACATTTTTGGTCTGATGAAAATCCTCACGCGACGAGAGAGATACATAACCAAGAAAGGTTTTCAATAAATATTTGGGCAGGAATAATTAATAATACTCTGATAGGACCCTACATAATGGAGGATAGACTCAATGGTGGAATTTACCTTAATTTTTTAAGAGATGGACTGGAAGATTTACTGGAAGACGTACCATTGAATGTCAGAAGAGATATGTGGTATCAACATGATGGAACACCACCACACAGCGCACGAATTGTTACCGAATGGTTAAACGAAAATTATCATAATAATTGGATAGGACGTTTCGGACCCGTACCTTGGCCACCAAGATCGCCAGATTTAAATCCGTGTGATTTTTATCTGTGGGGACACATGAAAACTTTAGTTTATGCATCGCCAATAGAAGATATTGAAGAACTACGTCGAAGAGTGCGTAATGCAGCGGATCACATAAGACAGAATATGGATCTTAATAAGGTAAGACACTCCATGATGCGACGTGTTGAAGCATATTTGGATTGCAACGGAGATAATTTCGAACACCTGCTATAGGTAAGTTGACAAATTCATTTATTACCATTTACCGTTATTTATTTATTGTTTTCTGTTGAATGTTACTGTTTTATTAGTTACTTGTATTTAAGGAAATTACATTTTTATTTATGTGGGACAATAGGGCTCCTGGCGAACACCCACTAAATAAAAGTAACGCACCAAAGAGCTATACCTCATAGGTGGTGTGGAAATTTGCTTTTTAACGGGAGATTTGACAACGGTGCATCTCCCAACTGCCTGAGAGCGGGCACCGCTTTCTTTAGGTGGGGTTGACTCGGGTCGGATTAAAGACATGTTGAGCGCTGTTCAGTGGCGGGATATCACGATACAGAAAAAAAGGTTAAAAAAGATATTCAATTTTCACAACAGAATTTAAAAAAAAAAACTGTAGTTATGCGCTCATACACTTCAAAGGAAGCCCCCATATGTATAGACAATGGTGACAATGGTGAATGCAGCCTGTTTCGACCTATTAGGTCTCATAAGTGCCGTACAGGTCTAGGATGAAGACAACCAATGTGGCACCAAAGCATCCATCTCATGAATTCTTGGTTACGTGTAGCCGCGGGATACAAACACGCCATCTATGATGGAAAAGGGAAACACGGTCAGCGAATTTTTACATGGACGAACTGTGGTTACAGTTTCTATCCATAACTGCTAGTACGCAGAGGTACGTACAGGTGAGATGCATCCAAAGCATCCATGAGATGGATGCTTTGGTGCCACATTGGTTGTCTTCATCCTAGACCTGTACGGCACTGATGAGACCTAATAGGTCGAAACAAGCTGTCTGTCGTTGGTTTTAGGATCTTGACGACTTGTGTGGTATGAGAGCATTCAACATTGTCTATACATATATTAAATATATATACATGGAGGGTGAAATGAACCTCAAGAATATCCATCTTTACTCATATACCTTTGGGTGCTGACATGAAGGTACACACGTAAAGCTTTGTTTCTGCGTACTAGCAGTTATGGATAGAAACTGTAACCACAGTTCGTCCATGTAAAAAATCGCTGACTGTGTTTCCCTTTTCCATCATAGATGGCGTGTTTGTATCCCGCGGCTACACGTAGCCAAGAATTCATGAGATGGATGCTTTGGTGCCACATTAGTTGTCTTCATCCTAGACCTGTACGGCACTGATGAGACCTAATAGGTCGAAACAGGCTGTCTGTCGTTGGTTTTAGGATGTTGACGATTGACGACTTGTGTGGTATAAGAACATTGACCATTGCCTATACATACATTAATATATATATATATATATATATATATATATATATATATATATATATATAATGTATAGGAATCTATGTAGATTCATAATATATAGAAATATAAAATTATATAAAAAAAATATATTATTGTTTGTTTTACTCTAGATATGATTTTAGGTTTATATAGTGTATTGTTAGTTGCCTATGTTTAAATATAAATTAACAGATCAAATAATTTTGACTTTTATAATTATTTAAATTTGTAAAGATTCTATCTCAGTAGTGAGTTCAATTATTCTTGATTAAACTAATGAAAATTAAATCATCAAATAAGATAACAGTTTTATTTTACTCAGATGAAATAACTCATTACAATTAATTTAAAAAAATATCAATAATTATCTTTTAGAAAATATTATGTTAACTTTAAGATGCACCTTTTGTCAAAATGTTCAGAAAAATATAACTAATTATATAATTTTGCTTTATGTAATATAATCGTTAATATTTACTGTAAATGAATGAATTTCCTTATGATATTTCTTATTATTCTCTCTTCTTACTTGTATATAAACTTCTAATCCAATTATGTCCTCTTCATTCCTGGTTCCTTTACTTCTATATTCCTTTTTACCTTTTTTTCTTTCTTATGTTCCTCTTTTACTTATATATTCTATTTTCTTTTTATTATACTCCTTATTAAACTCCTTTTGAATTATTTTTTCTATTATTTCCAATATATATAATTACTCTTTAATAAATTATATCTTCATTCTATTCTTCTATATATTACTAAATAAGTTCTTTATGAAATATGTTCAAATTTATAATTTTTCCTTTATCAATTGTTTCTTTTCTTCCAGCTTAAATTTTTTTACATGTCATCTCCTTTAAATTATTTATTATCCTTCAATTCTTTTTTCATTTCCTAGTAACTCCCACCTGTTCTCTATTTCCTTATTTCAGCCTCCTTTTCTTTTATATATATATTTTACACAATTACAAACTCCCATTTCATGATTTAATATTTGCAATTAAAAAAAAAATTATTCATAAAAACCTTTATACAATTCAATAATTATAAGTTAATGAAAATCTTTTACTGTAATAAATTTGACTCAATTTAAAATTCCAAGACATACTCCCACCTTTTAATTAATATAAATTGCATAATCCATATATATTAAAACGCGTCGATTCTGTTTCCCTCTAAATTCCGTCGCCGAATCCGCAAAGTTTCAAAGCTATCTCCTCCATGGGGCGATCTCGGAACGATCTCCGCGGACTACCGGAGGACGCCCCCGGCCTTTCTCCAAAGCGTAGGGGTATTTTTGTCCCGTTTTCTACACGTTTTCCCAATTTAAACGCCTTTTCAAAAACCCTCTGCAAAATTTTCGTCGATCGCCGTTTGGCGAGAGAGATGCGGCTAGCACCGGCGTTTGTCCTCGCGCCTAATGGTCCCGTCACGCCCGCCGAAATACCGACTTTTCGCGGGAGTCCCTAGACCCTTTTTTTAATTTTACGGACTCGAGACCCGCTTCACGCGAAAGTTCCGTCCTTTCTCTAATCCTTTGAGATTTTTTCTCGAGACCGTACGTCCACTCCTTCTATGTCTATTTCGTCTTCGAAAATCTCGAGTGGCATCCGTCTCAACTTCTATCTCATTTTATATACCCATGTGAGATCGCACTAACGAGACAAGCACATCTCACGAAAAATGTCAAATTAATTAAACTTCAAATAGGTTATTTTCATTATTTTCCTATGAGAAATATTGCTAACGGAATCGATAGTACTGACTCTCAAACACCTGATTACTAAAGTACTGATGCGAAATGCTTTTCTAAGTAGAAAATCCGAAAAAATTAATTGTTGAGGTTAACACGTACAGTTTACATATTTAACAAATTTTGCGGCATAAAGTGACAAGAGGAGGTTTAGCGCAATGGTATAGTTCAAACTTCGTAATCCTGATATCGCGAGTTCGAATCACGACGAAGGCGAGTTTTTTTTTTATTTTTTATCCCAATTAGGTATTTATTAGTATTATTATACCTAATATGTAAACTTTGATATTAGTGGTTAGTTGTTGTTATGTTTCATTGCCCGTAGTTTTTATTCTTTCTGCAGGTAAAGTTTGGAATTAATTCGTTCATTTTGGCGGTCTGTAAAATTCATCATTTTTACCTTACAAAAATAAATATCTTCAACAATATTTATTTGTTGCAACAATTATGACAGCAATATATTTTTTAACGCCGCCGTTACACCTTTTCGAAGGGCGGGCGCGGCTTCGAACCGTAGCGGAGGGCCCCAAAACGACTTTTTAAACAGCCCTCGCCAATATTCTCTAATTAAATTTGCCAAGAACCCCTTAATTTGAAATTACAAATGTAACCGATAATAAAGGGCACTGCATTACCCACCCCCACCTGTATTGCATCGTCACATAACCATAGAAAACATATAACCTAAACTGTCAGCCGACAGCGCGAGGAAAATCTAATCAAAAAATCATAATTCCACGGCCCATCCACCAATTTCCAGTTGTTACGTGTTGCTATTGCCTTTAAACGGTGTAAATTTGAAAGTGGTAATATGTGTATACTTGAATACACACTTTTCACTTTTACATTGTCCAGAAAGTTATCTCCGCAGAGTGTCAAAAAGTTTGTACTTATTATTACTTATAAAATTCAAATACTTATACGTTATTCTTAATTTTTGCTATTTATTCAAAATTATAGTTTTCTGTGATGAAGGAGCAATGCTTCATTTTTTTATCTTCAAATTTTCGCTGGTACCTAGCCTATTTTCCATTTAAAATTTTTATACTTACTTTTATTTTTACCAAATTTAGCCGTGTGACGTCGCAAATACAAATCACAGATAACATATATAAAAAATGACTGTTTAATTTAACTAACTACAGGGTAGTTATTTACATCACATAAAACTATCAAATTTTAATTGCCCCCTATTTTCGAGTATACTGAACACGAGTTTGAAATAATTTTTTTGCAGTCAAACGTATTTTTCAAGAAAAAAATAATTAAAAGTCATCACCTGTATACCTTCACCAATTAATTTTAACACTAATTTGATCACTTTGTACCAAACTTAATGTGTCCACAATCCACAATGCTTATAATTAAATATAATTGTTAAAAATATACAAATTTGGTGTAAATTTAGGTAAAAATTATTTTAATTATTTGTATTTATTTGGTATCTTTTGTGCCGTCATGTGACGTCACAATTATTACAAATGACCGATTTAATTAATTCATATTGATTACTTCACATAATGTAAGTAAAATGTTTTTTCTTAATTTACAACAAATCTATATATTTTTAACAGTTATATATTATATATTTAATTATAATCATTGTGGACACTTATAATTGGGTACGAAATAATCGATCAAGGTAACGATCAAGTTAGTGTTAAATGTTAAAATTAATTTGTAAAGTGTACTTACAGACTATGACTTTTAATTATTTTTTACTACAAAACTACATACCTAAGACTGTAAAAGAAAATCAGATTCGCGTTGAGCATATCCGAAAATGGGGCAGGGGGGGTGTAGCCAAAATTTTTGAAAAATTTGAGTTTTATGCTTAATTAAATAATTACCTTTATTAGTTCATAGTTAAAAGTTAGTTCACTTTTATTAGTTGTAAAAAAATTTTTCCCTTCAGTATACACCTAATCTGTGTATCTTTAACAGTTACGTATTTAATTAAAGCATTGTAGACATATAATGGGTATAAAGTGATCAAGTTAGCGTTATAATAAATTATGGAAGAATACAAGTTATGAATTTATTTTTTTTTTCTTGAGAAAATAGTTTCACAAAATGTTTAGTAAAAAATTAATTATACTTTCAGCACTTAAAAAATAATGTTTTGCCATCAAGAGTACCCCTACAATTCATCAAAATATTATAAAAAAAAAATCGTATGGTATAATTACATCATTATTCCAGATAAAAAATTTCAGCTTTTTGTCTCTAAATTTATTATTTTATATACAAGTGATTATCTCAAATTTCTTTAATACGTATGTATTCTCTTAAAAATAAAACTCTTCTAGAGGCTTTTGTCACCCAAAGGGTGACCCCAGGCCGCAGGCCGGGTCCCCCGGTAGGGCTAGAAATGGGAACAAAAATCGCGATAGCGATTTTCTCCCATTTCTAGTTTTCTTAATTAAAATACTTATTATCTTGGAATCGCGTAAATCAAATAATTATATATAACAATTGCAAATCAAGACAAAACCACAATACAACTCCACAATTGTAAATCAGATTTTCTATATGATTCTGACTAAAATTACTAATCATAAATTAAATATAAATTACATAACTCAACAACTGTAAGTCACAACAAACAACAAGATCCATCAGACTACTGTAAGTCAGTTTAATATCTGATTCTAAAAAAATAAATTATAAATCATACAAATTCAATGCAAACCCTAATCACAAATTATTAATCCTGTAAACCCATATTTTACTATTCCAAACATTCCTCCCACCTTTTATTAATATAAATTGACTAATTTTCTTAATTAAAATATTCATTATTTTGAAATAACAATTCTTAAAATTTTATTAGCTTAAATCAACAATAAGGATATATCATTTCTATGTGATATTTTCTCTTTTCAACTCCTGTTTCAGGATCATACAATTCATAATTATTTAAACCGATTTCCCTTTTTATTAAAAAATTTAGCACATATGTCTTTCTCTTTGTCTGTTACTCTAAGACTCTTCACAATTACCATATCACCTATTTTAAATTTCACTTTTTTCCTAATCTTCTTATTTTGTCATTTCATATACTTTTCTGCATTTCTATTTATCTTTTTTCTTGTCTCTTTCAATATTTTATCTAAATCCATATTTTCTTGTTCCCATTTCCTTTCTGGCAATATTCCTTTCATTTGGTTTTCTTCTATTTTCCATATCTTTTCTACTCAATGAGTCTGCTGTTACATTTAATTTTCCTGGTCTACATACAATCGAAAATAAAAATTCTTGTAATAATAATGACCATCTATAAATTCTATTATTTGCATATCTATGTATGTCTAAAAATGTTAAAGCTTTATGATCTGTTTGTATTTCAAAATGATTTCCTCGTAACCAATACGACAGTTTCTGAGTCGCGAAAACTATGGAAAGCATCTCTTTCTCCCCAACAAAATATCTGACTTCACAATTTTTCAAAACCCTTGATATGAAACATATTGGAACTTCTATTTCTTCTTGTAACTGCAAAAGTTCTGCTGCTATTGCAAAATCAGAAGCATCACATCTTAAAATAAATGGTTTTGTAAAATCTGGTGTACACTGTAGTGTATGTATTCGGCTCGCCGGGTATATTCGTCAGGCGAGTTTCATGTCTTTTTATTGTATGGTTTTTATAATAGGTTGTTTTTATGTACCCTTACTAGAATATAGGAAGTTTGTACGTTTAAGAATAGACAGAAAATAGAAACATTAAGCACAGAACAATAGTAGAATAGCTATGCCGATCCTGCTCCAAAATTCAAGATGGCGGCTGGAGCAGGATCGGCATAGCTTTTCACCGATTACGTCACAGTCCAAGTAGGCTGGTGCCACGCTTCACATCGCGTCTCGACACTGTTTGGTAGATGTTGATGAGCTGTACTTATTTATTATCATAATTAGAATTTATCTTGGGTTAATGATCTAAATAAAATACTGCAATATATAAAATCATTTATTTTTTTATTACAATTCATATACAATGAAACGGTTCTACGTCTTTTGAAATTGATTCTGGCAGGCAGGCTTGTGTAGTTCATTGACAATATCTTCTTTTACACTTCTTGTTGCATATTTATTCAATTTGTCAGGATATTTCATATTGGATTCCAACTAATATTATAGTATGCATTCCTCCTTCTTATATATTGAATCCCACAGGAACTCGTATAAAGAATTCTACAAATAAATTACTATTCGTAGTTTGCGGATCCTTTTCTCGAAACGAGATATTGTCACCGCGACGTAACTGTACGTTGACTAGTTCTGTCAAGTTAAATTCCTTCTCATTTATAATAGTTATGATATCATTAGGGTAACCCAGTACATATTCAATCATAGCTGACTCGTAGAAGAAAACGTGGCATGTTTTTATATTAGATATTAGATATTTCTTACTATTTTCTTGAAAGGTCCCGGACTCAAATATTAAAATAACATTATAATATAGTTCCTTCACTATGTTTTCTGCAATGTTTGTAGACATTACATCAAAATCTTCATGATCCTCAAAGGAGTGTTGTGGTTGACTTATGTGTCTACCAAATTTATCGATTGTCATTTTTAAGCTAGTTATAAGTTTCTTCTTATTACTCAATAATTTTAGATTCACGCAACTCTTCGATAATAGACACGATCTCGTTAGTGTGACCTGTATGACCAGCGGTTTGAGATGAAACTAAAAGCCGTAATCTATCAACAAGTTCATTAGGATCGTCCCAGTATACGTAATCTATTGGACTATTCAAGGCTTTCATTAACATACCAAGACCCAACCTCTTTCGAGTTAGAGGTTGTATGCTACGAGGTCTTCGTGGTGTTAGTGGTTGTATGGTCAAAGCGGATATGATTTTCTTATATTTGTAAGATCCATTACCCTGAATTTGTTCATTTTCAGAGTAGTTTCTTTTATTAGCATTCGTTCGTTTATCAATGTCTAAGTAGTTTTTTCTATCACCTTCTGTGAAACCAATTGGATGTTTCTTAGGAGTTGGCAAACCAACTCGTATAGTCCAGGAGTCCCCTTATAAGTTAATCCACCTATAATTAAATCGTTACCATCGAATTGTAGAGATGCGTTGCCAATTTTTAGCTCATTAAGGTCTGGATCTATCACCATACCTAAAGTCAAACTCAATATGTACATCACCAATCATTTTATGAACATATTCTCTGGGTAAAGGATCAAGTTGATCCAAATAGTACAATGTGTCGGGTGCATTACTTAAGGTTTGAATGTAATCTTTTGCTTCTTGTATATTTTCATCTAGTTCTTCATTACTTTCCACATTATCTCAGTCAGCAATATCATTATCATTTGAATTTCCTTCTGCAACAGTTGACGTATCTAGGAAACTTGGTGCCTTAAAAATCCTGGAGCTATTATATTTTGCTTTGCTTTTTTTCGGTGAGCTAAAGGAGAAATTAGATTTTACTTCCTTTTTTACAGGCTCCTCACTTTTTATGTTTGACTCTCCATCAAGTTTCTCGGCAATTGTTTGTAAACGCTTCGTGATAGGGAGAAACGATTGTTCTTGAATTATACTTCCTTCTTTCAAAACATTCAGCTTTTGCTTTACTACGTTCCTCCTTTGTATTAACAATTTTTTTACTTCAACTTCCTTTCTATTCATATTGAAGTTACAAATTCTTCTTAACCTCAGTAAAAGCAGTAAAAACAGGTCTCAGGCAGTAAAAAACAGGTCTGAGGCAGTAAAAAACAGGTCTCAGGCAGTATAAAACAGGTCTGATGCAGTAAAAAACAGGTCTCAGGCAGTAAAAAACAGGTCTCAGGCAGTAAAAAACAGGTCTCAAGCAGTATAAAACAGGTCTGATGCAGTAAAAAACAGGTCTCACGCAGTATAAAATAAGTCTGATGCAGTAAAAAACAGGTCTGATGCCCGGTCCCATGTAGTAAAGAACAGCTTAGTGCTAAGTGCCGGTCTAGCTCTATGAACACTAACAATGATGAATAAAGTGAACAGAACGTATCTCTCTTTATATATGTATGTAATGATCAAATCCCTTTCTATATCTACCATTACTTATATCACTATCCTTATCAATCACCATAAAACCATATTTGTCTTTCCAGCATAGTGAACACATTTCTTTAAATTTATTAAAATTCATGTCGGTATTGATGCTAAATACGCTAAATACCGTGTTACGTGGTCGTTTCATCATGGGTTTTGAAATGGGACCCATCATTACTAGGCTCTTTGAAGAAAAAGAGGAGGGTCTCACGTTTGAAAAGTGCATCGATATCGCATGCAATAAGGAAGCCAGCAGCAAATGTAAAACGGCATGGGGATAAAAATCAAACAAGAACCAAAAGTCTTTCGTATTGGCATAAAAACACAGTCAGCAGCAGCTAGAAGTGGAAAGCAGCAGAGTGGTAGTAAATATACAAGAAATTTACCAGCCAGCAGCAACGATTATTCGGTAACAGTCCAGTTAATCGTTCTGATAGCCATTTTGGTGGGGCCTCTACTTCCAGCGGCCCACAGTCTATGTCATCAAAATCCGGATGTGACGTATGTGGTAAAAATCACGCAGGACAATGTAGGTATCGAAATTGTGTGTGTAATTTGTGTGGCGTCAAAGGTCATTTATCTGCTAAATGCAGTAAAAAATTGAAACTCCAAAATTATAGGAATACAAATAATTTCTTGGAGTCTAATACTACAGATCAATTATTTCAAATGAATAGTCTAAGTAATGAACCTATTTTTTTAAATGTATTAGTTAATAAAATTAATATCAGATTTGAGTTAGATACTGGTGCAAGTTTGAGTTTAATATCAAACGAGTTGAAAGAAACATATTTTCCTGATGTGAAACTGTTACCAACTGATAAAGTTTTAAGTACTTATTCTGGTAATCAAATAGTTCCCATTGGAAAAATTTGCGTCGACATTTTCTATAATAATGTGTCAGAATCATTATATTTATTTGTTATAAATAAAGGTGGTCCCCCACTATTAGGCCGAGATTTCTTCAATAAATTTCAGTTGAGCATCAATAAAATTGAATGTGAAGAAAATGTTTTAAATAAACTTTATAATGAATTTCCTTTTGTATTCAGTGGTAAATTAGGTCTCTTTAACAAAGGTTTTATAAACTTAAAATTAAAAGAAGTTGTCCAGCCGAAATTTTTCAAAGCTAGGGGTTTGGCATTTGCATTAAAAGAAGCAGTCGAGCAGGAGATAGATAGATTAGTAAAATTAAACGTGTTAACACCAGTTGAATACAGCGATTATGGTACTCCAATTGTTCCTATTATTAAAAATAATGGTTCAGTTCGCTTATGTCGCGATTATAGTTTAACTTTAAATCCAAACTTTGATAAGGAAATTGATGAGGAAATTGATAAATTTCCATTGCCTCGTATTGAAGAACTATTTCTCAAATTACAAGGTGGCAAAATATTTACAAAGTTGGATTTGTCCAGTGCTTATCAACAGGTTTTGCTTTCCCCAGAGTCTAAAATTCTTACCACAATTACTACACATAAAGGTTTATTTTATTATAACCGTCTCCCATTTGGAATTCATTCGGGACCAGCGAAATTTCAAAAAATTATGAATAGTTTATTTTATGGCATTGAAGGTATTGCTTGTTTTCAAGATGACGTGTTAATCAGTGGAAAAGATTTTAATGAACACCTTGACCGGGTCCGGGCAGTGCTTAAAAAGCGGTCGGATCATGGTCTTACTTTGGAAAATAATAAATGTCAATTTTTTGTTGACAATGTAGTTTTAAAATTGATAAAGATGGTTTGCACACATGCCAAGATAAAATTGATGCAATTGAGAAGGCACCTGTGCCAAAAGATGTTACACAGTTAAAATCAATATTAGGTTTAATTAATTATTATAATAAATTTATACCAAATGCTTCTTCTCATCTTCAGCCTCTCTACAATCTTTGTAAAAAAATGTACAATGGAATTTTGATAACAAATGTTTAGAGGCATTCATGAACGTAAAAAAAATTTTGAGTTCTGCGGAAGTATTGGTGCATTTTGACCCTGATAAACCTATTTATTTAGCAGTAGATGCATCTCAATATGGTGTGGGAGCTGTTATTTGTCACTGCATAGATAATGTTTACAGGCCCATCGCGTATGCTTCTCGTATGCTAAGTAAAAGTGAGGTTTTGTATCCACAAATTTAAAAGGAAGCATTAAGTATAATAATGACCATCTATAAATTCTATTATTTGCATATCTATGTATGTCTAAAAATGTTAAAGCTTTATGATCTGTTTGTATTTCAAAATGATTTCCTCGTAACCAATACGACAGTTTCTGAGTCGCGAAAACTATGGAAAGCATCTCTTTCTCCCCAACAAAATATCTGACTTCACAATTTTTCAAAACCCTTGATATGAAACATATTGGAACTTCTATTTCTTCTTGTAACTGCAAAAGTTCTGCTGCTATTGCAAAATCAGAAGCATCACATCTTAAAATAAATGGTTTTGTAAAATCTGGTGTACACTGTAGTGTATGTATTCGGCTCGCCGGGTATATTCGTCAGGCGAGTTTCATGTCTTTTTATTGTATGGTTTTTATAATAGGTTGTTTTTATGTACCCTTACTAGAATATAGGAAGTTTGTACGTTTAAGAATAGACAGAAAATAGAAACATTAAGCACAGAACAATAGTAGAATAGCTATGCCGATCCTGCTCCAAAATTCAAGATGGCGGCTGGAGCAGGATCGGCATAGCTTTTCACCGATTACGTCACAGTCCAAGTAGGCTGGTGCCACGCTTCACATCGCGTCTCGACACTGTTTGGTAGATGTTGATGAGCTGTACTTATTTATTATCATAATTAGAATTTATCTTGGGTTAATGATCTAAATAAAATACTGCAATATATAAAATCATTTATTTTTTTATTACAATTCATATACAATGAAACGGTTCTACGTCTTTTGAAATTGATTCTGGCAGGCAGGCTTGTGTAGTTCATTGACAATATCTTCTTTTACACTTCTTGTTGCATATTTATTCAATTTGTCAGGATATTTCATATTGGATTCCAACTAATATTATAGTATGCATTCCTCCTTCTTATATATTGAATCCCACAGGAACTCGTATAAAGAATTCTACAAATAAATTACTATTCGTAGTTTGCGGATCCTTTTCTCGAAACGAGATATTGTCACCGCGACGTAACTGTACGTTGACTAGTTCTGTCAAGTTAAATTCCTTCTCATTTATAATAGTTATGATATCATTAGGGTAACCCAGTACATATTCAATCATAGCTGACTCGTAGAAGAAAACGTGGCATGTTTTTATATTAGATATTAGATATTTCTTACTATTTTCTTGAAAGGTCCCGGACTCAAATATTAAAATAACATTATAATATAGTTCCTTCACTATGTTTTCTGCAATGTTTGTAGACATTACATCAAAATCTTCATGATCCTCAAAGGAGTGTTGTGGTTGACTTATGTGTCTACCAAATTTATCGATTGTCATTTTTAAGCTAGTTATAAGTTTCTTCTTATTACTCAATAATTTTAGATTCACGCAACTCTTCGATAATAGACACGATCTCGTTAGTGTGACCTGTATGACCAGCGGTTTGAGATGAAACTAAAAGCCGTAATCTATCAACAAGTTCATTAGGATCGTCCCAGTATACGTAATCTATTGGACTATTCAAGGCTTTCATTAACATACCAAGACCCAACCTCTTTCGAGTTAGAGGTTGTATGCTACGAGGTCTTCGTGGTGTTAGTGGTTGTATGGTCAAAGCGGATATGATTTTCTTATATTTGTAAGATCCATTACCCTGAATTTGTTCATTTTCAGAGTAGTTTCTTTTATTAGCATTCGTTCGTTTATCAATGTCTAAGTAGTTTTTTCTATCACCTTCTGTGAAACCAATTGGATGTTTCTTAGGAGTTGGCAAACCAACTCGTATAGTCCAGGAGTCCCCTTATAAGTTAATCCACCTATAATTAAATCGTTACCATCGAATTGTAGAGATGCGTTGCCAATTTTTAGCTCATTAAGGTCTGGATCTATCACCATACCTAAAGTCAAACTCAATATGTACATCACCAATCATTTTATGAACATATTCTCTGGGTAAAGGATCAAGTTGATCCAAATAGTACAATGTGTCGGGTGCATTACTTAAGGTTTGAATGTAATCTTTTGCTTCTTGTATATTTTCATCTAGTTCTTCATTACTTTCCACATTATCTCAGTCAGCAATATCATTATCATTTGAATTTCCTTCTGCAACAGTTGACGTATCTAGGAAACTTGGTGCCTTAAAAATCCTGGAGCTATTATATTTTGCTTTGCTTTTTTTCGGTGAGCTAAAGGAGAAATTAGATTTTACTTCCTTTTTTACAGGCTCCTCACTTTTTATGTTTGACTCTCCATCAAGTTTCTCGGCAATTGTTTGTAAACGCTTCGTGATAGGGAGAAACGATTGTTCTTGAATTATACTTCCTTCTTTCAAAACATTCAGCTTTTGCTTTACTACGTTCCTCCTTTGTATTAACAATTTTTTTACTTCAACTTCCTTTCTATTCATATTGAAGTTACAAATTCTTCTTAACCTCAGTAAAAGCAGTAAAAACAGGTCTCAGGCAGTAAAAAACAGGTCTGAGGCAGTAAAAAACAGGTCTCAGGCAGTATAAAACAGGTCTGATGCAGTAAAAAACAGGTCTCAGGCAGTAAAAAACAGGTCTCAGGCAGTAAAAAACAGGTCTCAAGCAGTATAAAACAGGTCTGATGCAGTAAAAAACAGGTCTCACGCAGTATAAAATAGGTCTGATGCAGTAAAAAACAGGTCTGATGCCCGGTCCCATGTAGTAAAAAACAGCTTAGTGCTAAGTGCCGGTCTAGCTCTATGAACACTAACAATGATGAATAAAGTGAACAGAACGTATCTCTCTTTATATATGTATGTAATGATCAAATCCCTTTCTATATCTACCATTACTTATATCACTATCCTTATCAATCACCATAAAACCATATTTGTCTTTCCAGCATAGTGAACACATTTCTTTAAATTTATTAAAATTCATGTCGGTATTGATGCTAAATACGCTAAATACCGTGTTACGTGGTCGTTTCATCATGGGTTTTGAAATGGGACCCATCATTACTAGGCTCTTTGAAGAAAAAGAGGAGGGTCTCACGTTTGAAAAGTGCATCGATATCGCATGCAATAAGGAAGCCAGCAGCAAATGTAAAACGGCATGGGGATAAAAATCAAACAAGAACCAAAAGTCTTTCGTATTGGCATAAAAACACAGTCAGCAGCAGCTAGAAGTGGAAAGCAGCAGAGTGGTAGTAAATATACAAGAAATTTACCAGCCAGCAGCAACGATTATTCGGTAACAGTCCAGTTAATCGTTCTGATAGCCATTTTGGTGGGGCCTCTACTTCCAGCGGCCCACAGTCTATGTCATCAAAATCCGGATGTGACGTATGTGGTAAAAATCACGCAGGACAATGTAGGTATCGAAATTGTGTGTGTAATTTGTGTGGCGTCAAAGGTCATTTATCTGCTAAATGCAGTAAAAAATTGAAACTCCAAAATTATAGGAATACAAATAATTTCTTGGAGTCTAATACTACAGATCAATTATTTCAAATGAATAGTCTAAGTAATGAACCTATTTTTTTAAATGTATTAGTTAATAAAATTAATATCAGATTTGAGTTAGATACTGGTGCAAGTTTGAGTTTAATATCAAACGAGTTGAAAGAAACATATTTTCCTGATGTGAAACTGTTACCAACTGATAAAGTTTTAAGTACTTATTCTGGTAATCAAATAGTTCCCATTGGAAAAATTTGCGTCGACATTTTCTATAATAATGTGTCAGAATCATTATATTTATTTGTTATAAATAAAGGTGGTCCCCCACTATTAGGCCGAGATTTCTTCAATAAATTTCAGTTGAGCATCAATAAAATTGAATGTGAAGAAAATGTTTTAAATAAACTTTATAATGAATTTCCTTTTGTATTCAGTGGTAAATTAGGTCTCTTTAACAAAGGTTTTATAAACTTAAAATTAAAAGAAGTTGTCCAGCCGAAATTTTTCAAAGCTAGGGGTTTGGCATTTGCATTAAAAGAAGCAGTCGAGCAGGAGATAGATAGATTAGTAAAATTAAACGTGTTAACACCAGTTGAATACAGCGATTATGGTACTCCAATTGTTCCTATTATTAAAAATAATGGTTCAGTTCGCTTATGTCGCGATTATAGTTTAACTTTAAATCCAAACTTTGATAAGGAAATTGATGAGGAAATTGATAAATTTCCATTGCCTCGTATTGAAGAACTATTTCTCAAATTACAAGGTGGCAAAATATTTACAAAGTTGGATTTGTCCAGTGCTTATCAACAGGTTTTGCTTTCCCCAGAGTCTAAAATTCTTACCACAATTACTACACATAAAGGTTTATTTTATTATAACCGTCTCCCATTTGGAATTCATTCGGGACCAGCGAAATTTCAAAAAATTATGAATAGTTTATTTTATGGCATTGAAGGTATTGCTTGTTTTCAAGATGACGTGTTAATCAGTGGAAAAGATTTTAATGAACACCTTGACCGGGTCCGGGCAGTGCTTAAAAAGCGGTCGGATCATGGTCTTACTTTGGAAAATAATAAATGTCAATTTTTTGTTGACAATGTAGTTTTAAAATTGATAAAGATGGTTTGCACACATGCCAAGATAAAATTGATGCAATTGAGAAGGCACCTGTGCCAAAAGATGTTACACAGTTAAAATCAATATTAGGTTTAATTAATTATTATAATAAATTTATACCAAATGCTTCTTCTCATCTTCAGCCTCTCTACAATCTTTGTAAAAAAATGTACAATGGAATTTTGATAACAAATGTTTAGAGGCATTCATGAACGTAAAAAAAATTTTGAGTTCTGCGGAAGTATTGGTGCATTTTGACCCTGATAAACCTATTTATTTAGCAGTAGATGCATCTCAATATGGTGTGGGAGCTGTTATTTGTCACTGCATAGATAATGTTTACAGGCCCATCGCGTATGCTTCTCGTATGCTAAGTAAAAGTGAGGTTTTGTATCCACAAATTTAAAAGGAAGCATTAAGTATAATAATGACCATCTATAAATTCTATTATTTGCATATCTATGTATGTCTAAAAATGTTAAAGCTTTATGATCTGTTTGTATTTCAAAATGATTTCCTCGTAACCAATACGACAGTTTCTGAGTCGCGAAAACTATGGAAAGCATCTCTTTCTCCCCAACAAAATATCTGACTTCACAATTTTTCAAAACCCTTGATATGAAACATATTGGAACTTCTATTTCTTCTTGTAACTGCAAAAGTTCTGCTGCTATTGCAAAATCAGAAGCATCACATCTTAAAATAAATGGTTTTGTAAAATCTGGTGTACACTGTAGTGTATGTATTCGGCTCGCCGGGTATATTCGTCAGGCGAGTTTCATGTCTTTTTATTGTATGGTTTTTATAATAGGTTGTTTTTATGTACCCTTACTAGAATATAGGAAGTTTGTACGTTTAAGAATAGACAGAAAATAGAAACATTAAGCACAGAACAATAGTAGAATAGCTATGCCGATCCTGCTCCAAAATTCAAGATGGCGGCTGGAGCAGGATCGGCATAGCTTTTCACCGATTACGTCACAGTCCAAGTAGGCTGGTGCCACGCTTCACATCGCGTCTCGACACTGTTTGGTAGATGTTGATGAGCTGTACTTATTTATTATCATAATTAGAATTTATCTTGGGTTAATGATCTAAATAAAATACTGCAATATATAAAATCATTTATTTTTTTATTACAATTCATATACAATGAAACGGTTCTACGTCTTTTGAAATTGATTCTGGCAGGCAGGCTTGTGTAGTTCATTGACAATATCTTCTTTTACACTTCTTGTTGCATATTTATTCAATTTGTCAGGATATTTCATATTGGATTCCAACTAATATTATAGTATGCATTCCTCCTTCTTATATATTGAATCCCACAGGAACTCGTATAAAGAATTCTACAAATAAATTACTATTCGTAGTTTGCGGATCCTTTTCTCGAAACGAGATATTGTCACCGCGACGTAACTGTACGTTGACTAGTTCTGTCAAGTTAAATTCCTTCTCATTTATAATAGTTATGATATCATTAGGGTAACCCAGTACATATTCAATCATAGCTGACTCGTAGAAGAAAACGTGGCATGTTTTTATATTAGATATTAGATATTTCTTACTATTTTCTTGAAAGGTCCCGGACTCAAATATTAAAATAACATTATAATATAGTTCCTTCACTATGTTTTCTGCAATGTTTGTAGACATTACATCAAAATCTTCATGATCCTCAAAGGAGTGTTGTGGTTGACTTATGTGTCTACCAAATTTATCGATTGTCATTTTTAAGCTAGTTATAAGTTTCTTCTTATTACTCAATAATTTTAGATTCACGCAACTCTTCGATAATAGACACGATCTCGTTAGTGTGACCTGTATGACCAGCGGTTTGAGATGAAACTAAAAGCCGTAATCTATCAACAAGTTCATTAGGATCGTCCCAGTATACGTAATCTATTGGACTATTCAAGGCTTTCATTAACATACCAAGACCCAACCTCTTTCGAGTTAGAGGTTGTATGCTACGAGGTCTTCGTGGTGTTAGTGGTTGTATGGTCAAAGCGGATATGATTTTCTTATATTTGTAAGATCCATTACCCTGAATTTGTTCATTTTCAGAGTAGTTTCTTTTATTAGCATTCGTTCGTTTATCAATGTCTAAGTAGTTTTTTCTATCACCTTCTGTGAAACCAATTGGATGTTTCTTAGGAGTTGGCAAACCAACTCGTATAGTCCAGGAGTCCCCTTATAAGTTAATCCACCTATAATTAAATCGTTACCATCGAATTGTAGAGATGCGTTGCCAATTTTTAGCTCATTAAGGTCTGGATCTATCACCATACCTAAAGTCAAACTCAATATGTACATCACCAATCATTTTATGAACATATTCTCTGGGTAAAGGATCAAGTTGATCCAAATAGTACAATGTGTCGGGTGCATTACTTAAGGTTTGAATGTAATCTTTTGCTTCTTGTATATTTTCATCTAGTTCTTCATTACTTTCCACATTATCTCAGTCAGCAATATCATTATCATTTGAATTTCCTTCTGCAACAGTTGACGTATCTAGGAAACTTGGTGCCTTAAAAATCCTGGAGCTATTATATTTTGCTTTGCTTTTTTTCGGTGAGCTAAAGGAGAAATTAGATTTTACTTCCTTTTTTACAGGCTCCTCACTTTTTATGTTTGACTCTCCATCAAGTTTCTCGGCAATTGTTTGTAAACGCTTCGTGATAGGGAGAAACGATTGTTCTTGAATTATACTTCCTTCTTTCAAAACATTCAGCTTTTGCTTTACTACGTTCCTCCTTTGTATTAACAATTTTTTTACTTCAACTTCCTTTCTATTCATATTGAAGTTACAAATTCTTCTTAACCTCAGTAAAAGCAGTAAAAACAGGTCTCAGGCAGTAAAAAACAGGTCTGAGGCAGTAAAAAACAGGTCTCAGGCAGTATAAAACAGGTCTGATGCAGTAAAAAACAGGTCTCAGGCAGTAAAAAACAGGTCTCAGGCAGTAAAAAACAGGTCTCAAGCAGTATAAAACAGGTCTGATGCAGTAAAAAACAGGTCTCACGCAGTATAAAATAAGTCTGATGCAGTAAAAAACAGGTCTGATGCCCGGTCCCATGTAGTAAAGAACAGCTTAGTGCTAAGTGCCGGTCTAGCTCTATGAACACTAACAATGATGAATAAAGTGAACAGAACGTATCTCTCTTTATATATGTATGTAATGATCAAATCCCTTTCTATATCTACCATTACTTATATCACTATCCTTATCAATCACCATAAAACCATATTTGTCTTTCCAGCATAGTGAACACATTTCTTTAAATTTATTAAAATTCATGTCGGTATTGATGCTAAATACGCTAAATACCGTGTTACGTGGTCGTTTCATCATGGGTTTTGAAATGGGACCCATCATTACTAGGCTCTTTGAAGAAAAAGAGGAGGGTCTCACGTTTGAAAAGTGCATCGATATCGCATGCAATAAGGAAGCCAGCAGCAAATGTAAAACGGCATGGGGATAAAAATCAAACAAGAACCAAAAGTCTTTCGTATTGGCATAAAAACACAGTCAGCAGCAGCTAGAAGTGGAAAGCAGCAGAGTGGTAGTAAATATACAAGAAATTTACCAGCCAGCAGCAACGATTATTCGGTAACAGTCCAGTTAATCGTTCTGATAGCCATTTTGGTGGGGCCTCTACTTCCAGCGGCCCACAGTCTATGTCATCAAAATCCGGATGTGACGTATGTGGTAAAAATCACGCAGGACAATGTAGGTATCGAAATTGTGTGTGTAATTTGTGTGGCGTCAAAGGTCATTTATCTGCTAAATGCAGTAAAAAATTGAAACTCCAAAATTATAGGAATACAAATAATTTCTTGGAGTCTAATACTACAGATCAATTATTTCAAATGAATAGTCTAAGTAATGAACCTATTTTTTTAAATGTATTAGTTAATAAAATTAATATCAGATTTGAGTTAGATACTGGTGCAAGTTTGAGTTTAATATCAAACGAGTTGAAAGAAACATATTTTCCTGATGTGAAACTGTTACCAACTGATAAAGTTTTAAGTACTTATTCTGGTAATCAAATAGTTCCCATTGGAAAAATTTGCGTCGACATTTTCTATAATAATGTGTCAGAATCATTATATTTATTTGTTATAAATAAAGGTGGTCCCCCACTATTAGGCCGAGATTTCTTCAATAAATTTCAGTTGAGCATCAATAAAATTGAATGTGAAGAAAATGTTTTAAATAAACTTTATAATGAATTTCCTTTTGTATTCAGTGGTAAATTAGGTCTCTTTAACAAAGGTTTTATAAACTTAAAATTAAAAGAAGTTGTCCAGCCGAAATTTTTCAAAGCTAGGGGTTTGGCATTTGCATTAAAAGAAGCAGTCGAGCAGGAGATAGATAGATTAGTAAAATTAAACGTGTTAACACCAGTTGAATACAGCGATTATGGTACTCCAATTGTTCCTATTATTAAAAATAATGGTTCAGTTCGCTTATGTCGCGATTATAGTTTAACTTTAAATCCAAACTTTGATAAGGAAATTGATGAGGAAATTGATAAATTTCCATTGCCTCGTATTGAAGAACTATTTCTCAAATTACAAGGTGGCAAAATATTTACAAAGTTGGATTTGTCCAGTGCTTATCAACAGGTTTTGCTTTCCCCAGAGTCTAAAATTCTTACCACAATTACTACACATAAAGGTTTATTTTATTATAACCGTCTCCCATTTGGAATTCATTCGGGACCAGCGAAATTTCAAAAAATTATGAATAGTTTATTTTATGGCATTGAAGGTATTGCTTGTTTTCAAGATGACGTGTTAATCAGTGGAAAAGATTTTAATGAACACCTTGACCGGGTCCGGGCAGTGCTTAAAAAGCGGTCGGATCATGGTCTTACTTTGGAAAATAATAAATGTCAATTTTTTGTTGACAATGTAGTTTTAAAATTGATAAAGATGGTTTGCACACATGCCAAGATAAAATTGATGCAATTGAGAAGGCACCTGTGCCAAAAGATGTTACACAGTTAAAATCAATATTAGGTTTAATTAATTATTATAATAAATTTATACCAAATGCTTCTTCTCATCTTCAGCCTCTCTACAATCTTTGTAAAAAAATGTACAATGGAATTTTGATAACAAATGTTTAGAGGCATTCATGAACGTAAAAAAAATTTTGAGTTCTGCGGAAGTATTGGTGCATTTTGACCCTGATAAACCTATTTATTTAGCAGTAGATGCATCTCAATATGGTGTGGGAGCTGTTATTTGTCACTGCATAGATAATGTTTACAGGCCCATCGCGTATGCTTCTCGTATGCTAAGTAAAAGTGAGGTTTTGTATCCACAAATTTAAAAGGAAGCATTAAGTATAATAATGACCATCTATAAATTCTATTATTTGCATATCTATGTATGTCTAAAAATGTTAAAGCTTTATGATCTGTTTGTATTTCAAAATGATTTCCTCGTAACCAATACGACAGTTTCTGAGTCGCGAAAACTATGGAAAGCATCTCTTTCTCCCCAACAAAATATCTGACTTCACAATTTTTCAAAACCCTTGATATGAAACATATTGGAACTTCTATTTCTTCTTGTAACTGCAAAAGTTCTGCTGCTATTGCAAAATCAGAAGCATCACATCTTAAAATAAATGGTTTTGTAAAATCTGGTGTACACTGTAGTGTATGTATTCGGCTCGCCGGGTATATTCGTCAGGCGAGTTTCATGTCTTTTTATTGTATGGTTTTTATAATAGGTTGTTTTTATGTACCCTTACTAGAATATAGGAAGTTTGTACGTTTAAGAATAGACAGAAAATAGAAACATTAAGCACAGAACAATAGTAGAATAGCTATGCCGATCCTGCTCCAAAATTCAAGATGGCGGCTGGAGCAGGATCGGCATAGCTTTTCACCGATTACGTCACAGTCCAAGTAGGCTGGTGCCACGCTTCACATCGCGTCTCGACACTGTTTGGTAGATGTTGATGAGCTGTACTTATTTATTATCATAATTAGAATTTATCTTGGGTTAATGATCTAAATAAAATACTGCAATATATAAAATCATTTATTTTTTTATTACAATTCATATACAATGAAACGGTTCTACGTCTTTTGAAATTGATTCTGGCAGGCAGGCTTGTGTAGTTCATTGACAATATCTTCTTTTACACTTCTTGTTGCATATTTATTCAATTTGTCAGGATATTTCATATTGGATTCCAACTAATATTATAGTATGCATTCCTCCTTCTTATATATTGAATCCCACAGGAACTCGTATAAAGAATTCTACAAATAAATTACTATTCGTAGTTTGCGGATCCTTTTCTCGAAACGAGATATTGTCACCGCGACGTAACTGTACGTTGACTAGTTCTGTCAAGTTAAATTCCTTCTCATTTATAATAGTTATGATATCATTAGGGTAACCCAGTACATATTCAATCATAGCTGACTCGTAGAAGAAAACGTGGCATGTTTTTATATTAGATATTAGATATTTCTTACTATTTTCTTGAAAGGTCCCGGACTCAAATATTAAAATAACATTATAATATAGTTCCTTCACTATGTTTTCTGCAATGTTTGTAGACATTACATCAAAATCTTCATGATCCTCAAAGGAGTGTTGTGGTTGACTTATGTGTCTACCAAATTTATCGATTGTCATTTTTAAGCTAGTTATAAGTTTCTTCTTATTACTCAATAATTTTAGATTCACGCAACTCTTCGATAATAGACACGATCTCGTTAGTGTGACCTGTATGACCAGCGGTTTGAGATGAAACTAAAAGCCGTAATCTATCAACAAGTTCATTAGGATCGTCCCAGTATACGTAATCTATTGGACTATTCAAGGCTTTCATTAACATACCAAGACCCAACCTCTTTCGAGTTAGAGGTTGTATGCTACGAGGTCTTCGTGGTGTTAGTGGTTGTATGGTCAAAGCGGATATGATTTTCTTATATTTGTAAGATCCATTACCCTGAATTTGTTCATTTTCAGAGTAGTTTCTTTTATTAGCATTCGTTCGTTTATCAATGTCTAAGTAGTTTTTTCTATCACCTTCTGTGAAACCAATTGGATGTTTCTTAGGAGTTGGCAAACCAACTCGTATAGTCCAGGAGTCCCCTTATAAGTTAATCCACCTATAATTAAATCGTTACCATCGAATTGTAGAGATGCGTTGCCAATTTTTAGCTCATTAAGGTCTGGATCTATCACCATACCTAAAGTCAAACTCAATATGTACATCACCAATCATTTTATGAACATATTCTCTGGGTAAAGGATCAAGTTGATCCAAATAGTACAATGTGTCGGGTGCATTACTTAAGGTTTGAATGTAATCTTTTGCTTCTTGTATATTTTCATCTAGTTCTTCATTACTTTCCACATTATCTCAGTCAGCAATATCATTATCATTTGAATTTCCTTCTGCAACAGTTGACGTATCTAGGAAACTTGGTGCCTTAAAAATCCTGGAGCTATTATATTTTGCTTTGCTTTTTTTCGGTGAGCTAAAGGAGAAATTAGATTTTACTTCCTTTTTTACAGGCTCCTCACTTTTTATGTTTGACTCTCCATCAAGTTTCTCGGCAATTGTTTGTAAACGCTTCGTGATAGGGAGAAACGATTGTTCTTGAATTATACTTCCTTCTTTCAAAACATTCAGCTTTTGCTTTACTACGTTCCTCCTTTGTATTAACAATTTTTTTACTTCAACTTCCTTTCTATTCATATTGAAGTTACAAATTCTTCTTAACCTCAGTAAAAGCAGTAAAAACAGGTCTCAGGCAGTAAAAAACAGGTCTGAGGCAGTAAAAAACAGGTCTCAGGCAGTATAAAACAGGTCTGATGCAGTAAAAAACAGGTCTCAGGCAGTAAAAAACAGGTCTCAGGCAGTAAAAAACAGGTCTCAAGCAGTATAAAACAGGTCTGATGCAGTAAAAAACAGGTCTCACGCAGTATAAAATAGGTCTGATGCAGTAAAAAACAGGTCTGATGCCCGGTCCCATGTAGTAAAAAACAGCTTAGTGCTAAGTGCCGGTCTAGCTCTATGAACACTAACAATGATGAATAAAGTGAACAGAACGTATCTCTCTTTATATATGTATGTAATGATCAAATCCCTTTCTATATCTACCATTACTTATATCACTATCCTTATCAATCACCATAAAACCATATTTGTCTTTCCAGCATAGTGAACACATTTCTTTAAATTTATTAAAATTCATGTCGGTATTGATGCTAAATACGCTAAATACCGTGTTACGTGGTCGTTTCATCATGGGTTTTGAAATGGGACCCATCATTACTAGGCTCTTTGAAGAAAAAGAGGAGGGTCTCACGTTTGAAAAGTGCATCGATATCGCATGCAATAAGGAAGCCAGCAGCAAATGTAAAACGGCATGGGGATAAAAATCAAACAAGAACCAAAAGTCTTTCGTATTGGCATAAAAACACAGTCAGCAGCAGCTAGAAGTGGAAAGCAGCAGAGTGGTAGTAAATATACAAGAAATTTACCAGCCAGCAGCAACGATTATTCGGTAACAGTCCAGTTAATCGTTCTGATAGCCATTTTGGTGGGGCCTCTACTTCCAGCGGCCCACAGTCTATGTCATCAAAATCCGGATGTGACGTATGTGGTAAAAATCACGCAGGACAATGTAGGTATCGAAATTGTGTGTGTAATTTGTGTGGCGTCAAAGGTCATTTATCTGCTAAATGCAGTAAAAAATTGAAACTCCAAAATTATAGGAATACAAATAATTTCTTGGAGTCTAATACTACAGATCAATTATTTCAAATGAATAGTCTAAGTAATGAACCTATTTTTTTAAATGTATTAGTTAATAAAATTAATATCAGATTTGAGTTAGATACTGGTGCAAGTTTGAGTTTAATATCAAACGAGTTGAAAGAAACATATTTTCCTGATGTGAAACTGTTACCAACTGATAAAGTTTTAAGTACTTATTCTGGTAATCAAATAGTTCCCATTGGAAAAATTTGCGTCGACATTTTCTATAATAATGTGTCAGAATCATTATATTTATTTGTTATAAATAAAGGTGGTCCCCCACTATTAGGCCGAGATTTCTTCAATAAATTTCAGTTGAGCATCAATAAAATTGAATGTGAAGAAAATGTTTTAAATAAACTTTATAATGAATTTCCTTTTGTATTCAGTGGTAAATTAGGTCTCTTTAACAAAGGTTTTATAAACTTAAAATTAAAAGAAGTTGTCCAGCCGAAATTTTTCAAAGCTAGGGGTTTGGCATTTGCATTAAAAGAAGCAGTCGAGCAGGAGATAGATAGATTAGTAAAATTAAACGTGTTAACACCAGTTGAATACAGCGATTATGGTACTCCAATTGTTCCTATTATTAAAAATAATGGTTCAGTTCGCTTATGTCGCGATTATAGTTTAACTTTAAATCCAAACTTTGATAAGGAAATTGATGAGGAAATTGATAAATTTCCATTGCCTCGTATTGAAGAACTATTTCTCAAATTACAAGGTGGCAAAATATTTACAAAGTTGGATTTGTCCAGTGCTTATCAACAGGTTTTGCTTTCCCCAGAGTCTAAAATTCTTACCACAATTACTACACATAAAGGTTTATTTTATTATAACCGTCTCCCATTTGGAATTCATTCGGGACCAGCGAAATTTCAAAAAATTATGAATAGTTTATTTTATGGCATTGAAGGTATTGCTTGTTTTCAAGATGACGTGTTAATCAGTGGAAAAGATTTTAATGAACACCTTGACCGGGTCCGGGCAGTGCTTAAAAAGCGGTCGGATCATGGTCTTACTTTGGAAAATAATAAATGTCAATTTTTTGTTGACAATGTAGTTTTAAAATTGATAAAGATGGTTTGCACACATGCCAAGATAAAATTGATGCAATTGAGAAGGCACCTGTGCCAAAAGATGTTACACAGTTAAAATCAATATTAGGTTTAATTAATTATTATAATAAATTTATACCAAATGCTTCTTCTCATCTTCAGCCTCTCTACAATCTTTGTAAAAAAATGTACAATGGAATTTTGATAACAAATGTTTAGAGGCATTCATGAACGTAAAAAAAATTTTGAGTTCTGCGGAAGTATTGGTGCATTTTGACCCTGATAAACCTATTTATTTAGCAGTAGATGCATCTCAATATGGTGTGGGAGCTGTTATTTGTCACTGCATAGATAATGTTTACAGGCCCATCGCGTATGCTTCTCGTATGCTAAGTAAAAGTGAGGTTTTGTATCCACAAATTTAAAAGGAAGCATTAAGTATTATATTTGGTGTGCAGAAATTTTATCAGTATCTGTTTCACAACAAATTTACATTATTTACTGATCATAAACCTCTTGCAGCGATTTTTGGGCCAAAGAAAGGAATACCGGTTTATGCGACAAATAGATTGCAAAGGTGGGCTTTAATTTTATCTAATTTTCAATATGATATACAATATGTAAAGTCGCAAGATAATATGGCAGATTTTTTATCTCGCCTACCATTAAAAAATACTGTAGAAAATAACGGTAATGAGGACATTTCTTATGCTGTAAATTTTGTTTTTGAAAATAAACACCTGCCCATTAATTCGAAATTAATTGCTGAACATAGTGTTAAAGACCCTATAATAAAAAGGGTCTGTGATTTAGTAAAAAAAGGATGGCCTAAAAAAGTTGATAAAATACTTAAACCTTATTTTGATAATCGATATTCGTTGTCAATTATACATAATTGTTTAATGTATGGAAATAGAGTGGTTATCCCAGAAGTATTACAGGGTGACATATTAAAAATGTTGCATAACTCTCATATGGGCATGGTCAAAACAAAAAGTTTAGCTCGTTCTTATATATGGTGGCCCAAATTAAATTACGATATTGAAAATACTATGAATGCTTGTTCTTCTTGTATCACTCGTAGAAATAATCCACCAAAGGCTACACTTATTAATTGGGAATATCCAAATGGTCCTTGGTCGAGAGTGCACATAGATTACTTCGGGCCAATTTTCGGAAAACAAATATTAGTAATAATTGATGCATATACAAAATGGCCCGAAGCATTTATTTTAGGTAGTACAAGTAGCTTGAACCAGTGGCGGCTCGCGGGTTCAAAAATGCGTGAAGAGCTAGCTAATATTTTTATATTTTTAAGCACTCACCTAGTTTTTATATATACGTAAACTAATAAAAAAATACGTAAACTAATACAATAATAAAAATGCACGATCTTTAACATGCACAATGCAGTAATGCAAAAAAAATGGCTAACTGCGTTTGCGAAATCAAAATTATATCTACTTCACAGCATACTGACAAGACAAGTTAGGAAAAGATGATGCGAGCGCGAAGCACACTCCCACGTGATGGCCGAACTCTTCACTTGCACCGTAAGGAGTGGGAGCTCGTCTTAGCTCGTCGCTTATAATGACGTCAGCTGTAAAAGCGTTCCCATGGCAACGCAGTGTACTGATGCAGGTTTAGCGGTTTTGACTCGACGCCTCTTCACCACAAACGGCTACGTACCTATTCTTTTTATATTTTGTAACGTTTACGTGTGTGTAGCGTATGATAAATATATTACTATTAAATATATTTACTTATTATTATTATTATATTACGTTAGTAATAAAGAAAATGTATTTTGGTAATATCTTCGCTATTCATACTGAGTTTAAAAAATAGCATTGAATATTTTTGGTGAAGAGGCACTTCACCTACTTCACCTGAATAGCCGCCACAATAATAAATTTCTCCTGAATTCTTCTTTAATTTCTTGAAATGCCTCTCTTCTTCTTTCATCCCATATCCATTTTTCATTTTTTCGTAATAATTCTATTATTGGAAGTTTTTTCTCTGCTAATCTAGGAACAAACTTCTTATAATAATTCAGCATTCCCAAAAAACCCCTTAACATCTTCAAATTTTTCGGTATTGGAAAATTTTCAATTTCTTCTAATCTTTCTTGATCAATACTTATTCCATTTATAGTAATTTTATATCCTAAATCCTGTACACCATCTTTATAAAATTGACATTTATGAACATTCAATTTTAAACCTGCTTCATTCAAACTTCTTATGATAATTTCAATATGCTGTAAATGTTGCTTTTCATCTTCTGAAAATATTAAAATGTCATCCACATAATATATACATTGTTGATATTTATCCAACACTTTGCTCAATGCACAAGTTAATGCTGCTGTACTGCTTTGCAAACCAAATGGTACTACACGAAACTAATATACTTTATTATCTACATTAAAACCAGTATATTTTCTTGAATCAGGATGTAAAGGTATTAACCAAAATGAGTTTTTAAGATCCAATTTTGTAAAAATACTATTTTTCCTTACTCTTGTAATTAATACATCAATATTTTGAGGACTATCATATTGTTTCTTAGTTATTTAATTTATTTTTCTTGCATCTAGACACAATCTTATTGATCCATTTTTTTTTATCACTGTCACTAATGGATTTATATAATTTGTTATTGCCTTTTCAATTATACCATCTTTTCCCATTTTCTTAATCTCTTCATTAACCTTTTCTTGATATTATTAAGGAATATCATATCTTTTACAAAAAAATGGTTTATCCTGTTCTATTTGTAATCTATGTTCATATGTCGTCGCTACTTGTGATTTATAATCTACTAATTCTTTATTTTGTACCATAATTTCATATACCTGTTCTTTATGAATTGATGAACAATTTATTTTATCTAATGATAATGCCTCCTCCTTACCAATTTTAATTTTTTCTTTTAACTGAGATATTTCTGTACTAATATTATTTTCTATCATACCATTATTCCTTCTGAAAATATCCCTTTGACTATTCTCCTTCATTTTAACCAGTATTATTTCTTTTCCTCCCATCTTTATAATTCTTCTTTCCAAATCTATTTTTGCATTTATTTTAGATAAAATATCTTCTCCTATAATTATTTCCATTGTTAAATTAGGTACTATTACCAGATTTGCTTGTATTTCTTCTCCTTCAAACAACATATTAACATTTACCATTTTCTTTAATTCATCCAATTTCTTATTATTCGCTGCTAATAATTTTAACTTATTAATTCTCACCATCTTATTTCTGAATTTTTCCATATTTCTATGTATTATTTCTTCTTTAATTAAAGAGATTTGTGATCCTGTGTTTATAAGTCCTATTAACTCCATTTCCTCTATTTTTATATTAATATATGGTAAGTTATCCTCATTTTCAATTAATTCTTCCTCATTATCCTGTATTTCAATGTATTCTTTTGGGTGCGTGTAGTCGTTTACCATGTATCCATCCAGTTTGCAATTTACTAAAAATCCTGTTGCTTGTTATCTTTTTCTACTTGAGCTTGTACTGTTATTTTATTAAAAGCTTCCTGTCCACTCATTATATTATTATTTCTCTATATTCTACCTTTATTTTCTTCTTGTTTACCTCTTCTATCAATTTCTTGTTTAAATCTATCTCTCTTTTCTTGTTCATATTTCCTATCTAATCCTTGATTTCTTTCTTGTCCTGTTTGTTTGTTATCATATTCCTTCCATCTATCCTGTGTTTTCTCTCTCTCTCCATTTTTGAGAATTTTTATCATTTATGTTTCCTTTTGAAATACTTTATCCATCTATCCATATTCCTGGTTTGTTCTTCACCTCCTTTTTCGTACTCCAGATTACGATTGTTATATCTGGTTCTCCCACCATCCCACCTAATATTGTTTTGTCGCAAAATGTACCTTCTTCTTGGCATCTTCAAATCATCTATCCTTTTCAGATATTGTAATAATCGTTTTACATTCATAATTTCATTCACAGCTATCGCCTCTCTTATATTTCCTTCAAAGTGTCCCACAACATACTTAACGATATCTCCTTCCTCCATAACTGGTTCTAAATATTTTGCCAAAATGATTTTTTCATTGCATATTGTTCTCTTGTCATCCATCTTATTTCATCATATTTTCCTGTATATAAAAGTAGAAAGGCTATAGGGATTCTAGCTCAATTTGCATAATATTTCGTCTCTGGGCCATTTTTTGGGAGGTCCTTTAGTGGGGTAGGGTTCAAATGGATCATGGCCATTAATTGCATTAGTCAATCCCAAAATTATAGTCAAATTTCCGTAGCTTGGGGGTCCTACTCCGATTCGGCGATCACAGGGGTGAAGTAGGGCCCGAATATCTTGGCCCAGGCTGGTTTTTTGGGGGTCCTTCAGTGGGGAAGTGTTCAAATAGATCATGGCCATTAATTGGATTAGTCAATCCTAAAATTATAGCCAAATTTCGGGGTCCCGGTCGCAGGGGGTTGTGCGAAGTCGAATTTATTTCGGTGTCCAAAATATATTTTCGGGGATGGGTCCTTATTTAAAGGCCCATAAGGATTCTAGCTCAAATTGTTTTATATTAATACAAGAATAATAAACAACATACCTAATTTATTCCAAAATATATTTGGCTAATTTTGGGGATGGCCCATGGGGGGGCCCACGGGTCCTTATTTAAAGGACCATAAGGATTCTAGCTCAAATTGTTTTATATTAATATAAGAATAATAAATACCATACCTAAATTCCCCCATCCAATTTATTCCGAAATATATTTGCATTATTAGTACCATCTTTACATTATTAGTACCACCTGTAATTCTTGCCTGCAGAAAGGCTTGGCCTGAAAATAAAATTATTTGCTCATCAATAAATTGGTAAGTGTCATCTTCACTTTTATATCTTAATTCAAGTTAAACATTTTAATTCACATCATAACGGTGATAGTATACAATTTATCTCTTTTGTTTGTTTCTAGAAACAGAAAGATGGATTTAAAGAAAATTAATGAAAAATCCCTTTTAGCCTATAAACCCACAAAGCCACTAAAGGAGCTAGAAGTTGGAGCAACATTCTTAATACACAGAATTAAGAAAGTCAGCTCAAAATATGGCGGAGGATTGGTAGCTGAATTAGATGACTGCCAGGTGTTCCTACCGAAAAGAATCACTGTACAAATCGAAGACCATTTGGAGGAATTTGAAAATGGTTGCTACAGCCTCATCAGTCGCGGTGAGAAAAATATAAACAAAGACAATTTTTCTACAACAGTTTCCATAGAATTTATTAAAAATTGTTAATAAGTAGTAATTATCATAACATATATATATATATACTAACATGGATGAATTAAGTGATGATATAGTTAAGAACATCGCTGAAATTTTTCTAAATTTAAGTCAGGCTAAGGGTAATGTTAGAAATGAAGATTTATTGAAATATATCGCTTATTGTAGTAAAAATATTAGATTGTTTAATAATGCTCTTTTAAAGGTCGATATTGCATATCCGCTTAAAACGAAACTTCAAACAAATATTGGTCATTTGAGAAAATATAGACAGTTGTTAAGGACTTTAGATAATATATATTTAGGTGGCGGATTGTCTGACAATAAAAAAGTTAAACAAACACCAAAGCGCAGTCAGCGAATTCGGTGGGAAGATGGAAAATCTGCATTTTCGGATCGAATTCGAAGTGGTTTAATAATTAATTTGCTTCATACTGACCCACTTGAATTTTTGAAGGATTCATTTTATCTATTTAAACCTAGAATTATAAACGAATTAAAAAAAGACCCAACCATTAAAGTGAACGCAGTTTTATGTTGTGAATTTATTAAAGAAAATATTGATGAGAACAAACAATCAAGGCATTTTAAATATTTTAATACAAAAAATAATTTAATAAATTTGGGAACTGAGTTGTCGGTGTGGTATCAGCACAACATTAGTGATAAAATAATAAACAAATTAGCTGAATTTCAAGAGGGTCAGAGTGGTTTAACACTCAATCGTATTGAGAGTTTGGAAATCAATATTAATAAATATGAATTTTCTAATGGGGGTACGTCTTATATAGAACTACCTCATGATATTAAAGTAAAAAAAGCGGTGGTAAACGTTAAAAATACAGATCAGTTTTGTTTTGCATATGCTGTTGTAAGCTGTCTTGATCCTACACAAAAAAATTCAGATCGTATAAGTTCATATCCCAACTTTCACAATGTTTTAAATTTTACTGGAATTAGTTTTCCAGTAACTATAGAACAAATACCAAAATTTGAGAAATTAAATACCATTTCAGTTAATGTATATACGTTGAAATTAAATAAAAATGAGTAATCTGTGGTTCCCGCATATGTTTCAAAACAAAAACAATTGAAACATATTAACTTACTTATGATTCAGAATAAATATTTTTCAGAGGATCATAATGGTGGAAAGAATGAAAAAAACGTTGAGATCAAATATCACTTCACTTGGATTAAAAGTCTATCGAGGTTGCTTTCAAATCAGCTTACAAAAAGTAATAATGCGATATTTATTTGTGATAGATGTTTAAATTATTTTCAAAGTCAGAAACAATTAGACAAACATGAAGTAGATTGTGCGAAAATTAATACGTGTAAAATATCATTTCTGATTGAAAAGTATTTAAGTTTTTAAAATTTTAAATATAAAGAACCTATTCCTTTTATTGTTTACTGTGATTTTGAAGCGCTGTTAAAATCGGTGGATAAGAATAATAGTAATGGGGAAAGTAAAACGGTGAAGTATCAAAAACATGAGGCATTTGCTGAGGGCTATTATTTTCACTGTACCTATGATAAAAGTTTATCCTATTATAGAAGTATGTGGGTTTGGATTGCGTGAAGTGGTTTGTAGAGGAACTTCAAAATATTGCAAAATTTGTTGACTCCAAATTAAAATTTGTATTTCCTATGGAAGAATGCTCTACTGAGGTTGATAATGAATTAAAGAAAACAAATCGTTGTCATATATGTGTGAAACCATTTACTGAAGAAGATAAACCCGTTCGAGACCACTCACATTTTACCGGTCAATTTAGGGGTTGGGCCCATTCTACCTGCAACTTAAATTATAAAAACATCTTCATAGTGCCCGTAGTTTTTCACAATTTAAGTGGCTACGACAGCCATTTGCTAATTAATGATGTGGCCCAATCGTCTCCAGGTAATATTACGTTATTAGCAAAAAATAAGGAACAATACATTTCGTTTACTAAGCATATTTTAAGTTCTCCGATTAAATTTAGGTTTATAGATTCTTTTAGATTTCTGGCATCATCGCTAGATAAATTAGCATCAATATTGAAAATATAAGATTTAAAAATACTAAAGAAAGAATTTTCCCATTTAAACAATGATTGTTTCACGTTGCTTACTCGAAAAAAAATATATCCATATGATTACATGTCGTCAATGGAGGTTTTAAAAGAAACAGTACTTCCTAGTATAGCTAATTTTTATAATAAATTAAATGATGATAATATTTCAGATGATGACTATAATCATGCTCAAAATGTTTGGAAAACTTTTAAAATTGCAAATCTTTCTGAATATACTCAATTCTATTTAAAAACTGATGTTTTGCTATTGGCGGATATATTTGAAAATTTTAGAGAAAGGTGCCTCAATACATATGGCTTAGACCCCGCACATTATTATACGCTTCCGGGATATACGTGGGATTGTATGCTAAAATACACAAATGTCAAGCTAGAATTTTTGCAAGACGTAGAGATGCTTCTATTTTTAGAGCGTTCGATTCGTGGTGGTGTAAGTCAATGTTGTAATAGATATGCAAAAGCAAATAATAAGTATATGCCTAATTACGATTCAAACAAACTTTCTGAGTATCTACTTTATTTCGATGTAAATGGACTCTATGCGTGGGCAATGTCGCAGTATTTACCATATGGGGGATTTGAATGGGTAGAAGATATTGAAAATTTTGATGTAAATTCAGTGTCCGATGACTCAAGTATGGGCTATATATTAGAGGTTGATTTAACTTACCCAAAAGACCTTCATAATCTACATAAAGATTTACCTTTATGCCCCGAGCATAGAATCCCTCCAAATTCCAAGTTACCTAAATTAATGACTACTTTATATGACAAAGAGCGTTATACGCTGCACTATAGAAACCTAAAACAGTGTCTTGATAGCGGTTTGAAAATTAAAAAAATACATAGAATACTTCAGTTTAAACAATCAGCCTGGTTAAAAGAATATGTAGATTTAAATACACTTCTTAGAGAGAGGGCAGATAATGAGTTTGAAAAAAATCTCTTCAAGTTGATTTTGAATGCTGTGTTTGGTAAGACAATGGAAAATATTAGGAAACATCGCATTGTGAAATTGTTTACATCTTGGGAGGGAAGATACGGCGCTAAAAATTACATATCCAGTCCCTCTTTCCACAGTAGTTCAATTTTTGATGAGAATTTGGTAGCTGTAGAGCTTAATAAAACTGAAATAGTATTTAATAAACCCCTATATGTGGGTATGTGTATATTAGACATTTCTAAAACTTGTGTGTATGATTTTCATTATAATTTTATGTTGAAAAAGTTTAGTGTAGAAAAATGTAAATTACTATATACGGATACAGATAGTTTAATATATGATGTATACTGCGATGATTATATAATGATTTTATCATAAAACTATCTATAACCGGTAAATTGTCGGACACAAAACCTTGCTCCATGTTTAATAAAAGTTTACTTCACAAGAAAACAACAATACAACTTGTCAAGTCAAACACAAACAAGAAATTTTAAATGTCAATTATCGAAATGTCGTTTGTGTCGTTACAAACTGAAACTAGCCACATATTATCAGTGTGGCCTCTTTATAGATACATATTCCCTAGTTTACGCTTAGTGACGTCACGAATATAGAATAAAATTTTAAAATTGAATTAAAAATTTTCTACCGATTCAATCTTAATAATTTTTATCCTAATAAATATAAAAAAATTATATTTTATAAAAATATAGGTTTCCGCTTTCATTTCGATTGAAGGAAAATACCCTGTCTTTCTTTTCAAATGAGTCCACATATTTTTCGTCTGATTAACGTAAACGGTTCATCATCTGGAAGGCACTTTCTTAGTTCAGAAAGCACACACTAGTGATGTTCTAAATTTTGACTCAATTTATCTTTGGAATTTCAAATTTTTCAGCTAGAACTGATTTTGAGAATGAGATCCTTGGTTTGCGCTATCACAGTGTAACGCTCTTTTTCCCTTGACTCTTTTGAGATGCCAAATTTATGACTCTCCCTTACTTTAATTCGGTTATTACTCCTAAATAATCGGTCAGTCTTTTTTTTGCCTCGAGCGCCACCATTCGCTGGTTTTATGTGGTGAATGGTCCACGCGGACTTTACTCGCTTGTAAGTAAAGGCTGGGTGTAGCTACAGTGAAGAAGGTGTAAAATTACACATGCCAGAGGGTCAATGTTTCTCCAATCTATGTAATAAAAGTCAGTTTAACGGAAGTTACTACAAGGTTTATTAAAATAAAATAAAATAGGCAAGCAGCAACGTAATAGGCAGACAGCAAAATAAACAAACGGTAATAAGCAACGAAATTATATATGCAATATAATAAACCCAGGTTATTAGCAGTAATGCATTTCATTCAAGCATTAAATCGGCAGAGAAGATTTAATCACAGTTTAAGAGAGTATTAAAGAAGGTATTTAAAAAAAATAATTCAAACGGCTTTGTGTGGATATAGAACAAAGTAACAGGTTGTAGATATCTTCCTGAGGGTCGAACGCACGCTACAGATTATTCCTCAACTTTTATATAAAGGGTTCGGGGCGGGTGTGACTGCAGAAATCTTTCCTGAGGGTCAAACACACGCTACAGGTTTATTCATCAGCTTCTATAGAAGGTTGGGGATAAATATAGTTATAGAAGTCTTTCCTGAGGGTCGAACACACGCTGCAGGATTATTCATTAGCTTATATAGAAGGGTTACGGGATAGGTATAGCTATAGAAGTCTTTCCTGAGGGTCGAACACACGCTGCAGGTTTATTCATTAGCTTATGCAGAAGTGTTCGGGATAGGTATAGCTATAGAAGTCTTTACTGAGGGTCGAACACACGCTGCAGGTTTATTCATTAGCTTATGCAGAAGAGTTAGGGATATGTATAGCTATAGAAGTCTTTATTGAGGGTCGAACACAGGCTGCAAGTTTATTAGCATAATATTAGCTTTTACCTAATAGGTTCGGAAAGGAAAGGAAGCCTACCTATTAGAACTTACTCTAATTAGTAATCGCTGATATCTATTGCTCGGTCGGTGTAGTTATTGTCTCGGAGATCGGTGACATAATGAAAAATGTGTATTTTATATACATCTTGCTTGAATTGATCAAAATACATTTCAAGTGTGTAAGCAGAAGTATTTGGAGGAACAGATAACACAAAAATAAAAAGAATACACTGACGGAAGCAACATTTAATGCCGACAATGGCAATCGTAGGAAAACTTTAATAAAACATACCTAAATAAACATAGATAAAGACAGGTCGGTAGCGCTGGCAGAGAAATTAGTTCTACTAGAAATCAGGATGCCCCTCCTTGTGATAAACCCGTAGATTAAAAATGAGTTACCATTATACTATAAATATTAGAAACTATCAAAGAAGTAATAACTCTTGCAAAACTACAGGTGATACCGTTGGTAATACAACCTCAAGACCTAAATTTTTAACAAAATAGGCAAACCTACTATTTGACTATCTTAAACTTCGCAAAAGTCGAAAATCTCATTCAAATTAAAGCAGAGCAGATTCTATACAATCATACTCACTTTCTCACTTGAAATATCAATAATTGTCTAAGAATTGAATCGACTAATTAAATGATTGATAAGAGTGACCACTTCTAATAATCAATATTATTATTGAGGTTTTAGTGCTACCAAACGCATCAGAACAAATATCCAAATTCTGAGTACTTTGCTCAGAATAATGGATTTGTGACGAAATATTTTAACGAATTCACTATTTTTCGATGTTAATATTAGCTAGATTTGGGTTTTATTTATTTATTTCTATTATGTGAAAATTAACATACAATAGAACAATAAAGACAAGTTATTTTATTGTTATAAGCCGTCCATTTAGTTTAGAATAATTTCCGTTACATTTAACTATTTCACGGTATATAATTTAACTAGTATAATGTATTTATGTTGAGGTCCACTCTGTATACACGGTGGGCCATTTTAATCTATGCACCTGAAAAACTCAGTAAGTTCGCATCCTATCAAAAAATGACCTTTATAAAAGTTGTAGGATACAAAGGGGGTCAAACAATAGTGACCTTGAATTTGACCTTCAAGCTGACCTTCAAGGTCAAATCAAGGTCAACTTGAGTTTTTTAAATGGAAATCGCTATTTTTTACACCGGAATCGGAAAGAGTGGGAGATTTTACGTCCGAATATGCTCTCAGATCATCTGACCTCGATGACCTCAAAGGTCAGATGAAGGTCATAAATATGAAATAATCGGATGGCTATGAAAAATCTTAAGTTGGGTATTGCCGAAAAAGTAAAGGTCATTATTTAAGTAATTTTTAACTTGAAATTCAGTGGTGATCTTTATTTTGACCTTGGCGATGACCTTTAAGGTCAAATAAAAAATAAAAGGTGCTTATGAGGTCAAATACTGGTGACCTTGAATTACACCTTGAACTAAAGTTTTGTTGTTTCTTGCACTTACTTTTAGCGTTACCCAGAATCATTGACGTGGACGTAGTAAGTTTTGTGTCCTTTGGGATGCTTGATTAACGTGAGTCCCCTTGCCTCTCAGGATGGGGTGCTTGATCAGCAAAAGTTTCTTTGCCTCTCTCGAATTTAGCCAGGAAATAAATGTTCGAAGGCACCTTCATTTGCCTGAAAATAAATCGTTAAATCTGAATTCGCGTTAATGAACAAGATGTTAAACACGAGCTCTTTCAGTTAAGTTGCGTATCGTTATATCCGTAGGGTGTCGTCTATCAGAAAAAGTGCAACTTAGAGTCTCGCTGCAACACAAGCTTTATTATTAGATTTTTTTAGTATGACAGACGTGTCATGAATTTTTAAATGTTAATAAAAATTCTCTGCAATATGCTCTTACTCCAATCTCAAAGTGTTAAACCATACACATCCATTTGATGCAATAACTAACTTCAATATTTGTGGGACACGCACAGATTTCCCAGACGCAGATTTTAAAAGTGCTTTATTTAAAATGATTTAAGTATACTTCTTCTGGTTGTTTCATTTTAAATAAAATTAAAATTATTTTAAAGTTTTACAAATATCGAATGTAGTTACATTAATTTTTCACTTTTATAGTTTCAAATTTTTAAAATTTAATCATAGTGCACTACACAGAATTTGTATTACTTTTCAGATGTTTATGATTTTTCTGTAAATTTATTAGTCGAGCTTGTTAAATACTGTCATATTTAAATTGTTAAAATTAAATTTTTAAAATGGCTGATTACCCTCCCACTGAAATTGTGGACATGATTATGCTTCTGGGAGAATGCCATAATAATGCTCGTGCTGCAGCAAGGCTATATGCTGAACGTTTTCCTGGTCGAAGACACCCTACTGACATTACTATACGCAATTTAACTGAAAGAGCTCGTGCTGGACATCTTGTTCGTGAACGGAGGCATCACGAGTACAACGAAAACGATCCTCGTGTAGTAGCTGTTCTTGCTATTATTCATCTCGATCCACATGTTAGCAGTCGTCAAGTTGAAAGGGAACATGGTATACCAAGAAGAACGTTTTTAAGAATTTTAAAAGTCCTTCGATACCATGCTTACCATATTACTTTGGTTCAAGCATTACAGGTACATCATATGCAACAGCGAGTTGAATTTTGCCAATGGGCCATTCAAGAAATTGACTATAATCCTGACTTCTTTAACTTTGTCTTATTTTCCGATGAAGCAATATTTCAAAGTGACGGGCAACTTAATAGACACAATTGCCATTATTGGTCACATGAGAATCCTCATTGGCACAGAGAAGTAGATCACCAACATCGCTGGAGTCTTATGGTATGGTGTGGGATTGTAAATGGTTATTTGGTTGGTCCTTACTTCTTTGAGGCTAATGTTGATCAACACACCTACTTAGAGTTGCTAAGAGATAGGCTGCCAGAACTATTGGCAGACGTCGATTTAGAAACCAGACAAAGAATGGTATTCCAGCAAGATGGCGCAGCGCCACACTTTGCAGTAATTGTTCGACAATTTTTGTATGAAACTTACGCTGGGTGGATTGGACGTGGAGGTCCGGTTAACTGGCCCGCAAACTCCCCAGATATGACTTCACCAGATT
Source organism: Pogonocherus hispidulus (assembly GCA_963924545.1). Classification (NCBI taxonomy): domain Eukaryota; kingdom Metazoa; phylum Arthropoda; class Insecta; order Coleoptera; family Cerambycidae; genus Pogonocherus; species Pogonocherus hispidulus. Next base: position 32,696,107 of record OZ004696.1, on the reverse strand, counting down.
TTTATTTGTGGGGCTATTTGAAGAATGTTGTCTTTCAACAACAGCCTACAACGCGAGACAACATGCAAGATCGGATTCGTGAAGCATGCGCTGCGATTCCAAGACAAACTTTGTTAAACACCATCCAAGAATTCCGTAGACGATTAGGGCTGTGTCTTCAGGCAAATGGAGGTAACTTCGAGCATTTGCTTCGTGGTTAAATTTGTGAGAGGCAAGGGGACTCACGCTAATCAAGCACCCCATCGTGAGAGGCAAGGGGACTCACGCTAATCAAGCACTCCAAAGGAAACAGAATTTACTACGTCCACGTCATTGTTTCTGGGTAACGCTAAAAGTAAATCCAAGAAACAACAACACGTAAGTTCAAGGTCTAATTCAAGGTCCATTATTTGAACTCATATGCACCCTTCATTTTTTGTAGAAGTCATTTTTTGATAGGATGCAAAATTTAACGGGTTTTTCAACCTGGATTTCGTTTTACCCCATTATGTCCGTATGGGGTAATCAGGACCTCACCGAAAAAAACATTATCTAAACGTAAAATTTCGCGCTCAATCGATTTTTAATGTCAAAATAAAGTGTTTTCATCTAAAAAAGAAATTTTACCTTGAAATAACCTTGAAAGTTATCGCCAAGGTCAAAATAAAGGTCAACACTGAATTTCTCGTTAAAAATTACTCAAATTATGACCTTCATTTTTTCGACCTGCGGCCTGGGGTCACCCTTCGGGTGACAAAAGCATCTAGAATAATGTTATTTTTAAGAAAATATATATTAAAGAAATTTTGTATCTGGAATGATGATGTAATTATACTAAACGATTTTTCTTAATATTTTGATGAATTGTAAGGGTACCTACTCTATTCTTGATGGTAAAACATCATAATTTTTTAAGTGCTGAAAATAGAATTTATTTTTCAGTAAATATTATTATCAATTTTATCAATGGGACTAAAAATATATTGCTATCATAATTGTTGCAGCAAATTAAGATTGTAGATATTTACTTTTGTAAACTAAAATGTTGAATTTAGCAGACTGGCAAAATTACCGAATTAATTCCAAACTTTACGTACAGAAAGAATAAAAGCTACGGACAATTAAACAGAATAACTAAACACTAATACTAATAAATAATTGGAATTAAAAAGTAAAAAAAATACCCTCCAGCGTGCTCGAACTCGCGAAATCAGCATTACGATGTTTGGAATTATACGACTTTCCCACTACGCTATCTCGGCCACTTGCCGCGAGTTAACCCTGAGATGTTTAAGTATGTAAACTGTACGTGTCAACCTGAAAAATTAATTTTTACCGATTTTCTAATTGGAAAAGCATTTCGCTTCAGTATTTTCGGAATTAGAAGTGTTTGGCAGTGAGTACTATTGGTTCCGTTAGCAATATTTCTCATAGGAAAATAACCTATCTGAAGTTTAAATAATTTGACAGTTTTCGTGGGAGGTGCTTGTCTTGTTAGTGCAATCTAACATCGGTAGATAAAATGAGAAAGAAGTTGAGATGGATGCGACTCGAGATTTTCGAAGGCGAAATAGACGTGGAAGGAGTCGACGTACGCTCTCGAAAAAAAAATCTCAAAGGATTATAGAAAGGACGGAACTTTCGCGTGAAGGGGTTCTCGAACCCGTGAAAATTAGAAAAGGGTCTCGGGGGTTCCGCGAAAAGTCGGTATTTCGGCGGGCGTGACGGGACCATTAGGCGCGAGGACAAACGCCGGTGCTAGCCGCATCTCTCTCGCCGAACGGCGATCGACGAAAATTTTGCAAAGGTTTTTTGAAAAGGCGTTTAAATTGGGAAAACGCGTAGGAAACGGGACGAAAATACCCCTACGCATTGGAAAAAGACTGAGAGCGACCTTCGGTCGCCCGCGGGGATCACTCCGCGATCCCCGCTCGAAGGAGATAGCTTTGAAACTTTGTGCATTCGGCGACGGAATTTAGAGCGAGACAAAAACGACGCGTTTTAATATATATGGATTCCAATTGTCTAATTTTAATTAATGAATTATTATATTAATATTTTTACTATTTTCGAGAAAATACGTTAAGCAGTTGAATTAAATCCACCACCTTGATTGGCCAAGTCAGGTCCGATAGGGACATAAAAGCCATGGTATCACTAGTCTGAGTCTCTCTGGTGCTCCGAATTTCTCCGCCGCCGGCCTCTGAGTTTTGAAAGAAGCTGCCGATACCTACAGCAGGAGTAAGTTACGTTATTTTACCGCATTACTTATTTCATATTGTTGCTATTTACTGTATTATTATTTATGTGTATTCACCAACCGTTTTATTATTAACTTCTTAGTAATAATAGTTACACAAATATAATTTTTCTAATTTTGACATTTAAAGTGACACTTTTCAAACCTCTTTGACTGTATTTCACCATCAGTTGTGAAATATATTCTACAAAAAATGAACAACTTCGACTTAGTGGGAATAAAATAAAAGTAGATAAAGCGCATTGGGCCGCTTTTTCTATATCACTAGGAATATGGCTTTCGGTATCTGGCATGGTAACTAACTATGGTAACTGGTATAATATCTACTGATTTACTTCTACGAAAAATTATTTTGTGTAACTCGCATCCTTTTGCGCTACCGCACGTTCCGCAGAAATCTGCTGCTTATACAACGACGTAGTACTTTTCTTAATTGGTTACATAAATAGCTATGATTATTATTTAATTTTGTTGCTATTTGTCGGTTCACTATTATTTGCTTAATAATAATTTCTACCTACCATAATCATTTACTTGAATAATTTGATTGCCTGTTTAGGTACTGCTGCATTATTACCTGCTCACAATTATTATTATTTATATTTCTGCTTGTAAATTAATATTTAATTGCTTGACTGTTTACCGCTGCTTCATCACCTGCTTAACAAATATATTGCTATTCATATTTTATATTGGTTTATTGTTGCTACTCTATTTAGCGACTGATGTATTTAAAGTATAAATAAATATTTTAGGAGTTGGAAATGTGCGACTTTTATTACTTAGGTTAAGAAACATTGACCCTCTGGCGTGTGCATTTATGCACCTTCTTCACTGAAGCTACTCAGGCTCTACTCATCAGAGTAGTAGAGTCCGTGTGGACCATTCACCACGTTAAAATTTGAATGGAGGCACTCGATACATGAATCCGAAAACGAATTAAGAGCGTCACAATATTTCAAAACAGATGTATTATTATATGAAGTAGGTAAGCTAAGCTTAGATTCATTGTAAGTTATTAAGTATTACACCATTAATATTACTTACTTATTACCACAAATCAGTTACAGACATTACGCTTATATATTAGACAGGTCCCAAAATTAGCCTGCCAAAGTTCACCTCCGGATTACACGTTAAAAATTAAGGAAAAAACTTTTATTAATTATAGGTCGAAAAATGCTTCTTCTCAAGGGAGCTAGAACCCCTTAAAGGTGCCCCCTAAAGAGGGGTTTTATCGAATAGCTCTAAAATTTATGAAGATGGAACATTGAAATTTTGGGTGTTTAGTAACTTTTCTATTTCCAACAAGGTGACGTCATTACAGTTCCAAAAATGTATTTAGGAGTAAAAAATATTTCATGTTGAGTAGTGGTGAGAAACACACCGTAGTGTCCTCTTTGGGTCTTTGCTACTATCTGTCTGACAATTATTGTCAAATTGACAGACAGATAATCACCTGCTGTTCCGCAGGCGCCATTATAGCATAAGTAGGATTGTCTTCCTCAAAGGCAATAGAGGTCACTGTTATAATGACGCCTGCGGAAAAGCAGGTCGCTATCTGTCTATCAATTTGACAATAATTGTCAGACAGATAGTAGCAAAGACCCACCAGTCCACTACCTGTGGCACTCTGATGAACGCATAATAAGCTCGAAACCAGTCAGTGTCTGGTGGTTGGTCTCGATGAAAGATGTGGGGACTCTTATGGAGATGCCGAAGTAATGCAATGTCAGTCGGGGCACATTGCCCCTGGATTAGTTGTTTTTGGCATCTCCTTCAAATAAATATTTCGAATTATGTACACTTATTAGGAAGGCCCTGTACATTTGAAAGTATTCCAAAAAGTATACTATTACTCATTGTACTAAAAATCTAAAAAAAAATAATAATAAATGAGTTACAAAAGGTGCCAGCTTTGATGAAGGACCCTGTACATATATAACGCACAATAACGTGATAATGTATTACTTATTTGTTGACCCAAAATAGAAATACATGCACGATCCCAGCAGGATATGCTTAATATCCAAATCAGGAAAAACAATGTACGCGACATTAATATTTATTTTTATCTGAACTTTCGATTATTTTACTATTAAAAGCAAATCCCTGAATAAAAGTTAATCATTCGGTAGTCAAACTTTACTTGAAATATATAATGGCTGTTAGAGTATTCTTAATTGTATGTTTCGTTTGCGTTGGTGCTTCACCATTAAAATCTGAACATTTAAAAGGAACTCCTTTAAATTTGGTTGTAGAGAGTATGAAATTATCTTGTGAAAATAATAATAGTTTTTCGTGTTTGCAATACAAGGCCCTTGCACTGTTGAATACTATTTTGCAGAAGGATAATTTTCATGTAATAATTTGTAATTTATCTTTCAGACATATTTCATATTTAATGACGATACTAGTGATATAAAATTAATTATTTTACTTAACAATTTCAGTTATCTGAAAATATTCAAATTACTCGAAACAACTACAATTCAAATGATGTATTAGGAAGATCAGAAATTTCTCTGGCAACAGGACTGGAAGAAGTTATCAAAAGTCATGATGTCAATTTCAGTTTGCCTGCGATCGGTAATGTTACAGTTGACACGAGAGATTTGGATAATGAAGCAATTAGTTTGAAACTGAACTTCAGTTCTGGAAGGACTGTTGAAGGTAACAAAGAGAGATGGCATATTATATATACAGAGTGACCCATTCAAAACCGGAGCACCTCTCTAAATTTTTATTTGTTGGCCGATTTAAACGATTTTTCTTAAATGACAGAGCCTCAGTAACTCTGGTGCCAAATTTCAGAATGAAATTTAAAATTTCAAGGCCTACTTCGAATTTTTTCAAGGTAAAAAAAATGTTTTTATTTCTAATCTGACTGCGCCACTGGATTTAGGATACTGTAAAATGGGTGTGACCAAAATTTAAAAAATATATTGATATGTAATAGAAATATAGCATAATTATTAATATAGAATTTTCCAAGGCCAAAATCCGAAAACAACGGTCAGTATTTTTTTATTTTTAATCTGACTGCGCCACTATATTTAGGATACTTTGAAATAGATGTGACCATTATTTGACAAAAATATATTGATTTCTAATAGAAATATAATACCTAAGTATAATTAAAATTTACATTATGTTGTCAATCGAATAGTCATCATCATGTACATCATAACTTTGCTATATATTTTTTAGAAATATATATATCGTGCCAAATTTCAGAATAACATATCAAATTTTAAGGCCTATTTCGAATTTTTTCAAGGCCAGAAATCCAAAAGAAAGGTTAGCAAATTTTTTATTTCTAATCTGACTACGGCACTAGATTACTCTTAACTGGGTGTGATCAAAATTTCAAAAAAATATATTGATTTCTAATAGAAATATAGCATAATTAAAATCCATTTTTTCAAGTCCAAAAAAAAAAACTGCAATTTTTTATTTATAATCTCACGGCGCCACTATATTTAGGATACTTTCAAATTAGTGTGACCAAAATTTGAAAAAAAAATTCTAATAGAAATATGGTAAAGTTGTGATAAGTGGTTGTAAGCATGATGACTATCCGATTGATAACATAATGTAAATTTTAATTATGCTATATTTCTATTAGATATCCATATATGTTTTAAAATTTCTTGTCAGACCTATTTATCCTAAATATAGTGGCGCAGTCAGATTAAAAATAAAAAAATTGTTAACCATTTTTCTCGATTTTAGCCTTGAAAAAATTTTATTTGAATTATGGATATATCTGTTAGAAATAAATATATTTATTAAACGAGGTTATTCCATTCCATATCTAAATTATACGTAAAAAATAAAACTTTATTAGATATTATAACTTTAATTTTTTTGCATGAGGATATTGACCATTGCGTGCTTCACGATTTACTTATTTTGTTAAAATGAAATATTCAACCTATATAAATCCATAATTTCGATTTATATAAGTTTTTTATTATAATATTGATTTTGCAGATCTGAAAACAAAAATGATAAATTAAATTAAATTTGAATTACTCAAACTTCTAAAATTGAAAAACGCTTGGTTATATACCATTTAAAAAGTTAAATAATAATCGGTTTCTAATGTTAAAACTAGTCAGAAGTTTGTTATGTTAAATGTTAAAACTGGTCATACATACTTAACATTTTTATTTATCCTCAGTACAGAAAATAAGATCAAGGGTGCGAAGGCGTAGATGGGCGACGATCTAAAAAAAAATTTTTTCTTAAATTTCTAAGTTTAAAGTCGGAATTTTGTTAAATTCCGACTTTAAACTCGGAATTCTACCAGAAACAAGATAAAGTGCGCCCTTTTATTTCTTATTTGTCTGTCATATCCTAGTGAAGTTGAATGTGCTTATTGCTTGCAAATTTGAATTTAAAAATAAATGTAAGTAAAAAGTATTTATTAATATTATTATTTATTATTAAAATTAATTATAATTTGGAGTTTAAAGTCGGAATTTAACAAAATTCCGAGTTTAATGTCGGAATTTAACAAAATTCCGAGTTTATTTCGATTTAATTCGATCGTGGCCCTTCTACGCCTTCGTAGAAGGGTAATTCAATTATTACAAAAATTAAACAAATATTATAAGACTTAGACTTTAAATATTTTTAATAATAGAGATGGATAGAAGGATTAAGTGATGAAAGTGTCCCAAGTAGGTATTTATATTGTTCATGTTCTTCCATTTGTTATTCAGAGTATTATCTGATAATTTTTTACTCCATTTTCCACGTCCTATATGTATTTTACATTTATCAATAGCAAACTCCATATTTATATCTTTGGATACTATTTCAGTTATTTTAATTAATAGTTCCATTTGAGTCGACGAGGATGTATACATTTTACTAACGTCCATGTACAGGGTGTCCAAAATAAGATCCTCTATCCCCTTATCTCAGAAAGTATAAAAGGTAGAGAAAAAAGTTAAATACGAAAGTTTTTTGTTTTTACCTGAATTTTTTATTTTTATAACTTCCTTGAATACAGGTTGTTCAGTTTTCTGATCGAGGCATCAACTTTCTATTTTTAAATGGGACACCATATATTCAATTACGTTTTTGAACTCTCCTTAAAATTCTAGGTCGACATTGTTAAGAGTACCCTATACCTATCATTTACCGTTGCGAAGATATTAGCATTTAAAGAAAAAAATCTTTAAAAAACACCTGCTCAAAAAATCTCGGCAAAACAAATAAGACATCCAAAAAAAGGTTAAATAGGGTTTATTTCGTAGACAATTAGACTCAGAAATTACTTCTATGAATCGATATTACCTGATTAATATACAGGGTGTTTTTGACAGATGGCTCAAACATGTATATGTTAAAATTCCAGAAAATCGAAAATCTCTTATGGAACACCCTGTGTATTATTATATTTTTGGATTCTCTATTAAATTTTAACCTTACTCTATATAACGTTCCCTATTCTTATTTTGCTTAGTTTTCAAGATATTGACGAAAATGTTTGGTGCGCTATTTATAAGAGACTCATTTTAGGCCCTGTCTTTCTTGGCCAATATTTAAATACCTTAGGTACCTTAGGTACCTTAGGTAAAATATTAGGAAATGGCATTCATTACAAACTTGCATTTTACCTTTATTGGATGCCGAAGAAAATGCCAATGAGATCATCTATCAGATGGATGGAGTTTCATGCCACAATACTGCAGTTGTAAAGAATTTTATTAAGAACTATTTTGTGGAATGGATAGGGCCAAACGGGAATATCCCATGGCCGCCGAGTTCGACTTGATAACTCGCTCCACTTGATAACTTTTTATGGGGTACATTGAAAACCTGAGTTTATTAAATTCAGAGTAATAATGTTGATGATTTAAAGATTTAAAAATCAGGATTGAAATTGAAGCGCTCAATCAAAGTGATTGCGCTGTAAGAAAACTAGCAGTTATATACACAACCTGCTTAGCTGAAAATTGAGGACATATAGGATACTTGATTTAATTTTTTATTTTTATTGTTATTTGTTGATTATTGTTAGTTATTTGTGGTTCAAGTTACAAACATAGATTTGTTTATATTAGTTAATTAATGAAATAATTTAAAAAAATATTAGATTTAATAAAATAATATATTCTTAATCAGTATTAAGGCACATTTACTATAACATACCAAATAATAGTAGATATATTTTTAATAATAGCCGATAATGAACATTTTTTCCACATTTTCGTCAATATCTTGAAAACTAAGCAAAATAAGAATAGGGAGTGTTATATAGAGTAAGGTTAAAATTTAATAGAGAATCCAAAAATATAATAATACACAGGGTGTTCCATAAGAGATTTTCGATTTTCTGAAATTTTAACATATACATGTTTGAGCCATCTGTCAAAAACACCCTGTATATTAATCAGGTAATATTGATCCATAGAAGTAATTTCTGAGTCTAATTGTCTACGAAATAAACCCTGTTTAGGTTTTTTTTGGATGTCTTATTTGTTTTGCCGAGATTTTTTGAGAAGGTGGTTTTTAAAGATTTTTTTCTTTAAATGCTAATATCTTCGTAACGGTAAATGATAGGTATAGGGTACTCTTAACAATGTCGACCTAGAATTTTAAGGGGAGTTCAAAAACGTAATTGAATATAGGGTGTCCCATTTAAAAAAAGAAAGTTGATGGCTGGATCAGAAAAACTGAACAACCTGTATTCAAGCAAGTTATAAAAATGAAAAATTCAGGTAAAAACAAAAAACTTTCGTATTTAAGTTTTTTCTCTACCTTTTATACTTTCTGAGATAATGGGATAGAGGATCTTATTTTGGACACCCTGTACAAATTTGGTAGTGCAAAAAAAAATTGAATACAGGTTGAATTCAATAAAGTTATAAAAATGAAAAATTCAGGTAAAAACAAAAAACTTTTGTATTTAATATTTTTCTCTATCTTTTATACTTTCTGAGATAAGGGGATAGAGGATCTTATTGTGGACACCCTGTACATTAAATGGTTTATTGACTGCAGTTTTATGCCTTGTTTTTTAATTTTATATCTATATGATGTGTTATTCAAGGTGTTGGATAAAGCATTAAACCACATATTGAGCCAAAGGGCAATGAGGGTGTCACCTTGGTATAATCCCCTCTTTATATGGATAAAATCAGTTTCTATATGATCGGCGTTGGTTTTTACTTGATTTTGGTTTTCCATCTTTTCATTATTATTTCAAGGAGTTTTGTAACAGGAGGTGTACTTTGTGTTTCTGAAATTTTTAATATAGGACCTTTAACCAAGTATGAGGAACCATGACAAATGCGTTTTTATAATCTATGTATGATACATGACTATTTTGTTGTTATAGACATTTTCAATTACGTGGTTTCTTTATTATTATTGTTAATTCGTTATTATAAATTAATTAAGGAAATAGTAACGAATATTCCTACTACTATAAAACATGAAACTATCAGAAATAGACCTCTGATCAAACTTTTGTTGCTTTTGATTATGTAAACTTCATAATAATATCAGCTAGTCATCATCATCATTGCTGTTCTTAACATACATAGGAATCTTCGTCTTCAACTAATGATTTAACGATTTTATCTACAAGATTATCTTATTTATGGTATAAATCTTACATTTTCGGATTTAGTACAGAGACGTAAACATTAGTTTATGCCCTTAGTCGAGTCGGGCGCTGGTAGTTACCAGAGGCTACTCTTCATGTTTATAGGGGTGAATAACTACTGGGTCTGAAAATCGTGGGCCAGTAGTAGACGCAATAAACCCGGTATGGCACCTCCTGCATTCTTCCAGCTAGAAAATCTGCTGAATTTGGTCATGCCGGTATGATTTAAGTCCAGAAAGCAGTGTATCTCTTGCTCCACCGAAGGCTCCTAAAATCAAGTTTCGCCTTGTCTTTCAAGATAATGTTGGTTTCAGTTGGAGCCGAGAATTTGATGACATTATTTTGAGCTGGAGCTCGAGGAGGACTACATCAGGCTTATTGGCTCAAATCTTCCTGAAGCTGTGAAATGAATGGTTCCTATAAATTTGAACCTTCGTATTCCCCCAACGGCTTCAATATTGCCCGGTGCGTATTTCGGCAGCACTTATATTTCTCTAAGCTTGTACGAGTGTCATAGAAAATAGTTTTAGATTGTCCGTTCAGTGTCGAAGATGAGACCAAGTTTATCAGTTCTTGTTTATCATTTTTGTTGCCTTTGTTGCTACTACACTTTTCTGTTGTAAGGAGCTCAAAGTGACCTGCTGCTGGGTCAACTGCAAATAGTTAATATATGTTTTTCTCGTGTCTCCTTTTACTGATTATAGTTGACTTATATTTTATTTTTATTTATTTTACTTTGATCATATAATGTCTTGTAAAAATATAAAAATTAGTTTTAGAGTTTCATAGTAAAAATCTCGACGCTTATTTCTACTGTCTTTCGACCAACTTTCAGTTTCTCGGAACTTATAAAGCCATGTTCTTCTTATTATGCTAGTTGACTTCATGGACAACTAGATTAACATTGACAAACTCGATGCCATACATTTTATCATGTTAAAAAATCCTACACTTTAATCATTATTTCTTTCACTTCTTTGGTAAAATGAGACATATTGTCGTCAATCAATAGTAAAAGATTTCTCTTTGAAGAAGTAGTTACAGTAATTACTATTTATAACCATTCTCTTATGTTTCCTTATAAACCTTACACACATATCAGATATGGTTAACTCTTGACCTTAACTCACAAAAACAATTAGACCAACCGCAAACTCAAGCGTATTGTGTAAATTCAAAATTTTATTATTTTGCGTACCTATTCAGTATTTTTTGAATGTCGTTTATTGCTGTTATTATAATCCGCTACTAAACTAAAATTTGTAGCTTTCGATGCTGACTTTGGAAAGCACTCGCATGATAATAACACTTTTTAATAGAAAAGAAGTGCACTGAGTATTAATTAAAATTATATTGTTTTCTTATTACCACTAGGGTGTTACTGGGTTAGAAAGCCTCATCAGACTTATAACTTTTAACTTATAATTAATTTCCATAGTAATACACTGTGCAGTTACCTCACATTAAACTCATTGCCAGTTTTTAATAGGTATTACTTATTCTATTGATATTGCCCAACTACAGAACTGGAGGGCACAGAGTGATAAATTTTGGAGTAATGTAAAACTAATAATATAAAATATCAGAAAAATATTTGTCTGTTATTATACCTTACTATAGAAACATATTTTAACTGGGTACTTATTTAAAAAAAAAATTAAAATATAAATTTATTTACAGATAGCTTTGGATCGGATTATAATTATTCATGCCCTATTATTCTGATCGTTTAAAAGTATCAATTATGGGATTTACTATTAAGTACTTTTTTTAGAGACAGCACGACAAATTTTATTTGGATGTGTGATTTTTACAAAATATCATAGTTGAATGTTAGTAGTTGTGTGAAACAGACCGTAGTGCCCTCTTTGGGTCTTTGCTAGTATCTGTTTGACAATTATTGTCAAATTGACAGACAGATAACGACCTGCTTTTCCGCAGGTGCCATTACAGCAGTGACCTCTATTGTCTTTAAGGAAGACAATCCTACTTATTTATTTGAAGGAGATGCCGAAAACACTACTCCACGGCCCGTGCCCCGACTGGTATTACATTACAGTCGGGGGACATTGGCCGTGGAGTAGTTTTCTACATCTCCTACACCTAAACACATAGTTGAACTTGTACAAAGTATTAAATAAAAGCTGTTATTACTGGACGTTGTCGAAATATTCACACGAAACGAACAGCAAGAATGTAACAATATTATAAATGTTATTTACTCATAAAAAAATTATAAATGATATATGTTTGAGAAACGTACCCTAAATAAGTAATATCATATTTTCCCAATTTCTTCTTTTGATATCAGTAATTGCTGGCTGACACTATGATAGCAATTAAAAAATATAAAATAATTGTTTCAGCTCGCAAGAAATCTAAATTAAAGAAAATCTTCATTCCAATCTTGGTATTCATTCTTCTTAAAGCGATAACTTTAGTACCTTTTGCCATTGGTGTTCTTGGATTAAAGGCATGGAATGGTCTTCAGCTTGCGTTCTTCTCATTTATAATTTCTACTGGTTTAGCCATTTTCCAGATGTGTCAAAAACTTGCTGCTGATAGTGCTCATGCACACATATCAGCTGCACCTGGATCATGGGAAGCTGTAGCTGCTAGAAATATTAACGATGTTAGTAAAATGGCATATTCGGCATATGCTTAATTAGATACAGTAATACAAATATATTTATTTTATAGTTATATTTCGTTTTAATTATTTGTAAATAAATGTTACTGGATAAATTCTGTTGTTTCAAAAAAATCTAGTTTTGATTTTCAGTGAAAATTCAGTGCTATTTAATAGTTTATTGCTATGTTAAACATTGGTAACTTCGATACTTAACTTGTAATCATCAGAGTTTTTGTAACGAAAAATAATATGCTGTCATAAGAAAATAATAGGACACTGTGACACCATGACGCTGCCATTTGTTCTATGATGGTAAGACCTGCAGTCATTAAGCACTATTTATTGTAAAATTGTTGCAATAATCAAGACAATAAAATCACTACAAATGGTAATGACAGAGGGTTGATATTAAATAAAATTATTCTAGTTGTTTTATGTTCTATACAGTAGAATTATACCTCGGCACCCAGTTCTATTAGATAGTTTTTTCCAGCCAAACCAATATACTGTAGAATTGAGCATTCTCATTAAAATTATAGGTGATCACGGTTCGTTTCAGGTTTGGGAGAAAACGGACTTTTGACATTTATTAACTTTTTATACAAATTCAAAAGCTAAAACAGAGAAAATTGTTATCTGTATTTGTTTTTGATATTATAGACCAATATTCATTACGATAACGAGATGTAGAAACAAGTTCAACAATCAACAACAACAAGTGTAGATGTTTTGTATTATCCTGCGGACGCCAGAATAATTTTAGATAAAAATAATAATTAGATTATGCCACGAAGGATTTTTAACACTCTGTACATCAAATGATTATAATTTATTACCAAATAAGTACATTCAAAAATAGTAAAGACAGCTAAAAATTATTGAGGTCAGCCAGCATGATTGCTGAACACATGGGTTCACCACAGGTCGACTGTGGAGCCAAAGGTGGGATGCAATTATGTAGGTCACAGTTTGGGTGGCTTGAGTGCAAAATTGTGAGGTGGCAGTTGGTAGTTCAGAGTCAGGGTAAGAAGTCCAGAGTGCCATATCTCCTCCTGCAATGGTTAATGAAGTGTAAGTACACCTTATACAGGGTCCTGCACCACAGCTCCCTTCTTTTGTAGCTCATGAACTGGTGCCTTTATAAATTTCGTTCAAATTTGACTGCAAACTATTCGTAGAGAGGCACATTTTGAAAATATTTTCAAATATACAGGGTGCTCTAAAAACATGTACCATACTAAAGTTATGTTTTTTTAAATGGAACACACTATATATTTTTACATTTTTGGATTCTGCATGCAAATTTGGTGTCAGTTTATGTTATATTCCCTATAGCAAAACTTATCCGTTTCGAAGATATTCGACATTTTATAGAAAAAATTACATTTGTTACAACTATTTCAAAGTTACATATCTTACACAATTGAACAGCGCTTATTTTAATTTTTATATGTCAGAGAGTTTAGGCATTGGTCTTTCTGAAAATAGCTAATAGAAGTCTGTAATACATACAGAGTGTTTAATATTTACTGAGCAACACGTCAATTTTGAAACGTGCAAATCTAATTTTTTTCAAATAGCACACCTAGTATATTATTCTACAGTTGAAAGTACCATTCAATTCTGAATTGAATGATGGCATTGTCTTATATCTATCTCTTAAGGTGCTCAAGATATAATCAATTTTATAATAAAGTGCTCGAAAATTTAAGTCACCCCGTTTCTAAGTGGCTTCGAATCAAATAAAACAACTAGAAACATTTCAAATTTATTGTCAGTTGCTTTGAGTCTTATTATGGCTATGATTAAGCACAAAATGTAAAAAATTACATCGATGTTAAATAATTGTTTACAGATTTAATTGTTACGTAACCCTATAAGAAGAAGTCTAATTTTGTACATCAAATTATGCGTTAAGAAATCGGGTCACCTGGTAAAGACAACAAAACAACTTGTCTAATTTGTTTGCTGTCAAACTTGGTGTCGACAATTTAAGTTAATTACAAATATTTATACTTATTTCAATAATTTTGTTGTTAGTTTAGTTGTTATAGTTAGTTAGGTACTTAGTTTAGTTAGTTGTTTCAATTTATTTTTATAATGAAGTATAGTAAAGAGCTAGGTGACATGATTTCTATATTATTTGAGTCTGAACGAAACAACTGTCTCTTAGCGAATAGAATTTAACCGTCAAAGTTTTTGAAAATTTATTATAAGATTGTAGACTGTGAATAATTATTTAATATTGATGTTTTTGATGATTGTTGATAATTTTTTACATTTTGTGTTTAATCATAGCCATAATTATAGTCAAAGCAACTGACAATAAATTTAAAATGTTTTTAGTTGTTTTATTTTATTAGAATTAGAATTTATTAGAATAGAAGACCACTTAGAAACGGGGTAACTTAAATTTTCGAGCACTTTATTATAAAATTGATTATATCTTGAGCACCTTAAGAGATAGGTATAGGACAATGCTATATCATTCAATTCAGAATTGAATGGTACTTTCAACTTTCAACTGTAGAATAATATACTGGGTGTGCCATTTGAAAAAAAATAGTTTTGCACGTTTCAAAATTGACGTGTTGCTCAGTAAATATTAAACACTCTGTATGTATTACAGACTTCTGTGAGCTATTTTCAGAAAGGCCAATGCCTAAACTATCTGACACATAAAAATTAAAATAAAGGCTGTTCAATTGTATAAGATATGTAACTTTGAAATAGTTCTAACAACTGTAATTTTTTCTATAAAATGTCGAATATCTTCGAAACGGCTAAGTTTTGCTATAGGGAATATAACACAAACTGACACCAAATTTGCATGCAGAATCCAAAAATGCAAAAATATATAGTGTGTTCCATTTAAAAAAATATAACTTTAGTATGGTACATGTTTTTAGAGCATCCTGTATATTTGAAAATATTTTCAAAATGTGCCTCTCTACGAATAGTTTGCAGTCAAATTTGAACGAAATTTATAAAGGCACCAGTTCATGAGCTACAAAAGAAGGGAGCTCTGGTGCACGACCCTGTATATATGAACAGTACAGGGGTGGTTAGCTGGGCCTTCTCTCTATGTTGTATGCAATGATATTAGGTTGTTAAGGTCTTGAAACTGTAGTTTAGTTTAATAAATGTAGTTTATTTTTTTAGTAACTATTTTAATTTACCTCTGAGCACATCCCCCTATCGCGTAAGGCGTGACATATGGTGGAGGCGCCGGGCCTCCGGGCGCGAGGTTAACGCCTATTGCTAATATCTCGCCGACACAGGGTCATTCTGACTTTTACAGTCAAATATTTATTTAACAGGGACTCTACCTGTATTCTCTTCAGGTACATTGCTAAACTTGTTATGTGCAAATTTGGGTATTATATCTTTACCTTCAACTGCCTACATTATTTTTACTAAAAAAAGTCAACTACTAAACAGGGCTTAACAATAGTTTTTCCAAAATACTTTACATATATATCACTTTTTCATGCCTTTACTATATTGTAACTACAATATTCACGTACTTTCCATAACAAGAGAATTATTTAATCATGTTCCAAATAACAGCTCGGCAGGATTCAAACCAGTAACTAGGTATATGTTTCGTAATATTTAGAGCTAGTTGAACTTCACCTAAACTGTCTTGATACTTCGATTATTTTCAGTTTCAACTGTAGTCAATAGCAGTAATATCAGTCAGTAATAAACATTTACTCTATTGGGAAAGGTCTAATAAGCCAAAATACTAGTATATAGAGTGTTTTCTATATATTTCTTGAAACATCTAAACGAGAACTGTGTTTTTTCAAAACAATTATTGTAGTCAATATGTTTTTAATATGTCTGTTATATAACTCTGTCCACTCTTGTCCTTATCTTTTCCACCTTTTCCATTTCCAGTACATTTTTTCTTTTCCAGTACATTTTATTTCGCCGTAAAGTTACCTATTCAGTACCTGTAAATAAGTTTTCAATAGAACGCCGTAAATAAACAAAATATATCCTAAATATACTCTATTATTTCGACACCTGTACCTGAGGATCCCTTGCGTACACCTTCATGCATCACCGCCTGCTTCGACTAAGGCAATAGCAAGCACTGGGATTTTTAGTTGCTGTGCCGCCGTCCGAGGAACTGGCCGTACTACCGAATCTCTGCGAATCCCCAGACACCTACTGGCACCATAAAGTGAGTAAAATATTACAAGTCCGAAAAATTAACAGTGAAATTTTTATAAGTACCAAAGGAAATTGGGACTTATATATTTTTAGTAGTTTGGCTACCTACCAGTTATTTTTCTAAGTCGAAAATTTAGCAAGCGTAAATCGGCTAAGTCGATTAATAGTATCTGTTGGGATAATTTATTAAGTCCCTGTTTTCACTACTGCGCCCGTCCGAGTTACTTCTCCAGGCAGAAAACGATTTCTAGAGTCAGTCGCTGGCTGTCTACGAGCACAACGAGTACTGTCTGGTCCGCAACTACCACCAACCTATCGCAGGGTAAGTAACAAATATTTGACAAGTCCGAAAACCGGCATAGTGGAATTTTTCACACTATCAAAAGATATTGAGACATATATTTTTCCCCGTCTGTCTACTTGCTGGGTTTTTTTAGCCGCAGAGTCCGTAAAATAGACAAAGTGGAACTATTCTAAATCTAAAAAGGAATTGGTACTTAAACATTTTTGTCAGTAATTTATCTGCCTGCTGGGATATTCTTCAGAGTCCGTAAAATAGACAAGGTATAATTTCTTAAGTCCCTGTTTCCACTACTGCGCCGGTCCAAGTGTTCACTGGCTCTACAACGACCTGAGACCGATTTAAATAAGGAGTCCGCTGCTGTACACCACGACGACGAGTGCTGCCTGTCCCACCGCTGCTACTAGTACGTTAGGAGAATAGGTAAAATTCGGCAGAGTCCAGAAGAACGTGGGGACTTATAAATTTTATCGATTTTGTGGTGTACAGGTATAAAATATGCAAAGTCCGAGATCTCATTTCTGCGCATGCCCGAGGTCTTCATAGCACCTCTTATACTACTGCGAACGATTCAGACATTCAGTCTGTGGCCGCACCGCATCCAAGCAAGACCTGTCCGTCTACACCGCTGCTACCAGGACCTAGAGAAGAGTAAGTTAAAATTTGGCAAAGTCCACAAGGTCTTCATAGACCCTCTTATACTACTGAGACCAACTCAGACATTCAGTCTGGGACCGCACCGCATACGAGCAAGACCTGTCCATCTTCACCGCTGCTACCAGAGTACAGATACCTGTAAGTAAGTTAGTACAAGTCCCCAAAGGCATTGGAACTTGGTATAATTTCATCGACTTATGTGGACTACGCCGAGAATATTACAAGTCGAAATAGGGAACTATTGCGCAGGCATCAAAAGCTCTCCCACCAGCCATTCCAGTACCTGCTACTAGCCGGTGCCCAAGTATTCAGTCTTCACCGACCACCCGGAAGCAGCAGACGTGCCCAGGACTAGCCAGTAAGGAAGCTAGATTTCGAGTAGGTTTGAGGTATTAAGTCAATAAATAAATGTATTAAGGTTTGTTGGTGAGTAGGTAATGGGACGGTTCAACCTGGGAACCAAAATGCGGGGGCGGCGGCGGCGGCGTCCTTTGTCGGCATCATCAAAGAAAGCCGTCCCCGCACCCAGCAAATAGGGGCGCCGTCTAGACCAAAGACCCGTAGACCTACAACTCAGAGGGGCCAAAGCTCCATAGAACTACAAGCCTCTAGGACCCTCAACATAACCTCAAAGTCATAGCGTCGTATGGGCACGGTTCTAAAGCAGAAAGCTAAAGGAGATCGCACACGGCACAGCGAATTATATAAAGATTACTTTCTCTGTTGTGGACTAATCAGCTGGCACTGAACTCACGTACAACTGTGTGTGTGATATCTCTACGAGAGCTCCAGGTATACCACAACAAAAGGTCCATTGAAGAGAAGAGAGCTTCAGGTATACCACAACAAAATATTTAAAAACTTAACCCAACTTTTGTGGAACAAGCACGACGGAACACCGGAGCCCTCGTACGTAGTATATAATTATTAGCTGTAGAATTATGTATCTCCATACTGACGACGAGAGCTTAAAAACTTAACCTAACTTTTTGTGTGTGGAACAAGCACGACCGATCACCAACACAGAACATTCTAGACTGAACCCACATACCTGCGCGTGTAATATAATAAATAAATATCTAATTATCTCCATACTGTTGAGAGCGACAACAATTTGAAACCTAACTTTAGCTCGGGAATTTACCACGCACCGATCAATAACACTGAACTCATATACGAAATATCTAATCATTGCATATCTCCATACTGACGACGACGAGAGCTTAAAACTTAACCTAACTTGTGTGTGTGTGTTTGTGTGTGGTGTGTGTGTGTGTGTGTGTGTGTGTGTGTGTGTGTGTGTGTGTGTGTGTGTGTGTGTGTGTGTGTGTGTGTGTGTGTGTGTGTGTGTGTGTGTGTGTGTGTGTGTGTGTGTGTGTGTGTGTGTGTGTGTGTGTGTGTGTGTGTGTGTGTGTGTGTGTGTGTGTGTGTGTGTGTGTGTGTGTGTGTGTGTGTGTGTGTGTGTGTGTGTGTGTGTGTGTGTGTGTGTGTGTGTGTGTGTGTGTGTGTGTGTGTGTGTGTGTGTGTGTGTGTGTGTGTGTGTGTGTGTGTGTGTGTGTGTGTGTGTGTGTGTGTGTGTGTGTGTGTGTGTGTGTGTGTGTGTGTGTGTGTGTGTGTGTGTGTGTGGAACAAGCAACAAGCACGACCGATCACCAACACAGAATACTCTAGACTGAACCCACATTCCTGCGCGTGTAATATAATAAATATCTAATTATCTCCATACTGTTGAGAGCAATTTAAAACCGAAGCAACTGCACGCATGTAATATAATAATATCTATTCATTGCGTATCTCCATAAATTAACGAGCAGCCCGAGAGAGAGAGAGAGAGACAGCATCTTATGACACAACAACAGTAACTAAAGATATGTGTAGGGAACCACGACATACAATCGCGAACTATTTAAATGCAGAATTGCGTATCTCCATAAATTAACGAGCAGCAGCCCGCGAGAGAGAGCGCGTGTCAACAGCAACTACCTAGAAAGATGTGCCCGTAAGTGGTCTCAAGGCAGCGTATTTTTTCCGGCTTCTTGCTGAAAGCTCTACTATATTTGTTGCAGAATTTTCAACAAAGCGAGCTCAAACTAAATACGTAGATTTAAAAACATATTTTGACAAAGATATCGGCGTCACAGAGGATTGTTTACAAACCAAAATACGTAGATTTAAAAAAACATATTTTTGTCACCTTGTTGTTGTGGTCTCTTACAGATAAGAAGCCACGACCTTCTGTTGATAAAGCCATGAATGAATAAATATTAATACAATGTACTAATTTCGCGCGCCTACGATGACTACGTCACAATTAGATTGCGCCACAACCCACGTAGGTATAAAGCGGATGATCCGGCCGTTGTCTCTTATCAGACTCGTGCTTTGTCACTCAGTTGAACCAGCAGCAGTTATCACCTGAGTTTTATCATCAACAAGAAGCTGGCGCCCAGGAAGGTATGACGAGTTATATATTGAATTAAAGCTTGCAAATTGCTTATTAATAATAACAAGTAATTGTTTTTAATGCCGCGTGACATAAAATTTCTTACCGGCTGCAATGTTTTAGCAATCCTGATTTTGCCAAATAATTTATTTTCAGGTCTCTACATCCTCGCTCGCTACCGCGCGGAAGTATTTTATCAACAAAAAATCTTTGCTGTAGGTTGTAAAAAGCAAATTTATAGAAAATTTCAAGCTGTCGAAAGACTATTGATCACTCGCCAGTAAAAACGAGGTGAGTACATTTCTTGCCGCCGATATATTTTTCAACTTTGAGAACAGCTAACTAATCACGTGGTCTATTTTCAGGTATACCGAGGTTATAAATAGGGGTACCTGTAGCTCGTCTAGTCGTTCTATCTTCAGAAGTTGAAGAGTAAACATCGTTGTAAGAGACACCGCCGAAATTATTAACATGGAGAAATTCCAGATTGTTAAGGACGTCGTGAAGCCCACACAGCACACTCTCTCCATAGGATATCCTAATCAAGTCCTGATATCCCTGCCTGGGATTATTATCCTGAGGATGTTTTCAGGACAAATTTATAAGCCAACTTCATCCTCAAAATGTCCCAGTAGAGGATATCCTAGGCAAGTCCTGAATGAATATCCTGTAAATATCTCTTGAGGCTATTATGATCCCGGTAACATCCGCAATGGAAAGTCCTATATTCATCAAGTCTGGATATCCCATAAATATTTGGTGAGGCCATTTTTGGGCATATTTTGAAAAATAGTTATAATTTATTGGGAGATAAATCTAAACAAATTAAACAAATGCTAAAATAAGGTACCTATACCCAAGGATTGTTAACTGTTTACAGGATTGCTCGATCGCTCAATTTTGTCATCCGCCTTTGTGACGTCATCGAAGATATATGTAATCGAATTGTCAAAATATACCTATTTTGTGTTTGTTATATTTCACATTTGCAAGAGAATTTTCGTATTTGAATGATTATTAATATTATTATTTATTAAAGTTTGTAATAACAGTATAAAGTGTGTACCTATTTCTACAAGTTCGAGATCTTTGGATCTTTGATGACGTCACAATTATGGATTACATTGTAGTATAGGGATCGAGCAATCCTGTAAACAGTTAACAATCCTTGACCTATACCTACCTACATCAGTAGGAAATTAAGGTGGCATGTAACTAAAACAAATTATTATATTTCTCTCATAATAGCTAAGTGCTACGTTACGAAAAGGGTAATAAAAATAATTATGCCATAGCTTTTTTGAAATTAATATTGAAATAAACAATGCCTAGGTAATAAAATAATATCAATGAGCACAAATTAATTACTGAAACAAGTTAGTAATCAATAAGCTTA
Source organism: Pogonocherus hispidulus (assembly GCA_963924545.1). Lineage (NCBI taxonomy): Eukaryota > Metazoa > Arthropoda > Insecta > Coleoptera > Cerambycidae > Pogonocherus > Pogonocherus hispidulus. Next base: position 32,674,630 of record OZ004696.1, on the reverse strand, counting down.
GTTTATGTTATAATATGATGATAAAGTCGAGGGAGCTTTTCCACCATGATGTGGAAAGGAACAGCTTCTTCCTGTTTTGATTGGTTAAAGAGGCACGTAATTTCTTTTCATCCAATCATACCGTGAGGAAGCTGTTCATCCGTCTCGGTTTAATTCTGTTCACGTGATCGCGTCTTAACGGAACACGGACACGGAAGTCACGGAACGAAAGTGAAAGTAGTAGTAAAGTAGCCATCTTGTGGCGCAGCGTCATGTTGATGGGATACGTGTGCACAAATTCTTTGCAAATTACTGAGTTTTAGTAATTTGTGTATGTGTGATATGATGATTGTGATGGATGTGATAGTCATAGATAAAATATAATAGTCTCTGTTATATTAATTACTATGATTAATTTAATTAATTTATCTACGAATTGATTATTGATTTATGGTTTTGTGTGGATATCTGTGGCACTGGTATGTATATGGTTCTTGTGGGATTGATGTTATTATTTATTATTTTGTTAATAAAAATAAAATATGTTTTTAGGATAGCAATCATGGCCTTTGTAATTGTAGAGTGGTCAAGTGGTGGCGTATCTATAGTACACGAAAAGTGGCTAACCCCTATGAAAAAGAAAGTATTTTGGCCACCTTTTAAAGATCAGAATAGATTTGATAGAGCACTTAAAAAGGGTGAATCCTTTGAAGAAACATGGAATCTTCATAATGTCACAAGATGCATGAATGCAACAGGTGGGTGTAACCTTTTTATCTAATATGTTCAAACTTGTGTGCTGTATTTGGAAATTTATCTTGACAGTTTAGTTTTAAAATTGACTTCCATGAAATTTTGCAGAAATGTAGGTTATTAATTACTTTCTTAAATTATGTACCTTTTTACCTATTACAGATAATTTTGAAAAAGCACGGACAAAATGGAAAGAAACAGAAAATACTTCTAACTTACATACGGACTCTGAAAATTTTGATAATAATAATAGGATAAGAAAAGGGTTAGACCTTTGAGATTATTAGACAGTGATGATGAAAGTGATTGTGGACGTCCCACTAAATAATAAAATACTCTGTAGACCACCACAACCGAGAGCAAAGCTGCCTTTTGGAGAGGATTACACAGGAATAAATGAATTACCCGCAATATTTTAGAATATATTATTTTCACTAATAAATTGTTTGATTTTCCAGTTCCTTCTTGCAAAAACTGAATGCATAGATAGAAGTGCATTTTCAAAGTGATTCTATTTAAAAAATTGTCTCATATTTATACATATGTATAAATCAAAAAATAAATGATTTAGATTCTCAGGGCACGACAAGTTCAAAAGTAATCAAGCTAAAAGGTGCATTAAAATCCCAATAGACAGCCTGAAGAGTGACACGCCAACGTGTCCTTATAGAACAGATAGGCGTGAGTTCCTGTGGATTGGTATATTTAGCAGCATACCTGGCGTGTGATGCGTCACTCCACATGCCGTCTATTTGGACTTTTAGATTGAATAACCTAACAAAGGCAGTAACCATTCCTCCTCAGGACATCTCCACATTTGTCCTTATCCAATACTCCAGATGTCCTGAGGATATTAATTAGGATGTCATTAGAACATTATCAGTAAGATCTGGGCTGTCCCATTTGGGTGTCCTAAGGATATCCTGGAGTTTTTGGAGGACTTCCTTAGGATATCCCATATGTCCAAAGAATGTGTACTAAGTACATCCTGAGGATGAACCTGTGCTGACTGGGAGAATGTGCGGCGTTTTAATCTCTCTGGACGTACGCTCGAGTTCAAGCTCAGACCAGTGCCGGAGGGCGCGGAGCCTGTAGGCTGGGTTAAAGAGGCTATTAACGCTGTCCTCACTAGAGGTACGGAGGGCCTCACCAACGACGACCAGGTAGGATTCTTCTTCTGTTCCAAGGATTTCGCACGCGGCGACGGCTATGTACGCTTCCGCCCCGTGTAAGAGGTAAAATTCGAGGACGTTTGGGAAGTTATAGCTGGCGTCTATCAGTCAAACTCTACGGGGCTCGACACTGCCACCTTCTGCTTGGGAGTGACGTCTGTCAAGATGCCGGCCGGTAAAGGAAATGAGAGAGGACGGCAATACAACACCTTTGCGGGAGAATGTGGTATGAGACGGTGCATCATCACCATTAAGAATAAAGACAACATGTGCCTACCTCGAACCCTAGTGGTGGCTATGGCCTGCGTTACCAAGGACCCCGACCAGACCAAGGTGCGACGCGACATCGGGAAGCTGCAGACCCGGAGAGCTCTCGAACCGTTGCAGGCCGCCGGTGTGACTATACCTGAAGAAGGCTGCGGCATTCCCGAGCTGCAACAGTTTCAGCAACACCTGCAAAATTTTAGAATTGTGGTGTACAAATACGGCTCTAAAGGCAGGGACCTGATATTCAGGGGGAACGCAGCAGAAGGCCCCAACATCAACCTGCTGTACCACGAAGGCCACTACAACGTCATTACGTCGCTGACGGCCGCCTTCTGCTGTGGGTACTTTTGCGAGGCCTGCAGCACACCATTCAACACAAAAAATGATCACAGGTGTGGAGGTACCTGCGCCGCATGCCACCAGACGCCTGCCTGCCCTCAGACGTTGAAAATCACATGCGACGACTGCAAGAGATCGTTCAGGGGCCAGCAATGCTACGACAATCACCTTAAACCCGGATCAGGTGGCAAGAGCACCGTCTGCGAGACCATCAGACGATGCGAGCAGTGCTACAGTACCGTAAAGGCGGGTCGGCGACATACCTGTGGTGAGATGTATTTTAAAGTGTGTAAAACCCACGCACCTGCCAATCACCTGTGTTACATGCAGCCCGACAACGGCAAGCCGAAAACAAGCGACCTTATCTTCGTCTTCTACGATCTGGAGACAAGGCAGCAGAAAGAGCTCGAAGACGGCTCTCATCTACACGAACCCAATTTCTGCGTCTATAAACAGTGTTGTGATGCATGTATAGAGGAGAAGGGGCTGCATTTCTGCCAAAAATGTGGTTTTAGACAGGTGGTTCTTCAGAAGGACGTAATTTCTTCATTTATGCAGCACATTCTAACAATAAGAAAAAAATTTAAGCAGGTGGTGGTTATCGCACACAATGGGCAGGCCTTCGACCATCAGTTTATTTTAAATTACATCCTCACGCAGTCAGATCTAAACCCGGAGCCTATCATAATGCGCGGTACCAAGATAATTATGATGAGCGCTGGCAACGTCAAGTTCGTGGACTCCCTCAACTATTTTCCCATGGCGCTGTCCAAGCTGCCCAAGGCTTTCGGTCTTGGAGACGGGTTCAAGAAGGGCTACTTCCCTCATCTCTTCAACACCGTCGCAAACGCCAGCTATATCGGGCCACTACCACCTGCCGAGTACTACAGTCCCGACACAATGAAGGAGGGCGACAGATCGACGTTTCTCAGGTGGTACGAGCAACACAAGAACGACACCTTCGACATGCAGCGAGACCTGGTGAAGTACTGCGTGTCTGATGTGGATATTCTCGCCGCGGCATGTCTCAAGTTCCGCAGCCAGTTGTTGTCCACCGGTAATGTTTGTCCAATAAGTGAGGCATGCACTATTGCCTCGGCCTGTAACAAGGTGTTTCGGCGTAATTTTATGCGGCCAAACACCATAGGTATCATACCCAAGGGCGGGTACAGATGGCGGGACAACCAGAGCAAGATAGCAACCCAGTGGCTCGTGTCAGAGGAAAAAGCGCGAGAGCTAAACATCAACATAGCGCGAAGCAGCAGGAGGCCATAGTACAGGGTGTCAAGGTGGACGGGTACTGCGACGAAACCAAACAGGTGTTCGAGTTCCACGGTTGTAACTATCATGGGTGCACTGCGTGTTTCAAATACTGCAGAGACGAGCCCACGCACGAATACCCCTCCCAATCGCTAAACACACGACATGAGGCCACCACAGCCAAGACAGAGAGACTGACAACCATGGGGTATGACGTCGTAGAGATGTGGGAAAGTCAGTTTAGACGACAGCTCCAGCAGAACGAAGAACTCCGCACCTACACAGAGCAGCACCCTCTGCTGGCTAACACACCTCTGAATCCTCGAGACGCATTCTATGGCGGGCGCACAGGCAATACCCTAGAATACTACAAGTGCGGTCCTGGAGAGAAAATCAAGTACGTGGACGTGTGCAACCTCTACCCGTGGGCCTGCAAGTATGGCAAGTTTCCCATCGGCCACCCCACAGTCTATGTGGGCGACGACGAATGCCCAAAAGACATCCACACTTTAAACGGTGTAATCAAGTGTAAGATTCTTCCACCACAAGATCTCCATCACCCCGTTCTACCTGCCAAGATGAACAACAAGCTTATGTTTGTCCTCTGTCGCACCTGCGGCGAACACATGAACCAGGGTGAATGCCATCACAATGAGGAAAAGCGGGCGCTGACGGGTACGTGGATCGTGGACGAAATTAAAAAGGCGCTGGAGATGGGCTACAAACTTGTGAAAATTTTCGAGGTGTGGAATTATCAGATCGACCAGTTTGATAAGGCCACAAAGACGGGCGGGCTGTTTACGGAAATGATGAACAAATTTATTCGCGTTAAGCAGCAGGCGTCGGGCTGGCCCTCCCACTGTACCAACGAGGAGGAGAGAGACCGCTACATCGAAGAGTTCCTGGACAGAGAAGACGCTCGGCTGGAGTACGCCGAAATAGCGGAAAACCCAGGCCTTCGCTCAGTAGGTAAGGCGACGATTGAGCCTGGGAACTTTTTCGAGACCATTGAACCACAGAATGAGACCATTGAACCACAGAACGATACCATGGAACCACAGAACAGTAGATCAAGTGATCTGAAGTGATCCGAAGTGAACTGAACTGATCCGAAGTGAACTGAACTGATCCGAAGTGAACTGAACTGATCCGAAGTGAACTGAACTGATCCAACCCATGGAACCACAGAATAGTATGAGACCATGGAACCACAGAACAGAATGAAACCATTGAACCACAGAACAGAATGAGACCATTGAACCACAGAACAGAATGAGACCCCCACAACGACACCCCAGAAATTTAGACCCCCGAAATTTAGAAAAGGACTACCCAAATTTAGAAGAGGACCCGGAAATTTAGAAAAGGACCCCCGAAATTCAAATTCATAGTATACAGGGTGTCCGAAAAATGATAGTTATAGGATGAGCCAAAATAAGAAGTAACCTGCCTATTTAAAGAAAAATCATGCGCAGTAAATCCTCTACGATAACAGAAAAACATGCGCAGTAAATTCTAACAAAAAAAACATGGCGGGCAGTAAAATAAAAGAGGGAAATTCAATTGGTGCGATTCACGACGTAGAATAATAATGATAAGATATTAAAAAAGAACTTACAGCCATTTGAGGTTATGTAACTGAGGTGGAGCACACATGTCTGACCACTATTGCACCATCACTACACTGATATTACTCTATCATATAGTAAGTAACACGTAATTTTATCATAAAGCTCTGACATCTGTTTTTCTAGTTCATTGACTTATTGTGATCATAGTTTATGGCTATTCAGCGATTATATATAGTAACACCTGCTAGCTACTTGATAAAATACCGAGGATTTATGCATACGTAGATAATAGACAGGAAGTTAGCAAGGTAGCGACATTATACTTTTACAGAAATTCAAATATGTAGCATACAGAGTGTCTCAAAAATTAATGATATAGGGTGAGGCAAATAAGAAAGTGGTCTAAAAAATCATGCGCGGTAGGTAACCCTTTGTTTATAGAAAAGATGAATGATGTAATAATAGGAAAAATCATGCGCGTATGACTAACACTACTACTACTACTGGACAATAAAATACTAAGAGCTAAGTAGTATTGAATAATATTAATAATAATAATAATAAAACTAGGATGGAAATTTAATATTGTATTTATTAATCTGCTTCTACAAGATTGAATTTATTGATATATTATACAGGCAGAAACATTTTAATAGTTTTATTTTAAATCATTTCTTTCAAAATAAGAGCTTGGGATATGCTTAGATTTATCCATATCTACAAAAAATTCTTCACTTTCACATGGAATACATTTGGTGTTAGGGAGTTCGGTTTCTCCACCGCATTTGATGCATTTATATTTCACTGGAACAGGCATATTCTGCAGAATCTTCAGTGCTACAAACCCTTGACTGCAATAGTTGATCTTTGACCTTCTACAGTTCAATAACCTTTGTTCGAATCGCAACTAAGCTTTAAACGCAACGATATATATTTCTGTACTAAAAACTAAAAGAAAAAATAAAAGATAAATTGAAAATAAAGGCAAATTGAAGAAAATACTTTAATTCTTTGATAGCATAAATCTCAGAAACTATGAAGAAATAAAAACTGTACGTTAGGTATACCTAGGTACTGGTAAAGTTGAAGTACTAAACTAATTATTCTTCAATACACTTGATGTATTTATACAAAATCAGTTTCCACATTTTTAATACTTGGTGGTCTTTCAAATAAGAAAAGCATAATATGTTGAAACCAGGAATCGATCCTGGTACCTATAGATTTTCAGTCTACCGCTCTCCCATCTGAGCTATTTCAACCTTAGATAGTAATAATAATAATAATAGTAAATAAAACTAGAGTGGAAATGTAATATTATATTTATTAATCTCCTTTTTACAATATTGAATTTATTAATATATTCAGTTTTAGATCATTAAGTTTTCGTATTTCATTGGTTTTTGTTTCGTATGAAATTTTATCGTCTAGTTGATGACTGTTTCTGTTGTAAAAATTTAAGTTGTCTCTTCTTGTAAATTTCCTGTCACACAAATTGCAGGGGAATAAAACAGATTTGTATTTGTTAGTGTGGCGACTAAGTGTACTTCCATGCGAAAAAGTTTGTGAACAAATGTGACATACATACATGTTTACACTTTGAATAGCCAACGGTAATGAGATTAAGGCTAATAAGGCTAATGTTAAGGCTAATAAGGCTAATATTAAGGCTAATAAGGCTAATATTAAGGCTAATAAGGGTAATATTAAGGCTAATAAGGCTAATATTAAGGCTAATAGGGCTAATATTAAGGCTAAAATTAAGGCTAATAAGGCTCAAATTAAGGCTAATAAGGCTAAAATTAAGGCTAATAAGGCTAATATTAAGGCTAATAAGGGTAATATTAAGGCTAATAAGGTTAATATTAAGGCTAATAAGGCTAATATTAAGGCTAATAAGGGTTGCGGGTACACGTTACGTGTACCCGCAATTTAGTAACGGCTAATTTACAAAAATGATAGGATAAATGTGCTAAGCAATGATAACTGCACGCCTTAGACCATGTCTGACGTATTATCCTTTCAATAATAATAAACATGCTTAGAAATTTATTGATGACGTAAACCACGTTCACAAAAACTGCAATCTTGTTGTGATGAAACTGGACCATCCCATTGGGTTTTCCAGTCTGGCCTATTGTAGTGCACAAAGCAGGGCAGCTTAATTTTTAAATTAAAGTCACTTTGATAACTTGATGGTAATTTTGACCAAATATCCAATAATTCAGCGGGCCGTATGTATTTAACAATATATTCCAGTGGAACATGGTGCAGCTCATCTTTAGTAAAATCACTAAATGACTTTATTTTCTCATGATGAAGTGACGTCATAATTTTACTTTTGCAACAGAAACAACTAACAGGTTGAGACATTGTGAAAGACTGATTAAAATAAAAGAAGCAGTCTACTTAAAAGAGTTTTATTTATTATTTAAATCAGATAGTACATTATCTTTATAATAATAGAAATATTCACGTAGAGCATTACTCAACAAGCTATCATTGGATATATCACAAAACGCCAATAATATTTCCTCTACATTTAACGTTACTCTATTGGATTTAAGCCACAAATTAATTAGTTCCAAAATATTATGATAATATGAACAAAAATTTAATGAATCTAACATAGCAATACGAGATGATAATACACATGAGTCCATTAGTAGGATTTCCTTTATATCTTGATCAAACAGTTCAAAGCTGATGTCAAACTTTTTTATATTCACTACTTTGACATCTTCGTAGAGGAGATGGGATATGTAAATATAATCTCCACACATGTCGGTTACTGTTTCGGGTTCATCGGGATGGCCTTCGATTTGGGTTTGGGAGAAGAAATTAGCTTGTAATTGTCGCAAAATGTCCGTGAATGTACACCACTCATATGTGCTGAAGGATATTTTCATTGGTCTATAATTGTGTTGTATAATAACAGCAGGACAAAAGCTTCGTGCCGGACTCAAGCCACATTGGATTTGAATGGAGTTAGTGATCAAAGGAAAAATTGTGTGTAACAAATACACATTTTCCTTATTTGCTGCATGCTCGTATCTTGCCAATATTTCATCGAGCTCCTTACTGTAATCAACAATAGAGTCCATGGAATTCTCATCCATTATAGTAGATTTGTGAATTTCATCACCACTTGTATCACTAATACTGTTAGCACTAATAAATGACATTTCAGACACTCTCGCAGCACCAGTAGATGACTGATAAATTGTTAAATTTGTTTTTCTTATATATTTTCTCCAGATAATGTGATCCCCGGAATTCCAGGGATCACTCTTCTGCCCTCTATCAGACTATGTTGAAATTATCAATCCAACTGTTATGGCTTTTATCTAAGCCCAACCACTTGACAAATACCTTCTTTCCCTTTTTTCTTAGTACCTTTTCCACAAGATAGATGTCGGGAATGGCAGTTTTTTGTAGTTCTTCGGCGTAAAAGGTGCCTTTGATGGGTCGCCCCTGCATATCGTCCAAAAGATATGTGCTAGGATTTGTTGTTTTACCCGATGCAATTTTAAAGAGTTCAGTTGTCCAGTTGGGGGTGTAGCCTTTATCAAATACATGTTTATTTTTACTTATGCGAACAACATCACCTACTTTAAATTTTTGCGCGCCGCTAATCTTGATGTGACTATAGGTGGATTTTAGTATAGCTTTTTCATTAGATCTGTTGACCTGAACAGGTTTACATCCTATAGTACTATGTTTTGTTTCGTTGTAATTTTTCGTGATTTGAGGTAAAACATCTATCCATTTATAGGTACCATTTAAGCTAAAGTATTTATACAGTTTAGCCTTTAGAGTACGTATTGCGCGCTCGGCAATGGCGGCTTTCTTGATGCTGTAGGTGCTGTAATGATTTATATGGAATTTTTTCATTAAGTTTTGAAATATTTTATTGTAGTATTCGGTTCCCTGATCGGTTTGCAGATTTTTAGGCACTCTATTTTTATCATGTAATAGAATATCTTCAAAAGCAGCAGTTATTTCTTTACCGGTCTTAGTTTTCAGCGGTCGAGTCCAAACAAATTTCGAGAAACAATCTATGATCACTAGTATCATGGTAAAATTTCGGTTGTAGCGAGCATACTGGCGCATATCAGCCAGATCTGATTGCCAGGATTCATCTAAACCTTTTATGATAGTACGCCTGCGTCTATAGTTTTTTCTTGCGGGCTTATGCAATTCATTCACTAATTGAATTTTTTCCTTTGAATGTTTCAGCGACGACATTATTTCAGTTTTGTGTGTGTACAATGTTTGATGCGTTACTGCTACTGACTGGCGTTGTAATTTTAGATATATCATGATATACTTGCGTCATTTGCTTTTCAACACTATCTTTAAACTGTATAAATTCACGCTCGATATTTTGTGTGGTATTTTTCAAGTCTTTTAGCTCTTGTGCTACATTTTGCAGCAAATTGTCAATCACACTTGGAACAGTAGCAACTTTTTTATTTAGCCTATCAAATGCCAGCGCTAAATCACTAATGAATTTATTTCTCTTGTCTACCGCCTGCTTAATCTTATTATTCGTATAATCACTATTAGATCGACCCAAATCTTGCAGAAAGGTTTTTAATTGATCAAAAAGGCGAGACATATTATAATCCACATATTTCTTGTTAGCAGCATCATTATCGTTAGTAGGTGGTTTGAGGTTGCTGGGTTTAAAATGATCCACATCGATATTTCCGTCACTTGTAAAGGTAAACCCATGACGCTGTTGTTGTAACATAAAACCAACATCCCCGCTAGAGTGTGGCACTAGAGATCTACCAAACTTGTCGAGGCTCATCGTGAAAGTGTTGCTTCAATCATTTTTGTACAACTATATATAAGAGGATCATCATCATCATCACCATAGTCATCGACTTAATAAATTAAATTGGCTTCTTTCAATTCATTAATAATGGCAATTATTTCATTGTCGTGGGATGTAGTATTTCCGGCATTTTTCGAAGCTACCAAAAGTTTTAAGCGATCGACAAGTTCATTAGGGTCGTCCCAGTAAACATATTCTATAGGTTTTTTATTATAAATCATATTGTTCTCGTATGACAGGCCTGATCCAGCTGTTGATTTTGTACGTTGGCTTGGCTTAGGAAATAACGGTTTAATAATATCATGATATTTATTCAAACTGGTACCTTTTAGATAGCCTCGGGTGTTTTGATGGACACCACTTAGCTCCAGAATCTGCCTATATGATTGCTCATCCTGCCTATTGAAAGATGGATCGTTATAGAAAATTAGTTGATATAAGCCAGTGGTACCTTTGAATTGTTGCCCCTCTATTATTATGTTTCCAGTACGTCTATCGAAATCTATTCTTTTACGTCCCAATAACCACGTAGATGTTGAATCATCATATACCGGACCATAAATCCTATCTATTGATTCACTCTTTTCCCTATGTTCACTTACATATTTTTGCGCCATCTCGGGATATTGATCTAAATATTCTTCTAATACAGATGAACTAGTAGATGTATCCTCTATACGTTGTTGCGCCTCCCCTATTGAATCCTCAAATTCATCGTCCTCTATCTTTGATGTTGACGTCGATGCTACATGTTCAGTGGGAAGAAACTTTGTTTGGTTTAAAGTACTCGTCACATTTTCTTCTTCCTCCTCTTCTTTCTTCATCTCCATCTTGATACGTTTATTGTCATGTATCTTTTCATTCAAATTAAGTGTGGTGGCGGCTATTTGCTTTAATGGGGCGAAAATGGGATTAAACATTTTTTGTGTAGCGTCATCCTCCTCTGATTTACCCAACTTCAAAGCCAGATACTTTTTCCTGATTCCCTTGCCAACTCCTTTATTTTTTTCTTGCGCTTGGTAGCATTTATTATATCATTAAGTGATGAACTCATGTTGATTAATGATGCATGTAAGCAGAGCTAAACCATTATATACTTGTCGAATCCTTTTCTGTATCGACCATTATGTAGATCGAAATCCTTTACAATAACCAGAGTACCATAATTATCGGTCCAGCATTCGCTACACATTTGTTTGAAATAGTCGAAGGAAATATCTGGTGATACATGTTCATCGTAGATATGTTTGAGATTAAGGTCGTCTTGTCTAAAGAGAACAATGATATTACAATTGTCCCTAATCAACTGTTTCGGTATTTTCGAATAAGTTTGACAGAGATAGGTAGCATCGATGTTTTTATGCCTGCAGATGGAATAATATTCGCGTATTTTATTCTGTTTGTCGCATGCAACATCATCAAATATGAATATGGAGTTTGGTTTGGCTTCCATTGTACTAATAATTTCATCGCTGTCTTTATATGGGAAATAGCCGACACCTTTCACTCGGTTTAAAATTTCACCGAGTAACTGATATTTGGGCTGATATAACGATTTCGAGTATACGTAAACATTTTCAAATTTTATCCCATTATGATGGTATAAGAGTGATAACATGACGTTGGTCTTGCCACAGCCACTCGGTCCACATACTATAGCTCTAAAAGAGTTTGGCAATAGTTTACTATGTTTCACCGCCGCGTTGCTGTTTTCATTATATTCAATTAAATCTAAATTTTCAATCGGTAACGTCTGTTCTTGTTGAAAGATCTTCATCTTTTGGCTACATCACTAACAAACTAGTGTATAAATATATGAGATTCAATAAAACTATAATCATTCTTCATGCCGCTCTACTACGGTGAGGGTGTACTAAATTCTCTAATTGATAAACTACCGTTCGAATTACACATTCCTGGTGACTATCAATTTTGCGGACCTGGTATGTCATACTTCTATAATCTATTTTATTATTACTATGTTCTGGTGCTTACGCAACGTTTACATGACGTTTTAGGTCACGTTAACATGACGTTTTTATGTCGTTTTTTTTTACCTTTTTACGTGTCAAACACGTCACGTTTTTGTGCCGTTTTTTATGACCTTTTTACGTGCTAAAAACGTAACGTTTTTGCGACGTTTTACACCACGTTTTTACATGACGTTATATGAGAAATACAAAATATTTTTCGTGGCCTTTTTACGTGTCAAAAACGTGACGTTTTACGTCACGTTTTTGTGTCTTTTTTTATTACTTTTTTACGCGTCAAAAACGTCGCGTTTTACGTCACGTTTACGTCACGTTTTTGTGACATTTTAACATTAACTCTGTATTATATCCAACATCTAAATATTAATATTCCTTTGACATGTACCAAACTTAAAGATCGCTTAGCCCAGGGCCAAAGGGACATTAATCCTCTGGATTCAGCCTGTCGTAAACACGACATTTCCTATTCACAAAACAAGTCCTTGGAAGATAGACATAAAGCTGACTACGAGCTTGAACAGCGAGCTTGGGAACGTGTTAAATCTAAAGACGCTAGACTAGGTGAAAAAGCATCCGCTTGGCTGGTAACTACGACAATGAAAGCGAAACGTAATCTTGGCATGGGGTTGAAACCACGAAAACAACCACCACCTCAATCGAGTTCCTTTAGAAGAGCCATAGTGAAGAGGGTTACTAACGTTCTCAAAAAATCGCCACCGCAAACTACGTTAAAAAAATCTGCATTAATTGCTATGAAGGCAGCTCGACTGGCAGTTAAAAAGGCTGGAGGTAACAAGAAAATCCGTGTCCCCAGAATAATACCATTTGAACATTCCGGTGGATTTTTACCATTTTTAATACCGCTATTTGCTGGATTGAGCGCTTTAGGATCGCTCGCGGGTGGAGCAAGCGCAATAGCGAAAACAGTCATTGATGCTAAAAATGCCAAAAAGAAACTTGACGAAGACCAAAGACATAACCAAGCAATTGAACCAATTGGATCGGGCTTATATTTGAGAAAAAATCGTCGTGGCGGCTATGGTTTGTTCCTGAAGAAGAAACAGCCAAAAAACTACCAATGAAGCTACCCAATAGACCTTTATCTGATGCTGACCTAAGAAAGTTTGTTAAGCAATTAAAAATTCCCATTTTCGAGGCGTTTTCATGCGAGACACTCTGCCAGCAGGTCCATGGCGTAGAGAAAACGCCATCCTAAATCTGGATTTATATAAAAATAAAGGTACACATTGGGTAGCATATAAGAAAGGTGGCAATGTAGTTAGATATTTCGATAGTTTTGGCAGCTTAAAACCACCAAAGGAACTAGTGCAGTATTTGGGCGGTTCGGCGGTGAAAATTGTCTATAATAATGAGCAATACCAAGATTATAATCAGATTAACTGTGGACATCTGTGTTTGCAGTTTCTTTATAAAAAGACCGGTAGTGAGTGAATTGTATCAGTCATGTCTACGATATTGACGCTTAAAAGTCGCGCCTCTACATTATCTATTGATTTTGCGCCACCACTTCATTTAGATCCCATGTCTGAGTACGGCCTAGCTCTTCTCAGTTTTCACTCGTACAACAGCATTCCCAACATCGAGACTGGTCAGAAGATTTACCTTTACGAGAATAACGATAGAACGAAGGAAAAGGTTATTGAATTTCACGCCGGCGCCTATGAAATTCGCGACATTGAAGCGTACATCAGAACTAATTTGGATATATCGAAGACGACGCCCCAACACCTCGCAGATGGAATATTTTCCTTGAAGCCAAATAATAATACCATCAAGTGCGAAATATTTAGTAGTAAATACGCCATCAACTTTGCACCAAAAGATAGTATTGGTAAGATATTGGGATTCTCTGGCAAGCAGTTGCTGGAGACGAACAAAGTGCACAGCTCGGATCTTCCAGTCAATATTATAAAAGTAAGAACCATATACCATACCATATACGAATTTGCAATTTCCTCCGATCCTGGTTTTGCAATCGACGAAACACCCAACCATCTTATTTACCTACCGATAATAAACGAGCGAGAAATATATAATATTTGTATAGCTGTGCTGGATCAGAACTTTGAACTTGTCAACTTTAAAGGCGAAGAAATAATAGTTCGATTGGAGATAAAGAAGCTTACGTAATAATATGGTGCTGATTTTCGATCGGCAGCGCGCGTCATCATCACCATATAAAATTGACCCACCCACGTCATTCACATCAGTATTGGAGAATACTTGTCGCAATACAGCCGTCGCTGCTACAAATAAAAAAAAATCCTTTAACGACGTCGAGTATTTGTTTCTTGAAAACACTGGGATACAATGTTGGCAAATCAAATGTTCAACATTTTCCGAAAGGTAGAATCCGATGATTCAATAGAGAAGATAGAATGGCGAACGTATTACCCGTACACTAGATCTTTCCGAAATAATGATGTAATTGAAATTGCCATCAATCAATCAACGCTATTTGATGCCACCTACGACAGCCAACTGCTTGTACGTGGAAAAATAATAAAGACCGGTGATGGAGATGTTTCCTTTGTAAATAACGCTCCAGCTTTTATGTTCTCCTCCGTTAAATATGTAATTGGCGGCGGATCTAAAGAGATGGAAATTGCCCAAGAGTGTGGTATAGTTAGTACTGTTCGTGGCTATCTCTGTTATTCACCCGAAGATTCCAAACACTTGGCCATAGCAGGCTGGGATTATCCGAAAGGGGCTAAGTTAAACGCCGATGGTACTTTCAGTTTCCTAATTCCATTAAGATATATTTTCAACCTCTTTAATGATTATCGAGCCGTAATATGTGGCATGCAGACGTTTACATTTACAAGAGCTAATAATGACGATAATTGCTTTATGATCACAGACAAAGCCACTAGCCTAGTTGCTACCAAGGTACAATTAGATATTCAAAATGTGGAACTTAAAATCAAGAGAATATACCCGGAAAGCAGTATAAAAGAAAGATTGTTACAAGGTATTGCGACAAATAATCCGATCATAATGCCATATAGGCTGTGGGATGTACAAGTAAAAGCCCTACCCGAGGGGTCTACTATAGATGCCTGGGCTGTAAAAACTACATCTCACGTTGAAAGCCCAAGATATGTCATTGTCTGCTTCCAGACGGAGAAAATAGACACTACCAGAAAGGATCCAACGAAATTTGATCATATAAATATCACCAATATTAAACTGGCATTGAATGCCGAAAGTTTCCCCGCAGAAAGAATGCGCTTAAATTTTGCAAAAAATGATTACAATGAAGCATATTACAGATACACCGAATTCTATACTAGCTATATGAATTGCTTAGAGAAGCATCCATTACTAGATTTTGATAAATTCAAGGAACGAGCGTCATTTGTCTTTGATTGCTCGAGGCGAGACGAAAATGAAAGGCCATCTACTGTGGACGTGAGGCTCGAAATAGAGGCATCCGAAGGTTTTCCCGTAAATACCCGAGCATGCTGCATAATTATACATGATTGTATTATGGAATACCTCCCACTCGATAATATTGTAAATAATCTTAAAGCTTGAGTTTACTCCAGCCTTCAGCTCAGTTTCAATCAAGACCTCGATCAAGATGCAGTGCCTGGCCGTAGACATGCAGGGTTTCAATCTACCCGATTTTCATCCAAAAGAGATATCTTTTATCTGCGGTCAGCGTTCGGCGCATTACCTATTGAAACCGCCAATGCCATTCAACGCCTTAGACGCTGCTGCCAAGAGACAGGTTAAATATTTGGAACAATCTCATCATGGACTGAAATACACGAGTGGATACATCGATTATGCTATGCTAAATGAAATAATAAAGACTCACCTGATGGATGGAAATACCAGTATGGTATACGTAAAGGGACACCAAAAAGAGGAATTTCTCAGACGAAGGTTATGTGAATTGTATCCCACATCATCATTGCCGACTATAATTAACGTTGAGAATGTAAACTGTGGTGGTGGAACCTTTGGTCCGCCACCTGTTTTTAGTAAAAATAGTTCATATTGCTTTTATCATTGTACATCTACAAGTATGTGTAGCTTAAGGAATTGTACGGGTCTTTATAACTGGTTGTTTGCTGGTTTACCTAAATAAAATAATTTTTGACAAATATTTATTTATCCTCTGTTATTCTATCCCCTTCCCTTTCTTGCTATCCCTAAATTATTTTTTTTGGGACACCCTGTATACTAATCATTTGAATTTCCCGCTATTTTTTACTGACAGCCATGTTTTTTTTTGTTAGAATTTACTGCGCATGTTTTTCTGTTATCGTAGAGGATTTACTGCGCATGATTTTTCTTTAAATAGGCAGGTTACTTCTTATTTTGGCTCACCCTGTATACTAATCATTTGAATTTCCCGCTATTTTTTACTGACAGCCATGTTTTTTTTGTTAAAATTTACTGCGCATGTTTTTCTGTTATCGTAGAGGATTTACTGCGCATAATTTTTCTTTAAATAGACAGGTTACTTTTTATTTTGGCTCACCCTATAACTATCATTTTTCGGACACCCTGTATACTATGAATTTGAATTTCGGAGGTCCTTTTCTAAATTTCCGGGTCCTCTTCTAAATTTGGGTAGTCCTTTTCTAAATTTCGGGGGTCTAAATTTCTGGGGTGTCGTTGTGGGGGTCTCATTCTGTTCTGTGGTTCCATGGTCTCATACTATTCTGTGGTTCCATGGTTTCGGATCAGTTCAGTTCACTTCGGATCAGTTCAGTTCACTTCGGATCAGTTCAGTTCACTTCGGATCACTTCAGATCACTTGATCTACTGTTCTGTGGTTCCATGGTATCGTTCTGTGGTTCAATGGTCTCATTCTGTGGTTCAATGGTCTCGAAAAAGTTCCCAGGCTCAATCGTCGCCTTACCTACTTCGCTCTCTGGCAAAACTTATATTAAACAGCTTCTGGGGCAAGCTGGGGCAGCGGGAAAACCAGCCCAAAACCAGCATTGTGCGGGACCCCGACCACTTCTTCGGCATGCTCTCCAATCCAGCCATCTACTTAAATAGAGCACTGCGAATCAACGAAGACACTCTAGTCGTCAGCTGGGAACACCGAGACAAGGTATACGACCCTCTGACCACCGTGAACGTCGTCATAGCCGCCTACGTTACAACACAGGCCCGACTCAAGTTGTACAGCTACCTCCAGCTGCTGGGCAATAGGGTGTTGTATTATGATACGGATTCCGTCGTCTACGTTTCGAGAGATGGGGAATATGACGTCCCAACAGGTGAATTTATAGGGGACATGACCGACGAGCTGGAAGGATATGGCGGGGGAAGCTACATCACAGAATTTGTAAGCGGCGAGCCTAAAAATTATACGTACAAGGTCTTCTGCACACGAGACAACGACGAGAAGATAGTGTGTAAAGTTAAGGGCATAGGGCTCAATTATGCGGCCAGCCAGCTAATAAACTTTGCCAGCATAAAGGAGATGGTTCTAGCCCCCTCCGACCCCGTATACATCACAGCAAGCCATATTCGAAGAACAAAGGAGAACGAGGTGGTGACGCGGCAGGAAACAAAAATATATAGACCTCGCTCTACCAAGAGAAAATTCCACGCCAACCACACCTCTGAACCGTTTGGCTTCAAAATGTCCAGAACTTGACCTGTTTTTAGCGCCCTGTATATATATATATATATATATATATATATATATATTTAACATTTTTGTATTACGAGTATGACTTGCTATAAATACGAGTTGATATGGAACTCCACCTTGTTGTTTTATTGATAATCTTACGTTGGCTGATAACCAAAGCGCCACGGCAGATGTTATTCCAGTGGCGTTGCATAAAGGGGCTAATTTCAATGCTTTTGATTTTGAATTATAGCAACCAATTACCTAATTTATTGATGGCGACCAATAAGGCGTTGCAAAAAAAAAAAAAGACGGTTTGATTTTGGTAGTTGCGGGGGTGTTGGTAAAACGAGATCCAAAGCCATCTAAACATAAATATGCAAAAAGATTATTATTCTGTAAATTTTTGGTAACACCTAATATATGAAAAATAGATGTATCTCCACCGAGGTCAAAAAGCTGACATTCTTAGGACGAAGGCCGGGCGGTTTGACCTAGCTCTTTTTGGCATCACGTGTCCTCAATCAAGCGTCTTCCAACAAATAAAAGACTTATTGGGTCGCCTTGCAACCTATGAAAACGTCGAAAACGTCAAAAACGTCATAAAACGTCGTAAAACGTCGACCCTACGACGGGTGGGGACGCTAACTCTAGGATAACAAGGATAATCGGGATAACTTCAGGATAACTTGGGGATAACCTCGAGGTAACTTCAGGATAACGTATATATGTAATATTTGTAATAAAGCGTACATACAAAAACATTCTCGAGCTAAAGTTAATCAAGATATCATCTCAAGCTACCCCACCACCTTCACACACCCTATAGGTGTAGCGCCGTCACCGGTTGTTTCAGTTACGTTCAACTGCCCGAGGTGTTAAGACGCAATGAGGACTGTTATCAAATTCTTTTTTAAATAAAAGGCCCTGAGAGAAATAAAGAAGCTTAAACTATGCGATATGTTCGTTGAACAGTGGTATCTAGACAGGCAACCCTTCTGTTATATAATTTACTCGGATTGCAAACCTGTATCGTTTGCCCTGCTGTCAAAGATGGACTATGACCCATTCAAACTACATTCGAACCCAAAGATGTTCAATTACATCTACACATTACCACAAGAGCGTAGAAGAGGCTTTGCAACTCAGCTGGTAGAACATATCAAAAAGCGAGAGCAGATTTCCGCATTTACATTGAACGAAGCATCAGAAAATTTATTTAAAAAATGTGGCTTTATAGATTGTGATGGAATGTTCAGATATCCTTAATAAATCTTTTTAAAGTTTGGTTTTCCGTTTTATTTCCAATCATGGCATTTCCCCATCGTAGCCCCCTGATAAACGATAAAATGAGGATGTGGATATATATCAGCAACAACAAATTTTAGCATACAATGACGTAAACCGTTCAAGAATAGCTTGTGTTTTAGTGATATTTTGAATCGATAACTAATAAGGTAACTGAAGAACCGATAAAGGTTCCACAACGCCCTGTACTCGTTGTACTGTTCAACTAGTCGGTAGGTGTTATTGTTTTTCTAATAGAGTTTTTGCTATTGTTTGTATATTTGCTGTAGTAAAAATTCTAACATAAGTACAAGGGCCGTTTATCATATCTGTGGCAACGCCCAGGTTTCTATCTTTTTTTTTTTGTATCTAAATTGTCTTTTTGTTAACTCGCTGTTTAATATTCTAATAAGGTAACTGAAGAACCGATAAAGGTTCCACAACAACACCCTGTACTCATTGTACTGTTCAACTAGTCAGTAGGTGTTATTGTTTTTCTAATTGAGTTTTTGCTATTGTTTGTAGATTTGCTGTAGTAAAAAATTGTAACATACAAGGGTCGTTTATCATATCTGTGGCAACGCCCTGATTTCTATATTTTGTATCTAAATTGTCTTTTTGTTAACTCGCTGTTTAATTTTTTTAAGAAAATACCAATGTTGTACTCACATATATATGTTCTAAGCAATCAGATTGCACCTACACACACAAAATTTCGCTTTATTTGTTTCTGCGCGGCTTTTTTCTAACACAGTGAAAAACTTAACAATTCAGCGTTCAGACAGACTGAACGTGGTAGGATATCAACACATTTCGATTCTAGAAATACACAGGTTGTTTGAGATAATTTAGATACCTACAAGAAATTATTTCAATATGGAGCGGGTTTCGTCCAATCTTTTGTTTTTTTTTAAATAATTATTTAATATTGTTTTTGTACGATATCATATGACCTACTACAGAACTCATATATTTGTGCAGATACATAGAATAAATTAATTTATTATTAAGAGTAATGATTTGATTGGGCCTACCTCATATACTTCCCTCGGTATGGTGTTTTTACTCTGTATGCGCCTATTAAGCACAATTTTCGACGTTTAGACTTTATGGAGACACATAGAATAAATCAGTATACATTTTTGTACGTTGAACTATTATTTGATATCAATAGACGTACTACAGAGTTAGAATATTTGTGGAGATACATAGAATAACTCAATATTTGATTATTTTCTGCCTTGATTTGTACAAGGCCAGTGATCTCACCTTTTATACTTCTCTAGGTATGTCGTTTTTACACTGCCTGCACCTATTAAGCACAATTTTTAGTAAAGGTGAATAATCAAATAAGTAGATCTGATGGCAATATACATTTAATCTATTTTTGTTTCAAAGCGTTAACAACGTATAGGTAATATGTCATAGACGACGACGAGTCAGGCGGCACACATAGTAGGGGAGAACATGGAAAGAAAGAAAATACTATAAGTACGGTTTTTAACAGTTTAGGGATACTTACGAATCCACAGCGTTCCCCAAGGCTCTAGGGCCCCGGGAGGGTCCTCAATGGTGAGGTCTATCCGGAGGGTCCTTTCTCCGGGGGCCCCAACTTCCCCTATCGGTATCACAACAACACCCTGCTGAGGCGGAGGGTGTCGCAAGACGACAAGGCTTATATCCTACGATGAAGCACGTAATTTAACTTGTAAAAACAAAAAAAATTAACTTACGGATAGTTGCTGCCGGGCAATTAGAGCCGCCGCCACGGCTGCTCTTGCTAAATCTGAAAATAGATAAAACTATTATTCGAAATCACACCCTACACTAGCTTATACTGACCGGTTGATTGGTTCATTTTTTTTTGTGATTAAAGAAGACCACAGCAAATGTTTTTATATGTGCGTGCAATCAGCTGCGGGTATAAATAAAGAGTGCCGAGAACTGTTTTTGTATAAGGCATTCAAACCTTAAGTAATGCACCCGACACATTGTACTATTTGGATCAACTGGATCCCTTACCCAGAGAATATGTTCATAAAATGATTGGTGATGTACATATTGAGTTTGACTTTAGGTATGGTGTTAGATATGATCCAGACCTTAATGAGCTAAAAATTGGCAACGCATCTCTACAATTCGATGGTAATGATTTAATTATATGTGGATTAACTTATAAGGGGACTCCTGGACCATACGAGTTGGTTTTTAAGAAACATCCAATTGGTTTCACAGAAGGTGATAGAAAAAACTACTTAGACATTGATAAACGAACGAATGCTAATAAAAGAAACTACTCTGAAAATGAACAAATTCAAGGTAATGGATCTTACAAATATAAGAAAATCATCTCCGCTTTGACCATGCAACCACTAACACTACGAAGACCTAGTAGCATACAACCTCTAACTCGAAAGAGGTTGGGTCTTGGTATGTTAATGAAAGCCTCGAATAGACCAATAGATTACGTATACTGGGACTCCTAATGAATTTGTTGATAGATTACGGCTTTTAGTTTCATCTCAAACCGCTAGTCATGCAGGTCATACTAACGAGATCGTGTCTATTATCGAAGAGTTGCGTGAATCTAAAATTATTGAGTAATAAGGAGAAACTTATAACTAGCTTAAAAATGACAATCGATAAATTTGGTAGACACAAAAGTCAACCACAACATTCCTTTGAGGATCATGAAGATTTTGATGTAATGTCTACAAACATTGCAGAAAACATAGGTAAAGGAGCTTTATTATAATGTTATTTTAACATTTTAGTCCGGGGCCTTTCATGAAAATAGTAAGAAATATCTAATATCTAATATAAAAACATGCCACGTTTTCTTCTACGAGTCAGTTATGATTGAATATGTACTGGGTTATCCTAATGATATCATAACTATTATAAATGAGAAGGAGTTTAGCTTGACAGAACTAGTCAACGTACAGTTACGTCGCGGTGACAATCAGCCCAACCGCGTATCATATTCAATAAATTTTATTCACAACCATATAATATGTAATAAGGTTATTACTGACCTTTTAGGAGTTTGAAAATTAGTCATTACTAACTGTTGCTACTGTCCAGGTCGGGAAGTGATCACTTTCCACCCAAGGGTGGAAGGGTGTTTGTATTTTGAGTGACGTTAATTTTGACAAGGCATCAGTCATCAGAAAACCCCTTATATTTTATATTTATTTATACAGAATCAGTTTACAATAACAATAATTTTGGATTTTAGTTTTTTAGCAAATCCTAAAAGAATAATCAACTGCTGTCAGTGTGACAGTCAACAATTTATGCCCCCTTTATTAAATAATAATGTGAGCGTCATAGAAACGGATTTTCACTGTCTTCTAAATTGAAAAGTAGTATGAAAAAATATGAATGAATAAATGGAGATATTCCAGTTTTCTCGTTTTTTTAGAGATGGTTGTGAATAAAATCGTATACATACCTCGGCGGAAGGTTTCATTCCTGTCTCGCGCTATAGCTTACCTCGGTGCTTCGCACCTCGGTTATCTAAACAGCGCTTGACAGTAATGAAACATTTTCCGCCTCAGTATGTAATATGCTATTACGTACGCCTGTTATGTTATGATAACATATAAAAATAACATGTTTCATAACGTGGAAGTGAAAAAGTCGTACCAGGTATCTCCGAATAACGTGGACCGTTATACTGCATGTTATGACTCTTTCATAACAGGTACAAAGTCGTGTATGTTCGTGTAAAGTGAAATAGCTTGTCTTAATATGTCTTCTTGTGCAAGACAAGGATAATCCGCCGAGATGTTACAGAACCATAACAGACTAGGGTTTAGAGTTAGAGTGACATATTTGACGTTTAATCAGATTAAGGCCTAATTTGTGAATTTGTGTGAATAGTCCAAATTATGGAAGGAAAAAGGAAAAAGAAAACAACAGCGGCCCAAAATGAACAACTAGGTATTACAATTTATTCAAGAAAATAAGTTACTGATCACCGGTAAAACAAACCCGTCTGAGAGAGGGACTATAAAGGTCTTCGCAAACCAAAGCGGTACGCGGTAGCGGTAGAGGTACAGCGGTCGGTGTTTACACGGCGGTAAATGTACGTGTTCAAACCGGCAGCGATATACCGCGAAGACGCTGCGGTATTACAGCGATACAATTGTGTATCGCTGTAGACACAGTTGACCGCCGTGTACCGCGTACCGTACATAAAAATGCCAATCAAAAAATTAATTGAATTTGTCAAAATACATCCTATTTTATTTAATTTTAGCCACCCTGAATATAAGAATATTAGAAAAAAGGATAAAATCTGGCAAGAGATAGGAGAAGCTTTAAATGAAGACAGTAAGTACTAAATAAAAGTTAACAAAGTCATCTCTTATTTGGAATGCTATTTGTACTGCTCTTCTGGGGCAATTTCGCATAGGAGTAAATGCTGCGATTTCAGTGTCAGGGGGTTCTAGAAATTCAATATATTGGACATCACATTTTTTGTTTCTTAAAATTATGCAAAACATATGACGCTTTTACAATTTTAAATTACCCATTTTCTCGTTTTCTTTCTATTAATATGATTTATTTTTTTATTTACATAAGCTAAATGTAATTAATTTTTCTACCTCATACATTATCTTCTATTATCGCCATCAATAGTAAATCTTCTTCATCAGAAGAATTCAACCCACTGTCTCCTAACAATATTTAGTTAATACAATAATACCACCCAAAAGACTGCCCAAGGAACCGCTCTGGTTTGACTAACAGAGCGATATCCCTCTACCGCGTTATTACCGGTACCTCTACCGCTACCGTTTACCGCTCTGGTTTGCGAAGCCCTTTAAAGTTCTGTGGCAGAAATTCTTTAGACAATCGAAATAACTTATAATAAAAAATACGTCTCTGTACTTTTTGATTGTACCTTAACTAAACATAACTTCCATTAAAAAATACGAAAGGTGCTGTATATTACAATACCTTTGTTGCTACTCTTGCATTTCTTGCATCAAAACTAAATTTAATATCCCATCAAAAGTCATTTGATTACGGTAACATAAGTGATACGCGGTTGGGCTGAATATCTCGTTTAGAGAAAAGGATGCGCAAACTACGAACAGTAATTTATTTGTAGAATTCTTTATATGAGTTCATGTGGGATTAAATATATAAGGAGGAATGCATACTATAATATTACTTAGAATCCAATATGAAATCTCCTAACAAATTTAATAAATATGCAACAAGTTTGAAAGACGATATTGTCAATGAACTACACAAGCCTGCCAGAATCAATTTGAAAAAACATAGAACCATAGTATTTATCAAATGGCTAGGTTATGATGATAAACATAATTCTTGGATTAATAAGAACAATCTATTGTAACACGTTTTATTATATATGAATTGTAATAAACAAAATAAATGATTTTATATATTGCAGTATTTTATTTAGATCATTAACCCAAGATAAATTCAAATTATGGTATTAAATAAGTACAGCTCATCAACATCCGCCGAACAGTCTCCAGACGCGATGTGAAGCGTGGCAGCTGCCAGCCTACTGTGACGTAGTCGGTAAAAAGCTATGCCGATCCTGCTCCAGCCGCCATCTTGAATTTTGGAGCAGGATCGGCATAGCTATTCTACTGATATTACTTCAAAGGAAGTAGAAGCAGTCACACCGAAACTGAAAAACGAAGAACAATTAAGTTGGAAAAGGATAATGCACAAAATATTGTCAATGGCAAGACACCAGTTGAGAAAACTAAAATATTAAGAGCCAACATTGATCAAATGTTGGAAAAATCTTTACAAAAATAATTGTAAAATAAATGTTTTTTCTTAAATAATAAAATATGTATCATTAATAATGTTTTATTTATTAAACTCATATTTTACAACATATTAGTAAACTTCATCCCATCCTTCTTGCTCGTTTCAATCCATTTTTTCATCATCACTGTCATACTGCTGTTCCTCTTTGTATTCATCAAAAGTAATGTTCTTCTTTTAATGTAAGGTTTTAAAGTGTAGAAATAAAGAAGTAAGTCATTCTTCTTAAAGCCTTCATACAATTTTTTTATATCAATTTCCATAGGCAAATATTTTTCACACAAGTGTTTTATCCTATCATATCTGTCAGCCATTAGCTGACAATATTCCTCGCTAAAACATTCATTACCATACACAGATTCATGGCCTGCATCCCAAGCCATATCAGTCAATTGTTCATAAAGATTTGGCACTCCAGACATTAAATCAACCACTTCAGTACTTATATCCATATATATTAAAACGCGTCGATTCTGTCTCGCTCTAAATTCCGTCGCCGAATCCACAAAGTTTCAAAGCTATTTCCTCCGTGGGGGGATGAAGGAGCGATACCCGCGGGCGACCGGAGGTCGCCCCCCGGCCTTTCTCCAATGCGTGGGGGTATTTTCGCCCCGTTTCCTACGCTTTTTCCCAATTTAAACGCCTTTTCAAAAAACCTCTGCAAAATTTTCGTCGATCACCGTTCGGCGAGAGAGATGCGGCTAGCACCGGCGTTTGTCCTCGCGCCTAATGGTCCCGTCACGCCTGCCGAAATACCGACTTTTCGCGGGACTCCCTACACCCTTTTTCTAATTTTACGGCTTGGAGAACCGCTTCACGCAAAAGTTCCGTCCTTTCTCTAATCCTTTGAGATTTTTTTTCGAGACCGTACGTCGACTCCTTCTACGTCTATTTCGTCTTCGAAAATCTCGAGTCGCGTCCGTCTCAACTTCGTTCTCATTTTATCTACCGATGTGAAATTGCACTAACGAGACAAGCACGTCCCACGAAAACTGTCAAATTAATTAAACTTCAGATAGGTTATTTTCCTTCGAGAAATATTGCTAACGGAGTCAATAGCACCGACTGCCAAACACTTCTGATTACCAAAATACTGAAGCCAAATGCTTTTCTAATTAGAAAATCGGTAAAAATTTTTTTTTTCAGGTTGACACATACAGTTTATACATACTTAAATGGCTCAATTTAAACGTTTGACAACAGGCGTGGTAGCGTAACGGGAAAGTCGTAGGATTCAAAACTTCATAATGCTGATTTCGCGAGTTCGAGTCACGCTGGAGGCAAACTTTTTTTTGCTTTTTAATTCCAATTATTTATTAGTATTAGTATTTAGTTATTCTGTTTCATTATCCGTAGCTTTTATTCTTTCTGCACGTAAAGTTTGGAATTAATTCGTTCATTTTGGCAGTCTGTTAAATTCTTCATTTTAGCTTACAAAAGTAAATATCTACAATATTTTTAGTCCCATTGATGAAATTGATAATAATGTTTACTTAAAAATTAATTCTACTTTCAGTACTTAAAAAATTATGATGTTTTACCATCAACAATAGAGTACCCTTACAATTCATCAAAATATTTAAAAAAATAGTTTAGTATAATTACATCATCATTCCAGATACAAAATTTCTCAAATATGTATTTTCTTTAAAATAATATTATTCTAGATGCTTTGGTCACCCGAAGGGTGATCCCAGGCCACAGGGCTGGACCCCCGGTAGGGCTAGAAATGGGAACGAAAATGGCGATTCTCCTATTTCTAGAATTTTTTATATGACATCTACATTTTTTAATAGGTATATCTATTAATTGAGAAGTAACTGGAAATACTGGTATTTTGTTAAAATTCAGTTAAGTATTTAAACGTTATCAAATTATAATTCCAATAACAACGTCAAAGGTGATTTACGTCATTCACACGCGCAATAATATTTGCATGCTGCACAAACAACTCATTAAATTTTATCAAATTATAATTCCAATAACAAGGTCAAAGGTGATTTACGTCATTCACACACTCAATAATATTTGGATGCTGCTTTTATTTAACAAATAATATCAAAATTATTACTACATACCAACTTCTGTTACCCAATATTGAATTAAATCTTCCAAATGGGCCTTATTAAACCGGGGTTGGACTAATTGGGATACCTTTCCATCCCCAAGACGCTAATTTATATACGGAAAAGGTGTGATGTCACCGGTTTCTTGTGTAGAGAAGAGGGCTAGGCTAGGCTAGGCTGGTTGGGACTCGTCGGATCTAAATTCAATAGAAGGCCATAAGGACCTTTTGGCCACTTAACAGGTGAAACACAGTACTCATACAGGTGAGCCCCAATTAAAACCGGGCTCATATAGCATGAACTTAAAGCTGGTGGGAAGTTAAAACCACCCCTAGTACAGCGCAATCTGGATTCTTCGCGCGGCAAAACATAGGAACTAAAAGCCTTTGGTGATTGTCTACTGCACTACATCAGATTTCAATCCATTAGGGTTGCACACCTTTTGGCAACTTAAAGCCCCCCCCCCAGAATAACGCCATCTGGATTATACGCGCGGCAAAACATAGGAAGTAAAAGCCTTTGGTCATTGTCTACTGCACTTATTCAGATTTCAATCAATTAGGGTTGCACATAAAGACCTTTTGGCAACTTAAATCCACCCAAAAAATAGCGCCATCGGGATTATTCGCACGGCCAAACATAGGAACTAAACCTTCTGGTCATTGACAACCTACTTCTTCAGATCATTTAAAAACTACCCTTACGGGACCCCTCATTTTTGGTCACTTAAGATGGACACATGCTATCGAGTGTCACAGAACGCGCATAGCTATACTACTAGTATCAATGGTGACAGAGGGCCAATCGCATATACCTCGCTTTATTGGTTAGTAAATCACGGTTCACTGATCCGTCGCGGCGGTTCACTGATCAGTCACAATGGTTCACTGAGCTGTGACGACGGTTCACTCAACCGTAGAAATAGTTTAGGTATAAATAGGATACAATGTTCGCAACTTGGTTGGTTTTTTTTTGACACTGTCCTGTGGAAAACTACGTCAATGTTGTTAACAAATATGTTGACTATCAGACTTTCCACCTTGAGTTTGGTAAACAAAATGAACTTCATCCACATTTAAATATTTAGGGTTGTTTTTGTTCTAAAACTTCTAAGCCACATAAAAGGCCTTCTGGAAAGGGGTTGAAACCTTTGGTGTGAAGATAACACTGACGTAGTTTTCCACATAACATCAAAACACTACTGCACTCGGCGCGCGTTTCGCCGCATCATCTGGAGATGATTAAAACTGATCAATTATCCTCACTGTTAAAAGAGGCATTCCTTCAGAGGCCTCACGCACAGTCACCCAAATATTCCAAAATATCTGACAATGATATAATATGGATATAAACCATTTTACCTGAAATTAATCTAGGTTTCTAGTTATGTAAATGACATAAATACACTAGAAGGTAACAACTCACCACAAACGTTCTTCTACTCTTATTCCCTTGAAGTTTCAAAGTAAATGCTTCACACATAATGCACATAAATGAAATAAAATTATTAATTGAATGAAGGAACAAAAAGCTGCTATTCACCATGATACAACTACACTGATATGCCTATGCGCATGGGGGCGTGGTCTATCGATGAGCGTGACGTCAGTTTTGATACAAAATTAAATAAAATACTTGTAAACAAAGATAACAATATAAAAGAAACGTCGATTATGGAATTATAATACACGATTCATACACGAAAACTAAAATAATAGTGGATTAATATAAATCTTTCTTATTTTAATTCAAACCGCATTCTGTGTACCGATCTAGGTACCTACCGAATATAATTCTAACCTAAATTTTATAATTTGAAGAGATAATAAGAAGCACTACTGTAAATAAACACCACCCTATAATATAAAAATGACAACTTGATAATCCTCGGACCTCACAATTATAATAATACGGGAATACAATTGACAAACACGAAAATAATTATATCACTGACAGTCACGTTGACAGTAACGCATTTGAATTTTCGCCATTTTAGCATCAAGAATGACGTCGTGCGCAGAACAAATGAAATTTGGTCAAGTTATGAGCATATCAGTGTAGTTGTATCATGGCTATTCACGAAATATAAGTAACGCTTTCTAGATAATATTTCTATTATCCTAATTTACCTTATATCTTTAATTTATACCTAATTAATTTTATAATTTTAAAATAAATTGACCACACTTGATACCACTGAAAAACGGGCCCAAACAAACACAAAATACTCAGAAATCACAGTTGTTTCCAATGAGAAAAATTTATTGTTCACCATTATTTAGTTGTATCGCTGTTTGTATAACAAACAACGGTTGTATATTATTGCCACATTTTTTATATTTCAGCGCCATCTGCTGGTTTGGTTCGTGATTTTCGCCTATGGCATGGTTATCTCCGTTATCTCTAAGAAAAAGGAAGAAGAAGAAGGTTAATTATGTTTTATGTTATAAGAGACAGTTTGAGCAGTTTTTGTTATATTTATCGAGTTTAAAGTGAAAACAGACTTTAATATATTACGTTATAAACCATTTTCATACTTCCTTCCTTACTTCCGTATTACACTTCAAGAGTGTTATAAACAATGGTTGGAGTGTATTAATTGAAAACTATGGTATTCAAAAAGATTGGTGTACAAACATGATAGAAAGTTTGCAAATGTTTTTATTTTTATTCAAATCAAAATACAGGCGAAAAATTTATATGCTAGAGTTAGTGATAGGGATAATTTTTAGTGTTTTTTATATAGTTTCTGCAAAATGTAATGATACTACGTGCGGTAGTAATGGTGTATGTAAGAATGACACTTGTGTTTGCTATGATGGTTGGCAGGGTTCTCAGTGTCAATTTTGTGGTGGAAAGGTGAGGTAAGTGACAACATAATTATTAAGTAGCTATCTATATCATTTATTGTTTTCATTAGTAATAAGATAACAGTTTAATTCAGACAAATGTTTCCTGTAAATACAAAACTTTTTGTGGCATAGCTCTGTGAATTGAGCAAAACTCGTCTGGGAATATGCCACCTCTAAAGTGATAATAATGCCAGTCTCAAGGCAAACTTCTAGTTTTATTTAAAAAAAAACCATTGCATGAAATGTAATAATAATGATAGGTATATCAAAGAATATAATTACCTAAATAAAAGATTAGACCATTCAATAATAAAATTAAACTTACAGGAACTAAGTATACAAAGCACAATTGAATCTACAGCTTAAAACAAAACTTCACTCTGGAAACTTCTACCTAAAGCTATTAATAAATTTACGGTTCCGCAATGGATCTAGAACATGAATATTCTGACAAGGACACAATTAACATGGAATAGAATGTTGCATCCAAATTCATGTAAAGACAATATCAATACAAATAGGAATGAATGCGGAAGAGGAATTATATATACATATGAGTAACAGCTAGACTAGCAGATACATTCATTAAAAACATAGGTACTCCCGAAACAAAGAACTCATTACATAGGGCAATAGTACAAATTGATAAATGGTTCACATCCTTAAATCTGTCAACCCCCTCCTTATTTCGGTTACTATTTACTTAGGTATTTTACATTTTAGAAGAAGAATTTTGTAGAATTTTCATAAATTTTCAAATATGCCATTAGATTTTTAGATTAATTAATACTTCTCAGTGGGTAATACGATATAATAATTTTGAATCAGTATTTTAGGTCGGTAGGTAATCGCCAAGTGCTGTTTTTATCAATAGGTATCTTCGTTACTAAATTATGAAATAAATTATAACTATTTAGTATATATTGCTGGACTCGGAAAGGCGCAACGAACTAAAAAAATGCAAAATATATAGGGCGTTCTAAGTATTAAAAAAAACACAACTTTATAGTGCTCCCTGTATACTTTTAGAGCGATAGAAAAAATCTAATGGTATATTGCAAAATTTAGAAAAATTCTACATGGATTCGTTTTTTAAAAATGTAAAATAAGTACCTAAATGGTAACCGAAATAAGGGGGGGGAAATCTTAAAGGAAGCACCCGGTACCAAAATATATTGTTTAAAGCATTACACGGGAGATATTGCGTATAATAGTCTCTACCAAGAGCACATAAACAAAGAACTTTCATATAAGTTCTTCCAAACAGGCGAATTATACCTGGTAACAGAAGGATTTATACTTGCAATGTAAGATCAAGTTATAGCTACAAATAACTATAAAAAGTTTATTTTAAACAATACTTAATAAAATGAGAGGGGTAAACCGCAGGGGGAATTATGGTGTACATAAACTAGGAGCTCGGGGGAATTCAGGGGAATTCTTGGGGTAATCAGAGGAAGTCAGGGCAATTCAGATGAAGTCATACGGGAACTCGGAAGAAGTCAGTGGAACTTGCAGAGAATTCATGGGAAAGTTGGAGAATGTCAAATGCTACAGGGTTAATTTTTCAGTACTAATAAGATCATTTAGATTTATGACTTTTTATGAAGAATAGGTTATTCCAGATCAGTATTTAGATTTAGTAGAGATAGGTATACCGGTTCCTCTTCTGTCGCATTACTTTCGCGACAGCTCCAGAAAAATACCGCGATAAAATACCCCGCAGTGGCATATTAGTTTCCTTTTTTGTTCCTTTCCAGTCACGGATTTCTTAAAATAAACAAGAAATCCGTGTTTCCAGTACAGCACAATCGTTACTCAGTAACCGGTTATTTCGTCAATGTGGAATGGGATGGAAAGGTTCCATTAAAATACCACTCCAAAATCGCGGTATTCAAATACCGACACATCTCTAGTATTTAGGTAGTAAAATATTTTAAACTTTTAATATTACATTTAATTTAACGCAATAAGTACCTACTAAATAATTCTGAAGTGCAAGGTTTGAGTTGGATGTTTTGAAAATTCTTACCCTAAAAAATGTTGTGTTAATAATAAAAAAGTGATGTTTTCGATAATGGAATGTACTTTATTGTCTTCAGTAATTCTTAACTTATTCTTTCAAAAGCCAGACCTATATTATGATTTTTCTT
The DNA here is from genome assembly GCA_963924545.1 of Pogonocherus hispidulus. NCBI lineage: Eukaryota > Metazoa > Arthropoda > Insecta > Coleoptera > Cerambycidae > Pogonocherus > Pogonocherus hispidulus. The sequence continues at coordinate 32,642,651 of OZ004696.1, read as the reverse complement.
GTAAAATTTAAGAAATTCCAATTTAAAAATTTTCATTACTTAGGTACCTACTTACTTGAAGAATATACAGGTTGTAATACTTTTTTTAATGAAAAACCGCATATACACTGCTGGCCACTCGAACTTACACATAGAGACTTTTAGGCAAAATTTAAAGTTCAATATTTTCAACAGGAATGCAAATTTTTGAACGCGGCTTGCAAAGTTTAAGAGCTAGTTTTTTTCGGATTAAGCTGCATGACGTATATTTATCGTAGAACCATAGGTTTATTATATACGGGGTGATCAATGAAGTCATGCAAAAAATCAAAAAGTTTGTATGAGTGAAATTTCCGCAAAAAAAATTTTTTGTCGTTGCAATATAGTTCATTACTAAGATAACATCGATATCTAGACGTTTTTGTCAGTTACTATCACTACTATGGTTACTATCCGCCGCGAGGATTTGATCATAATACATTGCTTCGCAATTTTGATTTTCATAGCCTGGAAGCAAGACGTAAAACTATATCTGTAGTTTTCTTATACAAGTTAATACATAATGGCATCGAATGTTCGTCTTTGTTATCAGCATTAAATTTCCATATCCCCAGATTACATGCTAGACAACATGTGATATTCAGCTGCACCACACCGCACACTAACATTCTATTGAAGTCTCCAGTGCATGTTATGTGCAACAATGTAAATAATGTCGCGCCAGTATGCGACATTTACTGTTGTACTATTCCTAAGTTGCGGAGTGTAGCGTTGGCACAGTTCAGCTTATGATATCTGCATCTATCTGTGTAGCTGTCACTTTTTTAATTTTTAATTGTGATTATATTATATGTAAGCAATCTTATGTTTTTTGTTGTTTTGTTGTTTTTTTTGCTTTGTATTTTCTTAAAATTATAATATATACTTAAAATTGTATTTACTTACCTCTTTATTATGTATTTATACGATATATTGATAATATGTAATGTGTGCTAGGTATTTTATTATACTGTAATTTTAATTTGTCCTGTTATTGGGTTTTACCTGTTGGGCAATAAAGTCTTTATTATTATTATTATTATTATTATATCTAAAATTATTGAAAATAACCCCAGAGTTATCGTTGGATAAAAAAAAAATAAGCTTTTAGTTTTTGCTAAATACACTGCTGGCCACTCGAACTTACACATAGAGACTATTAGGCAAAATTTAAAGTTCAATATTTTCAACTGGAATGCAAATTTTTGAACGCGGCTTGCAAATTTTAAGAGCTAGTTTTTTTCGGATTAAGCTGCATGATGTATATTTATCGTAGAACCATAGGTTTATTATATACGGGGTGATCAATGAAGTCATGCAAAAAATGAAAAGTTTGTATGAGTGAAATTTCCGCAAAAAAATTTTTTTGTTGTTGCAATATGGTTCGTTACTAAGGTAATATCAATATCTCTAGACGTTTTTGTCAGTTTTTTGATTAATGCCCTTAAGCCTTGTACACGCTACTCAACATAAAATTTGGGTAGCAAAATTTTTAAAATGCTATAACTTGACATTGGATTGACGGTTCTTGATGATTTTTGCGAATTTGGAATTCTTATTTCACGTAGATTTTCTATGGTCTAAGCATTTTATTTGTGGGTTGAAATTTACACATTATACCGGGTCAATAATAAACAAAAACGTAGCGTCTAGAACAAGTTTATTACATTATGTTCTACAACATACAAAATTGGTTAACAACGGCTAAAAGTCAATTCTTAAAAAATTTATAATTCTAAATCTAATTTAAAGGTTCCTACAATCCCTAAAAAAACACGGTGTACTGTAATAACAAATTTTAGGTATGTATGGATAGGGATAGGGATCCGGTATTTGGATTCCTTATTTCACGTAGATTTTCTATGGTCTAAGCATTTTATTTGTAGGTTGAAAATTACACATTATACCGGGTCGATAATAAACAAGAACGTAGCAACTAGAACAAGTTTATTACATTATATTCTACAACATACAAGATTGCTAACAACAGCTAAAAGTCAATTCTTAAAAAATTTATAATTCTAAATCTAATTTAAAGGTTCCTGCAATCCATAAAAAAACACGGTGTACTGTAATAACAAATATTAGGTATGTACGGATAGGGATACCTAGTGGTAATTGGTATTGGTAATTTTTAATAAATAAAAAAAATTTGCCTGAAAAACATTAATTGTCTGTCCATTCATTTTTGTTTTCAACCCAATGCGTCTAAGATGGGAATTGCAACCTTACATTTTCGGAGTTTACAATGAAATTGGGTCATTGTTGGCAACAGCGTGTTAAAAGGACGAGACCATTAATATCAATGGAAAAATACCAAGTGTCCTATCTTTAAATACCTAATCTTTGGTAATAATTTACCTGAAATTAGGTACATTAATTAAAAAAAAGAGAAACTAATATTTTGTTGGTCCTCCTGCTCGACGTATTAGGGACATGGCTCCTACTTCCCGACATCGATTTGGTAGAGTATCCAAAATCTTGTGGGATATCTCCCATTCTTCACGAATGGCCTCACTAAGCGTTTCTAATGTTTCAGGGGGTACATCACGCGATCTTACTTTAAGTTTTAAATAAGACCAAACATCTTCGATGACATTAAGATCTGGAGATTTTGCAGGCCAGTCCATCCTATTGATGTTCTGTGTCTGCAAAAACTGTTATCCTTTGTAATTTAGAGCAAAAGGAACAACAATAGGTTCCAAAATTTCCTCCTGATAAACAGTAGCGTTAACGGTTTGGTTGGTAATGAATAGCTCGGTTTTACCATTTCTTATGATACCTCCCCACACTGTAACACCTCCACCAAATGCTTCTTGAGGGGCCATATTTTCCTCCAAATATCGCTGATTTGGCCTTCTCCAAACTAACACTCGGCCATCGGAGTGAAACAAATTAAATCTTGTTTCGACAGTAAATAAACAATGGCTCCACTCTGCATTACCCCAATTTGCATGCCGATTTGCCCATGCCCGCCTATTCGCTCTATGGTGTTGTAATAACCGCACATATTTTGCTCTGCGATGGGCTCTATAATTTGAACTGTTTGGTATTATGTTATGTTTTTGAAAAAAAATTCTCACCTCCAGTTGTTTTTATTTAATGTTCTTCTCACTGTTCTGTCCGAAACTTTCACCCCAGTTTGTTGTCTTAAGAAGTCATTTAGTTTTCTAGAGTTCTTTGCTCTATTCTGCATAGTTTCTCTCATTAAAATTCTTTCGGTTCTTTGGTTTATTTTTTTTGTATGTCCACCCCCCATGCCCATAATTATGATCACCAGTAGTTTCGACGGGACGGTTCAAATTATAGATTGTCTTTCGGCTCACATTGTAAATGTGCGCAATTTGTTCTTTTGACATTCCTTCGTTGAGAAGTCAAATGCAATTTTCCCTTTCTGCCGTGGTTAAACGACTCATATTAATTAAAATTTACAGAATTATAACGTTGAAATGTGACAGATTATTTCTAAAATAATGTTAACAGTTTTTAATTCCATAGCAACAAATTTGTTTTTCCAATGCCTACTTTGAAATTGTATAGAAATGAATAACAATAGAAATTAATATGAATAATAGAAATTACGCCCGATCATAATTATGGGCATGGGGGTGGACAAAGAACTCTGTGAAACTGAATGATTCTTTGAGAGGCAACAAACTGTGGTGTGAGTTTCAGACAGAACAGTGAGAAGAACATTAAATAAAAACAACTTGAGGTGAGAATTTATTTTTACAAAAACTTAAATAATGCCAAACCTTACAGCGCGTCTTACCTTACGTTTTTGTTTATTATCGACCCGGTATAATGTGTAAATTTCAACCCTCAAATAAAATGCTTAGACCATAGAAAATCTACGTGAAATAAGGATTCCAAATCCGCAAAAATCATCCAATCATCCAATCCATCAATCCAATGTCAAGTTATAGCATTTTAAAAATTTTGCTACCCAAATTTTATGTTGAGTAGCGTGTACAAGGCTTAAGGGCATTAATAAAAAAACTGACAAAAACGTCTAGAGATATTGATATTACCTTAGTAACGAACCATATTGCAACAACAACAAAAATTTTTTGCGGAAATTTCACTCATACAAACTTTTCATTTTTTGCATGACTTCATTGATCACCCTGTATATAATAAACCTATGGTTCTACGATAAATATACATCATGCAGCTTAATCCGAAAAAAACTAGCTCTTAAAATTTGCAAGCCGCGTTCAAAGAACATAAGATTGCTTACATATAATATAATCACAATTAAAAATTAAAAAAGTGACAGCTACACAGATAGATGCAGATATCATGAGCTGAACTGTGCCAACGCTACACTCCGCAACTTAGGAATAGTACAACAGTAAATGTCGCATACTGGCGCGACATTATTTACATTGTTACACATAACATACACTGGAGACTTCAATAGAATGTTAGTGTGCAGTGTGGTGCAGCTGAATATCACATGTTGTCTAGCATGTAATCTGGGGATATGGAAATTTAATGCTGATAACAAAGATGAACATTCGATGCCATTATGTATTAACTTGTATAAGAAAACTACAGATATAGTTTTACGTCTTGCTTCCAGGCTATGAAAATCAAAATTGAGAAGCAATGTATTATGATCAAATCCTCGCGGCGGATAGTAACCATGAGCTCTAAAAGATAGAAATTTTAAAAATTTTCTCTGCACCATCTCTATATGCTGTTTGTGGATAACATAGACTGGGTACCAAATTAATGACCCGTACTCTAGTTTTGACCGAACATATGAATAGTATAATGTTTTTAAAGCCTCAATATTAGTAAATTGTTTACAGTTACGAATTATGAATCGCAACATTTTTATTGCTGAATTTACAGTTGCATTTATGTGTTCAGCAAAACTGAGCTTTGTATCAAAAATTATGCCTAAGTCTTTAATAGATTCACAACGTGATAAACAATTCTCATTTATTACATAATTGTATTCAATTGGCGTTGATTTTCGAGAATATGATACAACTTTACACTTAGACGCATTTAGCTGGAGCCTGTTCAATATACACCAATTCTCGACAATCGTTAACTGTTGTTGCAAGAATTTGCAATCTTCGGTACTATTGATGTTCAGAAAAAGTTTTAAATTATCTGCAAAAAGTAATTTACGGCTAGATAGTTGTAATGCAAGGTCATTGATAAATAAAAGAAAGAGTAGGGGTTCTAAATTTGAACCCTGCGGTACTCCCGATGTTGCAGTAAAAGAATTGGACTCATACCCGTGACAAGAGACAAACAGTTGTCTGTCAGACAAATACGAAGAGAATAAATTGACCAGGGGAACGCTGAGTCCGAACCAAGATAACTTGTGCAATAATATGCTGTGATCTATCCGATCAAAGGCCTTCGAGAAGTCTGTATAAATCGTATCCACCTGGCCTTGCAAATCTAAGGCTTCTAATACAAACTGCGTGAAAGATGCTAAATTGGATACAGTTGACCGTTTCTCCACAAAGCCGTGCTGGAAATCTGATATGTAATTTTTCACTGAAGGGTAGACACGATTACACAAGACAATCTCAAAGACCTTCGCAAAATTGCAGAGCAAAGCAATTGGACGATAATTTTCAATATCACTAGAATCTCCATTCTTTAAAATGGGACATATTCTAGCCATTTCCCATTTGCTTGGAAACGTCGCAGTTTTCAATGACAAGTTAAATAATACTTGAAGAGATGTAGACAAAACTCCTAGACAGTCCTTAACAAAGAATGATGGAATTTTATCTGGTCCGGAAGTCAGTTTGTTATTAAGTTTTTTTATGGCCACTGTGATCTCTTGGCAAGAAATGTTAGTAATATTTATATAATCCCCAGTGTCATAAACTATGGGTAGGTTTTCATCATTGCTAGAATGTGGCGAATATACATCACTAAAAAAGTTACTAAAACCATTGACAATATCAGATGGTGTATTATACTCAATATCTCCCCTTTTCATTTTGCCAGGTATTCTACTGGTTTGCTTTTTAGTTTGAATGTAAGACCAAAACTGCTGGGAATCAGAAGAAATAGATCGTTGCACTAGATTTAAGTAATTATTAAAAGCTGACTTAATTTGTTGTTTTATCACTGATCTAAGCCTCTTAAATTCTTGCAAATGAAGCTGTGTTAACCTATGTTACTGACACACTTGACTGTGTTAACCTATACCTTTCACGATGTTCGTATTTAAGTCTTATGTTGTTTATGATATCTAAATTATACCAACGTGGATACCTATAACATGATTTTTCCCTATATTTCGGTATATGCTGATCTAATATAATGTATAACCTGCAATAAAATGCATTTGTGGCTTCAGTGACATCATCATATGCGCTTAGAAAGGACCAATAGGTATTCATCATTGATCCGTACAGATCAGGATAATTAGCTCTACGAAAATTACCTATAATTTTGACTAAAGTCTGATTCTAAATCACATTGTCTCAATGCATTAATGCTACATGTTATAATAAGAGGTGGATGATGTCTATCCTCTAGCAGGAGTGGAGCGTTATCACGTTCAACTTTACAGAACAAATTTGACAATATTAAATCCAAAAGCCTACCACTGCAATTTGTTACATGATTATATTGAATTAAATTCGTGAAAGTACAAAAATTGTTAACAAGTAAACTTTTATTATCATCATTTGTCAAATCATTACTATATTTAGGGATGTTAAAATCACCAAGAATAATAGTTTTGTAAGATATACACTCAACTCGCCCTAACAAATCAAATAAAAGTTCATAATCAATTACAGATAACGTGGGTGGGAATATATATAACAATCACATACATTACAACGGAATTAATAGTAGCTTTACAAGCCACTATATCAATTAAAGGTAGAGCATCAGACACTGTTGACAAATCTAAACGTTCAGTAACAATATTATTTTTAACTGCTAAAAGGACTCTCCCACCACGCGATGTATTTGTAGCTTGCAAGCGTCGATCAGATCTAAAGACGGTGTAGGATCGTGGAAATAATTCGGCATCTAGAATGTCACCTTGTAGCCAAGTCTCACTGATAGCGATAATGTCGAATTCCGCTTGGGAAGCATTACAAAAAAACTCCAGCACTTTACTACGCATACCTCCCATATTCTGGTAGTACAGTGACAGAGGCGAATAATTACTGCTGGGCGCACTTAGTTTAAATGTACAATTTTCGGATTGCCATTCTGATATTTTATTTTAAGATTCGTCTCTCCCGATGCTAGCCTTTGATCAAGCTGCTGCTTGATAGTTTTGTAGTAGGCCACCTGCTTAGGGGTTTTTATCAAACGCAAGAGATACGCCCCGGAAGTTAGCATTATTTCTTATAGTTTTTGCATTGTGGATAATTTTGCGAACATGAACTTCATTATTGAGTGTAACCTTAAGCGGACGTGGTCTAGTATTATTAGGATTAAATTTGCCTAATCTTGTTATGCTGACCGCACTTCCATTGAAATCCTGATATGTAGCAAGAACGATTTCGTTAAAAGACTGACTGTCGCTTTCTTTTTTACTAGATCTATTATTTTCATTTTCCGAAAGTCCAAAAATTAGTAAATTTGACATACGACGGTTGCGATCGTTAATCTCCTCAATAACTTCTTCAATGTTAAAATCCTTGACTAAGGACGTCTGGCGTTGTTCCTTTAAATGCTTTACTTCATCTTGCAAATCCGATATCATAATTTTAAACGAAGAAATCACACCTGCAAAATCTTGGCAACTAGGACATGACCAGTGAATGGATTTGTTCCCATTCAGCGTACGAACCTCAGAAACAGTCATATTGACACAAACATGTCTAAAGGCTTTCTTGCAGAAAGAACATACTACAGTCTGATGCGGTTCACATGAATGCTTACAACCACACGTGCATTGAATAAGCGGCATATTGCTCCTTGATGGTACGCCTATGGCGTGTCAACAGCGTGTTATCGGCACGAAATAAGTTCCCACCAATACAACAAAGAGGTTAGGTGATGTGCCTCAATTATATATTTCTAATTACTAAGTACCAGAACCAGATAACACTTACAGAGCTCCACAGGTGGATATATGTTGAAATTATTATGACAACAGAAATTTCTGCACTACAATTCTTCGTTTATTTCACTCACGCTATTCACTGTTCACTTACGCTGCTGTGAGGAAGAGGGCTGGTAAATTTTATACATTAATTTATGAATTATTGATCCATGAGATTGATTATAAGATTAAATTACCTAAGGAATAACAGCGTAATATTTCAAGATATACCTGGAACAACTACAAAACCCGAGACAAAATCTCATTATAAAAATTATTAATCATCTAAGTACACAACGATGAAACCATATTTGGAGAAGTTGATCGTAATTTTACTAAAAGGTTCAATATTCGTAGGTATGCCAAAAATAGCACTATAATAGGAAATATGTTTAATTTTTTGTGAGGGGCAAACCACTGGGGTAATTTGGTATACACCGTTAGGGAAATACCTGAGTAATACAAGGTAATCCATAATTTTTTGGGAAAATCTGGGTAATACTTAGGTAATACAAGGGAAGTACCGGGAAACTCATGGGAATTACAAGGTAATACATCAAGTATTACACGAGGTAGGTATACTACCGAGTATACTATCCATTCCGCACTAAGTAGAGGTCCTGATTGTTCAAACTCATGTGTGAAAAGATAAGTAGATAATTATAATCGAGATTATAATATACCTAAATATATTTAATAATTTTTACTAAAATTTCAATTTTAAAGTGACTATTGTTATACATACCTACTCCCAAAACGAATTTAGATGCTTTAGAATGAGCTTTAAAATATTATACACCAAGTTACTGATAAATATTATGGAGGCTGTAAAGTAAACTAAATCCAATTGTAAATTATAAAAATATCTCTACCCCTCATTCTAATCAGAAGAATTAGCCCAAAAGTCTGAGACTTGTGTAGGAGAAGGGACGGGATATTATTATTTCGCGGGCCGCATTTGCGCCTCAGGAACAACCTACGTTAGTAAGCCCTAACCACCATTCAGTGCTGGAATGGGGGAAACCTGGAAAACCTAATTAACTAGAGGAACAGTCCAACATCTACTGATATTAATCTCTCACATTAATACCAAGCTGACATTCTTCCCATCCTAGGCCATCACTAGGATGGTTGCCAACTCATCCCTGCGAACGAGTCTTATCTACGAGTAGACAGTTTACTAACGTATATTAAGCTGAAACCCCCACCAACGATAAAAAAATTCGTACCTATCTCATAATTTAGTGCTAATTATGTGCTAATTTGTTGCTCTATTCCTGATTTTGTTCAAGTATGACCAGCAGGTCATCCACAAGCAGTGACCAAAGTAGGGAGAGAAAGAACCCCACCTTGTGGACACCCTCTTGCGGCCCTAAATCTGACCGTTTCTTCCTGAAGAGACGTCATTATAGTTCTGTTTTCTAACAGCCCGAATACAGTCACTTATGGTTGGGTCGACTCTCCTAGCAGCTGCAGCTGTGAATAGGGAATCAGGCAGTGCATTGTTAAACGCTCCTTCAATGTTAAGGAAAGCCGCCCCTGCAATTTGCCTAGTCTGCAGGGATTGGGTGATTTTCCCGACTAGGTTGAGTGCTAGTTCTGTTGATTTCTGTTTTGTAGGTATTAAGAGGGTGAATGCTTAACACACCTCGTAACACACTCCTAATGTATCCGTCCAGTACCGTTTCCAGATTTTTCAACAGAAATAATGTCAGGCTAATAGGTCTAAGCGATTTAGGGCATAGGTCTATTCGACCTATGTTAGGTATGTATACCACCCTAACTGCAGACCAACTGCTTGGTATAGAACTCCATGCAAGACTAGCTCTGAACAGTCTGATGAGAAACGGTATGATAATTTCCAGTCCGTTTTGGAGCAGAGCTGGAAACACACCGTCCTCACCGGGTGATTTGAATAATAATATAATAATAATAGTATCTCCACTCCTCGTTCTAATCACAAGGATTAGCCCAAAAGTCTGAGACTTGTGTGGGAGAGGGGCCCCATATTATTATTTCGCGCGCCGCATATGCGTCTCAGGAACGACTTACGTTGGTAGGACCTAACCACCATTCAGTGCTGGAATGAGGGAAACCTGGAAGACCTCATTAGTTAGCAGGACAAGTCAAACATCAACTGATTTTAATCTCTCACATTAACACCAAGTTGACATTCTTCCCATCCTAGGCCATCGCCAGGATGGTTGCCAAGCCATCCCTGCGAATAAGAATGGCTGAAAAGATTTAATAGCATCCTCAATGGCTGGTCTTGTGATAACCTTCCTAGCCACCAACCAGTCGTTTTTGTTAGGTCGTTTAGATCCGCCTCCTGGTAGTGGTAATTGTTGGTCATCCAAAATCGAACTACCTGGGAAGTGGTTTTGTAACAAAAGCTCCAAGGTTTCCCTTCCAGGTCTAAAGGTGCCATCAGGTCGTTTTTTCGACCCAAATTTCCTTGCCGGATCTCTAGAAAGGATCTTGTGGATTCTAGTGCTGCTAGGTAAATCAGATATACTCTCGCAGAACTTCCTCCAAGATTCCCTTTTTGCCCTCCTTATTTCTTTATTATAGTCCGTTAGTGCGGATCTATACGGAGCCCAGGTGCCCGAACCTTTAGCTCGATTAAAGAGGCATCGAACTTCTTTCCTCATTTTTTCCAGTTTTTTGTTCCACCAAGATATGCCTCTATTATATTTTTTGGTCTTAAGTAGACAATTTTTGTGATAAGCTGCTATAAGACCGTTCTGAATTTGTTCCGTTGCAATCTCTATCTCATCACTATTATTTATAGTGGTAAGGGTGCATTGAAGTTGTAATTGGACCGATCGTTTGTACCCGCTCCAGTCTGTGCTTCTCGGGTCCCTATATTTCACCATAGGCCTAGGCCCGGTTTCTATATTAAATAGAATATGTAGTAGTGCTCATAAAGTAAAGAACTAAAGTAGTACTCATTTTTAACGAGATACGACTTTACTCAAGACTTCAAGCCCGCAAGAATATTTAAAAAATTTGTTGCTCTGATGATTTTATTTTTTAAATAATTATAAGACTCCGGAAGTTAAAAAATAATAAAAATCGAATTTGTTGCTCCATTGAAAGTAATACAGTAATTGTTTATAACGTTTCGCACGAAATGCGGAATGTTCAATCTAACATATTGTTACACTTTTATTTTATTTTTATTAAAATCAACAATAAATACATTATTCAGTGGTTCAGGTCAATGAATTGAGTGTTCCTAATGGAATGGATTAGTGATCATCTATTTGTTTAGATCATGGTAGGTCTATGGTCATAGATCTATGATTCCAATCTGATAGGGAATTCTATGAATTTTGCCGCCAAAAAAAGGGTCTCAGGTTTTTCTGATAGATTCAGCAGCCATTTCTGTGCTTGGTGTGTGATCCATTAGAAAAGAAAACGTCGTTTTTACGGATTTTGCTGCATCTTTTGGGCAAATTTACTGCTAAGTAGTTGCTAATGTTGCTTCTTTTAGTTGTATCAACCATTTGGGTTGGATTTGTTGCTCAATCAGAAATTTTATAAAGCATCTGCTTCCACGACGAGTCCGCTCTACAACCTAGGTAAAACATTTACTATTTCTTTAATCTAGTACCTATTTTCTCTAGACTTATCTGCTTCTAACGAACTGACATTTAACCGCTTAATTTCACTTTTAGGCCTTTTCTTCTTCCCTCCTTTCTTTAACGCAGTCTATCTCCGCTTCTGCCTGCTTGCTAAGATTTGCTTTGCTTAAGACTTACTCACTGGCTAGTGTATTGCATGTCATCCACCGACATATTGTATGAGAGAACTGATTATTTCCTGGTATACCGCTGTCCACTGCATACTTACTTGCTGACAGACCTCGACAACTACAACAGGTGTAGGACCTCTTCTGGACCCATCCACTGCATCTACAAACAGATAAGCTAATATAACATTAATGCTTAACATAGATAAGCTTCAGACAGCTCACTAACATTTTTAGTTTATTTAATTTATGTTGCATAGTTACCACTGCTTACAAGTGCTTATTTTGCTTTTGCTTTATCCTTCCTTGCTTTAGTAAGCTAATACTATTATTTTGTAACAATTGTGCCTGTAGAATATTAATAACAAATATTACTAGGTGTTTATCTTATCTACAACCTACTTACTGCTTCTTGATCTTGCTTGTAGTGTAGTGATATATGTATTGGTCTATAGTGATATATGTATTAATCTTGCAGCCTACAAAATAACACGATAAATATTTACTACCAATTTATTGTAAAGTAAATCATTTCATAAATAATATCACACTATATTTATCTTTAGATCATACTTACTTACCCCAATCTATGTAAACTTGCTGTAGTACTATAGAAGGGTACAAGGAAATTACAGTTGTAATGTTTATTTCGTCTACGATTACGATTTCCTGGCATAATAATTTGTAATTGTATTGGCAAAGACAATATACTGGTCTTTGGTAGTGGCTTGGTTCAATCCACAAAATATATATGTTCATGTTCGACCTTGGCAATTTGTCAACTCTGTGAATCAGAATAAAAACAACAGTAGTAGAATTTTAGTAGTGTAGTCATTGACCCATAGACCCACGGATCACCTAGTGATCTTAGAATCTGATCTTATAGATCTCGGTCGGATCAGATCAAACTAATATCATCACAAAGTGGCGCCTAACGTTTTTAAATAAAGCAATATAGCTATGTATGATCTACTGATGTTTTTAATTCTGATTTAGATACACTAGCATACAGGGTGAATAAAGCAAGTGACACTTATTGTTTATAGGTGGTATCTTCACGATTTTTAATAATTTGTTTATACAATTTATCTACCTACAGCTATCAGGGGTACAGAAGTAGTATATTTTACCTACAGGGTGTGCAAATAAATTCTTCGTATCGCCATAATTAGTATTTATGAAAATAATTTCATTTTTTTCAGCAACATACTTGTAATTGGGAAAATATAACCAATTATTTTTGGAACTTTGTATACAAGGGGTGTACAAATTATTTCGCAGGTAGATAATATATTTATAATTTTTTTTAAACGACTTCAGGTAAACATTATATGATTGATATTCGTTTACAGGATCTTATCAAAAGCTGTTTGAAATTGAAATATTACTGACTTATCTATTTGTTTATATAGATATATTAAACTTTTTATATATATATATATATATATTTTTTTTTTTTTTATTATATATACTGCTAGGTAGGTGCAGGTGTTTGGACTCATATATTGGTATTACATGCTGTCTATAACAGGTATATTTCTTTGATTTACGAGTTCTTTGCAGCTGTTAGGTTCTTGACAACGTATCCAGTGGTGTACAAGGTGAAATTTTTTTTTCTTTATTTGTTTCTTTTTTTATTACTTTAGGTAGGGTTTTTGTAGGTTTTTGTAGGCAGTAACGGTCTACGCTAGTATTTTTTTCCTTTTTACTAGTATTTTAATATATTTTGAGATAATTGAAAATACGGATAATTAATTAATTATGGAGGTTAATAGACTTTTAAATTCAGAACTTACGTACGAAATTCAAATACGCGGTTATCCTGTTGGTGCTACGGTACAAGAGAAACGTGCAACATTACGGCAAATTTTTCGTCTAGAATGCGAAGGAACCACTTCAGCTCCCGTAACAGTATCCCTTGATGGAAGAGAGGAACAGGCTATCTGTTGTTCGAAAATTTTAGGTTTAGGATCGGAGATTCAACTATTTAATTTTAAAAATCGCAAGAATGAATTCGAGCGTTTGTATACTAGATTGTTTCATGTAACTTTACGATTAGGACGTATAACACCTGAGAATGAAAGCCAAAGCAAACAGCGTGATGAATTGATTGTTAAAGGTCGAAGATTAATCGGTGATTTGAACTTAGCTTATGACGATGTTCTACTCGTCGAGGCTCCGAGCACTACTTCGGCTACTGAACCTACAGATAATCAAGCAAGTGTTTCAATTTTAGACACACCAAATCCTCTGATTCCTGAAATAGTATATTCACGTAATAGTACCCAGGTTAGAAATGTTGATAATTCAAGTACGTCTTTAAGAGAAGTAAGTCAACCTTCTCACGAAAATGAGCAAAATGTTGGACTTTTAATTCCCGAATTAAATCCACCAATGCCTGAAATGCATACTAATAGTATAGATATATCACGACTTAATAACATAAAAATACAGCAAATATCTATGTCCGCTGCGGATCGTGAATATTATAATTTTCCGTTAGAAAAGCAACGTACAGGCAACATAACTCTTCCACATTTGTCTCGTGGTGCAGAGGGAATACCTCATACCGATGAGAGAACTTCATCTCATCATACACAAAATTACATGGAAGAACAACCACAAAATAGCAGATTCGAGCCACGTGTGAGATTCGCCGATGAGAATAACACACATCGTCAAGTTACAAATGATTGGTCACGTAATGCTAATTGTCCGTTATCATGTGTCAATAATGACACACCGTCTTTTAATTCCACTTCTCTGGCTGATAAGTTAGGTAACTTGCATTTGTCATCTGGAATTGATACTAATGTGTCACCTTATTATTGGGGTGCCGAAGATAGGCCAAGATATGTAGATCCCAGTAGGTGGAACGTTAAATATGATGGTGTCTCTAGCGTTAATAATTTTATTGAACGCATTGAAGAATTAAGAATTTCCCGAGGAGTTCCGAAACTACAACTGTTGCGATCGGCTTCTGAACTATTTACTCGAGATGCGCTCTTATGGTACCGAACTAATCAGTTTTCCTCTTGGGACGATCTAGTTATCCAGTTGCGAGAAGCATTTCAACCATATGATTACGAGAATGGAATATGGGAGGAGCTACGACATCGTACCCAAGGTGCACAAGAGTGGGTTGTGTTTGTGGCAGCAGTTGTTTAACAGACTGATTCAGAAACATTCTTCCTTATATCCAGACACAAATATCTCTACAATCAGTTAGTACTATTCGTGATTTAGTGAGGATATGTCGATGTATTGAGGAGACAGACATCCGCACACAACGATTTTGTCCTCCTCCAACGAATTATCGTCATCTTTTAGAACCAGAGCTTGCTTACAGGAAACCATCTGCAGGAACTTCAGCAAATTCAATAGCTTCTACTCGTACCCAAGGCTTAATCAAGTCGAGAGTTTACCATCGGGTCAAGTTGCTGCAATTGCCAGCAAAGACACTCGAACCTCTGTTGGAGTTGTCAGTGTGAGGGCCATAGATTTAGGAAATGTAGCTAGCCTAAACGCATATTTTATTTATTGCATTTATAGCAACCCAAACAGGGGTCCACAGTAAGCCGTCTGCTTGGTCCCACTGTGAACTCGAAATCGGCTGAAAACAAAGTTATCCTAGATTATGTATTCGCGCATGCAAAGAACGACTAACGACCACATTTGAATGTGACAATATTTGGCAAAACTTTTTTGGGGTTATTAGATAGTGGATGTTCAACTACAATTTTAGGCAGCGCCGGATGGAATGTTTTACGCGGACTGTGTAGCCTAGAAACCAAACAGAAACTGACATGTTCTGTTGCTAATGGACAGATATGCGAAAGCATTGGTCATATTCTTCTTCCGATTCAACTTTGTGATCGGACCAAAATTGTTAAGGTTCTAGTTGTACCTTCAATACCTCATGAACTTATTTTGGGTATAAACTTTTGGACTGTCATGGGTATAATTCCCGACCTGTTTGCAAAAGAATGGACATTCCGCCCCGAGTCAAATTCAATAAACTCCGAAATATCAGCTATTCGTTCTATCGATTCTCTGACAGATGAGCATCGGAAAATTCTGAATAAGATCATCGACGAAGCTTTTTCATCTATGGGTAACAAACTTGGTTGCACTGATTTAGTAGAATTAGATATTAGAACAAATTCACCGCCTATAAAACAAAGATACTATCCGCTATCACCTGCTCTTCAAAAAGAAGTGAACATTGAATTGGAGAAAATGTTGGCAGACGACATAATCAAACCGTCAAACAGCCCATGGTCTTCCCCTATCGTCATGGTCAAGAAGACTGATGGTCATTGGCGATTCTGTGTTGATTATCGGGTTCTCAATAAGGTCAGCTTACCGGATGCTTATCCCTTACCATTCGTGAGTAGTACTCTAGACAAACTTCGGGACGCGCGATATCTCACTACATTAGACATAAAATCCGCATATTGGCAGATTAAAGTAGCCAAAGAATCACGACCTCTTACTGCATTTACAGTACCCAATCGAGGGTTATTTCAATTTAAACGAATGCCGTTTGGAATTCATTCAGCCCCTGCAGTATGGCAGCGTCTAATCGACCGGGTAATAGGTGTAGATCTTGAACAATACGTTTTTGTTTATTTAGACGACGTAATCGTCTGCACGCCAACTTTTGACCTACTATAAAGATTCTACGTGAAATTTTGTCCCGTATCTCAAACGCTGGTTTGACAGTGAATAGAGATAAATGTAATTTTTGTAAGTCCGAGTTAAAATATTTAGGATACGTGGTTAATGCTTCTGGATTGTAGTAGATCCACAGAAAGTTGAGGCTATTTTACAAATACCAACACCAAAGAGCGTCACAGAAGTACGTCGAATTATAGGTTTAGCGTCCTGGTATAGGCGCTTTGTGCCAAACTTTTCAAACATTATAGCCCCACTTACCTCATTAACGCGAAAGAATAAACCGTTTATTTGGGATTCCGACTGTGAAGAAGCACTTACGAAGATTAAGGAGCATTTGGTATCAGCACCCGTATTGGCTTGTCCAAACTTCGATTTACCATTCACGATTCAAACAGGTGCCTCCGATTATGGCCTTGGTGCCATCTTATCGCAGGAGCAAGATGGTTCAGAAAGAGTCATATGCTACTTAAGCAGGTCTCTCTAAAAAAATGAAAGGGTTTATAGCACAACCGAGAAGGAATGCCTCGCTGTTCTTTTCGCAATAGAAAAGCTACGTCCGTATATTGAGGGAACTAAGTTTACCGTGATTACTGATCACTACAGCCTAAAGTGGCTTCACAAGATTAAGGATCCCGTTGGGAGGATTGGTAGATGGGCAGTTCGCCTTCAACAGTATGATTTCGACGTCATTCATCGAGCAGGGAAAACTCATATTGTACCAGATGCGCTTTCTCGTGCTGTACCGGCCCTGGGTTCGATATTGGACTGTGTCGATGCTGCTGAAGAAAATTCCCCCGTCCAGATCACAGATAAGTGGTATCTCAAGCAGTTACGTCAAGTCAACGATAATCCTGAACGTTGCCCTCTATGGATGATCCATGATAACGCTTTGTATAAGAAGGCCAAACCCCGTTATCCGGAACTTACAGGAGTATCATGGTTACGTGTTGTACCTAAAGAACACCGTAAAGATGTCATCCGTGAGCACCATTATCCCCCATTGTGTGGTCATCTCGGAGTTTTTAAAACTAGTGCCCGTATATCTGAGAAATATTATTGGCCTAAACTCCGGTCAGATGTAGCCAGCTATATTAAAAAGTGTGTAGTATGTTTAGCGACTAAACCAGAGCAAAAGAAACCAGTAGGTAAGATGCTCAGTGTTCAGCCTACAGCTGAACGACCTTGGCAGTTAGTAAGCGTAGACCTAATGGGTCCATTGCCTAGGTCCATTTCGGGTCACTGTTATATACTCTCCGTATTGGATTGTTTCAGCAAGTTCCCGTTATTTTTCCCTTTACGTACTTCTACGGCCTCAGCTATTGCTAAAATATTAGAGGAGCATGTCTTCCTTATTTATGGTGTGCCTGAAACCATTATTGCTGACAATGGATCTCAGCTCCACAGTAATGTATTTAAAACTCTTCTTGAGAGTTATCAGATCAACATTTTCTATACTCCTAACTATCATCCACAAGCGAATCCTGTTGAAAGAGTACATCGCGTTGTTAAAACTATGCTTTCTGCATACGTTAAGGATGAGCATAGACACTGGGATAAATATCTTCCTAAAGTAGCGTCCGCAATTCGCTCCGCACGATCAGAAGTTACAGGATAACTCCGAATTTTATAAATTTTGGACGAGAAGTTTACTTGTCGGGTAAACCAAACCAACTGCCTCATGATCCATCTGAGATTTCCGCTCATGACGATCCTGAAGCGTTGTCAACTGCTCTCAAACGTGTATTCAAGGATGTACAGAAACGTTTAGAAACTGCGTATGGTACCTCAAAGAACACATATAACCTTCGACGGCGTGATGAGCGCTTCCAGCTCAATCAGAGTGTATGGAAACGAAATTACGTACTTTCCGATGCAAGCAAAAACTTTACATCCAAACTTGCACCGAAGTTTTCAGGTCCGTTTACGATCACACGTATTCTCTCACCGTGGACATACGAATTAATAGATGTGTCAGGTCGCTGTGTTGGAACATGGCACGCCAAAGATTTAAAAGCACATCCACCCGACGAATAGTTTTGTATTCACTGTACAATTCTTTTTAATATCTACTACTATGCTGTTTTTTATGTTGTTTCTATTTCTTCTTCTGTCTTTTCCGATAAGCGTTAGGAAGTTTACTTCGATCCATCTACTGTCGTTCGCATCTAGCAAGTGAAAGTTTACTTAAAAAAGTTTACTTCGTAAACTTTTTTTTTGAGGAAGAGGAGGTCTCAGGTTTTTCTGATAGATTCAGCAGCCATTTCTGTGCTTGGTGTGTGATCCGTTAGAAAACGTCGTTTTTACGGATTTTGCTGCATCTTTTGGGCAAATTTACTGCTAAGTAGTTGCTAGTGTTGCTTCTTTTAGTTGTATCAACCATTTGGGTTGGATTTGTTGCTCAATCAGAAATTTTATAAAGCATCTGCTTCCACGACGAGGCCGCTCTACAACCTAGGTAAAACATTTACTATTTCTTTAATCTAGTACCTATTTTCTCTAGACTTATCTGCTTCTAACGAACTGACATTTAACCGCTTAATTTCACTTTTAGGCCTTTTCTTCTTCCCTCCTTTCTTTAACGCAGCCTATCTCCTCTTCTGCCTGCTTGCTAAGATTTGCTTTGCTTAAGACTTACTCACTGGCTAGTGTATTGCATGTCATCCACCAACATATTGTATGAGAGAACTGATTATTTCCTGGTATACCGCTGTCCGCTGCATACTTACTTGCCGACAGACCTCGACAACTACAACAGGTGTAGGACCTCTTCTGGACCCATCCACTGCATCTACAAACAGATAAGCTAATATAACATTAATGCTTAACAGATAAGCTTCAGACAGCTCACTAACATTTTTAGTTTATTTAATTTATGTTACATACTTACCACTGCTTACAAGTGCTTATTTTGCTTTTGCTTTATCCTTCCTGGCTTTAGTAAGCTAATACTATTATTTTGTAACAATTGTGCCTGTAGAATATTAATAACAATTATTACTAGGTGTTCATCTTATCTACAACCTACTTACTGCTTCTTGATCTTGCTTGTAGTGTAGTGATATATGTATTGGTCTATAGTGATATATGTATTGGTCTATAGTGATATATGTATTAATCTTGCAGCCTACAAAATAACACGATAAATATTTACTACCAATTTATTGTAAAGTAAATCATTTCATAAATAATATCACACTATATTTATCTTTACATACTTACTTACCCCAATCTATGTAAACCTGCTGTAGTACTATAGAAGGGTACAAGGAAATTACAGTTGTAATGTTTATTTCGTCCACGATTACGATTTCCGGGCATAATAATTTGTAATTGTATTGGCAAAGACAATATACCGGTCTTTGGTAGTGGCTTGGTTCAATCCACAAAATATATATGTTCATGTTCGACCTTGGCAATTTGTCAACTCTGAATCAGAATAAAAACAACAGTAGTAGAATTTTAGTAGTGTAGTCATTGACCCATAGACCCACGGATAACCTAGTGATCTTAGAATCTGATCTTATAGATCTCGGTCGGATCAGATCAAACTAAGTTCGTCACAATATACAAAAAATTTGTTACTCCTTCGATTTTCATCTTATAATATTGTTAAGACCTTGGACCATTGAAAAAATTACAAAAACAGAATTTATTGTTATTTTTAACTAAAAAATAGTACACATTTATAACCAGGGCTGTGCAAGTGTAACAGGTGCTTTAGCATCATGGATCTTTTGTCCCTGCAACCGAAGTATGAGGTAAGGGGAACGAAAATTTCTAGTTCATTTTCATCTTAAAAGTTGGTTAAAATTTCTACACTAAGCCATCCAGTCCCCCTGGATTTTATGTTTATCCAAATAAAATGAAGGATACACATTTAAAAAATAAGTATATGGGAGGATAATATGTATTATTATAAATAAAATTAAATTGAAATAAAACATTATTATTACAATGTAAGTAAAGAAGCTTATGATTTAATTTGTAGATTTTCAATATCTTAGAACCCGTCTAAAATTATTCCTAATGCTTCCACGGGATTTATGCAGCTTTCCATAAGAATAACTAAGTAAAATTAAGAAAATTAAAATTTGTAGGCTTCTCCATTCTTGTTACTTTTATTCCATTGATATCATTAGGCACATCAAAATGTTTTGGTATTGATTTTTTGCTATTTCTATTATTCTTATAGCAAGTTTCACGATCCAATCTAATGTATCTTTAACTTCAATTCAATAAATAACTGAAAATATAATTGCATCATTTTGTTTTAACACTTTTTAATGTAATTATAGGTAAATCAAAGGATTGCTAGCTGTTTGAGGTACTCATATAATACAAAAAGAATAGTAGTTCCAGAAATAATTTACGATTATGAGGTGATGCAACATATCGAACAAAATGTTGGAAAAGTAAAAAGAAGTCTTTATGAATATCATTGCATCAGTGTAACAGTAGCGAAAATGTATTCTTGAATGATGTTGAAAACTGTACTAACCTATCAAAGTAAGATATGATTTATTTAATGTGATTTATTTTAACCCACACTGCAATTGACACCTGATAGAGTGTAACTAATCTTAAGCCGCAAGGAGAAAATAAAATATTTTTAGTGTATTGTGTAAAAAGTGTCGTTTACTTTCATTGTTTGGAGTTTGTTAGTAGTGTCGTTACCTTTATCGTATTGAACATCAGAGTAACATATTCATTACATATTAGTAATGACAAAGTGAAATTAGTGGCGTATACAATACTTAAAACTTGCCTTTATTGCACACACGTATAAGAAAATATAGACACGTAAGTTCTTATCGCTGTTAATAAGTAGGAACTTTATTTGTATATAGAATAGTAGTTTTTTAAATGATTTTATAATGCTAATGCGTTACAAAATGTTTTGTTTGTAATACCAATTTAAATTCTGCAATGGTACATAGCTATTTGAAACAATCACTTTTACCTGCTTTCAACTTTTTAACAGGTTAATATGTGTTGTGTACGTAAGGCAGACCGTAAACACAAGCATTAGTACATTTTTATAGTCGCAATAATTCTACAATGTCTTTATTATTTGATTGAGAAATCACTACTTAACTATCTAAATCTGTTAGTAGAGAGTTATCGAGCAACGAAAACAATGTAATGTTGAAGAAATACAGTAATATTAGTTCTATACTATGCAAGCAGATAATGTATTTTCATTAAAAATCCATATCCATAAATGTCTATTTAAGACGAACTGGATCTTGAGAGCAGAAGTTTCAAAACTTGTTATTAATGTAATACTGGTAGTTAAAGCAAAAGATGTAAAACATATGTTTATACTATTTCAGATAGCTTTTAAATTTTTGTGACCCATCGTAATCGCCTATATTTTTTACTACCCCTCTCCGTCATAAAATATCACGTAAGTACCTACTTGGCAGATTAGAAAACATTCCAAGCATTATATGTTTGAGTCTAATTTGCCAAATAGTTAAATGACACTTAATGGTACATGAAAGAAATAGAGGCAGAATTAGAAAAACTTGTCTATGTACTTTTTGTAATTAAATAAAAATTGTAAAAAATACGTTTGTGATTTTTTTTACTTTTACGTTGATTTACATTGATATTTAAAGGAACAGACACAGTTTTAATTTTTTTAGTAAAATTTGTGTTTGTAATTTTAAATATTTTTGTAAATAAATGTAAATATAAGTATTATAAACAATTTAAAGGTCATCTAAGGTCATCTTTAAATTAACTCACTGTATTATCTACCGAGTTAGGCACCATGGAACAAAATATTAATTTTAGTTCCGATTCCTCCATGGTCCCTGCAACTAGGTGGCGCTATTTAAAAGTCATTGCTGTTTCGATGTTGATACAAGGAGAATGACCTTCTTCTTATAGATATTCTGTGTTTATAGTTTATAACGGGCGTGACCATGAGCGAGGGTTTACGCGTGCTAGAACATTTAAGAAATTTGTTGCTTATACGATTTTCATCTTACAATATTCTTGAGACCTTGGGCCATTGAACTATTTCGAAAGTGCTGAAATACACATTTTAACGAAGCACGCCTATACCGCGTAAAACTTTACACTAGTTAGAATGTTTAAACAATTTGTTGCTACTATAATTTTAATATTAAACTAGTCATAATACTCCGGAGTTTAAAAAAATGGTAAAAACCGAATTTGTTGCTGAATTTAAAGTAATGTTATCACTATTTATAAGTAACCGCGCCGACGGTACTGGACCTGGCACATCAAAAATGTTTAAAATATTTGTTGCTCCTACGGTTATCTTAAAAAAAACGTCAAAAACCGAATTTGTCGCTGTTTATAAACTAAAGTAGTACGCATTTTTAATGAGATACGACTCCACTCAAGACTTCAAGCCAGCTAGAATATTTTAAAAAATTGTTGGTCCTATGATTTTATTTTTATAATAATTATAAGACTCCGGAAGTTAAAAAATAATAAAATCCGAATTTGTTGCTCCATTGAATATAAGGTGTTAGTAGCAGTAGTAGTAGTAGTAGTATGGGGCGGCCAAGACCTGGCAAGTAGGCCATAAGCGGGCCCTTTTTGCCTACCCCTGTCGTCCCTTACCTAACTTCGTCATCTCTTCCCTCGTCGAACCTTCCCGACCTTCTAATGTAGGTCAGAATATTGGTCCATTCAAGGGAACTGACCTCTTTCTCTTGCAGATCCCCGGCCTCCCAGACGTCTTGTCTTAATCTGCCGAAAGCCACGCATTCTGCCAAGAAGTGGGAAGGCGTTTCGTCGCCCTCCCCGCACTTTGGGCAGATAAGGTCTCTCCCAACACTCATCAATGATAGATGTCTTCTAAGCCTGCAGTGACCTGTTTCCACTGCTTCTCCAGTTTTTACTTAGTGTCTCATGAGCCCAATCATTAAGTGCCATGTTGACCTGCCTTCATGTAATGCCTAAAATCGGTTCTGGTCCCTGAGATCTGAGTCGAGCCATACATCGGCCCATTCGTTTTTACTTAGTGTCTCATGAGCCCAATCATTAAGTGCCATGTTGACCTGCCTTCATGTAATGCCTAAAATCGGTTCTGGTCCCTGAGATCCGAGTCGAGCCATACATCGGCCCATTCGTTCCCTGGGATTCCACTATGACCTGGTACTCATACCAATTTAACCGCCAACTCCTCCAGGGCAAGCAAAGTGTTAAGGCACAGCCTTCTCTAGTACTAGCCATGAAATGAAATTGGCAACACCGCGCCACGCCGATCTTCTAGTCCGACTGCCGACCCACAGCCTCTCTAACAGAGAAGGCTGTGGCCGAACGTATTTGACGTGCATTCCCAATTTTGTTTGTAATAAGCTACTTAAGTAAATATTAAATAATATGTACCTACCTATACGTTCTCTGTTTGGTCAATTAAATATTACAATATTTTATGTAAAACAATATATACCTTATTTTACAAGAAAACATGTGATATTTGATTGTTCAGCATAACCAACGTGAAGGTGTAGAGTTACACAAGCTTTTAAAATAATTCAAAAAATAATATTATTGCTCACAGTATGTGTAGCAGGTAGTACTACAATAATAAATAATAATATAATTCTCAGATTATTCAACTAGCATGCGTATTTTAGCCGGGAGTGGAAAAAAAAGGGAAAGAAAAACATGAAGGATACCTAGGATATAGGAAATGATTCATATTAGGATAGGAATAAAGGGAAGATGATAGGCCGATAATATAACAAATATATCTATGTTCAAAAAACAAATGACAAAAATAAAATTAACAGGAAAGAATTAACAAAGTGAAAGAGCAAAGAAATACCTAGACTACATTAAAAATAATAATAATAATCAATGTTGGTACTTATTTAATATCTATTATACATGTTTTAATGAAATGGCTCAAACGAATTATTGACAAATTGACCAAATTATTGACGAATGACTGACAAATTAGTTATATTGCTTTTTTGAAAGTATTTAATTTCCGTTTTTTTATTTTATCCTCTGATGTTATTTCACATCGTTTTTTATTTGTTTTTAACTGGGATTTTAACCGGGTTTCTTCCAGAATTCTATTATTTTGTGTTTTGACATAGTTATTTAAGAGAGCGTTTGCAAATATTGAGCAAATTATTCCCAAAATATAATTTACATTATTTCCACAGACACAGGTGTCTAAGAAGTCTAAGTAAAAGTTATCCGAAGCTATACATTCTAAAGTTAAACTTGCAAGCAAATCTTTTTGGTTTTCAGTTTTAAGAAAGTCAATTTCTGAAGAGTCGTTGTTTATAATGTATTCTAATATGGCATACATATGAAAAAACAAAATTGTTACGTTAGTTGTCGGTATCGATAGACCACCTCGTTGCAAACAATCAAAATATTGATTTCCGATCAAGTTTCCCTTATTTTCAACGACATGTGAAAGGCAAATATTACAGGAAATTGTTTTGGTTAATACATGAGATGCATATCCAGAAATATATATTCTCACTGCATCATCAACATCACAATCTGATAAATAGTTAGAAGAAAATATTTTGGAGAATTTGTCTAAATTCTGTTGCATCGTCTTTTTATTTACTTGTTCTAAACAATGAAAACCAACTTCAGAATTTTCTGCAATCTCAAAATTAGATTTTATTTCATTAAACGACATTTGATGTGAACTAGCTCCAGTTTTTTTAAAAATATGTGTTAGTCTAATTTTTTTCTCAGCGCTAACAACTTCATCGAACGATACATTATAATTAGAGCCACACAATTGCGTATATATGCCAAATCTTTTTTCCAACTTATCAGTACAGAATTTTCCAGGAAGAATGTATGATATTGAGAAGTTTTTAAATGAATACTCTATTATATCAATTAAAACCAATGTACTCTGTCGAAGAGCTGAATATGTTTCAGTTAGATCGCCATTATAATTTAATTCTTGTCATTTGTCTAACCAAATGATGAACTTTTGAAGAAAGTTTAATCTGGAATCTGTGGCAGAGTATATAGGTTTTGCCCATTCATTTATTTTGATATCTCCTACTACTATACTGGTTCAATTAACAATATCCCACCATTTCTTAATTATGTCCAAAAAATCTGCAGTACCATTATAAGTATAATCTCTTATGGACTTTTTTATTCCAACTTTCACCAAGATTAACTTTTTTTGAAAAATTATAAAATTATAAAATCATTGTAATTTGCAATACGATCTGACTTTTCAAAATTTTGTATCAAAATTTCATGTTGCTGAAGTTGCTGTTGGCGCCTACATTCAGGATCTTTTCGAACAACCGACTTTTCCTTTGACATATAATTTGGCAAATTTGGGAAAATGGATGGGATAGCATCCGCTTTTAATTTTGCTTTGCAAGCAATCATTGTTAATGTACCGTCTGGTAAAAGATGTCTGTCAAGTTTAACGACATCATTAGGATCAAAATGTAACTCACAAACAACGGAATATTTTGTAGGTGACCATTCTTTCCTAGGGATACGTTTGAGCCATTTTTGTTTAAATGTGTCGTCCTTAGGTAATCCAAAAACACTTTTTACCCCTTCACTTTTTACAGAGGAATCGTAATTAGATTTACACCCGGGTACACAGCACTGTGCCGGCATTTTTACTATTCAAGGTTAATTTCACTTCACCCCCAACTGATAAATAGAACATGTAAAAACTCGGGAAAATGATATTACATTTCAAATTGGTAATACACGGCACTATCTACAATGATTATACTTTAATATACAACGGTCTGAAATAATTATCTCTTATAATTAAACGCTATTTAACACAAATATATAGGATGATTTAATACCACACGTACAAGACGCACCATTTACCAAAACAGTATCGCTCGGTCTGAAATAGGACGGGATGCAGTGTTGCAATTTTCTCAGTTCATGGCTAGTACTAGAGAAGGCTGTGGTTAAGGTATGTATTGTTTTTTAAAATAACATTGTATTGATTATTATGAAACATTTTAATAGTGATTAGGTATATCTAGAAACTAACTTTTTTTGGATTTTTGGCCTTGAAAAAAAAAATTGGAAGTGGGCCTTGAAATTTTAAATTTCATTCTGAAATTTAGTTACCACAGGCACCACCATAGAGTTATTGAAACTCTATCATTTAAAAAGAAATCGGTCAATAAATACACTTTTAGAGAGGTGCCCCGCTCTAAATGGGTCACGGTGCTCATTATCTATCTCCTTACATGCTTAACTTTGTTAATAGCTGAAGAATTTGTGAAATTAGCAAAATTGGGCAAGGTTACAAGAGGGATTCGGTGCCTCTTTTAGATTTAATTTTAATTTTCAACTTTTTGAGATATTTTGAAAAAAACTGAAATTCGGCAAAATTTTTAAACTCGAATATCTAGAAAACTATAAAAGATTCAAATAATACAAAAATATTGTGTGATAGTGATTTTTACATGGAATTAAGCGGTGATATTGAAAATTTCACGGGCATCTTAGTTTTTTGAAAAAATAAAGTTATGTTTTTTTAAATGGCAACCATAGTTGGCTATGGTATCAATGAAAAGCTTATTTTCTTTATTTCAAAAATGTAATATTTAATATATCTTTCTCTTTTCTTTTGTTTACTACTCGTATAATGAACAAATAATTTATTAACATAGTAAGCTATGAAAAACAAACGTAGATCAGTAAACAACAATAAAATACAAATATCAGATCACATTAAAGTCACATTATACACGTCAAAATTAAGAATTCATGTTAAAATAGTTATTGTGAAATCTACACAAACGAAGAAAAAAAACGATTTATTAAATATTATATTTTTGAAATCAGAAAAATCAACTATGGTTGTCATTTAAAAAAGAACTTTATTTTTTTCTCAAAAATTAAGTGGCCGTGAAAATTTCAATATCACCGCTGAATTCGACGTAAAAAACACTATCACAGAGTATTTTTATGTTGTTTGTATCCTTTATAGTTTTCGAGATATTCGAGTTAAAATTTGCCAATTTTCAGTTTTTCAAAATATATCGAAAAGTTGAAAATTAAAATTAAGAGCCGCCTGACACGAGACTTAATTTAGCACTGAAATCAATACTTAAATTGCGCGCGCAGATTTAGCGGACTTGGATGCTAGAAATTAGAACATGTTCTAATTTCTAGCATCCAAGTCCGCTAAATCTGCGCGCGCAATTTAAGTACTCAATTCGGTGCTAAATTAAGTCTCGTGTCAGGCGACTCAAAGGAGGCACTGAATTCCTCTTGTAATTCTGCCCAATTTTGCTAATTTAACCAATTCGCTATCTCCACTATTAACAAAGTTAACCATGTAAGGAGATAGATATTGGGCATCCTTGTATACAGGACCACTGAATGTTAATAATTCCAATGTTCTAATTTGACCATCGCATGAATCTCTAGGTGTTAATTTCCTCATAATTCTTATTGCTCTCTTTAGGGCTACAAGATTACTTTTACTATTAATACTACTACCACAAACAATTATCCCATACCTGAGATGTACTGTTCACCCTGTACTGAATGTACAGGGTGAGTCAACCATAGAGTAAAGTTCATTATCTCATTTTAAATATTAAAGTTTTATTATAATATTAAGGTGCACAGTTTAAAATTAGAGTATACAGGGTGGTTCAAAAAAGCGTGTGCGAATATAACAAGTTTTTTTAAATGGAACACCCTATTTTTTAATTTATTTCTAGATTTTACATGAAATTCATATAAGGATGACAAAAAAGGTATATGTAAATAAATTTAAGTTAGATGCTACAGGGCCATCAAAATAAATGTATACATTTAGACTATCTTAACTTACTTTTTTAAATTGCACACCCTGTATATTATTATTTTTTCTGATAGATTTTACAAAACCCTTCAACTTTTATTGAGTATGTCATATACCTAGTTTTAATAATTTGCGAGTTATTTTGATTTATTCATTTTCACACTTGTTTTTATTACACTAACGCTATAAAATAAGTTTGGTATGACAAAACAAAAATGTAGGTGTTGTTAAATTTTGACATATCAATTAAGCAAGTAAAACTAGTTATTGGTGTAAGTGACGTATAAAAATAAAACAGTTATGGATTTTCCTAAAAATAAATTAATTCATATGCTTTATATGTATGTTATATAAAATATTCACCGATATACGTGACGTTATGTATTTACTGAACACCTGCGTATATCATATTACCAGATAACAGTTTACAGCTGTTTTGTCAGCATACTTGGACTGACGCTGTTTTGTCAGCCTCTTAAACATTATAAATAGGACCGCAATTGCAGAACTAGACAAGTTAATAAATAAAGTTTTTTAAAAAGTTAATTAATTATCTAGTGAGATAACAATTTTGGCGCAGTCGGTAGGATCTGAAGACACACTGGTATAGGAGCCTAACCATCGAAGAACCACCTGAAGAACAAGGAGAACATCCAGCAGCGGTGCCTAACTACAGGGAAGGTGTCAGTGGAACAAGGAGTACTTCGATAACGGTGTGGCAGATCCTAATCTCTCGCTCAGAGAAAGAACCCAGCTCAAAGAAGCAGATGAAGATTTAAGTATACGTAAATCATTTTAAGAATCATCTCGTAATTTTATTTTTAATTTTAAGAAAAATGAAAGTGAACAAATTCTATTATTTACAATTAAATAATTCCTTTCTACATTCCCGTATATTATACTGCTAATATACAAGAGGTAATTTTAAGCGAAACAAACATTATTAAATATCCATGTATTATACTGTTAATACGCGAAGTATTTAAATAAATAAATTTTATTTAAATAAAATCACAACATTTCTCAGTGTATTATACTGCTAATACATAAAATCAATTTAAGAAATAAATTTTAATTTTAAAAGTGCAAGTAAAATAAATCAATATGCCTTCTGAAACCAGAACTAGCGGAACAGAAACAGAACCCGAACATATCGAGCCTTATAGGCTTAGTGAATTTTTTTCTATTGTGCCAGAGTTCGATGGCAATCCAATATTTTTAAGAACGTTTTTAAATGCTTGCGTCCATGCGTTGCACATGGCAGTAAATTACCAGGTTATTTTATTAACATTACATATCAAGAATAAATTAAAAGGTAAAGCTGCCGAAATCGTAAATTCGCGCATCCCAAGTACTTGGGCAGAAATCAAATCATTACTAGAGACACATTTTGGCGACTCTAGAGACCTAACGTCATTAATCCAAGATTTACAGAAATTTAATCAACAAAGTAATGAAAGTGCATTAAATTTTATTTCACGTCTCCAAACGCACAATGCCAAAATGCACGCAGCAGTGCAAAAGCAAAGACGTAACATTTAAATTTGACAATGACTGTTACCAATCATTCAACGAATTAAAACATGCTTTAACCACCTCTCCTATCCTTATTTATCCGAACTTTGACGAACCATTTATACTTACAACTGACGCTAGTGCATACGCCATTGGATCAGTATTATCACAAGGACCAATAGGTAAAGATTTACCGATAGCATACGCCTCACGTATGTTATATTCAGCCGAAACAAAATACTCCACAATCGAACGCGAGTTATTGGCTATTGTATGTATGTCTGTAAAACATTTTAGACCTTACTTGTATGGTAGAAAATTCAAATTAGTTACCGATCATAGACCCCTCACATGGCCATTTTCGATAAAAGACCCAGGGAGCCGATTAGCACGTTGGCGCCTTAAATTGGAAGAGTATGATTACGAAGTAATCTACAAACCAGGAAAGATAAACAAAAACGCAGATGCTCTTTCACGCATCAAAATTAATTATTTTAAAGAGTATTCTCAATTTCATTCAAAAATATTTGCGGCAAACGAGGACGATACGGAAGAAATCCCGGACAATGACCATGTCGAAATAACCAACCAACAAATTGTTGACGAATTTTACACCTTTGTAGAATTATATAAGACCAAATTACTCATCGACTATGACAAAATACAAATTTCCAATAAACAATTACTCGATAAAGATAATAAAAATATTGTTACCTTTTTTCAACAGAATAATTTAAAGGATATTCATTACCAAATTATCGAAGACATTTTCGAGGAACATCCAGAATTTTTTAACGACAAAATAAATATCCTATCAAGTAAAAGTAAAGCATCGTAGATACTTTATTATTCCTATTCTATTTGATCCAGAATCTGTTATAGAACATTTATTCTTAACATTATACAGAGACCAAGAAAATTTCGATCTCTCTAAAACTTATCACGTAGAAAACAATTTAGACCTACCCGTATTAGAAATTCTTTCATTTATATTTGCCGAAAAAGATTTAAAAATAATAATTTGTCAAAATTTAGTAACAACCCCTGACCAAGACCAAATTCCGATTATTATCGATCAGAATCATTCAGGTAAAAATAATCTTCATCGAGGAATCAATGAAACGATTCGAAGAATTAAAGAAAAATATAACTGGAACGGTTTAACAAAGGAGATTGAAAATTTCATTAAGAAATGTGAAATTTGCCAGAACACTAAAATTTATCGAAAAAACAATAATAACCCTCTAGTCATTACCGAGACCCCCAAAACACCATTCGAACGAATTAACGTTGATATATTTGAATCCCCTAATAGAAATTACGCACTAACAATTCGTGACGAACTTACAAAATTTACCCAAGCATACGCACTTGTCGATAAGACAGCAAAATCTGTTGTTAACACTCTTTTACTTTATTTTCAACATTACGGCACGCCCTTACGTATTCATTGCGATTATGGTCGTGAATTTGACAATAATATTTTAAAAGATCTTTGTAAATTATACGATATTAAATTAACATATTCAAGCGTAGCCCATCCTCAATCTAACGGCTCATTAGAAATATTCCATTCAACTCTTGCCGAAATGATAAGAGTACATTTAGCCGAAAATCCCGACGAACATCCATTTAACGTTTTACCCTATGCCATTATCTGTTACAACAATTCAGTAAACAGAACACACGGTTTCACCCTGTTCGAATTAATATTCAGACACACCTCTAGCAGACCCCATCAAAACGAATTGATCACCAAATATGTTCGAGATCTTACAATCGAATTTCCCATTATTATAAGATGGCACGTGCTCGAACACTATCACAAAAAGAAAAGGCTAAAACTAGATTTGACCAAAAGGTTAACGAAAATCGACCCAATTACGATGTCGGAAACAAAGTCTATGTTAAGGAATCACAAATTAAAGATAAATTACAAAATAAATTCAACGGACCTTTCGAAATAAGAGAAATATACCAAAATTCAGCACTATTATTTAATCCGAAAACAAATCAATTAAGTAAAGTCAATTTCGATAGACTAAAACCCTATTTTGAAAACTAATTCTATTTTTCAGATTAATGCTGCTGTTCGGATCAGCAATTTGTCAATACAAAATAACACCAATAAATAATACCGTAGGAATCTACTACCATGACAAATCAAACATAATCGTAACAAATGACAAATGGACATTACTGGTACACAAAGACATTACTTCACTAAAACAAGCTCAGGAAAAGAACAATCAAATATTAAACAATATACTTCATATGATTGACCCCGCCATTCAGAATATGCAAGATTTTATGAGCGAAGTAAAAACACATTTAAGCTTATTAACCCAAATATCACAAGCCGTAGAATCTAAATTTCAAGCGGTTTTCAACGATGTTAAAAGACATAAACGCGGTATACTAAACGGACTAGGAACTATTTTCAAATCAATAACTGGAAACCTAGATTCCGAAGATGGTGAATATTACATGAACTGCATAAATAAAATTAATAATGACGAGCACCAATTAGAAAATCTTCTAAAAAATCAAATATCCGTAACTACATCGGTTATACAAAATTTCAATACCACTATTAGAAAATTACAAATAGACGAGGAAACATTTAACGAAGATATTAATAAAATTGAAAAGGCACTTATAGATATGAAAGATTCATACCAAATGGTAACTATAAAAATTAAATTCCTGGAAATCTGTGAGCAACTCATGGCAAGCTATTCATTTATTGAAGATACATTGAATGATATCTTAAATTCTATAACATTTGCGAGGTTAAAAATAATTCATACATCAATTATCACTCCGGATCATTTGCTTAACGCTTTACAAGAAATTTCACAAAACTTACACAGAAGTAATCTTCCATTACAAATAAGATTATCAAAGATTGCACAATATCTCGATATAATCGAACTTCAGGCATTTCAGACAGACACTGATTTAGTTTTTGTTCTGAAGATACCTTTTGTAGATCCTCAAACTTTTAAAACCTACCAAATATATCCAATCCCAATTTTAGATAATAGAACAGGATTACATCACTTATTATCAATTTCACAAAAATATATTGCGCGAGACGATGATTTTTTAATGTACATACCCATTCCAAATTTAGAAAATTGCAAACAACTTTATCCTGACATGAAGTTATGTTCTGATCTATTTGCCTACCCGATAGATAACAATGCCATGTGAAGCAAGACTCTTAAAAAGTCCTAGGACCTTTCCCGAAAACTGTCAAAATTCATTTATTATTAGTCAAGGATACAACGTCCAAAAATTAGAAGAAAACACCTGGTTAATAACCAATGCAGAACCTGTCCAAGCAACGATAAATTGTCCACAAGGAAATCCAGAATCCGAAATAATCTATAAAAACTCAATCATTAAACTAAATTCCAATTGTTACGCCTACATCGGCACAACCAAAATCCAAGCTAGCCCCAATAATATTACCAATTTCAAGAAAGGCATCCATCCAGTGGAGATACCCTTCCAATGCTGTAATGAGTTTCCAGACAAATCACAGATGCCAAAGTTAAAACCATTAAAAATAAACGATATCAATAATGAAGATTTGGAAATAGCGAAGCATAACCTAAATCAATATTCCAAAGATTTAGACGACTTAATAAATGAACCATTTGTAACCAAAAATATCTCTTGGTTCACCTATTTTATTATTACACTAATAATTGCCATCGTACTGTTGTACCTGGTTATCAAATGCAGAAGAAGACGCAGATCAGCCCTTGTTCTCCAGTCATCACACAGTCCACCACCATCACCCCCAAGACAGGCAACCCAAAGATTTACCAATCTATTCCCAAATCGAAGACGACCCAGCGTACGAGCCGATGATCCACAAATAGAAGATATCGAGCTCAATTGAATTTTACTTTTTCCAATCTCATTCCTATTTTATTAATTAATCAATTATTGTACTCTAACTTTAAGCTATTGCTATTTGCTTTATATAATTTAAATATAACAATTTTTATCATTTTGAAAATTGTAAAAGTCGCTTTATAAAATCAAATTTTTTAATAAGGGGGAAGTTGTTATATAAAATATTCACCGATATACGTGACGTAATGTATTTACTGAACACCTGCGTATATCATATTACCAGATAACAGTTTCCTCTAGGCTAGTGTTACAGACACCAGCTCTGCAATTCTCCTATTCAATTCTTAGAATACTAAAAGATAAGGTGACGCTGTTTTGTCAGCATCCTTGGACTGACGCTGTTTTGTCAGCCTCTTAAACATTATAAATAGGACCGCAATTGCAGAACTAGACAAGTTAATACACTTCAGTCAACCTATACGCATCTAATAATTATTGTAACTAAAAAGTTAATAAATAAAGTTTTTTTAAAAAGTTAATTAATTATCTAGTGAGATAACATGTATACTGGGCGAGGCGGAAAAAAATTTTCTTATGGCAGTAAGGCTTTAGGGAGCGAAGTATCCTAATAGACGCATACCATCTAGACAGTCTTTTCAATGGTTAATGGGACGGTTTGATGCTAGTGGTAGCGTTGAATATGAGAAACGACAAGCGGTAAATCGGAATGCTACCAATGAGGAAAAAGAAATGGAGATTTTACTTCATCTTCAAGATAATCCACAGGTCAGTAGGCGTCAATTAGCTAACTTATGTGACACATCCCAATCTATCGCTAATCGCACCACGAGAAAATGCAAATATCCCTTCCATATGGAACTACACCAAGAACTTCTAGATCGTGATTTTGAACGAGTAAACTTTTGTACCATCATAAATGAAGCTATAGAGGCCGATCCAAATTTTTTGTCCAAAATAATGTTTTCCGATGAAGCTTCTTTTCGCAGTAATGGAGCAGTTAACCGACATAATATGCACCATTATTCGACAGTTAATCCATTCTGGGTCTGGGAAGTTCAAAACCAAAACCATTGGTCAGCTAATGTATAGTGTGGAGTCAAAAATCTTAGAATTGTTGATCCTTATTTTTTCCGTGAACCACTTAACGGGCCTAGATATTTAAACTTCTTACAAAATTAATTACCACAGCTTCTTGAAAAAGTTGATAGATAGTTGATGAAAGGGAACAACTGTGGATTCAACAAGACGGAGCTACTGCCCATTACTATCCGGAAGTTCGGGAATTTTTAAACAATCATTACCCACAAAAATGGATTGGTAGAAATGGATTCATTAGGTGGGTCCCTCGATCAGGTGACTTAACACCTTTAAATTTCTTTTTGTTAGGCTCCATTAAAGATCGTGTTTATGTGAATTCCCCTACAACACCAGAAGATATGGAAAATAGGATACGAGATACCTGCAGAACAACAACACCCTTTATGCTAAGGAACGTGCAAGAAAATATAGTAAAAAGACTAAACATGTGTATCCAAGTAGACGGGCATATTTTTGAACATTTATTACGCTATAATAATTAAAAATAAGTTAGTAGGGAAATTATTATTATTTATATTTGTTTATGTTTCCACAATACCGTAAGTGTAAAAATTAATAAAATCAAAATAACTCGCAAATTATTAAAACTATGTATATGACATACTTAATAAAAGTTGAAGGGTTTTGTAAAATCTATCAGAAAAAATAATAATATACAGGGTGTGTCATTTAAAAAAGTCAACATTTTTTAAGTTAAAATAGTCGAAATGTATAAATTTATTTTGAAGGCCCTGTAGCATCTAACTCAAATTTATTTATATATACCTTTTTTTGTCATCCTTAGAACGTTTGTACAAAATTTGAGTATTCCACCTTCAGAAACAATGACGGTGCTGTCAATTTTTTATAAGAGTAAAAACTAATATTTGTCTAAAAAAATTAAAGTATTAGAAAAACTACTGGCTTTAGGTATATGACATTATTAACAAAAAAGTTGTAGAATTTCATGTAAAATCTAAAAATAAATAAAAAAATAAGGCTGTTCCATTTAAAAAAAACTTATGTTATATTCGCCACGCTTTTTTGAACCACCCTGTATACTCAAAAGTTATTTTAAACTGTGCACCTTCATATTCTATAAAACTTTTGTATTAAAGGTTTTTTCGTAATTCTCGAAACAAATGAGATAATGAACTTTACTCTATGGTTGACTCACCCTGTACAAGTAAAAATTCGTATAATGTTCCAGCTATATTATCATTAGAATATCTACTTTATAGTTTTGAGAAATTTATGCCATCGAATTATGTGTATTTTGGTTCCTACCGTTGCAACTCAAAAACAGTATGGAGCTGCCAGCAGGCGCTCGCTCAATTGAGCAGAAAAAATAGAGTAACTCTGGTCTGGGTCCCAGGCGATTCTGGCCATGAAAGGAATGAGGCAGCCGACTTTCTAGCTAGGGAGGGTGCTGCTTCTGAGTTTGTTGGACCAGAACCGGTGCTTGGCATATCCTCGAGTACTTCCAAAGCAACGCTCTTGACCTGGCCTGAGGGGCAAATCCTCAAGTACTGGCAGGAACTACCACGATTAGTTCATTCGAAGGCGTTTATAATAAACCCTTCAAAAACAAGAACTAAAAAACTTCTAGAGTTAAGCAGATTTCACCTACGAACTCTAATTGACCTATACACGGGTCACTGCCGTTTTAAATATCATCTGTGCAAATTCGGCCTAGCAGAAGATGCTGAGTGCCGCCTGTGGTTAGAAGATGATGAAACGGCAGAACACATATTGTGCACCTGCCCCGGTGGGGAAAGGATCAGATACTCATTATTTGGCAAAGGACAACTTCTGCCAGAGGATCCGAATAAATTCTCACCCAATAAGGTAATCAGCTACATTAAGAAGCTGGACCTGTTGGGTGAAATATATGTAGGTGTGAGCCACAATAGACCACATGGTCGCGGTGGAGGGTCTGGTTTTCGGACCACTCACTTTTGAACCTAACCTAACCTACTTACATAGTTGGGATTGTCACTTGTTTTTTAAAAAATATTGGGATGCTTTGCTAAGTTCATATGAAGCGAGCAGGGCAACCACAAAAAAATGTTATTTTGAAACTGTACATTTTTGCTATTTTGTCGCTAATTAGTTGGTGCAAAAATAAAATTTGTTGCTTTAATTAAAAAAAGTTTTGCTGCTTAGCTAAGTTCATATGAACTTAGCAGGGCAACTACATTAAAAAATTGTTATTTTAAAAATATAGGTAAATGATTAATAATTTCATAAGCTGATATAATAACAATTTTTCATTAGCTGAAATCAGCTAATTTACTCATACACTCCATTAGCACCACTTAAAAATTATCAAAAACATAATGTGTCGCTTTTGTAAAAAAAAATAGATGTTTGCAAAGTTAATATGAAGTTAGCAGGGCAACTACATAAAAAATGTATTATTTTGCAAATATGAATGAATTAGAATTTGACGCTATTTTTATATATACCGGGTGTTCCACATAAAAGTCCTCAGCCTCGTATCTCGGCAACTGAAAGATATATTTTGATTTTGAAAAAAAAACAGATGATAGAGCTCATCTATGGCTTCGTCATGGGGTTCTACTTGATTTTTTTCAGAGCAAATTGGAGATGGCGCTGAAATCGAAAGAAATTTTTCGTTGGCAGGAACTTTGTAACAAGGTTTATCTGTTACTTCGTTCAATTCTAAACAATTTTTGCCAAATAAGAATTTTTCTCCTTAAAGAGTTTGAAATAAGCCCTGAAAGCAGCAATTTCTTTCAAGCTATCTGAAGAGTAGATAACAACCCTTTAAGGGAAAATAGAAATAATTTATTTTCGATAAGTTAGGAATAAAGTTGCAGAATGAAATATGGTGCATATTACTCCTTAAAGAGGTGGAAATAAGCCTTCAAAGCGGCAATTCCTTCCAAGCTGCATGAAGGGTAGGTAACAACCCTTAAAGTGAAAATAGAAATTATTTTTCGATAGGAATAGCGTGGTAGAATGGAATATGGTTCATATTACCCCTTAGAGAGGTGAAAATAATCCGTCAAAGCGGCAATTCCTTCCAAACCGTCTGAAGGGTAGATAACAACCCTTAAAATGAAAATAGAAATTATTTTTTTTTTCGATAAGTTAGGAATAGAGTTGCAGAATGAAATATGGTGCATATTACTCCTTAATGAAGTAGAAATAAGCCTTCAAAGCGGCACTCCTTTCAAGCCATGTGAAGAGTGGATAACAGCCCTTTAAGACTAAAATATAAATTGTTTTTTGCGATAAGTTAGGAATAGAGTTACAGAATGAAATATGGTGCATATTACTCCTTATAGAGGTGGAAATAAGCCCTCAAAGCGGCAATTATTATCTATCTTCACTTTAAGGGTTGGAGGCCTTAAGGGCTACCCTTCAGAAGGTCTGGAAGGAATTGCCGCTTAGAGGGCTTATTTCCACCTCTAAGGAGTATTATGTACCATATTTCATTCTGCAACTGTATTCCTACTTGGGTTGTTATCAGACAGCTTGGAAGTAATTGCCGGTTTGAGGGCTTATTTCCACCTCTTTAAGGAGTAATATCCACCATATTTCATTCTCCAACTCTACCTAACCTTGAAGGGGGTTGGAACCTTTGGCGTGAAGATATCACTGACGTAGTTTTCCACATAACATCAAAACACTATACTGCACCCGAGGCGCGTTTCGCCAACAAAGTAGTTGGCATCATCTGCAGATGGTTAAAACTTCGTTTTAATTTTTTAATTTTAATTGGAAGGAATTGCCGCTTTGAGGGCTTACTTCCACCTCTTCAAGGAGTAATATGCGCCATATTTCATTCTGCAACTCTATTCGTAACTAATGCGGAAAAAAAAATAATTTCTATTTTGAATTCAGGGTTGTTATCTACCCTTGAGATAGCTTGAAAGATATTGCCACTTTCAGGGCTTATTTCCATCTCTATAAGGAGTCATATGCACCATATTTCATTGTTCAATTCTAATCCTAATATATTGAAAAAAAACTTTATATTTTCAATTTAAGGGTTGTTATCTACCCTTCAATCGGCGTGGAAGAAATTGCCCCTTTCAGGACATTTTCCACCTCTTTAAGGCGTACTATGCACCATATTTAATTCTACAACTTTATTCCTAACTTACTGAAAAAAGAAAATTACTTTAAGGATTGTTATCTATCATTCAGTCGGCTTGGAAGAAATTCCTGCTTTGAGGGTTTATTTCAAACTATTTAAGGAGAAAATGTACTTTATTTCATTCTGCAACTATATTCCTAATTAGCCGAAAAAAAATTTACTCATCTTTTTACATGGGTTGTATCTACATGTCGAGCCCTTGGCAATGTTTATATTTAAAAAATTGCTTAGGTAAACCCGTTTGAATTGAAGGTAAAAAAGAATATGGGTGTATTGGAAATAAAATGGCTACTGAAAAGTGGCTGCTATTTTCACACCGGTATTTTTTTTATGTATGTAAGATCATATTTCATATAACTTAAAATATCATATAACATTAAATTGTTTTGACATAATTCTATACACTTAACTCGTCTAGTGCTTTCAAACTCAGTATTTTGGTCAACTTTGAGATTATGAAGGAAGAAACACCCTATTCATTTTTTGTTCAAATTTTGTATATGGGGCTTTTGAGGAAGCAGTTTTTAATGCTCTTTAAAACAAAAAAGTTCAGTTAATTATTTTGAACAATAAAGATTTTATGTATTTTTACACAAATAAAAGCAAACATCCTGTCCTGTATATAAATATTGAAACACATGTAAAAGTTCATTTTCATACATAAACTAAAATATGAATGTATTATATTTATAGGCTTGGGGCTTCTTCAGGAACAATTCATGATGGATTAGGCAATTATTCATTAACTAGCAAATGCAGTTGGTTGATTGATGCTCCTAATTCTACAATAACTTTACATATTGAAGAATTTGCTACTGAATGTGGTTGGGATCACTTATACGTCTTTGATGGAGATAGCGTGGACTCTCCATTACTAGCAGTACTCAGTGGTTTAATGTATAAAGATGCTTACAGTATTAGAAGAATACCAGAAATAGTAACACATTCTGGATCTGCCCTAATTCATTTTTTTAGTGACGATGCTTATAATATGTCAGGATTTAATGTAACCTACCGATTGAATGCTTGTCCATCTGTGGTAAGTAATCTATATCAATTATATAATTTGTTGTTATATATAATTTAATATGTTGTATATATAATTTTCTGATTATGCTTTTTTATGATTTGTATATTAATTGAATTGTATATACAGTAAAGCTTGGTTATGACATACCCAGGGGGAACCTAAAAATGAATAAAAATGTTAAAAATGAACCAAAATACAATATCTCTTAAAATATACATATGTACTTCTTATGCTTATGCTTAGATTTTCTTTGTTTTTATTAATTCTTTACAAGAAGATAAATGTAACGAAAGCAACAACAAAATAACAAAATATTTCGTTTTAAAACTAAAACACATCTCTTAAAATATATATATGTATTTTTTTGTGTACATATAATGACTTTGTGATTGATCCACACTTAAAAACACAGCTCAAAAATTCACCTCACTACAGCACGAACATTACTACACGCCTCCAAAAATTAAACTAAACCAATAAAATTAAATAGGGAGCTATTAGTTCCAACTAAAAACAGCTCCAATGTTTACGAATTCAAAGGCGGTCACCTTTTATTTTGATCTCTTGACGCCGCGCCGTGCAAAACCACAAATTGCTAATCCAAGACTGCACTGAACCTCGGGAATTATTAGCTTCTTCCCTAAAGGTTCAGGGACATAGCTCCGGTTAGCTCTGGGCTCAAGGCGGGGATTGGATTTTACTGTTAAGCTTACTTTATAAAAATTTGGGCACCAGGTAATTTAAACGAGAAAAAAATATATGAAGTTGTGAATGCGTGAATGTAAGAACAAACAAATTAAGTTAAGATAAAAGTATATATTACAAATTGTATGTACAAATAAATTTACGTTAAATTGAAAAAACTCTACCACTTGAAGGCGTTTAACAAAATTTTACAAAAAGAAGATTTTACTGGGCTGGGTTCACCAGTTTTCGGCCTACTTATGGAGTTATCTCACCCCCTAGTCTCTCCTAGATTAATCCGGAACTCCTGTACAGGTCCACGTCTAGCTAGACTTGCTGGGGTTGCATGGATCGATGTAATTAAATCCCACGTAGCTAGGTTTCAGGCTCCAAAGGTGGAAATAGGTACATGTAACAGATTGTATGATTAGCCCAGTCCCAGAGTTGTACAAAAAAATGATCCAGGAATTGGAATTTTGTAAACAATCAAACAGTAGAGTAACTATGTCTGAAGGACAGTATATAAAAATTCTAATAGAAAAAAGTAACTTATGACCGTTACTATATACTACAATAAAACTTACCAAAATTGCAATAACAAAATTCGTAACACAATCTTCTACACAAAAAAACTAGTGAGCATAAAATGTGAAAATTTATAATTCATACATGAGATTTTAAATGCAAAATTAACAATATCAAGTACAATGAAATAGAATGAAATTGAAAAAAATTAATGTGAGACGGTCTAGAATACCAGCAAGTAATCAAAAATAAAATTCCTGGATATAATAGATTCTGAAATTATCAGACAAAAACTATAGTATATTAAAAAATTACCCTATGGTTATATATATACAAACGCACTAATCAACCCAGGCTCTTCAGAGATAACTGAACTGTGCATACAGGGTACAATTTTCTTAAATCATATTCAATTTATTAAGAAAATTAAATGTACTCACCCGTATACAAATTTCAGTTCCACCCTCGTGAATCCACCTCAAAGATATCCTAAGACGTTCCACATGGAATTTGATGGTTTACGAGGATAAAAGTAGAATCCTGGGAAGATTAAGCCAGCGTCTCAACAACTCTGCAAAAATAAAAATTCGGCAGAAAATTTACACCACGTGTAAAATAAATTTATTATCACATATCTCGTGACAACAACAAAAATATACTATAATATCGATTAATGCGATTATTACAGATAATAATCTATTATATCAGAACACCGATCACTAACAATCGTGATAATAATTACCGGTGTGAAGACAGCAGCCACAGATAGCAGCCAGCCATCACGGAAACTGCCGAATGATCATAGGCGTTCGTCGCGACATATAGAACAGTGTAATTTTTTAAAATAGCCCAAAAAATAGTTTTTTCTTCCATTTTGCTTAATTCAAAGTCTACATATAATATTAATTGACCCGTATGAGAAGTGAGAATGAGTATAATCCTTTGAGCAGACAGGTAATAATTGATAATTAAAAAACGATTATTATTATATAAAATACTAACAGGCTGAAACTCGGTGAGCTAAAAACACATATTTTTATAAATTTGTGAGTGGCATACACTTGCAACCCGTCGAAGGGGTCGAAATGGGAAAAAATAAAACATTTAATTTCTAAAACCAAAACCTATCATTTTAACAGGCTGAACCTCGGTGAGTTAAAAACATTTGTTTTTATCAATTTTTTGATACCAGTGGCATCCACTCGCAAGCCGTCGAAGGGGTCGAAATGGGGAGAAAATATCAGTATTTCTAAAACCGAAACCTATCATTTTAACAGGCTGAAACTCAATGGATTAAAGCCATATGTTTTTATCAATTTTTTGACACCAGTGGCATCCACTCGCAAGCCGTCGAAGGGGTCGAAATTGGGAGAAAATGATATGTCAATATTTCTAAAACCCAAACATATCATTTTAACAGGCTGAAACTCTGTGAGATAAAAACATATATTTTTATCAATTTTTTGGTACCAGTGGCATCCACTCGCAAGCCGTCGAAGGGGTCGAAATTGGGAGGAAATGATATGTCAATATTTCTAAAACCCAAAGCTATTATTTTAACTGGCTGAAACTCTGTGAGATTTGATAAAAATACATGTTTTTATATCACAGAGTTTCAGCCTGTTATAATGATAGGTTTGGGTTTTACAAATATTGACATATCATTTTCTTCCAATTTCGACCCCTTCGATGGCTTGCGAGTAGATGCCACTGGTGTCAAAAAATTGATAGAAGTATATGTTTTTAATCCACCGAGTTTCAGCTTGTTAAAATGATAGGTTTCGGTTTTAGAAATACTAACA
Organism: Pogonocherus hispidulus; assembly: GCA_963924545.1. Taxonomy (NCBI): domain Eukaryota; kingdom Metazoa; phylum Arthropoda; class Insecta; order Coleoptera; family Cerambycidae; genus Pogonocherus; species Pogonocherus hispidulus. The sequence continues at coordinate 32,599,708 of OZ004696.1, read as the reverse complement.
TATCATTTTCTCCCCATTTCGACCCCTTCGACGGCTTTCGAATGGATGCCACTGGTATCAAAAAATTGATAGAAGTATATGTTTTTAATCCACCGAGTTTCAGCCTGTTAAAATGATAGGTTTCGGTTTTAGAAATATTGACATATTATTTTCTCCCCATTTTGACCCCTTCGACGGCTTGCGAGTGGATGCCACTGGTATCAAAAAATTGATAGAAGTATATGTTTTTAACCCACCGAGTTTCAGCCTGTTAAATGATAGGTTTCAGTTTTAGAAACATTGACATATCATTTTCTCCCCATTTCGACCCCTTCGACGGTTTGCGAGTGGATGCCACTGGTATCAAAAAATTGATAGGTATATGTTTTTAATCCACCGAGTTTCAGCCCGTTCAAATGATAGGTTTCAGTTTTAGAAACATTGAGATATCATTTTCTCCTCATTTCGACCCCTTCGACGGCTTGCGAGTTGATGCCACTGGTATCAAAAAATTGATAGAAGTATATGTTTTTGATCCACCTAGTTTCAGCCTGTTAAAATGATAGGTTTCGGTTTTAGAAATACTGACAAATCATTTTCTCCCCATTTCGACCCCTTCGACGGCTTGCGAGTGTATGCCACTGGTACCAAAAAATTGATAAAAAGACATGTTTTTATCTCACCGAGTTTCAGCCAGTTAAAATAATAGGTTTGGGTTTTAGAAACATTGACATATCATTTCCTCCCAATTTCGACCCCTTCGACGGCTTGCGAGTGGATGTCACTGGTATCAAAAAATTTATAGAAGTATATGTTTTTAATCCACCGAGTTTCAGCCTGTTAAAATGATAGGTTTCCGTTTTAGAAACATTGACATATCATTTTCTCCTCATTTCGACCCCTTCGACGGCTTGCAAGTGAATGCCACTGGTACCAAAAAATTGATAAAAATACATGTTTTTATCTCACAGAGTTTCAGCCTGTTAAAATGATAGGTTTGGGTTTTAGAAATATTGACATATCATTTCCTCCCATTTTCGACCCTTTCGACGGCTTGTGAGTGGATGCCACTGGTATCAAAAAATTGATAGAAGTATATGTTTTTAATCCACCGAGTTTCAGGTTGTTAAAATGATAGGTTTCGGTTTTAGAAATATTGACATATCATTTTCTCCCCATTTCGACCCCTTTGACGGCTTGCGAGTGGATACCACTGGTGTCAAAAAATTGATAGAAGTATATTTTTTTAATCCACCGAGTTTCAGCCTGTTAAAATGATAGGTTTCGGTTTTAGAAATATTGACATATCATTTTCTCCCCATTTCGGCCCCTTTGACGGCTTGCAAGTGGATGCCACTGGTGTCAAAAAATTGATAGAAGTATATGTTTTTAATCCACTGAGTTTCAGCTTGTTAAAATGATAGGTTTCGGTTTTAGAAATATTAACATATCATTTTCTCCCCATATCGACCCCTTTGACGGCTTGCGAGTAGATGCCACTGGTGTCAAAAAATTGATAAAAACATATGGCTTTAATCCATTGAGTTTCAGCCTCTTAAAATGATAGGTTTCGGTTTTAGAAATACTGATATATCATTTTCTCCCCATTTCGACCTTTTCGACGGCTTGCGAGTGGATGCCACTGGTATCATTAAATGGATAAAAACAAATGTTTTTAACTTACCGAGGTTCAGCCTGTTAAAATGATATGTTTTGATTTTAGAAATTAAATGTTTTATTTTTTCCCATTTCGACCCCTTCGACGGGTTGCAAGTGTATGCCACTGATATCAAAAAATTGATAAAAATATGTGTTTTTAGCTCACCCAGTTTCAGCTTGTTAGTATTTTATATAATAATAATCGTTTTTTAATTATCAATTATTACCTGTCTGCTCAAAGGATTATACTCATTCTCACTTCTCATACGGGTCAATTAATATTATATGTAGACTTTGAATTAAGCAAAGTGGAAGAAAAAACTATTTTTCGGGCTATTTTAAAATATTACGCTGTTCTATATGTCGCGACGAACGCCTATGATCATTCGGCAGTTTCCGTGATGGCTGGCTGCTATCTGTGGCTGTTGCCTTCACACCGGTATAATAATTCAAGATTCAAATTAAATTAAAATTTAAGAACATGTGCTTTCAATAAGCGTAAAACTTCAAACTTGCTTGTACCTAGCTGAAGACCGACTGTCGAATTTTCGTTAAAAATGTCTAACTTTCCTGTTTGCGGCGTTCCTACCTTTTCATAAAAGTGACCAATCAAAAACACTTTAGAGGTAGACAACACACTTCACAGGGTGGAGTATTATGGGTGGCTGGTATTCAGGGATAAAATTTCAGGATTTTTTTGATATTATTTTTAGTCGTCCGGAAATATACTGCTTGTCATCTACAAGGGAGCAAAATGATTAAAATTTTGTTACAAGACAAAAAAGGATTATTAATAAGAAGTACTTTATATTTGCTCTTTTCGGATCCGGCAATTTGGTACTTTTTATCAGAAGCGCGTAATAACAAAGTACATCATAAAAATTATTTTTCTATTGAATGTTCATAATAACGTTCAATATTCATGATATTGAATGTTCAGGACTTCGTTATAACCGTGGTACGTTATAACCGTGGATTATTATAACGAGAGGGAAGGTAACGATTTTTTGGAAAAAATCGTTACTTGCGATGAGACGTGGGTTCACCACTACACCCCGGAATCGAAGAGGGCTAGTATGGAGTGGCGGAAGCGCGGCGAGGAAGCCCCAATAAAAGCGAAGACGCGGTTGACGCAGGAAAAATCTTGGCTACGGTGTTCTGGGACTGTAAAGGTGTCCTGTTAGTTGATTTTCTGCAGGAACGTCGGACAGTTAATGCGGCCTACTATTGTGAACTTCTTGGTCGAGTTCGAGCTACTTACCGGTCAAAAAGGCGAGGGACTCCCATCAGAAGTGTATTGCCCCTCCATGACAACGCCAGACCCCACACTGCAGCAATAACACAACAAAAATTGGTCGATATGCACTGGACTGTACTAGAACATCCACCCTACAGCCCAGACTTGTCACCAATGTGATTTCCATATGTTTGGACCCCTCAAGGAAGCTCTTGGAGGACAACACTTCACGACGAACGAGCAGGTTCAACAGTTCGTGTGCAATTGGCTTAATACCCGTCGCAGAGTTTTTTATGAGAACGGCATTAAAAAATTACCTATTCGTTGGAGGAAGTGTGTAGATAAGATGGGAAATTATGTAGAAAAATAAGAAATGTATGAATTTGAACTGATTTTGATAAATATATGTGTTTCTGCAAAAGGCTCGTTTATATTTGATTCCCCTATATGAAACTTTACCAACATTTTTAAAATATTTTTATCTTAAAGTCTGGTAATCTATCCCCAGACCAAACAATATGCGAGCTATAGCTATTATATGAAACTTTACCAATATTTTTATACAAGTTTATATCTCTAATGCCCATTTGCGCCATCTCTGCTTAAAGAGCTTAAGTACAGCTTAATTTAACAGACATAACGGCAAAGCTATCAGTAAACGGTGTATATATATTAGGCTGCGCCGAAATTACTTATTTTTTTTAAATTTTTGATATTGGCTTTGGAATAGCTATTAGAAGTTGACTTTTGTAGTTTAGAACAAAAGTTTATTTTGGATTTTTTTATTGTGTGACATCTTTTGCCCTTTACCGAGATTTGAAACTTTTTAAAAATTTGGAAAATAAAATTTTGAATACCGCTCAATATTTTGGAATTGATGTTAGAAAGATAATTTGCCCTCTACCGACCATTAAAATTAAAAAAAATGATATTTTTTCTTATAATAATTTATAAAAACTGTGTTTTTTTTTAATATCAATGATATTTCTGTAGTAATAGTAACAGATCTCTAAAACAAAATTTTGTGTTTAAAGAAACTAAGAAATTCTACTAGATACAGCCCTATTCCTCCCACGTCACATAAACCAATTGGGGGGAATCGTGTATTATTTGCTATTTCAATTTTTTTTAACTTTTTTACCAGTTTGTAAGCAGTAGCATACGGCAGATTTCATAGATGATCAATAGTTAAGGAACATATTTCTGTAGTGCAAGAACCAGGTTCTATTTTTCTAGGTCATATCTTTCATGTCTTGCCTTATGTCGTGAAAGCATTGTAAAATTTTTGGAAGGAAACAACTACAGCTAAGAGGATTTAGTCGCAGTAGGATGTGACGATATACTGGTTAATACTGATTTAAAAAATTAGGTCACTCTTTACAATGGTTTATTTGCCAACTTCATGGCAACGAACTACCACTCTCATTTTATCTTTATTTCAACCTCAAATTTTCTGTATCAATATCTTCTGATCAATGCTCAATCCCTTTATGGAAAGGCAATCCAGGACAATTAAACCATTTCTGTCGGCTTACTTTAGCCAACGTCTTTTAAGCATCTACTTCTGACAAAATATCCCATTTCAAATTTAAAAGAACTAGTACATTTCTACTAAAAGTTTATGCTTCAATAGTAATGCTTCAAAGGTTTCTGCTGAAGACAGAAACGGAAACAAGAACCAGGTTTGTGTCAGGCGGAATCAGGAAAATGTGGAAAATACATATTTCCTATTTTAACAATAAAAATAGACTCGAATACAGAACTTCCGATTTGCAAGAATTCAAAAGCCAAGGGGTTATCCTATCTTTGGTGAAACTGAAAAAATCAGTTATCTCCACAAAAATGTTTTTATCACTATCATATATTTGGCAGTTATCTCCACAAAAATGTTTTTATCACTATCATATATTTGGCTTGATCATGGTCTAAGGCAGCAATCTATGACAAAAATACTAAAACCAAAAAATGACAAAACCATGTAATTTTTGTTTCTTTTTCTTTAACGAATTATTTTTATATTAATAAAAGGGGGGTACAGGTATAATGAAATGGATGTATTATTCTCTTTATCAAACAATCTATTTTGTCTAATCATTTACATAACAGTTGTTGATTATTAATAGATAGATAGGTAGGTAGATAGATTTATTCTTGTTATTATCACAGAGATTTACAGTCGTCACATATTTACAATCTTATATCTAAGTATGATAAAATATATAAAGTATATATCTAAAAATACAAAAACAGATACCCCAACTGAGGCTTACACAAATGTTTACAAAACTCAAGTCGATACTCACACGCAATTTAAAAAAATAACAAAAAAAAAAAAAACAGGATCAAACAAACCTATATTTTATATTAAAAAATTTCTCAAGAGAATAGTAAGCACCTTTGACCAGAAGGTCTTTGATGGTAATTTCGTATTTTCTAATTAGTAATAATTTAATGGAATTTGGGAGAGCATTATAAAACTTTGGACCAAAATAGTCTTTTGAATACTTTGTTTCATAAATTCGGTGAAAATCTATATATATTTTTTCATTATTATGGGTTTCATACAAGTGTACATCACTGTAAATTTTATAATGTTCCAAATTATTTTTGACAAAAATTAAGCTGTCATAAATATATTGGGATACCACTGTCAATATTCCACTTTCCCTAAACTTTCCTCTACAATCAGCTTGCCAGTCTAGTCCATACACAACACGAATGGAACCTCTCCTCTGCAGTGCAAATACTCTCCTTGTGGCAAGGGAGTGTCCCCAGTAAAAACAGGCGTATTTTAGTACGGATCCTATTAATGCATGGTAAGCCATCAATAAAACAGAGTCAGAGACAATGTTTCTCAAATTTCTTAAAACATAAATATTTTTTGCAATCTTGTTTGATATACAGTGCGAACGTTTAGAATGGAAACCGTAAATGAAATGTAATATTTCTAAATATTTCTCACCTGTTAAACTACCATCAATGAAAATAGGGCCCATAATATGGTTTTCTACAATTCCTGCCCATACATTTATTTTCTGAGGGAACTGGGTGTGCGCTTCCATCATCCAGTGAGGATTATTAGGGGCCCAATAGCGACAGTTCTGTTTGTTAACATTGCCATTCAAATAAAATGTAGCTTCATCAGAAAAAACTATATTGCTAATGAAATGCGGATTTATGTTACAGATGTTCATCATGTTTTTTTCATGTATTTTATCACAGAACTTTGGCTAATTTCATGATTGGATGCGATTTGTCGCGAAGGAACACGTGGGTTTTCTTGAGCATCTAACAACATACCTAGTTGTACATTCTCTGTAATGGATGGCCGACCTCTGATGCAATTCAGAACATGTCCCAACCAGATAAATTTACTTACAATCTTACTCACTGTTGATTTTCTAATGCGTGGTTCATTCGGATATCTATTACTGAAAATGTTGCATACTTCATTAATTGATCTTTTCATTTCGTCACAACCTCTCAAAATCAAGATCTCAATTCTTTGTTTTTGTTGTTCTGTAAAGTTCGTACCATTTTTAATTATCACAAAAAAATATTAAAGAATAACCGACTGTGACAATTAGTTTTAAATAATTTGCGGAACTGTCACTATCAGGATCAAATAATGGCTACCCTACTTTTTCTTTTTTCAAACTTCAAAGCCCTTTATGTCAAAAACTATCCACTTTAAGGCCATAGTATCGTATATTGCCATTTTCAGGAATATTTTCTCTATTTAAATTTAATAAAAGAACTGGACCTTCCCATTTGAAAAAATATGATGACGTCACAGATATTACCTAATGACGTCATATCCAAAACAATGGTATCAAAAGAAGCGCAATTGAATTTAAGAATTGACGTGTCCGAGCGTTTTTGCGAAAAATCTACAGGGCGCATTTCATTTACGGTTTCCATTCTAATCGTTCGCACTGTATAATCAAAGTGTTTATCCCAATTTAGCATCCAACATAACACCGAGAAACTTGACACTATCAGGGTTGTCAAGTGTGATATCCCTGAGGGAGAAAATCATTGTCTCCGACTTTGACTGATTCAGGGCTAGTTGGTTACTAATAAACCAATCACCCATCTGCGACTGCACCTCCAACAATCGGCCTCTTAGTAATGCTTCATTCTCCGTCTGCAGCGTAACCGCGGTGTCATCAGCAAAAAGGATAAATTTGGCATCTGGCACTGCGCCTGCTAGATCATTTATGTATATTAGAAAAAGTATTGGTCCCAACACAGAACCTTGTGGAACCCCTGTTGTTAGTGGCAATGTTCTAGAGTTCTCACCGTTTACTCGCACATACTGCTGTCTGTTACTAAGATACGATTTTATCAAGTTTACACTGCTACCACTAAAGCCAAGAAACGATAATTTTTCAATGAGGTGACCGTGGCAGATGCAGTCGAAGGCCTTTGACAGGTCACAAAAGAATGTACCTGTGTACATGCGTGTTTCAAAACCTTCATTTATTAAGGTAGTTAAATGATCAATCGCCAAGGTCGTTGATTTACCCCTTCTAAAGCCAAATTGTTGTTCACAGAACAGACCGTGCAATTCGAGGTAGTCACATATGATCTCCCTTATAATCGATTAAAAAATCTTACTGAAAATTGGAATTAAGGATATTGGTCGGAAGTTACTTACAACATTTGTTGGACCCATCTTATGTATTGGGACAACTTTAGCCGTTTTCAATACATCTGGAAACGTTGACGTACATATACAAAGGTTCAGCAGCTTTGTCAGTGGTACATATATGAGGTTAGCAATGCATTTAATAACAAGAACATTCAAGCCAAACACATCCGTACTATGCTTATTTTTAAGAGACATTACTGCATCTCTTACTTGAATAAAGAATACTTCGCCAAATAAGGTATTCTGTCTGGTTTTTTGCATGTAATAATTATTGGCTTTTCTCTCTTCTGGAGGAAGATTTTGTATTATATCATTTGCTATGTTTGAGAAATAGTCATTAAACTGTTCGGGGCTAATATGGTTCTGGATTCCTTGTTTACTAATGCCTCTATTTGCATTAATGATATTCCAGGATGTTTTTTACATATTTTTAGAATTTTTAATTTAGTTATCGTATGCCTGTTTTTTTTTGCATTTTTCAATTCAATGTGATATCTGTGTTTATATTTATTTTCAATCAATTTTAACTCCGGAGAATTTGTATTACTTGCAACATCTTTAATAAAAAATAAAGTATCCTTCATTGATTTCAGTCTGTCATTAAACCAGTGTATATCTACCTCACTTGACGAAGATATATTTTTTATCTTGATGGGGAATGCCAACTCAAACGCATCCTGTATGATTCGCACAAATTTAACAAACTTGTCATTTACTGACAGTGAATTATTACTTACAAAATCCCATTCTATATTTTCCACCAGTGAATAAAATTTAAACATGCCCAATTGTGTTATTGGTCGATGTTTAATCCATTCATGAGTGTATTTTATCTTCAAAGACAAAGCTATTGAGGTCGCATGATGATCTGACATATTTGGTTCAAACACTAAGCTATTATAATTTACGGAATCAGTATTTATTAGTATGTTGTCAAGACATGAGTTTAATCGGGTATTTTCATGTATGTGGAAACCGAAAGTTGTTAATAAATCTCGAAATTCTATAGATTTTTTTTCCAAGGCTAAAAAACTTACATTAAAATGCCCCAGAATGACTATGGTCTCTAGGGTCTTTAGGGAACTGAAGAATATTTCATGCATTATATTCATAAACTTATCAAAATCGCCATCAGGAGACCTATATATAACAACAATTACCAATTTATTATCTGGAATACTGACAGCAGCCACCTCACAATTAATTTCTTGCGATAATTCTACCAAATCCAATCTGTTTATGATATTAAAAATATTGTTCTTAGCCAATATAAGGACACTGCCATGCATTTTAATAGCTCTTGAGAAGTATGACACAATTTTGTAGCCTTTTAAATACAGAACTTCAATTTCATTGCTGTTCAACCAACGTTCAGTTAAACAAACAAAGTCAGAGTATTTTTCTTTTAATAAAACTTTCAAAGCTTCAATTTTATTACGTAAACTTTGAACATTTAAGTGTAAAATTTCTGTGGTGTTCTTTCTTTCTTGCAATTGTTGGCTTTGCACTTCAAACGAGTCTTCATTTATAAAAAATGACCCTCTACCGTCAAATCAGTTGTATTTGTGTTTTCTCGCTCCGCTTTCCTTCAAAAGTTGAACCAGTCGACTACTGTCCTTGCTGGCCAAAAATCTTTGGTTTTAATACTTTTAGCCATATTTGATGGTACTCCCAGTTTATAAGAGAATGTTTTTTTACTTTTTGTGATGAGCCTTTCACATACATACAGATGTCTATATTTCTGGTCCAGACATTCCAATATTTGTTCTGGTTCATTTTCTAGGTTAGACAGGAATATCCAAGATAGTCTTGTTGTCACTTTCAATTTACTCATTGCTGAGCCAGTGGCTGGTTCACCTATTGCAATTTTATTTTTTAATCGTTTGAATTTGTTGTTATTCACAGTTTTCCATTCATTCTTCTCAGATTTTCCAGGCTGTCCAGTTGTACTTATAATATTAGAATTAGACTCTAGTTGCATGTTTCTGGGGGGGGATAGCATCTAAATTAATTATATCATTCATAACTTGTATTTGTTTGTGCTCCAATTCAGTAGATTTGTTTGTTTTGACCCATTAGGTATATCCTTTTTTGCTGCTATAACTTTCTCTTGGTTTTTTACCTCCCTGATTTTCTTTGTTTTGTTTTTTTGCAAAACTTGTTTATCATGAACTGGTTTATCTCTTTCCATAAAACATTGAAATTCATTTAATTTGCATTTTAATCATTTAAATCCTTTACATAGCTGGAACACATTTTTTCAACTTCATTAGCAATAAGACTTTTAATTTCTCCTTTCATCATAGTCACAGTATTATTTATCTGTTGTTCTTTTTTATAAGTTTCATTCTCTTCCTGAATTCTTTGGAAAACCTTGTTTAGTTGCACAATTTGTTCATTTAACTCTTTATTTCTTTGTTTCAACTCTTGATTTTCAGCTAATAATACATCATTCGGAATAGGTAACACTGCATTCATTTCTTCTTCGGAGTCAATAATTCCTGAATAATAATATAATTCCTGTGCTACTAATTTCATTTCACAACAGCTCACTCGACTTGCACAACTGTTATGATATATCTAATAACACTTTGGACATTTTACAACCCTTTTAAACGTTTTTTTCTTGCAATAACTGCAGAGCTCTGTAACCTGAATATCACTGTCAGCCATATTGGCTATTAACTGAACCACGGGAAATATTAGTCTAACCTGTTGTCCATATAAAACGAGGAACACCAGTGGAGCACTACTCGTACACCTTTACTTGATGGTCCCCTTCACTATCCGGTTCACAGCATGTACAATGTACCATTCCTTGATAAGTTGTTGCTTATTGTCGACCACGGCAGCAAACGAGCAGTTCCTATTTCTTTAATCTCCTCTGCACAGCCAATAATTTTATCCAGCCAAAGAAGGTCAACGCTTCGGTTACATCTTTAAATCTCTTATCCACAGTATAACATATACTTTACATAAACCAGCATCAAGTTTGGGTTTTGAACTTAATTGGGTCGACTCTAAGCCGACACACAATACTTTACCTGCTCTACTGCTCAATCCTGACTGCACGTCGATCGCTTAAGGTCTATTTCCCCATGCTAACATTCCCTAGCTGACACGTCACTACACTTACAACTATATAATAAACTAAACAGTAGGGTTTATGGGGGTACTACAACTGCAAATAAGTGGAATAACAGAGTAACACCAATATATAAAAAAATTATAAAAGTTTGACATTAGGTCTGCAATAACTTGAAAGGCCAGTACAGAGCTAAGGTATTTTAGGTTAGCAATAGAACAAGGTTTAAACTAATTGACCTTTTCTGGAATCTATGGATATTTTCAGTTTGACTGATGATAGAGTAGTTTCATCTACTTCTACATCAGACTCTGAATTTGAACATATCTGAAATACTGTAATTTCATTATTAAATCATTATGAAGTGATGTTTACTGCTAAAATAGAAAATATATATGTTTATCCGTTTTTGCACATTGTTTATTGATTTGGTTCACTGTAAAAACTCGTTTCCGTTTCTGATTCGGTCTTCACTCACATCGAATGAAGTTCATTATTAAGTGTAATCCATCTTGTACAAATGGATAAAAGCATGTATGGAAAACGATTTACTTAAGTCGGTATATAAAAAAGACTTGAGAGATATTCTCAATATTGTTATGGAACTCGATGGCCAGTCACATCTCTGTGGTGAGTTCCGGGTTGTTTATTTAATAAACAAGCGAATAACTGCTCCAAATTGGCTATCTCGTTAAAATTCAATATATTTGAGTCGCGGTAGAGAGCAAAAGACAGATTACAATGAAAAAGTTGTAAATAAAGTTGCAGATGTAGTTGGTCTCTCAACAAGTATAAACGTGTTGGTCCGTGGCCCTTCGAAAGTGCCTACAATAAAGAAAGTGAGGCCCGTAAGGGTCAGTATTATCAGACATCTGGTGTACAAATGTGTGGAAGTGGAAAAAAGCAAACCAATTATTTGAGTGCTCAGGCCAGTTTTAAGTGCAGATAAGAAAAATGTCCAATGTTTGCAAGAAGTGTGATTCAGCGATAAGCCGTACAAAACCGGGGATTTCTTGTTCTGGTTTTTGTTCATCTTACTTTCATTCCTGCTGTGTCGGTGTTTCACCTGATGTTTTAAAGTACATAAAAACTCAAATTTGTTTTGGTATTGTGGTACCTGTACATCTTGTAAAAACGACTATGATAATTGTGTTAAAAACTTATTCGATGAAATGTAAATGAAATGATTAAAAATATTAATGAGCTGTTCGTCCAAGCTAAATCTGAAATATTAATGACTGCAATAAGACCCTTTAACAAGATATTTTTACTTAAGATTAACGAGATGAAAAACCAATTTTGTATTCTGAGGCTGCATCTTCTCAATGTTCTGTGCTTATTAAACCGAAAAATGGAAATCAAACTAATGCCCAAACTAAGTTAGACATTGCAAGTAACATTTATCCTGCTGCAGCTGACATCATTGTATCCAAAATAAAAAATGTTCGAAATTGGGGCATTGTTGTTGGTTGTAGTATAGTCTATATACTGTCAATTGAAACTAAAAAAATTCCGACAAAAAAAACACCTCCACCTCGACGGCGGCCTTTTTGTTTACGCAAGTGTGTCCTTTGTCGGAATTTTTTATTCAGTTTCAATTGAGATTATAAAGACTATAACAGTGATGGTGCAAAAAGTTTTAAGCAGTTAGCTACTCAAAAACTCTACTAACTACGATGTCAGAGAGTTGAATAATCCTTATCCAAGATTAAAGGTTGTTGGTATGTCTGCCCAATATAGTGAAGAACAAGTTTTGCGTTTTATCAGGGGTCAAAATAATATTATGAGTGATACAAGTGAGTGTAAAGTTATAAAAGTTTGGGCAACTAAAAAGCAAGCCTATGAGGTTTTTTAAGCAATTTTGGAGATTGATGTAGTCATATTGTAAAATTATGAACACTGGTTCTTGATTTGTCAATTTTGATAATTGTATTGTTTCTGATGCTGTTGAATTGAAATTTTGTTTTAAATGTAGTGGGCTTAACCACTTCCACAAAAATTGTAATTCAGCTATGGCTTGTCCTAAGTGCCGTTTCGCATGGAGTGTATAATCAGAATGGATTGTCAGCCCTGACCATGTGCACTGATTTTCCATACGCCACATACGTCTTTCACATGCATATTGTGTGGTCAGCAACCGACAAGTCGATGTTGCCATTTTTATTGATCGGTTGCTCTTTTAATTAGACGTATCGACATAATAGAATTTTTGCCGTGGCTTTGCTGATAAAACGAAGAAGAGAAATGTTACTGTTTAGAATATATTTATACTGTGGTATACTAGAGAGCCACGTGTGCGCGAGAGAAACCGCGTTGGCGGTTTAACAATGTTTTACAAAATTATTTTCAAAATTTATAAACTTTATTTTTGAGTAAAATATTATAGTTTAAATTCGTTTAATTACGTGCTAGCTTGGCGATGTACCAAGACCGAAGTGACGTTCTCAGTGTATTTTCTTAACGACCGATCGGGGAGAAATGCAAAGTGTCATTTCTTTATCTAGATATTTCCTGGAGAACCCTGCTAACTCTTCCACTCTCAGATTAGACTTTAGACAGTGTCTGAATTCCTGAACGGTTCCTCCGAAGGGTGGCTTGATAGGGTCTTCTTCTTATCTTGATACCAACAATTATACTAAACCATAGTTTACAAACATAATTTCTTGGGGACTATCCATTAAGTCTTCAGGTTCCATAATTGAGGGGTGCATTACGTAGATTTTTTGCGAATGTAGGTTAGGTTAGGTTCAAAAGTGAGTGGGCCGAAAACCAGGCCCTCCACCGCGACCATGTGGTCTATTGTAGCTCACACCTACTTATATTTCACCCAACAGGTCCAGCTTCTTAATGTAGCTGATTGTCTTATTGGGTGAGAACTTATTCAGATCCTCTGGCAGAAGTTGTCCTTTGCCAAATAATGAGTATCTGATCCTTTCCCCAGCGGGGCATGTGCACAATATGTGTTCTACCGTTTCATCATCTTCTAAGCACAAGCGGCACTCAGCATCTTCTGCTAGGCCGAATTTGCACAGATGATATTTTAAACGGCAGTGACCCGTGTATAGGCCAATTAGAGTTCGTAGGTGAAACCTGCTTAACTCTAAAAGTTTTTTAGTTCTTGTTTTTGAAGGGTTTATTATGAACGCCTTCAAATGAACTAATCAGGATGGTAGTTCTTGGCAGTACTGGAGGATTTGCCCCTCAGTCCAGGTCAAGAGCGTTGCTTTGGCAGTACTCGAGGATATTGCGAATGTAACAGCTTCTTCAATTGTTTCCGGGGTTTGCAATATACTTAGTCATGGTATTTATTTATGTATATATATATATATATATATATATACTTATAATAGGTATGTTGTTGAGCCCGCGAGACGGACGGGTCTCTGTTGCACCAGGGGTTAATTACAGAGTTAAAGGAGTACAGAGTTAATCCTTCTTTTAACTATAAATCAGGGCATTATTAGAGGGGTAACTTAGTTGCTTAATTTAAAATTTTATGTAATAACAGGACGTTGTAAAGCCCAAAGATGTAAATGTTAGTTTGTGTAGCCCAAGTGTATATTTTTATAAGTCTTACGGTTCTTATGTAGCCCGGCAGTGTTGCCATATTTTTGTGCCCGTTTAAATACCATTATCGATATTAACTTGACCTGAAAAGCAAATTGATGAAATGATAAAAATTGTATCTGTCTGTGGAAGATGCTCAAGGAGGCAAGTGATGTGTTTTTATGCTTAAATCTTTGTAAGTCGAGGTAAGAAGCTTGTAAATCTTGCAAAGGGAAAAGTTAAATTATTTTTCTCTTGTGTCTTTTACATAATAGCTGTATAGCTGTCTATGTGATGTCAAGATGATTTTTCCATATGTGTATTTTAATATACTGGATGTCACAAAATACTGGCTCATGCATATAACTTTTTTATTTCGCGACTTGTCAACGCAAATGATCCCGTGTTTTTTCAAAATAGTGTACCCGTAATATTCTTGGACATTTCAATTCAGGATTTTGACAAACTTACATAAAATTTAAGCTCATGTAATAGTTATTTATAATCCCGAAAATCCCAAAAGGATAGCAGTATTAAAAAACGAGATAATACCGACACATGGAGCACTAACGAACCAATATTTTTATGTAGGTACCAAATATTTGAAATAAATTTTGTACAATATTGAGGTATTTAATATTTTTCAAAAATCACTAATTGTATTTATTGTCTCTTAATGGAAGAACAAATGTAAATAGGTATTTAATTATCTCTCTTAGAACTTCTCAAGAATCTAATTGTAATTTAACAATCTATTCTTCACACTGTATTTTCTTTAAGTTGAAATTTTTAATTCTTTCATTCTTCTTGTCGTATATGCTTAGAGTCGAAAATCATAATTTTAACTGGAGTAACTGAAATACGGAATTAAATATAAATCAAAGTAATTTTTAACTAGCCTCCGCCTTTCACTGAGCCCGCATCAAAATTAGATCGCATCTCACTTATCTCTATGACTTCTTTTTTCTTCTTATTAATTCTGCAGGCCCAGTGTTAGGTAAGTACCTATAATATCTATTGAGGAGCTTTCACGCAAGAATAAACAAATTCTCGAAGACTAATTAGGTATACAGGAAACGTAATAAATGAATAGGCTGGTTCTTCTGAACTGTAGTAAATATTAATTTTTATGATAAATCGTAGAAAATATTAGTTATACAGAATGCTAGATGTAATATTTTTCACTATAGTATTTTGGAAGATATCTCCATTTTAATTTGGGATTTGTTTACTTTTGCTTGAATTGTAAGTATTTGTTCACTTTTACATGACTGGGGCTATGGATTTGTTTTGTTTTGGTTGATAAAGTAAAAAATATTTAAATAAATAAAATATTGTAAAAAAATATTTATTTAACATTACTACATAGTTTTTTCAATAATGTACTAAATGTGGATAGCAGGGTATTTTTCGAATAAGCAATCACATTCTGTCTCTTGTTCGTTATCATCCGCAGTTGTCACAATTTCAGAAGTGTTATCTAAAATAATTTGTTTATACCAAGCGAGGTCAGGATCTGCCTCCCAATTAATATTGAATTCAGCTTGCAGTAGCTGCTTTACGTTGTTAATTTTTTGAGGGGGCAATTTACACCCTAACGGCATTTCTTGCAATAAACAGTTTTTACTTGAACTTCCGCGTTTTCCTAAGTTTTCAAATGTGTCAAGTTCTGATTGGAATACGTAATTTAAAAAACCACAGTACTTGACAACATGCCAACCTTTTTCAATAATCTTCTCCAGCACAATTCTTTTCATGGCACTGATTCCTGTAATTTTTTTGTACATTTTCTCCAATCCCTTTATATCGTAAAGTCTCCAATCTATACCCAAAACCTTTACTGTTCCCACTTCTTTATATAACACATGATAGTCTTCTTTTTTTTTTAATAACTTCTTCTTTCTCAATATCTTTTCCACTCTACCGAATATTATGTCAGCAAGCAAAAAACTATGTCCCCTGACCGGATAAATTATCACAATTTTATTCGTTAGTTTTGGTATTCTGCAACCAGTAATGCAAAAGGTGAATTATATGGGCATTTTTATTCTACCCATCACATCATAAAAAAATCGGATATGAGTAATGTCTTGGTTGAGTATTTCCGCGGTTTCAAACATGTTGTTTAAAAAATCATAAATTCCAGAGGCCACCTCTGTAGAACCTCGACCACTTTGTTCCTCAGTCCATGTATAAAATTGTGGATTTTGTGAATTGATTTTTACTATACACAAAGTATAATAACTGATTTGGCTTAAATAAAATGCATCATTTACTGGAGTTTTTGGCAGGGGTTGAACTTGCTGCATATCAAAACAAAATGTTTTTGTATATGGACCATTTCTTTTCATCTGTTGGTAAAACATGTTGGCTTTCAACTTATGCACTCGCCTTTCCGTAATTAGTTCTTGTTTCTTTTTGGCATCCATTTCCTTACTGATGCTGTTTTTATGTCTTTGACATAAGCTGCAAATATCGGAAGCAGGCCGATATTAAATTCATTTGAAAAAATGCGGTGAAAAGTTGCAAAGGAAACTTTTTGATTTTCTGAGGCAGATGTGTAATGCTGATAAAGTTTTGAAATGGACAGATTGCTGTTTAGATGTATTCGTTTAGACTTGCCACGCCCGTAGTGGCTTTCTTGTCCCCTCAAACCTTTTAAAAATGTTCTTACTTCATTTTTGCTCATGGCAAGCTTATGAGAAATTTGGTCACCCCCTTGACTTTCTTTCGGTACACCACCACGATTCATAATTTTTGATAGTCTTATTAGTCTGGATTTGGACAGTTTTGTGACAGATAAAAAAAAGGCCTGACAGACCTTTTTGTAACCAGTAGGTACCAAAGGGATTTTGAATCTACAATGAAATAATGCGTTATTATAAAAAGAAAATGGTAACCAAATATACAAATACTAACAATGTATTCAACAGAAATTGTATGACATTTTTTAATATTTCGATTATCCTTTGCTCTTATTCTCTTTGGTGCTGTTGGTATAATATGATGACATATTTGCTTGTCTTGTAATATCTTGTTGCCATCAGTATTGTTATATATTTTATGCCGACAATGTTTAATTTCTACCTCTGTAACGTTTAGACATTTATATTTTCTCTGTTTGCCATGAGAACATTTTCTTATATTAATGGCATTAAAGTTTGGTAAACCATGCCTACAATTTCATAATATTAACATGATTTGCGATCATTCAAAAGTAATAATTAGGGCTATGTTCAGCGAGTTGTCAAACATAATCTAACTAGCCCGACTATTCGGTGAACATAAAGTAAACACTTTTTTTAAAGACCTACACAACCTACCTTTGCTGCCGCTTAATTTCTCCCTGTGAGGGTCTCTTTTGTTTCTTTCTTGCTCCACTGCTGGCTTCGCCAACCGAGATATCACATTCATCCATTATAAATAAGTATATTTACACGTACTAACACTAACACTAAACCGTATTAACAAGTAAAACACTAAAAATTAGCTGCAGTGCACGCACCGGTTTGTTTACTCCACAGTTTACAATTTCTGCCGTCATCGCACATTCTTCCACCATTTCTATAAGCTCTAGAAATGGCAGTAAACTTTTCAATAGCATAATGGTACACACATATCATTTACTTATTATTTGAATCGACTACCAGGCACTAAATGGTACTGTAAGTATGAAAATTAATTTTATCCTCAAACCTGACAAGAGTCCGTGGATTTGTTAAGTTTTGCGTGATAGACGGCGTTTCACGCACCCGTATTGCATTGGATTTGTTATGTTTTGCTTGGGTTCCCTATGTAGCCAAGCTATATGAAGGATTTGTTCAATTTTGGTCGAGAGTTCACTTTTGGAGCATCTGTAAGCTTGGAAATGTTTAATTTTGCTTGAAACTGATGGTAACAGGCTTTAGATTTTATTCATTTCAACAACTACAAGATGAGACCTCTAACTCTAAACACGACCAAAATGGATTTGTTAACTTTTGCGTGAAAGCTTTTCTATTATAATAATATTTCTGAACTAGTTGTGCCTCTGTTATGTTAATAAAAATAACATTAACATTGAATACAAGACATTGGCGATATAAAACGCTAAATTGCTGAAATAATTTTTTTTTACTATACATCTTCAAGGCTACATAAAAAATACTCAAGTAAAATTACATTCAGACAGATGATATTCTTTACATATACTGAATTTTTAAGTAAATTGTAAACTGAGAATCCACTGTCAATTTTCAAGAATCATTTAACTAGTAATAAGTTGCATGCGTTAGCAGTACGTACATAAATATAAAATACTTCTAAAACTTAAATAAGTTGTTCTGTAAAATGTTATTAATGAGTATTGTAAAGTAAAGAGTTGAGTAAAATGGAAAAACAAAAAAAGGCTTATTTCTAGTAATATCCTAGATTTCCAGCTGGAAAACTATTTTTTTTTTCTAGATATATTGATAAGTTATAGTAGGCAAACATTATTTATGTCACTGGGGCACTTCCTTCGAAATTTAGGTACTTACTTCGAAATAAGTAGGTTCCTACGACATATCTTTCATAACTATTACGCAGTTGCTACAATAATATAATTGAAAAATATTTGATATTTTTAAAATGGTTTATCAACAACAAAACACATGCCTCAGATTAAACATTTAAACAAAAAAATAGAGAAAATAAGCAATGCTCATTCTATATGCCTTCTATTTGGTGTGAGTGGACTTATTTTATGTGTAGACTTTGATAATAGTTTTTAAGTTATTAATGGAAATTCTATAAATCCAAAAAAATTGTATGCTTCCTTATTTAATTAACTCCAAGTAAGCCATGTTAAAGCAAAAACAGTTTCTGTGAATCCATATCATTAAAACGCGTCGATTCTATCTCGCTCTAAATTCCGTCGCCGAATCCACAGTTTCAAAGCCATCTCCTCCGAGCGGGGATCGCTCCGCGATCCCCGCGGGTGACTGGAGGTCGCCCCCGGCCTTTCTCCAATGCGTAGGGGTATTTTCGTCACGTTTCTTACTCGTTTTCCCAATTTAAACACCTTTTCAAAAAACTGCAAAATTTTCGTCGATCGCCGTTCGGCGAGAGAGATGCGGCTAGCACCGGCGTTTGTCCTCGCGCCTAATGGTCCCGTCATGCCCGCCGAAATCCCGACTTTTCGCGGAACCCCCCTCGCCCCTCTTCTAATTTTTACGGCTTCGAGAAGGGCTTCACGCGAAAGTTCAGTCCTTTCTCTAATCCTTGGAGATTTTTTTTCGAGACCGTACGTGAACTCCATCTACGTCTATTTCGTCTTCGAAAATTTCGAGTCGCATCCGTCTCAACTTTTTTCTCATTTTATCTGCTGATGTGAGATTGCACTAACGAGATGAGCACCTCCCACGAAAACTGTCAAATTAATTAAACTTCAGATAGGTTATTTTCAATATTTTCCTATGAGAAATATTGCTAACGGAATCGATAGTACTGACTGTCAAACACTTCTGATTACCAAAATACTGAAGCGTAATGCTTTTCCAATTAGAAAATCGGTAAAAATATTTTTTTTAGGATACACGTACAGTTTACATACATAAACATCTCAAGGTAAATTTCTGACAACAGGCTCAGTAGCGCAATGGGCTAGTTGTAGGATTCCAAAAATCATAATGCTGATTTCGCGAGTTTGAGTCACGCTGGAGGCTAACTTTTTTTTCACTTTTTAATTCCAATTATTTATTAGTATTATTTGGAATTCATTCCTTAATTTTGGCAGTCTGTAAAATTCATCATTTTAGCTTACAAAAGTAAATATCTACAATATTAATTTGCTGCTACAATTATGACAGCAATATATTTTTGGTAATATCTATAAAATTGATAAAAATGTTTACTGAAAAATAGATTCTACTTTCAGCACTGAAAAAATTATGATGTTTTACCATCAAGAATAGAGTAAGCACCCTTACAATTCATCAAAATATTGAGAAAAGTTTAGTATAATTACATCATCATTCCAGATACAAAATTTCTTAATATGTATTTTCTTAAAAATAATATTATTGTAGATGCTATTGTCACCCGAAGGGTGACCTCAGGCCGCAGGCCTGGACCCCCGGCAGGGTTAGAAATGGCAACGAAAATCGTGACAGCGATTTTCTCCCAATTCTAGTTTATTTTAATAAAATACCAGTAAGATAAAGATTTCTTAGACGTTGTGTGAACTGTTGAATCTAAATTTACAAAAAATTGATTATTCAACCGACATAACTTTCCCTATTGGTTCGAAGTAGATCCTCATTTTATTAGGAAACGAAAGTCCAGGCCAGTTGACAAATTGTGTTTTGTGGAGCGAGAAACACTTCCATTGTTGTCTGAAATTTTATTAAAGTAGTTTAACTGGTTAGAAATGTGATAGCACGTCATAATTGAAACACCCTGTAGTTCAGCAACCTTGGCATTCACGCCAGTCCCATGAGTTCCTCTGGACCTGACTCAGCACATGGATCCGAAATCTGTTCAGCTATTGAAAGATTTATTCTATACAGAGAGTTATTTTATTTCCGAGTAAAATACAAGTATCTAACATATAGGAGTATCTTACAAATTTTATAATTTTCTTCGTTTTTCCAAAATCATCTCCAACAGTAATTTTCATTTTAAGTGAAAACTATTTAGACATTTTAAATAAATTTTAAATCCAATACATTAAATATTTGTCAAATAATGAACAATCCAAACTATAATATCAATTTAACGTGGCACCATCACATAAAACAGAACTTTTAACAGAAAATTTTGAAAATCAACGGGTAGCAAATAGGGATCTTTTTCGTTGGTCACCAAGATCACGAGACGTTGCACTCTTTCATTTTTTTTAGAAAAGTGTGCGCATAGCCTTTCAGTCTGTATCACCGGAGAAAATGCAAAAGTGACAACAGATGCTATACATCGCAGATGCGAAAGTGGTTTACAAGTGAATGGTGGTGTTTGAACAATTATTATTGTAATACTTAAAATAAATTTACAGAAACTGTTTTTTCTTTAACATGGCCCACTTAGAATTAATTATATAACTTTTAGAAACCATTATGATTAGGTAGGGAACTAAATACAAACCACCCATATTTTTGGGCTTGGAAAAAATTACAATAAAAAAAAATTGTTTCCATTTAAAAAATTGAAGATTTTTATTTTTTTTAGTTGGATATTTCCTTTGTCACTGTACTCACCCTGTATACAACTAAATATTTTTAAATCGCCCGTTAATTACCTACCGCCTTATAATACCCATAATCAAATACTTTTAATTTAGTCGATGGCTAATTCACTGATAAATTTTCTTTGCAAATAGGCATCCGTAAAATTTTTGTTAAAAAAATTAATATATCGAAAACTACATATTAGGAATACACAAAGGGGCCCTAAAATTGTATGTAGAATCCAAATATGGAGAAATATAGAGGGTCTTCCATTTAGATTAAGCAAGTTGTTATATACTTCCGGTGCAACAGGAAGTCACAAAACTGTCAAAATATTTTGTTTGCCGAGAACACCCTGTATTTACTACACGTACAACGTTTTTTAAAAATCGCCTCAGTAGTTTCTGTGATATGGGTCGTGTTATCTCCTGACTGGACACACTGTATGTATGGTTAATCAAATACACTTTTAGAAAAACATTTTATGCTCTATACACCTATGTTATTATTCTTTTCTATGTTTTGCTTCATTAAAGCCAATTTCATTAATATTAAATTTATCTAGAAGTATCAATTGTCGCATTAATCTGTTTTCTTCATCATACAAATATATAATATATTTTGGGCGTAAAATCGAGGTCGAACTACCCCCTAAGGGTAGCAACGATAAATGAAATTGCGTCAAGTTGATGATTTACATCCTTATAGCACTTATATCAAATTTAAAATTTTAATTTAAATTTTAAAGGAAAATTTTTTTTATTTTCGTGAGTCGAAAACCAACATGTTAATGTAAATTATTTACGTTAATATGTTCATCTGTATACAGTGTTATTCAGAACTTATCCATAATAAAATTTGGGGATGTTCAACATACATGTACAGGGTGTCCAAAATAAGATCATCCATCTGCTTATCTCAGAAAGTATAAAAGGTAGAGAAAAAAGTTAAATACGAAAGGTTTTTGTTTTTACCTGCATTTTTCATTTTTATAACTTCCTTGAATACAGGTTGTTCAGTTTCTCTGATCCAGGCATCAACTTTATTTTTTTAAATGGGACACCCTATATTCAATTACGTTTTTGAACTCTCATTAAAATTCTAGGTCGACATTGTTAAGAGTCGGCAGGGGTCGGCAACCTTTTGAGTCGGAAGAGTCAAAAATTACAATTTACAAAATTTCAAAGTTTTTAAGGAGCCACAAAATTTTTTCTTGCCAACAATAAGGCTGCTTGGTAACGACGATTTTTGCCGGGTCTACGTCCGGTTTTCTATCGGCACTCCATGTACGGCATATGGAGTGAAAAACCGTCGTTAAACAAGCGCAATAAATAGTACTCGCATAAATAAAGTTTTTTATAGAAAAAAACTAATCTATTTATTCATAAGAAAAAAAATATATTTATTCATAAGAAAAAATATCTATTTATTTATATATTATAAGTAGTGTTTTTCACAACAAATTAGATAATATATATGGCATTATTAATAATAATAATAATAATAATAAAGTTTATTTTCCCAAGTAAGTACAAGTTTAATAGGAATGGTCAATATCTTACAAACTAGATGGACAACTATAGTCAATATTTACATTTTAGGCAAAGTATTCATCAATCTTATATAAACATTTTTCTACAAGAAATATCTTTAAACGTTTTTTAAAAACAGTTATGGAATCACAGTATTTTATATGACTAGGTAATACATTATACATTTTCAATCCCAAGCAGCCAGGCGAGTTATAGGAAATATTAAGTCGACTAAATGGTATATGCAACTGATTTGCTTGTCTGGTATTAGCAGAATGAATTTCACTTCTGCTAACAAATTTATTTCTATTCATGTATACATATAGGCACATCTCGAATACAACCAGTGAGGGCAGTGTCAGAATACTATATTTTTTGAAAGCATCCCTGCATGATTCTCTAGGGGGCATCCCCAACAAACATCTTATGATTCTTTTTTGAGCAATAAAAACGTCATCAGAATGGGAGGAAAGCCCCCAGAAACCAATCCCATAGCGCAATCGTGAATCTACTTGCGCGTAGTATAGTTTTATTAACTGATCAATATTCAGTATGGTTTTCAAATTTGTTATCTGATATGATATTGAATTGAGTTTAGAGATTATGTTGTTACATTGTTCCTGCCAATTTAGACATGCATCAATTGTTAATCCCAAAAATTTAACACTACTCTCACTAGTAACAATTGTATTATCATTAATATTCATACCAATACTAGCGCATGCTTTCTGTCTATTGTGAAAGCGGATCGCGTTGGTTTTGTCAGTGTTCAGAAATAAAGAGTTTTGGCTAAACCACTCATTCATATCAGATAACACCTGATTACATTTCTTAGTTAAACATTCATCCGACTTTGCAGTGACAATTACTGATGTATCGTCAGCATAGAAGGTATATTCGGCCGGACCAGATAGATTATCGAGATCATTGATTTAAAGAACAAAAAATACAGGCCCTAAAACTGAGCCCTGTGGTACTCCCAAGTTAACATTTTTTATCTTTGATGAAATATGGTCAATTGATACATACTGTTTTCTGTTCCTGAGAAAACTGGTTATCCAGTTTAATGGCGTACCTCGAATTCGGTATCTATTTAATTTTTCAAGAAAAATATTATGATTGAGACAGTCGAATGCCCTGCTAAGATCACAGAAGATTCCCACTGGGCATTCGCCCATCTCAATAGACTTGATTACACGATCGTAAAAAGAATGAATGGCAGTATTGGTTGACCTCTTATCTAAGAACCCGTGTTGGTTCTCAGTTAATACATTATTTTGAAAAAGAAATGGTAACAATCTATGTAAGAAAGAATATTCAAAAATTTTAGAGAATCCTGAAGGCACAGTGATAGGCCTGTAATTTTCTATTAGGGTAGCATCGTTTTTCTTAAAGATAGGATATATTTTCCCCATTTTCAGAGAGTTTGGAAAACATCCACTAATGAAAGACAAGTTTATCAAGTAAACAAACGGTTTGATCAAAATATGCAGAATCTTTTTTATGAGAAAGGCCGGAACCTCATCATATCCTGATGAATACTTACAATTTAGTTTAATGGACAATAGATTATATAGCTCTTTTTCCCTGTATCCTTGCAAAAAGAACGATTTTTCATATAAATGTATTTTGTCAGTATACAATGTACCATGTTCTTGGGGTGGCTGTATTTGTTTAATGACGTTTGTAGTGGCGTTTTCAAAGTAATCGGAAAACAAAGAAGCCACATCCTGTGTATTAGTCAAAAGAGTGTTGTTATAATTTATAGAAATTTTATGAGATTTACATGGGTGCTTCTTTGACAATTCGGACACAATTCCCCATGCGGTTTTTGAAGGGTTCTTTGATCCATGTATTTTATTTTGATAAAATTGTTTTTTTGTTTCTGCAACTAATTTATTATGCTTTTCTTTATTGATTTTATAGATCTCACTCAATTCAGGGTACGCAATTTTTAACCTGTATAAATCTTTCAGTTGTAAACTGGATATTCGGACGTTATCATTAACCCACTTTTTTTCCTCAGACATTAGATAATTACTTATTATTTAAGTAAAAAATTAAAACAATTAAACATTTACTTACAACACTAACTTGTACTTCAATAACAAACAATTGAGCAAACAAATTCAATGGGAGCTCTGGCTTTCCATGGTTTTAGAAAGTTTGGATAAATTTGGCTCATAATTTGTTGCTTTAAGTTTCAAACACGACTCGAAATTTTCATTTGTTAGTTGGCTTCTTATTTTACTTTTAATTATATTCATGCAAGAAAACGCTTGCGTCAGCACTCCAAATGCCAACTTCTTCACCTCACTGTAGCAATCTGAAAGATTATTCCACGCGTCGAATATGAGTCCCTCAAATCGCGGCGATTTTTAATTTTTTTTTTTTTTTTTGATAAAATAAATAATACTTGCGTATGGAACTAAAGAGCCGCAGCTTCACATCCAAAAAGCCGCATGTGGCGCGCGAGCCGCAGGTTGCCGACCCCTGCCCTATACCTATCATTTACCGTTACGAAGATATTAGCATTTAAAGAAAAAAATCTTTAAAAAACACCTGCTCAAAATATCTCGGCAAAACAAATAAGAAATCCAAAAAAAAGATAAATAGGGTTTATTTCGTAGACAATTGGACTCAGAAATTACTTCAATGAATCGATATTACCTGATTAATATACAGGGTGTTTTTGACAGATGGCTCAAACATGTATATGTTAAAACTCCAGAAAATCGAAAATCTCTTATGGAACACCCTGTGTATTATTATATTTTTGGATTCTCTATTAAATTTTAACCTTACTCTATATAACGTTCCCCATTCTTATTTTGCTTAGTTTTCAAGATATTGACGAAAATGTTTGGTGTGCTATTTATAAGAGACACATTTTAGGCCTTGTCTTTCTTGCCCAATATTTAAATGGTCCCAGGTACCTTAGGTAAAATACCATGAAATTGCATTCATTACAATCTTGCATTTTACCTTTATTGGATGCCGAAGAAGATGCCAATCAGATCATCTATCAGATGGAAGGAGTTCCATGCCACAATACTGGAGTTGTAAAGAATTTTATTAACAACTATTTTGTGGAATGGATAGGGCCAAAGGGGAATATCCCATGGCCGCCAAGGATCCCAGATTTAACTCCACTTGATAACTTTTTCTGGGGTACCTTGAAAGCCTGAGTTTATCAAATTCAGAGTAATAATGTTGATTTACAGATTAAAATCGGGATGGAAATTGAAGCGCTCAATCAAAGTGATTGCGCTGTAAAAAATTAGCAGTTATATACACAACATGCATAGCTGAAAATTGAGGACATATAGGACACTTGATTTAATTTATTATTTTTATTGCTATTTGTTATGATTATTGTTAGTTATTTGTGGTTCAAGTTACAAACATATATTTGTTTATATTATGTCACAATAAACACAGATAAGCTAGGGATGTGCAATTCCACTAGCTTAAGTTCATTGACATTAGCTCCGGTAGCTCAGGGAGATTTATGACACTAGGGCGTAGTATTCGTAGGGCTGCTTTGAATGTTGACAAGTTATTTGGGCACCAGGATAATTTTTAAATATAAGATAAAAGAAAACTATATAAAAGTTAGTTGAATACACTATAATCAAATAAGCAAATTGAATTGAAATTACAATTGAATAATAAAGTTACTATTTAACAGTAATTAAAAAAATGATGTAATATTGACTAAAAAATGAAAAAAAAAAAAGGTAAAATGAAATTTTAAAATTGGCTAACTTTCCATAAATTTTATGAGGTTCGGGGTCACTCTGACAATCTCGTTCCTTCTTTATGAGGTCAGTACTCTCACCCTTAACCTGTGCTGATGATTGGATCCAGGTGGACTTGCCGTGGCAAAGTGGGGAAGCTAGAGCTCTAGTCCAGATGACGGTCACGTACTGGCTAAGTCCAATCCTCTTATCTATGGATTTGTAGATGATCAGCGTCCAGGGTTCTTTAGTAGGTTATGGATCTTGCAGTCAGGTTACAGCAGCCTCGTCTCAGAAGAGTACATACAAAGAATTGTTTGTGTTAAGAGTGCCCCAAAATTTACAAATATATAGATGAACGTTGACGGCTAGTGTAGCCAAGATTAAAAATTATAAATAAATTCCTGAAGGGAATGTACCATAAAATATGGTTGTTGTCAAATACTCTGTGAATTATCACAGGGAAAATTATAAACAAATGAAAACAAAACCTGGAAGGTGTCAACCTTTAGTGACCCGACTCAGAATGAAGCAAATAAAATTACCCAAAAAATTGCATTCAAAAGAACTGATTACAGTTCAGCACTCGACAATTTCTTAATAAAAACTCTAATCGTTAATATTTAAACTTACTATAGTTCAGAAGGAACAAAAATAAATTCAATAAAAAAACCCTCTATTATCTGACCCAAAATTCCAAAAACAACGGTTTCATAACCGGTTAAACAAGGAAATATTACCACTCTAATTAGGTAAAAGAGAAAAATTATTTCATTAATATTTCAAATACTGAGTGACAAGTTGTAAAAATTCGTATTGATTGATTGTACAAATTTGTTACCAAAGAACAATAATCAATGAATTTACAAATATTAGGAACTGTTCCAGTCTTCTAATCGGCGTGCATGTGAGTTTCAGGGTTCGAAGTGACCTGGAAAACCTGCAAAACCTGGAAATGTCAGGGATTTTTTTTTGTACGCAAAAAGTCATGGAAAAGTCATGGAATTTTTTAAAAGTTGTGGTTAGTCAGGGAATTCTAGTTTGCGACCTGGAAACATGTATTTGAATTAGTGGAAATAAATCGTTTGCACGGAAAAAAATTAGGAATGCTTTTCTCAAAATATTTGTGAAATACATATTTTATTTTGAATACGGCTGTACATTCTTCAAACTTCAAATGACGTCACGCAGATGATTCTGATTGGCAAACCATAATAATAGAACACTATTGTAGAATTGTAGACAATTTTTTGCGAACCACTTAACATTAAGTTGCCTATCTTTGTTTATCCTATTGGTGAAAGAGGGGGTTATGATGATTGTTATTTGCCAAAAATTGCATTATGATTATGAATCTATGTCTGTGATTGTTTTCCGTGAGCCGTGAATTGACTTGACTTGACATTTATAAATGTTTCTCTGGTTGAAAATTGCACAATGCACAGATTACCATATAAATATAAATTGTAAGGTACGACGAAAGCATAGATTTTACCTAGAAATTCAGGATATTTTAAACATGTCCTTTTTTGCAGTTGTTGCCCCTAGCTTTCGCGCCTCTTATTTGAATTCAAATACACCAAAAAGTTATAGTTTTTTTTTAAATAAAAGTTACATGTCACATTAGTTATGTTGCTTACTCTTTTTGTAAATGTGCTGAGATATCTCGCACAATTCTACATCCAAGCCCATATTTGAACAAAACGTTTGTAACAATATATTTTCATCAATGTAACTATTCTCATATACCACATGATATTTGTTTTGATGGTTTGCCTATCCAAACAAATTGTTCTTAATAAAGCAAATAATGTTTATAAAAGAACCTGGAAAAAAATCATAAAAGTCATGGAAAATCTGGAAAAGTCATGGAATTTTTGATGCCCTATAAACTCCGAACCCTGGTTATTAAAATCAAATATCTACTCAGGTAGGCAAAGCAATACCACACTACCTCTAAACAAATGTAGATAATTACAAAGAAACAAATTAATTAATGTAGTGCAGAAAGTACGATATTAGCAATTTTCTATAGCTTACATACAATATATGATAACGCTAAGATAAGAGAAGATAAGATAAAGATAAGATAAATGAACTTAATTCCCAAAGGGCACAACACGTGGTTTTGACTAGTAGCAATCCGATTCAAACAAAATGGAGGCAAGAAAACTCAAATTTATTGGTTTAAAAAAAACAATGTTTTCTATAACCTCCTGACTAGAGCACAGCTTCACAAATTTATAATGTAATATTGAAACAGTATTCTAATGTTCTGAATCGTATTCCTGATCACCATATAGGGTGACAAAAAAATCTCACTGACCACGCCTAAATAATTTACCTAAAATCCAGGTAAATCCTGATTATATATGAAATATAATTACTTAATAATAACAACAAATCACTATGATCGTATTTCTGTACTAATAATTATAATCGCAACCAATAATGAAAGTGAATAAATTATATATATCAAATAGATAAATAACTCACATGTGGCTATCCACGAAGACGGGGACTGTCTATTTCCCTATCCTAATTACACCGGCGTTCTCTCTTGAGGCCACCGTTTTTCTAGCCAATCCGCGTCCTCCAACGCATTATTGGAAAATTGAGAACTCGAGCCACCAACAATTAGGTTGGGTGTTTTACGGGGTGCATAATAGTCAACCTCATGAAACGACATTAAAATGTACGTTACAAATAGTTAATTAATGAAATAATTTAAAAAAAAAATTGTTTTTAATAAAATAATATATTCTTAATCAGTATTAAGGCACACTTACTATAATATACCAAATAATAGTAGAGATAATTTTTAATAATAGCCGATAATGATTAATAGCTGACATTTTTCCACATTTTCGTCAATATCTTGAAAACTAAGCAAAATAAGAATAGGGAACGTTATATAGAGTAAGGTTAAAATTTAATAGAGAATCCAAAAATATAATAATACACAGGGTGTTCCATACGAAATTTTCGATTTTCTGGAGTTTTAACATATACATGTTTGAGCCATCTGTCAAAAACAAATATTATATTAATCAGTATATTAATCAGGTAATATCGATTCATAGAAGTAATTTCTGAGTCTAATTGTCTATGAAATAAAGCTTATCTACCTTTTTTTTATGTCTTATTTGTTTTGCTGAGATTTTTTTGAGGAGATGTTTTTTACAGATTTTTTTCTTTAAATGCGTTCTTCGTAACGGTAAATGATAGGTATAGGGTACTCTTAGCAATGTCGACCTAGAATTTTAATAAGAGTTCAAAAACGTAATTGAATATAGGGTGTCCCATTTAAAAAAAGAAAGTTGATGCCTGGATCAGAGAAACTGAACAACCTGTATTCAAGAAAGTTATAAAAATGAAAAATTCAGGTAAAAACAAAAAACTTTCGTATTTAAGTTTTTTCTCTACCTTTTATACTTTCTGAGATAATGGGATAGAGGATCTTATTTTGGACACCCTGTACAAATTTGGTAGTACAAAAAAAATTTTTTTGGCGGGTTCTGAAAACTATTTAAAAATTTTTAATTGCACGCCGCTGGATACTGGTCCACTGTAATAATTCCACTGGTCCACTGTTCCTTGGGACTGACAATGCAAATTGGCGAAGTCATATATAGCACGAAAAAAACTTCGGAAGTTCTGAGTATACTGACACTCGGCGCAAAAAAGATTTGCAGCATTTTTACTTTAAAATAAACTGAAAGATAGATAGATGTGACCAAAGTGACGTGTCTTTAAAATGAATAAAATTTTGTTACACTAATTTAAAAGAATTGCGCTACTTGATTACTAGGTATTAGAAACATGAAATTTATAAAAAATTTGCTCATACCTTGTTACAAAAGCTGTTCGAAATTTTGTCCCTCGGCTTCTACACACTTTTGGGCACGCCTTATCCAATTTTGCCGCACTACCCCAGGCACCTGCCTAGCGATCTGACTTGTACAGGGTGATTCACTTTCGAGTGTGTAACATGGGTACTTATCTCGCTTATTATAAAAGATAGACTGTAGGTTTAAATTCGGCAAAGTTGCGGAATTTTGTGCTCAATAAGTTGGCGCAAAGAAAACACCCATATCTGCTTTCGTTTTTGAGTAAGAGGCAAAAAAAAATATTTTCCGGTTTTAGTTTTCTGAGCATAACTTCTATATTTTTGAAAATATTGGCTTATCGTTTCCACATTATTAGGACACTTTCTTGAGACAAATACGACGCCGTAAACCGTTTTTAAAAAAAATGTCACTTCTATTGTAAATCATCGTCAACTTTATTTTTTTCTTATGGGCACTATATTAATTTTTCTCATATTTGAATAAACCGATTTTTTCTGAATACAACAATATAATATATGTTAATATTTGCCTAAAAAATAAGGGCATTTTGAAGGAAAATAAGTATTTTTTTGAAAATGTCTAGTTAGCCATGGCCATGACAGTCAATTCTTGACAAACCACAAATGTCACTTATAATTTTTATAAACTGCATCTGTGGAGTACTTTTTACATTGACTAACGATGTATTCAACCGAAGATTCTTTGGGGCACAGCGTCAATTGCCCTTTTAACGTACCCCAAAGAAAGTAGTCAAGTGGATTGAAATCCGGTGACCTGGCAGGCCACTCAACTGCTCCACGGTTTCCTATCCATCGGTGAGGAAATGTTTGTTGCAAATATTGCCTATTGCAAATAAACCTATTTCTTGGTTTAGAAAATCTTCCATAATTTCTGCCAAACTGCCAAATTACAGTGCAGTTTAGTAATATATGCCTTGCATGGTTGTCGTCTTTCAGGATATGTGTTTAAATATCCTTCAACTGTTCTATTTAAATTTTTGTTACATCTGTAATAAATATCTATAATATTTTGTTTCTCTTCGGTTGAATACATCGTTAGTCAATGTAAAAAGTACTCCACATATGCAGTTTATAAATATTATAAGTGACATTTGTGGTTTGTCAAGAATTGACTGTCGTGCCCATGGCTAACTAGACATTTTCAAAAAAATACTTATTTTCCTTCATAATGCCCTTATTTTTTAGGCAAATATTAACATATATTATATTGTATTCAGAAAAAATCGGTTTATTCAAATATGAGAAAAATTAATATGGGGCCCATAAGAAAAAATAAAGTTGACGATGATTTACAATAGAAGTGACATTTAAAAAAAAAACGGTTTACGGTGTCGTATTTGTCTCAAGAAAGTGTCCTAATAATGTGAAAACGATAAGCCAATATTTTCAAAAATATAGAAGTTTTTTTGCCTCTTACTCAAAAACAAAAGCAGATATGGAGGTTTTCTTTGCACCGACTTATTGAGCATAAAATTCCGCAACTTTGCCGAATTTAAACCTACAGTCTATCTTTTATAATAAGCAAGATACCCATGTTACACACTCGAAAGTGAATCACCCTGTACTTATTCGCGGATTTTCACGGACCATTCAACACTTGTTCTTCAGCTGCTAAAATACGTTGTGGTCGTCCCGGGCCACCATCTCGTCCATGATTTGCACGTAAATTACCAGTATCACGGCCACGTTGTACCACTGCCGTAAAAGTTGCATAATTTGGCGTGTGTCGATTGGGAAATCGTTCCGCATACAAGCGCGAAGCTGCCAATGAATTTTGTCCAACTTCGCCATAAATAAGAATCATGTCCATTAACTCAGCATTACTGTACACATGAGCCATTTTGAAAATTTTACAGTTTAACACTCCTACGATAAATAAAACACCGGCACTGAGAGAGCGAAGCGACACAGATAGACTGATGACTGATAGACAATAGAGATATTATCCCCACTCCAACTCTATTCGCTCAGTCTTAACCAGGCGTTCCAGGTACAAAAACTTGTTTACTGTTAGGAATGTGGTATATCAGATGTCGTTGAAGTACAGTTGCCCATCTACGTACTCCTTTATAATGGTATAACTTTAAACATTGTTTACGGGAAATCCTATGACTTATTATAAATTTTTTTGGCGATATCGATTTCTTATTTAAGGATGCACATATCCTCAAAGTTTTAGAGATAAGTTCTGAATAACCCTGTATATTAATATCTATTTATTTAAAGTCAAATAAAAATTTGCAAAAATACGACCTATTTGAAATTGGTTTTGCAAAAGGTGTATCTGTTCCAAATTGCAAAGAAATTGTTTGTCTGCTAAATATAAAAATAAGTAATTATAAATTCTGCAAGAGAATTTTGGATCCGAAAAAATTACTTACAATTAAAATAATAGTACATATTATATACGAGTACTTATATATAATAAATATTAGTAAAACCACATATGTGAAGTCTCTAAAATTATCAGTAAACTACTATGTAGAAAAGCCCAGTGTCCCCGTGATTGGGGTGGACCGGCGGTGTTGCCAGATTTCGGGCTAAACAGAGACATGTTCATTGGTGGGCTACACAAAACTTATACTGTATATAAGGTATACAAAACAGCGCCATCTACAGTGAGTTGATGTGAACTTTCTGGCGTATGTCCAACTCATAAACACTAATTTGTGAAGCCCTCCGTAAAATTCGTGTACAGCCTTACTAACACTATATAAGGCTAGCAATGACCGTATATATGTATATGTATTATAATTAACTTCTCCTTTTGTTATTTAATTAATTTTTAATTTTTATTTAAATTTTTAATTACCCTTATTTTGTTGAGTCAAGGAGAAATAATTATAAGTTTTAAATGCCTCGACTTTTTAATAAATTTTAATAAATGTTGACTTTTGTAATTAATTTTAATTTTAAATATAAAATGAGTTTTAATGTTGGGCGCCAATCTTTTAAATTTATAAAATTCTACGTTGATTTAATGTCAATTTATCAAATTTCCAATTTTAGATTTCAATAACAAAATATTATGCTTACCTTAATTTGCTTATCTGCTTTGCTCAGCAATTTATATATTTTCACTACTTGCTTATATTTATTCCATTCAATTTTATTTTACTGATTGATTATAATTTTTTTTTTTTTTAAATAAGATTATCTTTTGATTAGAAAATATTAAAATGAAAACTTATTTTGAAATGTTCCTTTTAAAGCATATGAGAAACTCTTCCCAGGTGGGGATCTCAACAGGTCGTTTTATTTGAATTTAGTGAATTTTCTTTATAAAACTTTTTTTTAAATAAATGATCAATTAATTTAGTTTTTAACAAATTTTGTTTATTATGAAATAGAAAAACAATAATTATTAAATATATCTTATCAAAGATTAAATGTTCCTGAATCTTGTAATATTATAATTTAAACACATAGATGTAATGTAAGTTGCCTATCTTAATGTTTTCGTGGCGTTAATTGAAAATATTTGTATGATATCAATATAATGGACTTGTCCAGTTTCAAATCGGGAAATGAACGTTACAAAACTTATATCTAACTAAACTATTTAAAACTAAAGTGAAATTGTCTGTGAAATAAGTGCTTTTCTTCTCTGGAATTACTGGATACTCTTCCTCCTGCGTTGGCTAGCTTATATGGAATTTTACAAGTACGTACTATGTTTTATTTAAGAAATATTTTCGTATCAATGCAATTTGCTATTAAAATTTGTCTCTGATCTATTATATCTGCATGAAATATTAAATTTAAAATTATTCTGCTTCCTGGAATCTGCTACTCTCGTTGTTTGACTGTTATTTCTGGTTAAAACAGAATTTTAAATGTGACTTACATTTGAGGTTATCTTTTCAGCTCTCATGTAGATTCTGGACACAATTTTATTAATTTTCTTTTCTTTTAAACTGGGTTTTTCACTTTTTAAATTATTTTCTCTTCTCAAAACGACGCTTCTTTCTGGACATTTTTTTCAACAACCATTTCGTTTTCTTGGTAACGGAACACATTCGTTTTTCTCAGTAACTTCCTTTGATATTGTCTTTCATTAACTTTGTAGCACTTTATAGTTTATTCATGATCACTTAATGCACTGTCCTTATATCTACTTACAATATTTAAAGTCTTTACTCTCTTATTATCTTATTTTAAACAATTTATCTTCTATACAAATATTTTTAATTTTCTTAATTAAAATTCATGTCCTGTTCACATCTCATTTCTGTATCTAGTAGCTATCTGTCACTTGTACTTCATTCCAAATTTAATTTCTCATTTTAATATTTAATATTCATCTTTACATGGTGATAAC
Source organism: Pogonocherus hispidulus (assembly GCA_963924545.1). Lineage (NCBI taxonomy): Eukaryota > Metazoa > Arthropoda > Insecta > Coleoptera > Cerambycidae > Pogonocherus > Pogonocherus hispidulus. Next base: position 32,564,903 of record OZ004696.1, on the reverse strand, counting down.
TAATTTAATGTTTGAGAAAGCTTTTCCAATTTTTATTCAGATAATCTTTAAACTTTTGTAATTGAAAATATATTAATAGCTCTTATTTTAAATTTTATTTTTCTAATGTACTGTCCTAAATATTGTAATGTCTACATCATTTTTCATATGTATCAATCATATATTTATTCCTATAACTCTTTTGGTATATTTAGAATGTCTTAGTATATATATATATACGTATTCAGTGACAAAAACGAGGCCCGATATAACTAACAGGCCACCCGAGGCCCACCTGAAGGAATAATTTTTATACTATATATTTTGATGTTTTGTAATCTCCTAATAACATTTAATAATAACCCTTCTTGAGGGGTAAGATATTTCCAAAATTAAAACATACAAGTTTTCAACGTACATCCGAGTCCCTTTATAATATTTACCTAACATGTGAGGCCCACTGTTTATAAATTATATTTTCAGTGTATATACGAGTCCCTGCGACGTTGCCTAATATTTTCTCCCAAAAAAACATAACCACGTGCATTTTGAGGTTATTCCTAACTTATCTAGGTAGGTATTACTTCTTTTTATTTCTAGTAAGTGTGCGGTGAAGATTTTACATAAAAATGAGTAATCGTTGAAAACATATCTTGAAAATAACTTTCAGTTTTAAGGGTCCATTCTCTGTAGATTTGACAGGCATGAATGTTGGGTCGGATTGAGAGGATGGGTGGCCGATGGGTGGAGACTTATATATTCCAACTATCGAATTATTAAGATTTCGGAGGTGCACGTAAAACCGAAGTAAAAAGGCACAAGGAAATAAAGTTAGCCCTCATTGCAAAGGTACCGGATTTGTCTTATAATTGCAACAAAATTTCTTTTTAATGTTATAAATTATATATCACCGGAAAGATCAAAAGATAAACTAGATCCCTATAGTAGCAAATTTTTGTTTAATACATGTATTTTAGAGAAAATAATTTTTGAAAATACGCTATTTTAGTACAAGATTGTTTGCCTGGAATTTTAAAAATAAAAAGAAATACCAAAAATTACTACTATAGGGACTTAGATTAAAGTCTTATCTTTCAATACTTTTTTTACTAAAAGTCGCTATCTTTTATAGTTTTTTTATAATTAGACACGAGACGAACGCCGATTTAGGGCTTATTTCGACCTAGTGAATGGACTCTTAATCCAAGTAAGTTTTTTCTGTACAGTTTCTCTGAATGTAATTTAAAATATTATTTCTATGTTTACACAAGCAATTATAGTAATTCATATTTTCGTTGAGTTACAGAGATAAAGGATCGTACCTGCAATTTGAAAATGGGGTAAAACTATTTGTTTATTCATTTTGGTTATTTAGTTTCGCATCCAACAGACACAATAAGTAAAGAGGATACTAGAAGCGGATGGTTCTTTATGAAACGTGAAAATAATTGTTTTTAAAAAAAACATCTCATTTACATGTTTCATGAAATATATAGAAAACACTCTATGTACTAGTATTTCGGTTTATTAGGCCTTTCTCAATAGAATAACCCTGGATTTATAAACTCGTCGTTCGCGCTGGCGTTGGCGTTCGCAGAGCGACCTTGGCGTTGTCGTCGTAGCAAACCAAACACGCGATTTATAAACTGTCGGTGGCGTCGGCGTTGGCGCTAGATGTTTCATTTTATTTCATGAAATAAGGTTAGGGTTCTCAACAATCATAATCATACTCATAACCTAAATTAATTTTTTTGCGCATTTCAATATGGATTTTGAATATAATAATGATAGAAAAATTCTGGGAATGTTGGGGATAACACTGTGTTTATATGAGTTGTATACTACTCACAAGTTGTAATATGTGTAATTATGTAAGTAGTATTTTAAGAATTATTTTTCTGTATAAATTAGTTCGATCAGTTGTATAATATCGTGTATTATTTAAAATAAAAGTCAAAAAGTTTACATCACTATTTATTTTGAAGATTGTTTTTACTTTTCTTATCAATCAATTAAACTTACATTGGCTATCCGTGTTCATTTCCTAAGGAGAATATAAAATTATCCAGCAAACAACTAAACTAACCAAATGTCAAAGTCAAAATCAAAATGATCTGTCACTTTCTTGTTTCCTTTTCTCGCAAAGGGTTCCGAGCACGTGATCCTCAATATGCAATCATATTGGTTGCAACGTCACTGCTACGAATTTGCTACGAACGCCGGGCGAACGACCGCCGCAAAAGTTGAAGTTGAGTTATCTCGAACGCCGGTGAACGCCAACGACGTTTATAAACGTCTATATATTAAACACTGTTTTTAACTTTGGACGCGAACGCCGGCGCCAGCGCCAGCGCCAACGAGGAGTTTATAAATCCAGGGTAAATGTCTATTACTAAATATTTCCAAGCGCATCTTTGTCATTTATCTGTTTACGGGTACTTACCTACCCCGATTGACCGTAACATTTGGTAAAGCGGTAAAGCCCAAGTTTTTAGTACCTGTATTTGGACTGGTACCAAAAGAAATTTGAGCGGCTTTCTCAATTTTTTAAATTCGCTTAACGATAATATTCAGTTTACAATGAAAAAGGAGGAAAACAATCAATTAAATTATTTGGATATAACAATAAGAAAGGTAGAAAATAAATTAAAATTCTCGGTTTATAGAAAACCAAGAACTTCCGACGCATTTATTATCCACGACCAGCAAATTCGCAGCAGTTCTGGCAAATAAAAAAGTCGGTTTTCCATAGTTTAATACTTAGGCTTTTAATGTTCCCGCTAGAAAAAACAGATTTTGAAAAAGAATTAAGTATAATCAAGCAAATTGCAAGAAACAACTGATATAAAGAACAACTAATAGATAACATGATAAAAAACAAAAGGAAGAACATTCGTCGGGAGTTTTACAATATTCGGGAAAGAGAAGCGACCTATCGTTATATTAATTACGTCCCAGGTTATAGTGAAAAAATATATAAATAAATAGCTCATAGATTAGAACGACACGGGTGTAAAACGATTGGAGTCAACAAGCGTAACATTGGGAGGATTTTGTTAAACAACAAAGAAACGGTTAATAAATTAAAACAATCTTCAGATAGGTTATTTTCATTATTTTCCTATGAGAAATATTGCTAACGGAATCGATAGTACCTACTGACTGCCAAACACTTCTGATTACCAAAATACTGAAGAGAAATGCTTTTCCAATTAGAAAAGCGGTAAAAATAAATTTTTTAGGATAACACGTACAGTTTACATACTTAAACATCTCAAGGTAAATTTCTGACAACAGTCTCAGTAGTGCAATGGGATAGTTGTAGGATTCCAAAAATCATAATGCTGATTTCGCGAGCTCGAGTCACGCTAGAGCCTAACTTCTTTTTCACTTTTTAATTCCAATTATTTATTAGTATTAGTTTGGAATTAATTCGTTAATTTTGGCAGTCTGTAAAATTCATCATTTTAGCTTACAAAAGTAAATATCTACAATATTAATTTGCTGCTACAATTATGACAGCAATATATGTTTGGTAATATTGATAAAATTGATAAAAAGGTTTACTGAAAAATAAATTCTACTTTCAGCACTTAAAAAATTATGATGTTTTACCATCAAGAATAGAGTACCCTTACAATTCATCAAAATATTGAGAAAAGTTTAGTATAATTACATCATCATTCCAGATACAAAATTTCTTAATATGTATTTTCTTAAAAATAATATTATTTTGTATGCTTTTGTCACCCGAAGGGTGATCCCAGGTCGCAGGCCATGACCCCCATTAGGGCTAGAAATCAGCGATTTTCTCCCATTCCTAGTTGAAATGGGAACGAAAATCGCGATAGCGATTTTCTCCCATTTCTAGTTTATTTTAATAAAATACCAATAAGATGAAGATTTCTTAGACGTTGTGTGAACTGTTGAATCTAAATTTACAAAAAATTGATTATTCAACCGACATAACTCTCACTGTTGGTTCGAAGTAGATCCTCATTTTATTAGGAAACGAAATTTCCAGGCCAGTTGACAAATAATGTGTTTTGTGCAGCGAGAAACACTTCCATTGTTATCTGAAATTTTATTAAAGTAGTTTAACTGGTTAGATATGTGATAGCACATCATAATTGAAACACCCTGTAGTTCAGCAACCTTGGCATTCACGCCAGCCCCATAAGTTCCTCTGGACCTAATTCAGCACATGGACCCGAAATATTGTTTATAAATAATGACACTTCGATATTGGAATATGATTATGATTATTTTTTAAGGCGTTCATAATATAGAGACGAGTTGGTGTTCAGCTCAGCTAATAAAAGATTTATTCTATACAGAGAGTTATTTTATTTCCGAGTAAAATACAAGTATCTAGCATATGGGAGTATCTTCCAAATTTTATAATTTTCTTCGTTTTTCAAAATCATCTGCAACACTAATTTTCATTTTAAGTGAAAACTATTTAGACATTTTCAATAAATTTTAAATCCAATACATTAAATATTTGTCAAATAATGACCAATACAAACTATAATATCAATTTAACGTGGCACCATCACATAAAACAGAACTTTTAACAGAAAATTTTGAAAATCAACGGGTAGCAAATAGGGATCTTTTTCGTTGGTCACCAAGATCACGAGATGTTGCACTCCTTGATTTTTTTTTATAAGAGTCTGCTCGTAGCCTTTCAGTCTGTATCACCGGAGAAAATGCAAAAGTGACAACAGATGCTATACATCGCAGATGCGAAAGTGGTTTACAAGCGAATGGTGGTGTTTGAACAATTATTATTGGAATACTTAAAATAAATTAACAGAAACTGTTTTTTCTTTAACATGATCCACTTAGAATTAATTAAAAAAGGGAAGTGGGAATTTTCTGTTAAAAGCTTTTAGAAACCGTTATGATTAGGTAGGGCCTAACTGAATACAAACCACCCATATTTTGGGCTTAAAATTCATTAAAATAAAAAAAATTTGTTGTTTCCATTTAAAAAATTGAAGATATTTATTTTTTTTAGTTGGATATTTCCTTTGTCACTGTACTCACCCTGTATACAACTAAATATTTTTAAATCGCCCGTTAATTACCTACCGCCTTCCTTATAACGCCCACAATCAAATATGTACTTTTAATTTAGTCGATGGCTAATTCACTGATAAATTTTCTTTGCAAGTGGGCATCCGTAAAATATTTGTTAAAAAAATTAATATCTCGAAAACTACACTTTAGGAATACACAAAGGGGCCCTAAAATTGTATGTAGAATCCAAATATGATGATCCAGATGAATGTATGTACGTAGAATGTGTGAGTAGCCATTCAAGTTGAGCTCCGGTAAAATTGCTAAAAAGTGATGGTTTATCTAGACTAGTTGTTCTTGGATTTATCTAGACTAGGATGTTAACTGTAGTACTGCCCCATTTAACTGAATATTTAACTTTTATAATCAATTGTTGTTTAAGGGATAATGTTTTTCCAAATATTTGGAAAAATTCGATCATAATTCCTATTGCCAAAATTAATAATCCTGAAAATTTATCCCACTTTAGACCTATAAGTATCCTGCCTACGGCATCAAAAATTTTAGAAAAAATTATATGTAATCAATTAAAATCTCCTATGCAATCTGGATTCCGTTCGAATCACAGCACTACAACTGCACTGCACCAGGTCACTGATGACTTGTTCAGAACAGGTGATCTAAGAAAAAATTCATGTTTGGTGCTTCTAGATTATAGCAAGGCATTTGATACGCTAAATCATTCTATTCTATTAAACAAATTAACCTATTTTGGTTTAAGTGAGGCAGCAGGTGCGTAAATCCTAACTTATTTATCTAATAGACATCAGAGGGTTGTTATACCACAAAATTATTCAAATACTACACTTATTGAAAGAGGTGTCCCTCTTGCACCTTTTTTATTTTCGGTGTACACTGCTGATTTTTACAGGTATTTGAAGTTTTGTAATATGCACCAATATGCTGATGACACACAAATGTATTACTCTTTTTACTCATATGAAATGAATTCTGCTATAAATAAAACTGTGATCTTAAAATAATATCGGAAATATCAAAGGTTCATGAACTAGTTTTAAATGAGTCAAACACAGTAATTATGGTGTTTGGAGGTCAAAAGGCTGATCTGGTCGATAATCCTTTAATCAGCATTTCTCTCAATGGTCAGATACTGCAACCTACAAATTGTTGTAAAAATTTAGGTGTGCTTATTGATGGTGAACTTAGATTTGTCGAGCATGTTAGAGGTTTCGTTAAGAAGTCATATGGAAAGCTAAAATTGCTCTATTTACATAAAGAGATTCTAAATGAAGAACTTAAATTGAAATTATGTGATACTCTTATTTTATCTAACCTTAGTTATTGTGATGTTGTTTTTTGGCCTGCATTATTTAGTAAAGATAAATATAGCTTGCAGAAAATCCAAAATTAATGTATACGTTTTATTTATAATCTACGTAAATTTGACCACATCAGTGAAAGGTTACATGCTTCAAATTGGTTAACGTTGGATGAGAGATTTCAATACCATTTGGCTTGTTTTATATTTAAAATTAATAACTTACATGAGCCTACTAACTACTAAAGAGCTCAGATATTCATAATAGGTCTACATGTAGTTGTGAATTATATGTACAGGGTGGGCAAATAAGAGAGAACGCCGGCTGTATCTCGGAAACCGCTTATAGGAGAATTTCCGGAAAAAAATTTCAATAGTAAATGTGGCCAAGAGATGTCGCTGGAAATTATTTTCAAGTTCCTGAAATGACCGCTAGGGGGCATAATATCCATGGCCAACTAGAAAAATGAACTTTTCTCGAAAATTTGCCTAATAAAGTAGTACCGGAAATAAGTAAATATTAATCTAGAGGAAATTTGAAACTTTTTTGTGCAACTCATTTTTTTCTATCTTTTAAAATAAAGTGGTGGGAGGGCGCCAAACTTTCTTTCCTTTAAACGTTAATAACTCGGCTCAGGATTAACCGAATCTAACAAACTTAGTCTCATTAGAAAGAGCTTTTTTTTATGCATATATAGAGTCATGAAAGCTGGTTTTGTTACTTTTATTATAGCCGCTAGAGGGCGCTGTCTGCCCACATAACAAATATAGCGGATTTTCTAGAAAATTTTAAATAGCAAGGTATATTTATTGTCACATATTTAAATAATGGACATCAATCCCTGAAATTCAGTGAAAACCGCAGCTTCCTATCTCATTCCTAACGGAAGGTATTACCAAAAGAATTGCAACTGGAGATTTGTGATATAACCTTTCACCTTAGCATTTAAAATCGACTCGTCATAGCCTATTATTAATAAAATATAAGAAAAAATACTGTTGCGGAACTGAAAAGTCGTTAGTGCTTGTGAGTTTTTCAAAAAATATGATATGAGAAGTAAAAGTTTAAAAGTAAAAAAAATTAAACAAATTTAAACTGATGCGGCAAATGCTGACTTTGTAAATGTATTCTTTATGAAATACTGATAACAACTGATTTATTTGGAGTCGTGATGTTCAAGGGCCTCTTAAATGTTCAAAATGTCGCCCATCGTTTTCAATACACAGTTCTAACCGTTCTTGGGTAGATGAAACTGCAGTTTCCACTTCTGACACGGGAATACGGGGAATATACCTTAATACGTTCGATCATCCCTTCCCTTGTGGCGGCAGGCCTCGTTGCGTAAATTAGTTTTTTTAATCGCCCCCATAAATAAAAGTCCATACATGTCAAATCGGGGATCTATAGAATAAATAGATGTAATAAATTTAATTTTCAACTTGTTTAATATAATACCTAGCTGGGTTTCGTCTACCGAAGAACAGTTGTAACTGTGTATTCAAAACGATGCGCGACATTTTGAACATTTGAGAGGCCATTGAGCATCACTTCCCCAAATAAATCAGTCGCTTTCAGGACCACCACATTATTTCATAAAGAATTCATTTACAAAGTCAGCTTTTGCCGCATCAGTTTAAATTTGTCTCAAATTTTTATAATTTTTACTTTTATCTTATATTATATTTTTTGAAAAAATTAGAAGCACTAACGACTTTTCAGTTCCGCAACAGTATTTTTTCTTATATTTTATTAATAATAGGCTATCACGAGTTGATTTTAAATGCTAAGATGAAAAGTTACATCACAAATCTGCAGTTGCAATTCTTTTGGTAATATCTTCCACTAAGAATGAGATAGGAAGCTGCGGTTTTCACTGAATTTCAGGGATTGTTGTCCTTTATTTAAATATGTGACAATAAATATACCTTGCCATTTAAAATTTTCTAGAAAATCCGTCATATTTGTTATGTTGGCAGTCAGCGCCCTCTAGCGGCTAAAATAAAAGTAACAAAACCAGCTTTCATGACACTAAATATGCATCAAAAAAATCTCTTTCTAATGAGACTAAGTTTGTTAGATTCGGTTAATCCTGAGCCGAGTTATTAACGTTTAAAGGAAAGAAAGTTTGGCGCTCCCCCACCACTTTATTTTAAAAGATAGAAAAAAATGAGTTGCACAAAAAAGTTTCAAATTTCCTCTAGATTAATATTTACTTATTTCCGGTACTACTTTATTAGGCAAATTTTCGAGAAAAGTTCATTTTTCTAGTTGGCCATGGATGTTATGCCCCTAGCGGTCATTTCAGGAACTTGAAAATAATTTCCAGCGACATCTCTTGGCCATATTTACTATTAAAATTTTTTCCCGGAAATTCTCCGATAAGCGGTTTCCGAGATACAGCCGGCGTTCTCTCTTATTTGCCCACCCTGTACATATATGGTGCCTAAACACAGTTCTGCATTATTTCGAAGATCTTTTACTTACACTGCCATAAAAATTTTTAATGGCCTCCCTCTTGAAATTAAGTCAGCTAGGACCTTGCCCACGTTTAGAAGGCGCATCAGAACTTATATTATTTCTCTCAGAATTTGAGTTGCTATATTTCTATGGATGTATTTTTTTTATTTTTTTATTTTTGTATTATTTTTGTGTTAAATAAGTTATTTGAACTTTAATTTTTTGCACGTTTCTGTTTTCTTTATGGATAAATGAGGTGGTTACGTGGAAGAGCAGCGTTGTTGAACGTCGCCACTTCCCTTCAATATTCTTTGTAATTTAATTTTTTGTAAGATTAATAAAGCCACATTATTATTATTATTATCATTATTATTATTATTAAATATGAAGAAATATACAGGGTGTTTCATTTAAATCAAGCAGGTTGTTATCTACTTCCGGTGCAACCGGAAGTCACAAAACTGTCAAAATATTTTGTTTGCCAAGAACACCCTGTATTTACTACAGTACAAAATTTTTTAAAACTCGCCTCAGTAGTTTCTGAGATATGGGTCGTGTTATCTCCTGGCTGGACACACTGTATGTATGATTAATCAAATACACTTTTAGAAAAACATTTTATACTCTATACACCTATGATATCAGATTTTTCCTGCGACGATTCGTCCTTTTAATATTATTAACTTTAAATTTTTGAATACTACCACCTGATTCTTTTATTTGATATTCGAAAAACACTTTAGAATAAAAGTTGATTGGTAAGTCACTCTTGGCTATTCTTTTGCTTATGCTTTTGCTATTCTTCTCTATGTTTTGCTCAGTAAAGCCAATTTCGTTAATATTAAATTTATCTGGAAGTATCAATTGTCGCATTAATCTGTTTTCTTGATCATACCAATATATAATATATTTTGGGCGTAAAATTGAGGCCGAACTACACCCCAAGGGTAGCAACCACCGATGAAATTGCGTCAAGTTGATGATTGCCATCCTTATAGCACCGATATCAAATTTAAAATTTTCATTTTAATTTTAAAGGGAATATATTTTTAATTTTCGTCAGTCGAAAGGCAACATGTTAATGGAAATTATTTACGTTAATATGTTGATCTATATATATTAATATCTATTTATTTGAGTAAAGTCAAATAAAAATTTACAAAAATACAACCTGTTTGAAATTGGTTTTGCAAAATGTGTAGATATATTTCCATTAGGTAGGTACAAGTGTTCCGATATTTTTTCGCTACAGTATAAATTTTTATAAGTAGGTAGTATGTGTAGAGTAGGGTATTGTGACACTGTTCTAGGATGTGTTAATTGTTTTCTTATGTTATTACTATGTTAATTGTGATGTTAGTGTTTGTTTTTTTTGTAATAGCTAAGAAGAAGCTAAATAAAGGTGTATTATTATTATTATTATTATTATTATTATTATTATTATTAAGAGACACAATTATCTGCTCCAAATTGCAAAGACATTGCTTGCCTGTTAAATATAAAAATAAGTAATTATAAATTCTGCAAGAGAATTTTGGATCCGAGAAAATTATTTACAATTAAAATAATAGTATATATTGAGTATATATAATAAATATTAGTAAAAGCACGTATGTGAATTCTCTAAAATTATCAGTACTAACTACACTTTGAAAAGCCCACTGTCTCCGTGATCGAAACGGCGGTGTTGCCAGATTTCGGGCTAAACAAAGACATGTTCATTGGTGGGCTACACAAGACTTATACTGTATATAAGGTATACAAAACAGCGCCACCTACAGTGAGTTTATATGAACTTCCTGGCGTATGTCCAACTCATAAACACTACTTTGTGAAGCCCTCCGTAAAATTCGTGTACAGCCTTACTAACACTATTTAAGCCTAGCAATGACCAAATACACCTGGATACGCTATTGAGCCCGAAATCGGGCTACACAGCGTATTTGCGGGCTACACAACGACCTGTTAGTATCTTCGACGGGCTCATCAATGACTGTATATACCTCTATATATATATATTGCTATGGTATTTACTCTAGCAAACTTAATATGAGTCGAGAATATAATACAATTCTAACAGTCTAAGTATTTATCTAGTCGATAAGAAATAAAATATTAAATAATTGGAAGTTAATGCGAAGTAATTAATAAAATTAAGTATTAAGTTAAATTTATTAAATAGTTTAATAAATCAAGTCAAAACAAAGGACACAAAGCTAATATGTTTGTTAATAAGCATAACATTGATAAAATTGTATAAAGTGTTAACGGTAAACAAAATATGGAACATTATATTGATAAAATTTGGATATTATGTATTATGTAACCAAAGTAGTTTAAAATAACATAATAAAGTCTTTGTTACACTAATAATTTAAACCATAAAAAGAAGTTTATATATTCAAACCACAGATGGTGAACTTTAGGTATATACGAAGGCATATCATAACGGGATTTAGAAAATTTCAATACAGAATTAATAAAATACTTAAAACAATTAAAAGCATGATTGTTTAATATAAATGAATGTAATTTTACCAATTTATATTATGTACATGATAGGTAGATTGAATAGAATTGATAAGTAACGAAAAAACGTATAAAATATTGTTTTTTCCATAAATTTCAAAGTCTTTGAAGAAAATTAGGGAAAATTAATAAATATTCTTTTCATTAATCCAATCTCAAGCAGTGGAAGCCATTGAAATGATCACTGAAAAGAGAAAAGTATGAATAAAATAGTAAATAAACATACATAGAATTTAAAGAAATTTGCTTATAATTTTAGAATGAATTATTAGAAATTGGTGTAAATAGAATAAGAATTAATTATAGTTAGCTATAAGCAGTGCAAAAGCTAATATGGTGATTTAATTTAAATGTTTTAAGTAAAAGTGAAATTTCGATATGAGATGTCAAGTAACGGGAAATTGAAAATTTTGAGAAGAAACCAAAGCGTATGGTATATCAGAAGATAGCTTAGAACATGAAGAATAAGGAAATGAAATTGAATTTAAAGAAATATAAAGGCATTAAAAGATATTTGCAATTTAAGAAAAACTTTGACAATAAACAAATTAAAATTTCATTTGTTCCCTAGAAACTATAAAAGGAGAAAAAACCTGAAATGTCAATCAGTAAGCAATTAATTTTTAAGTAGAAAGGTGCTCCTACAATTTATAAAAAAAAACAAATTTAATATTATTTAAAGTGTATTAACTTCAAAACTAATATTAAATTAATGGTTTGGCATTAAGAAGTTTCAGAAAGCAAATTCCAGAAGCTAATTTATTATAAAAGGATATTAAAATTAAATAAAAACGGAAATAAAGGACAGGACTTACCAAGAAGCATAATTAGTTTCCAGTAATAGAAATTTGGCAAGTAAATCTTGATTTCCTGAGACGATCAAATACACAGATATCCACATTGGTAATAAAAACTCAAGTAAATCGAGGACAACCAAGTATGTTAAAACAACCATTGTGCACAATTTCAAATCATCACAAATAATAAACTAACGAAGTCAATTAAACCAGTGATTAGAAAATAATAAATAAACTCATATTTCAATTAGATAATAATTTGAGGTACAACTTTGTACATGTAAAAATTTTGACAGTTTTGACACATCTGTGTTTGACAAAAGACATAATATTATTAGTTAGTACCTAGTGACATCTAGTTTTGGAAATAAGCAAATTTATTTAAAATATTGTATTGAGAGTTGCATAATTTGCATTATTTACATAATTGCATTGTATTGAAAGTTGCATACTTAATATAATCATTTCAAATCCAATTTAGGTAACATTAAAATAAAATTACATTAAATTCATTTAATTATATAAGTATTTATAATTAAATTAAATTCATTTAATTATATAAGTATTTATTATGGTAAATATATTATTATTATAATTTCATGGTATTCTAAAATAATTAAGGCTTTGTCCCTATAATTATATGTACTAAACCATTTCAAATAGTTAATATATCTTTTTAAATACCAAATCAACAAATGACTACTCATTTCAACAATTGAAGAGATTTAATAATTAAAATATAATTTTTGAAATTCACAATAGAACCTACCTTTAACCCTGAGATCAATATAAATAGAGTACTTGCTCATTGAAAGAAAATAAATTACAATTCAATAATTTAAATAAAATAAATTAAATAAAATATTCTACTACACAATATAACACAACAATATATATATATATATATATATATATATATATATATATATTTGAAACGTTTATATATCTATCTTAGTTAAACGTGTAATGGCGCGGACATTTTCCCGTTTATTACATATATTTTTTAAAAGGTATATATCCCGTATATATACGGAAAATCGAACGTTTTTTATACCTATAAAATACACGATTGTGTGTTGCTTGGGAAGTGACTGCAAGTCTTTATCCTTTAAATGTATTAATTATAAAATTCAAAAAGTCTCTTAAAGAGGACCACCAGGTAAATGATCCACCAGGTAAATTGTATGTGGTGATACAAAATAAGTGAATTGTAGAGCAGTTATTATTGTCCTATGATTTGCATTCTAGGATTAATGAGATTACTAGGCCTAATCCCAGAGTTGGCGGGTCTCGTCTCGATAATATGTTTTCAAATATTCCAGACATTTTATCACAAGTACAAGTAATCAAGGCAGTAATATCAGATCATTTTAGTCAATTGTTTGAAATTCATATCAGTCATATTAATAATAAACAAGTAGATTATAAAAAAAGGTATTTTACTCAGGAAAATATCTGTCTGGGTTTGCACAGGCATTATATTTGGAAGCATGGAATGAAGTTTATTCATCTAGTTATATAAAATATAAAAATAATTAAAAAAAAAAATTTAAATAAAAAAATTAAAATTAAAAAATACAAACCAAAATTGGGTCTCCTCTGAGATTAAAAAATACAGACAATGGGTGTGGGGTTGGTATGAACTTTATTTGGATAACAATAACAGCGATTCAACATTCTTATGAAATATAAAAGTGAAAAATTAGCTTACAGAAGATCTGATTATAAAAAATCACTGAATAACAAAGTTATATCTAATTCTAAAAATAAATCAAAAGTCCATGTGGAATATTTTTAATAAAATATCGAAATCAGAGTGGTAGAAATATAAGGCTAAAAGTTGTGACGCTCTTAATTCGGTTTTGGATTTACACATCGGGTGCCACTATTCACTGGTTTTATGTGGTGAATGGTTCCACACTGACTCTACTCTGATGAGTAGAGGGTGGGTAGCTTCAGTGAAGAAGGTGCACAAATGCACATGCCAGAGGGTCAATGTTTCTTAACCCAAGTAATAAAAGTCACATTTCCAATGCCTAAACTATTTATTTATACATTAAGGGCCGGTTCTACAATCCCAGTATAAAGTCTGGAATAGTAATTCTCGGTATATCTTATCCCTCGAATTATTCGGAGTATAAAAATGCGGGCGTTCTACATCACTTGTACAACGGCGGGATAACTATACCGAGTATAAACGCCGAAAAAGCAGGTAGTAGACCCAACGCATAGATTTAGTCCAAAAGTAACTGAGAATGCAAAGGCGGGAATCAGTTTGTTTTAACCTTCGATACTTCGATCATATAATATAACCTATCACAAGTTGTAATTTACTTACATACTAGTAGCATTTTTTACATTTTTACTTTAATTAGTTTCAAAATAGGAGAAAAAAAAGATGAATGTTCTGGTGATGAACGTATACCCAAAGAGAGAATAGGAAACTTGCGTTTCCACACGCCATATGTCCTTTCAACACAATTGTACGAATATGCGGTTCATTGAAAATAACTTCTGCTGGTGTATTTGGATGATTTAAAGGTATTACTAAAATATTTGTATTTCCATACTCGCTATCTCCTAATACACTACAAGTGTCAAATTCATTACTTTGTAATCTGCCCTTGATTCGACTGCATTAAAAATTGCCTGGTTACCTATGTGCTGATCCAGGGCACCGTGCAACTATGTTATTCGAAGATGTGCATCACAAATACTTTGTACATTCCAGGAGAAATAATCTTTACGGTTGCGGTACATCACTGGTTGATTCCCATCTGGTGACTGAATGTGAATTGTTTCAGGTAGTTTTATATAAGTTCACGTAATGCCGCTATTGCCTCAGTTACGCCTGTTACAATACCAAGAACAAATATAGGTTATGTTTCTGAAAGGGACAGAGCTACGAGATAACAAATAGAAAGCAAGAATAACTATATTCCGAGTATATCTGGCCGAGTTCGTAGGTATAAGCTATTCCATAGTTTATCCCCAGAATAAAGTTATACGGCGATAGTAGAATGCTCCTTTCAACGATATTCTAAGTATAACTTTATCCGTGGTATATACCTGCTTTGTAGAACCGGCCCTAAATAAATCGGTCAGTAAATAGAATAGCAAAAATAAGCCTTTATAAAATATTGATGGCCATATATTTGTTAAGCAGGGGATGAAGCAGCGGTAAACAGTCAAGCCATCAAATATTAATATAGAAGCGGAAACATAAATAATAATGATTATTGTGAGTAGCTAATAATGCAGCAGTAGATATACAGCCAATCATATTATTATTAAACAATTAACAGTGAACCGGTAAACTAACAACAAAATTAAATAATAATCAATTGTATTTGGTAACTATTATTACAAAGAAGTTAATAATGAAACAGTTGGTGAATAAATTAGCAACATAATTAATGAAAGTAATTATATTCGGTAGCAATTATTATTACTAAGCAGTTAATAATAAAACGGTTGGTGAATACACATAAACATAATAGTACGGTAAATAGCAACAATATGAAATAAGCAATGCGGTAAAATAATGTAACTTACTCCTGCTGTAGGTATCAGGAGCTTTTTTTAAAATTCAAACTTAACAATTAATGCCGGCGGCGGAGAAATTCGGAGCACAAGAGAGGCTTGGACTAGTGATGACATGGCTTTTATGTCCCGATCGGATCTGGCTTGGCCAATCAAAGTAGCGGATTGAATTCAACTGCTTAACGTATTTTCAAATGCTATTTAAATAAAATATTTTAAGTCTCCAGTACATTTAACATAATTTTAAAGTATCTAAAACTCGGCGTTTTACACATTTAGCAGCTGTAACAAAGTCTGCGACACTATAAAAAACAGCGGTCTTGAATTTCGGTTTATTGCTAACTGCAACTATAAAATATTTAAACTTTACAAGAGAACTTAAATGTATTTCTATATACAGGGTGAACCTCAAAATAAATACATTATACTGAAATAGTTAAATTTAACGGAAATTATTCTAAACTAAATAGACGGCTTATAACAATAACTTATCTTTATTGTTCTATTGGATGGTAACGGTCACATAACAAAAATAAACAAATTAACCTAAATCTGGTTATTATCATAGGAAAATAGTGACTTCGTTACAAGGTTGGCGATGATGTAGTTGAGGATCCACCTGCAATAGCAGATATGTTTAAAACACATTTTGATCTCAATAAGTCTTCATTTAAAAATTATCATAAAAGGGAATTAATTACTAATTCAATATTTTGGTCTCCAACAACTCCTAATGAGATTTTCAATATAATTATTGACAACCTAAATTTTCATGTGTGTTGACAATATTTCACCATTTGTAATTAAAAAAGTGTCTAAATTTATTTGTAAGCCTCTGTTGTATTTAATCAACATTTGTTTGCAAACTGGTTTTTCCCGAATGAACTAAAGATAGAAAAAATAACTCCAATCCTCCAAAAATAACTGCATAAAAAGGGAGCTAGAGCTGACATCAATAATTATAGACCCGTTTCAGTGTTGCCAGTAGTATCGAAGATTTTTGAGAAGGCAATTCATAATAGAATAGTTTCATTTTTGGACAAAAACAGCATAGGTACTTGCAGAAAGTCAATTTGGCTTTCGCAAAGGAAAATCAACAGAGTCCATATAGAGTGCAGCAGTCTTTATTGTAGAAAACTTGATAAAAAAAGTGCCAGTGGATTTCTATTTTGACTTGACAAAAGCATTTGACATGGTTAACCATGAATTATTGTTAGAGAAACTTGATTATTTTGGAATACAAGGCATTTCTTTAGACTTGATGAAGTCATTTCTTACTAACAGATATCAAGTTGTAAATATAGTTAACAATGGTATATCGTATAGTTCAAATAAGACACTTAGTAAGCAGGGAGTACCTCAAGGGTCCATATTGGGTCCACTTTTCTTTATTTTATATATAAATTCTTTCATCAGCTTCAATAAGTAACTATAGTAAAGAATATCAATTTGCTGATAGTACATCAGTTACTGTGGCAGAATCGTCTATCAGGAATGTTGTTATCTACTGTAATAGCAGACAATATAAGACAATGTTGTGAATTAAATTCCTTAAAGTTAAATAACTCCAAAACTGGTTTACTCACATTCAATATGGGCAAGGGACATCTTGAGTCTCCTTCTGTTAAGTTACAGGATAAATCAATACCGGAATTAAATTCAATAAAATTTTTGGGAATTCGCATTGATTAAAAATTATGCTGGAAGAAACATATAGACAAGTTGGCTTCGAGGTTGACATCCATTTGTGGTTTGATAAGATACTTAGGGACAAATGTCAGTACATTCTTTAAAAATATACTAATTTGCACATGTGCAGTCTATTATAAAAAAAACTGTCTCTGTAAAAATGAAATTCTTGCAATAAGTTGTCATATTTTATTACGTTCGGATTGGCTAATTATTTTCAACTCGCGCAATTCTAGGTCCAAGCCCATTTTCAGCAACACAACTATTCTCATATAGCAAATTTTTATGTGTTTAGACGGTTTGTCTATTTGTACTTAATAAAGCAAATAATTTTTATAAAGGAACCTGGAAAAAATCTGAATTTTTGAGGCCCTATAAACTCTGAACTCTGACTTGCGTATAACAGGAAGTCAAGAATATATTTGAAAAACTCAGCTTCATTAATTATTACATAAATAATGCATACCTATTATAAAAATTAAGCACTGAAAAAATGTATCTTAAAAATAGTCTGTTATATTATAGATATCTGGTATAGACTGTTCTGGAAATGGAATTTGTATTGATGGCGTATGCACTTGCAATGGAAGGTGGGGTGGCCTAGCTTGTCATTTAGAAAATTGCCCCAATAATTGTGGTGCTGAACAAGATAGGGGGATTTGTGAACCTGAAAAAGGCTGTTCCTGTTTTGATAAATACAAAGGTGATGATTGCAGTCAAATAGCTGGCCATGGTTTTTGGGAAACAATAAAAGTTCAAGGATTTATACCTCCAGGTTCTGCTTCCCATGGTTCAACTGTGTGGAGAGACTCAATGTATGTAATTGCGGGAGAAAGTTACAATAGAGGATCCTTACTATTTGTCTACGATTTTAACGGTAAGTAATGTATATATATATATATATATATATATATATGTCAAACGACGATTACCAGGACATTTTCTAACATATAGATATTTTTGTTTAATTGGGTGTACATTTGCATTTCCTCGCCAACAAACTATGTACTTTTTTCCAAAAATGATTATATATTATATATATATATATAAATACTTCCAACGTATAAAGTGAGCCACTTACATGAGAAATTTACGGTTGAACTGAGGTCCGACGAAAAGTGAGGACCGATACGGACCTCACTTTGCTAAAACTGGTAAAACTTCGTTAGAATTATACTCTATCATTGTACATTCGAATTCTTTAAAAAAAAAATGGACCTAATTTGGTTGGATATACACTTAAAATTGTATATTTTAGTTCGACACTTTTCCGCTGAGGCCGCTCGTTTGTGAGTATATTCGGTAACAGTATATTATCGCTAAATCATGATTAATTCGCCACGCATTTAGTGAGGACCATAAATCTGGCAACCGTGTATAACGGACACAATTCTTATAATATATTGATATCGACTAATCGCATGAATCCTACACAGGGACATACGTAAATGATTTCAGAATTAGCAAAATAATTGCTAAGTATGTTACCATTTCAAATTTGTATATGTATGCTTTTCCGTTACGTTTTTGTGAAGTTATTGTCACGAAAATTAATAAAACTTCATATAATGTAACTTAAGGGAAATTATGAGATATTTATTCATGAGATAGGTACATATTCAATTCACATAATATGAGATATTTACATAAATAAATATTTATTTTATATAGGTACATTTTTCTCATGTGTGGCGCTACAATATTTGGTGTGCTTTTTAGTAGGTTATTTACATAGGTACCTATTTAATAAAATAGTTACCTACCTGTTTCATATCATTTTCTTATTTGTATAGTTACAGAATTTGGCTTTACCTCGTGACCTAATATTTAGAAACGATAAATATGTGGTATCATTTTTTTTACAGGCGGAAATATTAATAATTACAGCTTCTATACAATTTGAGAAGATACGTCCTTTTATGGTTTTTTTTGTTCAATATATTTTTTTCCATAAAAAAGAAAATAGGCAATTCTCATTCACGACACAGAAAATATGTGTTCTATATAGAACTGACATTTTTCCAATCTTCTTACACCTACATGATGAAACTGAAACCCGAAGTTTGTAAACTATTACTATTTTTAAACCAACTGAAAATAATTGTTATGGCAAATAGCAAATACCGCATAATTTTGACTTTCTTTTAATTACATTTTCAATGATTCTTGCAACGTGGATTATTTATAGTAATAATACCTTAATACCGGTATGGTAGATCTAAGAACCCACGAAATGTTGCATTTGTATAATTAAAAAATATGGCAAGAAAATTTTTCTTCAGTCATCTTTACGTCTAAAAAGTAGTTTTAGCGTAGACACAAATTTTCATTAGGTACATACCTATCAACTCTTTGGATGCTTCTTCTAAGAATCTTCTATTTAGGATCTTTTATCTAAGCATAGGCTGAATAGGTATTATAAATAAATATAATTAGGTAGGTAGGTATATGAAGACGTTAAAATAGTTTCTTCAGTCATCTTTACGTCTAAAAAGTAGTTTTAGCGTAGACACAAATTTTCATTAGGTACATACCTATCAACTCTTTGGATGCTTCTTCTAAGAATCTTCTATTTAGGATCTTTTATCTAAGTATAGGCTGAATAGGTATTATAAATAAATATAATTAGGTAGGTAGGTATATGAAGACGTTAAAATAGTTCTAACTTTAAGCACCTTTCTAGTTTTAATAATTTTGATGAAAGAATAAATAGTGCCCAAATGTAATATGATGATTTTATTTTATTTCGTTGACATCAGTCGTAATTTACTTTATTTCTTTGCTGTAAAAATGAAAAAAAAATCATCATCATTCTAATCATCGTTCATCTAACGATGAACTTTTGTGTACGTATACCTATCGGTTCATCTGTAGGGGATTTAACTAACAGATTAGGTACCTACATACACCTAACCTAATTCCTAATTTGACTTTTGTATTTAATTTTCCATATGAAATGAAATGGACTTACTTAGTTACCTATTCCTGTTTCGTATAATTATTTTTATTAGGTACTTTTTGAAAACTGACAACAAATTTTGATATTTACTATTAAATCAATAGTATTAATAAATTAAATTAACTGTACTTATTAATAAACAGTAGGTATAATATTAAAAGTAGAAGGCAAAAATTACCTCTTTTTAAGTAAAAATTGCTCAAAATGTCAAGGTTTTAACAAATACGCATAATTGAAAAAAAAATTGCCTACCTCCTATTCTTCAATTCACACAACAAATTATAATTAGGTGCTAAATAGAATTTGTTATTCCATTCATTGCTAGGCAACAAAAATTAAACTTTAATTTCAATATCGTTTTGTCCATTAATCTTTTATTTGCGCTTATGTAGTAATTATATGATTATTAATTTTTCAACTAGTTTTTCAATTTTTGAATTGTTTTTTTTAAAAGCTGATGCCTATCTGCTAATATTTGGCCTAGTGGTCATTTCCCAAGAACGAATTAACAGCTACACAGTAAGTACCTACCTATACACCTTTTTATCAGTATCTACCATCATTCATATCTACCCAATAATTGTTTTTATTATATTTTTAGTTTTTTAATTTTGCAATCTAGGGACTTACTTATAAATACTGTCCCAAATTATCTGAATATTATCCGTGAATATCTGATAAAAATAACACCTTATCAACTTATCAGATATGAGCTATACTGTAAGTGATTTTGTTATTTCACTGGAATAATGTACCAATCTGTACAGAGTGTCCAGTTTCCGCTGTCTTTGAGGGGTCTCTCGCTTATATTAATAAAGATGCAGGGATGCGGGTTTCGCAATACTGTGATACTTTTTTGGGAAATGGCAGATCCCATAATCCTAATTTCCAGAGTATTTTTTATAGTTTTTGAGCTATAGCTATATATATTATGTAAGTACTTATATTAGTATATTAATATGTCTTGATTTTCTTGCACACTAACTGAGACACATTGGGAATTTCTTCCCGCAAAACTAAAATATTTGCTGATGTTATATTTTCGCGATAGCCGATAGCCCTCCGTCCGCACATGTTACCGGCTTTAACCATATCGCGATCGCGAGAGTCGCGAATTTTGGCAACATCGGGAAGACCTCACTTATCGCAGTCCATGTCTTTATACTGGTGTGGTGGTCCTAAGTCTGTTATTTGTAAGAAAAAAAATATATGGTCCTCACTTTAATAGAAGGAGAATAGAGTCCTCACTTTGTCCTAATATACTGAGAAAATAAAAAATCGTTGTTATTAGTTTTTTGCGAGTATACTTGTCCTTTTCCTATTGCGCTATGAAACATTACATTGTACTGAAAAGCTACGGCTTCTAGTCTCGCTATATTTGCCAGTCCTCATTTGGTATGATCAATGAGATTGTCTCACTTTGATAGCAGGACATATATATATATATATATATATATATATATATATATATATATATATATATATATATATATATATATATATATATATATATGTCAAACGACGATTACCAGGACATTTTCTAACATATAGATATTTTTGTTTAATTGGGTGTACATTTGCATTTCCTCGCCAACAAACTATGTACTTTTTTCCAAAAATGATTATTTTTTAATCGGCTATGTACCGTTGAATTTCGGAACGATTATTTCACTAGTAAATCGTTGAATAAATATGATGTTACTTTCTTTATATTACCAAGAGTTGTGCATATTAATAATCTTTAAAGTATAAGCAGATGATGTCTTGGAAGTAAGCAACTTATATAAATAATGTCTTGGAGAGATTCAATATGCCTATTGTATAAAAAATATAATTGTAGGAAATAGGGTTGACACCGCCCAGAATGGAAAACGTTTGACCCAATGATGCGCGGCTCTAAACCACAGCTTATAAACTTCATTCGGCAAATACCTGATCCCAGAAACCGGGTGGTATATCAATTTAAAAAATTATATCAGTATATTCAGTACTTACTTAAAACAATCATCTGTACATAAATGTAGTGATGATGTACAAGTATACCTAGCCATATCCTATATATACGATTATCAATTAGTATTAGGACGCGGGTTAAAAACGTTTTAACACACTATGATTGTATTAGATACAATATAGGTAGGTACCTAAATATTTAATTCTTTTTTATTTAATGCTATCGTTGAATTTTGGAACATGAGTATAAAATATCAGTTATTAGATTCAAATCTTGAAAAAGACTTAAATAAAAATTTATATAGGTATTCTTATTTCAAATTCGTATAATTTTCATTATACCGTCCTTTAAACGTGCATTATTTGCTTGCAAAAATAACAACATAAATGTGAATACATGTATAATATTAATTTCTAGAACAGATGAAGAGGAATCAGTTGCATACAAGAATTTTGGTAAACTATGAATTCATAACGATTATTTCACTAGGAAACTGTTAAATGAATATGTTGTTGCTACCTTACCTTAGTTATATTACCAAACATTGTGCATATTAATAATAGTAAGCAGATGATGTCTTGGAAGCAAGCAACTTATAATTAATGTCTTGGAAAGATTCAATATATGTCAATATATATAAAAATAAATTCTAGGAAATAGGGTTGACACGTACTACCTACTCGTTTGGCAAATACATATGGTCCCAGAAACCAGGTGGTTAGTTTTGACTATATCAATCCTTTCTACATCTATCAACTAAACAATTTCTAGAATTTGTTATATGTCATATCCGGTATATGTACCTAACCTACATGAATAAATTAGCTATTAAGACTTCATAAACTATTTCAGTACTTACTAAATATATGTATAATTTTCTGTAGGTACATAAATGGAGTGATTTATATTATGCACTCTATGTATACCTACTTATCCTATATACCTAAGATTATCAATTAGTATGATGCGGGTTAAAAAAGTTTAACACACTATGATTGTATTTAATGTATTGAATATTTAATGCTTCACTGTTTTTTTCTTTACATACCCACATAGAGAACAAAGACACTCAATAATGTTTAACCCTAAACCCTGTTTAAGTTTGTCACAATTTTTTTTTGAAATATTTAAAAAAGTTACTTCTACGCTTTTATATAACCTTGCTTAAATTTTTGGAACTTTAATTCAATTTTATGAAATACTCATATTATTTGATAAATAATACCGTAAAATGAAATGTGGGGAACGCTTTTGCAGATTTTGAGTTGTATGTAGAGATCTATATCTGAAAAATCACAAGGTTTATGTAGAATATTTTTTTTATTATAATCGTATGACTTTTAGATTAACCAGCGAAAAAATATTACAAACATATCAAAGAATTACCGCATAATATTTTAATTCTTTCTTTCGATTTCTCTTTGCTCACAAATGGGGTGAATAGAATAACCCTTAATGAAATATTTTTTTTAATTTTAAAAGCATGGACTAATAGATATTAAAAATAAAAAAATGTGTTAATTGTTGAGTGACAAAATTTCGTTACTCAAAATTGTAGTTAAATATCTAAAATAATAAAATTACTAAAGAAAATCCATACTTATTATAAAGAGACAGATTACTGCATCCCATTTTTTCTTTTCGACTTGCCAAGAGTATATCATTTTAAATATATTTTCTTTATGTTTTTGTTCCCAAGTCCTCATTTTTATGATATTGATAGTAACATGTTAATAACTTAGTGCCATAGGTAAATCTATTTAGGCGTAGGTAAGTAAATAACTTAACAGGTATGAGCGAAAATCAGTTATTCGAATTTTAATAGTAGGTTAATTTGTCAGGTAATGATTCATTCAGATTTCAGTTATACCTAATATATTTATAATGTAAAATAAGAAATATAAGCATACATTTCAAAAAGGTTGGAGACTAGAAATAAGAAAATTATATGGTTCACCCTATTTTATGGTTGGTTTATTATTTTTTTTATTGATTTATGATTTTCTCTAGAAATGGGAATATGCCCAGAGATTTTAATCGCACCTTATTGAGGATGGTTAAACTCCTATAAAAACATCCATTTTGAGTGACTGCTTTATTACTACATCTTTACTTCTTAAGAAATAGTTACATGTATAAAAATATTTTTCTTTCATAGTTATGCAAAATTAATGATATTTAAATCATTGACATTACTTGTTCAGCTTCAATCATTAAGTGGGTATGTGCAAAACTGCAGAAGGAAACTGATATAATTATGTACCATTTATTTGCACTATTTGCTTAATTGTTTGCAATAAAATATGCATATCTACTAAATGTGTAAGTAAAACGTATTTCGGAAATTCAGGTAGATTGAACTACAGTCCTGGACGTCCCCAGTACATAAATAAAAGCTTGTGTAACAAATGCAACAAAGCAGCAAATGTCTTGGAAGTAGTAACTTGACAATTTAATATGTCTTGGTAGTGTTCAACCTATATATTTATAATTACAATATTATATAACAAATTTGGTAGGTAATGTCTGCCACGACGGAAAACATGCGAAATGTGTAAAAATTTGGTTGCGCACTAGGTGGACAACAGGGTGTCCACCTAGTGCGCGTAAGTCCAATATCTGGGTTAATAAAAGAGATAACTTAATTTTTTTTTCTACAGGGTTGTCTAATATCCCGAGCTGCACAAAATGAAAATATATTTACATATTCAGGGTGTTCAGTTTTTCCTGGACAGGTACCAACTTCATTTTTTTAAATGGAAACCTATATTTTTTATGGCATTATCGAATTCTACGTAAAAAATTAGTGGGACTTTGTGCATAACACTGCTATTGAAATATTGATAGTTTTCGAGATATTTGACTTAATTTTTTTTTCTTATGTTTCGTCACTTCTAATAGTTGACATAATTATGGTTGTATGACAGCTAGAAATTATTTTTTTTTTCAGAAACTGTAGAGTGAAGATGGCTCTTTCGAAAAACGTATCAAAAGTTGACCTGCGATATACAGGGGGCAACAGAAATCGTGCCAAACCTGATGGTTTAAAATTTAAAAAATCTCGACTTTTTCAAATGGAACACCCTGTGTTTTATGATTTCATTAGATGCCTTTCTGTAGACTCTACAATTTTATAATAGCTTTCCCTATACCTAAGTTGCGTAGTTTTTGCAAAAAACCCACTTTTATGAAAAATACCCGATTTGCGCACTCCTTTGACGGAAAAAATATTGTAAGGCTATTTATTTTTATAAAATGTATTAGTTTACACTTCTTAAAATAAAAATAACTGAAAAATTTAGATAATTTCAGTTTAATAAACAAGTCTTTATGGAAAGTTACCATTTATTTGTAAATAAAAGTAAAAAATCATAAAAGCTCTACATGTAATTAAGAATTAGCAAAACTGGTGTATGCTTTAGAAGAAGTTCATGGGAATTATTTGCTAGCAGCACGTATTTATAGAGATTCCCACGTGCTGACTGTTTTGAAAATGTGAAAGAAAGATTTGAAAGAACAGCAAATGGGAATTATGAGAAAATTACCAGGAGACATGGGAGTAACAACGATAATATTTAGTTTAATGTTGTGGTTTCTGCTGTTGATAATTCCCATGAACTTCTTCTAAAGCATACGCCAGTTTTGCTAATTCTTAATTACATGTAGAGCTTTTATGATTTTTTACTTTTATTTACAAATAAATGGTAACTTTCCATAAAGACTTGTTTATTAAACTGAAATTATCTAAATTTTTCAGTTATTTTTATTTTAAGAAGTGTAAACTAATACATTTTATAAAAATAAATAGCCTTACAATATTTTTTCCGTCAAAGGAGTGCGCAAATCGGGTATTTTTCATAAAAGTGGGTTTTTTGCAAAAACTACACAACTTAGGTATAGGGAAAGCTATTATAAAATTATAGAGTCTACAGAAAGGCATCTAATGAAATCATAAAACACAGGGTGTTCCATTTGAAAAAGTCGAGATTTTTTAAATTTTAAACCATCAGGTTTGGCACGATTTCTGTTGCCCCCTGTATATCGCAGGTCAACTTTTGATACGTTTTTCGAAAGAGCCATCTTCACTCTACAGTTTCTGGAAAAAAATAATTTCTAGCTGTCATACAACCATAATTATGTCAACTATTAGAAGTGACGAAACATAAGAAAAAAAAATTAAAAGTCAAATATCTCGAAAACTATCAATATTTCAATAGCAGTGTTATGCACAAAGTCCCACTAATTTTTTACGTAGAATTCGATAATGCCATAAAAAATATAGGTTTCCATTTAAAAAAATGAAGTTGGTACCTGTCCAGGAAAAACTGAACACCCTGAATATGTAAATATATTTTCATTTTGTGCAGCTCGGGATATTAGACAACCCTGTAGAAAAAAAAATTAAGTTATCTCTAGAAATGGGAATATGCCCAGAGATTTTAATCGCACCTTATTGAGGATGGTTAAACTCCTATAAAAACATCCATTTTGAGTGACTGCTTTATTACTACATCTTTACTTCTTAAGAAATAGTTACATGTATAAAAATATTTTTCTTTCATAGTTATGCAAAATTAATGATATTTAAATCATTGACATTACTTGTTCAGCTTCAATCATTAAGTAGGTATGTGCAAAACTGCAGAAGGAAACTGATATAATTATGTACCATTTATTTGCACTATTTGCTTAATTGTTTGCAATAAAATATGCATATCTACTAAATGTGTTAGTAAAACGTATTTCGGAAATTCAGGTAGATTGAACTACAGTCCTGGAAGTCCCCAGTACATAAATAAAAGCTTGTGTAACAAATACAAAGCAGCAAATGTCTTGGAAGTAGTAACTTGACAATTTAATATGTCTTGGTAGTGTTCAACCTATATATTTATAATTACAATATTATATAACAAATTTGGTAGGTAATGTCTGCCACGACGGAAAACATGCGAAATGTGTAAAAATTTGGTCGCGCACTAGGTGGACAACAGGGTGTCCACCTAGTGCGCGTAAGTGCAATATCTGGGTTAATAAAAGAGATAACTTAATTTTTTTTTCTACAGGGTTGTCTAATATCCCGAGCTGCACAAAATGAAAATATATTTACATATTCAGGGTGTTCAGTTTTTCCTGGACAGGTACCAACTTCATTTTTTTAAATGGAAACCTATATTTTTTATGGCATTATCGAATTCTACGTAAAAAATTAGTGGGACTTTGTGCATAACACTGCTATTGAAATATTGATAGTTTTCGAGATATTTGACTTTTAATTTTTTTTTCTTATGTTTCGTCACTTCTAATAGTTGACATAATTATGGTTGTATGACAGCTAGAAATTATTTTTTTCCAGAAACTGTAGAGTGAAGATGGCTCTTTCGAAAAACGTATCAAAAGTTGACCTGCGATATACAGGGGGCAACAGAAATCGTGCCAAACCTGATGGTTTAAAATTTAAAAAATCTCGACTTTTTCAAATGGAACACCCTGTGTTTTATGATTTCATTAGATGCCTTTCTGTAGACTCTATAATTTTATAATAGCTTTCCCTATACCTAAGTTGTGTAGTTTTTGCAAAAAACCCACTTTTATGAAAAATACCCGATTTGCGCACTCCTTTGACGGAAAAAATATTGTAAGGCTATTTATTTTTATAAAATGTATTAGTTTACACTTCTTAAAATAAAAATAACTGAAAAATTTAGATAATTTCAGTTTAATAAACAAGTCTTTATGGAAAGTTACCATTTATTTGTAAATAAAAGTAAAAAATCATAAAAGCTCTACATGTAATTAAGAATTAGCAAAACTGGCGTATGCTTTAGAAGAAGTTCATGGGAATTATCAACAGCAGAAACCACAACATTAAACTAAATATTATCGTTGTTACTCCCATGTCTCCTGGTAGTTTTCTCATAATTCCCATTTGCTGTTCTTTCAAATCTTTCTTTCACATTTTCAAAACAGTCAGCACGTGGGAA
Organism: Pogonocherus hispidulus; assembly: GCA_963924545.1. Classification (NCBI taxonomy): domain Eukaryota; kingdom Metazoa; phylum Arthropoda; class Insecta; order Coleoptera; family Cerambycidae; genus Pogonocherus; species Pogonocherus hispidulus. Next base: position 32,536,650 of record OZ004696.1, on the reverse strand, counting down.
TCTCTATAAATACGTGCTGCTAGCAAATAATTTTGCTATATTATTATAGCAGATTTATATTAGATATATTATTCGATCGTAAGTCCCGGAATAGGTTGGTCTATGGTCCCGGTGATCTGATGAATGTTTTGTTTCTGAAAAGTATCATCTGAGCTAGGTATTTACGCTTTCTCAATCAGTGGGAAAATTACAGTAGGTATGTCTGAGACGTACCCAGAGTGAAAATATACAATAATAATAATAAGTATTATTGTATATTTCCACTCTGGGTACGTCTCAGATATACCTACTGTAATTTTCCCACTGATTGAGAAAGAGTAAATACCTAGCTCAGATGATACTTTTATAATAATTTGTTATAATAATAATAATTATTATTATTATTATTATTATAACAAATTTATAATTATAATTTTTTGTTCACATTCCACTACCAGTATAGACAAAGTAAAACTTCCGGCTATAGACATAAAATATTTCCTACAAAAAGTGAAATATCTGTACAATAACAATAAAAGAATAGGTATAGTGCCAGTGGCGGCTCGCGGGTTCAAAAATGAGTGAAGAGCTAGCTAATATTTTTATATTTCTAAGCACTCACCTAGTTTTTATATATCAAATCGATTCTTCTGTCCTTTAGAGCTGCAAATTTATCGATTATGTCTTCATGAAATGGCTGTTTATTCATTAACTTAAACAGAAGTTCCTTTTCGATGGAAATACTGGCCAAAGAAGACAGTCTTCTTATGAGATATGGAGTTTCTTGAATACGTTTTTATTCGCTTAAGGCAAGAAAAACTCCTTTCCACTGATACACTTGTAGAAGGGATGGTTAAAACGAGGCAAAACAGGTTATAAGCTTCCGTAAAAATGTCTTTATTTTCGTTAATTTTTTTTAGTAAAGCTAGCAGCGATATATCTCTGTAACCTTCAACAGCGTATAACAAAGCGAGTTCATTTTTGAGTCGTTGACTTTTTTTAAATAAGTTTCCGTAAAATTGTTGCAAATTTTCAAAGGCATGCAAAGGGAAACATGTATTATACTGTTCAAATTTTGTAGTGTCAGCGAGGCAAATAAATTGCAGTTTTTCACAATCTTGAAATCTTACGTCCATTTCTATCAAAATGTGGTCCAATATTTCATACAAAAGTATTCTATATATTACTTTAATTGCTTCTTCAGTAAGACCAGCATATTGGCGTTTAGAAATAACCAATTCGGTAATTTGACTTGCTCTGTCAAACATTATATTAAAAAATTCATCGTCCCTCTTTTTGCTCAATAATTCACATGTTCGTTTTATTCGGGAAATACAAAAATTAATGCCTGCGCGAAGCGCGAAGCACACTCCCACGTGATGGCCGAACTCTTCACTTACAGCGTAAGGAGTGGGAGTTCGTCTTGGCTCGTCCCTTATAATGACGTCAGCAATAAAAGCGTTCCCATGGCAACGCAGTGTACTGATGCAGGTTTAGCGGTTTTGACTCGACGCCTCTTCACCACAAACGGCTACGTACATTCTTTTTATATTTTGTAACGTTTACATGTGTGTAGCGTATGATAAATATATTAATATTAAATATATTTACTTATTATTATTATTACATTACGTTAGTAATAAGAAAATGTATTTTGGTAATATATTCGCTATTCATACTGAGTTTAAAAAATAGCATTGAATATTTTTGGTGAAGGGGCACTTCACCTACTTCACCTGAATAGCCGCCACTGTATAGTGCCTACATGTGATTTCTAAAAACCCACACTAAATAATTACCTATAATATATTTCACATTTATTTCACTTTTCCGCTAAAAATAACATACAATTATTTGTTTAGTTACAGTTTTCATTAGTTTTTCGTAATTACAGGTTAGGTAGATAGGGTGATATATGGAATATATCATATATAGGTGAATATATGGATGGAATAAATAGCTAATAACGTTTTTCTTGAGGCAACTTGCCTATGGCAGATATCTAAATTCAACATTATATTACTTGCTCTGCACGTGTATATAATACCTAATAAATGCCAATATTTAGGTACCTAATGACTATTTCCAAGACATAAAATATATATAATGTCGACTTCCGAGACATATTTGAATATGTTTGCTTATTTCATTTTCCGTGACAATACCAGTTTACGAAATAGATTATCTAACATAATAAGCATCTAACTTTTAACAATAAATTATGAAATAAGATATTGATAAGTTTGCCACCAATGCCAATAATAAATGCTATTTAGGTACCTAATGACTATTTCCAAGACATAAAATATATATATAATGTCGACTTCCGAGACATATTTCAATATGTTTGCTTATTTCATTTACCGTGTCAATAAGTTTAGGACAAAATAGATTATCTAAGTAATAATAAGTGGGTATCTAACTTTTAACAATAAATTATGGAAATAAGATATTGATAAGTTAATTACACCATTAACCTAAGAATTCCTTTAATTCAGTTTAATGATGATACATCTTTCATTACAAAGGAAACAGAAGTTCTAAAATTAGTGTGTACCTACCTATGTTTATAAGGTAGGTTATTTATATTTAAGTATATATATTTACCAATCAAGTAAATATTTATAATAATAAAAACCAGCAATTAAATAAATTGTCGTAAATCGTAAATATATAAAACCCTAAGAGAATTTGTAAAAGGTACTTAAAATTACAATTGTCCCGGAACTCATCAATGAAATGAAACATACATTGATTTCCAAGACAGTCCTGGAAGTCGTCGACACATAAATAAAAGATCCGGTCTTGTCCCTGAAGTAAACAGATGTCTTGGAAATAGTCAGTTGGTCACTAAAAATGTCTTGGAAGTGGTCAACTGACATATATATACAGGGTGGTATGGACAGCTTCGATAGCGTACCTGAGACACCTGTTCTCAGTTTCGCTTGACTGACCGCAGTATGTTTGTGTACACAACCACTGTAATAAACTGTGAAAAAACTAGGCTTAGTAAATTCAGTAATTCAGAGACTTTTTTTGGCTCTGGCTCTTGGACTAATAGATGTTTGAATTTGAGACAGAGTTTATATTTATTTATTTTGTTGTAGGTAATGTGTGGGAAACACCTCATATATGGGAAGGACCATCCATGAGATATGGTCACTCTACAGTAATATATGGTGATAAAATATTTGTATATGGTGGAGTAGTTGGTAATCAAGGATCTACATCCGAACTTTGGGCTTTTGATATTAGCGCTAAAATTTGGGAAAATGTAACTGTGAAAGCTACATCTTGTAATGGCAGTTATTTAATGTGTGGTCCTCTCAAATCTGCTGGTCATACTGCTACAGTTGTAATAAATAGCATTAATAAAAAAGCTGACAGAATGGTTGTGATATTTGGCCATTCTCCTCATTTAGGGTATTTAAATACTGTTCAGGAATATTATTTTGGAACAAGAGAATGGCATATAATTAATACAAAAGGCTACCCTGTCAAGGGTGGTTATGGACATACGGCTACTCTTGATATTCTAAGTGGAAAAATTTATATTTATGGAGGAATAATTTCCGAAAGTGAATCTGCACAATTACTCTCAAACAGTTTATATTCATATGAACCTAATGAAAGGATTTGGACTTTGCTAACAGAGGCACCCTCTCCAAGATATTTGCATACAGCAACATTCATTTCTGAAGGTATTATGATGGTTTTTGGTGGTAACACTCACAATGATACATCACACAGCTTTGGAGCAAAGTGTTACAGTTCCGAATTACTGATATATGATGTCTTTTGTGACACTTGGACTATTTTGACATTGCCAAAAAGTTTAAATACTGATTTGGCCAGGTTTGGACATTCAGCTGTAGTATTTGAAGGATCTTTATATATTTATGGAGGATTTAATGGACAAATGTTGTCAGATATATTAAAATATACTCCTGGAAATTGTAATTTTAATAATGAAACTGCTTGTTTAAATGCCAGATCTGGTGAAAAGTGTGTTTGGGATTCAAAAACTATTTCTTGTTTATCAATGTCACATGTACCAAAGGATTTAATACTGAGAAAAGAAGAAACTCATATAATTTATTGCCCTAAAATCAGTCGATCTGCTGCAACACAAAGTTTAATTAAAAAAAAGAAGAAATGTGAAACTATGGAAGATTGTTTAAGTTGTGTTCAAACTACTAGTGAATGTGTATGGTGCAGTAGTTCTTGTACTCTAAATAGTAAATGCCCAAAATTAAATGGAAATGTAACTGATCAAAGTCCAATATCTACTTTGGACCACTGTCCCTTAGATCCAACACCAATTTGTAATCAGTTACATACTTGTAAAGCTTGTACTTCACAACCATTTTGTCGTTGGAGGTTTGAACATGCCAAATGTGTGCCTCATCCTCTAAATTCTAATATTTCAGCAGAAGCTGTTGAACCAATGCAATGTCAAAATGTTTGTTCAGAGTATAATTCTTGTTTAAATTGCACACAAGAGGAATGTATTTGGTGTCAGAATGAAGGTCGGTGTGTGGATAAAAATGCGTACACTTCAAGTTTTCCATATGGTCAATGCAGAGAGTGGACAACAGTAGGAACAAAGTGTCGTTCTAGGGGAAGTGATGAAAATTCACAATGTAGTTTTTATAAAACCTGTGCTAAATGTAGAGATGATCCAGCCTGTGGATGGTGTGATGATGGCTCTAAAACTGGTTTAGGTTCTTGTATGCCAGGAGGTTATGCAGGTAAAATTAATACATAATTTTTAATAAAGTTTGCAAATAGAGTATTCATATTTGTGTCTACTCATTTGGTTTTTGAAATGCTAAATATAAACAAAATAAATAAAAGTTAAATGAAGGCAAACTTGTGTAATTCATAAACTTCTATTTGATTGGTAGAACACTAAAATAAAATATATTTACAAAGTAAAACAAATTTTTGACATGTGATGTCATAAAACATTTAAGATACAAAGTGTAAAAATTTATATTTTTTTTACATAAGTTAGGTTAAAAACATGAGAGAAGCAAGTGTTTTTAAATAATGTGTGCCATAGAACTCACATTATGCATGATGCTACTACTAGAAGATAAGCCGATCTGTCGATTTGTATGACACCAAGCATCTCCATGTGACTAAGGTCGTGGACATTTTAAAATTAAAAGTGAGTTAAAGGAGATTCCACTGTGTTTTACTTTGTATATCTTAAAATTATGGTTGTATTTTGTGGTTTTAAACAATTTTGTTGAGTTTAAAAAATGAATAATAAATAAAACAATGTTCTTTCTGATATTAAATTATGCAATAAAAGTGTGCATTAAACATTTTTATTGCAGTTTCTTATAAAAAACAATTTTATACACTGGAAATGGTGTGAGTGATACTTTTGTCAAAGTTGGATATATCGCTCATGCTTTGATCAAAAATATTTTATACTAATATATTTGTGGCGATTTTAAAATTACTCTATATTTTGTTGACAGAACTTAATTTTAACAACAATTTTTTTTTATAGGACACCCTGTATGTTAAAATATTTTTGAATTCTTCCATTAAATTCTGGGGTTATGAGTTTAAAATGTGTACATCTTGAGTTATTCGACTATTTTAAAAAATTTTGAAACGTGTGGTCCTTTTTAATTTATTAGCTATTTCCATTAAGTACACTTGTCTTGCAAGTATTATTTATCATGATACAGATAGACAAGATATGATTGATTGTTGTCCGAAATTCGTCTGCTTTGCACATGACGTCGCCTGATGCTACTAATTTAAATCTATAGCATTTTACGTGTTCCTTTCATGTCCTCCTTGTGCTTGGGCTCAATGCTCAAGATGCCACGAACTGTTTGTGAAAGAAATGGTTATAAACCCATCCTATACAGGGTGCGCATCAGGGGCAAGGAGGGAGCAGCACGTGCAAGAAGTCCAATGAAAGGAACAATCGACAAGCTGCCACACACTGCTAATAGCAGCTCATCGGTGTGAAAGGAATGCAGTACCTAAATGTAGTTCATGATACAATAAATGTTTATTGTTGATAATATCTGTAACTTATTTGTGGTGCAACGGTATAAATCATTTTACCTTCATTTGGGATTACACCACCTGAAAAATAACAAAAACAGGAAACCAGAAGTATTCAGAAATAAATATTGTAGTGTAGTATCAATGCAAACTTTTAAAATTTTCCCCAAAAAACACTGTATAATGTGTACACCTTTTCGAAGGACGGGCGGAGCTCCGAACCATAGCGGAGGGCCCCATTGATAAAATTTATAAAAATGTTTACTAAAAAATTCATTGTTCTTTCAGCACTTAAAAAATGATGAAGTTTTACCATCAAGAATAGAGTACCCTTACAATTCATCAAAATATCAAGAAAAATCGTGTAGTATAATTACATCATCATTCCAGATTCAAACAAAATTTCATCTCTCTGTCTCTAAATGAATTATGTCATAGATAGATAGGAGTTTATTCATCATTAAAAGTTTTAACTTACACAGTATAATACTTATAAGACTAGTCAATATCTTTCATTCATTCAATTACCACCGGCTCGCAAATCCATTCACACACTTACTTATTTTAAAATGGGATTAAGAGTACTAAGACAACATCAAGACACACAACACATATTAAAATCAAGAACTTAAAAACTCCTCAACAGAGTAAAAGGCCCTATCTGCAAGATATTGATACAGTTGTGCTTTAAATATTCTATAATTCTCCGCACTTCCAAATACTTTTATAGCCTGGTTATAACAGATGACCCCCTGGTACGAGCATGAATTCTGGCCAATTGCCAGTCGTGAAAACGGTAAACGTAAGTTGCTGCATATACGTGTTTGATAATTATGAATCATATTATTTCTGTCATATTGTGATATGTTTTCCCTTATATTCAAAGTAATCAAATATATATATATATATAGACATGGCAGCGTCAAGATAGATAACCTGGTGAACATTTGTTTACAGGATTCTCGTGGATTGGCTCCAACACAGCATCTAATTATTTTTTTTTGCATAATAAACGCTTTATACATGTGAGCAGAGTTTCCCCAGAAGATTAGAACATATGTAAGTGCTGATTGTACAAGACCATAGTAGGCCAGCTTTAAAATGTCCAAAGAAACTGTTTGACGTAATTGTCTGATAACAAAGCAAATGCAGCTTAGCCTAGTTACCAGACTATCTACATGCTTTTCCCAGGTCATTTTGTGGTCAATTACTACACCTAAAAATTTTATATCATTGACTTGTTCTATTGATTTGTGATTTATCTTTATTAGTGGGCAATATTCATAGTTTATATTTTTTTGACAGAACAGCATGAAAAATGTTTTGTTTAAATTAAGTTCTAAGCCATTGTTAACACACCATTGATACATCTCATTTGTACACTGATTTGCAGTGGCTATTGAATTTTTAAGGTATTTCTTTGCAACAATTTGATTTGTATCGTCTGCATAAAGTATCATTGCATTCGAGGATGGACACGACAGTTTCATATCACTCATAAAAATTAAGAAAAATAAGGGAGCCAGTACTGAGCCCTGTGGTACACCTGTTGTAACTAAAGCTGGGCGTGACCTACAATTGTCTATGGTTACAGTCTGGTATCTATCTTTTAGGTAACAAGAGGCCCATTCATTTGCTACGCCTCTTATGCCATTCCTGTGTAGTTTTTCTAATAACAGATCATGGTCTACAGTGTCGAAAGCTCTACTAAGGTCGAAGTAAAGGGCAACAGGAACCTGTTTATTATTTAGATAATTATAAATGTTATTGCAAAGTTCTTTGATAGCAGTTTCTGTTGACATTCTTTGCCTAAACCCATGTTGGAACTTTGGTATAAGATTATTCTGTTCTATAAAATTAGTTAGTCTTACACTATAACTGGAGTCAAAGACTTTCGCGAATTGTGGCTGTAGGCATACATTTCTGTAGTTAACAGCTTCATTTCTAGTCCCCTTACCTTTAAAAATCGGAACTGATTTTGACAACTTCATTGCATCAGGATATACACCTGTACAGAATGATATATTAATTAAGTGCGATAATGGGTGGCATATTAGATCACTTACAATTTTTAATGTTTTGCCATAAATTTCATCGATTCCTGAAGTTGGTTTGTGTGATACTTTCCTAATTATATCCTGAATCTCACATGGAGTAGTGGGGTACAGATATAGGGTAGAGATCGAGAGGGGAGACAATTTCAGCTCCGCGAAATTAGGTTTATTTATTAGTAAATTTAAGAAGACTTCATTGAAATGATTACAAATTTCCGTTTTATCAGAGATGATTTCATTAGATATTTTTAGTTCTATTGTTGAGTTGCTACTGACATTTTTCATTTCATTAATGATTTTCCAGCTTTCTCTGTTTATATTGTTAGTTTCTCTTATTCTTCTGTTATTGTATTCTAACTTATTCTTTGCAATTAATTCTTTATATATTGATTTTAGGCTTTTGTATCTATTTTTTATTATTTCATTATTTGTAGATTTCGCTAGCTTACACATCTCACATAGGGTCTGATGCAGCATTCTAATTTCATGGTTAAACCATGGTTTTTTCTTTTTATTAACAGTTATTTTCTTTAGGGGAAAAGCAATTAAATAATGGAATTTAAAAGTGGTATAAAACAAATTAAATGCTGTGTTTACATCGTTTTGGTGTCTGTAAACATCATCCCATGTCTCCCTTAGTAATAAGTTTCTAAATGTCATCAAATTATCATCAGAATAATCACGCCTATAAATCACCCGTGAGTCTTTGACAAGAAACTCTGATAATGCAAAATTGCAAACCTGATATGCGTGATCCGATAAATGGGTATCTGTAACACATATTGAACCAGCAGTTAAATTTGAAAACATTACGTCAAGACCTCTTGTAATACGTGTAGGTTTGTCAATGTGATTTCTCATATTAAATTTATTAAACATATCTGTAACTTTCTTTGAATCATTGCTATCTACCAGGAGGTCAACGTTTATATCACCACATATAATGTAATAATAATTTGTTTTATAGATTTTATACATAAGACTATACATCTCCGCTAAAAATGATTCTAAGCTACTTTTTGGGGTTCTGTAAAAAACAATTATAAACAGCAACACATTATTTGTTAAAGTAAGGGTGACTATAGCTACTTGAAAAATTTTTTCTATACATTTATTGTAAATGAAAGGTTTAAAGTCTAGGTGTTTTCTGCTAAGTATGCAGACCCCTCCATGAATGTAATCCTTGCGACAAAAGTTATTCACAAGTGTATACCCATTTAAATTAACTTGTTTTATTTCTGAGGTTGTCAGCCAATGTTCTGAGAAGCAGATGATGTCTGTGTTCACAGTGTCTAGGAGAACCTCTAACTGTGATACTTTGCTTGCAGTAATACCTTGGGTGTTTAAATGCATAACACTTGTGACGGATACTTCCCGATTTGCACAGGTAGGAAGTGTCACGTTAGTGCCCGAGGTTCGGTTTCTCTTTTTACTTTGCCTCGGGCGCCAGTTCCTGGTTACAGTGTAGGAACACCACTACTCAGGTAGCTACAGTGAAGATACGGTACGCCAGGTCGGTCGATAGGGAAAATTAGACTTCACACAACAGATAGTAATAATACACCAATAAACCTTTTGTACATATATTATCTCTAGACCTACTATATACACAGCTACTAACAATACAGTTGCCTCTTCCTAGTTAAAACATACGTGCGGGGTAAACAAGCAGGAGGTGAGCACACTGGTTACAAAGTGCAAGCGGGTGGCAATAAGCTAAATGATTTACGGCGGTTAATAAGCTACTGGGTCAATTACGGCCGGTGGTCGTGCGTGGATACCAGGTGAGGAAGCAATTATTAACAATCAAACCTTTAGCAAGTTTATAAGCAAATAAAGGCAAGCTACTATTAGTAAATTATTTACACACTTGGCTATTGTCTACGTGATGACTGTTGTAATGAGCTGGAATAAAAGTTATGATTAAAGTTATACTACCAATAGGCCGACTCGCCTGAGACTAGCAGGTCGTGTGGGCGAATTGTTTTTAAAGGCAGTGCCAGTAGCTGAAGGCAAAATATGTTATCCGAACAATGGGCCGACTCGCCTGAGGCTAGCAGGTCGTGTGGGCGGATTGTTTTATTGCTAGTGACAGAAGCTGAAAATAAAGTATGATTAGTACGATCCCGAACAATAGGCCGACTCACCTGAGACTAGCAGGTCGTGTGGGCTAATTGCTTTCACAGACGGTAACAGTAGCTGAAGGCAGACTATGCTATTTTAACAATGGGCCGACTCGCCTGAGACTAGCAGGTCGTGTGGGTGGATTGTTTTATAGCCAGCAACAGAAGCTGAAAAGAAAAGGTATGATTAAGCTGAAAAGGAATATAGGATTAGTACTATCCCGAACAATAGGCCGACTCGCCTGAGACTAGCAGGTCGTGTGGGCTAATTGTTTTCACAGGCGGTGACAGTGGCTGAAGGCACAATACGCTAACTTAACAATGGGCCGACTCGCCTGAGACTAGCAGGTCGTGTGGGCGGATTGTTTTGTAGCCGGCGACAGAAGCTGAAAATAAAGTAAGATTAAGCTGAAAAGTAATAGAGAATTAGTACACAAACATAGACGGTCCAATAGCCAAGTGACAATTCCCTACTCGTTGTCTAGCTTACTCCCTTACTAGTTATTCCTGGGCACGTCTGCTGCTGTCGGGCGGTCGGTGAAGACTGAGTATCAGTGACCCAGCTAGTAGCTGGTACTGGAACGGCTGGTGGAAGAGCTTTTGATACCTGCGCAGTAGCTCCTTATTTCGACTTGTAATATTTTCGGCGTCGTTCACACAAGTCGATGATATTATACCAAGTTTCAATCCTTTTGGGGACTTGTGCTAGTCTACTTACTTCTCTGGATACTGGTAGGCAGCGGTGCAGATGTACAGGTCTTGCTCGTATACGATGCGGTCCCAGACTGAATGTCTGAGTCGATGCCAGTAGTATAAGAGGTTCTATGAAGACCTCGGACATGCGCAGAAGTGAAATACGTGACTTGGTATATTTTGGGTTCGTATCCCAATGATCGGCGAGATTTCCACACGGGCTTGTGAACTTTGCCAAAATTCTAACTTACTATTCTCTAGGTCCTGGTGGCAGCGGTGTAGGCGGACAGGTCTTACTTCGATGTCAGGCGAGCACAGACTAAATGTCTGAGTCGTTCGCGACTGTATATGGTTCTATGAAAACCTCGGACATGCGCAGAAGTGAAATTTCGGACTTTGGATATTTTATACTTGTACTCTACTAAATTGGAAATAATCACAAGTCCCCACGGTCTTGTGGACTTTGAAGAATATTTGGTTTAGTCGACAAAATCGTTTAAATATCAAATTATTTTTATACTTAGAAAAATTTCACTCTGTCGAATTTACTGACTTGTAATCGTTTACTCACTTTCTTGGTTAGCAGCGGTGCAGATGGACAGGTCTTACGTCGATGTCAGGCGAACACAGACTGAATGTCTGAATCGCTGTTAGCTGGATATGGCTCTACAAATACCTCAGACATGCGCATAAGTGAAATCTCGGACTTTATATATTTTATACTGGTTCCCTACTAAATTGGAAATAATCACAAGTCCCCACGGTCTTGTGGACTCTGAAGAATATTCGATTTAGTTGACAAAATCGTTTAAGTATAAAATGATTTTTATACTTAGAAAAATTTCACTTTGTCGGATTTACTGACTTGTAATTGTTTACTCACTTTCTCTCTAGTTTCTGGTAGCAGCGGACAGGTCTTGCTTCGTTGTCAGGCGGGCACAGACTGAATGTCTGAGTCGCAGCCAGCTGGATATGGTTCTACGAAACCCTCGGACATGCGCAGAAGTGAAATTATGGACTTTGAACATATACCAATATATTCCACTTAGAAAACTTTAGCTACCTTATTCTAATCGACTTAGAATAATTTTGTATATCTAGACAGCAGGTGATGAATTTTTACCAAGTGTCCAGACCTGCGCGGTACTTACTTCTAGCTGGTGCTGGTAGCGGTGGTAGACAGGACTGCTTCGTGTGCTGGACGGTGGTAGACTGAATAACGGAGTCGCTGCTAGCTGGATATGGTTCTACAAATACCTCGGACATGCGCAGAAGTGAAATCTCGGACTTTGTATATTTTATACTTATACACTACTAAATTGGAAATAATCACAAGTCCCCACGTTCTTGTGGACTCTGCAGAATATTCGGTTTAATGGACAAATCGTCTAAGTCACAATTTATTTTTAACCTTATAAGAATTTCACTATTTCCAATTTACGGACTCTGAAAATATTTGATCAGGTAGACAGACGGCGAAAAATACACAAGTCCCAATTTGTTTTGATACTTAGGAGAATTTCACGATGCCGATTTTTATACTTGTAAAATATTTCTTACTTACTTATGGTCCAAATCGGTATACAGGAACTCGTGGTGATGTCTTAGTGCGGCTGGATTCTCGGACGGCGGCTCAGCAACTCAACTCTTAGCGCGTGAAATTTCCTATGTTCGCGTGGACAACAAAAGATGCGCGCGCTTTTGGCTTCTACTTCAGGTGTCGAAATAATACATTTCATGTCGGGTATAGTTGTTTTATTTACGGCATTGTGTGGGTGACTTATATACAGGTAAAATATTATTTTTAATGGCGAAATAAAATGTACTTCATTACACACTTAATTATTCTCGAGTATGTTTACTGACCTTTGATTTTTTTGGCATTATCTGTTTCGAGTCAGTCTGTCTTACGTGGTCCGTACCTGGAATTTTAGAAGTTCTGAGATTCATGTTCGTACCTGGAATTTTATAAGTACTGAGATTCATGTTATTTAAAAATCCTGGTTTCTTTGGTTTGTCCGCTGCTGATAGGAGTAGTATTTTTTAAAATCAAATCTGCGAAAAGCAACACTTTTTGGCCAAGTAGTTGGCTTATACAGTTCATCTTTTAGACTGAAGGCTGCACTTAGCATGAAGCACTTGTTTTGCGATTCTGATGTTTGTAATTCTTTCACAGTAACCTGCTCATCTTTAAAATTAGGATTCTTTTGTAGATATTCTTTTATCTTATCTTCAGTTACATGCCTTTTAATTCGATAGAGATATAACCAAACCTTCTTATCTATTCCAAAATCTTCAGTATCGTTGACACCCAAGGTCTTCTTCCTAGATTCTGTTTGTTGTGTTTTATATGATTTTCTCCTATTGATAGTAGTAAATCCTTGCAAATTTTCATTAACTTGACATTTATCTGCTTCTAGATTGATAATTTTATCCATTATAATTGTTTTGAAAAAAACATTGATCTCATTTAGATGTTCCAAGAAATATATAGAAAACACTATATACTAGTATTTCGGCTTGTTAGGCCTTTTTCAATAGAGTAAACGTCTATTACTAAATAATTCCAAGTGCGTTTTCGTTATTTATTTGTTTACGAGCCTACCTCTGGCCATCTGGTGAAGCCCGAGTTTTTAATACCGTTTCTAAGAAGGGCGAGAGTGTAAAGTCTATCTGATCATTGGTAGTACACGGATTTATAATTAAAGATTTTTTAATTTCTAATTGCTCTAACAGATCTAAGCGCTTTCCTTTCTTTTCCCGATGCAGTACCTTTACATTTTTCTGATCTATAAAATGATTGTTTTCTATACAATGCGTCGCTAATCCTGAATTTTTTGCGTTATTTAATATGGATTTTTTATGTTCTTTTACTCTCGTTTCGATACTTCTGCCAGTTTGACCCACATACACGGCATTACAATCCGCGCAGTTAATTTGGTATACACCCGATTGTTTTAATTTATTAACCCTTTCTTTTTTGTTTATCAAAATTCTCCCAATAGTACGCTTGTTGACACTAATCGTTTTACACCCGTTTCGTTCTATTCTGTGAGCTATTTTTTCGCTATAACCTGGGACGTGATTAATATAACTATAGGTGCCTTCTTTTTCCCGAATATTGTAAAACTCCCGACGAATTAATTTCCTCCTTTTGTTTTTTAGCATGCTATCTATTAGTTTTTCTTTATATCCGTTGTTTCTTGCAATTTGTTTGATTGTACTTAATTCTTTTTCAAAATCTGCTTTTTCCAGCGGAAACATTAAAAGCCTATGAATTAAACTATGGAAAACCGACTTTTTTATTTGCCAGGACTGCTGCGAACTTGCTGGTATGATTGCGTCGGAAGTTGTTGGTTTTCTATAAACCGAGAATTTTAATTTATTTTCTACCTTTCTTATTGTTATATCCAAATAGTTTAATTGATTGTTTTTCTCCTTTTCCATTGTAAACTGAATATTATCGTTAAGCGAATTTAAAAAATTGAGAAAGCCGCTCAAATTTCTTTCAGTACCAGTCCAAATACAAAAAATGTCATCTACATAGCGGGCCCAAAAGTGTACATGTGATTTTAAATTATTGTCACTGTTGAACAGTGTGTTTTCGAAATGGTTCATAAAAATTTCGGCTAGCAAAGGAGAAATAGGACTACCCATTGGTAACCCGTTTTTTTTTGTTTAACGCCTCCTGAGTTTATAACAAATAAACAAGTAAAGTAATTTATTTATCTTAATTATTTATTAGCATGTTAATTACAAAAGATGTTCGAACAAAAGACCATTATTTTCTAACATCGTTTAACTGTAGCTTTCAAACAATTGTAAAGGCCATCTGGCGTAATATTTTGAAATGCTTCTAGTACCAATTCGCGTAATTCTTCCTCTGTTTGAAAATTACGTTGGTACACATAGTTTTTTATATATTAATATTATTTTACTTGTTTATTTGTTATAAATTCAGGAGGATTTTTCTCGTTAATTTTTAATGGTGGCAGAAACAAGCTAAAAACGTAATTAAACTATTACTTGTAATACATCATTGAATTGAGAATAAAAAATGGTATGAAAACTTCTATTTAAAAATATAGGGCCGTATTTAAAAAAAAGAAGTTGATGATAGTTTCTCGGAAACGAAACGTCGGACAAAAACTTGGTGAATGCCATCTTGTTAAGGTCAAAAAGTGACAATGGAAAAGTATTTTTTATTTTTTGATAGCTGTTAAAATAACGCCAGAAATAAATAAAAACAAATATCGCAAAAAAAAAGTTTTTCCAAATATTTCGAAATCAAAAAAAGATAACTTATTTTTGCAAAGTCCATGTAAAAGGTATTCAAACTGCTCAACTTTTTCATAATTTAACCAACTTTGTATCTCTTACCGTTTCCAAGATCCCAATGCTATCCCATCCTTATCTTGGACACACTGTATAGGGTGATAGCTTCAGGGCTATTTTAAAAACTTTGGACCAAAATGAATAATTTTTTTTAAATGGAGTATACCCAATTTTATTATCTTATTGGGTAAGAAATTAAATACTTTCTGAGTTATTTGACATTGAATGCATCTGGGTACTATTATCTCCTGTAGATGGTTTTTAATGAGTCCCCTGACGATTATGTTGAATTAACAATTATGGCAAATATAACAAGTTTCTTTTAATTTAGTTTAAAATGGATAAAATAACCTAATATTTTAGTAGTGGTGAGAAACACACCGTAGTGTGTTAAAATAAAATTCTAATGATGAAAACATGCAACTACAAACTGTAATAAAGGTAATAAAAATGCACCACAAACAAGTAAGGGTAACAGAAATATATAGTGAGATCCAGAATGATTGACCAGATACTGAACGAACCTTGTCCTAATATTAGGGTAAAGTTATCCACAAAGGCTGACGTGCAGGATAGGATATAGACATACATATAAGTAGTACGGTTAACTGTAAATGATGATGCAGAAGATCTGTGCATGACCAGTATTATAATAGGTAAGATACTCGCCCTGTGTCTTGTTTCAAAGAATTATTATTACATCTAACAGTATTCAAATAGATTGCAAGCAATGCACTAGCTCTAATTTACTATCGGAAATCAGTTTCATGCTAAATTAAATGGACCTGTCACTATTTTTTACAACATATATGGTACCTACTTTTAAGTGTACACAAATCAATAAAAAGTTTATTTTGTGAGATATTTTCAAAAATCTTTTGTTGTTTGAAATGTTTTCAAAAAACGATTCTTTTGATATTATTACTTTTATCAAAATGCAAATTCAGAGACGCCTACGATTTTTTTATACCTCCGATTTTCACAAAAACCATTTCGCGATTTTTTTATTTGAAATCTAAGACAACAGCACTAATCAGAACCCATAATAACCCCCATTTACCAAATTTAAACAAAACATATAGAGGCTGTTTGGTTCTACACCGTTTTTGACTTTTTCGATTTTTATAGTTGTCAAGTTTGCCTTGGATTTTTGAAACAATATTACTAAATGTAAAATAAATTTATTTTATTATTGATTTGTATACATTTAAAACTAGACACACTGTATATATCAACATTTTCTAACAAAAAATACTACATTGTTGTCTTTGGTTTGTCAGTACATCCAGTAGATCTTGTTTTTTTCTTAAAGGCGGATGTGTACCCATCATTTTTTTTTCACAGTTTAACAACATATACGAGTATATCAATATTCTCAAGCAAAAATTAATGCGTGAGGAGCCGTCCTTCATAGAAAATTAAATTATTTCTGATTTGTGTAGATTGTCTTCAGTTTGTTAGTACATCCAGTAGATCTTGTTTTCTCTTTAACCATAACGTGTGTCCCCACTATTTTTTTTTTTCACAGTTTAACAATATATTGCACTGAACCTCGGGAATTATTAGCTTCTTCCCTATATTCAGGAACATAGCTCTGGTTAGCTCTGGGCTCAAGGCGTGGAATGGATTTTACTGTTAAGCTTAATTTATAAAAATTTGGACACCAGGTAATTTAAACGAGAAAAAAAAAATATATGAAGTTGTGAATGCGTGAATGTGAGAACAAACAAATTAAGTTAAGATAAAAGTATATATTAAAAATTGTATTTACAAATAAATTTACGTTATATTGAAAAACTCTACCGCCTGAAGGCGTTTAACAAAATTTTACAGAAAACAAAATTTTACTGGGCTGGGTTCACCAGTCTTCGGCCTACTTATGGAGTTATCTCACCCACTAGCCTCTCCTAGATTAATACGGAACTCCTGTTCAAGTCCACGTCTAGCTAGACTTGCTGAGGTTGAATGGATCGATGTAATTAAATCCCACGTAGCTAGGTTTCATGTAGTGGGTCCAAAGGTGGAAATAGGTACATGTAACAGATTGTATGATTAGCCCAGTCCCAGAGTTGTACAAAAAAATGATCCAGGAATTGGAATTTTGTAAACAATCAAACAGTAGAATAACTATGTCTGAAGGACAGTATATAAAAATTCTAATAGAAAAAAAATAACTTATGACCGTTACTATACAGGGCGCCCTATTTCTTGACCCGTTGCATGGGTAACTTTTTTATTAGTAGAGATACAAAAACGCTTAAATGAGCAAATTAGTGCAGTTTCGTATTAGTAATTCTACGGTAAGGCGAAAAACTATATACGGGGGAAGGTTGAAAAGTTATTGACAAAAAACGAAAAATCCAACTTTTCTATTATCCCTCGTAGCTCGTTCATTTGAAGAGTTAGAGAAAAATGCTTCACATGTTTTTTGCAGTATTTTTCATGTAAAATGACATGCACTTGCTACTTTTTATATATCTCTTAAAATGGTTGAGAATCACAGTAAAATATATTTTTTTTAAATGTAATGGATAGGTGGCTGTGACATTAACCGAAAGTCCCCTTTTTTCTCTTTCAGATGATATAACATAGTCCATATTTTATCCTTACAAAAGTAATAATAATCGTTGTTTTTAAAGAAAGTTTATTGTCACATCAAGAATGCTATGGATTATGGAACAAAAGAATGTTTTGAGAACATAAATTATTAATTAATTAATTATATTGAAGTAAATGTTCGAAATGACCACCATCCTGTTGGATACATAGTAAGCAACGTTTCTGGATACTTCTTAAAACATTATTTATTGTATGTCCATGTATGCTTCTAATTGCATCTTGAATCCTGACTTTTAGATCCTCTATATCTAGAGGAGCTGTCACATAAACTTTATCTTTCAATAACCCCCAAAGAAATAAATCTAAGGGGGTCAAATCAGGTGTTCGCGCTGGCTAGTCGATATCCATTCTATTTCCTATAACATTATCAAACTGTTCATGTAAATATTGTTTTACCTCGCGGGAATTATGCGCAGGTGCTCCATCGTGTTGGAAGTATTTAAGATTTCTAAAAATATGAAGTGGTAATTCATTTAAATATTCCTCTGTTAGAGTATTCCTTAGAAAATGAAGGTAATTATTCGCATTCAAATTATCTTCGTAAAAATATGGGCCAATAATTTTGCCACAAAAAATTCCACACCGCACATTTATCCCAAATTGACGTTGATTTCTTCTTTCAGAAACAAGATGTGGATTTTCTCGGCACCACATTATGTTATTATGGCGGTTAAAAATACCATTGTTGGTAAATCTACTTTCATCACTGAATAAAATCTTTTTCCAGAAGTCTAGATCCTCTTCGCATTTTGAAATGTACCATCGACAAAATGTCATCCTTCTTTGATTATCAGCAGGATATAAAGTATTGTATATGGAATAATGATAAGGCTTTAAATTGTTACCTTTTAAAATAGCTCTTACAGTTTCCTTGGAAGTGTTGCAGTGATGTGCAATTTCTGCAGTTGAAGAATCAGGTTTAAAATTTACATAAGCCAAAACATTTATTTCAGTGTCTTCATTGAAGTTTCTTTCATCCTTAGGCTTTGAAAAAGAACCGTATA
Organism: Pogonocherus hispidulus; assembly: GCA_963924545.1. Taxonomy (NCBI): domain Eukaryota; kingdom Metazoa; phylum Arthropoda; class Insecta; order Coleoptera; family Cerambycidae; genus Pogonocherus; species Pogonocherus hispidulus. The sequence goes on along the minus strand of OZ004696.1, from coordinate 32,517,807 downwards.
ATCGTATAATATTAATTTACAGCTGTCTAAATATTCTATGATGGGGTTGTCTTCGTTTCATGTAAGTTTCAAAATAAAGATTCGCTGCAGCTTGTGCATCTCGATTTTGGTTATAATAACAAAATAGCATATCATTTTTCTCTTCGTTGGTGTACATATTTGCAACACTATTATTTTGTATGCAGTATTAATAATAAACAATAAACTACTTAACAAAAACTAAAAATGTCACTTATGATCTGTCAATAATTAAATGCCAACTAGACGTTTTTAAAAATATCAGGAATCTTATTTTTTGTTTTATTTCCATAGCATTCTTGATGTGACAATAAACTTTCTTTAAAAACAACGATTATTATTACTTTTGTAAGGATAAAATATGGACTATGTTATATCATCTGAAAGAGAAAAAAGGGGACTTTCGGTTAATGTCACAGCCACCTATCCATTACATTTAAAAAAAATATATTTTACTGTGATTCTCAACCATTTTAAGAGATATATAAAAAGTAGCAAGTGCATGTCATTTTACATGAAAAATACTGCAAAAAACATGTGAAGCATTTTTCTCTAACTCTTCAAATGAACGAGCTACGAGGGATAATAGAAAAGTTGGATTTTTCGTTTTTTGTCAATAACTTTTCAACCTTCCCCCGTATATAATTTTTCGCCTTACCGTAGAATTACTAATACGAAACTGCACTAATTTGCTCATTTAAGCGTTTTTGTATCTCTACTAATAAAAAAGTTACCCATGCAACGGATCAAGAAATAGGGCGCCCTGTATACTACAATAAAAATTACCAAAATTGCAGTAACAAAATTCGTAACTGTGCTACACAACAAAACTAGTGAGCATTAAATGTGAAAATTTATAATTCATACATGAGATTTTAAAGGCCAAATTAACAATATGAAGTACAATGAAATAGAATGAAATGAATTTGAGACGGTCTAGAATACCAGCAAGTAATCAAAAATAAAATTCCTGGATATAATACCTAAGACGTTCCACATGGAATCTGATGGTTTACGAGGATTATAGAGTTGTGTGGAAGATTAGGCCAGCGTCTTAACAACTCTGCAAAAATAAAAATTCGGCAGAAAATTTACACCACGTGTGAAATAAATTTATTATCACATATCGCGTGACAACAACAAAAATATACTATAATATCGATTAATGCGATTATTACAGATAATAATCTATTATATCGGAACACCGATCACTAACAATCGTGATAATAATTAAAGATTAATAATAGAAAAATTAAATTTAAACATGTGCTTCCAATGAGCTTAAAATTGTCAAACTTGCTTGCACCTATCTGAAGATCGACTCGATTTTTCGTTAAAAATCTAATTTCCTGGCTGTTTGCGGCTTCCTACCTATTCATAAAAGTGACCAATCAAACACTTTAGACGTAGACAACACACTACAATGTAGAGTATTATGGGTTGCTGGTATTCAGGGATAAAATTTCAGGATTTTTTATATTATTTTTAGTCGTCCCGAAATATACTGCTTGCCATATACAGGGTGGGCAAATAAGAGAGAACGCCGGCTGTATCTCGGAAACCGCTTATCGGAGAATTTCCGGAAAAAAATTTGAATAGTAAATATGGCCATGAGATGTCGCTGGAAATTCTTTTCAAGTTCCTGAAATGACCGCTAGGGGGTATAACATGCATGGCCAACCAGAAAAATTAACTTTTCTCGAAAATTTGCCTAATAACGTAGTACCGGAAATAAGTAAATATTAATCTAGAGGAAATTTGAAACTTTTTCGTGCAACTCATTTTTTTCTATCTTTTAAAATAAAGTTAAGGGGGGGCGTCAAACTTTCTTTCCTTTAAACGTTAATAACTCTGCTCAGGATAAACCGAATCTAACAAACTTAGTCTCATTGGAAAGAGCTGTTTTATGCATATTTAGACTCATGAAAGCTGGTTTTGTTACTTTTATTATAGCCGCTAGAGGGCGCTGTCTGCCAAAATAACAAATATGGCGGATTTTCTAGAAAATTTCAAATGGCAAGGTATATTTATTGTCACATATTTAAATAAAGGATAACAATCCCTAAAATTCACTAAAAACCGCAGCTTTATATCTTATTCCTAGCGGAAGATATTACCAAAGAATTGCAACTGGAGATTTGTGATGTAGCCCTGTAGCTTTTGTGATGCACCTTAGCATTCAAAATCAACTCGTGATAGCCTATTATTAATTAAATATAAGAAAAAAAAACTGTTGCGGAACTAAAAAGTCGTTAGTGCTTGTAATTTTTTTAAAAAATATGATATGAGATAAAAGTAAAAGTTTAAAAGTATAAAAAAATTTAAACAAATTTAAACTGATGCGGCAAATGCTGACTTTGTAAATGTATTCTTTATGAAATAATGTGGTGGTCCTGAAAACGACTGATTTATTTGAAGACGTGATGTTCAAGGGCCTCTCAAATGTTCAAAATGTCGCCCATCGTTTTCAATACACAGTTCCAACCGTTCTTGGGTAGATGAAACTGCAGTTTCCACTTCTGGCACGGGATCTTATTTCTACCTTAATACGTTCGATCATCACTTCCCTTGTGGCGGCAAGCCTCATTGCATAAATTAGTTTTTTTAATCGCCTCCATAAATGAAAGTCCATACAGGTAAAATCGGGGATATATAGAATAGATAGATATAACCAATTTCATTTTCAACTTGTTTAATATAATACCTAGCCGGGTTTCGTCTACCCAAGAACAGTTGTAACTGTGTATTCAAAACGATGGACGACATTTTGAACATTTGAGAGACCATTGAGCATCACGTCCCCGAATAAATCAGTTGTTTTCAGGCATTTGTCCATAAAGAATTCATTTACAAAGTCAGCTTTTGCCGCATCAGTTTAAATTTGTCTCAAATTTTTATAATTTTTACTTTTATCTCTTATTATATTTTTTGAAAAAATTATAAGCACTAACGACTTTTCAGTTAAGAAACAGTTTTTTTTTTTCTTATATTTTATTAATAATAGATTATCACGAGTCGATTTTAAATCCTAAGGTAAAAGGCTACATCACAAATCTCCAGTTGCAATTCTTTTGGTAATATCTTCCGTTAGGAATGAGATAGAAAGCTGCGGTTTTCACTGAATTTTAGGGATTGTTGTCCTTTATTTAAATATGTGACAATAAATATACCTTGCCATTTGAAATTTTCTAGAAAATCCGCCATATTTGTTATGTTGGCAGACAGCGCCCTCTAGCGGCTATAATAAAAGTAACAAAACCAGCTTTCATGACTCTAGATATGCATAAAAAATAGCCCTTTCTAATGAAACTGAGTTTGTTAGATTCAGTTTATCCTGGGCCGAGTTATTAACGTTTAAAGGAAAGAAAGTTTGGCGCCCCCCCCTTCACTTTATTTTAAAAGATAGAAAAAAATGAGTTGCACGAAAAAGTTTCAAATTTCCTCTAGATTAATATTTACTTATTTCCGGTACTACGTTATTAAGCAAATTTTCGAGAAAAGTTCATTTTTCTGGTTGGCCATGGATGTTATACCCCCTAGCGGTCATTTCAGGAACTTAAAAATAATTTCCAGCGACATCTCATGGCCATATTTACTATTAAAATTTTTTTTTCCGGAAATTCTCCGATAAGCGGTTTCCGAGATACAGCCGGCGTTCTCTCTTATTTGCCCACCCTGTACAAGGGAACAAAATGATTAAAATTTGGTTACAATATATACAGGGTGTCCCATGGTGACGAGACATTAGACATATTTCAGAGACTACTTAGATTTTAATTTTGAAAATTTGGGCAATAGAGTTTTGGGGCATGCCCTTCTCAACTAAAATAATGGCGTCCACCTAACCTTCCGGTTATACCGGAAGTTGATGTCATCTTCGTTATTTTAAATGAAACATCCTGTATATTATTGAAATTTTGGATTCTACGTCAATTTTTAGGTGAACTTTCATAAAAGTTTCCTATTCTTAAAGTTAACCGTTTTTGATATATTTAATTTAAAAAAAAAAATATTAAAAGTGCACTGCCTAATTCAAAAAGATGTGTATTTTACAATAATAAAGTTAGAGCGATAAAATTTTTAGGGGACATAACTAAAACTCTAAGCTTCCCTGCCGTAATTTCAAAATGATTTAATTTCATGCAGGGTGATAGAAATTTAATGCCGAATTTAGTCAACTTTAAACCGTCTTAACTTATTTTTTTTAAAGGAACACCCCGCATATTTTTGCGCAACCTGATGAACAATTTTATTCTCTTTCGAATGGTATAATGGTTCCCTATACCTATCTCTTCTGGTTTTTAAGGTATTTACTGTTTTTCGTGCAGTCAACGGATTCGCATAATTTCTTGCTGAGGATGGCTGTGAAATTTTAGTGGAACTTCAAAACAAACACATAATCTGTCACCAGTTTATTGTTGTCAATTTAACACATACAGTGAATGTTTATTTGAGTATTATTTATTGCTAAAGGATGAAAAACATTTAATCCAATAAAAATTAAAATTAATTGTTCATCACGCTGCGCAAAAATATACAAGGTGTTCCATAAAAAAAAATAAGTTAAAATGGTTTAAAGTTACATCATAGTTTTTTTACAAAATTTCGTAAAAAGTTTGTGAATTCACACGTTTTCTACGAAATTTTTGTAATAAAACTGTAAATTTCAGCTTTTTCGTAAAAAAAGTGTAAACTTCGTAAAAAGTTTGTGAATTTACAGGTTTCTTTATAAATGTCGTAAAAAAAGTGTGAATTTCGTAAAAACATTGTGAATTCACACTTTTTTTTATGGAATTTCGTAAAAAAAGTGTAACGTTGATCTTTTTTGTAAAAAAGTGTGAATTTCGTAAAAAGATTGTAAATTGCAAATGGCAGTTACATTCTTCATTCATTGTCACGTTAGCTCCGCCTAAACGCGCATCGCATGTCACTTTTTTAGTGCATTTTAGTGTAGTTTTTTTGAACAGAGGATACAATGGAGGAGGTAAGTGTATAAAATTCTTTATTTAGTTATTTTAAAGTAATAAATATTTAGGTATATTTTTAATAGCTTCTGTAGCTGATTTGTCATGACTGAAATAAAATTAATTATTACTTTTTGACACAGTGCAAACGAGCTATTAATGTTAGGTGCGCGTACTAAAACGAGTCATTATATAAGTACCTACCTATAATTAATTCAAATTATGTTCATTTGTCAAACCAAGGTGGCTAAAATGCCAATTGACTTACTAGCGGTAATCCTCCATTAAAAAACAGCGTGAAAATGCTGCATTTTGGCGCTGGATGCCCAATTTTGCTAATTTAACCAATTCTCTATCTCCACTATCAACAAAGTTAGCCATGAAAGGAGATAGATAATGGGCACCCTGTATATATATTTTTTTGTTAAAAACGGGTTCAATTTTGAGGTGAAACGCAAAGTATCTGCCGCGTGTCCCTCCCAAACTCTGTAAAAGAGTATTCGAGCTCTTTCGGCGTGCTTTCAATAACATTCGCACAGCATAAAGAGACCAGCAGACTCACTCGATTGGCGGCCCTTTGATTTTTGATTTCAGTAAGTGAGTTTTAAGTGCATGGTGTACCCAGAGCTGCGCTGGCAAGTGGCCCGCCCGGTCAGCAAGGGTCGGATTTGATATATTTTCGGTAAAAGAAATGTTGGGATTTTTTTATAAATTAAAAATCATCAAATAATAATATACCTAGGATAGTGATATAGATTCTTGGAAATTCACAAACTAGAATTGTTACCAAATTTTCTTTTATTTTTATTTACTACACACCAATGAATCGAAAATTTTGCTTTATACGCCATACACCACATATTTTAGATACCTACCAATATAAAAAAAATAATAAATACCTAACAGCAACATATTAACATTTTAACAAAACATAATAACATTTTGGAGATACAGCTCTGGAAACTTAGACCTTCCCACGGCTGAATTCTGAAAGCGACTAACGCTCTGTCATACCAAACAATAAACTAATTATTCTTTGGCCATACCACAGCATACATATAAGCTGTGGCCATACCGAGAACTGATCAGAATGCTATTTCTTACTTAAAATTTACAATTTCGAGCGGAGTGCGGCTGCTGGTCTCCTTATCAAAGTCTACATATATTCTATTCTAATAAGTCCGCTCACTCCGCCATTGGCCTATCTATCCGAAAGTTCCTCCCCTGCCTTCTCATGCTCCTTGTCCATCGTGTTTCTATCGATCGCCGGCTCAGCCAGCACTCAGCAGGCAGAATAGTCCTCGTGTAAAGCGGAGCCAGCTGCCAGCACGAGAGATATCCTCTATCTCTGGTCAACACGCATAAAATGATTTACGACCGGTAGCAAAAAGCTGCCGGTGTTTCGAGGAGATCAAAGAAGTGAGCGGACTTATTCTTATTAGAATATAATGTAGATTTTGTCCGTATGCTCTGTAGAACGCAGAAAAATTATTAAGTGCGCATGCTTACATGTCAAACAATACGTTTACGTTTCTTACATTTGATGTTAATGCAACTTTAACACTTTAACTCCCGCCTATCTTATTGGTGCATCATGAGGTGACGAATGAGTTCTCCGCTCCGTATCCAACAAAATAATTATTCATCAAGCACGTGCATTGCTTTTGGCACATACTTGTGTATCTACTGCTATACATATTATATATACTTACATAGACTGTGTGTATTTTTGAGACTGGATATTGTTCATCTGTGTGCAAGCTGATTGAAAATAGTAATACATAATTATAGCCAACTGTATCTTAAAAAAGAAGTATTTTTCGATAAAGGTTTTTATGCCATTTTTACTTACTTTATTTACGGACGTAGAATGTGCTGGTATAATGTGGAACTTTAATTTCGGGAAACCAATACAAAGTGTACCTATTGTTATTTTGTCCCTTTTAATGTTGTTTTTTATGTTTTTAAGAGAACCTAGTAAGAATCCCTTGTTATTGTTTGTGGTTTTAGATTTTGCCTACAGTTATCATCTTATCTGTACAATTATAAAATATTTTAAATTCTAGCTCAAACAAAATAAAAAATTGCACCGTATACAACATAACACATATAATATTACAAATGAAATGCCGATATTGCCTAAAATACTTGGTAACCACGGGTAAATATGTCAACCGATAACTCTGCTATTAAGTACTTTAGATGACAATTTTAATTTTGGAAGACTAATGCTAGGTAGGTACCTACACAATATTTCGAGTTAGGTACGTGAAATAATTTTAAATTTTAGGTTACTTTCGGTTTTAGCGGAAGTTACACTGACTTTAAAGTTGCAAATGTGACCACTCTGTATACAGTAAACTTTAGATTATAGTTTTTGATTCTCTTTTCATTGATGTAGGTATTACATGTTATATCCGATATGCGGCAAATGTAGCGCTACCATTTCAAAACTTAACAATTGTTAAACAAAGTATTGCAATAATTTTTTTTCACAAATCGTTTATTAGTGCTTTAAAATTAATTATAAAAAATAACATTTGACAGATGGTCTCCTCTCGCTTGCCTTCAAATACGTGCTCATTTTCCATCACTTTCCTACAGATTTCTGGTGTTATACCTATGTGAGATTTCTTCACGAATGTTGGTCTTGAGCTGTTCAATTGTTCGTGGTTTGTTACTTTCCAATTAACTTTATTCATCATAAAAATTGTTAACCATCACACTGTACGACTGTCAAAACCAAACTGACAAAACGCCATCAGAAAAATCATGCCGTAGAATAAAATGATAGCGCTACATTTGCCACACCCGATACTCCTCTAATAATAACGCTTCCAGAAAGGTTTATTAATTCCATAAGTGCAAGGTGTTAGACAAAGAATAACAAGAAGTTCTTATGAAAGAAATATATACATCTTTTGAAGTGCTATTAGTAAAGAAAAGTATAACGGGTATTATATCAATGGAAAGGAAATCAAAAACTCTAACCAAAAATGTACTGACACAGGGTGATCCAAAATCCAAAGTCAGTGTAACTTTAAGTCACTTAAAATTTAAAAATTATTTAACGTAACTCGAAATATTGTGCCTATTAGCCTTTCAAGTTTAAATTTCTTATCTAAAGTAATATAAAAGTTATCTTTCCTCTTTCCGTGGTCACCCGGTATATGTAACCATCCTACGCCGGAAGAATATATTTAAGATTTACTACAGGGACAGATAATACAAAAGGACAGATAATATACAGGGTGTTTATTTATACAACAAAAATCCCTTGGTGTAGGAATAATATACTTTTAATGCTGGTACATTGCTGTGCACAACAATTAAGAATAAAACTTCTCTGTTTAAGCCCGATAGATCGCGGAGAGCAGACGCGAGTTAGTTGGCACTCTCAGACGAATCGCCGTGTATTCCAGTTCACATATACCTATTTCGCATATTTTCGCCAAATTTCGCTTATTCTAAAACTTCTTAGTTTTGTGTGGCGTGACAGAAGTAAACTACAGTCCACTAAATTTTCCTTGCATCTGCAAGACCTTTAAGAGACTGGTTACCTAACCATAGGCTTACACCACCAGCCTTCAGGGTAAGTTGCACCAAGTAGAGCGTCATTATCAAACATTTTGGACCTTCGAGCCACTGGATGCTCTTTTTGTTTTTTCTCTATTATTAATATAATAATAAATGGTTATAGGTATTGGCAACATTTATTTGAATTCTCGTTCAATTTAAATTTATCAGTATAAATTTATCGTTCTTAATAAAAACTGTGTTTTTGCCCGCATTCCTTGAATCGGCCGATTTGTGTTGTATTTATTCTCTTTACAAAATAAATGAAACATATAATTTACCGATACATCATTGGCTTTAGATTTTCATTAGATTTTGATTTATTTGAATAGAAATAATAAATTCTCAATTTATACAATAGTTTATACTATAATTTTCGTTATCACTAATTATTTCACTATAAAATGTCTAGTAACGCTAATAAAATCAAACAGTATACAGCTCTTCGAGAAATGAATTACAACGAATTAAAAGAAATTGTCGCTAAAGCCGAACGTGCAAAAAAAGACAAAATTCATTATACCTCATTTAAAATAGCCTATAAGCGATTTGAATCGATTTACGATGAATTTAAGAAAAATCACAATAATTTGGTAGCTCTATGCACAGTTCAAGAAGGTTCCGATTTAGTCATTATTGAGACAGTTAGAGCTTCTTTCGAAAGTGACTCTAATTTAATTCAAGAAATTTATTTTGACCGCTATTTAAATAAATATTTCATGGCAACTGCGTACTTTCAGGAACTAGAAAAAGCTCCAAATCTTGCCGTTAATCAGGCAAATGCTGTATCGCTCAGAAATCTTTTAGACACGTTTACAGAAAATTTAGCAGCATTGGAAAATTTAGGTTTTCCAATTGATCACTGGGATTTTATTTTATTTCGCATGTTACTTGTACGCTTAGACACAAATACTCGTGCTTGGTTTGAACTTGACCAAGACACTGATAATAGTAATTATTTTCCATCATTTGATTCACTTAAGAAATTTGTTTTAAAGCATTGTACGGCATTTGATGCTGTAGAAATTGATTCACCCGAGAAAGACAGTAAAAAATGTGTAAATAAATTTAATGTACATTGTAATCCTCTACAAAATACAACTAAATCTCGTAAGTCAACCTCATTTTTTTCCGAAACTACTAAATTAGTTTGTACGTTATGTAAAGCTGCACACTCTGTATATAATTGCCCTTTGTTTAATGATAAATCTCCCCGGGAACGTTTTGACATTGTTAAAGATAATAATTGGTGCGTGAACTGTTTAGGCTCAAAACATAACTCTAAAAATTGTAACTCTAAATCACTTTGTCGTATTTGTAAACAGCGTCACCACACTCTTTTGCATTTTCCGAAAAACGTTTCATCCTCTCGATCAGCTCCCGCGTCAGACACTCAAATTGTTAACACACATGCAGAGTATTCAGAAACTGCCTGTCAGCCGTCTCCTTCTAATGCTGTAAATAGTTTCATGGGTATGATTCCAAATCATCGCAGCGTGCTTCTCGCAACTGCCATTGTAGAAATTTTAGATTCGAGCAATAATTACCAACAGGTTCGAATTTTATTAGATGGTGGTAGTCAAGTAAATTTTATTTCTCAAAAATGCCTTATTAAGTTGGCCTATCTCGCATTAATCTACCCGTTTCGGTACAAGGTGTTGGGCAGATGCAAATGACGTCATCAGCAGGAGTAACCTGCACCATTCGACCCGTGGGGAAATTATCACCCTCATTCACTTTGGATGCAGTCGTTTTGCCAAAAATATGTAACGAAATGCCCAGTGACCAAATTTCTTTTAACTCTCTTTCACATTTTAAAAATTTACATTTAGCTGATCCATTTTTTGGAACACCCGGTAGCATAGACATGTTGTTAGGTGCCGATATTTTCCCTCACATTCTAGGTTCTGGTCGTATCACAAGTACTATAAATGAACCTTCGGCTCTTCACACTGTTTTCGGTTGGGTAATTATGGGCCCTGTTAATTATACACATAAACCGAAAATAAATACTTTCTTTTGTACCTCAAATACGTTAGATTTGGGAGATACTCTCAAAAAATTCTGGGAAATAGAGGAAGTACCTTCAGCACCAAGTCTTTCAAGCGAAGATACTCTATGTGAAAAAATATTCTCGGACACTTGTAGGCGAAATCATACTGGGCGATATATAGTGTCTTTGCCCTTTCGTAACCCTGTACCTTCCTTTGGCAATTCTCGCGCCGTGGCTTTACGAAGATTTCTTTCTTTAGAACGCCGTCTCCTAAAGGAGCCCACACTTTATAACCTTTATTCTGACTTTATGAGAGACTATTTAGATTCCGGGCACATGGAAATTGCAAATATGGTTAATTATTCTCAACTAAATATGTTTTATATCCCGCATCACTGTGTACTTAAGCCAGACAGTGCTACTACCAAATTAAGGGTGGTTTTTGATGCCTTTGCTAAATCCCCTGGATATAGTTCTCTTAATGATTCTTTATTAACTGGTCCTAAGTTACAAAAGAATATTCTCACCATTTTATTAAATTTTCGAACACATTCTCATGTATTTGTTGCTGATATAAAACAAATGTATCGTCAAATTTTGATTGATGAAAAGCATAAGAATTTTCAGCGAATATTGTGGCGATTTTCCTCTAATGAGCCTATTAGAGATTATCGATTGAATACTGTGACATATGGAGTATCTTCCGCTCCTTTCCTCGCACTGCGCACCCTACTTCAGCTCTCTCAAGATGAAAAAGACAAATTTCATGCAGCTGCCAAAATTCTGGCCACGGATACATATGTTGATGACATAATCTCTGGAGCAAATTCCTTGGAAGAGGCTCTCGAACTGCAGAAAGATTTAATTAGCCTAGTTGGATTAGGTGGGTTTGAACTCAGAAAATGGGCGAGTAACGATTCACGCTTATTGGAACATTTATCTGCTACTCATCTTTATAATACCAATTTATCATTTGATTTGCAGTCTGAAATTACTTTGAAGGTTTTAGGTTTACAGTGGCATCCCTCGACTGATTCTTTTAATTTTTCTGTTAGTCCCCTGAGTAAAACTTGCACTAAACGAAATATTCTCTCGAATATAGCAAGAATATTCGATCCCCTAGGTATTCTCTCACCTGTAACCTTCTTTGTTAAAAATGTGATTCAGAAACTTTGGTCTTTAGGTTTAGATTGGGATCAAATACCCCCTGATGATATTATTCAAGTTTGGACGAAATTTATATCTCAACTTCCTTCTTTATCTCACTTTAAATTGCCCCGCCAAGTTATAAGTAATAACTATCAACTCTGTGAGGTACACTGTTTCAGTGATGCGAGTACACGAGGTTATGCTTCAGTATTATATTTTCGTTTAATAAAAGAAGATGGAACGATTGCCACTTATTTTGTATGCGCTAAATCCAAGGTTAGTCCTCTAAAATGTATTTCTGTACCCAGGTTAGAACTTTGTGCTGCAGTTTTGTCTGCTAATTTAATGGCATTTACCTGTGAAACTTATAAAAATAAAGTACATTTTAGTAAACTCTATGCATGGTCGGACTCGACAGTGGCACTTAGTTGGATAACTGCATCCCCTCATAGATGGAAAACCTTCGTCAGTAACAGAGTTTCTCACATTCAACAAACTTTACCTACTTTGACTTGGTATTATGTACCTTCGTCACAAAATCCCGCTGATTGCGCCTCTAGAGGTCTTTTACCTCAAGATTTACTAGACTGTTCAATCTGGTGGACAGGCCCTTCATTTCTACACTCAGTTAAAAATAATTGGACCCCTTTTTCATCTACAAACTCTAGGGTTTTTAGTCCTGAAGTATTAGATGAAGAAAGAAAATGCACTTTGGCTGCATTTATAGATTTTGATTCAATTGATATTCTTCTTAATAAGTATTCCTCTCTTGCTAAAATTAAACGTATAATGGCATATGTTTTACGTTTCTTACATAACTTGAAATCTTCTATGAATGCTAGAAAATATGACTCCTTCACTCACTTTGAGCTTCACGAGGCTTTGTTAATACTGGTTAAAAGAGTTCAGACTCTGTCTTTTGCTCAGGATATTGAGAATTTAAATCGTAGTCTTCCCATATCTAAGCCCTTAAGAAAACTCAGTCCCTTCCTAGAAGAGGGTGTTCTCAAGGTCGGCGGTAGGTTACGTCATAGCCAATTATCGCATGGCCAAAAGCACCCCATTCTATTACCTCGTTCTAGTAGACTTACTAATCTAATTATTGAGGATATTCACAAAACCCATTTACATCCAGGTATTCAAACTATGCATTTTTTGCATGCACAAAATTTTTGGATACTATCTCCTAAAAGAGCGATACGTACAGTTCTGTCCAACTGTTTCAAGTGCTGGAAACTCAATCCAGTACCTTTTCAACCTCCCATGGGAGATCTACCCTCCTCACGAGTCTCTCAAGTTAAACCATTTTCTAAAGTAGGAATTGACTACGGTGGTCCGTTTACTATCTCTTTGAATAAAGGTCGAGGTGCTAAAACTCAAAAATCTTATATTTGCCTGTTTGTTTGTTTTTGTACAAAGGCGATACATTTAGAACTCGCCTCCGATTTAACCACTGAAGCCTTTTTAGCTTGCCTTCGTCGATTTATCGCACGTCGAGGACGCTGCTCGCATATTTTTAGTGATTGCGGGACAAATTTTGTAGGCGCGCAAAAATATATCGCACAAATCTTTGAAAATGCAGCTAAAATTGAGAATATTGAATGGCATTTCAATCCGCCCTCTGCACCTCATTTTGGTGGCCTATGGGAGGTAGGCATAAAAGGGGTTAAAACACACTTATATCGCGTGGTAGGTGAACAAATACTTACGTACGAAGAGTTCTATACTGTATTGGTACAAATTGAAGCTTTACTTAATTCTCGCCCTCTGACTCCTGTGAGTTCAGATCCCAATGATATGTCAGTACTAACGCCAGGTCATTTTCTGACTCTTGAGCCATTAACCGCACTTCCCGATAAAGATTTATCAGATGTAAAATTAAATCGGCTAACACGCTGGCAGCTCTTGCAGCGTCTACACCAAGACTACTGGACTCGTTGGCACAAGGAGTACTTACATGCCTTGAACCAAAGAGCAAAGTGGACTAATCCCTCTATCTCGGTCGAACCCGGTACAATGGTCCTTATCAAAAATGATAATACACCACCTTTACAATGGCCTTTAGGTCGCATTCTAGAGACACATCCTGGCAAAGACGCAGTAACTCGTGTAGCTACAGTTGAAACTCAACAAGGAATCTATAAAGGACCCTTAGTTAAACTTTGCCCTTTACCGTTTTTACCAAACTCTGTTTAAAAATAACATTTGTTAAAGGTCGGCGGAATGTTCGGAATTCCCTGATTTTATAGTTAGTTTTAATATCTTTCTTTAATTTTATATTTATTTTTGTTATTAGTATTTGTTGCCAATGCCTACATCCCATTTATTTTAAAATCAGTCAATGTTCCCGCGATATATCTACTTGGTAAAACAAAAACCCAACTTTGACGAAGCCCGATAGATCGCGGAGAGCAGACGCGAGTTAGTTGGCACTCTCAGACGAATCGCCGTGTATTCCAGTTCACATATACCTATTTCGCATATTTTCGCCAAATTTCGCTTATTCTAAAACTTCTTAGTTTTGTGTGGCGTGACAGAAGTAAACTACAGTCCACTAAATTTTCCTTGGATCTGCAAGACCTTTAAGAGACTGGTTACCTAACCATAGGCTTCCACCACCAGCCTTCAGGGTAAGTTGCACCAAGTAGAGCGTCATTATCAAACAGCCCCTATGTTCTACTGAAATCTACGCCAAAAAATAGGGCCAGTTTACGTTCATTTCCTTATACCTAAACGTAGTAGTCTTCGGAACATTTATTAAAAAAAAATTAATTATTCTTCCCATTAGTGCTTTACTTATTATTATAAGGTGGCCGTGCCTATTGTTTTATGTTAGATATTTGCAAAGTTTACAGTTTTTATCTGTAGACTTTGATATTTGTTAAGAACTGTCAAATAAAGTCAGTGTTGGCATATTCAAAAGTTGTTTACAATTAGTTTAAATAATAGTTTAAAATAAACATGGCACGTACGGTTTTAGCAATGAGGATTTTTTTAAATTTAATAATTATTTTCGGAGAGTGCAATAAAGTTGCAACAATAACTGAAATACGATTAGTTAAAAATTTATTTGACAGTTCTTAATAAACATGTAACATAAAACAATCGACACGGCCACCTTGTAAATAATAAGCAAAGCAATAATGGGAAGAATAGTTACATATTTTTTTAAATAAAAATGTTCATATCTCGAAAACAATTACGTTTAGGTATAGGTAAGTGAACGTAATTAAACTGCCATTATTTTTTGGCATAGATTTCAGTAAAACTGAGAAATAGGGGTGCTATTTAAAAAAATTAAAATATTTAACATTTATGAAGTTGATCTTTTTGTCGTTTTTTTACGTACCTCTAGAACAGTAATGCAATTTTCAATATGTCACTAATTACCTATAGCCTTCCTGCTAACTCCATAGTAAAACATTTTTTATTTGATTTACGTGGTGTTCACATAAAATTTTTATAGAAAAGTCTACATCTGTCAATTTTTTATTAAAAAAATTAATAACTCGAAAACTATAAATTTTAGGTATATAGAGTATTCTACACAAAGTGAGCCTAAAATTCCATGTAGAAGCAAAAAATGGGATAATATACAGGGTGCCCCAACATCTCCTTCCGGTATAACCGGAAGTGGTAGAATTGTCAAAATATTTTAATCAAAGAGACCACACTGTATTTAGCACAGTTTCCAAATTTGAAAGACAGGTTCCGAGATACCGATAGTGTAAACTCGTTGCTGGACTAGATATAGAGTAGATATATCCCTTTCACAGTTATATTTGTAGTCTCTGTTTGGATTTGAAAAAAAATATTTTCAAATTAAATTATTTTGTATGTTTTTCTTTTAGATTGATCTTGCTGCAGTTAAAGTCATGACAGATGAAGAACTTTCAACTTATTTGCCTGCACATGGAGATAGATTAGCCTTAAAATCTTTTGCTCTAAAAACACGCAGAAAATCCCTTATTGAGAAACTAAAAACATCATTTAATAGTTTTGGTGACAAGGAAAAGGCACCTTTGACAAAAAAAATGAAACAAAACCCTCAAAAGGCGACAAGAATGGTAGAAATTGGGTGGAGACACTATTGTGACAAGAAACAATGTTATAAACATGTGAGGGGGCCGATAGGTGGGAACCGAAGGATCTCTACTAAAAATCGCAAAGGCCGAAGACATCACTGAAAGAGCAATCCAACTATTTTTTCCAGATGGATCGTGCCCATATGGAAAAATTAACGAATTTGATTTTGAGCTGCAAGACTATAAGTGTCATAAAATTACTAATGACATTGATGTCAACGAAATTTACAAAGTAACCGGATTGTTACTCGATTTTACTTATCAACCAAAAGGAAGACATCGCTGAAAAATTCGAGGGATGATGACGATTATGCAACAGATATAAAAACCCCACCAAAATTGGGAATGAGGTTAAGGAGCAAAAGCATAGATAAACTTCTAGATGACCTATCTTCACCTATAAACAATGCGGTAAGTTAAGGCTCCATACCGGTCACAAGGTTAAAGGAGTTCTAGGTTAGAAATCTCCTAGCAACTATCTAACCAGTGAGCATTCAATAGATGGCACCACTAATCTTGACGGTATATTGCATCTCAGAAAAACTGACATGCACTGACCCTTCGATATAGTCACTGTCAATGTTGGCACATTTGTTTTTGTTTATTACATTATTTAAGGCAGAAATGTACCCCATCCAATAGTACTTTTCTTCTGTACTTACTCGAAACGGCAAAAGCAGTAATACTAAAATGTTGTACAGTGACTAAACTATTTGTGCAGAATGGCGCGAACTTCTTCGATGTTGCCAAATTTACGTTTTGGGATTTTTATTTCAAAATTACTTTATTTTTTGAAAATATCGGGAGTAACCACCATTCTGTAACCAATTGTAAACTAAAAATTCTAAATAATATCTGGGCAAGCTGGGGATGTAATTTCTGCTAAAACTTTGAAAGTGCATCTTAAGTGCTGATTAGTCTATACCGATGTGTTTACCGATCCGGATGCCGAATGAAAATTACCTTTATGTCTCTATTGCACATGTATAACAATTAAATCAGGAGGGTGCCTAAAAATTATTACTATTCCATTTTTTTTTTAGAGTACTTCCATATCTGGTCCATCTACCTCGACATCAGATCAGAGATCAGAGAAAGTAGATGTAAAATCATTTTATGAAGATTTTATGGAGAATCAGCCCTTTTCAATGGTGAGTAAAAATCTATAAACAAAGTGTCATTCTTCGACATCTTCTGTTTATAAAGTCCTCATAGTAGTTTTGAAAGGCAACGTTCTTCCTCAAGGATAGCCTTCAACCAATTTCATATTCATACTCATATTCATGCTCAAAAGTAAAAAATAAATCATTCGTCTTTTTGGTTGGTGTCAATTGTTTACCCGAAAACCCCAAAATCGCCGTATCACATGCTTATGCTTGTGCGTTGTTTTTTTCTTTATATTAGCCCTCCTCTCTTACGAGTATGATCCCCCTAGAAAAAAATCACAGATTTGGAAAAAATCTCACGAGAATGATGTGCCGCATACCTATCTTTAACAGTTTCCTTTTAAACAGTTTTTCAAAATGCTTAAGGGTGTCAAGGTGTGACATTAAACCGGATTCTTAAAATAGACCATCTTACCAGCTACCAAAATCAGTGACAAAATATCTTTTATGATTGATTGATTGATTGAGTCGATTTATGCCTCTTTTCTCTGTACTAAGAAGGCACCAAAAAAAATTTGTTCTAAAAAGTGTTTATATTTTAGGATTCATCAATGTTTGATTTGGACGAAGACAATATTTACAATTTACCAGAAAGTACACAATCAAACCTAGGCAATAATAATATTTCCCATGTCCAGGAAGAAAAGGATATATTAATTATTCACAGAGGGCACGTGTTCTATGAAATCTTAGATGCCATGAAACAACGCAATATTTCATTTCAAAATATTCAAGTGGAAATGGTTCTTCCGAATGGGAGTTCGGAAAAGGCTGAAGACGTTGGTGGAGTTCTACGAGACGCCATTTCCGAATTCTTCATTACTTTTTATGAACTATGCACTATGGGCACCGAAATGAAAATGCCCACATTACGTCACGATTTTCAAGATAAAGAATGGACAGCTATCGGAAAAATCATAGTCGAAAGTTGCTTATGGCAAAATTATTTTCCTATAAAAATTGCACCTGTTTTTGTGAAAAGTTGTTTGGGGCAAACATACCACGAAGATGAAATTTTGGAAAACTTTTTGCAATATGTTTCTAGGTCAGACTCTTTACTACTTAAAAATGCTTTAAGTGACTTCGATGCGGTAGAGTTCGATGACATCTTAGATGTTTGTTCTACCTATGACGGAAAGTGGACCCCAAATAAAGAAAACTTCAAAAAATTAATAACGCAAATAGCTGTAGAAGAGTTAATACAAAAACCTAATTATGTACAAGCCTGTTGGCAAAATGATTTTCAACAAAAATTAAATCACTTAGATTTCGGCAAAATATTTTCAAAACATGCTCCGACGGATAAAAATATTTTGTCCATATTAAAAATTCCGGACAGCTTAACTGAAGAAAAAAAGAGAGTCGTCTCGTTCTTAAAAAAATTTATTAAGGAAAGCGATGAAAAATGCAGATCCGCATTTCTTCGGTTTTGCACGGGTTCGAATTTGGCGAATGGTGAAATTAATGTAGATTTTAATTCTAGCACGGGTTTAAGTCGAACGCCAGTGGCGCATACCTGCAACAATTTATTAGAACTTCCAACTACTTACGAAAGTTTTATGATTTTCAGATCGGAATTAAACAATATTCTAGATGCAGGCGTTTGGGTAATGGACATAATTTAAAATTAAACACTGTGTCACACTCGTGCCTTATATCGTTTTCTTTTGATTGCACCAGTCTGACTTCAGGGTATCTCTATAGTTTATATTTCTAGCTAGAAAAAGATCTAGTACACTCAGTGTACACTAGTGCAATAAAACTTTAGCGAAAAAATATCGCTATTATACAGTGCGGGCAAAGACTCGCCTCCCTGTAAACTTTTTAAGTAAATCGTAGTAGCGACAAACAAAAACTATAATTGTTTCATTACTTATACTTATTTCTCGTAAACTGTGGATCAAAGATTGATTACATATAAGGTGCACCAAATTTTTAAAATAAAAGTGGGTCGTGTCCACTGGCCATATTTTCATGAAAGTCTGTTACTTCTTTTTTAAATCTAAATCTAAATTCTTGTTAAAGTTTGTGAGAACTGACAACCTTTGTTAGTTTTGCAGTAGGTTAATTATTAAGATTACGAATGTTCCTATTTTAGATAATTAAAATAATAGGTATATAATATATGTTAAGCGGTTTTTTCAAAAAGTTTATGTAACTGCATTTTGTTTATATTGTAGTTCCTCCCTAGTAGTTTTAGGTTTTTATACCATTTAAGTAAGTTAAAGAAAAATTTGGTTGAAGTTGTTGAAAGTACCCAATAAAAAGTTTTTATTTTTCTAACAAGTACTGTTTTTTTTTTAAATTATGTACCTACAAATGAAAGAACAGTATATAAGGGATAAAAGTGGCACTTCTTATCCCGAGGCGAAACAAGAAAAATCCATAAAAGTCCATAAATCCAAAAAGTCCATAAAGAAAGCTTTAAAGATGGACAACTACATATTTCATTTTTTTTCACTTTTTATCCCTGCTTTTGCTTGAAACGGTATTCTATCCCTGCTTTTTACTTTTTGTCTCTGCTGTGCTTTAAACAGGGATTTTTTTTTTATTCTTTTTTTACTTTTTATCCCTGTTGGGGATAAAAAGTGACACTCTTATCTCCAATATGAGGAATACAAAGTGCACTTTTTATCCCTAAAGCGCGAAAACGTTGTTTTATTATTTGATTCAATTTGTAAAATGTAACACAAAGGGTTATAAGTAATAATTAAGGGTGTCCCAAAAATGATACATTGTACTTTCGTCAAAAACATTATTTTATTAATTACTCTCTGTAAACATCAAAAAAATATTGCAGATTGTTTTAATGTCAACAAAACCAAAATGTTACAGAAATACCTACTTACCTATACTTACCTAAATTAGGGTCAAAGATCACGAAAACTGTTTTGTTTTTGTGATGCTGTGACCATAAATAAACTAAATCTATTAAACAGTAATGTTAAATATATCATGTACATCTGCTCTTAATTTTTTATACAATTCTATGCAATCAGTAGGATTGTTACTTCGGCTGTATTGCTGTTCTTCTATTAAAATTGTACAGTTCATAAAAATCTTCGTTGCAAGGATAATTTGAAAATGTGCAATTTGAGGAAAGTTCTTGAATAGCAAATGTAGGTACTGGCACTAAATAACTTTTAGCTCCATATAAAGACGGCACCTCGTACATCAAAACAGGTCTTCCAGTTGGGGAAATACTGTTTCTTGTCTTACTTATTTTATGAATGTTCCATTCCTGTACAACTTGTTCCAGTTCAGTCTAAAAATAAATAAAATTTAAGTCCATTTCATTATAATTATAAGAATGGTCATTTGGCGTAACATTAGAGAGTGTTAACTGCTATGGGACGTATTTAGTTACGGGACATACAAGACCTCCGCGGGGACCGTGGTAGGACTGCCTCTTTACCCGGACCCCCGCGTCACCCTTGTACGTTCCGTCCCGTAGCAGGTTACTTCACGTGGCCAACTAAAACTCCCTTCCCTATTGAATAGAAAAATATTTTAATCATTTGAAAATTTGACCTTCACGTAATGCCTGACCCACACACAGAAAAAACAATTTGTTAAATCAAGTAATAGCAGCTATATGCTCCAACAATATATTAATTTGCTTGGTCCAAGTAAATATTTAGTTATTATAACAAAAATTTTGTTATAACTATTAGGTAGTTAGTTAGTAAATCGATCTTTATTTCAATGAATAATTTACTTGAACCAAAACAATGTCGTTGGTGCATAGGAACACCAAAGTCTACAGAAGGTTACCAGGCAAAGGTTTAGCTATTCCCTTGATTCACAAAATTTTTTTGTGCAATATTGCTTCCTGCCGCTATATAGGTAATAAAGGAAGGTTAAACAATCAGTAGTTTTTTTTTTGTTTTCGGATTTTCCACTAGTGTTGCGTAGATAGCTCAACTTTTTTTGTAGAACATGCGTAACAACAACATATTTTATATTATTTTTTCTGCCATTTTACCGACATTTTATATTTCTATGTGTTTCATTGCCTATTTTTGTAGAAGAAGGTGAATCACCCTGTACTTAATCCAATCACCCTTTTAGAAAATCTAATGCTCTATCTAAAGAACATATTGTTTCCTCACTTAACTCACATCAGTCTCGCACTGAAAAACAGTTTTATATTCTTGACAAAGGAAATTCTTATATAATTATCTTAATCCAAAAGAAAATTGCTTACAATAGGAGCAATTCCACGATACATTCTCTTGTTTCAAGAGAACAACATTTAATACATAAATTAACATTAATAAATCAAGAATGCGGGAGTGTCGCTCATATCAAAAGAATATTTTCTTATTTTGTGTACTTTTGTACCTACTATAATAGGTATCTAGAATGGTGTAGTTATTTACCTACCTTTATAATGGCGGAAAAGCAAAACTGAATTAACATTTTGTCAATGGTAGTTCCTTGAAAAAAATTTTCTTCTTTTAGAGATTGAAAAATATTCATCCAATATTGAACGCAGTGTTTTCGAAGCATACTCCACCAAGATTCAATTCGTTGGTTATGGGTGCTTTTTCCATATAGATGGGGTGGTCTACCATTTCTTTCAGGATTAAACGTTTCGTGCAATGTTTTTTGGAGACGTTCTACTACATCATTTTCCGTTCCCATATCAGAACGAACAGTTTTAGGACATCCACCTGTAATTCTTAAGGCATCCAAAAAATAGCCACCGATAACCTAAAAATTATAGAGTTACTAAAAATCTACGAAATTTCATTTTCGCGGTGTAGCGATGAGGGTAAAGTGAAATTAAACATTTTAAAAAACATACATGAATGTGATATTTACCTAAATATAAACAAGTACATAAAATTTAGTTATTTTGTTTTTAAGTTTAATTTTACTTTTTCTATAATGTTACTGTAATTTGGATTAAGTGAATTTCACTTGTTCTGGGCAAAATGAAATAAATTGTAGTTTGCCCTAATACTTATTAAAAGGGACAAATCCTACTACCTATACGAGTGTCTATCTTTTTTTTCATTTTTAAGTTTTACTGGTCAAACACTACAACAGATAAGAGACATTCAGGTGAAAGTCAAACAGGATTAAAATTTTTTATTCATGACTTACTTTGGGATCACTTGAGGTGGGCCCCATCTTTGGCCAAATGATGTGCCTGGAAAACCCGTCTATACATCCGTTTATACATATTCCGTATGGTTTTAATTTATCATACGAATCTATATGCCATAAAAAATTGGGTCCTTTATTTAAATACTGGCGCCTCCTAAGTCTTTTTCGTTTACGTATATCGTGTCCCTCTGGGTCTAAAAGACGCAAAATTTCAGCGACCACTTCTTGAGTAACAACTAAGTTATTTTGAATACATCTAAGATGCATCCACCTATAACCATGTAACTACCCAGATCCTTTTATCTCGTTCTCAATAAAACGAACTATGTCCCTAATAGATGAATATTTTTTTCTTCGGTAGCAATTCGCTTTTTGCAGTTGTTGTTGTTGATAGGCGGCGCGGTTACCCGCAGCACTCAGGTCTTTCGAACCATTGTGCCTGCCGCTAGTTGGGAGTTATTGGAAGAGACCCGTGCTGTGCGCATAGGCCAACACCCGTTGTAGGGGAAGCTCCCTAATGTCCTGAGGCAGAAGAAATGCTGCGCCCAGATGTTTGTGTCTCTTGACCATGAGGCAGGCACAGCGACAGAGGATGTGAATGGAGTCCTCGTCATCGTGTCCGCAAAACCTGCACCTTCTAGTGTCACTAAGACCGATAGTGTTAAGGTGCTTGTTAAGATGTCCGTGACCTGTCAACAGTCCTGTGACAATCCTTATGCTGTTACGACTTAGCGCAAGTATTGATTGAGTTGCGTTCGACCAAGGCCCTTCAATTAAGAGCCTGGTTTGTCGCAGCCCAGTCACGTTTGACCATTCTTCCTTTGATCTTACCTTGATCCAGTTTCCAATGGACCTTGCTACATAACTAGGCGGAAGCCCCAACACTGGTTCGGGCCCTGTAAACTGTATACTTGAGCCTCTCTTAGCCAGTGCATCGGCCTCCTCATTTCCTGTTATATTATGATGACCCGGTACCCAGGTCAATTTTACCTGGTTGTTCTGTCCCAATTGGGTCAGACCATTAATACACTCTAATACCGTCCTGGAGGTGATCCTGTAGGAGATCAAAGCACGTAAAGCCGCCTGACTGTCGGTGCATATCTGGATATGCTGATTAGAATATCTCCTTTTGAGATTTTCCTGAACACATGCAGAGATAGCAAACACTTCCGCCTGAAAGACCGTGGCATACTTTCCCAAGGAGAAGGATAGTCTCGCCCTCGGGCGCACGCCCGGGACTCCCGCCCCTGAGCCCTGGTCTGTCTTGGACCCATCTGTAAACCAGACGAGCCCATTCGAGACCTGAGCATCAGGATTTTCGAGCCAAGCTTCCCTGTCCGGTATCTCTACTGTGTAAGGTTTGAGAAACACATAAGTGGGAGATATCCTGTCACTGGGTGCGTCCAGTAGACTGTCTCCTCCCACAAGTTCCCCAAGAATACTTGTGTGTCCACCATCGTGGCTTTTACCTATCCACCGCCCCCACTGCTTGACCCTATAAGAGTCCCTCCTTGCCTCTCCCTCAACCACTATATGCAGTTTAGGGAGAGACAGGAGAGTCTCCAGAGCCTCTGTGGGAGCCGTGCGTATCGCTCCTGTCGTGCTTACACACGCCAGGCGTTGTAGTTGATTTAGCCGTTGCTTGATGGTAACCCGCCGGACGGCTGGCCACCATACAATCGACGCGTATAGAAAGGAGGGTCTAATAACCGAGGTATAGAGCCATAAGGTGGCTCTCGGATTAAGCCCCCACATTTTTCCAAAGAGCCTCTTACTTGTCCAGAAAGACGCGGTGGCTCTCTGTATTTGTTTGTCTATGTGGGGTACCCATGACAACTTTTCGTCTAGGATAACTCCCAGAAATTTGACCATCTTTGAACGCTGGATGGTCTTATTGAAAATGGTTGGTGCTTTAAAACCATCCAACTTCCTTTTCTTAGTGAAGAGGACTAGATCGACCTTAGAGGGGTTAACTCTCAGCCCTTGTCCTATACACCATTCTTCTACGATTCTTAGGGCCCTTTGAGTGAGCTCACTAACTGTATTTGCAGATTTCCCCGCGATTAAGACCGTAAGGTCGTCTGCGTATGCTTGAGTCATAATCCCTTCCTCATTAAGCCTGCGAAGAAGACCGTCGAGCACAAGGCTCCATAGCAAGGGGGAAAGAACCCCCCCTGCGGGCACCCTCGACCCACAGTCGCTCTAACTGTGACTTCATTGAGAGAGGTAGAAATCGAGCGGTTTGAAAGCATGGAATAAATCCACCTAGCTATGGTAGGTGGGAATCCGTGGTCCTCAGCCTCTGTTAGAATTGAATTGTAGGAGGTATTATCAAATGCCCCAGCTATGTCCATGAAGGTCCCGATAGCGAGCTCCTTCTGGCTAATCGTTTTCTCTATTTTGTAGACCACGGAGTGCAATGCTGTTTCCGTAGATCTACCCGTTTGGTAGGCGTGCTGTGAGCTATGTAATGGTATAGTCACTAGCGGGCCCTCTTTCAGAAATCTCTCTATGAGCCTTTCTTGTAGTTTCAGTAGAAACGGATGTTAGGCAGATCGGTCTAAAGGCCTTCGCTTCATCATAAGAAGCTCTACCTGCTTTAGGAATGAAAACCACTCTCGCTGCTCTCCAGGGTTTTGGAATATATCCTAGAGCTAATGTTGCTATGTATAGATCACGCAGATGCTGGATAATGTATTCTGACCCTTGTTGAAAAAGAGCCGGAAATATTCCATCCATACCCGCTCTCTTATATGGTGCAAAAGTGTTTATGACCCATCTAATTCGCTCCACCGTGGCAACATTCGAGGCCATCCTCCAATCCATAGCTGCAACCTCTATGTGGGGAGTCCTCTGGTGTTGGATAGAGCTGGAACTTTTGGCAGAACCAGGAAAGTGGAAATCCACGAGGTGCTCCAACGCCTCCTTGGTGGTTCACGTATATGTACCATTAGGAAGCCTAAGAACATCGATCCTGGATTCGTGGTTATATTTCATGATTTTATAAATCCTAGATGTGGCAGGGGCGTCTTCAATGCTTTCGCAGAAGTCTTTCCATGCCTGTCTCTTACTTCTTCGAGTAAAGCTCTTAAATCGACTTGAGCCATTCTATATTGGTCCCAATCAAAGTTCGATTTTGTGTTCATGGCCCTGTTAAAGAGCCTGCGTGCTTCTTTCCTTGTTTCTTGGAGCTCAGAGTTCCACCATGGGACTGTATGTTTACTCCTAGTAACTTTTAGCGGGCAACTCTGTTCATATGCTCGGACCATGGCCCGGCTAAGAATATCATTGCTTTCCTCTATCTGATAGTTTGTGCGAGGCCTAGAATGAGGTCTCACATTAGCCGACAGACTTTCTTTGTAGATACCCCAATCTGTGAGTTTTGGGTTTCTATACTCTTGTGTCGTAGGGATTGTGTCTATCTCTAGACTAAAGCAGATGTGGCGATGGTCGGACATGGACACCTCCGACGAAACATGCCAGTTTTTGACCCAGTGCGAAGCCCAAGATGAGCTGACAGTGATGTCTATAACCTCTTGCCTAGCTCTTGTAACAAAGGTAGGTTTCGAGGCTCTATTGAGCATGTCCAACTCATTGGAGTTAATGTACTCAAAAATTGCCGTGCCTCTAAAATTGGTGTCGCTGCTCCCCCAACATGTGTGGTGAGCATTTGCGTCACACCCAATAATCAGCGGTAGACCTTGATTCTTGCACCACGTGACGAGATCCATGAACTGTCTAGATGGTGGATTTTGTGCTTCATATGGTAAGTATGCGGAGCCAACAATGAAGCTCCTACCTCCTATGTTCACTCTGATGACTACCATGTCCCTGTAACAGAAATTGGTTAGTTGAATGGCATTAACATGCTTAGCAGTATATATACAGGCTCTTGGGGTTTCCGCGTCGGAGCTCACAAATATGCGTCCCCATTTACGACTAAGACCCTTAATAGAGCCTTTGGTCACCCAAGGTTCCTGTATCATTACAATATCTGTATGCCCCACCGCGAGCTGCTGACTTATAATGGAAGTCGCAGCGATGCAGTGTTGCAAGTTGCTCTGCGTAAAACGTAGTAGTTTGGGGTCACAATTTACCTGTGTACCCATTTTGTTTCCGGTTGAGGGTCACTCCGAAGCCCCAGATTCCGCCCGGACCTCCGCGGAAGCGGAAGCCTCAGGCGGCTCAGCGGCCTCAGAGTTTCCCCTTTGGAACTTAGGGTCCCAAAAAGAGACCCTCGCCATACCAGCATGACCCACAAAGTTGATCCTCCGCATGGTCAAGGCTGACGCCTCATCCACCCCGAGAATCAACCTAGAGCCTTTGCCAGGTACCTCGATCGTCTGTCTTATCTTCCAGAGCCCCGTTTGGAGCTCTCCCTCCAAAGTTTGAAGGGTAGTCCCCTGGAAGGGAGACAACCTTCTCACTTCAGAGGTGAGCCACTCCCTAGATACATCGTCGTGGCAGGTAACCATTATGATCCCCTGCTCCGTCAACCTAAATTCGTCGAAGCGTGGCAGAGAGCCCTCTAATGGGAGAGCGTCAATACCGCGCGCCAACGCAATCTCCAGACTGTTCCGTAACTCGGTCGAGAGCCTCGTAGCCGGGAAATCCTCCCCGGCTATCGCTGCCCTCAAGGCCGAGTTAACAGCCTGGCTGTATGTGGCCCTAGCACGGGCCTTTTTAAAGGCTTGCTGAGCTGGAGATGGGGTCCCCCCCGCCTCGCGAGACCTTTTCAGGCCCCCTTTGGCGGAGGAGCTCCCCTGCTCAGCTTGCTTCTTTAAGGGGAAGCCCCCGATGAGGAGGGACCCGCCCCTCCTTTGGCAGTTGCCAGCCTGGCCTTGCGAGCCTTCTTTTTCTCAGACCCCGAGCGATTACGTCGCCCAGAGCCCGAGGTGAGAAGTGCCCGCGCCTCGGCCGTAGGAGGAGCATCCACAATTTTCCCCTCTCTAGTGGGAGCCCTTGAGGAGGGCCCCGGATTGCTATTTGAGGAGGCCTCTTCAGAGGAGCTCTCCGTAGATGTTTGTTTTATAACTGTTTCCATAAAAGTCCCACGAGTACCGGGGTTATAAAGGTCCACCCCTGTAGAGTCCCGCGTGCAGGGGTAAGGCTATTTACAACAGGGTGTCGCCTGGTGCCCTGAGGGTACCGTGCAAGATACTCCTACCCTCGTATCATTCAGCCCTCGCCACGGTGACTAACAGCTTAGCTTGGGGGAGTGTTTTTCGACCTTCCGGTCTAGATCCGCCGAGTTTGGTTTCAACAGGTCCACCTCGTGAAGGATGCAGGCCAAGACTGCATATCCTTGGTCTTTTGCCAAAGATACCCAGCGGTCTTGGGAGTATATGATTATAGAGTGTGCAATGATCAAAGATCTCTCTGTGCTAAATCCAAACTCCCCTGAGAGTCTCAGCTTTATGCTGATGGGAATTAATTCGCCTCTCTAATAGACCCGCTTTTTGCAGTACTCTTTTAAGAGTTCTGTGTGAAATCATAATACCATGTAAATTTCGCAACATTAATAAAATTTCTTTTTGCTTAAACCCATAAGAAAAATATTTTAATATATTACTGGTCGTTAAGTCATCCTAAAATAAATAACATAGTATGTTTATTATCCTAACAAGTGCAGAAAGTCAAGTATATGCTTTTCCGCACGCAATTGCAGTTGACCTGAACGATGCAAAGCGAGTTCGGGCAAGCAGTCAAATCAAATGCGGAAAAGATACCTAACCAACGCTTAAATTTTGCAAATGAATTAATTAATTTCAAAGACTCGTTTTAACACATGTACTTAACATTAATAGCTCGTTTGCACTTGTGTCAAAAAGTAATAATTAATTTTATTTCAGTCATGACAAATCAGCTACAGAAGCTATTAAAAATATGCCAAAATATTTATTACTTTAAAATAAACAAATAAAGAATTTTATACACTTACCTCCTCCATTGTATCCTCTGTTCAAAAAAACTACACTAAGATGCACTAAAAAAGTTTCATGCGATGCACGTTTAGGCGGAGCTAAGGTGACAATGAATTCATTTTCAATTTACCATTTGCCATTTGCAATTTACAATATTTTTACGAAATTTACACTTTTTTTACGAAAAAGCTAAAAGTTACTCTTTTTTTACGAAATTTCATAAGAAAAGTGTGAATTCACAATCTTTTTGCGAAATTCACACTTTTTTAACGAAATTTCATAAAAAAAGTGTAAATTCACAATCTTTTTACGAAATTCACACTTTTTTTTACAAAAAAGATCAACGTTACACTTTTTTTACGAAATTCCATAAAAAAAGTGTGAATTCACAATGGTTTTACGAAATTCACTCTTTTTTAACAAAATTTCATAAAAAAAGTGTAAATTCACAAACTTTTTACGAAATGTACACTTTTTTTACGAAAAAGCTGAAATTTACAGTTTTATTACAAAATTTCGTAGAAAACGTGTGAATTTACAAACTTTTTACGAAATTTTGTAAAAAAACTATGATGTGGCTCTTCTACGCTTTCGTAAAAGTTGACTAAATTCGACATTAAATTTCTACCACCCTGTATGAAATTAAATCATTTTGAAATTATGGCAGGGAAGCTTAGAGTTTTAGTTATATCCCCTATCAATTTTTTCGCTCTAACTTTATTATTGTAAAATATACATCTTCATGAATTAGTCAGTGTTTTTTAAATTTTTTTTGAAAAAAATTAAATATTTCAAAAATGGGAACCACATAGGGAACCATTATACCATTCGTAAGAGAATAAAATTAATTGTTCATCACGCTTCGCAAAAATATACAAGGTGTTCCATAAAAAAAATAAGTTAAGATGATTTAAAGTTGACTAAATTCGACATTAAATTTCTACCACCCTGTATGAAATTAAGTCATTTTGAAATTATGGCAGGGAAGCTTAGAGTTTTAGTTATGTCCCCTATCAATTTTTTCGCTCTAACTTTATTATTGTAAAATATACATCTTCATGAATTAGTCAGTGTTTTTTAAATTTTTTTTGAAAAAAATTAAATATTTCAAAAATGGGAACCACATAGGGAACCATTATACCATTCGTAAGAGAATAAAATTAATTGTTCATCACGCTTCGCAAAAATATACAAGGTGTTCCATAAAAAAAATAAGTTAAGATGATTTAAAGTTGACTAAATTCGACATTAAATTTCTACCACCCTGTATGAAATTAAGTCATTTTGAAATTATGGCAGGGAAGCTTAGAGTTTTAGTTATGTCCCCTATCAATCTTATCGCTCTAACTTTATTATTGTAAAATATACATCTTCATGAATTAGTCAGTGTTTTTTAAATTTTTTTTGAAAAAAATTAAATATTTCAAAAAGGGAACCACATAGGGAACCATTATACCATTCGTAAGAGAATAAAATTAATTGTTCATCACGCTTCGCAAAAATATACAAGGTGTTCCATAAAAAAAATAAGTTAAGATGATTTAAAGTTGACTAAATTCGACATTAAATTTCTACCACCCTGTATGAAATTAAGTCATTTTGAAATTATGGCAGGGAAGCTTAGAGTTTTAGTTATGTCCCCTATCAATTTTATCGCTCTAACTTTATTATTGTAAAATATACATATTCATGAATTAGTCAGTGTTTTTTAAATTTTTTTTTGAAAAAAATTAAATATTTCAAAAATGGTTAACATTAAGAATAGGAAACTAGTAGGTGTGAAATGAGAGGGAATCGGAGCCGAATGAGGAATGTGTATGCGTATGCTATGCTATACCCCGTATAGTAAAGTATAACTCATCGAACACCTGGCGTCTAGACAGTATCCGGTTTCAGAGTATGATGTAATATCTAAAAATAAAATATCTGGGAATGGTATTTTAAAAAAGCTTACTTGTTGATAAGGTGATAAAAATCAATTGTGGAAACGAATTGTGCAACGAATTGTGTGAACGAACGATATTTATTTGACCCAACCAACCGCGTCAGGAATAAAAAAAATATTAAGAGATAATACATATGAATGACATGTTTCTGTTTTAAATAATATCTAATCTTATTTTCTATAAGAAGCAATATGCATAGTAATAATATACCACTCATTCCCCACACAAGTTATCTATAATCAAAATATCATAATATGCACAGTAGTAATATACCACCCCTTCCCCACACAATGGTGGGGGTTACTCTATTTAACCCACAAAATGTCTCGGAGAGTGTTAGTATTCAACATGTCGTCAAAGTTTTGCTTTACCCAATATCAGCCTCAAGCTGATTTGCCAATCGATGTTAAAAGTGAAGAAGTAATTATTAGTGCATGAAAGTATGAGCTAAATAAATCAAAGTGTAAGTTTGTTAGTGTCAGCCTGGTATTCCATGCTGGTTTGGAACCCTGTGTAAGCATATCAGGAAATAAAAATGATGTAGTTATGTTTGACGAAGGCGAATGGAAAATCTTTTGAAATTATCAGGGAATAATAACAAATTATCTATATTGTTTTGAAAAAACCGATAATATTGATACTAGCCAATTTTCTATACATTTCGAGCAGTTTTCTTATATAAGAGTGGTAAAGATAATAAAAAATTATTCTTACATTTATTTGGGATTTGAGTCGGTATGCAAGCTCTGGGAGCTATTACCTTTGATCAAGTTCAGACTGGATAATATATTAAAAAGTCAGCAATTTAAGAATTACTTCAAGATAATAAAAAAAGGGCTACAGCAAGGAGATGGTAATGTTTTTGTAAATGCCTTAAACATACTTCGTCCAGAGGATAATCCACACTCTGAAAATGTCGGAACATGTTTGGAACTTATTTATTTATATCCTGAAGTATTTGAAAAGCATTGTAGCAATATACATGATGACGAAGAAGAAGAAAGTTCCATTCAACGAAGCGCAGAATCAAGTTCGCCATATAATAACTTGGAGTTTTACTTACAATGCCGCTAGGAGGACATATTGGGAATTTGTCTTTCTCGACCGACACCGGTTCCACCAGAGGATTGAAAGGATTTCACTGTTTGTTCATCTCTACTACTAATAAAGTGTATCGTTAGAGGTGTTCATAGAAAAATTTAGCAAATACCATAATGTGGGTTTTTTATTCCGCCGAGCATTGGACCAAAGCAGAAGACTTACAATCTGCCATCCAAAGGATACGTGACGAACTTAGGGACCTAATTTTCGGCGAACTTCATGATAGTGTGTACGACATGCAATCCATCCAAGATGAAGAGAGTAGATAAGAGGAATGCCAAAGAACTGTGCAAAAGTACCAACACTGTGTGGACTTGTGTGACAAATTTCAAGATGGAAATATCAGCTAGCTAAAGTTTTGTCGAGAAATGATGGCGGCAGATATGAAAAACTTTTTATTTGATATTAAAATGTTTCTGCCTGTACAATATATCAATAAATTCAATCTTATAGAAGAAAATTAATAAATACAATATTAAATTTCCACTATAGTTTTATTTATTGTTATTATTATTATTAACTACAGTTGAATATTAGAAAAAACATAGATGTATAATATATAATATGATGTTCATATATAATTTACTGGAATAAAAATGCATAATAATAATTAAGTGTTTTATTTTAATAAAACATGTATCTACATTATATTATTTTTACTAATCCATGAATTATGAGATTTATCGAGACCGACCCATTTAACTTGAACCTTATCCCCTTTCCTTCTCAATGCCTTTTTCGCCAAATATATATCTTTACTTACTACTTTACGACTATGTTAGAAAATAGAACTATAACGACGTTCCTTCAGGAAGAAACGGTCAGATTTAGGGCCGCAAGAGGGTGTCCACAAGGGGGGGTTCTTTCCCCCCTACTTTGGTCACTGCTTGTGGATGACCTGCTGGCCATACTTTCTGTGTGGGAGGTTGAGGTTCAAGCATATGCGGACGATCTAGTCATTTTAATCAGAGGAAACTCTGAAGAGGGAATTTCCCTCACCCTCCAAGAGGTACTAGAGACAGTACTGAGTTGGTGTAAGAGGGAGCAGATGTCTGTAAACCCTCACAAAACGGTAATTGTACCGTTTACCAAGAAAAGGAAGCTGGACAACTTAAGACCTCCCTCCTTACTTGGTGAAACAATTCCATTTGCGGAGGAAGCCAAGTATCTGGGTGTAGTACTGGATAAGTCGCTTAATTGGAACTCTCATCTGGAAAAAATGATCCACAAGGCACGACTGTCCTTATGGACCTGTCGAAGAATTTGTGGGAAATCTTGGGGCACTAGACCCAAACAAATATATTGGCTGTATGTGACGGTCATACGACCCATGATCGCATACGGCTCCATAGTTTGGTGGTCCAAAGGACTACAACAAAGGACCAAAATCAAACTCTCTGGTTTACAGAGACAAGCCTGCCTGGCCATAACGAGCAATTAGCTCCACACCGTCAGCAGCTCTGGAAATCCTACTGGACCTACCTCCTCTTCACATATATTTGGAGAGAGAGGCCAGATGGGCAACATACAGACTAAAGCAGGCAGCTTTTAACATGCCGCAGTCTGACACCATGGAGCGCAATAGGCTGCTGGATGACATGGAAAGTCACAGTATCCTGGAGATGATTTCAGATGTCATGCCTGCAAAGACCAACCTTGAACTGCCCTTTCACATTCTCTTCCCAGGAAGAGATGAATGGGATCGGAATAAGGCTGACCTATTAAGGGCAGATAGTTGTTGGTTTACAGACGGATCCAAAACACCCATGGGAGTTGGAGCCGGAGTATATAGTTGCAACCCAACGGTGAAAATATCTTCATCCCTTGGCAGTTATGCAACTATATTTCAGGCAGAAATTTATGCCATCGAATTGTGTGTACAGAGGCTGGAACAAAGGCAACTTACACGCAAATGATAAAAATCTTCTCAGACAGCCAAGCAGCTCTTAAAGCTCTTGGTTCCTACCGTTGCAACTCAAAAACGGTATGGAGCTGCCAGCAGGCACTTGCTCAATTGAGCAGAAAAAATAGAATAACTCTGGTCTGGGTCCCAGGCCATTCTGGCCATGAAGGGAATGAGGCAGCCGACTCTCTAGCTAGGGAGGGTGCTGCTTCTGAATTTGTCGGACCAGAACCGGTGCTTGGCATATCCTCGAGTACTGCCAAAGCAACGCTCTTGACCCGGGCTGAGGAGCAAATCCTCCAGTACTGGCAGGAACTACCACGATTAGTTCATTCGAAGGCGTTTATAATAAACCCTTCAAAAACAAGAACTAAAAAACTTCTAGAGTTAAGCAGGTTTCACCTACGAACTCTAATTGGCCTATATACGGGCCACTGCCGTTTAAAATATCATCTGTGCAAATTCGGCCTAGCAGAAGATGCTGAGTGCCGCCTATGCTTAGAAGATGATGAAACGGCAGAACACATATTGTGCACCTGCCCTGCTGGGGAAAGGATCAGATACTCATTATTTGGCAAAGGACAACTTCTGCCAGAGGATCTGAACAAACTCTCACCCAATAAGGTGATCAGCTACATTAAGAAGCTGGGCCTGTTGGGTGAAATATAAGTAGGTGTGAGCCACAATAGACCACATGGTCGCGGTGGAGGGTCTGATTTTCGGCCCACTCACTTTTGAACCTAACCTAACCTAACCTACTACTTTACGTACTTAGCTTTCTGCAGTTCTTCGGTATAAAATGGTCCTTTAATTTAATCATTATTTTGATCTATTAACAGGTAAGTAGTCGGAATAGAATTTTAACTTTTTTTATTCTAAATACCTCATTCGACCAATTTAGAGTATAGCCCTTCTTGAATGCTTCCCTATATTTACTAATCCTTATGTAATCACCGACTTTAAACTTTGCACGTTTTGGATCAAAAGTTTAGATATGACTATAAGCTGTCTGCAATAATTTTCGAGCATTTTTGCTATTTACTTGGTTAGGCTTCAATCCAATAGTTCTGTGCTTAGTATTGTTATATCGATTCACAATATCTTGCAATATATTTATCCATTTGTAAGTTCCTTGAAGACTAAAGTGCTTCCAGATCATATTTTTCAGTGTATGGTTTGATCTTTCTACAATACTAGCTTTTAAATTGGAATAAGTATTATAATGATTAATGTTGAATCTGGTCATCAACTGTTTAAACTCTCTACTGTAAAATTCTTTACCAAAATCAGTGTGGCAGTTACGAGGTTTAATTTTCATCTGTGACAAAATTTTAGTTATATTAGTGGTCACATCTTTAGCGGTCTTTCTTTTAACAGGTTCAGCCCATACGTATTTACTAAATACATTTATTACAATCAAAGTTGAACAGAGGAAATAGTGGGCTGTCTTTTCTTGATTGGAGTAAAAGTGTCATATAAATTGGGAAAAACATCGAAAGTATTAATGAAAGTGGTATTGGCAGAAAGCTGAAATTTGTGAGTTTAGAGAGTTTCATGGCATGTGTTCTGCATTTAGTCGAGTAAGAATTGAAGAATAACTTTCATAGTTGCACAGAATACCTGTTCATTATCAGCATATAAACATAAAAAAGGGGAATAAAAAGTCGCATGAGTAAAAACTAATGCATAAAGTGTTAAAGATAATTTCTTATAAATTTGTATATACACGGTGGTCACTTTTACGAAGCCCACCATTGGCATCTTGGAAAGTGTAAAATATACAGAGTGGCTCAAATTAGAAAAAAGTTGCGTATTTTTATGCTTTTCAATTAGCTGAAAAGAAATCCGGGATATTTTGGGTAGTTCCTGAATTATCGCTAAAAAACTGAAAACGTGCATTTTCTTTTTCCTTTTATAACTTTTTTACTTTCCAATGAAACATTGTGAAACTTTGCAGTGCTAGATTTTTCGACATGAGCTTTCTAATGGAAGTGACAAAAATTTTCTACGCCAACTAGATGTCCAAATTTTCCTAGTCAACTTTTGATTTTCTTATGGCCGCCATATTGAATTTTGGTACCGTTGAAAAGAACGAAAAAATTTCGATCTCGACAATGTGTAATACATAGGTAATGTAAAGTGTTTTCCCGCCAAAAATCAATAATTTATTATTTTTTTTTTTAAATCAAGTTGTCTCCGAATAAAACAATTAACTACTGATTTTAAACTTTTCTGGAAATATCACTTTAAGAAATAATGTAAGAAGACCGCCTGTCAAGTCTGTTAATACACATGACATTTTGGAAAAGTGAGAAAGTTGTTTAACTTTCAAAGTAAATTATACATAACGTTTATCCTCTTGATTATTTTTTGTGGGGGTTTGCAAAAAATAAAGTTTATAATATGCCAGTCCAAGATGTTGAACACCTCAGAAGGAGAATTGTTGAAGTATTTCAATTAATCACACCAGCAACTATTCAAAACGCAACAGCAAACATGGATCGTAGAACATATCTATGTATTGATCGTGAAGGAGGTCACTTTGAACAGTATTTATAAATGTTAACCAGCTTAAGAATGTAATATTTAAAATTTATAATTAATTTTACTATGATTGTTAATAAAAACGTTATGTATAATTTACTTTGAAAGTTAAACAACTTTCTCACTTTTCCAAAATGTCATGTGTATTAACAGACTTGACAGGTGGTCTTCTTACATTATTTCTTAAAGTGATATTTCCAGAAAAGTTTAAAATCAGTAGTTAATTGTTTTATTCGGAGACAACTTGATTTAAAAAAAAAAATAATAAATTATTGATTTTTGGCGGGAAAACACTTTACATTACCTATGTATTTATTACACATGGTCGAGATCGAAATTTTTCGTTCTTTTCAACGGTACCAAAATTCAATATGGCGGCCATAAGAAAATCTAAAGTTGACTACGAAAATTTGGATATCTAGTTGGCGTGGAAAATTTTTGTCACTTCCATTAGAAAGCTCATGTCGAAAAATCTAGCACTGCAAAGGTTCACAATGTTTCCTTGGAAACTAAAAAAGTTATAAAAGGAAAAGGAAAATGCACGTTTTCCGTTTTTCAGCGATAATTCAGGAACTACCCAAAATATCCCGGATTTCTTTTCAGCTAATTGAAAAGCATAAAAATGCGCAATTTTTTTTTAATTTGAGCCACTCTGTATATTTTACCCTTTCCAAGATGCCAATGGTGGGCTTCGTAAAAGTGACCACCGTGTATATGGTGGACTCAAAAAGTGTAATCAACTTTGTGTATACAAGGCAGATACAAAAATTATTTGCATTACCTATACCTACCTATAAAAGATAATGGAATGTGACATATGTAAAGAAGTAAAAGAAATTTACCAGTGTGATGGGTGTAGAGGCTCATTATGTAAAACATGTGGAAAACTAACTCAAAATATAGAAAAAATGAAATTTATTCATTTGTGACGCTCTTAATTCGAGGGTGCCAATTTGTGACACTCTCTTAATTCGGTTTCGGATTTATCCTCAGGTTTTTGCCATCGGGCGCCACACATCCATAGGTTTCACGTGGTGAATGGTCCACGCGGACTCTATACTCGCTTATGAGTAAAGGCGGGGTAGCTACAGTGAAGAAGGTGTACACACACGTACACTTGCCAGCGGGTCAAATGTTTCTCAAATCTAGGTAATAAAAGTCGGTTTCGGAAGTTACTACAAGCTTTTATTAAAATAAAATTAAATAGCCAAGCAGCGACATAAGGCGGACAGCAAAATAAAGCAATTAGCAAAAGTAGCAAATCAGCAAAATAAACAAATGGTAATAAGCAACAATATTATATACATATATACAATGTATTAAACCCAGGTTATTAGCAGTAATGCATTTCATTCAAATATTAATTCGGCAGTGTCACAGTAAAGCTTTAATCACAGTCTAAGAAAAGAAGCGGTGCAGGTACTAAGCAAATTATTAAAATACGGCGGTGTGAATCCCTATTCACACGGCTTTGTGTGAATAGGGAACAACGGGAGATGAATAAGAAGGATACAGACGTCGAAGTCTTCCTGGAGGCCTACGCACATCACAGGTATCATCAGCATTTACCAAAGGGTTCGGATTAGGGAAGGAAGCCTACCCATAGGAACTTACTCAAGCTGTTGCTTCGGAGTTCTGTAAAACACTGTCTTCGGAGATCGTTGGAACACTGTTCTCAGCGGTCGGTGGAATACTGTCCTTTCAACGAAAATCGGCCCCTCTTTTATAGTGCTCGGCCGCTGGCTCGACCAATCAGAACGGCGGATTTCGCTCCATGACCAAATATGGTCTCAAATTTTATTAAATTTGCGGAATGGTTACTTGAAACTAAATTATAATATCGGCAAATGATTAATATGAATCTAATGTGTGATTAGAACATATTTTAATCAGATTTAGTAACGTACTTTGACTTTTATGCCTTACTGCATCAACCTGCATTTAAATATCGGTTCCTAACAAAATAACATATTTAAATACTTATTATTAACAAAACTATATACAAGTTATAACGGAAATCATATCTTTAATAATTAAACAATATTAAATTCAATATAACTTAATTTAATTTAAGTTAATTTGGTAACAATAGGCAAATACGGTATAGTAATACATCAAACATGTCTCAGATATATTCCCCTTAGTAAATTAAACAAGTTCGGTAAACATTTATTGCCGGAAAGTGCATAAACATTAATAAACAAATTAATTGTCATAACATGACTATACGGAGAGCTATGTATTCCAAACTTTGTCATAAAATAATTTAATAGATATATTATAATATGACTTTATCAAATTTCAAGTGGCGGTTGCATAAGTATTTTTAAATAGCATATGAATCAAATATTATCCAGTTCCAATGCATTAAATAAATATTTTAGGGTACCTACAACACGAAAATATTCATGTATTTCGCTAGGAACAAAAACTGCGGGCGGCGTAAAAACAACGTTTGGAATTTCTTGAATCTCGGCCGGTTTCCATCGAATAAATGTATATTGTTTATAGTCTTATCTATTAACAAATGTACTATAATAATAAAACTATACTGGAAAACATTAATGCATTACTTGGATATGAGTTGTTCATAAAAATATTTACAAACTTATATACGGTGTGTGCAAATAAAACGGTTCATATTTAATTCTTGTTTAAATTACTACGGGCTAAAAAGTAACTTCGTTACACCCCCCTCTTACTTCGGTAAAAAAAAAATAAAAGAAATGTTATTTTTTTTTTCTTTAACTCCCCTTAATTAACTTTAAATCTATACAATAAAAAACTAACAAGGCGCATACCCCAAACACAAAAATACTTTATTAGGGGTGTGTACAACCTTTAACAACCTAAAATAAATCAGAAAATTCTTACTCATGGACATCCCTATACTCATTCCTCTGCGACTTCAACAGATATGAATCCTTGGGATAGATAAATCGGCATCTTCACCGGGTAGAAGTATACATCGGTCATCT
Organism: Pogonocherus hispidulus; assembly: GCA_963924545.1. NCBI lineage: Eukaryota > Metazoa > Arthropoda > Insecta > Coleoptera > Cerambycidae > Pogonocherus > Pogonocherus hispidulus. Next base: position 32,479,345 of record OZ004696.1, on the reverse strand, counting down.
CTTGGGGCGGCTATATTCTTTATCTCATGTGCATGGGCTTCATGGTCCTGTTACGGTTACTCATACGGTATGGCTTATGATATTTCAGTTCTGGGTAACGGATTTGAGATCCTTTATATGAATCCTATTTATTTTCTTACCGGAGTCTGATTTTAAGTCATATACTACAGGTGAAATAACTTTGACTACGGTATACGGTCCGGAATATTTCGGAGCTAATTTAGCAGCAAATCCTTGAGCGGCAGATGATAACGGATGATCTCGTTTCATCACTCGGTCTCCTACATGACATCTCCAGTTACGTCGGCGTAAATTATAGTAATGACTTTGGGTGGTGAATGCACGGGACAGATTCACCCTTACTAAGTCAAAAATTTCATGTAATTTAGCTAGGCGGTCGGTGTAATCGGTATTAGGGGTTGGTGTCTCGTCGGGTACAGCATCACCTGTTGTCTCATTGTCTAGTCGGTAAACGGCTCATCTCTATTCGGTTTAAGTCTAATCTTTGATTTAAATGATTTAATGACTGGTAATACTATTCTGGAATTCATCCAGATGCTCATCCCAGTTATTCAAATTCGGTCTACAATAATTTCTTACACTCTTCTTTAGAGTACGGTTTGTCCTTTTTATTAAATCGGTCTGTGGAGTGGACGGTGTGATGCAACTAAGCTGTATATCAAAGTCCTTTAGAAGTTTACGGAACTGACGGCTATCGTACTGGGTGCCAGAATTACTGAAAATCCTACGGGGGCAGCCGAAACGATAGATAACTTCTTTCTGAAGAGCTTTAGTGATACTTTGTGCTTTTGCATTACGCAACGGACTTAACCTAACCCTTGTTGAAACACAGTCTTGGAAAACTGCCAGAAAACGGTTTCCATTAGCGGAACTGGGTAGGGGGCCTACCAAACTTATACTGATAGTTTTCCACTGTTGGTGGTTAACGGAGGGTGTCGGTTTTTGGTAACGGGTGTTCTCGGAAGTTGTGGGAGTCGGAGGCAAGGATAGTTTCTGGTGACAATGCATACAATTTCCTACAAATTTTGCTGTTTCACGAAACATTCCTGGCCAGTAATATCGGAGTGCCATGCGTGCTGTTGTTTTAGCTACCCCTATGTGTCCTATAGCAAGGTCACTGTGGTTTTTGGCTAGAACGGTTTCACGCATCGGTTTCGGCACACAGAGTTTCCATGCATTGCTCGGTCTGGACATACCTTTAGAATTCGAAAAGTACCGATACAACCAGTCATTACGTACACAGTAATCTGGAAATATTTTTGGGTTATTTTCAACATCTACCTTCTTGCGTTGATACCAAGAACATCTAAGTGCACCTTCTACGGCACTTAGTTCTTCGATATCTTTACTGGCAGAAGGTTCGGGCAAGTCGGGTGGCAACACAAATTCTGTTTCTCCCTTTAACTTTATCTGTTGGAGGCTAGCTTTTAAATCAGTTGCCGCGGTGTCGGTCAACTGTATCTCTAGTCTTCCAATCGGACTACATGATGGTGTCGGCTGCTGTCTAAAGACTACTTGGTCATTTAGATACAATGTGTTGGTCAACATGTCCATGGTAAACTTCTTCTTACCAAGGAGATCCATGCCTAACACAATATCGGACGTCAAATCTGGCAAATATGCAATTGTTTCGGAAAAGTGAATATCACTTATAGAAAATTCTAAACAGTAACCACCCTGTATGTTTACTGTTAATCCATTTGCCAGTTTCGCAGCGGGCGTCAAAACTTCTTGGAGCGGGATTTCTATTTCTCTACAGTATTCAGCGACTTTGTCGCCAACATAAGAGCGGACAGCACCGGTATCTACGAGTGCAGAGAACATCCTGTCTCTTATTTTGACGGTGACTTGCGGTCGGTTGTCTATTTCGAGAACGGCTACATTAGGCGGGGCTGTAATAGTCCAGGAGTGTGCTGGCCTCGCAGCAGTACGACTCCGGTTTAGTTTTCCGGATTGCGACAATTACAGTCTCGGCTCATAATTCCATTTCGTCCACAGCGTGAACAGAATAGCCTCGGAGGTGCTCGGCACTCAGTTCGGAAATGTCCGGACTGTCCACACCTCCAGCAGACGGGTCTATGGGAAGGGGTAGTCGGTTGTCTTGTCTGTCGCGCAGGAGGGCGCGCATGCGCCTCTCTGGGCGTGTTTACAGATTCCGGACGGACGGTGTTACTACTCCGGATGCCCTCTCCAAAGGTATGGTTAGGTACACTACCTCGGAGGGCTCCTTCAGGTGCTCTACTCGATGCGGTATGGTGGGGACGGGTGTTCAAAGGAATCCTTTGAACAGGCGGCGTGGAGCAATGTTCGGTAACAGGTAACACCGGACTCTGGTTAGTGGACGGACTACCACCACGTGGGTGGAGTTCTTTTTGAAGAGTTTCAAACTCTTCGATACGGATCACCAGGTCCCGGATACTTTTTACATCGCTCCGCCGTATGTATTGTCGATAATCGGGTAATAGGTTTCCATAGAGACGGCGCAAGGTTCTTTCTTGCGAGAATTCACCATGCCTTCGAATTAACGTTTGCATGGTGACTACGTAGTCACGGCCAGGTTCACCAGGTGTCTGGCGGCGATTATGTATCTGTTCCTCTAAAAATGTTTGATATTCGGCTGGTAAATAAAAGTGTTTGAAATCGGTTAGGAAATCCTGCCAACTAGTCCAAGATGCTCGGTTATTGCGGTACCAGGCTAGGGCATTTCCTTGAAAAATTTCATACAAGGCCGGTAATAATTCAATGGTAGTTATCCCGCTATTTTCCTGGAAATCACATAATTTTTCCAGGAACTCTACGGCGTCGGTCTTACCATTAAACTTAAGTCCCCATTTTCTAACTCTAGTACATACATCGTCTACGAGGCGGTACGGTGTAGTTCTATAAGTAGATTCGTGATTTGGTTGAAACGGTGTTGGGCGAGGTTCGGAGGGCAATGGAGTTGGTTCACAGAGGACAGCGGTTAGTCTTTGTTTTAAGACAGACGTCTCTCCTTGTATATCTAGGTTGAACTTGGTTAGCTTTGTTACAAGTTCTTCCCTACTTAAAGTTTTAACCCAATCTTTTATAAGCGGATGTGAAACCTCATCACCGGAGTTATTTGATTCATGGAAGGTACTAGGGGGCGGTACATTGTCGGCGGTGGGAATGGTAGACGGACCTGCTACTGTAGAACAAGCTTTTTGTTTTTTCGGTGGCCCTTCTCTAAAGAAAGTGACCAAACGCTTACGTAATATTGGCATTGTGCCTTTACTACTCAACTGAAATTTTTCTAACTCAATTATAAGCTCATCTTTCTTTAATGTATAAATCCAGCTCACTTTAGCTGGCTGTGGATTCTCATCGGAATCCTCGGTTTCATGGGCATGACTGGGGGCGGCACTACATTCGTTTCTGAATCGGACGGCATTCTGGTGGTATGTACGACTCAATATTTTTTTTTCTAAAACGGTAATATGATCGGTTTTCAGGTCGGTATTTAATCGGTAGTAGTTAATTTATTTATTTTTTTTTTTTTCGGTATTCGAACCTACACACCAGAATTCGTATAAATTTTTAATTAAAAATAATCCCGGATTTAATTGCTCACTCCCAGGCAAACTTCAAACTAAACTTTTATTTACTTTATCTATTTACATTCATATAAATACTAAAAAAACTTGCTCTACTAGTATCAGTATCTCGGTCGGTCTTTAGGTTTCAGTTATCAAACTTATTTTCTGTCTATCTAACTACCTACTTTCTTTTATTTAAATTTGTCGGCTTTTGGAAACAATAAGTTACTTTAACTTTTACTGAACGGATACTATACAAGAAGTCGTTTGCTTTATTCTATCTAGGTGCAATACTTCAACACCAAATAAAATTTAATCAACGGCAATATTCAACGGCAGTGGCAAGTCCCACTTAGCTTTCCTGTCACCAGGCTATGACAAGTTAGCCTTTACTCAAATAAGAGTTGTTTTATCAGTTGCCGCGGTGTCGGTCAACTATAACAACAGTTATTTTCAAATCCTACTAATATCTGTAAAATATTTCATAAGTTAGCCTTTACACTAATAAGAGTTGTTTTATCAGTTGCCGCGGTGTCGGTCAACTGTAACAACAGTTATTTTCAAATCTTATTAATACCTGTAAAATATTTAATATCTCAAAGCAAACAGTTCTTGTATGTATGGCAAATAAAAACGGTCCCTATCTGAAAAAAAACTACGGTCCCTATCTGTATAAAAAAAACTGCGGTCCCTTTTTACAACTTCACAAAAAAAAACTATCTTTGTCCTGTCTCTACTATACGGAAATTTCTACAAAATCAAATTACTTTAGTAGGTTGTAATTATGTTAGATTCTTAAGCCACCACTATTAATACAACTGTGTATTTAATAGAACTCGGATGTTACTAAAATTTGCTCAAAATACGGCAGGTACTCTTTTATTTATTTATTTTTTTAAGAGTAATCGGTCGGAAACGGTATGGTTTTTTTCGGTTTGGGCAAATATCTAGTACACATTTATTTCAATAAAACAGTAAATAAAAATTCGCTACAAAACTCACAGGCTAAAAGAATCACACACAATTTTTCACAAGCACTACTACCTACACTTAATAACAGACCTTCACAGGGTCTACGGTACCTACGCTGAAAAATAATATTTTTATATATCACCAATTATCACACTAGGTTTGAGAAAACTGCCCCTGCTTAAGGGCGCCAATTTGTGACGCTCTCTACTCGAGGGTGCCAATTTGTGACACTCTCTTAATTCGGTTTCGGATTTATCCTCGGGTTTTTGCCATCGGGCGCCACACATCCATAGGTTTCACGTGGTGAATGGTCCACGCGGACTCTACTCGCTTATGAGTAAAGGCGGGGTAGCTACAGTGAAGAAGGTGTACACACACGTACACTTGCCAGCGGGTCAAATGTTTCTCAAATCTAGGTAATAAAAGTCGGTTTCGGAAGTTACTACAAGCTTTTATTAAAATAAAATTAAATAGCCAAGCAGCGACATAAGGCGGACAGCAAAATAAAGCAATTAGCAAAAGTAGCAAATCAGCAAAATAAACAAATGGTAATAAGCAACAATATTATATACATATATACAATGTATTAAACCCAGGTTATTAGCAGTAATGCATTTCATTCAAATATTAATTCGGCAGTGTCACAGTAAAGCTTTAATCACAGTCTAAGAAAAGAAGCGGTGCAGGTACTAAGCAAATTATTAAAATTGATGTACACGGCTTTGTGTGAATAGGGAACAACGGGAGATGAATAAGAAGGATACAGACGTCGAAGTCTTCCTGGAGGCCTACGCACATCACAGGTTATTCGTCATGCATGTATCAGAGGGTTCGGGACAGGTCTGGCTGTAGAAGTATTCCTGGAGGCCTACGCACATCACAGGTATCATCAGCATGTAACCAAAGGGAATCGGACAGGTTTAGCTGTAGAAATATTCCTGGAGGCCTACGCACATCACAGGTATCATCAGCATGTAACCAAAGGGAATCAGACAGGTTTAGCTGTAGAAATATTCCTGGAGGCCTACGCACATCACAGGTATCATCAGCATGTAACCAAAGGGAATCAGACAGGTTTAGCTGTAGAAATATTCCTGGAGGCCTACGCACATCACAGGTATCATCAGCATTTACCAAAGGGAATCGGACAGGTTTAGCTGTAGAAATATTCCTGGAGGCCTACGCACATCACAGGTATCATCAGCATTTACCAAAGGGAATCAGACAGGTTTAGCTGTAGAAATATTCCTGGAGGCCTACGCACATCACAGGTATCATCAGCATTTACCAAAGGGTTCGGATTAGGGAAGGAAGCCTACCCATAGGAACTTACTCAAGCTGTTGCTTCGGAGTTCTGTAAAACACTGTCTTCGGAGATCGTTGGAACACTGTTCTCAGCGGTCGGTGGAATACTATCCTTTCAACGAAAATCGGCCCCTCTTTTATAGTGCTCGGCCGCTGGCTCGACCAATCAGAACGGCGGATTTCGCTCCATGACCAAATATGGTCTCAAATTTTATTAAATTTGCGGAATGGTTACTTGAAACTAAATTATAATATCGGCAAATGATTAATATGAATCTAATGTGTGATTAGAACATATTTTAATCAGATTTAGTAACGTACTTTGACTTTTATGCCTTACTGCATCAACCTGCATTTAAATATCGGTTCCTAACAAAATAACATATTTAAATACTTATTATTAACAAAACTATATACAAGTTATAACGGAAATCATATCTTTAATAATTAAACAATATTAAATTCAATATAACTTAATTTAATTTAAGTTAATTTGGTAACAATAGGCAAATACGGTATAGTAATACATCAAACATGTCTCAGATATATTCCCCTTAGTAAATTAAACAAGTTCGGTAAACATTTATTGCCGGAAAGTGCATAAACATTAATAAACAAATTAATTGTCATAACATGACTATACGGAGAGCTATGTATTCCAAACTTTGTCATAAAATACTTTAATAGATATATTATAATATGACTTTATCAAATTTCAAGTGGCGGTTGCATAAGTATTTTTAAATAGCATATGAATCAAATATTATCCAGTTCCAATGCATTAAATAAATATTTTAGGGTACCTACAACACGAAAATATTCATGTATTTCGCTAGGAACAAAAACTGCGGGCGGCGTAAAAACAACGTTTGGAATTTCTTGAATCTCGGCCGGTTTCCATCGAATAAATGTATATTGTTTATAGTCTTATCTATTAACAAATGTACTATAATAATAAAACTATACTGGAAAACATTAATGCATTACTTGGATATGAGTTGTTCATAAAAATATTTACAAACTTATATACGGTGTGTGCAAATAAAACGGTTCATATTTAATTCTTGTTTAAATTACTACGGGCTAAAAAGTAACTTCGTTACACATTGCTTCATAAAATTATAGAAAGAGACTACCAGAGGTAATGAAAGAATTATAGCAAATAAAGATGATATTATTGCAGGGAAAGATGAATTAATTCGTCTTCTAAAAAACGAAGTAGAAGATTTGAAGAACAGGAAGAATGTTGGTGAAAACAAGATGACTTACAGTGGAATTGTAAAGAAGCAACCCCCAGAGGTATTAGTTGCGAAACCAAAGAAATTACAAGAAAGTTCTAAAACAAGGGAGATAATAGAAGAAAAAATCAATCCAAGCTCCCTAGGAGTTGGTGTATCTAGGGTAAAATATATTAAAGACGGTGGGGTACCAATAAGTTGTAATAAGCAACAGGATATTAAAAACATATCCGATGATATCAAAAAACAATTGGGAGGGGAATATGAAGTAAATGTACCAGAAAAGAAAAACCCTAAAATCCGCATTATAAATATAGACAAGAAACTTTTAGCAGAACGTGAAGAACTAATAGAAAAAAATGTGTATATATATATATATATATATATAGAAAAGGAAATCATACAAACCTGAAGCACAAGTACATATCTGTACGCATCATCCTGAAGCAGCGTAACGTACCTGAAGCGAATTTTTGCTTTAGGATAGTCATGCCTTGATATTTTAATGTACGAGAGAGAGATATAGTTGATCTTATTTCTTTATGGGTAAGGGTCAGAGTCCATTGTTGTTTGATGCTGATTTTTATTGCAAAGCAACGTATCATATTCCAGACACAACGTGATGAAAAGTGCTTCAGGTCCGTCGTTTTAATGCAAGAATTGTCCTTAAGCCAGGGTGGCGCTGTTTATTCTACATTGTGTAGGCTCGTAAACGTTTGATGATACTACGTACTAACTTGAAGCAAGTAGATCTGGCAACTATGTTCGATAGGGTCCGTTTACCTGATGTGTTTATTTTTAACTAGAGGATCAATAGTTGAAATGCATAAGAAAACAGAATGGTTTCAGGTTGAGGGAATATGAAATATAATAATATAATAAAATATAGCTACTTAATATAGTATAATACAATATAATAAATAATTAGGCATTGCTTTTCAAAACACTATTTTAAGAGGTCCATAAATGACAAAAAAAGCTCCATTCGCCCTTAATAATATTAATTACCTAATTAAATTTTAAGTTTTTCCTCAAAAACTAAATAGTGTAACACTTCAATTATTTCATATGGTAACAAGTGGACCCTGATAATATTAGTAAATTTAACATTTTTCTCAAAAAGTAAAAGTGTTAGTAAAATTTTCATATTTACCTATTAACTTGCCTTGTTACACCTTGTCTACATGGCTATAAACAGGGTGTATTATTATTTAATACGGAAAAGATTATAATTCATAAATGAGTAGAAAATATGAACTTTTCAAAGTATGCCGCTTTTTCGTAAGACCTATAGTTATTGTAATACAGGTTGCTTCAATTTTATTTTTTATATAGTTTTCGAGGTGTAACTGGAAAATTTGTTTATTAATTTCATTATAATTTGGAGCATTGTTTCGTTTTACTAAAAGCTATATCCATGTCATGTATGTACCTATATCCATATTAAAACGTTTGTAAAAATATTTATATAGGTGTAGATCTACGGGATGTGAACCTGTTTTTGAAAAATTTTTTTATATAGAAAATCTAAGACAATGACAATTTCAAATTATTTTTTTTTTTTTTTTAAATTATCAACGTGTTATCTTTAAAAAATTAATGGTATGGGGAGCGTTTTCGGAAGATGCACTGATTTTCATTGTTTATTATTGTTGTCTGAAAGGTTTTTAAAAGAGCATTGTATGATTTCTGATATATTTTTTAACAATATCATCAGTGCTACATTCATAGTACATACTTATAATAAAAGCAATGATTAAAAGTAATAGTACACTAATTTTACTGCCGTCTCGCAATTTTTCTAAATTATTGCTATTTCGAGGTAATCAATTCGTACTATTCTTAAAACTGAAAAGAGAAAATTATTTTTCATAATTAAATTTTTTGGAAGTTAATTGCAATGTCAAAGCACCAGAATATTATAAGAAAACGATATTAACACATTGTACCACATTTTAAGTGGTAATATCTAGTATTAACCCAGCAAGAACACAAACGTTAAAATAACGTTAAAATTGACGGTAACCAACCGTTGAGTAACCTTTGTATTACGACGTTGAATCAACGGAAGAATGTCCCGCGGTTCAACGTATATTTCAACGTATGTTACAACATTTTAATAACGTTTATTATAACTTTATTTAAAACGTTATTTATAACTTAATATACTACGTCTCCATAACAAGTTTATTAAACGTTGAATTTGATCGCAAAACAACTAGTATTTAACCGCTACTAAACGTTAATACAACGTGTGTTAGAAACGTGTTTCAGACACATTTCAAATATTTGTCAACGTTATAGAACGTTGAGTTTAACGTTATTATAACGTTGAGATCAACGTTACTATAACGTAGAGATTATAACGTTGAGCTCAACGTAGTCATAATCGTATCCGTGAACATCGTATTCTAACTGTATCAATCTTCTATTAACGTTGATCTTAGCGTTCTATAACGTTGGTCTCAACGTTAATAGAACATTGATAGTTAGAATACGATGTTTACGAATACGATGATGACGAATTTTCACATGTAACACTTTTGGAAATCACTTATACAAATTCCACCACTTGGCACTGCTTGAAAACAATATACAGGGTGTCCCATCGAAAAGTATCACATTTCGTCGCCTTATATCTCGAAAACTAAAAGAGATATCGGGATACGGTTTGGACAGAACGACTTAGGATTTTTGTAAGTTTTTTTTGGCACTGTTGCCAAATCTCCAAATATATTAATCAATTTTTTATGGAATACGCTCCTCTTTGAAGTAAAATTACTTGCTTATATTAAATGGAACACCTTGTGTATTTTGCCATAATCAGAAAGCCTAATCGCTTTACTTTTCAAAAAGGTATGCATTGTTTACATTATCTTGAGATTTGTAGCCACAAAATTAAATTTGTTAGAAGTACTCTTATTTGAGTTATTACGAATGAAAAAAATACCTCCTTCTTTGTAAAGTTATTTTTAAGCTTTTGTACACTTATTTTAAATAAAAAACCCTATATATTTCATCATTTTGAAATCTCTGATCAAACTTGATATGGAACTTTACTGCATTTGCTTTTTAAATGAAAAAACATAGGGAGAAAAGAATAATTCTTTAATAATCGGTAGGAACGAGTTTTATTAACAATAACAACAAAGCACAATGACAGTAATAAAAATAACAGATAAAATAATCCAAATAACTGTATAAATAAAAACTACTTGAATAAGTTAGAAAACAATTTGTTTTAACTGCCCACCTTTTACTTCAATATACATTTGTGCATCATCCTTAGTAGTAAATGATCAAAAGTGTGTGATACTTCTAATGTGAACATTTTTATATCTATACTTCAAATATTTGACATAACTGACAATACAGTTTATTATTGTACTTTTGTTTTTCATGGCTACTGTGAAAACGAAGACCAGCTTCACAGACTGTTCAAGTAAGAGGTGCTCCCATTAAACTGAATTTTGTGGCTCCAATTCTTTAGATAATGTAAACAATGTATACCTTTTTAAAAAGTAAAGTGATTAGGCTTTCTGATTATGGCAAAATATACAGGGTGTTCCACTTAATATAAGCAAGGAATTTTACTCCAAAGAGGAGCGTATTCAATAAAAAATTTACCAATATATTTGGAGGTTTGGCAACAATGCCAAAAAAAACTAACAAAAATCTTAAGTCGTTCTGTCCAAACCACATCGCGATATCTCTTTTAGTTTTCGAGATATAAGGCGACCAAATGTGATACTTTTCGATGGGACACCCCGTATTATGTTTTAGGGCTTCTCCAGGAGACTAAAGTTATGAAATAGTAGTTTCTAAAAACATTTTTATTTTTGCTTTTAAGTTAGCTTCTAAATTCTAAATGAAAATTAATTATACCAATAATAATACCACTTCATCTGACTAAACATTTATTTAAAATACTTAATATATCTACAATATATCATATTTGGCCATGTACGGAGAACCTGAAAAGTAAAAGTATTTTAGTTTAGATAATAATAATTTTTACTGCAAATCAGAATTTATCACTTTACAATTGAGAAGTTCAGAATTTCAACATCATTTAACAGAAAATTTAGAATGACTAACGTAAACTGATCTACCAAAAGGCTGTATCATTTTTTCAACCTGGTAACTCAAAAAATAAATATTTTACAGTAATTTCAAAGCAGGGCAAAATTTAATTTACTTACCTCTTCGTAGACAAGCATCAAAGCAAACTTAAATTTAGCCGAGGTTGAAAAAAAGTTAAAACAATAAAAAAAACATGAGCTACAGCACCTGTGATGCCACGGCCATATTGAAATACACGAGTATGGGGACGTAACCTACCTACATACCTTTTCTGGACATGCACATGCAACGAAAACCATTAGTATGAAAATAAAACAGTAATGCATAAACTTGCAACTAAAGTACAACAATCCACTTAAAATGGTTTCACAAACTTACTTTTCACTAGTTATTCCCTGCCAATAGTGACAATTTTCCACTTCACCAGTACACCACACATCAGCACATTACACATCCATTACGTTTATACGAAGTACGAACGAACAAGTGGCGGGTGGCGGAACTAGCGGGCGACATAACACGTGACACATGCCTTAACAACACGACAACGTGACGGAAAAAAGGGAACTAACGACTGACATCATGCTTGCTTACTGCCAACGGTTTCAACAACCAATCACGATTATTACAATTGACATCAGCCATCAAATGTCCGCTTACTGATTGGTTAGGTGAAACCTTTCGGATTGTGAAGTTGGCGTAAAAATTTGAATTGAACTGAATTTGTGTTTCATTTTTTGTTCGTATTATGACAATTTTTATAAATACATTTTTCCACTTCAACTGCACAAAATATTACACTGAAAAATAATACTGATTTATTTTGTGCAGAAATGCCGAAGTGTTTCTAAGATCGCCATAAACATAAACTACCTATAGCAATATCTAATAGCTATTATTGTGATAGATAATATGAAAAATTTGACATTTCATCTTGTGTATAAAATCATAGATGTGAAAAATTGTCTATGATCTTGAAATTTATGTCAATAATGTTTCACCATTTTCATGTTGTTTTAATAAAATTATCTTTTGGTAAAATAAAGATACTCGTAAAATTATTGTGTTGAAAAGAGTTGAAATATTGTTTCTCGTAACGTTTATATAACGTGCAGATTATAGTTAAATATAACCTTATTATTTACGTTGCAATAACGTTCAAAACCACGCAAGCTGTTACTTTTTATTTTAAAGTTTACGTCCTTTTAACGTACAAATTACACCTAAAAATTACGTTCTATTTACGTTTAAATAATGTTAACAGTCAAAGCTCAAATTAACTTGATTAAGCAACGTAAATTTCCCATGAAAATATCACCAATACTAAACCAAAAGTGTTGAAATATTGTTCCCTTTAACGTTTATATATCGTGCAGAAAATAGTTAAATATTACCTTATTATTTACTTTTAAATAACGTCCAAAACCACTCAAGCGGTTAATTTTTATTATAAAGTTTACGTCCTTTTAACGTACAAATTGCACTTAAAAATTACGTGCCTATTTACGTTTAATTAACGTTAACAGTTATAGAGTAAATTAACTTTATTAATCAACGTCAATTTCCCATGAAAATATTACCAATATTAATCAAAAATTTGAAATATTGTTTCTCTTAACGTTTATATAACGTGCAGGTTATAGTTAAATATAACCTTATTATTTACGTTGAAATAACGTTCAAAACCACGCAAGCTGTTACTTTTTATTAAAAAGTTTACGTCCTTTTAACGTACAAATTACACGTAAAAATTACGTGCATATTTACGTTGTAATAACGTTAACAGTCATAGCGCAAATTAACTTGATTAACCAACGTCAATTTCCCATGAAAATATTACCAATATTAATCAAAGAGTTGAAACATTGTTTCTTTTAACGTTTATATAACGTGCAGGTTATAGTTAAATATAACCTAATTATTTACGTTGCAAAAACGTTAAAAACCAATCAAGTTATTACTTTTTATTATAAAATCTACGTTTCTCTAACGTTAAAGTTACCCATTGAATTCTACTAATAATTTGACGTTTTTATAACGTATAAGTTACACCTTACGTTGATAACGATTGTTGAATACACGTGTTCTTAACGTTTGATTGAAAGTAGGTTCTTAAACAACGTTGATTTTTTCAACGAGTAACGTTTATTCAACTACAGCAACGTTACATACACGTTAAAACAACCAACCTGTTCTCACTGGGAAGTGTCAAAGTTAGTAGGTTAGATATTTAAAAATTTTTTACTTTAAACTTGGTTTTTGGGGCAAAAAGTTAGTGTTTGTTAGATGACAGTACACGTTTTTACTAAAATAATTTAAGTTTCAGATGGCTTACCTGCTTATTTCATATAAACGAAAATATCAATTGCTATGAACATTAAAGAAGTTATACACAAAATTTAGAAACTAACCAAATGGTTGGTTATATTTTGTGTACGATTCGTGGTTAATACTTTAGCGATAAATATTGGATTGTTTGTCAATTAGCTGGATAGTACATAAATTAACCAAATTGCATAGTTATTTTAATGGAAAAATGATTTTCTATCAAAAGAAGGGTTTCGTTAATTTATATACCGGGTGTTCAACTAGTATGCGGGATTTTAATATCACAGTTAATAAAAGAGTTCACGCTATTTCTTTTTTGGCAGAGGTTTCAGTCCTATAGAGTAGCACAAACTAAAAATAATTTCACTTGTACAAGGTGTTCTGCGTTCCCTGGGCACACATCAATTTTGTTTTTTTAAATGCAACATATATTTTTTTCATTTTTTTTAAATCGTACTACTTATTTTAGCATGATTTTCATCACATTTCTCTAGGTATACCTAAATTTAATATTTTCTGATATAAAATTTTTTTTTGAAAAATAATTTTACCATTAACCAATTAGCGCCGTATTTTCGACAAATTAAAAGATAGGGTCATCATTTTTGCAGACTATTGAGTCAAAGCCTTGTACGTTCAGAAAATGTATGGAATTATTTTAAATTTTATATAGGGTCCTCATAATCCTGTGAAAACTTTCATCAATTTGAAAACCAAAAAAGCTAACTTTTTAATTTAATTTTTTTTAAAATGGAACACCCTGTATATTATAGGGTTAGAAGAAGCACCGATAAGTAATCTTATCAATTTACTGAAGCATTCCCTATGACTAAATCAACTAGTTTTTCTTAAAAATGCACACCTATTGAAAATTGTAAATTTTGTACTTTTTATACCGAAAAATCATGGGCGTAAATGAAAATTCAGTGATTTTTATATTTTCTCATATGTTATAAGATATATATATTTTAACGTATTTAGATTTCGAGAATTACTGGCTTTTATAAGGGAGGGATTGTTTATATTAAATTTGTGCCCCGTTTCGTAACTATGTAAGGCTAGAGCCGACTTATCTACTTTAAATTTTTTTGTGTGATATGAATGCTCTTTAAATCTAGTTACCTATTAAATTTCTTTTTGTTTAGCCGATATACAGTTTGTTACAATTACTACAGTTTATTTTATATATCCCAGATTTCTGAAGCAGATCTTTTTGGAAAGTGGACCCTAATAGTGCTTTAATTGTAAGTTTTTAATGCAAAGATGATATTGAATTTATTTAGTAAATTTTCAAATTTTTGACTGATTTGAGGATGGTATGTGAATTTTCTATATATATATTGTCTTTCCTCTATTGGACTTAAGGTGGCATTACTTTTAATTAATAATTTTCTCTTTTGTTTATAAAAGATTCTACCTATTTGTTTCTTTTCATAATGGTTATCATTAGCAATGTTGTAGATGAGATTACGTTATTTATTATAGTTGGTATTATTGAGTGGTACATTTAATAATCTAAAAACTAGACTATTAAATGCAACCATTTTATATGTAAAGTGTGTTACTGAGGGGTTGTGTATCTAATTATTTGTGTGTGTTGATTTTCTGTAAATGTCAAAAGTCAAATATTCATCAAGTTTGATTATTTTAATATCTAAGAAAGATAAAGAATAATTGTTTTCTAATTCAAAGGTGAATTTTATGGAATCGTACTGAGAGTTTAGCGTACATTGACGAAATTGTATATATAGAAAGTTTTATTTACAACTGCGAATACCTCATCTACGCACCTTTTCCATACTATAAGAAATTCTAAGGCGGTGTTTTTGACGTTATTTTCACAATGGTTGAGGAATAAATCTGCAATAAAAGTCGATAGAGGATTGCCCATGACTGTGCCATGTGTTTGTTTATAATTATTGTTATAAATTTTGGACCATACACAATTTCATCAATAAAATGTATTCTTCCACTTCTATTGGCGGTACTTTATTGTGTACTAAAAATTGTTCTAATATCTTCAAAGTTTCTCGGATTGGAATGCTGGGAAAGAGTAGGGCTGTTCCGTCAAATGATACTAATTTGTCTGTCGTGTTAATTTTTAAATTTTTTAAATATTCAATTAAGTGGAGGGATTTTTGGTTACCATGTCACTTTTGAATGTGAATTTTTGATATTTTTTGTTCAACCAATTAGCTAATTTGTAAGTATTACAGTTAATATTTGAAAGGATCGGTCTGTAATTATTTCCGAGTTAATTAAATCCGGGATGTACAAAATAAACTGTAGTAATTGTAACTCTGCCAAACAAAAAGAATAACTAGATTTAAAGAGCATACATATCACACAAAAAAACTTTAATGTAGACAAGTCGGCTCTAGCTTTACATAGTTATGAAACGGGGCACAAATTTAATATAAACAATACCTCCCTCATAAAAGCCAGGAATTATAAGAACCAAAATACATGAATCAATATACCTTTATGAGAAAATATAAAAATCACTTACTGAATTTCAATTTAAGCCCATTATCTAATGACCTTTTAAATTTAATACCTTGTATTAAAGACCATATACCTTGTATATAAGAACAATAAAATTAAAAATAGTCAACAATAGTAAATAAGTAATAATAGTAAATATCCAACCACAATTTACAAAAGAGCAGGCAGGCACACATCTGTAGTTTTCGCAATTTTCAATAAATATGCATTTTTAAGGAAATGCTTATGCTTATGCTAATTGATTTAATCATAGGGAATAATGCTTCAGCAAATTTATAGAGTACTTATCAGTGCTTCGTTTAGCCTTATAAAATACAGGGTGTTTCATTTGAAAAAAAAAACGACTTATTTACTATTCTAATTGGCGAAAGTTGGCATAGAATTATGATGACCCTGCATATTTTTTTATATTTCTATACTTTTTCTAAAAGTACATGACTTCGACTGAGACAATTATGCCTCTATTGCCTCTATCTTTTAATTTGTCGAAAATATGAGGTTAAATGGTTAATGGGGATTTTTTTAAATTAAAATGTCAGAAAATATGACGTTTAGGTATAGGGAAATGTGATGAAAGTCATACTAAAATAAAGTATAAAGAGTGGAATTTAAAAAAAATGATAAAAAAATATATCCTGCCACTTTCAGGGAAAAGTCTGCAAAAAAGAAATAACATAACAGGATTAGTACAGGGTGATGGATCCTCCAGAAACTAGAAATATGAAGTAAAAAACTATCACAACAGGTAAAAATTTGACTATTATTTTCACTTTATAGTTGCCCTGGAAGATGACAGTAGTCCTCCAATGCAATCTAAAAAGAATTTAAATTATAGGGTTATTTAATAGGTTTTTATTATGGTGTCATATCAACAAAGTAACGTTATGGAAATTACCTATAACTTTTTAAATAATAAATATCTAATAAACTGCAACCTAAATAGAAACACTATTTAAAAATATATATGTTGCCAAAAAAATTTGATCGAAGCGTCGCGGACGGCAAGTGTCATCCATAATTTCTGTATTTCTACCTTACCTTTTAGTAAAAGCAAGTTAAAAAATAGTAATCCTTTTTAGAATATTTCATTTTCCTTGGTCATTTTCCAGAAAAACTCATTTCTCCAGTTAAATCGATCACCCTGTACTACATTCGAACCGAAGAATTTTTTACTGCATGTTTATATGAATTTTTTTATAAATTATGTACACTTCATAATTATTTCATAAATTGCGTATAATTTATTGTTTTATTTGTGAATATTGGTTTTTTTTTTTTTTGATATGGTAGGTTGAGGGAGTGCTGAATTAAGCCCAAAATATTATATTATGTAATATATTAGGTCAGTCACTTTTGTATAATTTATAGTTCTAAAAATATATTCATTTCTTTCTATATTTATGCTTCTCAGTAATATTTTGTTTAAACTTTAGCCTCGAACGTATGTGAAATAAATTAAAATAAATAGTCACTTTGTCCTGAAAATTCAACAAGCGCGTTTTATTTCAACAGGATGAAGCCCGTAGCAACCCGTGGATCATCACCCATTTAAATATGTCAATTTTTATTATAAATAAATAGCAATACCTATATCTAAAAAATTAGGTATGATTGTTACATTGATGATAACGTCAAATATAAAATATGAGTTCGAAAATAATTAAAATTAGGTCCCATAGTAAAGTTATTATTGTAATGACAGTTTTCTACCTGAGTTAAATCATTCTGTTTCCGTTGGTAACAAAATATGAAATCATCTGGTACTGTGCTTGAAACTGCAAATACGGAATAACAGCATTAAGGGCCGGTTCTACAAAGCAGGTATATACCAAGGATAAAGTTATACTTAGAATATCGTTGAAAGGAGCGTTCTACAATCACCATATAACTTTATTCTGGGGATAAACTATGGAATAGCTTATACCTCCGAACTCGGCCAGATATACTCGGAATATAGTTATTCTTGCTTTCTATTGGTTATCTTGTAGCTCTGTCCCTTTCAGAAACATAACCTATATTTGTTCTTGGTATTTAACAGGTGTAACTGAGGCAATAGCGGCATTACGTGAACTTATAAAACTACCTGAAACAATTTGCATTCAGTCACCAGGTGGGAAGCAACCAGTGATGTACCGAAACCGTAAAGATTATTTCTCCTGGAATGTACAAAGTATTTGTGATGCATATCTTCGAATAACATAGTTGCACGGTGGCCTGGATCAGCACATACCTAGGTAACCAGACAATTTTTAATGCAGTCGAATCAAGGGCAGATTACAAAGTAATGAATTTGACACTTGTAGTGTATTAGGAGATAGCGAGTATGGCAATACAAATATTTTAGTAACACCTTTAAATCATCCAAATACACCAGCAGAAGTTAGTTTCAATGAACCGCATATTCGTACAATTGTGTAGAAAGAACATATGGCGTGTGGAAACGCAAGTTTCCTATTCTCTCTTTGGGTATACGTTCATCACCAGAACATTCATCTTTTTTCTCTCCTATTTTGAGACTAATTAAAGTAAAAATCAAAAAATGCTACTAGTATGTAAGTAAATTACAACTTGTGATAGATTATATTATATGATCGAAGGTTAAAACAGACTGATTTCCCGCCTTTGCATTCTCAGTTACTTTTGGACTAAATCTGTGCGTTGGGTCTACTACCTGCTTTTTCGGCATTTATACTCCGTATAGTTATCCCTCCGTTGTACAAGTGATGTAGAACGCCCGCATTTTTATACTCCGAATCCGAATAATTCGAGGGATAAGATATACCGAGAATTACTATTCCACACTTTATACCGGGATTGTAGAACCGGCCCTAAGAGTCCATTCACTAATCCGAAATAAGCCTAAAATCGGCGTTCGTCTCATGTCTAATTATAAAAAAACTATAAAAGATAGAGACTTTTAATAAAAAAGTATTGAAAGATAAGACTTTAATCTAAATCCCTATAGTAGTAATTTTTTGTGATTTTTTTGTTTTTTAAATTCCAGGCAAACAATCTTATACTAGAATAGCGTATTTTCAAAAACTATTTTCTCTAAAATACATGTATTAAACAAAAATTTGCTACTATAGAGATCTAGTTTATCTTTTGATCTTTCCGGTGATATATAATTTACAACATTAAAAAGAAATTTTGTTGCAATTATAAGACAAATCCGGTACCGTTGCAATAAGGGCTAACTTTATTTCCATGTGCCTTTTTACTTCGGCTTTACGTGCACCTCCGAAATCTAAATAATTCGATAGTAGGAATATGTAAGTCTTCACCCATCGGCTACACAACCTCTCAACCCAACCCAGAATTCATGTCTGTCAAGTTTACCTGAATGGACCCTTAAGTACGGCAACATTGTCGTGCTTCAGGAACAACCGTACAGCTACATATTATTGTATATTTTGCTTCAGGATGGTACCAAAAATATGTATGCTTCAGGATAGTGCGGCTTATGTGTAAATATACACTAAATTTTAAATGAAGCTGAAGCTAAATATACAATAATAGGTAGCTGTACGGTTGTTCCTGAAGCACGACAATGTTGCCATACTTAAGGGTCCATTCAGGTAAACTTAACAGACATGAATTCTGGGTCGGGTTGAGAGGTTGGGTAGCCGATGGGTGAAGATTTACATATTCCCACTACCGAATTATTTAATTTCGGAGGTGCACGTAAAGCCGAAGTAAAAAGGCACATGGAAATAAAGTTAGCCCTTATTGCAACGGTACCGGATTTGTCTTATAATTGCAACAAAATTTCTTTTTAATGTTATAAATCATATATCACCGGAAAGATCAAAAGATAAACTAGATCCCTATAGTAGCAAATTTTTGTTTAATATATGTATTTTAGAGAAAATAATTTTTGAAAATAAGCTATTTTAGTACAAGGTTGTTTGCCTGAAATTTTAAAAATAAAAAAGAATTACAAAAAATTACTACACCGATTTAACTTAAAAAGTAGAAAACAGCCGTCAAAATAATAACTTTACCATGTTGACCTAATTTTAATTATTCTCGAACTTATATTTTATATTTTTTGACGTTATCATCAATGTAACAATCGTACCTTATATGCCTACCTAATTTTTAGGTATTACATACTATTTATTTATAATAAAATGTTGACATATTTAAATGGGTGGTGATCGGCGAGTTGCTAGGGGCCGCATGATGAAATAAAACGCCTTATTGAATTTTTAGTACAGACTGACTATTTAATTATTTTAATTTATTTCACATACGGATGAGGCTAAAGCTGAAACAAAATATTACTGGCAAGAATAAGAAAGATGTAGAAAGCAATCGATACATTCTTAGAACTATAAATTATACAATAGTGACTAAGTTAATATAGGTACTACATATAATATTTTGGGCTTATTTCAATACTCCCTTGCAAATATCTACCATATTAAAAAAAAAAACAATATAGGTACATAGATAAAACAATAAATTGTACGCAATTTATGGAATAATTATGAAGGGTATGTAATTTATCAAAAAATTCATATAAGCATGTGCTAAAAAATTCTTCGGTTCGCATGTAGTACAGGATGATCGATTTAACTGGAGAAATGAGGTTTTCATGGAAACGGCCGAGTAAATGAAATATTCTAAAAATGATTACTTTTTGAGTTACTTTTACTAAAAGGTAAGGTAGAAATACAGAAGTTATGATGACACTTGCCCGTCCGCGATGCTTCAAAAAAACTTTTTTGGCAACGTACATTTTTGAATGGTGTTTCTATTAATTTAGGTTGCAGTTTTTAAATATTTATTATTTAAATAGTTATGGGTAATTCCTAAACCGTCACATTGTTGATATGACACCATAATACAAAACCTATTTAATGGCCCTATAATTTAAATGATTTTTAGATTTCATTGCAAGATTATTGTAATCTTCCAGTGCAATTTTAAAGTGAAAATAATAGTCATACATTTTTACATATTGTGATAGTTTTTTACCTCACATTCTAGTTTCTGGATCCATCACCCTAGGTATCAAAATACTTTGATACTAGGTATCAAAAGACATTACAAAAGACACTGAAACAAATTAATTTTAACCGAATCATACACAAGTGATTTATTACTTTTGAATACTCGAGGTCGACAAAAATAATACTTGAAATGTGATGATGTCATAAAAAACCGTACGCATCTATATTTCTAGGTAAGAAAAAACAACTTCTTTTTCTTACATGTCGTTTACTTGATACGTCCAGTGTAGTACACCATACTTTTATTTCACCTACATTAATAATGTAAATATTACCAAAATTGGATTTGTTGAAAATTTTTTTCGCCCTATATCTTCACAACAAAGCGCTTTTTTAAAAATCATCAAAGGATAAAATATCCTTAGAATAGTCCAAGGAATAACGTCTCAAATTTTGCAGCATGTTTAACTAACACCCTGTATATATATATATATTTCAATTCTTCTTAAAAATTTTTCTTGAACCTTTTGATTTTATATATATTTTTTATAGAATGGTTTCTTGGGTTTATGGTTCCTTTTTATTTTTGAATTAAATAATTTTCTTTGAAAATTTTATTGCTTTTATTATGTAGACGTTTCGTTGCTGGTTTGCAACTTTTTCAATACGAGCTTAAGCGAAGATTTGAACGGCGTGGCAGTGTGTTTGGTGGTTGTTGAATAACACTACACTTTACATTGAACTAATGTTGCACATACACATACTGATTGGGGGAGTTCCCAATTGTTTAATATATTTTTTCATTATTATTTACTGCATCAATATAACCATGTCATGCCATTTAAAATTTCAAATTTGAAAACACCTATGGCACTATATTTGTACAGTTATTCTTCAATATATCCGAAAGTTGAATAGTCAATATAACTTCATCCAGTTTTTGTTTGATGCTTATATCTTGTCTATTATTTACATATCATTTTGATACTGATAATAAAACTTTCAGGTCCAACTCTGCATACCCAATCACTACCTTCAAGTACTTGTCCATCTGATCGTTGGCACTTTACTACATGCCCAGTCTGTCAATGTAATGGACATACCAGCTGTATTGGGAATAGTAGTATTTGCATGGCTTGTGGGAATTTGACCACAGGAAATCATTGCGAATATTGTATTAAAGGTTATTGGGGTAACCCTGTTAATGGAGGCAGATGTACCCCATGCAGCTGCAACAAACAAGCGGATGATTGTCATAGAGAAACTGGAAAATGTTATTGTAGTACAAAGGGAATCATTGGTGACCAGTGTGAGAAGTGTGACATGACAAATCATTACCATTCAGATCCTAACAATAAATCATGTTACTGTGAGTATATAAATATATGTATGTATTAACGTATGTGTGTATGTTATAATTTATATATATATATATATATATATATATATATATATATACTTATAATAGGTATGTTGTTGAGCCCGCGAGACGGACGGGTCTCTGTTGCACCCGGGCTTAATTACAGAGTTAAAGGAGTATATACTGTGACCATTAACCCTTCTTTTAACTATAAATCAGGGCATTATTAGAGGGGTAACTTAGTTGCTTAATTTAAAATTTTAGGTAATAACAGGATGTTGTAAAGCCCAAAGATGTAAACGTTAGTTTGTGTAGCCCGAGTATATATTTTTATAAGTCTTACGGTTCTTATGCAGCCCGGCAGTGTTGCCATACTTTTGTGCCCGTTTAAATACCATTTTCGATATTAACTTGACCTGAAAAGCAAATTGATGAAATAATAAAAACTATATCTGTCTGTGGAAGATGCTCAAGGAGACAAATGATGTGTTTTTATGATTAAATCTTTGTAAGTCGAGGTAAAAAGCTTGTAAACCTTGCAAAGGGAAAAGTTAAATTATTTTTCTCTTGTGTCTTTTACATAATAGCTGTATAGCTGTCTATGTGATGTCAAAATGATTTTTCCATATGTGTATTTTAATATACTGGATGTCACAAAATCCTGGCTCATGCATATAACTTTTTTATTTCGCGACTTGTCAACGCAAATGATTCCGTGTTTTTTAAAATAGAGTAGGTACCCGTAATATTCTTGGGCATTTCAATTCAGGATTTTAACAAACTTACATAAAGTTTAAGCTCATGTAATAGTTATTTATAATCCCGATAATCCCAAAAGGATAGTAGTATTAAAAAACGAGATAATACCAACACTTGGAACACTAACGAACCAATATTTTTATGTAAGTACCAAATATTTGAAATAAATTTTGTACAATATTTAGATATTTAATTGTAAGATTAAATTTAAGATTTCAAATATTGCCGCTCTTTGTTGCGGAAGTTAGAAGAAGAGGAAGACCACAATGACGCATGCTTGATATTCGATTTCCGTCCTCTGACAGTTATGATTATGACGCCTTTTTGAGCATTGTATTTATGTCGGTACTACTTATGATTTATGTAATATACGTTACTTGTGATATCTTTGGAGTTATAATTTATGTGAGGCCATCCTACAACATCAGGTGTGGGGTCTTGACCAAAGATCAATAGAGCTCCGAGTTACGACGATATTTCGCAAAAATAGTTGAAAACACGTGCACGATGGCAACCCCGATGGAAACCCCTAGAGATAGCGTGGCTGAACCCGAATTTGAAACTTTTTTTCAAGAGAATAGGCGACCTGAGGATGATAGTCCAGGCGCAGTTCCATCGACCAGTGTCCCGGACATTAATTTGGCATATACGGTTAATGCTCTTCTGCAGCAAAATGCACGGATGTTAGAAATGTTAAGCCGCCAACAGCAACAGTCTGCAGGTACTAGATCGGAGGCTACCGCTATTAATATGATTTCTGATGCAACAAAAATTATTCCTGATTTTGACGGAGAAAAAGGGCCCGTAAATGCAAGACAGTGGTTACAGCAGTTGGAAACCTCAGCTACCATTCATAACTGGCCAGAGGTAGTTATTTTACAAATGGCTATAACAAACCTTATGGGTGCTGCTAAACACTGGTTACATAGTCGTTTGGGTGAATTAAAAACGTGGGCAGATTTCAAAATGGCTTTTCGTAAAACCTTTTTATATGAGGTTAGTAAAGTTGATTTATGGCAACAAATGCAAAGCAGAATACAACGTCCAAAAGAAAGTGTGGCTGCATACTTCTATGAAAAGGTACATTTATGCAAAGAATTAAACTTCTCGTTCCTTGAAACCAAGAAACAAGTTTCCATTGGTTTATGGTCCAAAGAATTAAGCAACTTCGTGATGGCTAGAACCCATGGTGATGAAGATGAATTATATCGTGATATAATATCATTCGAAAGTGTGGATGAAGCTCGACGTAGTCGAATTAAAGAAAAGAAAGACGGAGAAAGTAAGCAGAAGGAAACACGAAAATTTGAGACAAGAAGGGAAGGGACTTCAGGTCATCGTACCCGACCTGAAGGCGACAAGGTGAGATGCTACAACTGTAATCTACCAGGTCACATACTGAGTGAATGTTCGAGACCTCCTCGTCCAAAGGGATCCTGTTTTCGTTGTGGGTCTACTGATCATATAAGAAAGGATTGCCCTCAAAATGGATCGGCTACAAGTGCCAGCGTTAGTGTGAAGAAAGAACCCCATCCGGAACCTACGTTACTAGTAAACCATACACGAAAGAGCCCTCTCTTATTGCCGATTCAGTTGGAAGCCCAAGGACATGAGTTCAAGTTGGAAGGAATCTTCAACCCAGGAAGCGCGGTAACTTTAATTAAGGAATCTGTTGTTAGTTGTTTACAAATTAATAATTATGTTACAAACGATAAATTTCAAGGTATTAATCAGACATGTTTAGAAATTTTAGGTTATGTTAATTTTCTGGTCAAAATTTCTGATTTTACATTAAATTTGAGTATTTACGTGGTAAATGACTCTGCTATTCCTTTCGAATGTCTTTTAGGTCGTGATTTATTATGCAATGAAAACATCCAGTTCACATTACAAGGTACTGAATTAAAATTAGAAGTTTTTAATCCTTCACCAAAGGATATTTCTAATGAAGTTTTGTCCATTTTAAATATCGACTATGTTTGCGAAAGCGATCTACAACTTAATATTAATTCTGACATAACCAGTACCGAACAACAGAAAACTATAAAAATTTTTAATGAACATTACTTAAATCCTATTCGTCCGACTGAACCCAAAACCAAGTATAGAATGAAAATAGTGGTACAACCGCAGCATACACCCTTTTTTTTTATACCTAGACGGTTATCATATGCTGAGAATCAAATCGTATAAAAACTTATTGCCGAGTTACAAGAAGGTGGTGTTATTCGTAGAAGTGAATCGGAATATAGTTCCCCAATTGTTTTGACTAAAAAGAAAACCGGGGAATATCGTTTATGTGTAGATTTTCGAAATTTAAATAAAATATGTTTGAGGGATAATTATCCTCTCCCCTTAATAGACGATTTAATCGATAAATTAAAAGATAAAAAGTATTTTACTGTTTTAGATCTTAAGAGTGCTTTTCATCATTTAGATGTTGATGCCGATTCTATAAAGTATACTTCTTTTGTGACGCCAACTGGGCAATATGAATTTGTAAAAGCCCCTTTTGGAGTTAAAAATAGTCCGTCTGCATTTACCCGATATCTAAATTTAATTTTCAGAGACCTTATAACTAATAATCTAATATCGATCTACCTTGATGATATTATGATATCATCAAAAACTGTTGATGAAAACTTAGATATTCTTAAAGTTGTCTTTAATAAACTTGTCGAAAACAAACTCAATTTAAGGTTAGATAAATGTACTTTTTTGAATACGAAAATCACTTATTTAGGCTATATTATTGACGGGGACACGATAGAACCTAGCTCGTGTCATATCCAGGCGATTAAAAATTTCCCGATGCCTAGGTGTGCAAGAGAATTGCACAGCTTTGTAGGTTTGGCATCTTATTTTAGACGATTTGTTAGAAACTTTGCCGAGATGGCACGTCCGCTGTATGGTCTCCTCAAGAAAAATGTTGTTTTTAATTTTGGCGACACCCATATCGAAAGTTTTAATAAAATTAAAAAAGCCCTTACCTCACAACCTGTTTTAGCCTTATATTCTCCCATGGCAGAAACTCAGCTTCACTGTGATGCCAGTTCTCACGGATACAGTGGTATTTTATTACAAAAACAAAAAGATAATTTATTTCATCCGATTTTTTATTTTAGTAAGCGTACAACTGAGGGAGAATCAAAATTACATAGTTTTGAATTAGAAATGCTAGCCATAATTAATAGTCTCAGTCGATTTAGGGTATATCTACAGGGTATTCATTTCAAGATTGTTACTGATTGTAATAGTTTAAATTTGGCACTGAAAAAGAAAGAAATCAATCCTAAAATTATGCGTTGGTCACTGATTTTACAAAATTATGATTATTCATTAGAACACCGTGACAATACCAAAATGAGGCATGTAGATGCGCTTAGTCGCTCTTTTTCACATATATTAGTGTTAGAGGAAACTAGTTTCGAAATGAATTTAAGTATAAAACAGACAAAGGATGAAGACATTTTAAAAATTAAGGGTGATTTAGAGAAATCTGAAAGCAAGTTTTTTTAATTAAGAAATGGTATTGTTTATAGGAAAGATCAGGATAAATTGCTGTTTTATGTTCCCAGGGATATGGAAAACAATATAATTAGGAGTAGTCACGACGAAATGGGACATATTGGTGTTGAAAAATGTGTTGAAGTTATTAAACAAGTTTATTGGTTCCCAAAATTACGTGAAAAAGTTAAGCAATATGTTTTAACTGTCTTAAGTGCATTATTTATAATTCTAGTAGTGGCAAAGGGGAAGGTTTTCTCCACAGTATCCCTAAAGGTCTGCTACCTTTTCAAACTATTCACGTAGACCATTGTGGACCCCTTGAAAAATCATCAAAGCAAAATAAACACTTGTTTGCTGTTATTGACGGTTTCACGAAGTTTATAAAACTATATGCATGTAAATCAACCGGTGCAGAGGAAGTGATAAAACATTTACAAAATTACTTTAATACTTATAGTAGACCGTTACGCATAGTATCTGATAGAGGGACCTCTTTCACCTCAAAACTTTTTGCTGATTTTTTGAAAGAGAATAATATTACACATGTACAGATCGCTACTGGTGTACCTCGGGCTAACGGTCAAATCGAACCGTAATCCCTATGATTTCTAAACTAGTTGACTCCAAAGAAATGGGATCAAGTTTTACCAGAGGTAGAATTTGCTATTAATAACACGGTTAATAAATCTACCAAACAAATTCCTTCAGTATTGCTATTTGGTGTGCGACAGTTAGGTGTAATCGGTGATAGCGTAGAACAAATTATTAAAGATTTAGTTGACTCGGAAGATGAAGACAGTCGTGATTTTAATAAAAACAGACAAGAAGCTAGCGACAATATCAGAAAGTCTCAAGCTTACAACGAATCTTATTACAATACTAGACATAAAAAACCGTACAAATATGAACTGGGTGACTACGTTGTAATAAAAAATTTAGATGTGACCCCGGGAGTTAATAAAAAATTGATACCTAAATTTAAAGGCCCTTATGTTATAAAAAAGGTTTTACCAAATGATCGTTATGTCATTGCTGACCTAGAGGGATATCAAATCACGCAAAGGCCTTTTGAAGGAATTTTTAGCAGTTCAAACATAAAATTATGGAATTTGGGCCAGAACAACGAATTACTGAATTTTAGATAATTTACTGGCTATTTAAAGTAATATCACATCTTATGTATTCATAAATTATGTATTTTAGTTAGGTAATCCCTTTAGACATTTTACTTATGATACCTAATTAGGCATTTTTATTTATATTCAGAGTAATAATGTAACTTTTAAGTTCCTTTTGTATTTTCAATTCTCAGATTTCTACCCATTTAACTAGAATTTAAGAACTATATGTTAATAAGTATTTGACTGTCACTTCATTGCTCGATGTGGCGATTCCGAATTAATGTTTATGTTGATTGAAGCCAATCAATATGTCAGGACTGGCCGAGTTGTAAGATTAAATTTAAGATTTCAAATATTGCCGCTCTTTGTTGCGGAAGTTAGAAGAAGAGGAAGACCACAACGACGCATGCTTGATATTCGATTTCCGTCCTCTGACAGTTATGATTATGACGCCTTTTTGAGCATTGTATTTATGTCGGTACTACTTATGATTTATGTAATATACGTTACTTGTGATATCTTTGGAGTTATAATTTATGTGAGGCCATCCTACATAATATTTTTCAAAAATCACTAATTGTATTTTCTGTTAATGGAAGAACAAATGTAAATAGGTATTTAATTATCTCCCTTAGAACTTCTCAAGAATCTAATTGTAATTTAACAATCTATTCTTCACATTGTATTTTCTTTAAGTTGAAATCTTTAATTCTTTCATTCTTCTTGTCTTATATGGTTAGAGCCGAAAATCATAATTTTAACTGGAGTAACTGAAATACGGAATTAAATATAAATCAAAGTCATCTTCCCATCTATTATTATTATCGATATTTCTGAACTAGTTGTGCTTCTGTTATGTTAATAAAAATAACATAACATTCAATACAAGACATTGGCGATATAAAACACTAAATTACTGAAATATTTTTTTTTACTATCCATCTTCTTTAAGGCTACATAGAAAAAACTCAAGCAAAAGTACATTCAGACAGATGATATTCTTTACACATACTGAATGTTTAAGTAAATTGTAAACTGAGAATGCACTGTCAATTTTCAAGAATCATTTAACTAGTAGGTAATAAGTTACATGCGTTAGCAGTACGTACATAAATATAAAATACTTCTAAAACTTAAATAAGTTGTTATGTAAAATGTTATTAATGAGTATTGTAAAATGGAAAAACAGAAAAAGGCGTATTTCTAGTAATATCCTAGATTTCCAGCTGGAAAACTATTTTTTTCCTAGATATGTTGATAAGTTATGGTAGGCAAACATTATTTATGTCACTAGGGTACTTCCTTCGAAATTTAAAGTAGGAACCCACGACATATCTTTCATAACTACTACGCGGTTGCTACAATAATATAATTAAAAAATATTTGATATTTTTAAAATGGTTTATCAACAACAAAACACATGCCTCATATTATACATTTAAACAAAAAAATAGAGAAAATAAGCAATGCTTATTCTATATGCCCTCAATTCTGTGTGAGCGGACTTATTTTATGTGTAGACTTTGATAACAGTTTCTAAGTTATTAATAGAATTCTATAAATTCAACAAAATTGTATGCTTCCTTATTTAATTAATCCCAAGTAAGCCATGTTTAAGAAAAAACAGTTTCTGCGAATCCATATTCCATGTATATAAAAACGCATCGATTCTGTCTCGCTCTAAATTCCGTCGCCGAATCCACAAAGTTTCAAAGCTATCTCCTCGGCTTTTTTCCAATGCGTAAGGATATTTTCGTCCCGTTTCTTACGCGTTTTCCCAATTTAAACGCCTTTTCAAAAAACCTCTACAAAATTTTCGTCGATCGCCGTTCGACGAGAGAGATGCGGCTAGCACCGGCGTTTGTCCTTGCTCCTAATAGTCCCGTCACGCCCGCCGAAATCCCGACTTTTCGCTGAACCCCCTCGCCTCGCCCCTAATCTAATTTTTACGGCTTCGAGAAGGGCTTCACGCGAAAGTTTAGTCCTTTCTCTAATCCTTTGAGATTTTTTTTCGTACTTGGACTCCATCTACGTCTATTTCGTCTTCGAAAATCTCGAGTCGCATCCGTCCCAACTTTTTTCTCATTTTATATGCCGATGTGAGATTGCACTAACACGACAAGCACCTCCCACGAAAACTGTCAAATTAATTAAACTTCAGATAGGTTATTTTCATTATTTTCCTATGAGAAATATTGCTAACGGAATCGATAGTACCTACTGACTGCCAAACTTCTGATTACCAAAATACTGAAGCGAAATGCTTTTCCAATTAAAAAATCGGTAAAAATTAATTTTTTAGGATAACACGTACAGTTTACATACTTAAACATCTCAAGGTAAATTTCTGACAACAGTCTCAGTAGCGCAATGGGATAGTTGTAGGATTCCAAAAATCATAATGCTGATTTCGCGAGTTCGAGTCACGCTGGAGGCTAACTTCTTTTTCACCTTTTAATTCCAATTATTTATTAGTATTAGTTTGGAATTAATTCCTTAATTTTGGCAGTCTGTAAAATTCATCATTTTAGCTTACAAAAGTAAATATCTACAATATTAATTTGCTGCTACAATTATGACAGCAATATATGTTTGGTAATATTGATAAAATTGATAAAAATGTTTACTGAAAAATAAATTCTACTTCAGCACTTAAAAAATTATGATGTTTTACCATCAAGAATAAGTACCCTTACAATTCATCAAAATATTGAGAAAAGTTTAGTATAATTACATCATTCCAGATACAAAATTTCTTAATATCTATTTTCTTAAAAATAATATTATTCTGGATGCTTTTGTCACCCGAAGGGAGACCCCAGGCCGCAGGCCAGGACCCCCGGTAGGGCTAGAAATCAGTGATTTTCTCCCATTCCTAGTTGAAATGGGAACGAAAATCGCGAGAGCTATTTTCTCCCATTTCTAGTTTATTTTAATAAAATACCAATAAGATGAAGATTTCTTAGACGTTGTGTGAACTGTTGAATCTAAATTTACAAAAAATAGATTATTCAACTGACAAGTAGATCCTCATTTTATTAGGAAACGAAATTTCCAGGCCAGTTGACAAATAATGTGTTTTGTGCAGCGAGAAACACTTCCATTGTTATCTGAAATTTTATTAAAGTAGTTTAACTGATTAGACATCTGATAGCACATCATAATTGAAACACCCTGTAGTTCAGCAACCTTGGCATTCACGCCAGCCCCATGAGTTCCTCTGGACCTGACTCAACATATGGACCCGAAATATTGTTTATAAATAATGACACACTTCGATATTGGAATATGATTATGATTATTTTTTAAGGTATTCATAATATAGAGGCGAGTTCGTGTTCAGTTGAGCTATTAAAAGATTTATTCTATACAGAGAGTTATTTTATTTCCGAGTAAAATACAAGTATCTAGCATATGGGAGTATCTTACAAATTTTATAATTTTCGTTTTTCAAAATCATCACCAACAGTAATTTTCATTTTAAGTGAAAACTATTTAGACATTTTAAATAAATTTTAAATCCAATACATTAAATAATATTTGTCAAATAATGAACAATCCAAACTATAATATCAATTTAACGTGGCACCATCACATAAAGCAGAAGTTTTAACACAAAATTTTGAAAATCAACGGGTAGCAAATAGGGATCTTTTTCGTTGCTCATCAAGATCACGAGATGTTGCACCCCTTGATTTTTTTTATAAAAGTCTGCGCGTAGCCTTTCAGTTTGTATCACCGGAGAAAATGCAAAAGTGACAACAGATGCTATACATCGCAGATGGGAAAGTGGTTTACAAGTGAATAGTGGTGTTTAAACAATTATTATTGGAATACTTAAAATAAATTCACAGAAACTGTTTTTTCTATAACATGGCCCACTTAGAATTAATTAAAAAAGGGGGAATTGGGAGGATTTATAGTATTTAAGTCACTTTTAGAAACCGTTATGATTAGGTGGGGAAATGAATACAAACCACCCATATTTTTGGGCTTAGAATTCATTAAAATAAAAAAAATTTGTTGTTTCCATTTAAAAAAATGAAGATATTTATTTTTTTTAGTTGGATATTTCCATTGTCACTGTACTCACCCTGTATACAACTAAATATTTTTAAATCGCCCGTTAATTACCTACCGCCTTCCTTATAACGCTCACAGTCAAATACTTTTAATTTAGTCGATGGCTAATTCACTGATAAATTTTCTTTGCAAGTGGGCATCCGTCAAATTTTTGTTAAAAAAATTAATATCTCGAAAACTACATTTTAGGAATACACAAAGGGGCCCTAAAATTGTATGTAGAATCCAAAAATATGGAGAAATATACAGGGTCTTCCATTTAAATTAAGCAAGTTGTTATCTACTTCCGGTGCAACCGGAAGTCACAAAACTGTCAAAATATTTTGTTTGCCGAGAACACCCTGTATTTACTAAACGTACAAAGTTTTTTAAAAATCGCCTCAGTAGTTTCTGAGATATGGGTCGTGTTATCTCCTGGCTGGACACACTGTATGTATGGTTAATCAAATACACTTTTAGAAAAACATTTTATGCTCTATACACCTATGACATCAGATTTTTCCTGCGACGTTTCGGCCTTTTAATATTATTAACTTAAAATTTTTGAATACTACCTGATTCTTTTATTTGATATTCGAAAAACACTTTAGAATAAAAGTTGATTGGTAAGTCACTCTTGGCTATTCTTTTGCTTATGCTTTTGCTATTCTTTTCTATGTTTTGCTCACTAAAGCCAATTTCGTTAATATTAAATTTATCTGGAAGTATCAATTGTCGCATTAATCTGTTTTCTTCATCATACAAGTATATAATATATTTTGGGCGTAAAATTGAGGCCGAACTACCACCCAAGGGTAGCAACCACCGATGAAATTGCGTCAAGTTGATGATTGCCATCCTTATAGCACCGATAACAAATTTAAAATTTTAATTTTAATTTTAAAGGGAATTTTTTTTTAATTTTCGTCAGTCGAAAGCCAACATGTTAATGTAAATTATTTACGTTAATATTTAAGTAAAGCCAAATAAAAATTTACAAAAATACAACCTATTTGAAATTAGTTTTGCAAAATATGTAGATATATTTCCATTAGGTAGGTATAAGTGTTCCGATATTTTTTCGCTACAGTATAATCACAAGTATAAAGATATATACTTTATACTT
This sequence comes from Pogonocherus hispidulus, assembly GCA_963924545.1. Taxonomy (NCBI): domain Eukaryota; kingdom Metazoa; phylum Arthropoda; class Insecta; order Coleoptera; family Cerambycidae; genus Pogonocherus; species Pogonocherus hispidulus. The sequence continues at coordinate 32,446,443 of OZ004696.1, read as the reverse complement.
GTGGTATAATAGACTTACAATTATCTGCTCCAAATTGCAAAGACATTGCTTGGCTGTTAAATATAAAAATAAGTAATTATAAATTCTGCAAGAGAATTTTGGATCCGAGAAAATTACTTACAATTAAAATAATAGTATATATACGAATATATAATAAACATTAGTAAAAGCACGTATGTGAATTCTCTAAAATTATCAGTACTAACTACACGTTGAATACCTCACTGTCCCCGTGATCAGGCCTAAAACCGTAAGGTGGGTGGGCGGGCTTCGGCCCAAAACTAAAATCGTGTCCCCGTGATCGAAACGGCGGTGTTGCCAGATTTCGGGCTAAACAAAGACATGTTCATTGGTGGGCTACGCAAGACTTATACAGTATATAAGGTATACAAAACAGCGCCACCTACAGTGAGTTTATATGAACTTCCTGGCGTATGTCCAACTCATAAACACTACTTTGTGAAGCCCTCCGTAAAATTCGTGTACTGCCTTATTAACACTATATAAGCCTAGCAATGGCCAAATACACCTGGATACGCTGTTGAGCCCGAAATCGGGCTACACAGCGTATTTGCGGGCTACACAACGACCTGTTAGTATCTTGGACGGGCTCATCAATGACCTCATATACCTCTATATATATATATATATATATATATATAGATATAGAGGGAAATCATACAAACCTGAAGCACAAGTACATATCTGTACGCATCATCCTGAAGCAGCGATAGTCATGCCTTGATATTTTGATGTACGAGAGAGAGATAGTTGATCTTATTTATTTATGGGTAAGGGTTAGGGTCCATTGTTGTTTGGTGCTGGTTTTTATTGCAAAGCAACGTATCATATTCCAGACACAACGTGATGAAAAGTGCTTCAGGTCCGTCGTTTTAATGCAAGAATTGTCCTCAAGCCAGGGTGGCGCTGTTTATTCGACATAGTGTAGGCTCGTAAACGTTTGATGATACTACGTACTAACTTGAAGCAAGTAGATCTGGCAACTATGTTCGATAGGGTCCGTTTACCTGATGTGTTTATATGAAAGTAAAGGATCAATAGTTGAAATGCATAAGAAAACGGAATGGTTTCAGGTTGACAGAATATGAAATATAATAATATAACAAAATATAGGTACTTCCTTAATATAGTATAATACAATATAATAAATAATTAAGCATTGCTTTTCAAAACACTATTTCAAGAGGTCCGCAAGTGAAAAAAAATGCTCTCGCATTTAGTAATATTAATTACCTAATTAAATTTTAAGTTTTTCCTCAAAAACTAAATAGTGTAACACTTCAATTATTTCATATGGTAACAAGTGGACCCTGATAATATTAGTAAATTTAACATTTTTCTCAAAAAGTAAAAGCGTTATTAAAATTTTTATGTGTTACCTATTAACTGGTATCTTGTCTACATGGCTATAAACAGGGTGTATTATTATTTAATACGGAAAAGATTATAATTCATAAATGAGTAAAAAATATGAACTTTTCAAAGTATGCAGCTTTTTCGTAAGATCTATAGTTAATGTAATACATGTATGTTTAAATTTTATTTTTTATATAGTTTTCGAGGTGTAACTGGAAAATTTGTTTATTAATCTCTTTATAATTTGGAGCATTGTTTCGTTTTATTAAAATCTATATCCATGTCATGTATGTACCTATATCCATATCAAAACGTTTGTAAAAATATTTACATAGTTGTAGATCTACGGGATGCGAACCTGTTTTCGAAGAATTTTTTATATAGAAAATCTAATACAATGACAATTTCAAGTTATTTTTTTTTTTAAATTATCAACGTGTTATCTTTAAAAAATGTATGATATGGGGAGCGTTTTCGGAAGAGTCACTGATTTTCATTGTTTATTATTATTGTCTGAAAGGTTTTTAAAAGATCATCGTATGATTTCTGATATTTTCTAACAATATCATCAGTTCTACATTCATAGTACTTTATAATAAAAGCAATGATTAAAAGTAATAGTACACTAATTTTACTGCTGCTTCGCAATTTTTCTAAATTATTGCTATTTCGAGGTAATCAATTCGTACCATTCTCAAAACTGAAAAGAGAAAATTATTTTTCATAATTAAATTTTTTGATGTTAATTGCAATGTCAAAGCACCAGAATATTATAAGAAAACGATATTAACACATTGTACCACATTTTAAGTGGTAATATCTAGTATTAAGTGTCAAAGTTAGTAGGTTAGATATTTAAAAATTTTTTACTTTAAACTTGGTTTTTGGGGCAAAAAGTTAGTGTTTGTTAGACAGTACACGTTTTTAATAAAATAATTTAAGTTTCAGATGGCTTACCTGCTTATTTCATATAAACGAAAATATGAATTGCTATAAACATTAAAGAAGTTATACACAAAATTTAGAAACTAACCAAACAGTTGGTTATATTTTGTGTACGATTCGTGGTTAATACTTTAGCGATAAATATTGGATTGTTTGTCAACTAGCTGGATAGCATAACCAAATTGCGTAGTTATTTTAATGGAAAAATGATTTTCTATCAAAAGAAGGGTTTCGTTAATTTATATACCACGTGTTCAACTAGTAAGCGGAATTTTAATATCTCAGTTAATAAAAGAGTTACGCTATTCCTTTTTTTTCAGAGGTTTCAGTCCTATAGAGTAGCACAAACTAAAAATAATTTCACTTGTACAAGGTGTTCTGCGTTCCCTGGGCACACATCAATTTTGTTTTTTAAATGCAACATATATTTTTATAATTTCTTTAAAATCCTACTACTTATTTTAGCATGATTTTCATCTCATTTCTCTAGGTATACCTAAATATATTATTTTCTGAGATACAAAATTTGTTTTTGAAAAATAATTTTACTATTAACCATTTGGCGCCGTATTTTCGACAAATTAAAAGATAGGGTCATCATTTTTGCAGACTATCGAGTCAAAGCCTTGTACGTTCAGAAAATGTATGGAATTATTTTAAATTTTATATAGGGTCCTCATAATCCTGTGAAAACTTTCATCAATTTGAAAACCAAAAAAGCTAACTTTCTAATTTAATTTTTTTTTAAATGGAACACCCGCTATTTTATAGGGTTAGAAGAAGCGCCGATAAGTACTCTATCAATTTACTGAAGCATTCCCTATGACTAAATCAACTAGTTTTTCTTAAAAATGCACATCTATTGAAAATTGTAAATTTTGTACTTTTTATACCGAAAAATCAAGGGCGTAAATGAAAATTCAGTAAGTGATTTTTATATTTTCTCATATGTTATGAGATATACAGTGAGGACATAAAGTCCGCCCCCCCCCCTCTAATTTTTGAACCACTGGGTAGATTGTGATGAAATTTGGAACGATAATGTATGACTAAATTCTGCATTTTTGACACATCAATAATCTGACATCATCTGAATGTCAAAGTGAAAGCTGGGCGCGCAATAGGAATATTTTTTTAAAATGGAAATGGGGGTCGAGTGGGGACTCATTTTGAATCTATTTTTGTGCTCAAAACATCCCCCAATTTTGAGAACATTTGGGTCAGTAATTTCCAAATAAAAACCAGTAATATCGATTTCTGTTATATCATTTTTTTTTACATATTACAAATTATTGTAAATTATTCAAAGCAAAACAAAAATTAAAAGTAAACAAATAACAATAAACCATCCCTAACCTAAAATAACCTAAATTAAAAAAATATGAAATAATTTAAATTAAACCTAAAAAATAAAAATTTTAGAGGCAGAGACAAATTTAGAAAACACGTGTTACCTCAAAAGATGTTGAAAATGACCTCCATGAACCTCCTGACACAAATAAATGTTCCATGGGTAAGTTCTATTATAAAGATTATGTGGTAAAACGATTATGTTATAAACTGATATTACTTGTTTTTATTTGGAAATTACTGAACCAAATGTTCTCAAATTTGGGGGATGTTTTGAGAATAAAATAGCTTCAAAATGAGTCCCCACTCGACCCCCAATTCCATTTAAAAAAATTTTCCTATTGCGCGCCCAGCTGTCACTTTGACATTCAGAGCTGTCATTGATGTGGCAAAAACTGCAAAATTTAGTCATATATTATCGTTACAAATTTCATTACAATCTACCCAGTTGTTCAAAAGTTAGAGGGGGGGGGACGGACTTTATGTCCTCACTGTATCTATTCTAATGTATTTAGATTCTGAGAATTACTGGCTTTTATAAGGGAGGGATTGTTTATATTAAATTTGTGCCCCGTTTCGTAACTATGCAAGGCTAGAGCCGACTTATCAACTTTAAATTTGTTTGTGTGATATGAATGCTCTTTAAATCTAGTTACCTATTACATTTCTTTTTGTTTGGGCGATATCCTACAGTTTGTTACAATTACTACAGTTTATTTTCTATATCCCAGATTTCTGAAGCAGATCTTTTTGGAAAGAGGACTCTAATAGTGCTTTAATTGTAAGTTTTTAAATCCAAAGATGATATTGAATTTATTTAATAAATTTTCAAATTTTTTACTGATTTGAGGATGGAAAGTGAATTTTCTATACATATATTGTCTTTACTCTATTGGACTTGAGGTGGTATTACTTTTAATTAATAATTTCCTCTTTTGTTTATAAAAGATTCTACCTATTTGTTTATTTTCATAACGGTTATCATTAGTGATCTTGTAGATGAGATTACATTCTTTATTATAGTTGGTATTATTGAGTGGTACATTTAATAATCTAAAAACTAGACTATTAAATCCAACCATTTTATATTTAAAGTATGTTACTGAGGGGTTGTGTATATTATTTGCGTGTATTGATTTTCTGTAAATGTCAAAAGTTAAAGATTCGTCAAGTTTGATTATTTTAATAGCTAAGAAAGGTAAAGAATAATGGTTTTCTAATTTGAATTAATTTTCTAATGTGAATTTTATTTAATCGTACTGAGAGTTTAGTGTACATTGACGAAATTGTGTATACCGAAAGTTTTATTTACAACTGCGAATACCTCATCTACGTACCTTTTCCATACTATGAGAAATTCTAAGGCGGTGTTTTCGACGTTATTTTCACAATGGTTGAGGAATAAGTCTGCAATAAAACTCGATAGAGGATTGCCCATGACTGTGCCATGTGTTTGTTTATAACTATTGTTGTTGAAAATTCGTTTTGGACCATACACAATTTCGTCAATGTCAATAAAATGTATTCTTCCACTTCTATTGGTGGTACTTTATTGTGTACTAAAAATTGTTCTAATATCTTCAAAGTTTCTAGGATTGGAATGCTGAGAAAGAGTAGGGCTGTTCCGTCAAATTATACTAATTTGTCTGTCGTGTTAATTTTTAAATTTTTTAAATATTCAATAATTAAGTGGAGGGATTCTTGGTTATCATGTCATTTTTGAATGTGAATTTTTGATACTTTTCGTTCAACCAATTTGCTGATTTGTAAGTATTACAGTTAATATTTGAAAGGATCGGTCTGTATTATTTCCGGGTTAATTAAATCCGGGATGTACAAAATAAACTGTAGTAATTGTAACAAACTGTATATCAGCCAAACAAAAAGAATAACTAGAATTAAAGAGCATACATATCACACAAAAAAACTTTAATGTAGACAAGTCGGCTCTAGCCTTACATAGTTATGAAATGGGGCACAAATTTAATATATATAAACAATACCTCCCTCATAAAAGCCAGGAATTATCAGAACCAAAATACATTAGAATCAATATACCTATATGAGAAAATATAAAAATCACTATCACATAAATCACAAATATAAAATTCGATTTAAGCTCATTATCTAATAACCTTTTAAATTTAATACCCTGTATATAAGAACAATAAAATTAAAAATAGTCAACAATAGTAAATAAGTAATAATAGTAAATATCCAACCACAATTATTTAGAAAAGAGCAGGCAGGCACACATCTGTAGTTTTAGCAATTTTCAATAAATATGCATTTTTAAGGATATGCTTAGCTTATGCTATTTGATTTAATTATAGGGAATAATGCTTCAGCAAATTTATAGAGTACTTATCAGTGCTTCGTTTAGCCTTATAAAATACAGGGTGTTTCATTTGAAAAAAAAAACGACTTATTTACTATTCTAATTGACGAAAGTTGGCGTAGAATTATGATGACCCTGCATATTTTTTTATATTTCTATACTTTTTCTAAAAGTACATGACTTCGACTGAGACAATTATGCCTCTATCTTTTAATTTGTCGAAAATATGTATTTATAGAATCTTTGACATTTTAAGGTTATTAATAGCTCCCATTTCATTTTCGCGTAGTAGACGTATATCTTTTGTTTGAAATTTAAGTTATTGACAGTTCTAACTGCATTTATCACTTTGTGACTGTAATTTATACCGCTTATAATAATTGATCTGCGAATAGTGAATAGTTGTTTCCTAGAAATTTTAGAATACTTTTAAATTTCAAGAATGGCATTTCAAAATTATGAAAAATTCGACATGCTGGAATATTATATAAGAAATAATTATTACTGTGAAGTTACGCCCACTATGCCAAAACAAAATGGCAGCTATTAATAACCTTAAAAATTCTAAGATTCCTTAAAAATAGCCGAATAAATTAACCACACATATTATATATAGCTGAAAAGAGAAAAAAATTATCTTTCTAACTAAATCATAGGCGACTACGATTTTCATTTAAAAAAATAAAAGTTTGTCATAACTCGAAATTTTATCAATTTATTAAAATATTGTCTATGCCACTGCATTCCTTTTAAAAAAGTATCTGAAGAACATATAAGTTGTTTTTTTTCTAATATCTAAAATAACCGAGATATGCGCAAGCATCGAAAATTTGAAAAATCCAATATTCGCTAATATCTCAAAAACAAAAGAAGATGGGCCATTTTGCATTTCGGCATTAAGTTTGTCTCAGAGACTCCAGAAAGGGGGGGGGTTAATTTTTTTGTATCTCTCTTAGTTCTCGAGTTGTCCTATAATAGCAAGCAAATTTGACCACCCGGTATACTACACTCAAACCGAAGAATTTTTTACCACATGTTTATATGAATTTTTTTATAAATTACGTACACTTCATAATTATTTCATAAATTGCGTATAATTTATTGTTTTACCTGTGTATATTGGTTTTTTTTTTTTTTTTTTTTGATATGGTAGGTATTTGTGAGGAAGTGCTGAATTAAGCCCAAAATATTATATGTAATATATTAATTCGGTCACTCTTGTAACGATTTCTTTCTATATTTATGCTTCTCAGTAATATTTTGTTTAAACTTTAGCCTCAAACGTATGTGAAGTAAATTAAAATAAATAAATAGTCACTTTGTACTGAAAATTCAACAAGCGTGTTTTATTTCAACAGGATGAAGCCCGTAGCAACCCGTGGATCATCACCCATTTAAATATGTCAACTTTTATTATAAATAAATAGTAATACCTATATGTAAAAAATTTGGTATGTATATTAGGTATGATTGTTACATTAATGATAACGTCAAATATAAAGTATGAGTTCGAAAATAATTAAAATTAGGTCCCATAGTTATTATTTTAATGACAGTTTTCTACCTGAGTTAAATCATTCTGTTTTCGTTGGTAACAAAATATGAAATCATCTAGTACTGTGCTTGAAAGTGCAAATACGGAATAACAGCATTAAGTATTAATTCACTAATCCGAAATAAGCCCAAAATCGGCGGTCGTCTCATGTCTAATTATAAAAAAACTATAAAAGATAGCGACTTTAAGTAAAAAAGTATTGAGAGATAAGATTTTAATCTAAATCCCTATAGTAGTGATTTTTTGTAATTTTTTTTTGATTTTTAAAAATCCTGGCAAACAATCTTGTACTAGAATAGCATATTTTAAAAAACTATTTTCTCTAAAATACATGTATTAAACAAAAATTTGCTACTATAGGGATCTAGTTTATATTTTGAGCTTTCCGGTGATATATACTTTATAATATTAAAAAGAAATTTTGTTGCAATTAGAAGACAAATCCGGTACCGTTGCAATAAGGGCTAACTTTATTTACATGTGCCTTTTTACTTCGGCTTTACATGCACCTCCGAAATCTAAATAATACGGTAGTAAGAATATGTAAGTCTTCACCCATCAGCTACCCAACCTCTCAACCCAACTCAGAATTCATGTCTGTCAAGTTTACCTGAATGGACCCTTAAGTACGGCAACATTGTCGTGCTTCAGGAACAACCGTACAGCTACCTATTATTATATATTTTGCTTCAGGATGGTACCAAAAATATGTATGCTTCAGGATAGTGTAGGGATGCCGACGGGTACCCGGGTACCCGATAACGACTCGCTACCCGGTTCCCATTTTAGGACCCGATATAACCCGTTAAAAACCCGATAATCCGTTAAATACCCGAATACCCTCTAAGCCCCTGCACTCTGTCGCCCTCTATGTCACTCATATTCATATGACAACTTGTTTTTTTTTTGCGGTTTGGCGTTATCAAATATGATATGAATCGGAAAATATTTGCTATGTTGAATGGCTATGGGTTGATATAGCGTAATAGATAAATAGCGGGTAACGGGTAAATAACGGGTAACGGGTAATTAACGGGTATACCGGGTAATTAACGGGTATCGGGTAAATACCGGGTATTGGAAACGGGTACCCGGTTAGTAAAATTAACGGGTATCGGTATCCCTAGGATAGTGGGACTTATGTGGAATAAAATTTAGTGCAAATTTTATTTTTTAAAATATCACTATATATCTTACAGAATCGGCTGTACCATAACAAATATACACCCGAATATGGCATCACTTTTCCTCTATCTAATCTATAAACCGGTGCTTCAAGATGGTATGGAATATATTATGGCTTCAAGTTTGTTAGAAGGATATATATATATATATATATATATATATATATATATATATATATATATATATATATATATATATATACATCCCTCCTGTAATTTTGCGTCACACTATTTGGTTTTTTACATGTAATTCTGCGTCCCCTGTATTTCTGCGTCAGTATATGGACGCAGAAATGTAAATCTCGTTAAACGCTTCCTTATGACGTAACTAAATCACTGAAAATATTTTTTAGTGGACGTTGAAATGTGGGTATTATCTTCAAATCGTGAATACCGTAGTTTGAAGTTATTCCTGTTTTGGCGCTGGTGTCGACAAAAGTATACTCTGAAATTGTATATTTTTTTTCATATTTCCGATTTCTCTGCGTCCATTCAATCTGGCAATATTGTAAAACGTATATTTTTCCTATACTCTCATTATTTTTGCGTCGCTTTCATAAATACACATGTAACGAATAATTCAAATTTGTTAGGTGCTTTCTTCAGTATGATTTCATATGTTTTGAAGTGCCTGTGACCGTTTCTGTGACCTATTTATTCAAATACGTAGCATAAGCATTATTTTTATTTATTATACTACTACTACTGTAAGAATATAATATTTATTTAGTCTACACCACATGTCTACGCAAAGGTCTACATATATTTGCCAACTAGAAATATTGGTTTTGAACTAAGTGAATTTGTTATGTATGTTAGATTTTAAGGAATATTAAACTAAAATCATATTGTTCTAGAGGTCCAACACAAACCTTTATTTCTTAAGTTACAACTTTCAGCCAGGTCTATCTTAAGGGTCTGTTCACTGTAGACTTGACAGGCATAAATGTGGGCGGGGTCGGTTTGAGAGGTTGGGTAGCGGGCAGAAACTTACATATTCCCAATACCGTATTATTTAGATTTCGGAGGTGCACGTAAAGCCGAAGTAAAAAGGCATATGGAAATCAATTTTGCCCTTATTGCAACGGTACTGGATTTGTCATATAATTGCAACAAAATTTCTTTTTAATGTTATAAATTATACCTATATCACCGGAAAGATCAAAAGATAAACTAGATCCCTATAGTGGCAAATTTTTGTTTAATACATGTAGTTTAGAGAAAATATTTTTTAAAATACGCTATTTTAGTACAAGATTGTTTGCCTGGAATTTTAAAAATAAAAAGAATTACCAAAAATTACTACTATAGGGATTTAGATTAAAATTATATCTTTCAATACTTTTTTACTAAAAGTCGCTATCTTTTATAGTTTTTTATAATTAGACACGATACGAACGCCGATTTTAACTTATTTCGAACTACTGAATGGACTCTTAAACGAGCGTTCATTCAATAATAATCTGCCTTTCGAGCAGTCACACGTGTGGACCTAATATCCTAATAACTATAAACTATAAACACTTAAAGCACGTCGATGGCTGGTTATTGATGAGGAGATGACATCTTCGTCTCGGGCCGTAGGTTTATCTATTTGTTTTAACATCGATGAATGCTCATATTGTATTTCATGTAGCATTGTAGCAAATATAGTTTCTTCCTTACTTTGCCTTTAGCAATAAATATAAACAATATAGTTAAGTGTACCTAATGAAAATATAAAATATAATTGTTTACATTCCACAGTACAATTTTTGTATTGATAATGTGCAGATAGTACTTATGAAATTCGAAGGTACAAGTAATCTCTTTGCTGGTAAAGAAATGTGATGTATTATTTTTGATGTATGACTACACTACTTCCTCATTTCTGTGTGTCTTACTCATGTGCATATTGTGGTAATTCCCTACAAAATTACGTTGTTGGTTATTTTTAAATATATCGCAGTCAAGATACTTACTGACTAAATTATTAGGTAGTTTAAAAAATAACTTTTGTATAGAAGAGGTTTCACGCATGTAATTTTATTATTCATAAAATTTTGATAATAAAATAAATGAATACTACGTAGGAAAGCAATTAGAAAAGCCGGGCGTCTATAGGTACTTATCTAATAGCCTAAGGAACTAGTGTTTTAAAAAACATAATGTGTACCTAGACACTAAAGTTTTTTTGTATCCCTCATGTGGTTTATTTGCTTCGGCTCTACGGGCCTCTGCAAATAAAATCCGCATTCGTAATAATAAGTTCAATTTTAGTGCCTTGGTAAACTATTTTTGATAGTTCCCAACCGATTCTGTGTGTTTACTGGAATACCTAGGTAGTTCAATTTATAATAAGCATTTTCGTTTCATCATTACATACTTACCTTTCAAAATAAAAATGTATGTGCAATGAATGACACAATAACAATAAAAATAATACTTTGCTGTTCAAAGAAACAAGTCAATTTCTACTTAAACTTTTTTTTTAATAACTAAACCCTTGTTTCCTTTTTTGTTCCTACAAAATTTCTATTGGTTTTACATGCAACCACTTATGTATTTATTTACTACCACTACACTTTTAGTTTATATACCACTACTATTTATAAAATATTTAAAGTTATAATTAAACAGACACAAATTTCTGGTTGCTTTCTTTGAACTCCGTTAATATCAAAATTATACCTGAAATGGATATAGTAGTAATTATGAGCAAAAGTTTCAATATATTTAAAGTATAAATGTGTTTGCTATTCATATAATTACAAAGACAGTAGAAGTCAGATGTTACTATAACATATATGAGAAATTTAGTGATTAATTTATATAATATGCTTCCATCGTAAAAGGAATGGATGTTATGCAAAACTCATTCACTATCACTATCACTATTAGGTGCAATACTGGGTCTACAATGAATTTACCAATAAGTTTTTAAATAGTTGTTTCACTTTTTAGTGATCTGCATTTCTCCTAAAATGTCAGTTTTATTATTCCAAATAAAGAAGCTGATATTCTGCGTGGAGGTAAACAATACGAGTAGATTTGTTAGGACAAAAGTTTTTTAGTTTGTAGCCTTCACTCCAGAAATAAAATGCCTGTAGTGAAAAGTAATTTTGAATATATTTTGAGTATTTACATCGAGTATCGAAAAAGCATTGGATTTGTTATAAAGTGGATACTAGAAGCGGATGGTTCTTTATGAAACATCGTGAAAATAATTGTTTTGAAAAAAACGTTGATTTCATTTAGATGTTTCAAGAAATATATAGAAAACACTCTATATACTAGTATTTCGGCTTATTAGGCCTTTTTCAATAGAGTAAATGTCTATTACTAAATGTTTCCAAGCGCGTTTTAGTTATTTATCTGTTTACGAGTACCTACCTACCCCGATTGATCCTACCATCTGGTAAAACCCGAGTTTTTAGTAGGTACCTTTTCTAAGAAGGACAAAAGTGTAAAATCTATCCGATCATTCGTAGTACAAATATTTATAATTAATCGGACCGTGAAAAGAAAGGAAAGCACTTAAATCTGTTAGAGCGATGAGAAATTAAAAAATCTTTAATTATAAATTCTTATACTTTTGTAATTTGTAAAATATTTATAATCAACGAAATAGGAAGAAATTAAAAACGAAGATAATAAAATTAAGTATCTCGTTGAAACAAGATTTCGAGACATCGAAACTCGATTTTCAGCAGTAGGTATATTGTACTAAAAACCAATAAGCGTAGTTGTAATAATAACTAAACTTCCTAATGTTAAATTCAAGCAAGTTTTTGAGTAAATAATGACAAGTTGAAGTTTCTAATGTCAGTCACATCACAATTACCGTTTTCACTCGGATAAGTTTAATATAATTTAAGAGTGAATTTGCCGTCCCTAGGTCATGAACATCTACTAATATATCGGGTTCTATATACTTTAAACTTATTCTATAGTTACAGCGGCAAACATTGAAAATATTATATTATTTTAGAATAATAGCATATTAGAATCAGTGAACAATATCCGATGCTTGAGTTCAATTATTATTCTATTGAATACGGTGACGTTTTTGATATAATTTATGATGTTTTGATAAATTAACATCAAGGGTCGCTTGAACCGGTATTTACTTTGGTATTTAATACATCTTGCTGTTATATAAAATATACTAAGTTTTCACTTGCAACATTTGGCAACATAGCGGACGCAAAGATGTATAGCTAATGCACTCATATATTTAAAAAGGACGCAGAAATTATGGGAATATTTTCAGATATATATTAGGACGCAGAAATTATGAGACACCAGAAAGATGCAGAAATGATAGTAGAATGTAAACCCAAAAAAAGGTAATGTATAATTGAGTATATTACAAAGTAAAATCTAATATCGCATTTTACATCATTCAGAATGTCAACAGAATTATAATATCTTTATATACTTCAATATTTCTAGTGGATGCAAAAATGATGGTAAAATGAAATGACGCAGAAATGATATTGGGATGTATATATATATATATATATATATATATATAATATCTATATAGGGTGTTCCACGTAGACCTTCCATTAGACGTTTCTAGAATACCACATGCACTGGAATTCGGAAAATGTATATACAGGGATTTCTCACAATTTTCTATTGATTAAAAATATTGCCGATGACAGCACACTTCCGGTTCTAACGGAAGTAGACATCAACTTGCTTATTTTAAATGTAACACCCTATATATTATTCAATTTCTGGATTCTACGTAAAATTCTAAACACATTTCATGTAGGATCTCCTATACCTATCTTCAACTGTTTTTGAAATATCGACAGGTGAATATTGACATTTTGCAACTTTAACACCCTGTAAAATCTAAACGGTTTGAGATCAAGCAAAATGGTTTGCACATTCCTATCTTAATTTTTCATAAGCTATTGTTTGGTACTAATATCAGATTTATCCAAAAATTTCAAATTTTCCGAAAATTTTGAAAATTTTTAATTCCTATAATTTAAATTCCTTGCATTTAAAAAAAATGCAAGTTTGGCATGTCACGCGTTTTTGAAACACCCTATATAAAGATTTTATATTCTGGAATAAACTACACTTGATTTCCTATAACTTTTGTATTTAACTTTTTTTCCTCGGATTAAAGGGAGAACCTCTAGGTGGGTGGCTAAAATATAACCAATGACCCTGTACAGTGTGTCCCACTTAAGGTCTTACCACGCCCGTAAAATTTTTATTTATGAACCGATTTCCATGAACTTTTTTTTGTTGGGTAAGTCCCAAAAAAGTACATAGCGGGCATGCTTCATTTGTTTGATAAGTCGGCGTCATGGCCAACTACGACCTATTTTTTGATGCAAAAAAACGAGATGTACTACTAGCGAATTTTTCACAAAAATTTTAATGCCAGATTCTTAATTAGGAGCACCTAAAACCCAACTGTACCAAATTTCTTGGCGCTACTGTACAGGGTGTTCTTGTGTCCCAGTTAAGGTAAAATCCCACCCTCGTAAAATCGTTATTTATGAACCGATTTCCATGAACTTTTTTTTTGTTGAGTAAGTCCCAAAAAAGTACATAGCAGACATGCTCCATTTGTTTGGTAAGTCGGCGTCATGGCCAACTACGACCTATTTTTTGGTGCAAACAAAGGAGATGTACAATTAGCGAATTTTTCACAAAAATTTTAATGCCAGATTCTTAATCAGGAGCATCTAAAACCCAACTGTACCAAATTTCATGGCGCTACTATACAGAGTGTTCGTGTGTCCCACTTAAGGACTAGCCACCCCCGTAACATTTTTATTTATGAATCGATTTCCATGAACTTTTTTTTGTTGGGTAAGTCCCAAAAAAGTACATAGCGGGCATGCTTCATTTGCTTGATAAGTTTGATAAGTCGGGGTCATTGCCAACTGCGACCTATTTCTTGGTGCAAAGAAACGAGATGTACTAAAATTTTAATGCCAGATTCTTTAATCAAGACCACCTAAAACCCAACTGTACCAAATTTCATGGCGCTACAGTACAGGGTGTTCCAGAGAATAAGAGATATTTTTTAAATGAAGCATTATTTTTTCAATTTTAAAATATTCTAATGTTTTAGGAAAATAACTTGGATAAGGTTTTATTAAAATTTGATACAGGGCAGTCTCGGAAAGACAATATTTAATGTGTGATGAACTATTTTGTTGGGTTAATCTCAAAACAACGAGCTGGAAGGACGTTTCAAAGTCTAAATAACTTCTAAATAAGTCATGGTCAGTACTGCTGCTAGTATATTAAACTTAATTTTATTAATGATAGCAATTGGATATAACAATTTTAATTATATTTATTGGTGTACAACAATTAAATAATTTTATTAAAACTCGTCCTATAATACTGACATAAAATAAACATACTGGAATCAGGATATTTTAGATGTTTTCTTAACTTTTTGTATTTAAGCAAATTATAACATACCTATTAAAGTACATAAATTAAAAATTACTTATATGTGAAACTAGTTCCATCAAGTTTATTGATGGTTTGAAAAAACTAATATTTTGAAAAGTGGGTTTTTGAAAGTGCATAAAATGACTAATATTTAATTTAATTAAATTTATGTATTTATGTGATGATTCGTTTAAATACAAATAAGTTTATAAATTAATAATACTGAGAAGAGTTTTCATAAAACAATTTAATTGTTGTGGCGTAATATGTACCACTAAAATTGATACACCCAGTTGATGACATGAATAAGGTTCGATTTTTTAGTAGTACTGATCACGGCTATAGTTATTTTGAAACTGCATGAAATTTTCTTCTAACTCGTTCTGAGATCTAACCAATAAAAAAAGTAAGCACACATTAAATGCCTTTCTGGCACCATCCTGTATTCATTTCAATAACCTTTTTCAAAAAAGTTGTTTTGCTAAAATATTAGATTATTTTAAAACTGAAAAAATAATGTGTTATTTAAAAAAAAATCTCTTATTTTCTGAGCACCCTGTACAGTAGCGCCATGAAATTTGGTACGGTTGGGTTTTAAGTGCTCCTGATTAAGAATCTAGCATTAAAATTTTTGTGAAAAATTTGTTAATACTACATCTCGTTTTTTTGCACCAAAAAATAGATTGTAGTTGGCCATGACGCCGACTTACCAAACAAATGGGGCATGTCCGCTATGTACTTTTTTGGGACTTACCCAACAAAAAAAAGCTCATTGAAATCGGTTCATAAATAACGATTTTACGAGGGTGGTTAGGCCTTAACTGGAACACACGAACACCCTGTACAGTAGCGCCATGAAATTTGGTTAAGTTGGGTTTTAGGTGCTCCTGATTAAGAATCTAGTATTAAAATTTTTGTGAAAAATTCGCTAATAGTACATCTCGTTTTTTTGCATAAAAAAATAGGTCGTAGTTGGCCATGACGCCGCCTTATCAAACAAATGAAGCATGTCCGCTATGTACTTTTTTGGGACTTACCCAACAAAAAAAAGTTCATGGAAATCGGTTCATAAATAAAAATTTTACGGGGGTGGTAAGACCTTAAGTGGGACACACTGTATATACTAGTATTTCGGTTTATTAGGCCTTTCTCAATAGAGTAATGTCTATTACTAAATATATTCCAAGCCCATTTGTTATTTATCTATATACCTACCAGTACCTACCCCGACGAACCCTTCCCATCTGGTAAATCCCGAGTTTTTAGTACCTTTTCTAAGAAGGTTGAAAGTATAAAATCTATCTGATCATTCGTAGAACAAGGATTTCTAATTAAAGATTTTTTAATTTCTAATTATTTTAACACCCGCTTCGTTCTAATCTGCGAGCTATTTTTTCACTATAACCTGGGATGTAATTAATAGAACTGTAGGTGGCTTCTACTTGCCGAATATTGTAAAACTCTCGACGAATTAATTTCCTCCTTTTGTTTTTTATCATGTTATCTATTAGTATTTATTTATATCCGTTGTTTCTAGAAATTTGCTTGATTATACTTAATTTTTTTTCAAAGTTTGTTTTTTCTAGCGGAAACATTAAAAGCCTATGTATTAAACTATGGAAAAATGACTTTTTTATTTGCCAGGACATTTGCGAACTTGCTGGTATAATTGTGTTGGAAGGTGTTGGTTTTCTATAAACCGAGAATTTTGATTTATTGTCTACCTTTCTTATCGTTATATCCAAATAGTTTAATTAATTGTTTTTCCATTGTAAACTAAATATTATTGTTAAGCGAATTTAAAAAATTGAGAAAGCCACTCAAATTTCTTTCAATACCTGTCCAAATACAGAAAATGCGAGCTACATAGCGAGCCCAACAATGAACATGTAATTTTAAATTATTGTCACTATTGAACAGTGAGTTTTCAAAATATTCATAAAAATTTTTCAGCTAACAAAGTAGAAATAGGACTACCCAGGGATAATCCGTTTATTTTTGTTTGTAATATTTTCCATTGAAATAAAAATAATTTTGTTTAATGCATATCTTTATTAAACTTATTAATTCAGATTTTCTGTGCTGTTTCATTCTGACTGATTTATTAAATTGCTTAGTACTGACGTTAATTCTGGGACTGGGATTGAGGTGAATAAACTTTTAAAATCGAAGTAAAATTTTTTGTTAGTTCTGAAAACTCAAAGAAGTATTTTTACAGAGTATTTGGAGTTGAAAGAAATCTATTTTGGGAATTTGTGGTAGATCTTTACATAATTTATACCAGGGAGCGTTTATATAGGAAACTATTGGCCTTATCGGGTTACCTTCCTTATGAATTTTTGGCAAGATTTTAAATACGGGAGGAGACAGGTTCATTATTCTCAATCGGTAATTATTGTCACCTAAAATAATCTTATTACTTCTCACTGTTGTTACTATCTCAGTTTAAATTTTAACACCCAGTATCATATTTAATTTCAAGTTTTGGACTAAGGTAAGTTTAGCTAAATTCCTTTATTTTTACGAAAGAGTTATTGTTATTTTCTACATCTGCAGACCAAACACCCTGTGTATAAAAATGTTACCTATTTATATACAACAATTTTTAAGTTAATTTAATTAAACTCGAAATATATCTGAAATAAAGAAATATGTAAATTTTATTTCATAGACTTACCTGGTTTTATTTCATATTAACTATACAAGTGTGAGTACTAAGTATGATTCGACTGTAATTGTACACTTATATCACTATTCATGTTTTTTAGAAGGCAGTACTGTGGATTATTAAAAAAATATATTTCCTGTTATGCCTCTATAACAATTGTGTGCGTACCTTTGTGGCAAATGCTTAGAATTATTTGTAGAATTTAAATGTGGAATAATGAATATGTATTTAAAATTACAGTGCGTCACAGGTAGATACAACATCCAATAAAATGGTTGCTTTCCTAGGTACAGTAATTTTATGTTCTAGTTCTGTTCTGTTTTATGTTCTTCCTCTATGACTTCCTGGTGAATCAAACTGATTCACTGTAATCTATTTATTACCAACTGTAAATTTCTAAAAAATTGCCATGAAATTTTTAAGTCCGATACTCTCAGCGCTAGGTAAGTTTAATCTCACATTAATGTTACTAGACACTAACAGCTGTCAATTTATACAATAAAACAAATTAAAGTCGAATCAGTATTCCACATTTTTCCTGTATAAAATATGGAATTATTACTTCGCAACTTTCATACTGGACGTTCCAGATCGAAGTTAAAGAGTCAAGATTTACAACGCCCTTATCTACTGTTGTGTTTTGAAACATATTTGTGATGTATTATTTATTTTTAATTATTTTGGGACTACACCACTGACTTCTACAAATGATTAGATAAAACTAAAAAAAGTCACTGATAAATTTCAAGAACCCAATTTGTTTATTAAATAATTTGAAATATACAGGGATGCGGTGTTTTTTCTTTTGATCAAACCATGATAGTTCTTCTGATGCTACACAAATGTTTCACAATTTTATCGATTCTTCTTGTTGTTTACTGTTAATTAAAAAAGGATTACCTACTTCAATTGTTGTTTTTGGGGGAAAAATTTTGGAATCAAATTTGACTATCATTAATAATTTGTCTGTTTAGATATTTGCCTGCATTAGGCGTACTTTATCAGGCTTTGTCAAAAAAATCACTAATAACTTCAATTCAAATGATTACTAGGTTGTAATTTTATGTATAAATGGATTAAATTTTAAGTAATAAAATGATTACAAAAATGTTTATAAGAGTGTTCCACTTTAAAATATATCACCCGTCAATTTTGGTCTGGTAAAGTATGTGCAATATATTAAAATTGGTCTGTATGTCTGGTTGTAGTTTAAAATGCTTCAGGAATAATAATACTTAAAAGCTTTGCCAAATTAAAAAAACCGCACCAAATGTTTTATCTGCAGATAGAAATGTTGAAGCAAGTACCAAATATGTATTTACAATTCCAAATCCACATTCAGCACGGTTGCCAAATCTCTGGTCTGACAGAGTTGGTTTCGTATCACTTCATGTACTGTATAAATATGATGCCGCATAAGCGCAACCTAGCCACTGAACGTCTAAACTAAATCTGTATAAAAATACCAATTCGACCGACTTTTCACGCCACCACCAAATTTTACGTATGCGGCATGTATCAAATGTGGTCTGTATCAGCGGCGTAATGAATCTATATATATATATATATATATATCTATATATTGCTATGGTATTTACTCTAGCAAACTTAACATGAGTCGAGAATATAATACAATTTAATATTTATCTAGCTGATAAGAAATAAAATATTAAATAATTGGAAATTAATGCAAAGTAATTAATAAAATTAAGTATTAAGTTAAATTTATTAAATAGTTTAATAAATCAAAGCTAATATGTTTGTTAATAAGCATAACATTGATAAAACTGTATAAAGTGTTAACGGTAAACAAAATATGGAACATTATATTGATAAAATTTGGATATTATGTATTATGTAACCAAAGTAGTTTAAAATAACATAATAAAGTCTTTGTTACACTAATAATTTAAACCATAAAAAGAAATTTATATATTCAAACCACAGATGGTGAACTTTATATCCGAAGGTATATCATAACGAGATTTAGAAAAATTCAATACAGAATTAATAAAAATACTTAAAACAATTAAAAGCATGATTGTTTAATATAAATGAATATAATTTTACCAATTTATATTATGAACATGATAGGTAGATTGAATAGAATTGATAGGTAACGTAAAAAGTATAAAATATTGTTTTTCCATAAATTTAAAAGTCCTTGAAGAAAACCAGGTAAAATTAATAAATATTCTTTTCATTAATCCAATCTCAAGCAGTGGAAGCCATTGAAATGGTCACTGAAAAGAGAAAAGTATAAATAAAATTAGTAAATAAACGTACATAGAATTTAAAGAAATTTGCTTATAAATTTAGAATGAATTATAATTTTGAATATATTTTGAGTATTTACAAATCGAAAAAGCATTGAATTTGTTATAAAGTGGATACTAGAAGCGGATGGTTCTTTATGAAACATCGGGTAAATAATTGTTTTGTAGTATCAAAATGAAAAATGTATGTGTTGGAAATTCCAGAATTTTCAGTGTTGTCAAATCGTTCCAGCTATTCTAGATTTCGATGAAAGTTTTCAATTTTGATACTGGTTCTAGCAGACATTGCGATTTTTAATAGACATAATCAGTGAAGAGAATCAAATATAGATTATTATTAATACTAACACTCCTCCTCACACCTCTAAAACCTGATCTTCTCACACCTCCAAAATATCTTCCCCCTATCGGCAAATCGGACCACTCTGTGATTCTAACCAATATTCAGTACATTCAAGAGAAAGTTTCGACTAAGAAATTGGAATTGGTATTAAAATGTTTGTTCATTATGGTAGGTAATATTGGTAGTCTTAGTGGAGCATGTAGATGCGAATTAATAACTTCTTCAGTATTAAAATATTAAACATACGGACTCATATATCCCTAACATAAAGACAAACGTGCAAACATTTTCAATTTCCAGTAGGAACATGGAAGTATGAATCTTGTTTCAAAAATATTTCTCATCTTGAGTATCAAAATGAAAAATGTATGTGTTGGAAATTCCAGAATTTTTAGTGTTGTCAAATCGTTCCAGCTATTCTAGATTTCGATGAAAGTTTTCAATTTTGATACTGGTTCTAGCAGACATTGCGATTTTTAATAGACATAATCAGTGAAGAGAATCAAATATAGATTATTATTAATACTAACACACCTCCTCACACCTCTAAAACCTGATCTTCTCACACCTCCAAAATATCTTCCCCCTATCGGCAAATCGGACCACTCTGTGATTCTAACCAATATTCAGTACATTCAAGAGAAAGTTTCGACTAAGAAATTGGAATTGGTACGCAAGAAAACAGATTGTACGAGTTAATGAGGATATTCAAGACTTAAACTGGGCTAATGTTCTTGCTGATAAAAACGTCCAGGAGCAATGGATATTCTTCCCTGATTTTCTAAACCTTTCAGTTAGCAGAAACTCTACGTATATACAGAACACCGTGAAGCCTCTAAAGCCGTGGATTAATTATCGAATCTTGGAAATGATTAAAATTAAAAAAACCCCTCTGGAGACGATTTCAGCGATCTAAATTCGATGAAGATTTTGCAGCACTTAGATTTTTCAAACAGAATTTCACTAGCCATCAAGCTGTCTAAACCAGGGGTCGGCAACCTTTTGAGTCGGAAGAGTAAAAAATTACAATTTACAAAATTTCAAAGTTTTTAAAGAGCCACAAAATTTTTTCTTGCCAACAATAAATAGTACTCGCATAAATAAAGTTTTTTTATAAAAAAAAAACAAATCTATTTATTGATAAGAAAAAATATCTATTTATTTATATATAAGTAGTGTTTTTCACAACAAATTAGATAATATATATATATATATATATATATATATATATATATATATATATATATATATATATATATATATATATATATATATATATATATATATATATATATATATATATATATATATATATATATATATATATATATATATATATATATATATATAGAGGGCATTATTAGATAATTACTTATTATTTAAGTAAAAAATTAAAACAATTAAACATTTACTTACAACACTAACTTGTACTTCAATAACAAACAATTGAGCAAACAAATTCAATGGGAGCGATGGCTTTGCATGGTTATTCAAGTAGAAAATTTAAACTTTACTAAACAATGTAACTTGTACTTAAAATAAAAAAAAACAATAACATACATTTGAGCAAACAAATTCAATGGGAGCGTTGGCTTTGCATGGTTTTAGAAAGTTTGGATAAGTTTTGCTCATAACTTGTTGTTTTAAGTATCAAACACGACTCTAAATTTTCATTTGTTAGTTGGCTTCTTACTTTGTTGTTGTTGTTGTTGGTAGGCGCCGCGGTTACCCGCAGCACTCAGGTCTTTCGACCCATTGTGCCTGCCGCTAGTCGGGAGCTATTGGAAGAGACCCGTGCTATACGCATAGGCCAACACCCGTTCCAAAGGAAGCTCTCTAATATCCTGGGGCAGGAGAAATGCTGCACCCAGATGTTTGTGTCTCTTGACCATAAGGCAGGCACAGCGACAGAGGATGTGAATGGAGTCCTCGTCATCGTGTCCGCAAAACCTGCACCTTCTAGTGTCACTAAGGCCGATAGTGTTAAGGTGCTTGTTAAGATGTCCGTGACCCGTCAGCAGTCCTGTGACAATCCTTATGCTGTTACGACTTAGCGCAAGTATTGATCGAGTTGCGTTTGACCATTCTTCCTCTGATCTATCCTTGATCCAGTTACCAATAGACCTCGCTACATAACTAGGCGGAAGCCCCAGCACTGGTTCGGGCCCTGTAAACAGTATACTTGAGCCTCTTTTAGCCAGTGCATCAGCCTCCTCTTTTCCTGTTGTGTTGTGATGACCCGGTATCCAGGTCAATTTTACCTGGTTGTTCTGTCCCAATTGGGCTAGACCATTAATACACTCTAGGACCGCCCTGGAGGTGATCCTATAGGAGATCAGGGCACGTAGAGCCGCCTGACTGTCGGTGCATATCTGGATATGCTGATTGGAATATCTCCTTTTGAGATTTTCCTGAACACATGCAGAGATAGCAAACACTTCCGCCTGAAAGACCGTGGCATACTTTCCCAAGGGAAAGAATAGTCTCGCCCTCGGACGCACGCTCCGGACTCCCGCCCCCGAGCCCTGGTCTGTCTTGGACCCATACGTAAACCAGACGAGCCCATTCGAGACCTGAGCATCAGGGTTTTCGAGCCAAGCGTCCCTGTCCGGTATCTCTACTATGTAAGGTTTGAGAAACACATAAGTGGGAGATATCCTGTCACTGGGTGCGTCCAGCAGACTGTCTCCTCCCACAAGTTCCCCCAGAATACTTGTGTGTCCACCATCGTGGCTTTTACCTAGCCACCACCCCCACTGCTTGACCCTATAAGAGGCCCTCCTTGCCTCCCCCTCGACCACTATATGCAGTTTAGGGAGAGACAGGAGAGCCTCCAGAGCCTCTGTGAGAGCCGTGCGTATCGCTCCTGTCGTGCTTACACACGCCAGGCGTTGTAGTTGATTTAGCCGTTGCTTGATGGTAGCCCACCGGACGGCTGGCCACCATACAATCGACGCATATAGAAAGGAGGGTCTAATAACCGAGGTGTAGAGCCATAAGGTGGCTCTTGGATTAAGCCCCCACATTTTTCTAAAGAGCCTCTTACATGTCCAGAAGGACGCGGTGACTCTCTGTATTTGTCTGTCTATGTGGGGTACCCACGACAGCTTTTCATCTAGGATAACTCCCAGAAATTTGACCATCTTTGTACGCTGAATGGTCCTATTGAAAATGGTTGGTGCTTTAAAACCATCCAACTTCCTTTTCTTAGTGAAGATGACTAGGTCGACCTTAGAGGGGTTAACTCTCAGTCCTTGTCCTATACACCATTCTTCTATGCTTCTTAGGGCCCTTTGATTGAGCTCACTAACTATGGTTGCAGATTTCCCTGCGATTACGACTGTAAGGTCATCTGAATATGCTTGAGTCATAATCCCTTCCTCGTTAAGTCTGCGAAGAAGACCGTCGAGCACAAGGCTCCATAGCAAGGGGGAAAGCACCCCCCCCTGCGGGCACCCTCGGCCCACAGTCGCTCTAACTGTGACTTCATTGAGAGAGGTAGAAATTGAGCGGTTTGAAAGCATGGAATAAATCCACCTAGCTATGGTAGGTGGGAATCCGTGATCCTCTGCCGCTGTTAGAATTGAATTGTAGGAGGTATTATCAAATGCCCCAGCTATGTCCATAAAGGTCCCGATGACGAGCTACTTCTGGCTTCTTACTTTACTTTTAATTATATTCATGCAAGAGAACGTTTGCTCGCACGAATATGTCGATCCGAAGATAGTCAGCACTCCAAATGCCAACTTCTTTACCTCACTGCAGCAATCTGGAAGACTGTGAAGACGCCAAATTGTCTTGCGTCGAAAGCGAATGAAAACCTACATAGAAACATCAGACGATGGAGTCTAGAGCTGGGTCGCTCGTTCATTTTCGGTGTGCCGGCACGTGCGGCACAGCTCATTCAAATGAGCGCTCAGAGTGAGTTGTTCATTTGAGCGACGTGGTCATGTCATAAGTTTGGTTCATCGTGTCGTTCAAGTCGCTCGCTCTTGCCGCTCTTTAAAGGCTGCCGGCATTCAAGGATGATATACGTTGTACACAAGAGGATGGCCGAGTTTTAAACTTGTAATTTGCAAACTTTTGATGTTTAGTTTTTATCAGAATTGTTAGTTTCAGCCTTGTTTATATAGTTATATTAAAGCGAAAATATAAATGTAAGTAAACATTTAAGAATTTTTACTTTTACATTATTTGTATCGACTCGTTTATTCCTAAATTATTGTTCAATCAACCATGCATAAGAACTCGCACAATCAAGCATTGCATGTGTATCGTGTAAAAAGCTCATGTTTGTGTGCTTGTGCTGTGTAAAGTGTAAATGGCGGAATGAGCGATGAGCTCTTTCGTTGCGAGTCGTTCGCTCACGGCACACTGATATGTGCCACACATTTGTGCGAGCTGTTCATGAGCGACCCAGCTCTAATGGAGTCATTCGAGAGCGTCCGACGGACTAACGATAGTGGCGACGCGTGTCACGGCGGAGGGGTGCGGTGAAAAGCGAGTACAAGTGGCTGAGAGATACAATCGGTGCCTAATCCTCGTTAATCGATTGAGAACGATTTTTAAATGTTTTTTTTTTTTGATAAAATAAATAATATTTACGTATAGAACTAAAGAGCCGCAGGTTCACATCCAAAGAGCCGCATGTGGCTCGCGAGCCGCAGGTTGCCGACCCCTGGTCTAAACGTATCTATGAAAACCACATTGTTTCGAGTTCTAACTCTAAACGACTTCAAATATGTACGTTCGTCGTTATGTTTCAGTATCCACTCCTATACTTAAGGATAATGATGGTAATATCTGTTACGATAAATTCCAAGTGTCTCAGGTGTTTGCACTAAAGTTTCAGGAATCATTCACTCGAGAACCCACAAGACCTTGTTATGAGCAACGATTGGCAGAATTTAACATGACATCATTTAGTAATACGCTCACGAGGATATCTTATCATTACATATCGTCCGCTGAATAATAATTTTGGGGTGGAACTCGGTAATATCTTTACATTAAATCACAATGAACAACTATGTGGACATTCCTGGAAAATGACCAAGGAGAAGTTTCATTGCAGAGCACAAGCAAAATTTTCTTTCCAACAGGATTTTCTCAGTGGAACGCGTTACCTGCCGCGGTTGTCAATTCCACCACAGTGAACAGTTTCAAGAAAAGCCATAATGCATGGAAAGCTTCAATGTGACAATATGTGTTCTATTTTGTGACTGTAATGCACCAATTCTGGCTATAGGATATTAGGTAGTTTGCCTTTTTTGATATTGTGTAACTGTGGATGTTAATTTTATATTTTTAATCTTTGTTGTAGGATTATATAGGTCGTAAGACCTTAATTCCCAATAT
Source organism: Pogonocherus hispidulus (assembly GCA_963924545.1). Taxonomy (NCBI): domain Eukaryota; kingdom Metazoa; phylum Arthropoda; class Insecta; order Coleoptera; family Cerambycidae; genus Pogonocherus; species Pogonocherus hispidulus. The sequence goes on along the minus strand of OZ004696.1, from coordinate 32,420,629 downwards.
AAATAAATAAACTCAAATAACAACTAAAACTAGTAGGTATTTAAAAATAACTGTTTGAAACTGTAAAAAATATTTTTTTAACAATCTCTCCTGTACAATGTTTGTATGTATGAATTTGCAACAAGTATTCCTTAATAATGTATAATTGTAAAAAAAATATTAATCAGACTTTTAAAAATATACAAATGCCACAAAAACGAATAATCCTCTATCTCGGAAACCACCCATTTTGCTGACCCATGTTCATTGAGACATTCCTGCAAATTTTGGGCTGTACCATCCCTCCCCCAGTTGTGACGTATTTTTGTTACAACCTGTACAAAATGAGTTTAAACTGTTGTATAAATACACTTGTAAAAAAATTGGTTATTAATAGTATAGAATTAAGTATAAAAAATAAAAGTTCCTATAAAACATGTTATAAAATGTATTCATTCTATACAAAAAACTGAAATACAATTCCTAGTTAGTAACTTATTTATATAAATTTATATTAAAAATATTTAAATACCTATATCTCAAATTATACATTAATAATTTATATACGTCACGTAATATTAAAATATACTGTAAAATTTTTCAAACAATAAACTCAGTAACAACAGGTAATTTGTTTAAACAATTGTGTGCTGCAAAATAATTTTAAGCTGTAGTAATACAGAAAATAACTATTTAATTCGATATAACATTATTCTACAATCAGGGCTCTGTACATTATTTAAATGTCACATAGCTTCCGTGTTGTTAGATATGCTATAGCCTGCCAGCTCAGAACACAATTTGTTCAATCTAGTGATATTGCTGGCCACTCAATATTTATAGAGAAATCGTGTGACTTGCAATTATAATATACAAATTTCAGTAATTTTTCCGTTTACTTTTTGGCCACACCACCTCTTATTGACTATATTGACATTAATATGTCTTATAAGAGGATCACTTCAAAATATCTTATCAATTACAAAGCATCAGACTACTATTTTTATATTTGGAGGAATAAAAGTTCTACTTAATTCTCCTTTTCGAGGATTACAGTCACATTTATTCATGGCGAGTATAAATATTTAATCAGTTGGGGATTTAAAGAACAATTGATCATTGTAGGTACCTATCATTGGATATTTCTTTAATAATTGAATGGCAAAGTCAATAATTTTATATACAGGGTGTTAGTTAAACATGCGGCAAAAATTCAAGTGGTTATTCCTTGGACTATTCTAAGGATATTTTATCCTTTGATGATTTTGAAAAAGCACTTTGTTGCGAAGATATAGGGCGAAAAAAATTTTCAACAAATAACAATTTATTACTAAAAATTACATGTAACATTTCTGAACCTACAAGAATTGTTCAAAATGCCCACCTCCAGCTCGGATGCAACCATCCAATCTTCTCCTCATAGACTCCCGAACTCTTTCAAAAACACCAGGGTCGTTTCTTATTGAGTTACACCCAGCAATTCTCCGATCTCTTAAATCATCCACATCTTCCACTGGCCTAGTATAAATTAATGACTTTAGATGGCCCCATAGGAAATAATCCAGGGGGTGTAAGTCCGGGGATCGAGCAGGCCATACGTGAGGTCCACCTCGACCAATCCAGCGATCTCCGTATGTTTCTGTTAAAAACTCTCAAGCAACTACACTAAAATGAGGTGGTGCACCATCATGCATAAACCACATTGCCTGTCTTGTAGCCAATGGTACATCCTCCAAAAACTGAGGTAGCGTTTGTTCCAAAAAGTTGCGGTATACTTCGCCGGTAAGTCTTCCTGGTAGAAATACCGGTCCAATTAGCCAGTCACTCACAATTCCGACCCAAACGTTCAACGAGAACTGATGTTGAAACCGATCTTCACAAATCTCATGTGGAAATTTTTTTTCACCCTATTTCTTCCAAACAAAGCGCTTTTTCAAAAATCATCAAAGGATAACATATCCTTAGAATAGTCCAAGGAATAACCTCTTGAATTTTTGCTGCATGTTTAACTAATACCCTGTATAATACTTACATTAATAACACTTGTATTTAAACAATCTGGTGTGCAAAATATATCCTATACATCACAAGCCTTCGATTTCATCTCACGCAACAAATGTTACACGCAGGGTGATTTAAAGATACAACTTAGTCCTTTGGTATACATGCTATATAATACCTATTCAACGTTTTGAGGGGTTCAATGCCTGTGAAGGATAATTAAATATTCATGATCTTGCTTCCCAAGTTATATAAAAAAATTTCAAATATTTTTATAAATATCAGATCATATTCATAAATTATGAATTTATTCATGTCTCCAAATAATTTTTTTCCTATATATTTTTTCACCATTTTCATTATTCATAGTTTGTTTCTTTTGGGATTACATCACCTGTAAAATAACAAAAAGCAGAAAACCAGAAGTATACAAATTAAATATTCAAAGTGTTCACAAGGCAAACTTCTAAAGTTTGCCCCAAAAAACCACTGTATAACGTATGATCACACGTTATACAGTGGTTTTTTTTTTTGGGCCAAAGTTTAGAAGTTTGCCTAAATACTACACTTTGAATATTTAATTTGTATACTTCTGATTTTCCGCTTTTTGTTATTTTACAGGTGGTGTAATCCCAAAAGAAAGAAACTATGAATCGTCAAAATACACCACAAATAAGTTACAGACATTACCATTTTCATTAGTTACTTTAAAATTTCTATTAACAAATTTTAAGGTGTCATGCAGTCTCATTTGAGTGTATAAATTGATGAAATAAGTCATCGGAAATAATGAACAGGGATGGTCAAAATTCATACTTAAAAATAAACACATATTTTTTTACAATATTATCTCCGGTAACATAATTTATGAAATTATTTTCAAAATTAGCTTCCAGCTCCCTTAAACAATTAAAATAGTCATCACTGGGCATACATAAATTACCAAATTGAGCCAGAACTAGTTTCATATGCCTTAAAATGGCAAATAATGTCGTTTTGTCAAGTTCTGTATGTGCTTGAGCATATTCTAAACATATATTACAAGAATGTTTTTCTAAACACATTTTTATTAAATAACCGGCAATATATCTTAGAGAATTCTTTTCCATGTCGATACTCTTATAACTTAAATCTCTAAAAGATATTAACTGAGGATGATCTGAGACATTTTCAGTCCATCATGGTCTTAGCGTTAGTAACCAGATCTCCAGCATCTACCAACAGTTTATCAAAATCTTCTTCACAATTTTTTTCTTCTGTGTGGAGGAAATCAACAGAAAACAATTTTTTAAATGTTCGCTGAAATTGTATGGGACTTGGATTCACACAATTCCCACCTTGCTGTCGAACAGCACCAAAAAAATTCTCCAAGGCATCTTGATTTAGACGTCTTGTAAATACATAATCATAGCCCTTTTCTTTTAAAATTGGCCATAGTGCTAATAACCCATTAATAGAAGTTTGCCAACCTTTCACAAATTTCATACTTGTTGTGACATTTTTACCATTATGATTAATTACCATTAAGTTTTTGAAAAACACTAACATTTCATTCAAATAATTGATTTAATAATCCGCTGCTTTGAACACTCTATTATATTTTTTTGTATTTCTTGTAGACGATGAATTAAAAATGTTGAAGAGCCTATCAGCCTTATCAATAAATTCAGCTGTCGTTCTCGCTTCGGGAGGTAATAAATTACAGCTTACGTATGTATATAATGCTGAAGAAACTGTACCACTCAAAACTTGTGTAGCTAATCGAACTTTCATTTTCTCTGCACTAGTCGGATAGATATGAGAGTCAGTTAATCTATAAGCTAATCTATTGTGTAACAGTTTATCTTTTTTATAAAACTCTAAAACACGATTCCATGACGTCATTTTATTTTCAAAAGAAAAAATATGTTTTTGAAAATTATTTCTAACCGACTTTATCAGGTGTGGGACATCAAACATAAATACAATTAAATTACTGTCAACATAAAAATATGTTTTTTCAGGAGTAATGTGCAACTTCTTATTGAGGGCTATATTATTAGATCCCATATCGCATACAATTCCGACAACCTGCAGATTAATTTCTTTGCAATGGTGAACACACTCTTCTACTAGTGCCTTTAAATCTGTTGCACAGCATGAGCTGTGGACAATATGAAAACTTATAGGTTGTTTCCAGTTAATCCATATACCTTTTAATAGAACAGTACAGACATTTAGGGCTGGTTTTAATTGTTTGCCTTTTCCCATTCCAATGTCCTCCAAACCGACGACTTCGTCTTTGGAAATGTAATAAAAATATGCCTTAAGAGACATTTCGTCGATACACATAAAACAACACCTCTCTTGTTGAGTAAAAGATGCTGCCCCTCACCAAGCAGTAAATTTAAACAGCCACAAGCAATAGCCCATCTCCTAGACCTGAAAATAGTTTTTCAGTTTGTAAGAGTGACATGATTAACCTGGATCAATTTTGAAAAAGTTATTAAGTTATAATATATAAGTCACAAACTAATTATACAACATCTTCCCAAGATTGAACAGATTTTTTTTGGAAATATCACAAATTTATTCCGTTAAAAACTTCGTTTTGCATATTAAAAACATACAAACTTTCCTCTCAGGATCAAGTGGAAATCTAAGAAACGAAACACTACTTCTGTCAGAGCATTTGGTACAGCTTTTTACTGCACATCGGTTCACCATGATCGAAACAAAATAATTGGCTAAAATACAGAATCATTAGTAGGTATTACCTGTACATTTTTTGCTACACTTACAAAACTAACTCTTAGAAGTCAATAATCATTAATTAACGTTTCCTAATCTAACAAATAATATCAATCCCTCTGTGAGACACCTACAAAATGCAAAACCTGCAATTAAATACATAAACATTTTTTATAATACACTCACGAAACTTGACTTACTCTGTCTATAATCACTTATTAAATTTGAAATAATCAAACAAAAGGTCTTTATATTCTTAATAATAACACAAATCCGCGACGCCATGTATACCACAAAACACTACGCGCTACCAAAGATAAAATTTTTGGCGCTAGTTTTCATTCAAGATGAGTCAGTTGTAGTAATCGTAGTAATAACTGTCAGGTCGCCGAAAACATGGCGGCTCCTAAAAATCTAGAGGACGCGGGAAATTAAACTTTCCATACTGAATGTTATGTTATACTGTGGTTAGGATCAATCGGGGTAGGTACACGTAAATAGATATATAACTAAAACGCGCTTGGAAACATTTAGTAATAGACATTTACTCTATTGAAAAAGGCCTAATAGGCCGAAATACTATTATATAGTGTTTTCTATATATTTCTTGAAACATCTAAATGAGATCAATGTTTTTTTCAAAACAATTATATGCATTGAATTTGGTTTTGGCTCATATAATATCTGGGTATGTTTTAATTTTTTTTGTATTTCAAATGGGTGCTGTAGGTAGGCATTCTACAAATTAACTGTCATCTGATAGGTAACTCAAAAAAAAAAATCTAGCAACATTCTAAACTTAGATCTCTAAGTAAAAAAATATTACTCAAGCTTAGTTAGAAACAAAGAAGGGTTTAATTACAAAATTTATAAAATTCGGTTTCAAACATGACGATATAACGTCCAACATTACATGATAGATTAATTCTGGACACCCTGTATTTTAAAAGGTTTTGTTTTATATAATAGGCAATGCTAATAGATAAAAACATTTTGTATTTATACATATTTGTGACATTTATATGTTAGTATTTTGATAATTACCAACACAAGGTGCTCAAGAAGAAGATGACAAATGAAATTGAAAAAACTATCAAAATATTTTTTTTTTCAATTTTTTTTGTATTCAGCATTAAAAATAAGACAAACTTTTGTCTAAGGTTGTCTATTCCGAAAATTTGAAGTTTTCGAAATATTGTTAATTTCAATTTCTTATGGCAAGTTGTGGTAAACCTTTCTTTTTGGGACACCCTGTATACATGTCAATAATATTTTTTAGAACGAAAACACTTTTAAACCGAGTTATTCAAGATGGAAACATTTCGTTCGGTCACCCAGTATATATTTTATATTAAAGTAGAGCCTTGGCAACCTTTTCTAATAAAAAATACTATTAGAATTTAATAGCTGACATAAACTAGTTTTAGTAAGTCAGATAATATATACATATTACATACGTATTTGAATTATACGTCCAGTAGATTTTGACGCCTAATGCAATTTTTTAATTAACATCAGTCCTAGTTAAACTTTTGAAATTGTGGTACCCACTCTAAGTAATAAAAATAAATATCTTACCTTCAAAAATTTCCATACAGTGTAACCAGCGTCTCCAGATATTTACTGCTACTGTGCCCGAAACTTGTTTATCATCAGTACCGAATTTATCAATCTTTGTAAACTGACAGATGACGACTTTTTGATTAGCTGTATATTTTGCTAGCTAGATTATTAGGCACGTTTTTGAAGCCCAATGTGTTGCATGTTTTGCATTTTCATTAGGTTTGAAAATAACGGTACCTACCAATTTTAATTTTTCTCGTTGGCACTATTGAAAAGTTGATTTTTTCTCTTTTCAATGGTGTATGATAACTATTTTATTCTCTTCTCTTGTTAGAAAAAAACACTTCTTTTATTTTCCAAGTTGACAAAGAATTAACATTGGCAAGATTGGTTTATCGTATTGCATTTCTGTACTTTCTGTACTATTTATTTATTTATTTTTTTTTTTATTTATTTTTATACACATAAAGGATACAAACAGGCAACTAAGGCCCAAAATACGATCTATAACTTGAACATAAAAGAAAAAGAAACAGTTTGGTGTACATTAAAACAAAACTATATGCTAATTACAAAGAGAAGTATAAAATTATATTAGAAATTACATAAGAAAAAGGTAAGATTATCTTAAATAATTGCATTTATTTTTAACAGATGTTTTGAATGAACCAATAGACGAGTGAAAGATATCTATATCTGAGAACTTATCATTATATAATTTACATATTCTATTAATAGGTGAATTCAGCCCTATATTAGTTCTACTGAAGGATTCAAAAAATAAACACTGGTTTCTCAAGTTGCGTGCAGGGACATAAAAGTTAATACTTGCCAAGAGATTAGGAGAATCAATATAACCACGCAACACTTTATACAAAAATAATACATCAGAGATCTCTCTACTTGTTTTTAACGTGTACAAATTATAATGTTTCCGAAGAAGATAATATTGATACTGCTCACAACCATAAGTACCCGTAGTTTTAAAATTTATAAACCTTAAAAATTTATTTTGAAGAGATTGCAATCTACTCACGTAGATATCATATCTAGGACAATATATAACAGAGGCAAAATTCAATCTGCTTTGTACATAAGACAAATACAGCACTCTGAGTGCATCGAGAGAATTGAAGGCTCGACCGACCCTCATCACAACACCAAGCATCCGATTACCTTTTGCAATGATGTAATCGATGTGTGACCCAAAAGTCATCTTGGCATCATAGATAACCCCCAAATCCTTAACGGTGTAAACTTGATTTAAGTTCCTTTGATTTAAACTATAATCAAATGAAAATTTTTTATAGCACCGTGAAAAAGAAATAAATGAACATTTATCAGGATTTAAGAAAAGCTTATTAAATGTACAGTAGTCAGAAAAACTATTAAGGTCGTCTTGGAGCAATAAACAGTCCGCAACACTGTTGATTTGGGAATAAATCTTTAGATCATCGGCATATAACAAAAAATTACTATGCCGAAAACACGAGCTTATGTCATTCAAAAATATTACAAAGAACAGAGGGCCAAGGTGTGAACCCTGCGGGACGCCGGATGTGGTAACATACGGAGACGATGCATAACCATCAAACTGTTAGCACATCTCCTTATAAATATCGATAGTACTCTAATACTACCTACTGTACTGTCAGTAGAAGGTAAAATTGAATTTATAGGTATTTGGCAGTATGGTTCTAATACACTGCTGAAGAAATCAGAGAACAGCCTGCAAGCGTCATATCTTCCAATTGCCGTTTCATTATTTAGTGTCATTGAACTGGGAATACAACTACGCCTATCCTTAATCGAAGCTAAGTGCCAGAATTTTTTTGGGTCACTAGGAATATTAGCCTCAACCGACTGTATATAGTTTTTATAATCAATATGTATTAGTGTCTTACATCTACGTCTCAATATACAAAACAGATTGTAATCATTAATATTATTATACATTTTCCACTTTATATGAAATTTATTTTTATTTAGAATTACTTTAATTGTATTGAAATTGTAAAAAACAGGAAATTTGCCATTCACTCTTTTTGTCGGAACATACTCGTCGATTAAGGAGTTTATTTTTTTGTAGAAAAAGTTAATACAGTAGTCCAAAGATTTATTCATGAAAATATCCCTCCATTCAACAGTAAATAACGAATTGTTAATCGACCAATAGTCGGCATTTTTGAACAATTTAAAGGCTGAGATATTCGTTGTATTCCTATTTATAGCAGGAAATGAGAACAGCATTTCAATAGTCTTATGATTCGCATCTTCCGGGACTAGCAGATATTTTGATTCCAAAACTTTTTTTATATAAGAATGATTACATAACAATAAATCTAACAATCTTTGATAACGATTAAAAACATAATTGTATTGCATCATCCCGCAAAAGAGAGAGCATCTATAATGTTAGTATATTTATTATCAAAACCAGTGGGTATCAAATAAGAGCAATTTTCCTTAGCAGACCAAGTAATATTTGGCATATTAAAATCCCCACAGATAATCACAACATCATCACAAAATTTCTCGTAGAGGCTGTACAATTTATTCGTAAAACATGCTGAAGCGTAATCATCACCCGGAGGAAGATATAGGCAACACAAATGAAGTTTTTTATTGGAATTTGTGTAGATAGTGATCCAGAGATCCTCTGCGTCGCTTTGCCAATCTGTTCTAGAAATTGCCTGAAGAGTGGTACTAACTGCCATGAGAACGCCCCCACCATCACTTTTGACACTAGCAGTCGTCTCACGATCGCGACGAAACACTACATAACTGTCATCAAAGACTTCACTATCGTTCACTCCACCATTTAACCAAGTTTCAGTTAAACAAATAACGTCTATATTACTAACAGCAGAATTAAGTTTGCATTCATGAGCTTTCGACCGGAGTCCTCTAACATTTTGGTAAAAAAGAGAAATATCCATTGAACTACAATCCATAAAAACAATGGGAAAAAAATGTCTAGTGGATTTGAGCTTAATAAACAAACTGTTTATAAGGCGTTAACGTTATCATAATTTCTAATATTAAACACTTGGGAACCATCAGTTTTTCGCACAAAAATATTGCCATTCTTCACCCAAGCAAACTTATATTTTTTAACTTTAACCACCTCTCTTACCTTCTTAAACAGCAATTTATTATCTCTAGTCAAATGCTCATTAATAAGAAATTAGTAGTAAGCCCCTCTATGACAAGTTTTCTGTTATCTTGCGCCAATCTTTTTACTTTCGCAGCATTTAAAATGTCGTTTTTTGTTTGAGACGAAAAATATTTAATAAGTAGGTTACCAGGAAAATTAGGGTTGAATGATTGAACCCTATGTGCAGTTTCCACTAAACCAGTATCATACTGAACACCCAGATACTTATGCAACTCCTCAACTATAACGTAAACATTCTCATTACTCTTCTTAGGTACCCCCGCGATTTCGATATTGCGTGAGCGTGACTGCTGCTCTATATCATTAATTCTCTCGCTGAGTTGACCAATATGTTTTTTAAGATGTAGGTTTTCACTCTTTAACAATTCCACCGACTTCAAACATTCATTAAATTTACCCAGTGATTCCTCAAAAGTGCTAACCTTGTCGGAGCAAAAGTCAACAGAATTTAATAGCTCAGTTTGCTGCTCTCGCAATTGCTTCAACTCCATACGAAAACCATTCAGACATGACAATAATTGCTGACTATTTGTAGCATCATATTCATCAACAGATTTACAGCTGCGGATATTTTGTCCACCGGCGACGTACCCACTGCCATCCGCGTCTTTCACGCAGTTGCTACATTTCCAAGCTATATTCGATGACTTGAGAAGGTTACACTGGTCGACTGTAAGTCCGACACATTTGAAATGATAAGAGGCTCCACAAAAACCGTGACACTGTAAACCTGGAGATTTCTTGTTGATCGCTACGGTGCAAAACTTGCAAGTAGACATGATAATTGCCTTATTTTACAGGCTGCGTTGCTGACTATCTATAAAAGATTCTCACCTGAATTATACTGGGTAATAAACTACACAGATACTAAAGAAACTGAAGCAAATAACTGCCTTTGTACCACTTAATTTCAACAGTAAACACAGAGCACCAAATTAGCGACCAGCACACCAAACGCTAACCTGCTATGCTAACCTCCTTTATTACTATAATATAAGTAATAAAGCAAAGATTACCTATAATAAAAATTTGTAAAATATTTAAACAACGAAATAGGAAGAAATTAAAAATGTAAGTTAGTGAAATTAAGTATCTCGTTGAAACAAGATTTCGAGACATTGTAACTCGATTTTCAGCAGTAGGTATATTCAGTGGCGTAACTACGCTGGGGCAGCAGTGTGTGATGCACAAGGGCCCAAGAGCTTGAGGGGCCCAGAGGGGCCTACTCTCAGTGCGAAATAAAGAAGTTAACTATTGCAACTCGGTCGGGTGTTGGCGAATCCCGAGTTCGCGTTTGCGTCGATTGCGTAATTAATTTAGGGGGAGGGGTCCCTAGAAGATTTCTGCAGAAGGGTCCAAAAATTCTAGTTACGCCACTGGGTATATTGTACTAAAAACCAAGCGTAGTTGTAATAATAACTAAACTTCCTAATGTCTAATGTTGAATTCAAGCAGGTTTTTGAGTTGTAATAAAACATTCAAAACTTCACCTTGAGTCCGGCCACGACCAAGGAACGTGGCCCTTGTATAAACATACTCGGAGCTCGGGTGAAAGCTGCTGACAAGTGGATATGATCAGGATTCATTCACGAATTCGCATTAGATACTGGTTGATCGCTAGTAACCATTTTCCCTTTTCTTTTACATAAAGTTCTTAGTTTTTGAAATTGTGTGAGTTTAATTAATTCCTTACAGAGTAAATAATGACAAGTTGAAGTTTCTAATGTCAGTCACATCACAATTACCTTTTTTACTCGGATAAGTTTAATATCATTTAAGAGTGAATTACCGTCGCTAGGTCATGAACGTCTACTAAGATATCGGATTCTATGTATATACTTTAAACTTATTCTATAAAACATTTTCTCTACACCTATTTTCAGGGGCAAACATTGAAAATATTATATTATTTTAGAATAATAGAATATTAGAATCTGTGAACAATATCCGATGCCTGAGTACAATTACTATTCTATTGAATACGGTGACGTTTTTGACATAATTTATGATGTTTCGATAAATTAATATCAGTGTCGCTTAAACCGGTATTTACTTTGGTATTTATACATCTTGCTGTTATATAAGACATACTAAGTTTTCACTTGTAACATTTGGCAACATAGCGGTGTGACCTCACACCTCTCCATTTTTCCCTGTGGGGATATCTAAAAGAAAAAATCTATAACATAGTTGACGAGACAATAGAGGGATTGGAAGGGATAGTTCGTTGGGAAATTACGTCATTGCACCTGACACAAATTAAAAGGACTCTTGATAGTGTCTCCAGCCGTTGCAACAGTTGCCTACAAAATAATGGTAGACAATTTGATTATCTAAATTAATTTAAAGTTATTTGTCAGTTTGTTACACACTATTCAATTGTTTTATTCATGTGTGCTATTTTGTTTATTGTTGTTCAATGTTATGATTAATAAAAAAATATTACAGACCTTAATTACATTCAAAATCCTAAGTGTGACACATCGCCGGATTCCTTGATTTTTTCTCTATCTAACCACGTCAAATTCTAATATGGCGTTCATAAGAAAAACAAAAGATGATATTCATAAATCAGAATCTAGTAGGTGAAAAAAAATTCTGGTAGCAATATAACAAAGATAATTATGCATGTATGTACGAAATAAATTTTTATTTGAAAATATATATTAAAAACGGAGCTAGAGCTAATTTAAGTTTTTTGGAAATTTATTGTTTTGCTAAATATTTTGAGAACCGCTGATTTTTCGAACAATTTTCTGGGTCCACTATTTAGTGCTAGTAAGTGCTCAACTTTTCTCTAATTTAACCAACTTCGTATCTCTTCAAATAACAAAGATACCAATACATAGCAATACTCGTGATTCACCCTGTATATATATATATATATATATATATATATATATATATATATATATATATATATATATATAGTGGGAAATCATACAAACCTGAAGCACAAGTACATATCTGTACGCATCATCCTGAAGCAGCGTAACGAACCTGAAGCGAATTTTTGCTTCAGGATAGTCATGCCTTAATATTTTAATGTACGAGAGATAAATAGTTGATCTTATTTCTTTATGGGTAAGGGTCAGGGTCCATTGTTGTTTGATGCTGATTATTATTGCAAAGCAACGTATCATATTCCAGACACAACGTGATGAAAAGTGCTTCAGGTCCGTCGTTTTAATGCAAGAATTGTCCTTAAGCCAGGGTGGCGCTGTTTATTCTGCATTGTGTAGGCTCGTAAACGTTTGATGATACTACGTACTAATTTGAAGCAAGAAGATCTGGCAACTATGTTCGATAGGGTTTGTTTACCTGATGTGTTTATTTTTAAGTACGGAATGGTTTCAGGTTGACGGAATATGAAATATAATAATATAATAAAATATAGGTACTTGATATAGTATAATACAATATAATAAATAATTAAGCATTGCTTTTCAAAACACTATTTCAAGAGGTCCGTAAGTGAAAAAAAAATGCTCCATTCGCCCTTAATAATATTAATTACCTAATTAAATTTTTCCTCAAAAACTAAATAGTGTAACACTTCAATAATTATTGTTTCATATGGTAACAAGTGGACCCTGATAATATTAGTAAATTTAAAATTTTTCTTAAAAAGTAAAAGTGTTTTAAATTAATTTAATTTTAAAAATAAAAATTTTTATGTTACCTATTAACTGGTACCTTGTCTACATGGCTATAAACAGGGTGTATTATTATTTAATACGGAAAAGATTATAATTCATAAATGAGTAGAAAATATGAACTTTTCAAAGTATGCCGCTTTTTCGTAAGACCTATAGTTATTGTAATACAGGTTGCTTAAATTTTATTTTTTATATAGTTTACGAGGTGTAACTAGAAAATTTGTTTATTAATTTCTTTATAATTTGGAGCATTGTTTCGTTTTATTAAAAGCTATATTCATATCATGTATGTACCTATATCCATATCAAAACGTTTGTAAAAATATTTAAATAGGTGTAGATCTTTGGGATGCGAACCTGTTTTCGAAGAATTTTTTTATATAGAAAATCTAAGACAATGACAATTTCAAGTTATTTATTTATTTTTTTTGAAATTATCAACGTGTTATCTTTAAAAAATTAATGATATGGGGAGCGTTTTCGGAAGAGTCACTGATTTTCATTGTTTATTATTATTGTCTGAAAGGTTTTTAAAAAAGCATCGTATGATTTCTGATTTTTTTTAACAATATCATCAGTTCTACATTCATAGTACTTATAATAAAAGCAATGATTAAAAGTAATACTACACTAATTTTACTACTGTCTCGCAATTTTTCTAAATTATTGCTATTTCGAGCTGATCAATTCGTACCATTCTCAAAACTGAAGAGAAAATTATTTTTCATAATTAATTTTTTTTGAAGTTAATTGCAATGTCAAAGCACCAGAATATTATAAGAAAACGATATTAACACATTGTACCACATTTTAAGTGGTAATATCTAGTATTAAGTGCCAAAGCTAGTAGGTTAGATATTTAAAAATTTTTACTTTAAACTTGGTTTTTGGGGCAAAAAGTTAGTGTTTGTTAGATGACAGTACACGTTTTTAATAAAATAATTTAAGTTTCAGATGGCTTATTACCTGCTTATTTGATTTAATCGAAAATATGAATTGCTATGAACATTAAAGAAGTTATACACAAAATTTAGAAACTAACGAAACAGTTGGTTATATTTTGTGTACGATTCGTGGTTAATACTTTAGCGATAAGTATTGGATTGTTTGTCAACTAGCTGGATAGTACAAAAATCAACCGAATTGCGTAGTTATTTTAATGAAAAAATGATTTTCTATCAAAAGAAGGGTTTCGTTAATTTATATACTGGGTGTTCAACTAATATGCGGAATTTTAATATCTCAGTTAATAAAAGAGTTACGCTATTTCTTTTTTGGCAGAAGTTTCAATTCTATAGCGTAGCACAAACTAAAAATAATTTCACTTATACAAGGTGTTCTGCGTTCCCTGGGCACACATCAATTTTGTTTTTTTAAATGCAACATATATTTTTATCATTTTTTTTAAATCCTACTACTTATTTTAGCATGATTTTTCTGAAAAAACTGAAACCTAAATAGAAACACTATTTAAAAATATATATGTTGCCAAAAAATTTTAATTGAAGCGTCGCGGACGGCAAGTGTTATCCATAATTTCTGTATTTCTACCTTACCTTTTAGTAAAAGCAAGTTAAAAAATAGTAATCCTTTCTAGAATATTTCATTTTTCTTGGACGTTTCCCAGAAAAACTCATTTCTCCAGTTAAATCGATCACCCTGTACTACATTCGAACCGAAGAATTTTTTACCACATGTTTATATGAATTTTTTTATAAATCACGTACACTTCATAATTATTTCATAAATTGCGTATAATTTATTGTTTTATCTGTGTATATTGTTTTTTTTTTTTTTTTTGATATGGTAGGTATTTGTGAGGAAGTGCTGAATTAAGCCCAAAATATTATATGTAATATATTAAGTCAGTCACTCTTTTATAATTTATAGTTCTAAAATATATCGATTTCTTTCTATATTTGTGCTTCTCAGTAATATTTTGTTTAAACTTTAGCCTCAAACGTATGTGAAATAAATTAAAATAAATAAATAGTCACTTTGTACTGAAAATTCAACAAGCGCGTTTTACTTCAACAGGATGAAGCCCGTAGCAACCCGTGGATCATCACCCATTTAAATATGTCAAATTTTATTATAAATAAATAGTAATACCTATATCTAAAAAATTAGGTATGTATATTAGGTATGATTGTTACATTAATGATAACGTCAAATATAAAATATGAGTTCGAAAATAATTGAAATTAGGTCCCATAGTAAAGTTATTATTTTAATGACAGTTTTCTACCTGAGTTAAATCATTCTGTTTCCGTTTGTAACAAAATATTAAATCATCTGGTACTGTGCTTGAAACTGCAAATACGGAATAACAGCATTAAGAGTCCATTCACTAATCCGAAATAAGCCCAAAGTCGGCGTTCGTCTCATGTGTAATTATAAAAAAACTATAAAAGATAGCAACTTTTAGTAAAAAAGTATTGAAAGATAAGAGTTTAATCTAAATCCCTATAGTAGTAATTTTTTGTAATTTTTTTTTATTTTAAAAATCCTAGCAAACAATCTTGTACTAGAATAGCGTATCTTCAAAAACTATTTTCTCTAAAATACATGTATTAAACAAAAATTTGCTACTATAGGGATCTAGTTTATCTTTTGATCTTTCCGATGATATATAATTTATAACATCAAAAAGAAATTTTGTTGCAATTATAAGACAAATCCGGTACCGTTGCAATAAGGGCTAACTTTATTTCCATGTCCCTTTTTATTTCAGCTTTACGTGCACCTTCTAAATCTAAATAATACGGTAGTAGGAATATGTAAGTCTTCACCCATCGGCTACCCAACCTCTCAACCCGACCCACAATTCATGTCTGTTAAGTTTACCTGAATGGACCCTTAAGTACGGCAACATTGTCGTGCTTCAGGAACAACCGTACAGCTACCTATTATTGTATATTTTGCTTCAAGATGGTACCAAAAATATGTAAGCCTCAGGATAGTGCGGCTTATGTGTAAATATACACTAAATTTTATTTTTTAAAATGTCGCTATATATCTTACAGAATCGGCTGTACCATAACAAATATACACCCGAATATGGCATCACTTTTCCTCTATCTAATCTATAAACCGGTGCTTCAGGATGGTATGGAATATATTATGGCTTCAGGTTTGTTAGAAGGATGTATATATATATATATATGTATGTATATATATATAGGGCGTAAGTCAATAAGAACAAATCCCTTAGTAGCTTCTTGAATAAAGGAGATAAAGCTAAATGTTGAAAAGTGGAGTTGTTTCATCTCTGTTTTTCTACAATCCAAAATTATTTTTAGATATACAGGGTGCACCATTGAGCAGTTACAGCATCCAACATTTGTTTTTTATATGGAACACTCTGTATTTTATACGAGATTTTGATTCCCCATACATTGGTGCCCCGCTTGCTGGTCTTGTATGCGGGGTTGCCAAGTTATTTCGGTTTTTGTAAAAATTTGGGGAAAAACATAACCTTGTAAAAAAATTGAAGTAGCCTTGTTTCTAATAATTAAAGGTTGAGATTCGGTATTTAGATAATCAAACCCTTATACTATAAACCGATATCATCGTAAAATTATTTGCTTGTACAAGGTGTTTTTTCTAAGCAACTGAAGTGGTCTGAATATATTATGTAAAAACTTGTTTTTTTTATGGAACCCCCTGTATATTATAATACCAGACAAATGAGTATTAAATAAGTTCTCAAATATATGATTTGCAATATCTAACTCTAATACTTTTCAAGATATTCAAATTTATACAAATATGGCAGTGACTTCTTTGTCATTTATTTATTAAGTAATTAAGTATTTCAAGAAAAAAACACATTTTCTAAAATTTTTCTTGTTTTGTTCAAAACTCTAGTTTTTTTTAACTTTTCTTACTGCCACGAACAATATTTTATATCTATTAAATAGTCAACGTAATTTCAAAAAGACATCAGTTAACAATCTGATAGGAAACTGATAAACATTGAACAATATATTTTTAAATAAATTAAAGAAACCAAATACTAAAAAAAAAATAATAAGGGATCAAACAACACAGTTTTAAACGTCCACACAAACTGTATACATAAATTTCTAATATAATATTATAAATACTGCTGGAAATGTCCGCCATCTCGAGCAATGCATCATGTAACACGTGTTACAAAGTAGTCTCCAACGTTTGTGAGCATTTGTCTGTTTACCTCTGCAAACGAGTTTCTTATTATTTCTCTCATATCTTGAGGTGTTGTGGGTGGAGTCTGATAGACCATATCTTTTATAAAAGCCCAAAGAAAAAATCCAATTTATTAAGATCTGCCGATAATAATAATAATAATAATAATAATTATAATAATAATAACAGTGCCTTTATTACTAATAAAAGTAACACTTGAGTACAAAAGTAACACAGGATGGCGAAGTTCGACAAAGTCGCTCTTCCTCTTAACCACCTAATAAAGTAATTTTAATGTAATAGTATACTCGCAAACAAAAAGAAAAGAAGAGGAAAGTAAGCAAGTAGGTAATTTTTGTTTAACGAATCCTAGAATTTAGTATGTATGTTTTGACTTGTTTTTTAAAAACGTTTAGACTACAAGAAACTTTAACTGCCGGAAGGAGCTGATTATATATCTTAGCTGAGTTATAAGAGAACGAGTTTTTAAACAGTGAGGTATTGTGTCTTGGAACATTGTAACAATGAGTATAACGCATTGCTCGATGGTGAATTGAAGAACCCTTTATTAAGTTTTCAAGTAAATACTTTGGAGATTTTATTAATTCTATTTTATATACAAGACAAGCCATATGAACTCTGAAACGTTCGTCAAGGTTAAGCCACTTGGATCTTATAAGCATATTAGAATGGTCGAATTTTCTTAAATTAAAGCAATATTTAAGACAGCTGTTTTGTAGTATTTGCAGGCTTGCTTTATCTCTCTGTAATAGAGCTGGCCAATACACTATATCACAATAGGCAAGATGGCTAAGAATTAATGAGTCACAGAGCTTGAGCTTGATATCAGTACCAAGGTTATCTTTGTGCAAATATAGTATTCTTAATTTCCCATATGACTTATTAATCAAATGTTTAACATGAATTTGAAGTCTTAAGTTTTCGACAAAATACACACCCAGGTTTTACACTCACCGGTAGGTTTCAAAACCACACCATTCAACTGAATTACAAAATTGGGATTAATGAATTGTTCTTTATGTTTCCTAAATATTAAGAGTTGAGTTTTAGAATCATTCAAAATAAGACCATGAGCTCTTGATATGAGAGAGATAGCAGCTAAATCGTCATTAATTTTATGTTCTGCAAGACCTGTGTTCAATTGAGTAAAGTTAAAAAATAACTGAAAGTCATCAGCATATTGATGTGAACTATAGTATTTTAAAAATTCAGAAAAATCGAATGAATATATGCAAAACAACAGAGGCCCCAACACACTTCCTTGCGGTACACCTCTTTTCACTTTAATAGAGTCAGACTTTTCACCATTAAAGTATGATATTTTAATTTAGTGACTAGAACGGAGTGATCAAGTATAGCGAATGATTTACTGTAATCTAATAACACCAAAGAAGAATTAAGATTATTATTCCTAGCCCTATATATATTGTCAGTAACTTGTAATAGTGAGTAGCAGTGCTGTGATTTGAACGAAAACCCGACTGGGTAATTAGCAAAATGTTTTTTTCTAAATATTCTGACACCTGCTCACATACAACTTTTTCAAGTATTTTTTATATAGTCGGAAGATGCTAATTGAGCGAACGTCTGAAATATTAGATGGATTGCTATTTTTATGGACAGCGGTAACAAAAGCCTCTTTCCATAATTTAGGGAAGGTTCCACTTGACAAAGATTTATTAATAATAAAAGTAAATTGGTTACCCAATGAAGGCAAAACTAATAGAAGCATTTTTAAATTTAAATCGTCAGAACCACAGGCATTTGACTTGATAGAAGTCAAAACCTTTTCAATATTTTCAACAGAGACTGGTTTAAATTTAAATTCTCCATCAATATGAAGACATTTCTTATTAATATATTTATCATAAATAAATGGCTTGTCAATTTCAGCCTGCGGAATTTTATAACAAAATGATCACGTTAAAAGTATTAGAATTTGCAACATCAGTTACAGGGTTATGGCTACGAGTGTGTATGTTAAGATATGAAAGAACCTTCCAAACATCCCATTCCAAGAATCCCTTTTTTTTCAGATTTGATGATCATATTGACTAAATTCCTTAATACTTTATAAGATCTCCAATCACTATCATGTTTAGATTTTTTAAATTTCAATTTGGCTTTATCCCTTAGTTTCATCATAAGTTTTCAGTAAGCCATGTTTTTTTTTTTTTTTGTAATTCTAACAGTTTTATACGGAGCATGTACAGGGTGTCCAATATAAGATCCTTTATCCCCTTATCTCAGAAAGTATAAAAGGTACAGGCAAAAGTTAAATACGAAAGTTTTTGTTTAACAACTTTTTTTTTTAAATGGGACATCCTATATTCAATTACGTTTTTGAACTCTCCTTAAAATTCTAGGTCGACATTGTTAAGAGTACCTTATACCTATCATTTACCGTTACGAAGATATTAGCATTTAAAGAAAAAAATTTTAAAAAACACCTGTCAAAGATATCGCGGCAAAACAAATAAGACAACCAAAAAAAATGTAAACAGGGTTTATTTCGCAGACAATTAGACTCAGAAATTACTTCAATGAATCCATATTACTTAATTAATATACAGGGTGTGTTTGAGAGATGGCTGAAATATGATTATGTTAAAACTCCAGAAAATCGAAAATTTCTTATGGAACACCATGTGTATTATTATATTTTTGGATTCTCTATTAAATTTTAAGGTTCCCTATTCTTATTTTGCTTAGTTTTCAAGATATTGACGAAAATGTGAGTTTTTTTCGTTTAAAAAAACACTTTAACTAATTTAATGGTTAGATATTTTCTTTAATCAACTTATATGTATTTGTTAAAATTTAAACGCCCTACTAATACTTTTTTACTCCATAAGTTACCTACCTGAATTCAACATACTTGATCTATTAGCGCCAATCAAATTTTATTAAGTGGGCCATAAAAAGAAAAAAAAAACTTTTATAATGAAATGTGAAACGGTGACTTGTCAGTTTAAAGTAGATTATCAGATTCATGCAAATTGTGACAAATGTATTCTGAAGAAGGTTAGATAGGTATGCATGAGTACTATGTTAAAAAATAACAAAAGTGTTGCTCTTACTATAAGAGCTTCTAAGCAAGCATTTCCTGGAAGAAGAATCCCTGAAAAATAAATTTTTTAGTGAAGATCTATGAAATCACGGTATTGTGAAATGCCTGAAAAATCTTAAGAGATACCAGTAGATATCTGAATATGGCCAGATCCACAATTTACTTGCCCATGCAAATTAATAAATATAAGGCATATAAATTTGCAAAACTACAAGAGTTGCAGCCAAGAGATAGCGTTCTACGATTTGAATTTTGTAGTTTGACGATGGATCGTTAGTTTGACAAAATGTTTATGTTTGGCGCGCTAATTTTAAGAGACACATTTTAGGCTCTGTTTTTCTTGACCAATATTAAATGGTCCCAGGTACCTTAATTCATTACAAACTTGCATTTTACGTTCATTGGATGCCGAAGAAGATGCCAATCAGATCATCTATCTATCAGATGGATGGAGCTCCATGGCACAATACTGCAGTTGTAAGGAATTTTATTAACTTGTGGAATGGATAGGACCAAACGGGAATATCCCCATGGCCGCCAAGGAGCCCAGATTTAACTCCACTTGATTACTTTTTATGGATTACATTAAAAGCTCGAGTTTATCAAACTCAGAGTAATAATGCGGATGATTAAAAAATTAAAATCAGGATGTCATCAGTCAAAGTGATGACATCACACACTGTGAGAAGACTTTGAGTTATATACGCAACATGCATAGTTGAAAACGGAGGACATATAAAACACTTGATTTAATTTATTATTTTTGTTGTTATTTGTTATTATTATTATTATTAGTTATTTGTGGTTCATGTTACAAGTTTTCTTTATAGTGGTTAATTAATGAAATAATTTTGAAAAATATTAGTTTTTAATAATATAATATATTCATAATCAGTATTAAAGAAAGGTACACTTACTATCATATACCAAATAATAGTAGAGATATTTTTAATAATAGCTGATAATGATTAATAGCTGACATTTTTTCCACATTTTCGTCAATATCTTGAAAACTAAGCAAAATAAGAATAGGGAAAGTTATTTTAT
Organism: Pogonocherus hispidulus; assembly: GCA_963924545.1. NCBI lineage: Eukaryota > Metazoa > Arthropoda > Insecta > Coleoptera > Cerambycidae > Pogonocherus > Pogonocherus hispidulus. The sequence goes on along the minus strand of OZ004696.1, from coordinate 32,399,211 downwards.
TTTATTTTGAAAGTACACTGTTCTACAGGCAAAGCCCAACTACGGAACAGGAGGGTAAGAAAAAAAATATATATATAATATAGGCAACACAATACACAAAGAAAACAAATATGAACAACAAATGAAAAAGCAGCCAATACACAAACAATTATTTTAAATAAACAGACTTAAGGTCACTAATGCTGCACGAGAAAATATCGACCTGATTTTTTACCTTACTATAGTTACTACACATTGCATACACGGGTGAAAATTTTAGGACATTCGTATGAGCAGTGTTTAAGTAAAATTTCGCATTATCGTGAGAAGAAGTTCTAGGACAATGCAGACATAATTCCTCAAGTATCTGTATGCAGTCAATTTTATTATGTAATACGTTAAAAACAAATAATACAGAGTGATAAGTGCGTCGGTCTAACAGACTAGTTACAGAATGTGCCTTCAGAAGTTCACTCTGCGGATAACCTATCGGAGGGTAAACCCCATCCGATTTGAGAGTCAGTAATTTTAAAAATTTACGTTGTACAGACTCGATGCTGTTAATATGCACGTCGTAATAAGGACACCAAACAGTGGAAGCGTATTCCAGCTTCAATCTTATGAAACTGTTAAAGAGTATTTTGATAGTTTTGGTCTCTGTAAAATCTCGACTACTGCGGGCAATAAATCCATATGTTTTAAATGCATCTGAAACTTTAGACTCAACATGACTTGTAAACGAAAGCTTTTGATCAAAAATTACTCTAAGGTCAGGAAACGTGCCAGGCCTCTCTAGCGGAATTCCATCAATATTATAATTAAATGTTCTGGACGTCTTCAGCGTAAAGACATGATATTACATTTTTTAACATTTAAATGAAGATGGTTCACTTGACACCAACTAACTATTTTATTAAGGTTGTGTTGTAAACGTTCGCAATCGCTGGCACTTCTAACTGCAGCAAATAACTTTAGATCATCCGCATATAAGAGGTAGTTGACATCCAGATCGTCACCAATGTCGTTTACAATTATATTAAATAATAGAGGCCCAAGAATAGAGCCTTGTGGAACCCCTGAGGTAGCCAGATATTCGACGGACCTGAAACCATTGAAAACAACATATTGTTTTCTATGCCGAAGATAAGAATTTAGAAGAACTAGAAGTAGACCTACCCTTCATAAATCCATGCTGAAGCAATGAAATTCTGTTGACAATGCTTTGATATAAAGTTTTATGAAGCAAACGTTCAAATACTTTGCAAAAGTTGCATATAAGAGAAATAGGACGGAAATTTTCAATATTCAGTTTATCACCTTTCTTATAAATGGGGCAGACTTTTGACACCTTGCTGATACTAGGAAAGTTTGAGGTTCTAAGGCACAAATTGAACAGAGTAGTTAGTGGTGAAGCGAGTACACAGGCAAGAATCAGGTCCGATGTTAATTTTGACTTTGCATGCGTCAAAGCTTCAAGAACTTCTTCTTCCTCAAACTTATTGATATGCACATACTGACTGTAAAACGTACCAACATAGTCCACCGCACAGTCCCTGGAAGGCGAAAAAGAAGTACTAGAATATTCTGCATATGCGTTTAAGATATATGAAGGATTATGTAACGTTTTGCCATTAAAATGCATGCGATTTGAGACACTAGTTAAACCAGTCTTGCTTTTTATGAAAACCTAGAATTTATTAGGATCGCTATGAATGTTATTTTCAGCAGACCGAATATAATTCTTGTACGCAACATCAATATCGAACTTAACTTTAGCTCTTCTCACCCTACGGAACTCATCAAGAGCTATTAAATCAGCACTACTTTTATATTTGCGTAACAATCTCGATTTTGGCTTAATGTCCCTGATAATATGAGAGTTGAACCATGGAGGATATATATTTTTATGAATAGATGAGTATTTAGGTACATACATGTCGAAATAGTTGAAAAGTTTACCATAGAAGTAAGTACAAGCATCCTCCGCATTAGAAAAAGCCGGCAATAAAGACCAATCAATATTAGCGATACACTAGTAAAGACTTATCAGATAAGCTTTCTTAAAATTGTAGTTACAGTTACTATTAATAGGAAAATTATTTTTTAAATGTATATCTGAGGCCATAATCAAAGTAGTTTCTAAGGCAGGATGGTGATTATCTTCGTCAGTAATAGGTTCAAACGACCTTTCCACCAAACAATTATTATTATATATTACCAAGTCAAGTATGTTACCAAAGCAATTTCTAACAAGATTGTACTGAGACAAGTTAAATAAACTAAAAAAATTATTAAGAAGCCGTATTTGAGCGTTGGCCTGAAGATTGTCTAAATATGAAGCATATTTATTAATATTCAAATCGTTTACAATAAAAACTTCACTGCCAAACAAGAAATCTAGTGATTCAAATGCTTCAAAGAGACATTCTTAGTCACCTACTGCTGTATTCGGAGGTACATAAATATTAAAAACATAAATAGAGCGTATGTGTGACATAATTTTAATTCCAACCACATCAATCAAAGGTATTCTGTTAAAATAAACGGTGTCTAGATTAACAGCTGCAGAGGAGTAAGCCTCATTCACCGCTAAAAAAACCCCACCGCCCCTGCCACAATGGGGAAGTTTCACATTTTTTTATTTTTCTCTTATTAAATTCATTTCATTGTAAAAAGTCAATTGTCGCATAAATTTTTAATTAATAGTTTTCCTATAAAAAAATGTAGAAATTCAAAATAATTCTCTACGCAGAAAACGCAGCCTTAAACAAAGACGGCTGGGTCTTACGTCACGATCCGGTATCGGTCCTAAACCAAACGAGTCTCGTGTGTAGTTCTGTGTTCTGTAGTCTGTTTTACCTTACTCATTTGTGTTTGTGCAATCTACTTGTACCGGATAGTTCTTATATTATTTACTTTTATTTAACACAATATTATTTATTTTAAAAACTCTAGTTTGTAGTATGGCTACACAAGCAGGATTTGTCCAAGGGCAATCTGATAATTTGCCAAAAGTCGATGTACTATCAATGTTTTCATTTTTGGGAAATAACCCAAATTTCATGGGTGCTGAATTAAAAGGAGTGAAAGCTGTGAGGTATGTAGGTATTTAATATAAACATTATTTTCATTTGTTAATACCTTTGCTGGTTTTTATGTAGTATTAATCTTATAAAATCAAATGTAAATAAAAACATAACCTTGAAATGTGACCCACTGAAATAATATGTAAATAGTCCCATTAAAATAATTATATACCTACTTCTTTTAGATCTGCTCGTGAAAGTTATGGAGACAATGCTGTTGGCTGGGTACAGGTGAAATGAGATGGTGATATTTGCATTGTAAAGGCTAAAGTTACTCCAGAGCACAGCGTTCGGAAGAAGGCTTATACTGTGAAACTTGAGTGTAATGAAAAAGATAAAAGGATTTTGTCAGTTCAATGTGAGGATTGTGCTGCGTCTCTAGGTATGTAGTATTTAACTTTTGGAAGTGGCTACGTAGCTCACGAACAATCATATCATAGTAGATTATACACCAAGGGAGTAAAATACATGATTTTTTCCCAAGGTGTGTTTATAGCACGAGGGCTCTACAAACCACTGAAGGGAAAAAGCATGTACTTCGAAGGTGTATATTTTTTGTATCACCCAACATTTTAATTGAAAGAATTAAAAAAATTATTGCCAATATATTTCTAATTTAAATAGTATTGTTAATATGACATTTCTAATTTATGAACATAAAATCTGCCCAGCAAGTTAAAGCAAGTGGATATTAGTACACCAAATAATAAAATTAATTCATTAACATTTTTGTTTAGAATTAGTGGTGGCATTAATTGAGTTGGCTATGCTTTTTAACCCTAGGGAGTAAAAGGGTGGTACAAAAAAAATAATTATTCGATCGTTGCGTAGGTATTTTCTGACTTACATTCTGCCCTAGGCGTAGAGATTAGACATTGTATATGGTTATGGGGTCTCGTTTTGTGTCATTCTGTTTATCACTGACATTCGCCAGCACCAAACGTATTTAGATCTAATATATTATTATTCATTATAGGAGGTTGTAAGCATGCAGTAGCTTTATTAACTTGGATGCACAGACGTAGTGAAGAACCACCAAAAACTTCGACTGATTGCTATTGGAAAAAATCTGCACTTTCTAATGTTGGCACGAATTTGAAACTGGTGAAAGACGAAGAATTGGGTAAATTAAATCCACTGAAAACTACAAACGATACCAGTTTTTTGCAGCCGTTTGTTAACCATAGTTTAGATTTGGGAACCACAGATACTGTGCTAATGAAATATTTCAAAGAAGAGAGCGACTTTGAAAAATTGTCCCTACATAGATTGTTAGAAGAATATATGGTGGAATCGCAGGACATAACAGCAGATGGTTTTTCAACATTTTGTACGGGAAAAATGACTGAAGATATTTGCAGAGATGTTGCCAGGACAACGGTAGATCAAGTGAAGAGTGCTTTATGGCATGGGTTACGTTACTTAAGAATTACTGCTTCAAAGGCTTATGATGTAGCCCATTGCAAAACTACAGGCGGATCATTGGTTGAGTCACTTTTGGAGCATTCAAATTAAAGGACACTGCTGCCATGGCAAGAGGAAAACAACTTGAAGCACAGGTTTTAAGATTAGTCGAGAAACAAACTGAACAGAAAATTCAACGCTGTGGATTAGTGCTTGTACCAGAGCATTCATTTATTGGAGCATCGCCTGATGGAGTATGCGAAAGTTTTTTGGTTGAAGTTAAATGCCCAACTTCTTCAAAGGCTTATAAGAAATATGTAACGTCAAGTCTCGATATTACAGCAAAATACATGGCACAGGTGCAACTACAAATTTTTTGTTTAAAGAAAAAGAAATGTTTGTTTGTTGTTGCTAAAGAAGATTTAGAATATTCAAAGCAAATTACGATTATAAATGTTGACTTTAATGAACTTTATGTTTTAGATTTATTAGAAAAATGTAATAATTTTTGGAAAAATAATATTTTTGATATTAAAAATGATTTCAATTAAAAAAAGTACAATAATTTTTTCTCTTCCAGTATTTTATTGCAGTGTAATACAGTTATCAATGCACATGACATTTGAGTACAATAAGTAGTACATTATTCAACAAGGGAGTATACCAAATATTTTTATACGACCCAACATTTTAATTGAAAGAATTTAAAAAAAATTATTGTGAATATATTTCTAATTTAAAAAGTATTGTCAATATGACATTTGTAATTTATGTTAATATGAGATAATTAATTTAATATTGATGGAAATGTTCAGTACTTAACAATGTATAACAATGGAATCATTCATGGTATCATCATAGATACTGAATTTATATAATATTATCATAGGAGGTTCAGTTACTTAGAAACGATAACTAAATTAATAAATAAAAATTAATTAGTGAAAATAATCAAGAAATTTCTACACATTTGTATTAAACCAGTAATATATTTCTCGATATTATACCAACTCATCTTATTATACTTTAACATATCTTTTCCCCGAATAAATATTAATATTAAATATGATAAAATATTCATAGAGTTGGCTATGCTTTTTTACCCTAGGAAGTAAAAGACTCACTTTACTCCTGCTTTTGAGGGACTAAAATTGCTTATTATATAAGGGTGGTACAAAAAAATTATTCTTAATATATTTCCAATTTAAAAAGTATTGTCAATATGACATTTCCAATTTATGAACATAAAAATCTGCTTGGCATACAAAAATAAAATTGATTAACATGATGACTGATATATATTGTGAGTGGGCTATGCTTTTTTACCCTAGGGAGTAAAAAGACTCTTTACTCCCGTTTTTTGAGGTACTAAAATTGCTTATTATATAAGGGTAGTACAAAGAAAATTGCCAAATGAATATCACTTCTTACCCGCTTCCTACATAAATAATTTAAATTTTATAATTGCAATTTGAATAAATGTTTTTGACAGTTTATAATGGCACAAGCACACACTATTACATGATCCATTATAGAAATTAAATGATTGTCAACATAAGCATGTGGTAGCAGTATGTTAAATTCCCGTAGTCTTCCTATGACTCTCCACATGCACACGTAATGCAGCTATCTGCTTGGATTGTTTCACGTCATCAGCAGAACTCGGGGTTGCTGCAGATACTGAAGGTGGCCTTAAAAGTACACAGTCTTTCTGATGTAAAAAGTTTGTAACATTTTTAAACCCTCTATCGGCCATTACTGCTACCCCAGGTTGTAGTTGTTCTGCATATCCTGAATCTTCTAAGATCATAACATCTGTAGCTCTTCCACCATAGCCTTTCGAAATGAACGAAACCAGTCCATCTGGTGTACAGGATATGAGATATTTTATAGTATTCCCCTTCTTGTATTCAGACCATGTTAGAGCCTGATGTATGGGGTTACTAGGTTTCTCTATTTGAATTTCTAAACAATCAATGTCCGAAACTACTTTTCCATACCTCGCTCTAAACGGAATAGGTAAATGACGTTGAATGTGTTTCGTATCTGGCCAATAAATTAACTGTTGAAGAAATTCCGATAGTATCACAACACTTTTATAAAAAACCTTACTTAAGTTGCTTATCATGCCAAAATCAATCGCTAAGATAGCAAATGAATCATTTAAACGTATCTTCTTCAACGTTATAAATATATTTTTCACTGGCAATGGAGCCTTTGTAGTTAACATAAATGTTAATGATTAGATGATTAATGATGATGAGATTAATGATGAGAGATTAATGAGATGATAACTTTCTATCGGTAAACCAAGAAAAAGTCTAGGGTCTCGTTGTATGCTCCATATCGTTCCTTTAAGCATATGTTTCTTAAATTGATTTTCCTCAAATTAATTTATACACTCCATGGTACTTGAAAAACTACTTTCACTTAAATTATAATCACTTTCTCTTTCGATGTCTGAACTTGCAGAAGAAAGTGTACTCTCTAAAAAAGATACTGATTTCACTATATTGTGGGGTTTTAACGGAGACGTTCCAACTGACACAACTGGTACTTTTATTGGTGATAAACCTATGGAAGTACATATTTGTTCTACGTTAGTTGCCTTGCTTCGGAATTTTGGTCGCAGATTCACTTGTATGATCTTGTCCATGGTCAGGGTCACCGATTCAACAATACCCACTGTAACTTGTTCTGTAGTGAGTTCTTCAGCAAAAGCTTCCTCCATTTTATCTTCATTATTTTTAGTAGACGAAGATGGTGCAGCAGCTTCTCTTTTGCTTTCTGGCTCTCTTGCTTTCTTTTGTGGTTCCTCGTTTGTTTTCTGGCACATAAATATATGTGGAATCACCCCACCGGTGTGAAGCTGGCCACAGTTTTCCAGCAACGGTTTCGCAATGTGGCAACGCCGCAATGTTTCCGGGCTCGTAAAGGGGTCAACCTACCCGCGGCCGTTCCTAGCTATGGCTGCTAGGGATACGGTAATTTAACGATGTGTGGAGTAACAGCAACAGTCGGCCGTAGGGGTAGTTAAATGCTTTTGTTTTTTGATAAAAAAGTACTAACGACGATTCTTACGCAAAATACTTTATTTGACGACGTCGGTTGAATTTTCCGGTATGGACGGGACTAGGAACACATACTGAAAACGGTCAATACGAAAAAAATATTTGTACCCCCGTACCAGTGGCGTATTTACCATTTTTTTATTCGGAACCCATAAAAGCATTGAAAAAATCGTGGTTACTTTCTTTGACGATGTCAGTTGAATTGTCTGGGAAACACGAGACTAGGAACACACACTGAAGATGCTCTATATGAAAAAAAGATTTATATCCCCGTACCAGTGGCGTATTTTCCATTTCTAGTTACGTTAATATAAAAACATTGAAAAAATCATGGATTTTTTATTTGACGATGTCGGTTGAATTTTCTGGTATAGACGAGACTAGGAACACGTACTGAAAACGCTCTATACGAAAAAAACCATTTGTACCACCGTACCAGTGGCGTATTTTCCGTATGAAGATGGAGAGCTTTTGATACCTGCGCAATAGCTCCCTATTTCCACTTGTAATATTCTCGGCGTAGTCCACAAAGACCGATAAAATTTTACCAAGTCCCAATGCCTTTGGGGACTTGTACTACTTTACTTACTTTTCTCTGAATACTGGTAGCAGCGGTGAAGATGGACAGGTCTTGCTCGGATGCGGTGCGGCCACAGACTGAATGTCTGAGTCGTTCTAAGCGATATAAGAGGTTCTCTGAACCCCAGGCATGCGCAGTAGTGAACATCTAGGACTTGGTATCTTTTGTACTTGTACACCCCAGATCGGTGAAATTTATAAGTCCACACGTACTTGTGGAATCTATGAAAACCTCGGGCATGCGCAGAAGTGAAGATCTAGGACTTTGTATATTTTATACCTGTACACCAACAATCGGTAGAATTTATAAGTCCACACGTTCTTGTGGACTCTGCCGAATTTTACCTACTCTCCTGGAGTACTACTAAGGGACAGGCGGAACTCGTCGTCGTGGTGTACAGCAACGGACTGACTATTGAACTCGGTCTCAGCTCGGTGTAGGGTCAGTGAGTACTTAGACCGGCAGCGTAGTGGAAATAGGGACTTAAGAAATTATACCTTGTCTATTTTACAAACTTTGAAGAATATCCCAACTTACTAAAAATGTATAAGTATCAATAACGTTTGATACTTATAAAAATCAATATTCTGTCAAGTACACAGACTGCTAAAAATATATAAGTATCAATAACTTTTGATACTTCAAAAAATTCCACTATGTTGCCTTTTACAGACTTGTAAAAATTTATCCACTTACTGCTTGGAGTAGAAGTCTGGGGTCTCGCGGAGCTTCGAGCTAGTACAGGCGTGTTGTCTTGCTGCGGAACAGCAACTAAATTGGTAGAGTTCCATACTTCTCTAGTCGGTGTGAATGGCGAAGGCGTGAATGCGTGCGCATCGGATTCTCAGTTCAGGTGTTGAATGATAGAAATTATGTTGTATAGATTTTTATTTATTTACGGCGTTGGGTGGAAAATGATTCACAGGCTCTGAATATATATTTTAACGGCAAAATAAAATGTGCTTCATTACAAAGTCATAAAATATAGTTTCAATTTGTTCACGTTTTTTATCTCATCTTCATCTAAAAATTCTAATTTTTTTTATTTTTTTTTTTTTATTTATTTACGGGAAACCCAAAGTATAATTATATACAATCCAATATAAGAGAAAAAAAATCGTAAGTACTAATCTTATAATCTAAAATTTAACAGTAATTATATTAATCAATAGACATATACAATATATAAACATTTTCACATAGGCATAATAATACGAAATAATTTACAAATTTTTAAGTTGAGCTTTTAAGGCATCTACTAAAGGTAGATGAAAAGTAATTCAAATTATGAGCATATTCATTAGCCTGCCTTAAAAATCTGGTACACGGTTCATTTAGCCCATAATTAGTAGGATGAAACGGCACAAAAAATAATTCAGAGCTACGCGTTCGTCTATTAGTGATGTTAACTGAGAACAAACTCAAAAGATTTGGACAATCGACTTGACTATTTAATACTTTATAAAAGAAACACATATCTGAAATTAACCGTCTTTGCTGTAACGTTTGCATAGAAAGTATAGCGAGTAAATCATCATAATTATAAGTATCTCGGAAAAATCCCATTTTAAAAGCACAATGCTTTAGGAATCTATGTTGAACTCTTTCAGTTTGAGTAATAGATGAGTTATATTGTGGACACCATACCGAGGAAGCAAATTCTAAGATGGAACGAACTAAGGAACAATAGAGAATCTTAAAGGTGTTTGATGAAAAGTCTGAAGATAAACGTTTAATAAACCCTAGCATTTTTAAAGGTTTGGAGCATGTATTATTTATGTGTGTATTGAAATTTAATTTGCTATCAAAAGTCACGCCTAGGTCTCTTATATCTTTTGTGTCGGTCAACGGTCTATTATTTATATTATAATTAAAGAATACTGGCTCATTAATTTTTGCAAATGTTATTTTGTAGCATTTATTAATATTTAAAGTCATACAATTGTTGCCGCACCATTCTGATAAACAATCTAAATCAGACTGCAATGAAAGAGCATCAGAATAATTTATTTTGAATATTTTAAAATTTTTTAAATGTATTATTAATATGCTCTAATCTCAGCTTTAGTTGTATAAACTCTTATTATTCATCGTATTTAAAAATGTTTCAAATCTCGTTAATTTTGCTTTGATTATTCCACGATAATGACGTAACTGTTTTAATTTTGCTTTGGTTTCAGAATCCATTTTCATTCATTAATTAACAAATCGAGAAATATTTAATGTGTGAGTAACTTAACTTAACTTAAAAGATAAATTAACAATAAAGTTACAGAAGGGAAAAGTAGAACCTGACAGTCTCCTGTTTACTGCTCGTTTGACAGTTCCCTAAGTGTCTATTTCTTCTCTAATGGAATGACTGGAACGCTGGTAATGGATGCCTGTAACTGCTGGGCTGAACCTTTCTGATGATTTCAACTTAATTTCCAGCTTTGTTCTGTATTCTTAGGACGTGCTCCAAAGATCCAGCTCGAAGGACCAAAGATTTTACGTGAATTCTATATATTAGATTCAAAGGACCATCCCGATTTGGGGACATGAAATATTATGTTATAATAAGACGAGTTATTACAATATCGAGAAATATATTACGTTATAATACAAATTTGTAGAATTTACTTTCTTATTTTCACTTATTGATTTTTATTAATTTAGTTACGGTTTCTAAGGAACTCAACCTCCTATGATAATATTATATAAATTCAGTATCTATAATGATATCATGAATGATTACATTGTTATACATTGTTAAGTACTGAACAATTACCTCTTAACTATTAGAGACAAATTACCCAAATTTACGCAAGCATACTATCTCCCAAGCAAATCACATAAATCAGTAGTAAATACCTTGCTTTTATATTTTCAACATTATGGAACACCCCTACGCATATATTGTGATTGCGGTAGAGAATTTGAAAACACATTACTTAAAGACTGATGTACGTTATACGATATCAAACTTTCATTTTCTAGTGTTAATCACCCTCAGAGTAATGGATCCATAGATAGATTCTACAGTACGTTATTAGATGTGGTACGAGCCAATAAAACTGAGAATCCAAACGATATTACCATATGCTGTTATTTGCTATTATAATTCAAAAAATAAAACACATGGTTTCACACCATATGAACTTATATTTGGACACACCTCTAGTCGTCCTCCTGAAACGCTATATAATCAAAAAGAGCTTATCTCAAAACACGTCCGAGATTTATATAACAAAATCTTATATTATTACAAAATTTCCCGTGAAAAGACTAATATCCAAAATAGAAAAATCAAAAACTCGATTCGATAAACATGTATCAGGAAACATTCCCGAATACAAAATCTGAGATAAAGTATGTAAAAGAATCTCAAATAAAACACAAGCTACAAAATAAATTTCACGGACCATTTGAAATTAGACAAGTTTATCAAAATTCAGCCATCTTACTAAATCCTAAAACATCACAAAAAAGTAAAATAAATTTCGACAGAATGAAACCATATTTTGAAAATTAAAATTTATTTTCAGGTTTCTCCTGCTGGTCGGAGCAGCAGTTTCACAATATTCTATAACACCTATAAACAACACTATTGGAATATATTATCATGAAGACAGTGGAATTGTCGTGACAAACCAGAAGTGGACCTTATTAGTACATAAAAATATATAGTGTTATTCAGAACTTATCCATAATAAAATTTGGGGATGTTCAACATACATGTAGAAATGTGGTAGTGCAAAAAAAAATTTTTTTGCGGCTTCTGAAAACAATTTAAAAATTTTCTTTGCACGCCGCTGGATACTGGTCCACTGTAATGGAGTGACCTTGGGACTGACAATGCAAACTGGCTAGCACGAAAAAACTTTGGAAGTTCTGAGAGTATACCGACACCCGGCGCAAAAAAGATTTGCAGCGTTTTTACTTTAAAATTAACTTAAAGATAGATAGATGTGACGAAAGTGACGTGTCTTTAAAATGAATAAAATTTTGTACACTAATTTTGAAGAATTGGTCTACTTGATTACTAGGCATTAGAAACATGAAATTTATAAAAAAACTTGCACATACCTTGTTTACAAAAGCTGTTTGAAAAACGGTGTTGGAAGTGATTTCGTTGAATTGCGTGCGGATTTTCGAGTGCCCAAATGTGTTTATTGTGAATGTTCTATATTCCATTTCAAGTAAACAAAGCTTCATCTGTAACTAGTACATCAGCAGTAAATTGGGGATTTTCAGCATTTTGCTGCAACAACCACTCACAAAACCTAACTCGTAATTGTTAATCCACTGGTAACAGTCCATTAACTCAGCATTACTGTACACATGAGCCATTTTGAAAATTTTACAGTTTAACACTCCTACGATAAATAAAACACCGGCACTGAGAGAAGACACAGATAGACTGATGACTGAATAGACAATAGAGATATTATCCCCACTCCAACTCTGTTTGCTCGGTCTTAACCAGTCGTTCGAGGTACAAAAACGTGTTTACTTTTTTTTACCACATTCTTAGGAATTTGGTAGGTATATCAGATGTTGAAGTACATCCACGTAGTCCTTTATAATGGTATAACTTTAAACATTGTTTACGGAAAATCCCAAGACTTTTATTATAAATTTTTTTGGTGATATCAATTTCTTATTTAAGAATGCACATATCCTCAAAGTTTTAGAGATAAGTTCTGAATAACCCTGTATATGCTTTAAAATTAGCAATGAACTATTAGGAATTCTTTTAAAAACAATTAACCCAACTTTTGAAAATATGAATTTAAAGACCAAGTCAAAACTCATATTAGCTTACCCAAATTACAAATTCTATTCAAGAAAAGTTAGATGAAATCAATTTCGACAGCAAACGCTATAACGCGGTATTCTTAACGGTATTGATACAATACTTAAATTAATCACCGGAAATCTAGATTCAGAAGATGGCCAATATTACACAGACGCCATAAACAAAATAACCCATGACGAACATCAAATAGAAAATTTATCAGTTACAACATCAGTAATTAAAAATTTCAACACAACTATTCGGAAATTACAAATCGATGAAGAAGAAACCTTCAACCGAGACATAAAAATGATTTCAGATTCAATTTATAAAACAGCAGATAAGATAAAGACTGGAAATGGGAGAAAATCGCTGTTCTAGCCCTACCGGGGGTCCAGGCCTGCGACCTGAGGTCACCCATCGGGTGGCAAATGCATCTAAAATAATATTATTTTTAAGAAAACACACATTAAAGAAATTTTGTATCTGGATTGATGATGTTATTATACTAAACGATTTTTCTTAATATTTTGTTGAATTGTAAGGGTACTCTATTCTTGATGGTAAAACATCATAATTTTTTAAGTGCTGAAAGTAGAATTTATTTTTCAGTAAACATTTTTATCAATGGGACCAAAAATATATTGGTGCCATAGTTGTTGCAGCAAATCAATATTGTAGATATTTACTTTTGTAAGCTAAAACGATGAATTTTGCAGACTGCCAAAATGAACGAATTAATTCCAAACTTTACCTGCAGAAAGAATAAAAACTACGGACAATGGAACAGAATAACAACTAAACACTAATAAATAATTGGGATAAAAAAAAGAAAAAAAAATTGCCTCCAGCGTGATTCGAACTTGCTAAATCAGCATTATGATGTTTGAAAGCCTGCGATTTGTGTGAAGTTAGCTTTTCATCCACACTTTTTCATCCACGGTTTTCGTCCAAGGTTTTCATCCACGGTTTTCATCGACGGCTTTAATCCACACTTTTGCAGTAACCAGTACTCAGACGTCCGCAGCGGTGTCAACACTTGCGAACTTGAAGTTGACAGGTCAAATATTGTTAATTATTGTAAATACAATGACCTTGAACTTCAATTAAATAGCCATGGATATGGACAGGTGTACCCTTATGAAATCTAAAAGACTTGTGCTAGAACTAAATATACATGAATCTATCCTGGACGAAGTTTACTCAAACACGCTTGCAAAAATTTCTACTGACAAGGCGTCAGGGGTGTGCCGCGGGGACAAAACTCGTCAAAATTTTAGTAATAGTCATATAATCGCCATTGTAGAAAACTTAACAGCCTTGTGCTAGAACTAAATATGCATGAATCAATCCAGGACGAAGTTTACTATAACACGCTTGCAGAAATTTTTACTGACAAAATCTCGGTAAAAGTTATATAATGGCGATTTTAGGAAAATTAACAGACTTGTGCTAGAACTAAATATGCATGAATCGATCCGGGACGAAGTTTACTATAACACGCTTGCAAACATTTCTGCTGACAAACCGTCAGGGGCGTGCGGGGGGACAAAACTCGTCAAAATTTTAGTAATAGTCATATAATCGCCATTGTAGAAAACTTAACAGCCTTGTGCTAGAACTAAATATGCATGAATCAATCCAGGACGAAGTTTACTATAACACGCTTGCAGAAATTTTTACTGACAAAATCTCGGTAAAAGTTATATAATGGAGATTTTAAGAAACTTACAGACTTATGCTAGAAGTAAATATGCATGAATCAATCCGAGACGAAGTTTACTATAACACGCTTGAAAAAATTCTTACTGACAAAGGTCAGGGGAGTGCCGCAAATGTTAGTAAAAGTCATATAATGGCGATTTTAGGATACTTAACAGACTTGTGCTAGAACTAAATATGCATAAATTAATCGGGGACGAGGTTTACTATCACACGTTAGCAAAAATTTCTACTGACAAGACGCCAGGGGCGTGCCGCGAGGACAAGACAAGGCGTCAGGGGCGTACCTCGGGGACAAAACTCGTCAAAGTCTCGGTAAAAGTTATATAATGGCGATTTTAGGAAAATTAACAAACTTCATCTCGGATTGATTCATGCATATTTAGTTCTAGCACAAGTCTGTTAAGTTTCCTAAAATCGCTATCATATGACTTTTACTTAAATTTTGACGAGTTTTGTACACGCCCCTGACGCCGTGTCAGTACAAATTTTTGCAAGTGTGTTATAATAGTAAACTACTCCTAGTTATAGTAATGTAAGTGTTAATTTTCCTAAAATCGCCATTATATGACTTCCTAAAATTTTGACGAGTTTTGTACCCGCCGCACGCCTCTGACGCCTTGTCAGTAGACATTCTTGCAAGCGTGTTCTAGTAAACTTCATCCCGGATCGATTCATGGATATGTAGTTGTAGCACAAGTCTGTTTAGTTTCCTAAAATCACCATTATTTGATTTTTACTAACATTTTGACGAGTTTTGTCCCCACGGCACGCCCCTGACGCCTTGTCAGTAGACATTCTTGCAAGCGTGTTATAGTAAACTTCATACCGGATCGATTAATGGATATTTAGTTCTAGCACAAGTCTGTTAATTTTCCTAATATCGCCATTATATGACTTACTAAAATCTTGATGAGTTTTCTACCCGCCGCACGCCCCTGACGCGTTGTCAGTAAAAGAATTTGCAAGTGTGTCATAGTAAACTTCATCCCGGATATATTCATGTACATTTAGTTCTAGCACAAGTCTGTTAAGTTTCCTAAAATCGCCATTATATGACTACTGAAATTTTGACGAGTTTTGTCCTCGTGGCACGCCCCTGACGCTTTGTCAGCAGAAATTTTTGCAAGCATGTTATAGTAAACTTCATCCTGGATTGAGTCATGCATATTTAGTTGTAGCACAAGTCTGTTTAGTTTCCTAAAATCACCATTATTTGACTTTTACTAACATTTTGACGAGTTTTGTCCTCACGCCACGCCCCTGACGCTTGTCGGTAAAATATTCTGTAAGCGTGTTATCGTAAACTTCATCTCGGATTGATTCATGCATATTTAGTTCTAGCACAAGTCTGTTAAGTTTCCTAAAATCGGTATTATATGACTTTTACTGAAATTTTTACGAGTTTTGTCCCCGCGGCACGCCCCTGACGCCTTGGCAGTAGAAATTTTTGCACGCATGTTATAGTACACTTCGTCCCGGATCGATTCATGGATATTTAGTTCTAACACAAGTCTGTTAATTTACCTAAAATCGCCATTATATGACTTTTACTAAAATTTTTATTAGTTTTGTACCCGCCCACGCCCCTGACACCTTGTCAGTGAAAATATTTGCAAGTGTGTTATAGTAAACTACTCCTAGTTATGTAAGTCTGTTAATCTTCCTAAAATCGCCATTATATGACTTACTAAAATTTTGACGACTTTTGTACCCGCGGCACACCCCTGACGCCTTGTCAGTAGAAATTTTTGCAAGCGTGTTTGAGTAAACTTCGTCCCGGATAGATTCATGTATATTTAGTTCTAGCACAAGTCTTTTAGATTTCATAAGGGTACACCTGTCCATATCCATGGGTATTTAATTGAAGTTCAAGGTCATTGTATTTACAATAATTAACTTGTGCTAGAATTAAGTATGCATTAGTTGATCCGGGACGAAGTTTACTATAACACGCTTGCAAAAATTTCTACGGGCAAGGCGTCAGGGGCGTGCCGCGAGGACAAAACTCGTCAACAACACGCTTGCAGAAATTTTTACTGGCAAGGCGTCAGGGGCGTACCGCGGAGACAAAATTTTCGACAAAAAATCGATCCGGTATGAAGTTTATTATAACATGCTTGCAAGAATGTCTACTGACAAGGCGTTAGAGGCGTGCCGTGGGGACAAAACTCGTCAAAATGTTAGTAAAAATCAAATAATGGTGATTTTAGGAAACTAAACAGACTTGTGCTAGAACTAAATATCCATGAATCGATCCGGGATGAAGTTTACTAGAACACGCTTGCAAGAATGCCTACTGACAAGGCGTCAGAGGCGTGCGGCGGGTACAAAACTCGTCAAAATTTCAGTAAATGTCATATAATGGCGATTTTAGGAAACTTAACAGACCTGTCCTAGAACTAAATGTACATGAATATATCTGGGATGAAGTTTACTTTAACACACTTGCAAAAATTTTTACTGACAACGCGTCAGGGGCGTGCGGCGGGTAGAAAACTCATCATAATTTTAGTAAGTCATATAATGGCGATTTTAGGAAAATTAACAGACTTGTGCTAGAACTAAATATACATGAATCTATCCGGGACGAAGTTTACTCAAACACGCTTGCAAAAATTTCTACTGACAAGGCGTCAGGGGTGTGCCGCGGGGACAAAACTCGTCAAAATTTTAGTAAAAGTCATATAATCACCATTGTAGAAAAATTAATCGCTTTGTGCTAGAACTAAATATGCATGAATCAATCCAGGACGAAGTTTACTATAACACGCTTGCAGAAATTTTTACTGACAAAATCTCGGTAAAAGTTATATAATGGCGATTTTAGGAAAATTAACAGACTTGTGCTAGAACTAAATATGCATGAATCGATCCGGGACGAAGTTTACTATAACACGCTTGCAAACATTTCTGCTGACAAACCATCAGGGGCGTGCCAGGGGGACATATCTCGTCAAAATCTTACTAAAAGTCATAACGGCGATTTTAGGAAACTTAACAGACTTATGCTAGAAGTAAATATGCATGAATCAATCCGAGACGAAGTTTACTATAACACGCTTGAAGAAATTCTTACTGACAAGGCGTCAGGGGAGTGCCGCGGGGACAAAACTCGTCAAAATGTTAGTAAAAGTCATATAATGGCGATTTTACGATACTTAACAGACTTGTGCTAGAACTAAATATGCATAAATTAATCGGGGACGAGGTTTACTATCACACGTTAGCAAAAATTTCTACTGACAAGACGCCAGGGGCATGCCGCGAGGACAAGACAAGGCGTCAGGGGCGTACCTCGGGGACAACACTCATCAAAGTCTCGGTAAAAGTTATATAATGGCGATTTTAGGAAAATTAACAAACTTCATCTCGGATTGATTCATGCATATTTAGTTCTAGCACAAGTCTGTTAAGTTTCCTAAAATCGCCATCATATGACTTTTACTAAAAGCACACACGCCCCTGACGCCTTGTCAGTAGAAATTTTTGCAAGCTTGTTATATTAAACTTCGACCCGGATCGATTCATGCATATTTAGTTCTAGCACAAGTCTGTTAATTTTCCTAAAATCGCCATTATATGGACTTATACTGAAATTTTTACGAATTGTGACTCCGCGGTACGCCCCTGACGCCTTGCCAGTAAAAATTTCTACAAGCGTGTTACAGTAAACTTCGTCCCGGTTCGATTCATGCATGTTTAGTTCTAGCACAAATCCTTTAGATTTCATAAGGGTACGCCTGCCCATATCCATGGGTATTTAATTGAATTTCAAGGTCATTGTATTTATAAAAATTAACAATATTTGACCTGTCAACTTCAAATTCGCAAGTGTTGACATCACTGCGGGCGTCTAAATACTTGTTACTGCAAATGTGAATTAAAGCCGTCGATGAAAACCGTGGATGAAAAGCGTGGCTAACTTCACTCAAAGAATCCTGCGACTATACTATTGCGCTAATCGCGGCACTCGTAAACAACTGACGCTGAAACAGTTAAATACGTAAATTGTTCGTGTTAACCTGAACAATTAATTTTTACCGATATTCTAATTGGAAAAGCATTTCGCTTCAGTTTTTTGGTATTCAGAAGTGTTTGGCAGTCGGTACTATCGATTCCATTAGCAATATTTCTCATAGGAAAATAATCTATCTGAAGTTTAATTAAGTTGACAGTTTTCGTGGGAGGTGCTTGTCTTGTTAGTGCAATCTCACATCGGCAGATAAAATGAGAAAGAAGTTGAGATGGATGCGACTCAAGATTTTCGAAGACGAAATAGACATAGAAGAACTCGACGTACGGTCTCGAAAAAAAAATCTCAAAGGATTAGAGAATACACGGAACTTTCACGTAAAGCGGTTCTCGAAGCCGTAGAAATTAGAAAAAGGGTCTCGGGGGTCCCACGAAAAGTCGGGATTTCGGCAGGCGTGACGGGACCATTAGGAGCGAGGACAAACGCCGGTGCTAGCCGCATCTCTCTCGCCGAATGGCGATCGACGAAAATTTAGCAGAGGTTTTTTGAAAAGCCGTTAAATTGGGAAAACGCGTAGGAAATGGGACGAAAATACCCCTACGCATTGGAGAAAAGCTGGGGGCGACCTCTGGTCGCCCGCTCGGAGGAGATAGCTTAGAAACTTCATCGATTCGGCGACGGAATTTAGAGCGAGACAGAATCGACGCGTTTTAATATGTAAAAATTATTGAAGCTAATTAAAATTTTTAGAAAAATTCGAACTTCTCATGGAAAGTTATTTGTATTTCGAGAATCAATTAGACGGTATCCTAAATTCAATTACTTTCGCACGCTTAAAGATCATTCATACATCAATAATTAACCCCGAAAATCTGATTACCTCATTACAGGAAATATCATAAAATTTACATGAAAACAATTTACCACATCCTATTTAATTGTCAGAAGTAGGTAGAGACTTAGATATAATAGAATTTGAAGCATTTCAGACAAATTCAGATTTAGTATTTGTATTAAAAATTCATTTAATTGATCAACAAAGATACACCCTTTTCCAATTATTCCCTATACCTATCCTAAACAATAGGACTGGTTATATTATATTCTATCATCAAATCAAATATATATTGCACGTGATAATGATTCTTTGATGTACTTTCCAATGTGAGATCTCAATGGATGTAAACCACTTTATCTCAACATAAGAATTTGTTCAAATTTATTTGCATCCCATTGACAATAACGCTATTTGTGAAGCGCGAATAATGACGAACCTACGAAGCCTTCTGAAAAACTGTCAAACAACTTTGGTATTTGCCAAAGGATACGTTTGAGTGAAGTTATCCCCATCCACAGATTATGACGTGGGGACAATCGATATTGAACTACATAGTTCACACCACTAAATTAGATATGGGTATAGTCACATCCAAGGGCAGTTACCTAGTAGTTAATGGTGGATCATCAATAGTTGTATAACAAAGAAAATCAATCACATGGTCTGCTACCCTGTCTTTCATCCCCTACAATCGAATCCTTTATTACGATAAAATGTGGTGTAAGAATAATAATTTCTGCAACAGATAGTATCTGTAACACAAAATTTCTTGTTCCGTGACAAAAAGAACATAGTTTGCCACGCCGTCCGTCACCCCCAAAAAATTTATTATGAGCTAAGAAAGACCTGAGGATGAAAAAAATCTACTTTTATACCAGGCAATGTGGGTTAATGTAAATTTCACACAGAATGGACAGTTCCATTATAAAAACGTCCATGCCGCCCCCCATAGTTTGCCACGCCGTCCGTCACCCCCAAAAAATTAATTATTTTGCTATGAATGACCTGTTGATGAAAACAATCATAACTTTGAAACCAGGCAATGTGCGCTAATATAAATATAACACAGAATAGACAGTTCCATTACAAGAACAACCGTGCCACCCACATAGTTTGCCACGCCGTCCGTCACCCCCAAAAAATTTATTCTTTGCTATGATAGACCTGTGGATGAAAAAATCATAACTTTTAAACCAGGCGATGTGCGTTAATCTAAATTTAACATTGAGTAGAAAGTTCGATTACAAAAACGACTATGCCACCCGCATAGTTTGCCACCCGTCCGTCACCCCCAAAAAAATTAATTCTTTCCTATGAAGGATCTGTGGATGAAAAAAATCAACTTTTCAACCAGGCAATGTGTGTTAATGTAAATTTAACACAGAACAGACAGTTCCATTACAAAAACGATCGTGGCTTAGTTTGTCATGTCGTCCGTCACCCCCAAAAATTAATTCTTTGCTATGATAGACCTGTGGATGAACAAATCATAACTTTTAAACCGGGCAATGTGCGTTAATCTAAATTTAACAGAGAACAGACAGTTCCATTACAAAAATGACCATGCCACCCGCACGGCGCGGCGAGGCAAAGTATGCGGGTGGCATGGTCGGTTTTGTAATGGAATTGTCTATTCTGTGTTAAATTTACATTAACGCACATTGCCTCATTTCAAATTTATGATTTTTTTCATCCACAGGTCTTTCATAGCAAATAAAAATTTTTTTGTGGATGACGGATGGCGTGGCAAACTATGGGGGTGACATGGTTGTTTTTGTAATGTCTATTCTGTGTTAAATTTACATTAACGCACATTGCCTGGTTTCAAAGTTATGATTTTTTTCATCCATAGGTGTGTGGATGGATTATTTTGCCGGCAAAATAATTAATTTTTTGGGGGTGACGGACGGCGTGGAAAACTATGCAGGTGACATGATCGTTTTTGTAATAGAACTGTTTAATTCGTGTTAAATTTACATTATCGCACATTGCCTATTTTAAAAGTTATAATTTTTTTCATCAACAGGTCTTTCATAGCAGAGAATTAATTTTTTGGGGGTGATAGACGGCGTGGCAAATGTGGGTGCCATGATCGTTTTTGTAATGGAACTGTCTATTCTGTTTTAAATTTACATTAACGCACACTGCCTGGTTTAATAGTTGATTTTTTCCATCCACATATCTTTCATAGCAAACAATTTATTTTTTGGGGGTGACGGACGGCGTGGCAAACTATGTGCGTAGCATCATTGTTTTTGTAATGGAACTGTCTGTTCTGTGTTAAATTTACATTATCGCACATTGCCTGGTTTAAAAGTTTTAATTTTTTTCATCAACAGGTCTTTCATACCAGAGAATTATTTTTTTGGGGTTGATGGACGGCGTGGCAAATGTGGGTGCCATGATCGTTTTTGTAATGGAACTGTCTATTCTGTTTTAAATTTACATTAACGCACACTGCCTGTTTAATAGTTGATTTTTTTCATCCACAGGTCTTTCATAGCAAATGATTATTTTTTTGTGGGTGACGGACGGTGTGGCAAACTATGCGGGTGGCATGGTCGTTTTTGTAATAAAACTGTATATTCTGTGTTAAATTTACATTAACGCACATCGCCTGGTTTCAATGTTATGATTTTTTTCATCCAAAGGTCTTTCATAGCAAAGAATTAATTTTTTGGGGGTCGAACGACATAGCAAACTGGGGGGGGGGTGGCATGGTCGTTTTTGTAATTGAACTGTCTATTCTGTTTTAAATTCACATTAACACACACTGCCTGGTTTAATTGTTGTTTTTTTTCATCCACAGATCTTTCGTAGCAAAGAATTATTTTTTTAGGGGTGACAAACGGCGTGGCAAACTATGTGCGTAGATCATTGTTTTTGTAATGGAACTGTCTGCTCTGTGTTAAATTTACATTGAAGCACATTGCCTGGTTCAAAAGTTGATTTATTTCATCCACAGATCTTTCATAGCAACGAATTAATTTTTTGGGGGTGACGGACGGTGTAGCAAACTATGCGGGTGGCTTGGTCGTTTTTGTACTAAAACTGTCCATTCTGCGTTAAATTTACATTAACGCACATTCCCTGGTTTCAAAGGTATGATTTTCTTCATCCACTGGTCTTTCACAGCAAAAAATAATTTTTTTAGGGGTGACGGACGGCGTGGTAAACTATGTGGGTAGCATGGTTGTTTTTGTAATGGAACTGTCTATTCTGTGTTAAATTTACATTAACGCACATTGTCTGGTTTCAAAGTTATGATTTTTTTTCATCCACAGGTCTTTGATAGTAAAGAATAATTTTTTTGGGGGTGACGGACGGGGTGGCAGACTATGCGGGTGACATGATCGATTTGTAATAGAACTGTCTATTCTGTGTTAAATTTACATTATCGCACATTACCTGGTTTAAAAATTATGATTTTTTTCATCCACAGGCCTTTCATAGCAAAAAATAAATATTTTGGGGGTGATGCACGGCGTGGCAAACAATGTGGGTGCCATGGTCGTTTTTGCAATGGAACTGTCTATTCTGTTTTAAATTTACATTAACCCACACTGCCTGGTTTAATTGTTGATTTTTTTCATTCACGGCTCTTTCATAGCAAAGAATTCATTTTTTGGGGGTGACGGACGGCGTGGCAAAGTGCTTTGAAGCTACACCAGCCATTTCGGCCCACCACCAAAATTTCTATACCATAATTTATTACACTTTTATTACAAATTTATTCCACCAAAATTAATTTTATTACCCTTGCCGTAAGTTAGTTATAAGCGAACAACCTAGGTTTAATTTAAACCTACACCAGCCACTGGTAACTTTTGAACTAAATAAGATATGGAGATGGTTCTTTCGCTAGAATTTATTACAAATTTATTACATTCGACCCCGCCTAGTTTAAACTCCCTACAGTGAAATCCAAGGGGTGAAAACAACCCCAAAGAGGTATTTTCAATTTTAATGAACCTGAAACGTGCAAATTCATCCGAGATATATTTTAATTTATCTCTTAGAAATATTAAATAAACATTTCATACCCGGGGGTGAAAACCACCCCATCTACCCCTAGTACGTCCAAACACCGATAATCGAAATTTAAATTAAATTAAATTTTAAAATATTGCAAATACAAGAAGAATGAAACCTGCTTCGTATTTTCTTCCATTTAAATTATAATCGATTAAAGTAAACCGCGATTTTATTACACTTGCCATTTTCGAGAAATCGGGAGTGGTCGGCGTGAATCTTAAGCTAGCTCGCCCACTCGTATCTCCGAAACTACATAACGTATTGCAATGAAACTTGCATCATATTTTATTACATTTTAATCCTAACTGAATAGAGCAAACCGCGATTTTATTACACTTGCTATTTTCGAGAAATCGGGAGTGGTCAAAATTGAATGGTAAGCTAGCCCGCCCTCTCGTATCTCCGAAACTAAAAAACCCACTGCAATGAAACCTACATCATATTTTATTACATTTTAATTATAATTGAATAGAGCAAACCGCGATTTTATTACACCTTCCATTTTCGAGAAATCGGGAGTAGTCCGCCGTGGTTTGAAGCTAGCCCGCCCTCTCGTATCTCCGAAACTAAAAAACATACTGCAATGAAACCTACATCATATTTTATTACATTTTAATTATAATTGAATAGAGCAAACCGCGATTTTATTACACCTGCCATTTTCGAGAAATCGGGAGTTGTCGGCGTGAATCATAAGCTAGCCCGCCCACTCGTATCTCCGAAACTACATACCGGATTGCAATGAAACTTGCATCATATTTTATTACATTTTAATCATAATTGAATAGAGAAAACCGCGATTTTATACACTTGCCATTTTCGAGAAATCGGGAGTGGTCGACGTGAATCTTAACCTAGCCCGCCCACTCGTATCTCCGAAACTACATAACGTATTGCAATGAAACTTGCATCATATTTTATTACATTTTAATTATAATTGAATAGAGCAAACCGCGATTTTATTACACCTGCCATTTTTGAGAAATCGGGAGTAGTCCGGCGTGGTTTGAAGCTAGCCCGCCCTCTCGTCTCTCCGAAACTAGAAGACGTACTGCAATGAAACCTACATCATATTTTATTACATTTTAATTATAATTGAATAGAGCAAACCGCGATTTTATTACACCTGCCATTTTCGAGAAATCGAGAGTTGTCGGCGTGAATCATAAGCTAGCCCGCCCACTCGTATCTCCGAAACTACATACCGGATTGCAATGAAACTTGCATCATATTTTATTACATTTTAATCATAATTGAATAGAGCAAACCGCGATTTTATTACACTTGGTATTTTCGAGAAATCGGGAGTGGTCGGGCGTCACTCAAAGCTAGCCCGCCACTCTCGTTTCTCCGAAACTAAAAAACGTACTACAATGAAACTTACATCATATTTTATTAAATTTTAATTATAATTGAATAGAGCAAACCGCGATTTTATTACACCTGCCATTTTCGAGAAATCGAGAGTTGTCGGCGTGAATCATAAGCTAGCCCGCCCACTCGTATCTCCGAAACTACATAACGTATTGCAATTAAACTTGCATCATATTTTATTACATTTTAATCATATCTCAATAGAGCAAACCGCGATTTTATTACACTTGGTAATTTCGAGAAATCGGGAGTAGTCAAAATTGAATGGTAAGCTAGCCCGCCTTCTTGTATCTCCGAAACTAAAAAGCCCACTGTATTGAAACCTACATCATATTTTATTACATTTTAATTATAATTGAATAGAGCAAACCGCGATTTTATTACACCTGCCATTTTCGAGAAATCGAGAGTAGTCCGGCGTGGTTTGAAGCTAGCCCGCCAGTAGAGAAGTATAGACGGTTCAGCCCCTCCTCTGACCTTGGGGGAGGAGGTGACCTTGAACCGTGTGACCTTGAACGCGGCCGATTCGGCGGTGGGTGACCTTGACCTTGACTCGTGTGACCTTGAGCGCTGGCGATTCTGGTGACCTTGAGATGACCTTGGCCTTGACCATGACCTTGGCCTTGACCTCGAAAAAGGTCTGTGGGTAACCATGACCTTGAACGAGGGTGACCTTGAATGATGTCGTTCTCGACTCTCTTTGCGTGACCTTGAACAAGCTTTGTGGATATCGCCCTTGACCATGCGGCCGATGTGTAAATCTGTATGAGTTGGGGGGAGGGTCTGATGTGACGCAGTGGCTGTATGATTATAAAATAGATGAGGGCAGCCAAACAAAATTATAGTTAGTTTAAATCTCCTACAGCTAAGTGAGCATAGTGTTGTGATTTCAACCGTTTTGAGTGAGGGTTATTTATATTATATTTATTGAAAGTTTTCACTATATAGTTTGTTCATTTAGAAATGGCAGTCTCAAATGCTGATTTATCAAAACTTAATGACCTTATCGGTAAAGATGTTCCGTTTATAGAACAAAAACCAATTAAATCGCTAACCGTAGATAAGCCATATATAATAAAAGAAATACTTGCAGTTGATACGCGATTTGGAAAGTCGCTAATTGCTGTTTTATTTGATGAAAGTGCTGTGCTTACATTTAAATCCTTTTTACCGAAACGAGTCGGGGAACTATTACAGTCGAATATTGTTGATGCAATAAACTCATCAAACGATAAATATACGCTAACATATTTAGGACAGAGTCGTCCAATCTTTGGCGGTGCAAAATCTAGATCCTTAATAACATTGAACCACATTGAGTGATTCTCAAGCAACCGTTAAAATGTATAGTATTCATATTTTTGTAGCATTAACTAATTAATAAGTAGTATATAGTGAAATAATCATAAATTCATAATACTTAATTCATTGGGGTTACTCATTTGCTCATTTTCCTATGGTAGATAAAACATAACTATTTTTAAAATTAAATTGCATCTATCTCATCCGTGTAAGTAGCTAATTAAAATATATTTATAATTTTTCTTTATTTGAATATTTAATTTCCAGATAAGCAGCAAATATGTGGATGCAATATTCAGCTCAAGGGTGGCCAAAAGCAGAGAACATCGATTCAGCTATTGAAAGGTTATCTTCCCAATTATACGACTTAAGTATGGATGCCCTGCACGCCTCCAACTACGATCTAGATTATTGTTGGGATGCCAGTGAAAGTCGTCGTCTTATAGAGAATTCTACTAGGTACGGCATGGGTGTAAATATATGTAAAAGATATTGCTGTGGCCATTCAAGTTTAGATGTATTTTGTGAAGAGATGGTCTGTGTAAATTTGAAACATTTTCTATATGAAATTGAGGAGTTTTTACCTAAAGAAGTTATTGAGAAATATCAGCTAAAACAATCTGGTGATGGGGAAAAGGGTGAAGATATAGATGAAGATGACTAGCTACATTAATAAGTGAATATACATGTGATGCCATTTTCAATGTAAATTTATGTTTCAAGAAATATATTTTTATGTATTGTATATGTTGGTTTTATTTAGCTTGTTGATGATTTCAAAGAAAGAATAAATAAAAGACATAACGATAAGGTTGCATGTATTTTATTAACGACCTGATTATATAATACATTTAAAACATAGTTTATATTTTTACAAGTTTCATTAAAAGCAATATTATTTAACATTTAAAAAATTTCGTTGTGAAAATAATGCAGTAAGCAATCTCTAAACATACAACATATTAAACTATATCAGCTTTGTCAATCCAAGAGTTGTGATCCTCCGAAAATCCCAGCCATTTCACAAATACTCTGTTGCCCCTTTTCTTTAAGATCTTCTCCACAAGATATACGTCGGAGTATTTAGTTTTTTGTAATTCCAGCTCATAAAAACACCCCTTAATTGGTCGAGAAAACATATCTTCAAGCAGGTAAGTTGTGGGATTTGTTATGTTTATTTTCACAACTTTAAAAAGTTCTGTTGAGAAGTTGGGTGTAAATCCTTTGTCAAATACTCCCTTATATTTACATATTCGAACTATATCTCCAATTCGAAATTTGGGCTTTAATGCAATTTTTATATGATTGTACATATTTAAACGTGATGTTGGCGTAACATCAGCAGGCTTCATACCAATTGTTCGATGTACTCGGTTGTTGTAAACTTTTGTAATGTTAGGTAAAATATCCAGCCATTTGTATTTACCTCGAACTGAAAATTCTTTATATAATAAATTTTTTAAGGTGTGTATTACACGCTCCACTATTGCAGCTTTCTTTACACTATATGTTGAATAATGATTAATGTTGTGTTGCCTAACTAATGCGGAGAAATATCTATTGTAGAACTCCGTACCATTGTCACTTTGTAAATTAACGGGGAAGTAATTAGATTCTTGGAAAATGCTCTTCATAGCTTGCATCACTTCTTTACCAGTTTTGCTTTTACAGGCCTCGTCCACACAAACTTGGAGTAACAGTCAATGGCCACTAGAATATAACGATGACCTCTATTATCATCAGCATAGGGTTGCATTTCAGCCAAATCAATCTGCCATAAATCACCATAACCTTTAATCACGGTTCTTCTTCTACGAAAATTTCTACGTGCTGATCGATGCAACTCATTAACAACCTGTAATTTCACATTACTAGCCATCATATCTTTACTTATTTTGAAATTTATCTGCAGCTATTATTGACATCCAAAAGTATTATGCATGTGTGCTCCATGTGTGTGTGCTTCTACATTAGTGTGGCTCACTTTGCTAATGTTGTGACATTTAAAGCATTATAATTATGATTTAGCCGTAGTTAATAAACATTTTTCATTAACATAATCTTTCAGCTCAGTAAGGGATTGTCTAATATTTTTTATAGCCTTACTAAGTTTAACCAACTCATTCGTTTTCTCAAAAATAACTCCATTAACACCATCATTATATTTTTTTATATAATCATAGAGGAAATCACGAGTTATAGCATCTGCACCACCCGCAGGTTCTGCAATATTCTTTAAATGCTTATTCTGAATATCGATATCACCACCCTTAGTACGTTTGAAGCCTAGAGATGAGAGTTTTTTATCGACATATTGTCTCAATTTGATAATTTCACTATTATTTTGTTTTATGGCAGCACTATGTGTTTCTATCTCACTCGTCTTCTCGTTCAAAACTTTGTTAGCTTCATCACTATATTTCTTTATATAATTATATAAAAAATTGCATGATACGGCATCCCCATCATCAGTGGCATTTGCAACATTCGTTAAACGTCTATTCTGAATATCGAAATGCCCTGCGCTGGTGAGCTGAAAGCCAACACCCGGCGGTCCGCGTAGAATAATGGACTTGTTCGGACCTGTCCTTCTACGACCAAACTTATCAATGGTGTTCTTTACACTAGCCATTTCTGATTACACATGATTCGATTTAGGTGTGTCAAAGTATATTATAGCTATTATTGACGGCATATTATTTTCTAATACACTATTTTCTCTTCCCTCAGTTCTTGAATCAGATTTAGTATCTCATTATCAACATTGTTGTTACCAGCCATTTTTGAACTCCACAGCAGACGGAGGCGGGCTACCAATTCCTGGGGCTTGTTCCAGTAGACGTAATCCACAGGTCTGTTGTTGTATAATTTCTGGGTAGGTATATTTGACACTCCTAAACCTTTTTTGGCGGACCTCGTTAATACTGCAGTAGATACTAGTGGTTTTATAATGAGACGGAATTTTTTTCCTTTGCTATTCAGGCCATTATTCATATTATAATTTTTATATGGTGCCCTTGTAATTTTTAATATATTCCCATAGATTCGACCATCACTGTCTGTGGTATTAACTTCTTCATCATTATCCAGTATGGGAGGATATTTCAGAAATATTCTATCGTACAACTCGGAACTACCCGGATATTCTCCAAGTTTCTTATTACCACGCCACAGGACAATATCCCCATTGGAAAAACGTATTTCGGCATTACCAATGTGTAGTTTACCTGTAGCAGCATCTACACGAACGCCATATGTTGTATCATATTTAGCACTACCAGACTTTAGATTTTCTATGTGCTTTTTAACCATATGATGTATTTCTTTCGGACTATCAATAAAAGAAGTTTCCGAACCAGGTGTGGTAAATATTGATGTTGGCGGTGTTTCCATGAAAGATGGCGGTTGCGATCTATCAGGTGTCACCTTTAAGGTGCTCGTAGTGGCATCATCACTATCCTCTGAATATACCCTTCGGCTAGGCATCTTCTTTTGCATCGGTTGGGTGTGTGATTTTACCTCTGACGCTGAGGATATTACTTTTAATGGTTTTGTTATTGGCTCATATATCTTCTCAAGCGCTAGCCGATTCTCTGCATTCATATTCTTAATGGAGTTGAATTTCTTACGTACGGCGTCTGTTGCGAGGACCAGCTGACGTTTTAAGCTTATATCATTGTTAATTTCCGCAGTATTAACATTATTTTTCATCATTGTCGACAATATAAATTACTATATGTACACGTATATTTCTGATATAACCCCTACGATGTCTGTTGGTCGATTGAGTTGTTTTTAAATATATCAGGGATATATAAAACTGTCAAAGCCTTTTCGGTATCTTCCCTCATGTACTTCCCGATCTTTATCAATCACTAAAAATCCATATTTATCTTTCCAGCACTCTGCACACATATCTTGAAATTGCTTAAATGTTATGTCGGGTGAAACATGATCAGAAAATATATGATGCAGATTCATATCATCCTGTTTAAACAAAACAATAAAATTACTATTATCCCTAATGAGCTGCTTAGGTACGCGAGAATATGTCTGAGCGAGATAGAAACAATCCACACTACGATGCCGGCCCATACTAAAATATGATCTTATAACATCCTGCTTCTCACATATTACATCATCAAATATAAAAACAGAATCCGGCTTTGCCTCGGAGGGCTCAACTATTTGTGCATTATTACTGAATGTATAAAATCCCAATCCATCAATCGGTGCTAAAACATTATATAAGTACTCATACTTTGGTTGATTTAGCGATTTTGAATAAAGGTATACATTTGCAAAACACATTCCGAGGGGGTGGGTAAGCAGAGATAGCATTACATTTGTCTTGCCACAGTTTGAAGGTCCAATTATGATACCGCGAACAGTTGATGGTAATAGTGGTCCATGTCGCTTCTTAGCCCCATCCAATCCGCACCCAACCTTTGCATCTAAATTATCTATGGGAAAACTTTGTTTCTGTTTTACTATACGCATCGTACCACAGCTGAAGACTATATAAGCTGCAATATGTTTTACAATCACTATTTAAATGTTATCCACCGAGCGACGCACAAGTAAAAGGCGTTTAGTAAAGATAGGTGGAGGGGTAGTTAATTCCCTAATAAATAAACTTCCATTTGAATTACATCTACCATCATTTCAATATTGTGGTCCAGGCACTAAACTACATAAAAGATTAGCACGAGGTGATCCTGGCATAAACAAATTAGATATTGCATGCAAGCATCACGATATTGCATATGATCAAAACCCGACTAATCTAGCAGCTCGGCACAAGGCAGATTATCAACTTGAACAGACTGCATGGGAGAGAGTTAGATCTAAAGACGCAAGCATTGGAGAAAAGGCGGCTGCTTGGCTAGTTACAACAATAATGAAGGGAAAGCAGCGTTTTGGTATGGGTTGCACATCTAAGAAATCCCATGCTCGAAAGAGAAAAAACATAAAAAACAAGAAAAATAATAAAAAGAACAATAGAAAAATAGCTTTTGGCTCCGGAATAGTTCATAAGGTGCGCAAAACGCTGCGGAAAGCGGGTGGTCGACAAATTGCCGTAAAAGACACAAATAAAGCAGCAAAAATTGCATTGCAGGCAGCACGGCAACACTTGAGGGCAGCCGGCGGAAAACGTAATATTCGCACACCTCGCATAATACCAATACCCAAAGTTGGTGGAATTCTTCCTTTAATACCTATTTTTGCCGGATTGTCTGCGTTGGGCAGTATAGCTGGATCTGCTGCAGGCATAGCCAAAGCCGTAAATGATGCAAAGGTGGGCAGAGAGGAATTAGCAGAGGCAAATCGCCATAATAGAAAAATGGAGGGAATTGCTGTAGGAAAAACAGGCAAAGGGCTATATTTGAAATCATATCGCAAAGGATTGGGTCTTTATCTTAAACCACAGAATTCAAAAAACTATTAAACACCCTACCACGGAGAGCTCTTACGGACATCGATCTTACATATTATGCTAAGAAGATGGCAATACCTTATTTTCGGGGTGTTTTTATGCGTGATGGTCTACCTAGCTCTGGGCCACGCCGCAATGAATCTGCCATAATAAATTTGGATAGTATAGAGGGTCCTGGAACCCATTGGGTGGCATATAAAAAACGGGGTGCTTTAGTCACATACTTTGACAGTTTTGGAGATTTGCCGCCTCCTACAGAATTGATCGGATACATGCGCAAGAGTTTAAAATCTGCTGATAAAATCTATTATAATTATAAGAGACAACAAAATTTCGATACAGTGTGGTGCGGTCACTTGTGTCTAAAGTATCTCTCCCTAAAGTGAAATAAAACTCTGTGGTGACGGGTGCAATGGATCGAGACAGCATTAAACGAATGGGTCACTCGCTACTCGCATACTCTAGAGTACGTAGTTTGCTCAAGATGACCAAACAACAACTTTCAGACATGCCTAAAGAGGTAATGATCGGCTGTGCAGCACATGAAATTGCATTAGTGTGGGATAAGTTACCCAAACATCTCCAGACTGATATTGATATATTAAAATATCAATACTGCCAAGAACATTACTCCACATCCGATTGTGATGATTGTGATGTCAATGATGGCCCCCCACCACGAAAAATGTTTTGTTGCATCTGTAAAGTGAGCGATATAAATGTGGTATCAAGTAATAATGAGGTCCCACCGTCGCGCAAGAGAAGATTCTCCCATATTTGCTGCACACAATAAGTTCGCGTAGCAGTCAACAAGTGTGTTAGTCATGTCTGTCACATTCACTCTATCAGGTCGCTCAAGTGTGCTTAGTACAGAGTTTTACCCACCCATCCAGCTAGATACATGTGGTCGATATGGATTAGGATTAACTGGATTCTACTCATACAATTCAATATTCAACGTCGATGAAACAAATAATTGTTTTCGATATAAAATTAACTCCACCTATGGTTTCCACACCGTTTATATACCTGTGGGTGCCTACGAAATTGATGAAATCTATCTCGCATTGCTAAATGTTATGGGTATAGGTGAAAAGGACTCAACAAAAGTGTTCTCCTTAAAGGCAAACAACAACACATTAAAATGTGAGATTTGGTCAAAGTATGAAATAGACTTTACACAGAAAAACTCAATAGGTGCCCTATTGGGGTTTGAGGCGATACATTTACAACCAAACACGGTCCACGAATCTACCCTGCCCGTTGATATTATGAAAGTAAGGATGATACGTATAGATTGCAATATTATCTATGGAGCTTATTTGAATACCGAAGAATCGCACACCATATTCGAGTTTGATATAGATGTTGAACCAGGATATAAACTTTCCAGGGAGCCTGGTAATATAATATATTTGCCTGTTGGACCAGAAAAACGGCAGTTTATCGATAACATCACTCTACGGATATTGGACGACAGCGGTCATTTAATTAACTTTCGTGGCGAAAAAATTATTGTGAAGCTAGAATTGAAGAAATTGACGTAATATCGACATCAGACTAAAATGGGTTTCTGTTATAATCACACTAGACTGCCCACATTATGCATTAGTCGTAATAAAAACAAGACCCGTTGCGATAATCGAGTCATTCCACGTAAGGGTGTTAAACAGTTAAGACGACATAGACTGTCAACTAAGGATCGTACATTTCTCCGATCTATTGGATTAAAGCTCCGAAATTGATAGCAATAAAATGGTGTCCACTGCAACCAGCGAGAAACTTCAACTTTTTGGCGAACCTCTTCTGGATAATTCGTTGATTAGTCTACACGAGCATACATACAAGCCATATGGTTCCCCGCAGTTTAAAAATTCAGACGAGGTCCACATCTGCATAAATTTTCAAGATTTGATTCTGGATATTGCCGACAGCTACATATTCATAGAGGGAAAATTTACACCTAGTGATGCCACTAAAAAATGCTACTTATCCAATAATGCATTGGCATTTCTATTCGAAGAAATGCGTCTTGAAATGGGAGAAGAAAAGGTTGCAGAAATTCGTAAGCCAGGTGTTACTACTACAATGAAGTCCGTGGTGTCATTTTCTGAATCACATGCAAAAACTCTGCTAACGTCAGGTTGGGGGCTAACAGAACAAAAACAGGATATTTTAGACCATGGTAGCAACATATTCAGTGGGAAGTTATCTCTAAAATTTCTATTTGGATTTGCAGAGGATAATTTCAAAGGACTAATGAACGCTAAACAGGAGCTTATTTTAATAATAGCCCGCTCATTTAAAGATTCATACATTGGTGACGTTGATGCCACACTGGAAATTAACAAAATCGAGTGGAAAATAAGGCACATCGTACCTGACGATCGACAAAAGCTAAAACTTTACGACAGGATTAGGAAAAGCCATAATACAAAAATTAAGATAGCCTATCGTATGTGGGATTTATATGAATTGCCTAGCCTACGTAATACAGCCTCTGACATATGGGCAATTAAAACAACATCCAGTATGGAGAGGCCTCGCTACATAATTATTGGCTTTCAAAATAATACACACTCAGATAATCGAACAAAAGATGCCACCAAATTTGTACATGCTGATATTAATAATATTCGACTATTTCTAAATAGTGAAGTTTATCCATACGAGCGCTGGAATTTGGATTTCGACAAGAAGCTAGATACACCAGCATATTTTGCATATGAAAATTTTCAGCGTAGCTATTATGGTAAAGACATGGCTGAACCAATGATGGATCTTGGACAGTTTAGAAAAAACCCCCTGTTTGTTTTGGATTGCTCCCGCCAACCAGAAGCCCTAAAATCTTCGACGGTTGATGTTAAAATAGAATTCGAAACTCGAAAAACAAAATTTCCCGAACAAATGAGGGTCTATGCCCTAATTATCCACGACGCAATGTTAAGTTACAACGCTCTAGGTGGTCCAGTTCAGACAGGCTTTATTAGCTCCATGTAAAACGTTTATTATATTACCATAAATGATTGAAATTAGTGTTGTATCATTTTTATAGTAATTATTATGTTTTATTTTACTTAATGAAATATTGTAGATTTATAAATGTATTTAATTAGTATTTTATAATTATTTGCTAATGTATCTGCAACTATGTAATGGCTATATGATATATATTATGTATTGTAATCAAAAAAATATGTAATAAAGAGATGAAACCCAAGAATTAATATATACTAGATATACCCGTCAACTTGAAACAAAATTTGCATATATTTTACTTAAAAGCATTTCTGTTCAGAATTGTGCTAATGGATATAGATACATTTGAATTTGACACAGTTAAAAACACCTCTTTTGGGGTGCTCTGATGATATAAAATTCAATATGGTAGGCAATGTTTTAAATAAAAACTTTTTTAAAGGATAAATATAATATAAAAAACGCCACATTCATACACAAAAATATTACAAAATCCCATTATATGTGATTATTATCTGGAAGGTTATGCACATACTTTTAAGCAACTAACCACCAGTCTACATTCGGATAAATATACATTTGGATAAAAAATATACATTATATTTTTAGAAAAAATAGTTTCATATAAAAATAAGTTTGTAATAAAGCATATACAAGCAACCATCAATCTACATTCGGATAAATATATATTTGGATAAAAAATATACAGTATATACTTAAATAAAAAATAGTTTTCATATAAAAATAAAAGACCTAGACCTTGGCAATGAGAACCTTGACCTTGTCTTTTTTGGCTATGGTACAATGCCCCACCATTCGTGGCACCCTTGAGAACAAATCTGACCTTGACTGTGAGAACATAAGTTTTTTGGTTATAGTGCAATGCCTGACCTTGACCACTGATGTCCTTGACAACAAATAATACAGCTTTGCAGTTTAAGCTCTGATATTGACCCTGACTAGTACAATACCTAACCTTGTCAGATCTGGCCATGACCGTGTATAATGTTTGGCCTTGTCTCCACTAGAGCTTTGCTCTACTAGTACAGACAGTCTCGATAAAAGAGGTGGCCGCATAGAATAGTTAGTTTACTTCCCTCCATATAAAGTGTAACAATGGCAGGTCAACGTGGTGCAGATTTTCAGTTTTTGCGTCGGCTAGCTAATCGTGACGCTGCTGCTGAACCACTAGACTCTGATGATGAGTCGGATAAAGGCTTCGGCGAAGAAGTTGCAGATGAACCAGAAGAAATAGCATATACTGAAAAGTACCTGTCAACCGAAGATCTTGACAAATCTGAACAGCTATGGTGCAATACCACATCGTTTGCGGTAGTCTACAGAGTCTCGGAGGATGGTACCCAGAATGAGAAGATTCAACTATGTGAAAGATGTTTCGTTTCTTATAAACTTGCTGTGAGGTTTGCAGTTGGTGTTGCAAGTCATAAGCACATAGACATCCACACGACAACGACACTACAACAGGCCTTAGCAAACGAGTGCTGTGCGAGTTGTAAGAGTGGGCTGGTGATCTTAAAACCCATCCAGGTTTGCTGTGTTTGCAACACATCTGAGAAAAAAAATAGGAAGGTTGATTAAAAACAATATAGATAGTTTAGTTTTAGTAGTTTAGTACAGACAATCTAATAAAATAGTGCAGTTTACTTTTAAGATATGTATTGTACATATAGTGAAACATTGACTTGACTTTGGGAATAATATTGCTTTGTTTGTGCAATAGACCCTATCAATAAAATACCAGTGGTTGTGGTAGCATTGTGTATATATACTCACAACTCCTCAGAGCATCTCCACTGTATCACGCCATGGCAGATGTACAAGACAGCTGTATAAGTTCTAGTAGTGATTGTGGGTCTGAGATGCAGCCGATAGTATCTCCAGGTGCTCCTGTTGCAGAAGACGTCACATCTTCCACCAACTTTAGGCGTGAAACACCACCCTGGTCATTAGATGGCCACATGGTAGAGGTATTATATAATGGGATTGGTCCTGCAGATCGAAGCGAGTGGTGAATGCTTTACTGGGACAGTGAAAGCTCCTCGAACGAAGAAGATCACCCAGACCAGAGCGATCGATGGCTGCGTTCACCCATGTTTACGTCCGATGATGATTTGAGTGCAACCTGGAGGACTCCATCGCCACATAACATGGGGAGGTCAGGATCTAATTCACCATCTGGTTGGTCGATTGAGACTGTGCCAAACGAAGAGCCAGACCAGCTTGTGGAACAAGAGGATCCAACGGCAGAGCTGGAATATGAGTGAATGTTTTTAAATGTAATTGTATATATTAACCATTATTTTTGTACACTTATTTCTGCATGTCAGTTTTTATATTATATCGTATTGAAACCATTTAAAATTATCTTTTATTTAAAACACCTCATATTTAATCTCATATTCTCAAAGCATCCAACAAAAAAAAAATAAAAAATTTTTTAACTTGACTACATTTGTGGCATAAAGCAGTACCTATTGCACCAACGAATATATCAAGTATGATTTAAAATGAATATTACATTTTATAATTTTTGGATGCATTTTAAGCTTCAAATTATTAAAAATAACCTACCTTGTACAACTAAAAATTAAAGTGGGTGCAATTTAAATCCAGTCAGTTTCCTACAGCAGGTTTCCAGCGAGCCTGGGGGGTGAATTTCCCATGTTACATAAAAAATCTTAATCAAAAAAGGGTATCATGCAAGTTGAATAATGAATTGCAAAACAACGAGGCCATATTGTAATTAAAAAGATTCGTCTATGAAACTACAAGATATATGTACTTACTTGGCCATATAATAGGTAATTAATCCTGTTTAATAACAAAAATTATCAATTAAACTATTCGGAGAGACATATCCTTATCAATTTAAGTAGCCATTTTGGGTAGTGACGTGACCATGATCTATTAGATTATTAAGTGTATTCAATTGCCTGATACCATAGATACATAGTGCAATATACTTACATATTGGAATAGATTGTGTTTTAATTGTAAATATTAAGTGTAATGTAACAACATCGGTATGTCCCTGACTTGACTTGATTTGACTTGACCTTGGGAAACATGTATGGTGGAACGGGTATTTGGAGCTGGTATGCAATTGGAACAATTGCAATAGATTAATGTAATAAAAATTACATTAGATTAGTTGTAAACATGTGTAATTTTTATTGCTACAACATAACAAATTTAGTTTTTACATATATTTTCATATTTTATTGTAAAGAAACACCTTTTGTGTTTTGTATATATTGCCATATTTAGCCTGTAACACTTGACTGTTATGTTTTAGGTATATATCTTTTTATGCCATAAAACAGAGATAGAGATATATCTATAGAAATTTATATCAGAATACTCACCTCACAACAAAACTTATACCTGTACAAAATAGCTGGTCCAATAAATCACACTCATTATTAACTTATACCTGTACAAAATAGCTGGTCCAATAAATCACACTCATTATTTTATGTTTTAAGAAATATCTTTTTTATTGCTATATTAGCCAGCTGACAACTGAAACAGAAGATAAATAAAAGACATATTGGTAGGATTACATGTGTTTTATTGATGATGTGCAGTAGGTATATCTAAAACAAAGTGTATATTTTTTACAAGCTTAATTAAACAAACTGGTATTTGGTATTTACCATTTACAAAATGTCATTATGAAAAATTTGCAATCTCTAAACCTACAGCATATTAAACCATCAGCTTTAAGTAAATTAATACATAGCCTAAGTAAATGTAAATACAAATAAATGTTAAAACTAATAACTTTTTGGATTTGTTCCCTTATTTCTAAAATTAATACTTAACTAACAAAATGCATGTAAATAAATCTTGAAGCTACAAATTACAATTGAAAAATTACTAAATCTACGATAAATTAAAATATATATACCTATATACAAATTAAGAAATATCTATATACCTATAAAAATAAAAGTAGCAAAAAATCAAATTAAAAAATATCAGGATACATATATATAAAAATAAAATAGCAAAAAAAATCTTTCCACCCCCACAAGTGCTCTCATACTTTTTTGATTTGTTTCTCTATTTGTTGAACTATTTTCCGCGACTTGTCAAGAGCGATGCCGCGTAATTCAATTTCGGCCAATACCGCATGCTGTTCGGCGATCGTCAATCGCGCATTAGCTATCGCCGCGTCGGCTCCCCGAATTACCTCCTGCGCGCAGCGTATGCTAGTATTGGCTTGGTCACGTAAAGCGGCATCGTTTTTACAAGCCGCGGAATTTTCAGCATGTTCGCTCTTATAGAATCCATACACGTTAATAAAATTTTTAATTAAATGCGCATGGTCCTTATAAGCGTAAATCTCCGATTCTGAATCAGAATCCACTGTCACGATAGCGGATTCCTGATTCAGAATCGGACTACTCCGGTCTATTGGCGATGTATTTGCCGAAGTTACGATTGATGACACCGCCGCCTTTGAAGCCGGCCATTTTGCACACCCGCCATCTATTCTTGGGGTTGCAAGATTTTGCACTTCAAGACAGGTGGGAGTGGGCAAAACAGTTGGCTTCGTTAGCAGCCCCCTTAAAATGCCCCCATCGCCCATAATTTGCACTTTTTTAGATGTTTTTATGGGACGACGGGCCCTATTTTTAAATTTCCCCGATTTTATAACACGATGTTTTATGGGGCGGCGTGCCTTATATTTTGGCCTCACTGATCGCGATTTCACACTGAGTAACGGAGTAGTAGAAATCACTTGCTGTTGGTTTGTAATGTCGGTGAGACACTGCGGTTGACACTCTATTTTATTAGATATACCGACGTCGACCGCGGGTATATCTGATATTTGGGTGCCATGCACCAAGTCAGCGGCGTCGGGGCGAACTTTATCGAAGTCCTGACTCATCACATGTAACACAGGGATGTCCTCTGTAGCAGCTGCAGTTGTACATGGAGAATTGCAATATCCATGGTATGCGAGCTGTATGCCCATTATGTCATCGATATCGGCCACATCTGCATCGGTCACACATGCACTCGGAACACTATAATCCACATTCCGGGGTGGTGGGACGTTTTCATAATACCCAACAAATTGCGGCACCTCGGGGGGGCTGTTTGTCGGTGATATCAATGGAGTCTTCAGACATGTCCGACGACGCCTTATATAATTGGTGAGAAAATCAATTAAAGCTTGCCTAGGATGGTTATGACAATCGTCGTTGTTCTCACCGTCTCTTACCATCTTTACGCTGTATAAACAATAACTGAGAAACAACACAAAACTGAAAAATGCCACACAAAAAAACGGCGGAGCACGAGAGCACTTTAAACTAACCCCGGAGGTTGTGGAGACGAACAGAATTGGCGTCGCTTGGCTTGAGCTAACTTAGCTACCCTGTTTTTTCACCCTCTGCTCTTATTGGTCGTAACTTGGCGTTGGTACCCCTTTCATCCCCTTAACAGCAGCCCTATATCATTCTGACCTCGTCTCACATGTTGAAGGTCGCTAGCGTACCTAACTTATTGCTGATCTTGAAGTGAAGGTCGCTGAATTTTTATAGAAATACAATTGCATGTGTAATATATGAAGTGATGACATATTTGACTTTGTCCTTGCATCCTATAGCCTGCCGGCCTCGTTTCATATGTTGAAGGTCGCCGGCTTGTTGATCTTGAATTGAAGGCTGATTATAGAAGTACGATTATATGGGGAATGTTGAGATGATAACATATTAAATCATGTTATATTTATTTGAATCCTTCATTTACAAAATTAATACATTAGTATATGCAGATAAGTACTATACTCTAGTAGGTACTTTATATTACAATCATACAATGTCTGGGCCACCTTAAACTTCAACTAATATATATGGTTTTAGAGCATCGTCTTATAAAAATTATTACATTAGTATGGGACATATATCTGTACTCTCTAGTACTTTAGATTACAATCATACAATGTGTGTGATCAACCCTAAACTTCAACTAATATATATATGATTTTAGAGCGTCGTCTTATATAAAATAAAATCTTTTCAGTTATTAGTAATAAGTACGCCATTTATTTCATTGCATAATTTACATTGAATTTCCCCAAAATGATGAGATTTGCTAATTAAAAGTTTACTACCTTTGCGTTATAAAACGCTATGGTTTTAGTTTATATTTTATTGTATTATAGTAAGGTAGTATGGCAGTGGATATTATTTTAAAAATTAACAATATTATGTAATTGAAGACATGGGAGTTGCGTCATCTTCCACTGAAACGGCTAGCTGTCGCCCTCTCTCTGTCTCTCTGCATCTATGCACGGGATACCAACAAAACAGATTGGCAACTTGTTGTTCAGAGATTCAACCTAGGGGGCGCCTTAATAATTCTCATTACAGCGCTATATTTCATAGAATATTTCACACAGATAATTTTAAACATATTATTTATTTGAATCCATGATTTACAACATTATTACATACAATATGTAGGTGAAGACGTAGGAGTTGTGTCATCTTCCACTGGAACGGCTAGCTGTCGCCCTCTCTCTGTCTCTCAGCATCTGTGCACGGGATACCAGGGAAACAGATTGGCGACTTG
Source organism: Pogonocherus hispidulus (assembly GCA_963924545.1). Taxonomy (NCBI): domain Eukaryota; kingdom Metazoa; phylum Arthropoda; class Insecta; order Coleoptera; family Cerambycidae; genus Pogonocherus; species Pogonocherus hispidulus. The sequence goes on along the minus strand of OZ004696.1, from coordinate 32,358,042 downwards.
ATGTTCAGAGATTCAACCTAGGGGGCGCCTTAATAATTCTCATTACAATGCTTCTTATGTCCTTTTTACTGTTGTGACAATATTTCATAGAAGATTTTACAAATATGATTTATTTGAATCCATCATTTACAACATTATTACATTAGTATGGGATACAGTATATATACAGATACAGTACTTTACTCTAGCGCATTACATTACAAGTTCTTACATAAAATAAAATATTTTCAATTATTACTATGTACAAAAATGAATTTCCCAGAACTACGAGATTTGCTAATTAAAAGTTTACAGCCTTTGCGTTACATTTCATAGAAGATTTTGTGACTCAAGTTCGGCTATTGCTAAAATTAATGCATCCAAATTTTCATTTCGCTCATGTCGCTCAGCCACAACATCCCCCACCGCCTGTACGCTATCTATCGCCGACATAAGCCATTCCACATTTTGCTCAGGTTCGGTTTGAAAAAATACAATATCAGAGTGTCCCCAAGGTAGAGTCTTTGTTGTATTGGGGATGACAAAACGTTTATCGTCGTAGCATGACAATGCAACCTTATTTTTCATCTCCGTAGACATAGTATGTAGGTAACTTCGAAAAGTATTCATTTTTCGAACTATTGAACCCCCCTGTTCTACGATCTGCTTGTAGTCATCTTTTGACAGCTCTTTTGTAATAACGGATTTCTTTACACCTTTCGCCTTTTTCAGTTCATTTACCACAGATTGTATATAGTAAGCCTTGGCCCCTGTACCATAGAAACTAATTATCGGGTCGGCCGGAAATTCATCCTTCATGTTACCTAAAATTGATACACCCTTGGGAACATTAAAGCTATTTCCCTCTTTGTAATTCGATGTGTCGAAGTGTTCGGGGTTTTCAATTATAAAGTCATAAAAATTATCACAAAACACCTTTAAGACCAAAGAATCTGTGTCACTGTACAGCAGAGAGGCCCTCTGACCAAATTTACGTTTTATTACGTCATAGAAAAAATTGTACAACACCGTTTTGGATAATTCCAAAACAGTAAACCCTACGTATATGGGCTTGTTGTAAACAGCCTTCAGTTTTCCCATTTCAATCGCTACAAAATCTTCAGAGAAAACTGAACATTTTTTAAAATTAGGTCTAGCTATTAATGCATTCGCACCCACAGCTCTTCTAATACTTTCCCAGTGTGTTGCCAATTTGATCACTTTCCTATTATCGACATTTTCCATTGTCTTGCCGAAAACAGCATTATTCATTAATTTAAATAGGTCTTTTTCAAACTTACTCGCGGCATTATTTCGCATCTTGGTATTCAGATCGATATATGTTTTTAACCAAGGCGATTGATTAAATTTAAGAGCCCTATGTATTTTTGTCACAATTAGGCCATTCTCTATAGCCTGTTTAAGATTTCTATAATGAACAACATAGCGCTTCTTGTCATTTAAATTAGGTATCAATTTTGGAAATTTTGATTTTCCCCCTGGTGGAACAATACTTTCTACTAAAAAGGGTAGATCTGAGTGTAGGTCATGCGTTTCCGGGGGGTAAGATATATCCGCTTCTAGTACGAACCCCTGGGCACTTTCATTTGGAATACTAGTGATGTCTAAATCGGCTATTTCTCTTTCAGACAGCCATGAAAATCCCCCCGTTGGCAATGGTTGTGACATACTATGTCCATATAAGTTTGTGGCATCAAGATAAGAAATAAACGATGATTGTTCTTCTGGATTATAATTAGGAACGAATTTATTATTAGCGATATGTTTCCTTTCCGAACATTGACTAATACCTCCTCTTATCCCCTTTTTAAAAAAATGGACCATATCTATGTCTGTCAACAACTCTAATTTGACTTTAGTTAATTTTAACATGGCATCCCAAGATAGCCCCGGCGCCGTATAATACTGCACAGGATCCAAGCCATATTTATCTAAACTAAATTTGCGAAAGTTCTCAAATACGTCACACAAAATAAGGACGTCCGATTTTAAATAGAGATCGGAATATTCGCCCAAACTTTGACACTTAAATAAGTTCCACACATTCTTAGCCCTTTCATAGTCTTCCTCTGATAGTTCTTCCTCATTAAGCTTATCATAGAATTGCTCTTTGGATGGTATATTTTTGGTATTTAGCTTCTCTAAACTATCCACGAAACTGTATGGAAAGACACCCTTACGTCGCATTAAACTGAATTTTTCGTTGTCAGGAAAAAAATTTCTCATCGTAGTCATTTGATTATCTGCTAAATCATTGCATAAATTTTGTAGGGATGCTGACATGAATTTAAAGCTATCGATGAATCTTAGTTGAACAAATTTTTTTTTGGATTCGCCATTCTTATTGACATAATCATGCATATATAGATGTTTTGTGAATGATATGTATTTTTCGCTGTTTTGGGGTATTACATCTATTCTATCTTTATGGCGACATAGCTCTTTCAAGAAGAGGTGGCTGTCGTAGGAAGTCATGTTGTGTAAAATAATTGGTATAAAACCCGGTACTTTGTAATTTAAATTACATATTGAATGTGCGGCACCGAATCTTATTTTCCCCGTTAAGTGGCAATGATCTCTCACTTTCACATCGCCTTCTACGAATGGTTTTTCGCATATGCCGCATGTCGTTGCACTCTGAAAGTCTTTTCTTTCTTGTGCAGTAAGGGTTGCCATTGGAACTATGTCTTTCATATATTTATTGTATATTTCTCTTATGTCAGCCTCTATACGTGAGACGAACACTTTAGCCGCGTCGTGCCCTCTATATAACTCAAATTTTGAAATAGAATTATCGAAAGAACATTTTATAAAATATGCGAAAGAGTGGGGCTCATGTTTAAACGTTTTATTCGTGTAAGAATACCGAGGGTTTGGTTCGCAAGTATTAACCGGTTTCAAAATAGATTCAAAATCTGCATACACCACGAATGGCACCTGCATCTGTTTTTCGAAGTTCTCAAATTTTAATGTATTTTCGGGCGCTTCTTTGCCATATTTATCGATCCTAAATTTTGTTGAGGGTGTTGTTGTATAGACATGATTACAATCATTTCTCTGGTGCAACATAAGCTGACGTTCATTACTAAAATATCGGAGGCAGCCATCACAAAAGTATTTTCTATGCTCATGGGATGATATTTGACTTGAGACTAGCCTAGACAAATCTGTTATCCAACAATAGTGTGTGTTGGCGCAATCGATATTACAATGGTGATCAAAATCGCACTCCCCGGAAATTAAGAGCAAATTTACGTGTACCCGCAATTTTTTCCCAGAATAACGCAAAGGTCCTACAACTTCATATTTTAGCTTATTTTTTACAAATTTCTTTTCTAACCCATATACATTCACCGAAATATTGTTCATTTCTTCGAATTTTGATATGTCTCGTAATTTTACTGGAAAATTCATACCTGTCAAATTCAAGACTCTTGAATAATGTGGATATGATGACATCGCAGATGGGTGGCGGTTGATTGCGGGATACAATGCTGAGGTAATGGCCCATGCAAAACAATGGTTATCCTGATTCTCAACATTTATTATGGCCCTCTTGTCTGCAATGAACTTGGGCAATTTAATGTATGATGAGCCACCTAGAGGACTGTATTTGCAGATGTTAACCTCCACAAATTCTATACGTTCGAGAGCCCATCCTAAAAAGAATGAATTTAATAGTAAATATTTTCGATCGTAATAAAGTTTACAAACCTGAGTCGCGTTCCTGAAATTCCGTAGTTTGCGTAAGCATCATGTCCACAAATGCATCAAAGGCATCACTCAAATTAGTCGCCTGATCCACGATTTGATTGGAAGTATTAAATGATTTAATATCGGATACTTCTTTTGTTTGCAATATGTACCTAGCAAACGTCTCCATATTTACCTTCATCGTTTTATGAATTTGAAGTGCTTCTTCGAGTAGATGCAAAATTTTATTCTTAATTTCATTAAAGAAATTAATATAATCTATGTGGCTGATTTCGCTATGTACTCGATAGCTAGCAATCCTTCGTTTAAAAGCATTTCGGACCATTTCAACACCATCAGTGAGAGGAACACACGAATTTGATCTATGTTGCAATGATCTTCTGTGACCTATCATTTGAGTCGCTGTTAGAGTAACATTGCAGCAGTCACATGTTTGCATATTCGTAGATGTTGAAGGTCTATTATGACAGTTACAAACTGGGGCATTTGCAGACGTTGATGGCCTATTATTACATGCACAATTTTGAACATTTGTTTGAACATTTGTAGATGTTTGCTGATTTAAATCCAATTTGTGCTGCTTTGTTGGAGGTCCACCCCGCACCAATTTGGGCTGCTCTGTTGGAGGTCCACCTCGCTCTAGGTTCTTGCATGATTGCCTCTGATGGCGTCGCAAATTATCACCACGTGTAAAAGTTGCACCACAAGCACTGCACTTATACATATTTAACTCTTTATTGTATGAGGCCTAACTAACATTGGTTTTCTGTGGCTACTCTGACCTCTTTTATAATCGTGCGGCTGCTACGTCAAGTCACCCTCCCCCCCAACTCATACAGATTTACGCATCGGTCGCATGGCCAAGGGCGATATCCACGCGTCACATCAGACCCTCCCCCCAACTCATACAGATTTACACATCGGCCGCATGGTCAAGGGCGATATCCACAAAGCTTGTTCAAGGTCACGCAAAGAGAGTCGAGAACGACATCATTCAAGGTCACCCTCGTTCAAGGTCATGGTTACCCACAGACCTTTTTCGAGGTCGAGGTCAAGGTCATGGTCAAGGCCAAGGTCATCTCAAGGTCACCAGAATCGCCAGCGCTCAAGGTCGCACGAGTCAAGGTCAAGGTCACCCACCGCCGAATCGGCCGCGTTCAAGGTCACACGGTTCAAGGTCACCTCCTCCCCCAAGGTCAGAGGAGGGGCTGAACCGTCTATACTTCTCTACTCCCGCCCTCTCGTATCTCCGAAACTAAAAAACGAATTGCAATGAAACTTACATCATATTTTATTACATTTGAATTATGATTGTATAGAGCAAACCGCGATTTTATTACACCTGCCATTTTCGAGAAATCGGGAGTAGTCCGGCGTGGTTTGAAGCTAGCCCGCCCTCTCGTATCTCCGAAACTAAAAAACATACTGCAATGAAACCTACATCATATTATATTACATTTTAATTATAATTGAATATAGCAAACCGCGATTTTATTACACCTGCCATTTTCGAGAAATCGAGAGTTGTCGGCGTGAATCATAAGCTAGCCCGCCCACTCGTATCTCCGAAACTACATACCGGATTGCAATGAAACTTGCATCATATTTTATTACATTTTAATCATAATTGAATAGAGCAAACCGCGATTTTATACACTTGCCATTTTCGAGAAATCGGGAGTGGTCGACGTGAATCTTAACCTAGCCCGCCCACTCGTATCTCCGAAACTACATAACGTATTGCAATGAAACTTGCATCATATTTTATTACATTTTAATTATAATTGAATAGAGCAAACCGCGATTTTATTACACCTGCCATTTTTGAGAAATCGGGAGTAGTCCGGCGTGGTTTGAAGCTAGCCCGCCCTCTCGTCTCTCAGAAACTAGAAGACGTACTGCAATGAAATCTACATCATATTTTATTACATTTTAATTATAATTGAATAGAGCAAACCGCGATTTTATTACACCTGCCATTTTCGAGAAATCGAGAGTTGTCGGCGTGAATCATAAGCTAGCCCGCCCACTCGTATCTCCGAAACTACATACCGGATTGCAATGAAACTTGCATCATATTTTATTACATTTTAATCATAATTGAATAGAGCAAACCGCGATTTTATTACACTTGGTATTTTCGAGAAATCGGGAGTGGTCGGGCGTCACTCAAAGCTAGCCCGCCACTCTCGTTTCTCCGAAACTAAAAAACGTACTACAATGAAACTTACATCATATTTTATTAAATTTTAATTATAATTGAATAGAGCAAACCGCGATTTTATTACACCTGCCATTTTCGAGAAATCGAGAGTTGTCGGCGTGAATCATAAGCTAGCCCGCCCACTCGTATCTCCGAAACTACATAACGTATTGCAATTAAACTTGCATCATATTTTATTACATTTTAATCATAACTCAATAGAGCAAACCGCGATTTTATTACACTTGCTAATTTCGAGAAATCGGGAGTGGTCAAAATTGAATGGTAAGCTAGCCCGCCTTCTTGTATCTCCGAAACTAAAAAGCCCACTGTATTGAAACCTACATCATATTTTATTACATTTTAATTATAATTGAATAGAGCAAACCGCGATTTTATTACACCTGCCATTTTCGAGAAATCGAGAGTAGTCCGGCGTGGTTTGAAGCTAGCCCGCCCTCTCGTATCTCCGAAACTAAAAAACGAATTGCAATGAAACTTACATCATATTTTATTACATTTGAATTATGATTGTATAGAGCAAACCGCGATTTTATTACACCTGCCATTTTCGAGAAATCGGGAGTAGTCCGGCGTGGTTTGAAGCTAGCCCGCCCTCTCGTATCTCCGAAACTAAAAAACCCACTGTAATGAAACCTACATTATATTTTATTACATTTTAATTATAATTGAATAGAGCAAACCGCGATTTTATTACACCTGCCATTTTCGAGAAATCGGGAGTAGTCCGGCGTGGTTTGAAGCTAGCCCGCCCTCTCGTATCTCCGAAACTAAAAAACATACTGCAATGAAACCTACATCATATTATATTACATTTTAATTATAATTGAATATAGCAAACCGCGATTTTATTACACCTGCCATTTTCGAGAAATCGAGAGTTGTCGGCGTGAATCATAAGCTAGCCCGCCCACTCGTATCTCCGAAACTACATACCGGATTGCAATGAAACTTGCATCATATTTTATTAGATTTTAATCATAATTGAATAGAGCAAACCGTGATTTTATTACACTTGCCATTTTCGAGAAATCGGGAGTGGTCGGGCGTCAATCAAAGCTAGCCCGCCCTCTCGTATCTCCGAAACTAAAAAACGTGCTACAATGAAACTTACATCATATTTTATTACAATTTAATTATAATTGAATAGAGCAAACTGCGATTTTATTACACCTGCCATTTTAGAGAAATCGGGAGTAGTCCGACGTGGTTTGACGCTAGCCCGCCCTCTCGTATCTCCGAAACTAAAAAACGTACTGCAATGAAACCTACATCATATTTTATTACATTTGAATTATAATTAAATAGAGCAAACCGCGATGTTATTACGCCTGCCATTTTCGAGAAATCGGGAGTGATCGGCGTGAATCATAAGCTAGCCCGCCCTCTTGTATCTCCGAAACTAAAAAACTTATTGCAATGAAACCTACATCATATTTTATTACATTTTAATTATAATTGAATAGAGCAAACCGCGATTTTATTACACCTGCCATTTTCGAGAAATCGGGAGTGATCGGCGTGGTTTGAAGCTAGCCCGCCCTCTCGTATCTCCGAAACTAAAAAACCCACTGTAATGAAACCTACATCATATTTTAATACATTTTAATTATAATTGAATAGAGCAAACCGCGATTTTATTACGCCTGCCATTTTCGAGAAATCGGGAGTGATCGGCGTGAATCATAAGCTAGCCTGCCCTCTCGTATCTCCGAAACTAAACAACTTATTGCAATAAAACCTACATCATGTTTTATTACATTTTAATTATAATTGAATAGAGCAAACCGCGATTTTATTACACTTGCCATTTTCGAGAAATCTGATGTGGTCCAAATTGAATGGTAAGCTAGCCCGCCCTCTCGTGTATCCGAAACTAAAAAACGTACTGCAATGAAACCTACATCATATTTTATTACATTTGAATTATAATTGAATAGAGCAAACCGCGATTTTATTACACTTGCCATTTTCGAGAAATCACAAGTGGTCATTGACCATGATGTGGTCCAAATGTAATAAAATATAATGCAAGTTTCATTGCTATACTTATGATTCACGCCGACAACTCCCGATTTCTCGAAAATGGCAGGTGTAATAAAATCGCGGTTTGCTCTATACAATCATAATTCAAATGTAATAAAATATGATGTAAGTTTCATTGCAATTCGTTTTTTAGTTTCGGAGATACGAGAGGGCGGGCTAGCTTCAAACCACGCCGGACTACTCTCGATTTCTCGAAAATGGCAGGTGTAATAAAATCGCGGTTTGCTCTATTCAATTATAATTAAAATGTAATAAAATATGATGTAGGTTTCATTGCAGTATGTTTTTTAGTTTCGGAGATACGAGAGGGCGGGCTAGCTTCAAACCACGCCGGACTACTCCCGGTTTCTCGAAAATGGCAGGTGTAATAAAATCGCGGTTTGCTCTATTCAATTATAATTAAAATGTAATAAAATATGATGTAGGTTTCATTACAGTGGGTTTTTTAGTTTCGGAGATACGAGAGGGCGGGCTAGCTTCAAACCACGCCGGACTACTCCCGATTTCTCAAAATGGCAGGTGTAATAAAATCGCGGTTTGCTCTATTCAATTATAATTAAAATGTAATAAAATATGATGTAGGTTTCATTACAGTAGGTTTTTTAGTTTCGGAGATACGAGAGGGCGGGCTAGCTTACCATTCAATTTTGACCACTCCCGATTTCTCGAAATTAGCAAGTGTAATAAAATCGCGGTTTGCTCTATTCAGTTATGATTAAAATGTAATAAAATATGATGCAAGTTTCATTGCAATACGTTATGTAGTTTCGGAGATACGAGTGGGCGGGCTAGCTTATGATTCACGCCGACAACTCCCGAATTCTCGAAAATGGCAGGTGTAATAAAATCGCGGTTTGCTCTATTCAATTATAATTAAAATTTAATAAAATATGATGTAAGTTTCATTGTAGTACGTTTTTTAGTTTCGGAGAAACGAGAGTGGCGGGCTAGCTTTGAGTGACGCCCAACCACTCCCGATTTCTCGAAAATACCAAGTGTAATAAAATCGCGGTTTGCTCTATTCAATTATGATTAAAATGTAATAAAATATGATGCAAGTTTCATTGCAATCCGGTATGTAGTTTCGGAGATACGAGTGGGCGGGCTAGCTTATGATTCACGCCGACAACTCTCGATTTCTCGAAAATGGCAGGTGTAATAAAATCGCGGTTTGCTCTATTCAATTATAATTAAAATGTAATAAAATATGATGTAGGTTTCATTGCAGTACGTCTTCTAGTTTCGGAGAGACGAGAGGGCGGGCTAGCTTCAAACCACGCCGGACTACTCCCGATTTCTCGAAAATGGCAGGTGTAATAAAATCGCGGTTTGCTCTATTCAATTATAATTAAAATGTAATAAAATATGATGCAAGTTTCATTGCAATACGTTATGTAGTTTCGGAGATACGAGTGGGCGGGCTAGGTTAAGATTCACGTCGACCACTCCTGATTTCTCGAAAATACCAAGTGTAATAAAATCGCGGTTTGCTCTATTCAATTATGATTAAAATGTAATAAAATATGATGCAAGTTTCATTGCAATCCGGTATGTAGTTTCGGAGATACGAGTGGGCGGTCTAGCTTATGATTCACGCCGACAACTCCCGATTTCTCGAAAATGGCTGGTGTAATAAAATCGCGGTTTGCTCTATTCAACTATAATTAAAATGTAATAAAATATGATGTAGGTTTCATTGCAGTATGTTTTTTAGTTTCGGAGATACGAGAGGGCGGGCTAGCTTCAAACCACGGCGGACTACTCCCGATTTCTCGAAAATGGCAGGTGTAATAAAATCGCGGTTTGCTCTATTCAACTATAATTAAAATGTAATAAAATATGATGTAGGTTTCATTGCAGTATGTTTTTTAGTTTCGGAGATACGAGAGGGCGGGCTAGCTTCAAACCACGGCGGACTACTCCCGATTTCTCGAAAATGGCAGGTGTAATAAAATCGCGGTTTGCTCTATTCAATTATAATTAAAATGTAATAAAATATGATGTAGGTTTCATTGCAGTGGGTTTTTTAGTTTCGGAGATACGAGAGGGCGGGCTAGCTTACCATTCAATTTTGACCACTCCCGATTTCTCGAAAATAGCAAGTGTAATAAAATCGCGGTTTGCTCTATTCAGTTAGGATTAAAATGTAATAAAATATGATGCAAGTTTCATTGCAATACGTTATGTAGTTTCGGAGATACGAGTGGGCGAGCTAGCTTAAGATTCACGCCGACCACTCCCGATTTCTCGAAAATGGCAAGTGTAATAAAATCGCGGTTTACTTTAATCGATTATAATTTAAATGGAAGAAAATACGAAGCAGGTTTCATTCTTCTTGTATTTGCAATATTTTAAAATTTAATTTAATTTAAATTTCGATTATCGGTGTTTGGACGTACTTGGGGTAGATGGGGTGGTTTTCACCCCCGGGTATGAAATGTTTATTTAATATTTCTAAGAGATAAATTAAAATATATCTCGGATGAATTTGCACGTTTCACGTTCATTAAAATTGAAAATACCTCTTTGGGGTTGTTTTCACCCCTTGGATTTCACTGTAGGGAGTTTAAACTAGGCGGGGTCGAATGTAATAAATTTGTAATAAATTCTAGCGAAAGAACCATCTCCATATCTTATTTAGTTCAAAAGTTACCAGTGGCTGGTGTAGGTTTAAATTAAACCTAGGTTGTTCGCTTATAACTAACTTACGGCAAGGGTAATAAAATTAATTTTGGTGGAATAAATTTGTAATAAAAGTGTAATAAATTATGGTATAGAAATTTTGGTGGTGGGCCGAAATGGCTGGTGTAGCTTCAAAGCACTGCGTGGCAAACTATGTGCATAGCATGATTGTTTTTGTAATGGAACTGTCTGTTCTGTGTTAAATTTACATTGACGCACATTGCCTGGTTCAAAAGTTGATTTTTTTTCATCCACAGATCTTTCACAGCAACGAATTAATTTTTTGGGGGGTGACGGACGGCGTGGCAAACTATGCGGGTGGCATGGTCGTTTTTGTAATGGAACTGTCTATTCTGTGTTAAATTCACATTATCGCACATCGCCTGGTTTCAAAGTTATGATTTTTTTCATACAAAGGTCTTTCATAGCAAAGAATTAATTTTTTTGGGGGTGACGGACGGCGTGGCAAACTATGGGGGTGGCACGGTCGTTTTTGTAATGGCACTATCTATCCTGTGTTAAATTTATTTTAACGCACATTGCCTGGTTTCAATGTTATGATTTTTTTCATCCACAGGTCTGAGGTCTGTCATAGTAAATGATAATTTTTTGGGGGTGACGTACGGCGTGGCAAATTATGTGGGTGGTATGGTCGTTTTTGTAATGGCACTGTCTATTGTGTGTTAAATTTACATTAACGCACATTGGTTTAAAAGTGATGATTTTTTCATCCACAGGTCTTTCGTTGCAAGTAATTAATTTTTTGGGGGTGACGTACGGCGTGGCAAACTATGTGGGTAGTATGATTGTTTTTGTAATGGAACTATCTATTCTGTGTGAAATTTACATTAACGCACATTGCCTGGTTTAGTAGTTAAGATTTTTTTCAGCCACAGATCTTGCATGGAAAGAATGAATTTTTTGGTGGTGATGGAGGGCCTGGCAAACTATGTGGCGGTTTGTGTAATGGAACTGTCTATTCTGTGTTAAATTTAAATTAACGCACATTGCCTGGTATAAAAGTTGATTTTTTTTATCCACAGGTCGTTCTTAGCAAATAATCAATTTTTTGGGGGTGACGGACGGCGTGGCAAACTATGATGTTCTTTTTTTCATGGAACAAGAAATTTTGTGTTACAGATACTATCTGTTGCAGAAATTATTCTTACTCCCTATTTTGTCGTAATAGGATTCGATTGTAGGGGGTGAAAGACAGGGTAGCAGACCATGTGATTGATTTTCTTTGTTAGTTATACAACTATTAGATGTCCACCATTAACTACCAGGTAGCAGCATAGTTTGGATGTAACTGTAGGCATATCTAATTTAGTGGTTTGAACTATGTAGTTCTATATCGATTGTCCCCACTTCATAATCTGTGGATGGTAATCTGTGAATAACTTCACTCAAACAAAGGATACAACGTCCAACAACTAGTAGAAAAAACATGGCTAATAATAAATTCCGAAACCACTCCAAATTACAATCAATTGTCGAGAAAGACCCTCAAAAACAGAAATTATCTACAAAAATTCAATTCTTAAACTATAACCTGAATGTAACGCATTCATAGGTTCTACTAAAGTACAAGCCAATTTACGAGATACCTCTGAATCAAAAATATAACCTATATCCAATATAAATCCCTTACAATTGCTGTGAAGAAATCCTTGATAATTTGAAAGTACCAAAATGAAATCCACTCAAATTAAATGACCTGGACATGGAAGACCTAGAAGTCGTAAAACACAAATTGGACTAGTATTCAAAAACATTAGATAACTTAATTAATGAGCCTTTTGTGACCAAATACATCTCTTGGTTCACTTATCTCACCATTACAACAATAATTGCTCTTGTTATACTATATATCTACTGCAAGTGCAAAAACAAAAGACAAAGACTAGCCATCTCAGTCTCTTCAAACTCACCACCTCCACCACCTGAATCTGGAAAAGGAATTAGCAGGTTTACCAGCATCCTTTCCAGAAGAAGACCATCGATCAGACCCGAAGATCGACTTGAAGAAGAAATCGAACTCAATCAGTGAACAAGTGAACTTTCAGTGAAAGCATTTAACATTCACTTTTATTATTTATCTTCATTAATATTTTACATTTATTATTTTACTATTTTACCATTAAGTCAAACGTTACATTTTATATTTGATACCTACTTAATATTTTATATTATTACTCTTTGCAAATTTCATTTTTAATTTAAAAATTTTCAATTTCATAACAGTTGCTGCAAACACCAACTTTTATCATAAAGGGGGAGTTGTTATATAAAATATTACCTATTTACTTTATGGACTTAATTCATTCAGAATAATTTCATTCAGCTTTACACAATGTTATACAACTTGAAATCTTAATTTTGTTATTTAAATGTTATCTCTCCATAATTAGCGTAATTTAATATCAGCTGTATGCTGTAAGCCGCATTTATGCAAGTCCGATAAGATACCTTATTAAATCGTTTCCTGGAACTGAATTGCGACTTCGTTGTCACTGCTGATAAAGCATTTAGAAGTTATAAAAGATAGTAAGGTACCTTCTGATAGTCAGTGTAGTATCAACTGTTGTAGTTAACTCGCTCATTATATTTTAAATATTAAACAAGGTTCTTCGGTCTTCGGAGAGTCTTTGTCAAATAAATAAAGGTTTTTAAAAAATCATTTGCCTGGTCTGGTAACGTTAAACCATGCATTAATGTTCACAGGGGTGGTGGGACACCCCACAGAAAATTTGATGGTGGCGTAAAAAGTCGGTCGAATTGGTATTTTTATACAGATTTAGTTCAGACGTTCAGTGGCTAGGTAGCGCTCATGCGGGATCATATTTATACAGTACATGAAGTGATACGGAACCAACTCTGTCAGACCAGAGATTTGGCAACCGTGCTCAATGTGGATTTGGGAATTGTAAACAAATATTTGGTACCTGCTTCAACATTTCTATCTCCAGTTAAAACATTTGGTGAGGTCTTTTTAATTTGGCACGGCTTTTAAATATTATTCCTCTAGCATTGTAAACTACAATCAGACATACAAACCAATTTTAATATATTGCACATACTTTATCAGACCAAAATTGACGGGTGATATATTTTAAAGTGGAACACTCTTATAAACATTTTTGTAATCATTTTATTACATAAAATTTTAAAATTTAATCCATTTATATAGAAAATTACAACCTACAGGGTATCATTTGAATTGAAGTTATTAGTGATTTTTTTGGCAAAGCCTGATAAAGTAAAGGTGTAATGTCTTATTAGACACTTTATATCATATGACGGGGTCACAAATAAAACTTATCGTTCACGTCAGACTTAATACTTTTATTCTCATTTTATCTACAACCTTCTCGTCTTATCGTCATCACCCGAATCAATGTTCATTCGTAGTCCCCTACCACGTTTCTTGGTCATGCGCATTTTGTTCACTTGTGGCGCTATTTACAAACACTACACTCCCTCACACTAAATCCTTTTACATTCATGTTATCTCCAAGTTTAGTACATTATGTAATTTACATCTGAACATTTTTATCTTTGGGTCTAACATTATTAAAGATTTGCTACATGCTAAATTTTCTTTAGTTATATATACTTTCTTTTCTTTTCTTTTATATGACGGTATAATCACACTTATGTAAGCTTACGAACATCACATCAATTATTTTGTACATTTTTTTTTTTTAAACGGTTCTGTAATGTTAACGACTACATACTTTGGTCTTTCTTTTTCTTTTACATTACACAACCGCATCACAGTTTAATATCTATGCAAATATTTTACAATTTAAAACTTATACAACACAGTCGGACAATTCACCCTCAAGATAATAATCTTTCAGTTTGAAAGGAATAATTTTCCTCCTATTTGATCTTTTCAACTCGTCATTTACGTTTGTACGACTACCACAAGAGGGTGCACCATCCTGAAAGGTTACTACTGCCCTATCTAAAGGATAATCAGTCATTACAGACTGGTTCTCCTCAACAACTGAGCTTTCTTTATCCTGAAAATATTCATTACTACTTGACCCTGAGGGCAATGCATCTTCCATACCCACATCATTATTATTGTTTACAGGAGATGAAACAAAACTCGAATCTACTGACAATGACTGGCTCGATGTGATAGTGTTATTGCTATGTAGCGGAGAAGTTTCAATACCTAATACTGAGTATCTTGAAAGATCTCTCAATTTATCTGTGCCACTACCTGTCAAGCTATCATTACCTTTCCCGATACATTGTATTTGATTTGTATGGCGCTTCCATATTTTCCCATCAGGTAGTCGACAGAGATACGTATTCCTTCCGGTTCTCTTAACAACCACTGCCACCAACCATGATTTTGTATTTTCATTCCTATAATCTCTCACCATGACATTATCGTTTTCCCTAAACTCTCTTCTTCTTCCTCCGTAGCGAGCAACTTGTCTTTCTTTTGATCGCTGTGTCTTTTCTTGTACTTCAGGAATTTGATCACCTTTAACATTATCCGTTAGTAAGCTCAGGCGATTACGCAGAGACCTGTTTAGCATTAGCATCGCTGGTGATTTCCCTGTCGTCGCATGCTCCGTATTACGGTATGTCATTAAAAATCTTGAAATCAAAGTTGAGATTGTTGTTTCCCTATTTCTTGGATCCATAATCGCAGTTTTTATTTTGTTTTTGAAGGTTTTTACTGCATTTTCAGCTGCCCCATTACTTTTAGGATGGTACGGTGGTGACGTAACGTGCCTTATACCATTCATTTTGTAAAATGTCTCTAGCTCTTTTGAGCATAGATTTGGTGCGTTGTCACTCACAATCAGCCTTGGCAAACCAAAACGTGCAAAAACTTCTCTTAGTTTTTGCTCTACCACAACTGATCTCATAGTAATCATCACAAATACCTCGACCCATTTTGAATAGGCATCTGTCAATATCAAGAACATTTTTCCTTTTATAGGTCCCAACATATCAATGTGTATCCTGTCAAAAACTTTTTCAGCCAAAGGCCACGGATTCAAATCTGATTTCGGTGGATCTTGTTTGTTTGTTAAACATGGGATACACTTTTTAACCAGATCTTCGATGTCTTTATCTATTCCTGGCCAATACACATACGATCGTGCCAGTTTCTTTGTTCTTACAATGCCGAAATGACCCGTATGGACTTCGTCAAGAATTTTTTTTTGTAATTTACTGGGTATGATCACTCTATGTCCAAACATAATAATGTCATTTTCAACATGAAGCTTATCTTTTCGATTAAAGTATGGTAACAATTCTTTACTCACTTTCTTTGGCCAGTTATCTTCTATGATGTATTTTTTTACTTGTTCCAACTCTGACTCCTCTGCAGTTTCTTTCCTGATCTCTTCATTGTTAATTGGCCATGTTTTAATATTTTCAGTAAAATTTATATACTGTGGCTCTTCTAGTTCATCTTCGTCACGTTCCAACGGTTGGCGTGAAAGAAAATCTGCAACATTTTGTGTACCTTTCATGTGCTCTATTGAAAAATCAAAACTAGAAAGATAAAGTCCCCATCTCTGTAACCTGTTGGCTGATATTGGTGGTATACCCTTACTATCCCCAAATATCGCAAGAAGAGGCTTATGATCCGTTCTTAAAACAAATTTGTTTCCACATAGATATTGAAAAAATTTAGACACACTATAGTATATTGCGAGTGCCTCTTTATGGATTGTACTATATTTATTTTCTGCGGAACTTAATGTTCTAGAAGTACATGCTACAATACTTTCTTTGCCATCCTTTTTTATAGACAAAATTCCTGAAATTCCCACATTAGACGCATCAGTAGTGACATAAATTGGTACATTTGGATCAAAATGTGTTAAATATGAATCATTTGTTATTATTTCTTTAATTTGACAGAAAGATCTTTGACAATTTTTTTCCCATTCGAATTTACTATCCTTTTTTAAAAGGTCATAGATAGGATGTAATATACTCGACAAATTTGGAACAAATTTGCTATAAAAATTTACCATACCTATAAACGAACGTACTTCGGTTCTATTCGTGGGTTGTTTTGCCTCCCTAATAGCTCGCATCTTATCCACTGACTTTCTAATACCGTTCTTTGAAATTCTATGTCCTAAATATTCAACCTCGTCTTGAAAGAATTTACATTTATCTAATCGTACCGTTAAACCTGCTTGTTCAAGTCGCTGGCAAACCCTATCTACGTTTTCTATGTGCTCTCTATCATCCCTACCTGTTATACAAATGTCATCCACAAATGCAACTACACAATCTAAATCCTTTAAGAGATTCTCAATTATTTTTTGAAAAATACTTGTTGCAGACGTAATCCCAAAAGGAATTCTCGTCATTCTAAATAGACCCTTATGCGTATTCCACGTCAAAAGTTTACTAGTTTCCTCAGTAACAGGAATTTGGTTATAAGCCTGCATTAAGTCTAACTTTGAAAATGTTTTTCCTCTACTTAATTTTGAAAATATTTCTTCCACCCTCGGAAGAGGATACTTAAACTCTTTTAAACATTTGTTGAGAGTAGTACGATAATCACCACATATTCTCACTGACCCTGATGTTTTTAGTACTGGAACTAATGGTGTCGCCCATTTACTACTCTCTACCGGTACCAAAATTTCATCAGCCACCATTTTTTCTAATTCCCTCTCTACTTGTTCCTTAAAAGCTAATGGTATAGTACGATGCTTACAAAATATTGGCACAGAATCATTTTCAACCTCTAAAGATACACTTTCAAATTTGTACTTGCCAACTTTATTTTTGAAAACAGATGGATATTTACTTATCATTTTCTTTATTTCATTACTCATTGAAACTTTATTTATTTCCTCAATGTTTACCTTAAAATTTTCAAGCCAGTCACGTCCCAGCAAACTCTGTCCTCCACTCCTTACTACATAAAATTTTACCACATTTTTTACATCTTTGAACATTACTGGGGCTATGAAGTATCCTAGTGGGGAAAATGCACTGCCATCGTACGCTCGCAACACTGTGGAGTCCTGCATTACCCTATAATTTGAAAAATATCTATTATATGTGTCAGAACTAACTGCACTTATTGATGAACCGCTGTCAATGAGCATTTCTAAATTTTTATTATCAACAGTTACATTAACTAGAAACGGGTTACTATTACAATTTGTTTTATCCATTTCCTTACCATTACTTTTCCAATCAAAATAAAATATTTCCTCACATTTTTCAACAAAATTAAATTGTTTATTTGTACATACTCGAGCCAAATGCCCTACTTTTTTGCATTTACTACATTGATATTCTTTATAATAACATTCATTGTCATGTTTTCTCCCACAATGTTTACAATTATTATTACTTGAGAAATGAATCTTTTTACCTTTTTCCTTAAATTTATATTGTTTATTTTTAAAATGTCCATTATCTTGTTGAACTTGACGTTTACGTATGTGCTGATTGCTTCCTTCATTTTCTGGTTGGAATCTTTGCTGTTGTCCCTGTCTACTGACATAGCTTCTGATTCTTCCGCCGCTGTTCGCTCGATGGCTCTGCTCGACGAAATTCAAATTTCCCACTCCATCTGATTTGCAAACACTCTCTACCTTCAAGGACAATGAATAAATTTTTTCCAGAGTTGTTTTTTCATCCTCTTCAAAAAGTCTGTCACATATTTTCTTTTTTTCGATTCCAGTGACGAATTTATCTTTTAAAATTGCTGTTAAATTCTCACCAAATTTACAATTTACAGCTGCACTTCGAACTTTAGCGTACCACTCCACCATGGACATATCCTTTTCTTGTTGTAGGGAATAAAATTTCTGACGTTCCCTCCATATATTAATTTGAATGCCATAGTGTTCATTTAAACACTTGCATATTTCTTCATAACTCCGCTCCTTCGGTAACTTCGGGAATGACAGGTCTCTCAATAACTTATAAGTTTGGGGTCCAATCGAGCTTAATATTACAGCTCTTTTAATCTTCTCATCACTAATGCTATTGGCTTCAAAATGCTGCTCGATTTGCTCATGGTATACCTGCCACTCATCCACTTCTGGGGAAAATTCGGGAACTCGTTGAACTGGTACAGACGCCATTATACGTATTTCTTTCCGCGTTTTTCTCCTTATATCCTCGTCGCCAGTGTAATGTCTTATTAGACACTTTATATCATATGACGGGGTCACAAATAAAACTTATCGTTCACGTCAGACTTAATACTTTTATTCTCATTTTATCTACAACCTTCTCGTCTTATCGTCATCACCCGAATCAATGTTCATTCGTAGTCCCCTACCACGTTTCTTGGTCATGCGCATTTTGTTCACTTGTGGCGCTATTTACAAACACTACAAAAGGCAAATCTCTAAACAAGCAAATTAATAATGATAGTCAAAGTTGATTCCAAAATTTGTCCCCCAAAAACAAAAATTGAAGTAATGCTTTTTTAATTAACAGTAAACAACAAGAAGAATCGATAAAATTGTGAAACATTTCTGTAGCATCAGAAGGACTATCATGGTTTGATCAAAAGAAAAAACACCGCATTCCTGTATTTTTCAAATTATTTAATAAATTGACTTCTTGAAATTTATCAGTGACTTTTTTTAGTTTTATCTAATCATTTGTAGAAGCCAGTGGTGTAGTCCCAAAATAATTAAAAATAAATAATACACCACAAATATGTTTCAAAACACAACAGTAAATAAAGGCGTAAAAAATCTTGACTCTTTAACTTCGAACTGGAACGTCCAGTATGAAAGTTGCGAAGTAATTCCATATTTTATACAGGAAAAATGTGGAATCTAATTCGATTTTAATTTGTTTTATTG
The DNA here is from genome assembly GCA_963924545.1 of Pogonocherus hispidulus. Taxonomy (NCBI): domain Eukaryota; kingdom Metazoa; phylum Arthropoda; class Insecta; order Coleoptera; family Cerambycidae; genus Pogonocherus; species Pogonocherus hispidulus. Next base: position 32,338,536 of record OZ004696.1, on the reverse strand, counting down.
TATAAATTGACAGCTGTTAACTTCTAGTAATATTAATGTGAGATCAAACTGACCTAGCGCTGAGAGTATCGGAGTTAAAAATTTCATGGAAATTTATTGTGAAATGTACAATTTCACAATAACTATTTTAACATGAACGCTTAATTTCGACGTGTATAATGTGACTTTAGTGTGATCTGACATTTGTATTTTATTGTTATTTCTGATCTACGTTTGTTTTTCATAGCTTACTATGTTAATCAATTATTTGTTCATTACAGTAATCAAAAGAAAAAAGAAAGGTATACTAAATATTATATTTTTGAAATCAGAAAAAAAATAAGCTTTTCATTGATACCATAGCCAACTATGGTTGCTATTTAAAAAAATATAACTTTGTTTTTTTTCTCAAAAACTAAGATGCCCGTGAAATTTTCAATATCACCGCTTAATTCCACGGAAAAAGCACTATCACACCGTATTTTTATATTATTTGTATCTTTATAGTTTTCGAGATATTCGCGATTAAAAATTTTGGCGATTTTCAGTTTTTTCAAAATATCTCGAAAAGTTGAAAATTAAAATTAAATCTAAAGGAGGTACTGAATTCCTCTTGTATTCTTGCCCAATTTTGCTAATTTAACCAATTCTCCAGCTCAACTATTAACAAAGTTAGCCATATAAGGAGATAGATAATGGGCACCCTGTATGTTAGTAATGCTAAATGCATAAATTTCGAGTACTATGACTCATCTCGGTAGCTTAAACACTAACAAGTATATAGTCACCCTATTGATAAAGGTTGAGGCTGTAAAAAATTTTATTTAGGCAAGCTACAGATGCCGACCTACCTGCCTGCTCTTATTCTGAAATTGTGGTTGGATATTTATTACTTATTTACTATTGTTGACTATTTTTAAAATTTATTTTTCTTATGTACTGGGTATTAAATCTAAAAGGCCATTGGATGATAATGGGCTTAAATCGAAATTCAGTAAATGATTTTGATATGTTTTCATATATATTGATTCTAATGTATTTAAGTTGTACGAATTACTGGCTTTTATGAGGGAGGTATTGTTTATATTAAATTTGTGCCCTGCTTCATAACTATGTAAGGCTAGAACTGACTTATCTACATTAAAGTTTTTTGTATGATATGTATGTTCTTTAAATCTAGTTATTACATTTCCCTTTGTTTGGCCGATGCACAGTTTGTTACAGTTACGACAATTAATTTATTTTGTATATCCTGGATTTCTGAAGCGGGTCTTCTTTTTGGAAAGTGGACCCTAATAGTCCTTTAATTGTAAATTTATCTTTGAATGCAGGGATGATATTGACTTTATTTAGTAAATTTTCAATTTTTTTACTGATTTAAGGATGGTTTGGGAATTTTTTATACATATATTGTCTTTCGTCTATTGAACTTACGGTGGTATTGCTTTTAATTAATAATTTCCTCTTTTGTTTATAAAAGATTCTGTCTATTTGTTTCTTTTCATAACCGTTCTCATTGGCAATGTTGTAGATGAGATTACGTTCTTTATTATAGTTGGTATTATTGAGTGATACATTTAATAGTCTGAAAATTAGGCTATTAAATGCAGCCATTTTATATTTAAAGTGTGTTACTGTGGACTTGGTGTCTGTAATTATTTGTGTGTAAGTTTTCTTTAAATGTCAAAAGTCAGAGATTCATCAAGATTGATTATTTTAATATCTAAGAAAGGTAGTGAATCATTGTTTTCTGATTCAAAGGTGAATTTTATGGAATTGTACTGTGAATTTAATACATTGACAAAATTGTGTATATTAAAATTTGTATTTACAACTGTGAATACGTTGTCTACATACCTTTGCAATACTGTGGGAAATTCTAAGGCGGTGTCTTTGACATTGTTTTCAAAAGAGTTAAGGAATAAATTAAAAAGCTCCCTTTAAGTCAGTATAAAAAGCAATTCAATGAAACGTTAAATAAATTTACCAATTTAATTACCCAGGGTCTTAGAAAGAAATTAAAATGACTTAACCCAAACCTTTCTAAATTATATTGTCTTCCCAAAAGTCACAAATCCGGAAATAATTACAGACCGATAGTTTCAAATATTATCTGTAATATTTACAAGTTAGCAAAGTGGCTAAACGATAAGTATCAAAAATTCTCATTCAAAAATGACATGACAACCAAGAATTCCTAAAGATATTAACAAATTAATACCTTTTGATGTAACAGCCCTCTTTCCTAGTCAATCCCAGAAACTTTGGAAATATTATAAAGATTTTTAGTGCACAACAAAGTACCAACAATAGAAGTGAAAGAATACATGTGGCTTCTTATTGTAATAATTGAATAAATTGTGTTCATTTAAATGTTGTTTTTATTTTGTTAATACGATTATTTCTATTTCTGTGATCTTTCAATGATTTTTCTTATTGTATTACATTCGACATGTAATGCATGCACATTTTAAATAACAACATTTTCAGGCAAGTTACAATATGTAAGAAATTTAATAGACGTATTTGAGGACGTATTATTGACATAGGTTGCACATCAGATAGTTTAAATACAAACCGTACGCAAAAATTATTTTCATTCTAGTTTGAAAACAGGAAGAGTTTTATATTTAGCGATAAATTTGTGTGAGAAAAATTACCGTCTTTAAAAAAATTGCACCTAATATTGTGAATTTAAGTGCCGTTTTTAAAACTAACCTTTCTTGTTTAGAAAACAAATGCTAGGTTGTGATACTCCGCTGAAAACAGAATGGATATGTGAAATCCAATTACGAAAAAAAAACACGGCGTGTATTTAAAATATGAAATTTGTATCCACTTTCGGTCAAACATCCATGTATTTTTCGGCAAACATGTAACGTTTTGGCTTACGCCAAAAAGTAGCAACTAATAGCATATTATCTTTACCGAACAAAGAAAAAAATGCGAATCAGGCGGGTGCCGCGTCACTGTGTCACCTGGGATTTTGATAATATATGATCATTTCTATTTTTGCGTTCTTTCAAATGCTAAGAATTGCAATAGCTATTTGTGTATTAAGAGCGCAAAGTGATACAATGTCGCTCTAAGCGTCGCGCGTTACTTTGCCGCTCAGCAAGCCACAAAGTAACCAAAACGCTCGTTCCTTTGAAAAGTGCTACTCTTGGAAGCACTAATTTGTACTTTGGGCTCGGTTGTAGAAAAATAATATTAAACTTGCATGTGTTAACAGTGTTGTCAAATCTCGGGCTTGACAGAGTCAGTATTACATGGCGGGTCTAACAGCGCTACATTCTGGAATACACAGCATATACTACGCAGAAACGCGACGCGCGCCCTCTGCACTAGCGTTCAGTGAACCAAATCTGTATATGTTACGATATTTAACCGCCTTTTCAGTCCAAACAAAAAAAATCCCAAACTCTCCCCTCACTATAATATACTTTCAACTAATAAAAAAAACCAGGAAACGTAACCAGACCCACTGGCGGGTCTGACAACGTCGAAAATGGATTGATAACGTAGGTAGTACATAGCAAAATGGGTCTGTATAAGCGGTATAACAAATCTCTATATATATATATATCTTTATACTGAGTACATGCGAGGCCCATAAATGCATGTACAACATACTAAACGAGACCCGTTTTGGACAAGCGAGGCCCGCATGCGGGCCTCGCATTGAAACTCCATGTATATGAAGTTATTTTACTTCCCCTGCCACCCCTAAACCCCACTGTCAATGTTTTTCTATGGACTCACAAGTGATGTGCATATCACCTGTTATACGGTTTTTAGTTCATCCAAATAGTACGTAGGGGTCGCTTCAATAGTTCTGTATATAATTTGCTGTTGACAATGCGAGGCCCCCATATATACCTTAAATTTACAAAGTGATTGTTAATTACGAGTCCCTTAAACATGGCAACAGTGCGTTGATTTATGAATACATAGACCAGGCGTCTTTTTCACGCGTTTTAAAGATTTTAATTATTCTTATTATCTCAATAAATGAAGTATAAGAAAAATTTGAAAAAATTAGAATATTTATAGGATGTTAAAAATAGTTATCCTATTTTTAATATATATAATAATAATAATACGACATTATTCAGAGTTTGATGGTTGGTTGTAAGAATATAAATAACCAAATAACCATTTATTATTATTATTATTATTATTTGTTGAAATCCAGTCGACCGATTTCCTGGCTTCGATTCTCGGGGTCGGCCGCTGGTGCTTTATTATTATTATTATTATTATTATTATTATTATTAGTATTACTATTATTATTAGTATTACTATTACTATTACTATTACTATTATCGGCCTCAATATACTTGATGGCATGTATCTCCCAGAATTTTTCTCAAGGAGCCCTTTTTGATAGTTTTGATCTTATTAAATTAGCAAGTCGTAGAGCTACGCATCGAATATTATTTTTACATAAAATTTTAAACAATATAGTGGACTGCCCAGAAATCCTCACATTAATAAGTTTTAAAGTTCTTCCATTACCTGCAGGCCACCATAGCTTTTTTAACATTCCATTAGCACGAACTAATATCCTTGTTGCATCTCCTATTCAACAAATGGTCACTTCCTGTGAACTGCTGAGGGACAGCATTGATATGTTTGTAGTGAAAAACAAATTAAAGCAATTCATCTATAGTTGTTTTGTAATAGTTTATTTTAAAATAATATTGCTTTACTTTACTGTTTTTAATGTAGTTGTTTTATTATAGTTTATTTTAAAATATTGCTTTACATTTGATGTTCTTAGTGAATTATTTCAACACCTTTGTATGTTCTTATCAATTGTATTTTATTGTATTGTTTTGTACTTGCGCCTTCTATAATGTCGTACTTTGTTGATATTTTTTTGTTTTATTAAATTATTAGTGTATGTATGTGTCCTGTAATTGGGCCTTATTGTGTCTAATAGTTGTTTTGAAAAAAACACAGATCTCATTTAGATGTTTCAGGAAATATATAGAAAACATTCTATACAGGGTGCTTCATATTCGATGCAATACATGGGGATCTCGGAAACGGTAAGAGATACGAAGTCGGTTAAATTGAGACAAAGTTGCGTATTCAGGGGGGCAACATAATGGTGAAAAGAGATCAAGGCTAACTTGATTAGTTTGAAAAAACCGAAAATTTCGATTTTCGTTTTTGTTTTTTGCGGGCCTATTTAATGAGGTATTCAAAAATAGAGAGCACTTTTCTATAGCAACTTTTTGCCCTTTATCGAATGGTATTAGCAAATTTTCCGCAAAACGTTTCGTTTCCCGGAAACCAACATCAACTTAATTTTTTTAAATACGGACCTGGAATTTTTTTTCAATTTTTTGGAAGCATTTTTGTAACTTGATAGAATGCCACCATAAAAGGAACCATATTTAAACGTTTTGTTTAAGAAAAATCCATCATTAATAATTTCCCGTGGTCCTCTTATAGATTTAATTTTATCTAGGCAAACGTTTCTATGACAAACACATTTCAATGTTGTGGCAAGCACTATCGGTACTTAAAAATGGCTTTCAGCAATCTAGAATTTTTTAATTTTATTTAAATTTCCTCATAATTCAGAAATTGTGCGCAACTACTTAAATGAAACATTTCCAAACAGATCAGAAATCATGGTGCTATAGAATGCCCAGCAAGAACTCCTGATTTATCCCCATTAGATTATTTCTTATGGGGACAAACTAAAAATGTTTTATATAAGAATCAATATAATAACATTGGGGATTTGAGAAATGCCACTATTCGTGTTCTGAATGCAATACCTGCAAGGGAAATCGAAAGATCTATTCAAAACTTAAAAAGACGAATACGCCTCTACACGATTAATGATGGAGGATTATTTCAACATCTGCTTTAGGGTTTTTATAGTTTTAACATATTTTGTTGTTTTATTCATTATTTATTCAATTACATCAAAGTTTATAGTTGTTAATTCGTTGTTTTATTATTATCTTTTGTTTATTTATGGTAAATAAAAATGAAACCTCAAAAATATTATTCAATATCTAGAATTAACAAAAGTCGAAAGAAAAATACTAATGATGGATTTTTCTTAGACAAAACGTTTAAATCTGGTTGTTTTTATGGTGGCATTCTATCAAGTTACAAAAATGATTCCAAAAAACTGAAAGAAAATTCCAGATCCATATTTAAAAAAATTAAATTGATGTGGTTTCCGGGAAACGAAACGTTTTGCGGAAAATTTGCCAACACCATTCGATAAAGGGCAAAAAGTTGCTATAGAAAAGTGCTCTTTATTTTTGAATACCTCATCAAATAGGCCCGCAAAAAAAAACAAAAACGAAAATCGAAATTTTCGGGTTTTTCAAAATATTTCGAAAAATAATCACGTTAGCCTTGATCTCTTTTCACCATTATGTTGCCCCCCTGAGTACGCAACTTTGCCTCCATTTAACCGACCTCATATCTCTTAGCGTTTCTGAGATCCCCATGTATTGCATCGAATTTGAAGCACCCTGTATACTAGTATTTCTGCATTTAATTCCTTTTTCAATAGAGTAAATAATGTCTATTACTAAATATTTCCAAGCGCATTTTTGTTATTTATCTGTTTACGAGTACCTACACCGATTGATCCTAACATCTGGTAAAGCCCGAGTTTTTAGTATATTTTCTAAGGGCGAAAATGTAAAATCTATTTGATCATTCGTAGTACAAGGATTTCTAATTAAAGATTTTTTAATTTCTAATTGCTCTAACAGATTTAAACGCTTTCCTTTCTTTTCACGATACAGTACCTTTACATTTTTCAGATCTATAAAATGATTGTTTTTTATACAATGCGTCGAAAATCCTGAATTATTTACGTTATTTAGTATGGATTTTTTATATTCTTTTACTCTAGTTTCAATACTTCTACCGGTTTGACCCACCTACACGGCATTACAATCCACGAAGTTAATTTGATATACTCCCGATTGTTTTAATTTATTAACCGTTTCTTTGTTGTTTAACAAAATCCTCCCAATGTTACGCTTGTTGACTCCAATCGTTTTACACCCGTTTCGTTCTAATCTATGAGCTATTTTTTCACTATAACCTGGGACGTAATTAATATAACGATAGGTCGCTTTTCTTTCCCGAATATTGTAAAACTCCCGACGAATGTTCTTCCTTTTGTTTTGTATCATGTTATCTATTAGTTGTTCTTAAATATCAGTTGTTTCTTGCAATTTCCTTGATTATACTTAATTCTTTTTCAAAATCTGTTTTTTCTAGCGGGAACATTAAAAGCCTAAATATTAAACTATGGAAAAACGATTTTTTTATTTGCCAGAACTGCTGCGAATTTGCTGGTCGGATAATAAATGCGTCGGAAGTTCTTGGTTTTCTATAAACCGAGAATTTTAATTTATTTTCTACCTTTCTTATTGTTATATCCAAATAATTTAATTGATTGTTTTCCTCCTTTTCCATTGTAAACTGAATATTATCGTTAAGCGAATTTAAAAAATTGAGAAAGCCCCTCAAATTTCTTTTGGTACCAGTCCAAATACAGGTACTAAAAACTTGGGCTTTACCGCTTTACCAGATGTTACGGTCAATAGGTAGGTAAGTACTCGTAAACAGATAAATAACAAAGATGGGCTTGGAAATATTTAATAGTAGACATTTATTCTATTGAGAAAGGCCTAATAAACCGAAATACTAGTACATAGAGTGTTTTCTATATATTTCATGAAACATGTAAATGAGATCTGTTTTTTTTTAAAACAATTATTTTCACGATGTTTCATAAAGAACCATCCGCTTCTAGTATCCTCTTTACTTATTGTGTCTGTTGGATGCGAAACTAAATAACCAAAATGAATAAACAAATAGTTTTACCCCATTTTCAAATTGCAGGTACGATCCTTTATCTCTGTAACTCAACGAAAATATGAATTACTATAATTGCTCGTGTAAACATTGAAATAATATTTAAATTACATTCAGAGAAACTGTACAGAAAAAACTTACTTGGATTAAGAGTCCATTCACTAGGTCGAAATAAGCCCTAAATCGGCGTTCGTCTCGTGTCTAATTATAAAAAAACTATAAAAGATAGCGACTTTTAATAAAAAAAAGTATTGAAAGATAAGACTTTAATCTAAGTCCCTATAGTAGTAATTTTTGGTATTTCTTTTTATTTTTAAAATTTCAGGCAAACAATCTTGTACCAAAATAGCGTATTTTCAAAAATTATTTTCTCTAAAATAATTTTTGAATCTCCGGTATTAAAGAAAAATTTGCTACTATAGGGATCTAGTTTATCTTTTAATCTTTCCGGTGATATATAATTTATAACATTAAAAAGAAATTTTGTTGCAATTATAAGACAAATCCGGTACCCTTGCAATGAGGGCTAACTTTATTTCCTTGTGCCTTTTTACTTCGGCTTTACGTGCACCTCCGAAATCTTAATAATTCGATAGTTGGAATATATAAATCTCCACCCATCGGCCACCCATCCTCTCAATCCTACCCAACATTCATGCCTGTCAAATCTACAGAGAATGGACCCTTAAGACTGAAAGTTATTTTCAACATATGTTTTCAACGATTACTCATTTTTACGTAAAATCTTCACCGCACACTTACTAGAAATAAAAAGAAATAATACCTACCTAGATAAGTTAGGAATAACCTCAAAATGCACGTGGTTATGTTTTTTTGCGAGAAAATATTAGGCAACGTCGCAGGGACTCGTATATACACTGAAAATATCATTTATAAACAGTGGGCCTCACATGTTAGGTAAATATTATAAAGGGACTCGGATGTACGTTGAAAACTTGTATGTTTTAATTTTGGAAATATCTTACCCCTCAAGAAGGGTTATTATTAAATGTTATTAGGAGATTACAAAACATCAAAATATATAGTATAAAAATTATTCCTTCAGGTGGGCCTCGGGTGGCCTGTTAGTTATATCGGGCCTCGTTTTTGTCGCTGAATACGTATATATATATATATACATGGCTAACTTTGTTAATAGTGGAGATAGAGAATTGTTTAAATTAGAAATATTGGGTATAATTACAAGAGGAATTCAGTGCCTCCTTCAAATTTATTTTAATTTTCAACTTTTCGAGATATTTTGAAAAAACAGAAAATCGACAAATTTTTTAAACTCGAATATCTCGAAAACTATAAAAGATACAAGTAAAATAAAAATACTGTGTGATAGTGGTTTTTTATGCGGTGATATTGAAAATTTCACGGGCATTTAGTTTTTCAGAAAAAAAAATTAAATTATGTTTTTTTAAATGGCAACCATAGTTGGCTATGGTATCAATAAAAAGCTTATTTTTTTCCGATTTCAAAAATATAATATTTAATAAATCGTATTTTTCTTCGTTTGTGTACATTTAACAATAACTATTTTAAGATGAACGTTTCATTTTGATGTTTATAATGTAACTTTAGTGTGATCTGACATTTATATTTTATTGTTGTTTACTGATGTACTTTTATTTTTCATAGCTTACTATGTTAATAAATTGTTTGTTCATTACAGTGAACAAGAAAAGAGAAAGGTATATATAAAAATATACGCTTCAGGCTGTACGCATCATCCTGAAGCGTATATTTGCTGCAGGATAGTCATGCCTTGATATTTTGATATACGAGAGAGAGAGATAGTTGATCTTATTTTTTTATGGGTAAGGCTCAGCTACGTACTAACTTGAAGCAAGTAGATCTGGCACTATGTTTGATGGGATCCGTTTACCTGATGTGTTTATTTTTAAGTAAAGGATCAGTAGTTGAAATGCATAAGAAAACGGAATGGTTTCAGGTTGACGGAATATGAAATATAGTAATATAATAAAATCTAGGTACTTAATATAGTATAATACAATATAATAAATAATTAAGCATTGCTTTTCGAAACACTATTTCAAGAGGTCCGTAAGTGAAAAAAAAATGCTCCATTCACCCTTAATAATATTAATTACTTCATTAAATTTTAAGTTTTTCCTCAAAAACTAAATAGTGTAACACTTGAATTATTTCATATGAAGTGGACCCTGATAATATTAGTAAATTTAACATTTTTCTCAAAAAGTAAAAGTGTTATTAAAATTTTTATGTTACCTATTAACTGGTACCTTGTCTACATGGCTATCTACATGGCTATAAACAGGGTGTATTACTATTTAATATGGAAAAGATTATAATTCATAAATGAGTAAAAAATATTAACTTTTCAAAGTATGCCGCTTTTTTGTAAGATCTATAGTTATTGAAATACAGGTTGCTTAAATTTTATTTTTTATATAGTTCTCGAGGTGTAACTGGAAAATTTGTTTATTAATTTCTTTATAATTTGGAGCATTGTTTCGTTTTATTAAAAGCTATATCCATGTCATGTACCTATATCCATATGAAAACGTCTGTAAACATATTTACATAGGTGTAGATCTACGGGATGCGAACCTGTTTTCGAAAAAATTTTTATATAGAAAATCTAAGACAATGATAATTTCAAGTTAATTTAATTTATTATTTTTTTTAATTATTAACGTGTTATCTTTAAAAAATTAATGATATGGGGAGTGTTTTCGGAAGAGTCACTAATTTTCATTGTTTATTATTATTGTCTGAAAGGTTTTTAAAAGAGCATCGTATGATTTCTGATATTTTTTTAACAATATCATCAGTTCTACATTCATAGTACTTATAATAAAAGCAATGATTAAAAGTAATAGTACACTAATTTTACTACTGTCTCGCAATTTTTCTAAATTATTGCTATTTCGAGGTAATCAATTCGTACCATTTTCCAAACTGAAAAGAGAAAATTATTTTTCATAATTAAATTTTTTGAAGTTAATTGCAATGTCAAAACACCAGAATATTATAAGAAAACGATATTAACACATTGTACCACATTTTAAGTGGTAATATCTATTATTAAGTGTCAAAGTTAGTAGGTTAGATATTTCAAAATTTTTACTTTAAACTTGGTTTTTGGTTAGAAGTTAGTGTTTGTTAGATGACAGTACACGTTTTTAATAAAATAATTTAAGTTTCAGACGGCTTACCTGTTTATTTCATATAAACGAAAATATGAATTACTATGAACATTAAAGAAGTTATACACAAAATTTAGAAGCTAACCAAACAGTTGGTTATATTTTGTGTACGATTCGTGGTTAATACTTTAGCGATAAATCTTGGATTGTTTGTCAACTAGCTGGATAGTACATAAATGAACTAAATTGCGTAGTTATTTTAATGAAAAAATGATTTTCTATCAAAAGAAGGGTTTCGTTAATTTATATACCGGGTGTTCAACTAGTACGCGGAAGTTTAATATCTCAGTTAATAAAAGAGTTACGCTATTTCTTTTTTGCAGAGGTTTCAGTCCTATAGAGTAGCACAAACTAAAAATAATTTCACTTGTACAAGGTGTTCTGCGTTCCCTGGGCACACATCAATTTTGTTTTTTTAAATGGCAACATATTTTTATCATTTTTTTTAAATCTTACTACTTATTTTAGCATGATTTTCATCACATTTCTCTAGGTATACCTAAATTTATTATTTTGTGATATTAAACTTTTTTTTGAAAAATAATTTTACCATTAACCATTTAACGCCGTATTTTTGACAAATTAAAAGATAGGGTCATCATTTTTGCAGACTATCGAGTCAAAGCCTTGTACGTTCAGAAAATGTATGGAATTATTTTAAATTTTATATAGGGTCCTCATAATCCTGTGAAAACTTTCATCAATTTGAAAACTAAAAAAAGCTAAATTTTGCTGCAACAAATACCTAGATACGTACGGTTTTTTATGACATCATCACATGTCAAGTATTATTTTCTATCGACCTCGAATATTCAAAATGTAATCGATCACTTGTATATGGTTCTGCAATAAAAATCAGCATCAAACAACAATGGACCCTGACCCTTACCCATAAAGAAATAAGATCAACTATCTCTCTCTCGTACATCAAAATATCAAGGCATGACTATCCTGCAGCAAATATACGCTTCAGGATGATGCGTACAGATATGTACTTGTGCTTCAGGTTTGTATTATTTCCCGCTCTATATATATATATATATGTCGGCGCCACCTTCGATAACTTTTGCACGCCTATGGTTCCATACTATACCAACCAGTGCAGGTGGCTGTCACAGCACACTTACGTCGGATTTAATTATTATGGTGTTAATATGAACATTGATACGACTATTTGGCTTAACGAATGATAGTTTAAGATTGGGACCATTTCCTTATATGGATATAGGAACACGCTAAGGGAATCCAAAGCGAACGGAACAAAGCCAGCTAGCCCGAGAAAAGAGACGCTTTAAATTATTATATGTTTACCACTCTTAAGAGAAGGGTGCAGAGATTGAGAGAGTTAGCGGGTGGCGGACCGTTAGTTCCTTTATCTATTAATTATTAATTAAGTAATTCAGTATTGTACTCAGTCTAATATTGTTGTTCTTAGTGTCTAGTAATTGTATACTTAAGTACTAGTCCACTTGTGCAATATCAATAAAAGTATGTGTTTGTTAGTTATAATCAGTGGCGTTCGCATTAACATGTCCAAGCGGTCAAAACCTAAAGTCGCCCCTAAGGCTCCGATATATATATATTCTTGAACCGTGTTCTTTATTATAAATAGATAACTTAATTTCTTGGGAATATGATATTAAAACAAAATAGAAATTATTTTTTTTTCCATGGACATTTCATTCCTGATCAGGAGCTTTTTCAACAATTTTTTTAACACGCTTGTGCTGAAGGTTTGGTACAACAAATAATTTGTAATCGAAACTTCAGCACAAGCAAGTCTGTTATGTAAAAGTATGTAATAGAAAAGCCAGTTGACTAATTTATTTTAGTAAAATACCAAATAGATGAAGATTTCTTAAAAGTTGTTTGGACTGATGAATCTAACAATGAACAATTCAATTGTTATTAAAGAAGCATTGCAATTGAATAGCATTAGAGAACTGGTATGACCTATCGGCAACTACCTAATTGTAGGTCTGATTGCCAGAAGGATGTAATATAATAATTAAGTATAAATACTATGTTCAATTACCTTATCAATTAAGAAATATTAGTAAAACCCAAATTGTTACTTCCTATATTTACAATATTTAGAATATTTAGACTTATACTAGAAAATACGGTACGAAGGATTATTCTAAATATGTGCACTGAACTAACAGTAATATGTATCAAGCGTGCCTCTACACACCAATGGAGATAAATTTTACACTAGAGGGCACATGTACTATTAAGCAATCGCTTGAAAAGGACATTCTTCAACCAAAACGGCAGTAGCTTACCATGTTTAAGGACAGCAGGACCAGACCAGATTCCATCTTTTATTATTAGAGACTGTGCCACAATATTATTTAAACCATTAACATGTCTGTATAATCTTTGCTTAAAACATGAATTCCATTTGGAAAGTGTGTAAAATCTGTCCAATTTACACATCCAATGAACATGATAACGTAAAAAATTATAGATCCTAAAGTCTTCAAGTTTTTGCTTAGCAATCAAAGCTATTTTTCAGTGAGGCATCTAATTTCACCTCAACAACATGGTTTTATCAAAGGTCGATCTATGACGAGCAATATGTTTCTTGTAATACAAAACATATCGAAGATTTTGAACAGGGGGTATCAAGTGGATGTCATTAATATTGGATTGAATTACAGTTTGATTAACCTATTGAATTTGTATTTAAGGGATAGTCAATATGTTTTCTTAAATAGGTACAAATCTGTCAATTCTATGGCTTTATCGAGGGTACCCCAAGGTTCTGTTATAGGTCCTCTGTTATTTAAAATCTTTATAAATGACATCAGAAGCGATATAGAAACGAAGTACTTATTATATGCAAATGACTTGAAAATATATCTGGATGAACTTAGTAACGTGTGGATTTAACAAGTTGAATCTAAATATGTTAAAGTGCAAAGTTATGTCATATTACTTCAAGAGACCTGGGAGTTATATTATATGATAAATTCTCATTTGCGCATCACATTAATTCTGTTGCAGCAGATGCTTCAAAGATATATGAGTTGGTTGTGAGATGTTGATGAAAATTTAATAATTGAATTTTTTTAGATCTAGGTTAGAGTATGCGTTCATTGTTTGAAAACCAGGCTATGCAATTGATATGCATTCATTAATTTCAAATATTTGTCTTGAGTATTTTTAATGAAGTTAGTAAACAGTGTGATAGACTGTTCCGATATCATAGGTCGAATGCAATTTTCTGTGCCTTGCCTGACATCTAGACAAGTTGAAACTTTTTACTTAAGTGCTCCAAGAACAATTAATTGTTTTCAAATGTTCACACCTCTATCAAATGAGCGAGGTACCTCCTTAATAGAAACCAAAATATACACATATTTAATTGTAAAATATTACATTTGTGCAATATTTTCTTTCCTGGTGATTAATTATTCCAAGCCTATTTGTCTTAATTCAGACATCAGTTTGGTGTTAACTTTCAGATGAAGTGTATTTAATGTGTCTTATTTATATTCCTAGCTTCCTAGTATTTAGATGTTCATACTTTTAGTAAGGTACCTACTGTAAATTTTTGTCAGTTGTTTTTTCCTCTCCTGTCTTGTATTTGGGATTTATTTCTGTAAGATAGTGTAACTAAGTATAATTCACGCAAAGGGAAGAATATCTAGATAATACCTCCAACAAATGAGCAATCTGTCAGATACACTAACCTATGTGTCCCTTATTTCCATTATCCCACTCATATTTTTACTGTTTCTACTCTTTATTTCAGCTATTTAGCACTATCACAATAACTACTATGACACCTGACTCATGCTGCAGCACCCATTAAAATTACTCTCATCGCAGTATTGTTACAGAATTATTATTGGTACCTACATAGGATTAAAACAATAACATTTCCAAAATGCTGCAAATGTGTTTTATCCATGGACATGAGCCAATGTAAACATTTACTTAATGTAGTTATTGTGATAGATCATACTAAAAAATCTATTATGAAAATGTAATGAATAAATTATTACACTTTTTCTTTTGTAGATGATTTAACAATTGACTACCAGTTTACTTTCAACCTGTCCAAGAAAGAAGATAGACATTACACTCAAATAAACTTTAGAAACTCTCCAGTTAAGGCAGATATAGATGCAGATTTTTTGATAACATGTTCTATATTAGCAAAAATGAATATAACTATACGAAAAGGAAGTTCACCAGATGAAATACCCATTCACACAAATTTCAATTGTACGACATTTAGATGGAGATTTTCCAAGATTGATTATAGTTTTGGTGTTGAAGATAATGTTACATTGACCACTTTTTATGTATACGTGTACGATTTCCAACCGCCGTTATGGATTCAAATATCATTTAGCCAATATCCTAAACTAAACTTGCAACAATTCTTCATAACATTTTCATCGTAAGTATTTCTATATATTAACTATTGACTAAGCTGGCAGTACAAGTTGTTAAGTAATTTTTATCATTTCATACCCTGTATTTCCATAACCAAGTTATTTAGATACATAGATAGATACATTTATTAATCTAATAGATCATATTTAAATGATATAGGACAGGTCAGAAAAAACATAGATCCAAGATAATATCACTAATAATAAATAATAGGTACTTAATAAAATCTAGTATAATTATCTGTAGAAATGTTTACTGATGTGTTGAGCTTAGTACTGAGGAAGTTATTATTGTCATGGAAATTGATGTTATTAAGAGTACTATGAAGTTATTGTATGTTATTAATGTTTAATTGTTATTACTCGTAATGTTTGTTGGATTTTAGTGTGAGTTATCAATATCACATACAAGTATCTATCAATACTTCTGTGATTAATTGTGTTTATTCCTATATTTTGTTTTATACATTATACAATTATATTTAAAGATGAATAAACATTATTATTATTATTATTATTATTATTATTATTATTATATGTATATACAAGAGTACATCTATTCAGAGTGATTTTTTTGCGTCCTTTAGAAGTATCTTGAGAACAGAAAAATCTGTAGTAGAATGAAAAATGTTTCGACGCAGCCGGGGATCGAACCCGGGACCTTTGGCTTTCCGGGCCAAAGCACTTCCAACTGAGCTACCATGCATCCACACTTCCATTCTACTAATCGGGATACCGTTCTTAACATAATTTACTACAGTTCGGGCATACCTGACAACACAGCCGGCCATAATCCGACACCTCGGTAAACATAATTCATAAACATAAGGTGAATTGTGCTGTCAGGCGGATTCCCTATCCCACTTCTGAAGCTGTAGTAGAATGAAAAATGTTTCGACGCAGCCGAGGATCGAACCCGGGACCTTTGGCTTTCCGGGCCAATGTTCTTCCAACTGAGCTACCACGCATCCACACTTCCATTCTACTAATCAGGATACTGTTCTTAACATAATTTACTACATATCTGAATATCTCTCATGGGAATTCAGTGATCGTTATCCCTTACGGAAAATATTTTCGAGACGATAGTGCTTCGGGAAATAGCGGAAATAACCCTAATTTCGTGAATCTTAACGGAATGCCCATCTTTATTTTGGAATCTGCACTTAATTTTAAGTTGTATTTGTTAAAGGTTCTTTAAGGCCCAATTGAATATTTTTTGAGATATTAATTGCTTCCATAAAATTTTAATGAAAAGCTGTTCAACAAAACAAATGTTTCTCAGTAATGATCAAAACAAGATGTTGAAATTTTTATAGTGGCAAGAGAACACATTGTGACTGCGGGTAATATAAAAAAACTTTTCAATAACTTACCGAACAGTTGTAATTTGCTTCATTCTATGACTAAACAAAAAGAGCAAAAAGTAATTTTTTTTAATATACTCACTTTAATAGATATAAAATAAAATATAAAATTCCCTCTATTCATGTAAGATGTTCCTATACCTACATATTAGTATGCACATTTAATAGGTAATAATTACTAATAATTGTAATCGGTGTTTAATTTATAAAATTCCCTCTATTCATGTAAGATGTTCCTATACCTACATATTAGTATGCACATTTAATAGGTAATAATTACTAATAATTGTCATCGGTGTTTAATAAGAAAGTATTTAAGGTTGTTTTTTAATACTGCGTATTTATTGATAGTAGTTATCTGCTATTTTTCAACAAAAAATATACTAAACACTGATCACAACTAATGTAATTATTATCTATCAAATAGGCAGGCTATTTAACAGCTTAAGTATTTTTAGTAGAAATAAGAAAGTATTTAAAGTAGGAATGAATAAGAAAGTATTTAATTAATTCTTCTGTAATATTTTCTGTATTCAGTGAGATATATTAGAATACGAGTACTAAGGATAGGAAAATCAAATTGTTTAATTAGAGTAGGTAGTAAGTATTAGAAACGTAAATAACTGAAAAACTGCATTTTAGATATTGGAACGTCATACATGAATAGTTAAGAAATTTTATTATATATCTATTAAAGTCATTACTTATAAGACATGCTATATAATATATATATATATATATATATATATATATATATATATATATATATATATTATATATGATAGGCACATCATACATGGATAGGGAATTTTATCTGTTGAATAGTTTTTCTGTCAAATTTTAAGGGAAATAGTTAATGTCTCTAAAAAATATTAAATTGAGGCATAGGGAACCTTTAAGTAGAAATTAAAATTAAGTGCAGATTCCAAAATCGTATAAAAGGTTATTGGCCATTCAATTAAGAATAACGAAGTTATGGTCAGCTTTCTGTATTTCCGGACGTATTATCGTCTGGAAGTACTATGTTTTCCGTAAAGATATCCCATCACTAAATTCCTACAACCAAATTTTCAGATGAAAATGATTTTCCGTTTTAGAGATAATTCTAATTGGCACCCCGAAGAGTCACCCTGCATATAGATGGTGACAATGTTTAGAAATTTTGTGAAAAACTATTGCACTTTTTGAGAAATTTTGTATATGTTACCTAAACTTAATGATTTTTGTTTTTAGATGTTTTTTATTACTGCTGCTGGTGGCTGCAATTCTGTGGAAAATAAAACAGAGATATGATCTGTATAGGAGACGTCAACGTTTCTTTGTTGAAATGGAACAAATGGCATCACGACCATTTTCACAAGTCTTAGTAGAATTGGAAGTTAAAGACAGAATAGATTCAAGTATATCAGATAAAAAAACTAAGAAAAAAGATGTTCCAAGTCCTATAGCTTTAGAGCCATGCTATGGTAATAGAGCTGCTGTTTTAAGTTTACTTGTACGTTTACCTACTGGTGGGAAACAGTTTACTTCCAAAGGTCAATCGGCAGGACTAGCTGTTGCCAGTGCTCTAGTTACTTTAGGGTATCCAAGAAAAATAAGCATGGATCAAATAAAAACTGAAAAATCTGGTAAACTGAGAAAACTGCAGAGTCAACATCCAGATAGTTGTCTTTAGAACTGCACTGATTTGATCTCAGGAATTAAACTAAATAATTAATATATTAATAAAATGTTATAGAATGAATTTGTATAATTTAACAAAAAAATAATGTATGTATGTATGTTTGTTGTGCAAAAGAAAGTGAAAATGTTATTTATATTTGCAATAATTCTTTTAAATGAAATTATTATCTACTATTATTTTCTGGTTTTCTTTGTTTTCCATAAATTTAGAATTATTGTATAAAGAGTGTAAACAACGTAATAAACTTCGAGAAGTGATAGTACTCATCAAAATAAGATAGTTAGGAGATAAGATAAGAAAGTAAGAAAATTTTATGAACATATTAAACTACTTAGACTCAAACATTGTTACACTAACATTTTGTTTTTTAGATATCCGTTAATTAAAAACGATATGGCACAATCACAAACTCAAAAGTATTTTAGTTATTCAATTCATAGTTATCAAATGACACAATAAATTATTACGTAGGTAAACAAACTTATGTTCTTCTGACTTTAATAATGTTCGCGTAGGGCCGCGAAATAATTGCGGCCAAATCTGCATTGCATAATGTAAGCGTATGGAAAGTATCTAACGAGTGTAGTCGAAAAGGAGATCGGGTCGGTTGCCATAGTTACCTGGGCCGCGACTCAAAATGCGGCAACGAATCTGTGATCCTTTGCTCACTGTGCAGTGGCAGTGTGCTGTGATCCAGTTATGAGGACTGTGGCGTTATGAGTACAATAGCTCAAGCGCTCGAGCCCTTCCTTATAATAGTTTTGTACCACAATAAACATGTTAACTTTTAACATTGGCATTTAATTTACAATAATGATAATAATAAGGATTCCTTTGGTATTTTTGGAGGAGGGGCGCGCGGCCATGGGGCCTTAAGGAGAAGCTGCCACTGGTAGGTACCTATATCAAATACCATCCCTCCCCCTCTCCATATTTTCTCAATGATTAATAGGATTAATTTCTTGATTTGGCAACCAGTTAAAAAACATTAAATATTTTTTAACAAACATTGGTATTTTGATTGGTATTATTTTTTGATAGAAAACAATCCTCTATTACTTTCCCAAAAAATTACCTTGTCAAGAAATAATGTGAAAAACGGGACAGATTTATTATAGTGAATGACCATAAAAACTTAATTCAATACAATGTAGAAATTATTATTGGTCCAGCATATCAGTTTTTTATTAAACAAAATGTAGATTTGAAATGAACAATTGCAGTAAATTTATATAAAATATGTTTTGTATCTTTTAAAACTTCAGTAGATATAGTTCCTATCAAAAAACTTGGTTTTAACTTTTTATAGATTGAATAACATCCTCTTCATCTAAGAAGTTCACTGAAATACATACATCACTTATTTCGTTATCAGGTATCTAAATTGTCATTAGCATTGTAAGAAGGTGGTAATTTATCAAATTGAAAAAAACTAGCAAATAGTTGTACAATCGGTTGTGGCTCATTAAAGGAGTATCATCATTTAATATTGAATTTATAGAATTAAAACCGTTTTGTTTGATCACACAAATGACCAAAATTGTTACCGGTATGAAGACATCCACATCTACAGATTTCAATAGGACTATAATCGATAAGTTGTGATCACAAAATAAATTATTGAAATAACGAAAATATCTCTCTACGATCAACGATTTAGCTTCAGGATGGTTACAAATGAGAAACTTAAGTAATTGGTTAGTCTCACATCATTTGTCAGGAATCAGGTGGTAAGATGGTGATGATTTGAAGAAAAGAGGAAGTAATATATTTTATTGCAGTTGCAACTGTCTGCAAGTTGGCCGGCAACAAAATTTTTACTAACTTATTTAAAGAAATAAAGTAATCCCAAACACTCACTCATAGGGCATCATGTCGCCAAAAAGGGATGCATGATATACATAAAAATTTGAAAATCTGGGGAACTACCAGTTGCCTGGTCACAAAATTGGTAAAGTTATGTTAAAAATAACAAACTAAACAATCCTAGCCCCTCTTCATTTTTCAGATGGTGTGGTATAGTCAAAAGGGAATGATTCCGAAAAAATAGAGAAATGTAAACATTTCCTATATTAGTATTTGACCGGTAACAAAATTAATATAGATAAGTTAAAAAAAAATATAATAAACAATCCTAACCACTCACTTCATTTGTCACAAAAGGTTAGTGTGGTCAAAGGGGGATGATTAAATAAAAACAGACAAATGTAAACATTTTCTAAACTAGTATTTGACCGCTAACAAAATTGTATAGATATGTTAAAAACAATAAAATAAACAGCTACTGAATTCATTTGTCAAACGGGGTGGTGTGGGCAAAAGGAGATGATCCTGTAAAAATTCACATGTCAAAATATTAATATTTATATAAATATTAATATTTGTAATATAAATATATTTATAATATGTTATACTTTTAATATAAATTACCTAATATAAATACTAATATTTGATCGTGGTAAAAAAATTAGTATAAACAATTTAAAAATAATAAAATAAACAATCAAAGCTATACTCACTCCAATTGTCAGAAGGGGTGGTGTGGTCAAAAGGGGATGTTTACATAAAAACCGACAAATTTAAAAATGTTCCAAACTCTAAACTGGTGTTTGATCGGCAAGAAAATTGGTATAGATCTGTTTAAAATGACAAAAGAAACAATCTTAACGGCTTAATTTGTGTCAGAAGAGGTGGTGTGATCAAAAGGTGACGCTAACATAAAAACAGAAAAATGTTAAAATTTCCTATAATATTTGACCTGCAACAGATTTAGTATAGATAAGTTAAGAATAATAAAACAGTCTAAACCACTCACTCCTTTTGTCAGGAGACGTGGTGTGGTAAAAAGGGGAAGAGTACATAAAAACAGTTCAATGTAAAAATGGTCAAAACTAGTATTTGGCTGGTAATAAAATTGGTATACATATGTTAAAAACAATAAAATAAACAATTCTAACTACTTCATTTGTCAGAAGTGTTGTGCTCAAAAGAGGATGATTATATAAAAACAAACAGATGTTCAAAATTGTGTAAACTAGTATTTGACCAGTAACAAAATTGATATGGATGTTAAAAATAATAAAGTAAGCAATCCTAGCCACTCACTTCATTTATCAGAAAAGGTTGTGTGGTCAGAAAGAGATGATTGGTCCCCACTAAGCATTACAAATTTGTGGTAAATTTTATGTGAATATGAAATGGTAGGTAAATATAAGTTTAAACAAAAATTGGGTTCACCTGGCAAGTTTCCTATAAACTTGAAACATTTGCAAAAGTTGCAACTGACAACTAATACTAAACTTACCACAAAAGTTGGCAAGTTGTTGCAAATTTATTTGATATTTGCTTGCAAGTTAATTTTTGTAAATGTTATGTAATGATTACCAAGTTTATATTCGTAATTTTCTGGTAAATATTTATGGATAAACTTGTTGCAAACTTTATACAGTGTGAGTCAATAAGAACGAATTCTTTAGTAGCTCCTTAAATAAAGGAGATAGAGCAAAATGTTGAAAAGGGAAGTTATTCTATCTCTTTTTTTCTACAATCCAAAATTATTTTTCGATATACAGGGTGCACCGTTGAACGGTTACAGCATCCAACATTTGTTTTTTATATGGAACACCCTGTATTTTCTACGAGATCTAAGCAACTGAAGTGGTCTGAATATATTGTGTAAAAACCAAGGAATTTATATACATGGAATGATTATAGACGACTGCGCATCCAATTTTGTGTGAAAACATGGGAGCCGCCATTTTGATGTCACACTGCTCCCAACTTCTACATTTTGTATTAGTACACCTGACCAAGACCCTAGAATTCTAGTGTATTTTTCTTTCTAATCTAAAAATTCAATGGTTCAAATCTTCCTAACACGGCAACAGTGGTATGGATAAATTTGGTAAATAGTGTTTGTTTTTTATTTTTGGCGTCTTGTTGGTTTATTTTATTGTGATTCTCTTGGTTTGATTCTTTTTGTGTTTATTATTGTGTTCCTTTGATTTATAGACACTGAGTTACAATATTTGAGTAATGGACTTTCGTAATTATCCCAGGTAAATTCGGATTTTATAACAAGAATTGAAAGTCTTAAGAGACATGTAATCATAGTTCCTAGCTAATATAATAGTAAATTATAAAAACTGCGAACATAAACAATACAAAAAATAAGCCAGGATAGTTAAAGTAAGGTAAAGGATAGTTAAATTTTATATGCATAATGCATTTTAAATATTTACTTTTCTAAACGGCTAATGGTGTATTTTACATAAATAATGTGAACAAAAGATACATAGGTAGGTACACAAAATATTTCGTTTGTACCTTCATCAATTTTACAAGAAAGTTTGGTGAGGATATATTTTATTTTTCACAAATAATTAATTAAATTATAAAATATTGAACATTTCTTATACCTATTTAGAATTTTTCTTACTCAAAAGTTTTACTTGCTGGTTTCTGTGGTTATTATTTGTTATTGCTATCTAATTGAAGAGGCTGTTAATAGTGTTAAATTTCCCACCAATTTTCAGACATCAAAATGGCGGATTCAAAATTGGAATACTCGCGCAGCTTTGATAATCGTTCCATGTATATAAATTTCTGGTAAAAACTCGTTTTTCTTTTACGGAACCCCCTGTATATAATAACACCAGACAAACGAGTATTATATAAGCTCTCAAATGATATATGGTCATATACATATATATATATATATATAGAGGGAAATCATACACACCTGAAGCACAAGTACATATCTGTACGCATCATCCTGAAGCAGCGTAACGAACCTGAAGCGAATTTTTGCTTCAGGATAGTCATGCCTTGATATTTTAATGTACGAGAGAGAGATAGTTGATTTTATTTCTTTATGGGTAAGGGCCAGGGTCCATTGTTGTTTGATGCTGGTTTTTATTGCAAAGCAACGTATCATATTCCAGACACGATGTGATGAAAAGTGCTTCAGGTCCGTCGTTTTAATGCAAGAATTGTCCTTAAACCAGGGTGGCGCTGTTTATTCTACACTGTGTAGGCGCGTAAACGTTTGATGATACTACGTACTAACTTGAAGCTTGTAGATCTGGCAACTATGTTCGATGGGTCCGTTTACCTGATGTGTTTATTTTTAAGTAAAGGATCAGTGATCAGTAGTTGAAATGCATAAGAAAACGGAATGGTTTCAGGTTGACGGAATATGAAATATAATAATATAATAATATATAGGTACTTAATATAGTATAATACAATATAATAAATAATTAAGCATTGCTTTTCAAAACACTGTTTCAAGAGGTCCGTAAGTGAAAAAAAAATGCTCCATGC
This sequence comes from Pogonocherus hispidulus, assembly GCA_963924545.1. Taxonomy (NCBI): domain Eukaryota; kingdom Metazoa; phylum Arthropoda; class Insecta; order Coleoptera; family Cerambycidae; genus Pogonocherus; species Pogonocherus hispidulus. The sequence continues at coordinate 32,314,700 of OZ004696.1, read as the reverse complement.
GCCTTTAGTAAATAAATAATTACTTAATTGAATTTAAATTTTTTCCCCAAAAACTAAATAGTATTACGCTTCAATAATTATTACATATGGTAACAAGTGGACCCTGATAATTTTAGTAAATTTAACATTTTTCTCAAAAAGTAAATGTTATTAAAATTTTTGTTAGGTACCTACCTATTAACTGGTACCTTGTCTACATCGCTATAAACAGGGTATATCACTATTTAATACGGAAAATATTAAAATCCATAAATGAGTAAAAAATATTAACTTTTCAAAGTATGCTGCTTTTTCGTAAGACCTATAGTTATTGAAATACATTTTGTTTACATTTAATTGTTTATATGGATTTCGAGGTGTAACTGGAAAATTTGTTTATTAATTTCTTTATAGTTTGGGGCATTGTTTCGTTTTTATTAAAAGCTATATCCATGTCAAATCCATATCATGTATAAGCATGTCAAAACGTTTGTAAAAAATATTTACATAGGCGTAGATGTAAAGAGACGGGGTGTGAACCTGTTTTCAAATAATTTTTTAAATACAAAATCTAAGACAGTGAATATTTCAAGTTAATTTAATTTTTTTTTAAATAATTATCAAAGTGTTATCTTCAAAAAATTAATGATATGAGGAGCCTTTTCGGATACTCACTGATTTTGACCGTTTATTATTATTGTGTGAAAGGTTTTTAAGAGAGCATCGTATTATTTCTGATATTTTATTTAACAATATCATCAGTTCTACATTCATAGTACTTATAATAAACGCAGTGATTAAAAGTAATAGTACCTATACTAATATTATACTATTGTCTTGCAATTTTCCAAAATTATTGCTATTTCGAGGTAATGAATTCGTGCCATTCTCAAAACTGAAAATAGAACAATAAGATAACGATATCAACACATGTATTTTAAGTGATAACATCTACTCTTAAGTCTCAAAGTTAGTAGGTTAGATGCATGCAATATTTTAGCATGATTTTCATCACATTTCTCTAGGTATATCTGAATTTACTATTTTCTGATATAAAATTTTTTTTTGAAAAATAATTTTACCATTAACCATTTAGCGCCGTATTTTCGACAAATTAAAAGATAGAGTCATAATTTTTGCAGACTATCGAGTCAAAGCCTTGTACGTTTAGAAAATGTATGGAGTTATTTTAAATCTTATATAGGGTTCTCATAATCCTGTGAAAACTTTCATCAATTTGAAAACCAAAAAAGCTAACTTTTTAATTTAAATTTTTTTAAAATGGAACACCCTGTATTTTATAGGGTTAGAAGAAGCACCGATAAGTACTCTATCAATTTACTGAAGCATTTCCTATGACTAAATCAACGAGTTTTTCTTAAAAATGCACATCTATTGAAAATTGTATATTTTGTACTTTTTATACCGAAAAATCATGGGCGTAAATCAAAATTCAGTAAGTGATTTTTATATTTTCTCATATGTTAAGATATATATATATTCTAATGTATTTAGATTCTGAGAATTACTGGCTTTTATAAGGGAGGAATTGTTTATATTAAATTTGTGCCCCGTTTCGTAACTATGTAAGGCTAGAGCCGAGTTATCTACTTTAAATTTTTTTGTGTGATATGAATGCTCTTTAAATCTAGTTACCTATTACATTTCTTTTTGTTTGGCCGATATACAGTTTGTTGCAATTACTACTGTTTATTTTATATATCCCAGATTTCTGAAGCAGATCTTTTTGGAAAGTTTACCTTAATAGTCTTTAATTGTAAGTTATTAAATGCAAAGATGATATTGAATTTATTTAGTAAATTTTAAAATTTTTGACTTTGAGGATGGTATGTGAATTTTCTATACTTACATATATTGTCTTTCCTCTATTGGACTTAAGGTGGTATTACTTTTAATTAATAATTTTCTCTTTTGTTTATAAAATATTCTACCTAATTGTTTCTTTTCATAACGGTTATCATTAGCGATGTTGTAGATGAGATTATGTTCTTTGTTATAGTTGGTATTATTGAGTGGTACATTTAATAATCTAAAAACTAGAGTATTAAATGCAACCATTTTATATTTAAAGTGTGTTACTGAGGGGTTGTGTATGTAATTATTTATGTGTGTTGGTTTTCTGTATGTGTCAAAAGTCAAAGATTCGTCAAGTTTGATTATTTTAATATCTAAGAAAGGTAAAGAATAATTGTTTTCTAATTCAAAGGTGAATTTTATGGAATCGTACTGAGAGTTTATTGTGTATACCGAAACTTTTATTTACAACTGCGAATACCTCATGTACGTACCTTTTCCAAACTGTGAGAAATTGGAAGGCGGTGTTTTTGACGTTATTTTCACAATGGTTGAGAAATAAATCTGCAATAAGGGTCGATAGAGGATTGCCCATGACTGTGCCATGTGTTTATAACTATTGTTGTTGAAGGTAAATTCGTTTAGGTCCATACACAATTTCGTCAATAAAATGTATTGTTCCACTTCTATTGGCGGTACTTTATTGTGTACTAAAAATTGTTCTAATATCTTCAAAGTTTCTATGATTGGAATGCTGGGAAAAAGTAGGGCTGTTCCGACAAATGATACTAATTTGTCTGTCGTGTTAATTTTTAAATTTTTTAAATATTCAATTAAGTGGAGGGATTCTTGGTTATCATGTCATTTTTTAATGTGAATTTTTTATACTTTTCGTTCAACCAATTTGCTAATTTGTAAGTATTACAGTTAATATTTGAAAGGATCGGTCTGTAATTATTTTCGGGTTAATTAAATCCGGGATGTACAAAATAAACTGTACTAATTATAACAAACTGTATATCGGCCAAGCAAAAAAAATAACTAGATTTAAAGAGCATACATATCGCACAAAAAACTTTAATGTAGACAAGTCGGCTCTAGCCTTACATAGTTATGAAACGGGGCACAAATTTAATTTAAACAATACCTCCCTCATAAAAGCCAGCAATTATCAGAACCAAAATACATTAGAATCAATACATCTATATGAGAAAATATAAAAATCACTTACTCAATTTCGATTTAAGCCCATTATCTAATGACCTTTTAAATTTAATACTCTGTATATAAGAACAATAAAATTAAAAATAGTCAACAATAGTAAATAAGTAATAATAGTAAATATCCAACCACAATTTAGGAATAAGTAGGCAGGCACACATCTGTAGTTTTCCCAATTTTCAATAAATATGCATTTTTAAGGAAATGCTTATGTTTATTCTAATTGATTTAATCATAGGGAATAATGCTTCAGCAAATTTATAGAGTACTTATCAGTGCTTGGTTTAGCCTTATAAAATAAAGGGTGTTTCATTTGAAAAAAAAAACGACTTATTTACTATTCTAATTGACGAAAGTTGGCATAGAATTATGATGACCCTGCATATTTTTGTATATTTCTATACTTATTCTAAAAGTACATGACTTCCACTGAGATAATTATGCCTCTATCTTTTAATTTATGGAAAATAAGGGGTTAAATGGTTAATGGGGATTTTTTTTTAAATTAAAATATGTCAGAAAATATGAAGTTTAGGTATAGGGAAATGCGATGAAAGTCATACTAAAATAAAGTATAAAGATCCCCTAAGAAGCCAGAGGTCGATGGCTCGATAGCTGCATATCCTCACTTATTCAAAGAGAAACCATGGAATTTAATTAAGGCAGTGGTTTATAATATTTACAAGGGGAATTTAAAAGTAAGATGATGTGTTTCTTTGATATTTTAAATTATTTTCTCCCAAGTTTATTTTTAGTGGTTGGAAAAAAATTTGGTAAATTCAAATCAAATTCAAAAGCGGAAATACACCACAAAAAAAACTAAAGTAGTATATATTTAGAAGAACGACAAACAAAGGTTCCCTTTGGCATATACGTATGATTTATTTTTAAAAAAATTATCTCTTTTTTATTTTACTTACGTAACAGGTATATTAAATATAATGTACAACGAACTGGTACTTAACACTACCAGGTGACCAACAACTCTTGAATAGTCCAAATATCTTTTATCAGTTTGTGATTTATTTAATTATTGTACTAATTATGTTGCAACTTGTTGCAACAAATACCTACATGCGTACGGTTTTTTATGACATCATCACAGGTCAAGTATTATTTTTTATCGATCTCAAATATTCAAAATGTAATCAATCACTTGTATATGGTTCTGTTACTTAAAATTAATTTGTTTCAGTGTCTTTTGTAATGTCTTTTGTAATGTCTTTTGATACCTAGTACAGGGTGATAGAACCTCCAGAAACTAGAAATATGAGGTAAAAAACTATCACAACAGGTAAAAATTTGACTATTATTTTCACTTTATAGTTGCCCTGGAAGATGACAGTAGTCCTGCAATGCAATCTAAAAAGAATTTAAATTATAGGTTTATTTAATAGGTTTTTATTATGGTGTCATATCAACAAAATAACGTTATGGAAATTACCTATAACTTATTAAATAATAAATATCTAAAAAACTGCAACCTAAATAGAAACACTATTTAAAAATATATATGTTGCCAAAAAAATTTTATTGAAGCCTCGCAGACGGCAAGTGTCATCCATAATTTCTGTATTTCTACCTTACCTTTTAGTAAAAGCAAGTTAAAAAGTAGTAATCCTTTTTAGAATATTTCATTTTTCTTGGTCGTTTCCCAGAAAAACTTATTTTTTCAGTTAAATCGATCACCCTGTACTACATTCGAAGCAAAGAATTTTTTACCACATATTTATATGATTTTTTTTATAAATTACGTACACTTCATAATTATTTCATAAATTGCGTATAATTTATTGCTTTATCTGTGTATATTGTTTTTTTTATATGGTAGGTATTTGTGAGGGAGTGCTAAATTAAGTCCAAAATATTATATGTAATATATTAAGTCAGTCACCCTTTTATAATTTATAGTTCTAAAATATATCGATTTCTTTCTATATTTATGCTTCTCAGTAATATTTTGTTTAAACTTTAGCCTCAAACGTATGTGAAATAAATTAAAATAAATAAATAGTCACTTTGTACTGAAAGAAAATTCAACAAGCGCGTTTTATTTCAACAGGATGAAGCCCGTAGCAACCCGTGGATTATCACCCATTTAAATATGTCAATTTTTATTATAAATAAATAGTAATACCTATATCTAAAAAATTAGGTATGTATATTAGGTATGATTGTTACATTGATGATAACGTCAAATATAAAATATGAGTTCGAAAATAATTAAAATTAGGTGCAATAGTAAAGTTATTATTTTAATGAGAGTTTTCTACCTGAGTTAAATAATTCTGTTTCCGTTGGCAACAAAATATGAAATCATCTGGTAGGTACTGTGCTTGAAACTGCAAATACGGAATAACAGCATTAAGAGTACAACAATCTTGTACTAGAATAGCGTATTTTCAAAAACTGTTTTCTCTAAAATACATGTATTAAACAAAAATTTGCTACTATAGGGATCTAGTTTATCTTTTCATCTTTCCGGTGATATATAATTTATAACATTAAAAAGAAATTTTGTTGCAATTATAAGACAAATCCGGTACCGTTGCAATAAGGGTTAACTTTATTTCCATGTGTCTTTTTACTTCGGCTTTACGTGCACTTCCGAAATCTAAATAATTCGGTAGTAGGAAAGTCTTCACCCATCCGCTACCCAACCTCTCAACCCAACAATGAATTCATGTCTGTTAAGTTTACCTGAATGGACCCTTAAGTACGGCAACATTGTCGTGCTTCAGGAACAACTGTACAGCTACCTATTATTGTATATTTTGCTTCAGGATGGTACCAAAAATATGTATCCTTCAGGATAGTGCGGCTTATGTGTAAATATACACTACATTTTATTTTTTAAAATATCACTATATATCTTACATATATATATTTATAGAGGGAAATCATTCAAACCTGAAGCACAAGTACATATCTGTACGCATCATCCTGAAGCAGCGTAACGTACCTGAAGCGAATTTTTGCTTCAGGATAGTCATGCCTTGATATTTTATTGTACGAGAGAGAGATAGTTGATCTTATTTCTTTATGGGTAAGGGTCAGGGTCCATTGTTGTTTGATGCTGATTTTTATGGCAAAGCAACGTATCATATTACAGACACAACGTGATGAAAAGTGCTTCAGGTCCGTCGTTTTAATGCAAGAATTGTCCTTAAGCCAGGGTGGCGCTGTTTATTCTGCATTGTGTAGGCTCGTAAACGTTTGATGATACTACGTACTAATTTGAAGCAAGAAGATCTGGCAACTATGTTCGATAGGGTCCGTTTACCTGATGTGTTTATTTTTAAGTAAAGGATCAATAGTTGAAATGCATAAGAAAACGGAATGGTTTCAGGTTGACGGAATATGAAATATAATAATATAATAAAATATACGTACTTAATATAGTATAATACAATATAATAATTAATTAAGCATTGCTTTTCAAAACACTATTTCAAGAGGTCCGTAAGTGAAAAAAAATGCTCCATTCGCCCTTAATAATATTAATTACTTAATTAAATTTTAAGTTTTTTCTCAAAAACTAAATAGTGTAACACTTCAATAATTGTTTCATATGGTAACAAGTGGATCCTGATAATATTAGTAAATATAAAATTTTTCTTAAAAAGTAAATTGTGTAAAAAGTGTTTTAAATTAATTTAATTTTAAAAGTAAAAATTTTTATGTTACCTATTAACTGGTACCTTGTCTACATGGCTATAAACAGGGTGTATTATTATTTAATACGGAAAAGATTATAATTCATAAATGAGTAGAAAATATGAACTTTTCAAAGTATGCCGCTTTTTCGTAAGACCTATAGTTATTGTAATACAGGAGTGCGTTCGGATGAAGTTGTTTTACCCAGCTGAATCGTTCACCCGGGTGAATGACGTCACAGAAATGTTACTCATAAAATACGAACGATTGTGGTAAGTATAATATGGCGGCAAACTTTAAATTCAAGCAAATGCAATCCAGGTTATGTGTAGTTTACTTCGAGTGATTTTTGAGTAGGTACAATAAGATTTTATCTGTTTTATCGTCAATGGATCAAAATCGTATTCATATTTACCAGGCTGTTGTTTCAACATGCACTATTTATATGAATAACTTTATGATGGAAGACAGTAGTTCAAGTGAAGATGATGATGAACAGGTACAATTTTATTTCGATCACGGCCTCATTTGGACAGATTACGGAACTGTTTGGTGGAGTATGAAGTGTCTTCAAGAATAAAACAATTTTTGTTGAAGTTACAATTGCAAATTGCAGTGCAAATGAATTTCAAAGCAATTTTCGTATGAAAAGAGCAACTTCTCTGTCCTTGTAGTGATGTTTATTATACACACAAATACACAAAATATCTAATTATACAAAATCTCTGACAATGTTAATAACTGATAAAATGTCAAAATTCAATTTACTCACATCTGCGCATGTCGTGTGATTATCGTCCCAGTTTTAACAAGGGCGAAAAGTTGTTGTCCTAACGATTCTCCTCAAATAACCGAACGGCACGCTCGTACAAAACGCCTGTTAAAATCGAACGACTTTTGGGCGAAAAGTTTCATCTGGACGTCGCCCGGGCGTTATATCCGAACGGCCCCCAGGTTGCTTAAATTTTATTTTTTATATAGTTTTCGAGGTGTAACTAGAAAATTTGTTTATTAATTTCTTTATAATTTGGAGCATTGTTTCGTTTTATTAAAGGCTATATCCATCTCATGTATGTACCTATATCCATATCAAAACTTTTTTAAAAATATTTAAATAGGTGTAGATCTTTGGGATGCGAACCTGTTTTCGAAGAATTTTTTTATATAGAAAATCTAAGACAATGACAATTTCAAGTTATTTATTTATTTTTTTTGAAATTATCAACGTGTTATCTTTAAAAAATTAATGATATGGGGAGCGTTTTCGGAAGAGTCACTGATTTTCATTGTTTATTATTATTGTCTGAAAGGTTTTTAAAAAAGCATCGTATGATTTCTGATTTTTTTTAACAATATCATCAGTTCTACATTCATAGTACTTATAATAAAGGCAATGATTAAAAGTAATACTACACTAATTTTACTACTGTCTCGCAATTTTTCTAAATTATTGCTATTTCGAGCTGATCAATTCGTACCATTCTCAAAACTGAAAAGAGAAAATTATTTTTCGTAATTAATTTTTTTTGAAGTTAATTGCAATGTCAAAGCACCAGAATATTATAAGAAAACGATATTAACACATTGTACCACATTTTAATTGGTAATATCTAGTATTAAGTGTCAAAGTTAGTAGGTTAGATATTTAAAAATTTTTTACTTTAAACTTGGTTTTTGGGGCAAAAAGTTAGTGTTTGTTAGATGACAGTACACGTTTTTAATAAAATAATTTAAGTTTCAGATGGCTTATTACCTGCTTATTTGATATAATCGAAATATGAATTGCTATGAACATTAAAGAAGTTATACACAAAATTTAGAAACTAACCAAACAGTTGGTTATATTTTGTGTACGATTCGTGGTTAATACTTTAGCGATAAATATTGGATTGTTTGTCAACTAGCTGGATAGTACAAAAATTAACCAAATTGCGTAGTTATTTTAATGGAAAAATGATTTTTTATCAAAAGAAGGGTATGGTTAATTTATACACCGGGTGTTCAACTAATATGCGGAATTTTAATATCTCAGTTAATAAAAGAGTTACGCTATTTCTTTTTTGGCAGAAGTTTCAATTCTATAGCGTAGCACAAACTAAAAATAATTTCACTTGTACAAGGTGTTCTGCGTTCCCTGGGCACACATCGATTTTGTTTTTTTAAATGCAACATATATTTTTATCATTTTTTTTAAATCCTACTACTTATTTTAGCATGATTTTTCTGAAAAAAACTGAAAGCTAAATAGAAACACTATTTAAAAATATATATGTTGCCAAAAAATTTTAATTGAAGCGTCGCGGACGGCAAATGTTATCCATAATTTCTGTATTTCTACCTTACCTTTTAGTAAAAGCAAGTTAAAAAATAGTAATCCTTTCTAGAATATTTCATTTTTCTTGGTCGTTTCCCAGAAAAACTCATTTCTCCAGTTAAATCGATCACCCTGTACTACATTCGAACCGAAGAATTTTTTACTACCACATGTTTATATGAATTTTTTTATAAATTACGTACACTTCATAATTATTTCATAAATTGCGTATAATTTATTGTTTTATCTGTGTATATTGGTTTTTTTTTTTTGATATGGTAGGTATTTGTGAGGAAGTGCTGAATTAAGCCCAAAATATTATATGTAATATACACGGATTTCTTAAAATAAACTGGATCGCTGATTCCTAACTATCATTTTGTCAGTTGTAAGGTGGTCGCCACACTGTGCTAACATTCCATTGGCTAGTTTTCAGCTAATGATGTTGAGGTATTTACAGAGGGAAATTTTGAAAATAGTTTGGCGAGATATGGGCATATGACTAACTAAATATTACTTATATGGATGGATATGGGTATAAAATATGTACACTTTTGTAATAAAAATACATTAGCAGCGGGTCTAAAAAGTTAACTTAATATAGGGTTATATCAAAGATTAAATTGTATTATTTGTGCATTAGATATGACTAGTAATTGACAGGACTGGACTCAAGAGTTATATTTGTGCAGCAAAGGTACACATAATTTTTTTCTATTTATAGTGCATTTCAAATATTTGGAATCATCTCTCTTTAATTTGACTTGAAATGATTTTCGACAAAGTCGAAATTTATGTGCTTGTAAAGACACTCCCTACATGTACAAATCTTCTAATGGTATGTCTGGTAGGTACCAATGTATATTAAATTCATTGAGGACACTCTTTATTTCTCCTGTTACAACTTCATTTTTTAAATAAATTTTACATTAGCCGGAATTATAACTGGTTCATAATAGTTACTTGTCTAAACATAATTTAGTAACTAACCCAAAAAACTTTAAAGTAACATGGTTTGTCAACCAAGTATTTGAACCTTCCCAGGCAACACACTTCCATCTAATTAACGTTAATAATTCGTCTAGACGAGACGTCTACCGACGATCTATTGTACACTGTATATCGACGACTAAATGTCCCCCAGATAAACGTATATATTTCATATAACATAGAGCATAAATAGATGTTCTTGTTCAACATCTTTTTGATAGCAGTTGTATACGTCTAATAGATGTCCTTATTCAACGTGTTTACGATATCTATTGCGTACGTCTAATACATATCGTTATTTAACGTATTTCTGATAGCTATTTTATACGTCTAATAGATGTCCTCATTCAATGAATTTATGATAGCTACTGTATGCGTCAAATAGATGTCCTTATTTAACGGCATTCTGATAGCTATTGTATACGTCTAACAGATGTCTTTATTTAACGTCTTTCTGGTAGCTACTGTATAGGTGTAATAGATGTCCTTATTCAACGGCATTCTGATAACTATTGTATACATCTAATAGATGTCCTTATTTAACGTCTTCATTATACCTACTGTATACGTCTATTCGTGATGCTTACATGCTATTGGTACTGAATGGTACCCTTTGATCCTCATATTGATCTACCTACTAACTAACCACAGTTTAACCTACCTACCTATACATAATGTAACCCAAGTGTATTAATTATAATTTAGATATTTAATGAAAATGAATGCATTAGAATATGGTCAGGTATAATATACTTACTATATATTACCATGCATATATAATTTTAACGTTCACGAACGAATACTATAATAGTTACAGTAAAATGTATACCTCATTATACTTACTTATTTAATTAATAACGAAAACAGCTTTTCACTAGTTGAACTTCCTAGGGTACTAAATAGCTATAAAATTTCTTTTAATCTAGTAGGACATCACCACTAACCACTAACGTCTGCAAATTGCAAATGGCCGAAATGAAATGGCGAATTCGAATTGGCGTATGGCGTTGCATTTTACAGGTTGCACAACATGCGGTAAATGACCAGCACTGAGCATTGTAAGTAGGTACACCGAGCGAACTGCGGCTGCGCACTCGTTGCCTAAGTCGTTGCCGTTGTGGTTTACGGTGTAGGAAAAAGTAGTTCTGGATATTAAATAATGCATTTTATTATTTTCTTTAAAAAATATATTATTTAAAGATTATTCAAATTATTTGTTGATCAAAATATATCTACTACTGTTTGTCTTTCCCGGTATATGGAAATGAAATTTATCCAGAAATTAAAAATTTTCCGAAAATTTTGAAAATTTAAAGTTTTTGGTTAAATCTGATATTGGTGTCAAACGGTAGCTTATGAAAAGTTAAGATAGGAATGTGCAAAACGTTTTGCTTGATCTCAAACCGTTTGAATTTTACAGGGTGTCAAAGTTGCAAAATATCAATATTCACCTGTCAATATCTCAAAAACAGTTAGAAGATAGGTATAGGACATCCTACATGAAATGTGTTTAGAATTTTAAGTAGAATCCAGAAATGAAATAATATATAGGGTGTTATAATTAAGATAACCAAGTTGATGGTGTCTTCCGGTATAACCGGAAGTGGTACGTAGACGTCATTATTATATTTGGGGAGGACAGATCCGAAAACCTGATATACCAAATTTTCAAAATTCAAATCGAAGTAGTCACTGAAATATTCAAATGGGCGGTCACCGTAAGACACCCTGTATAAATAGACGTCTCTTAGTAGAAGATAATTAGATAAAATGAAATAACAGACATCTATATTTAAACAATTATTTTGTTAGTTGTACAAAAAAGGGTCTATAATATGCCGTCTATACATTAGATTTCAATTGTCGTTTATAGGTATACATATAAATAGACGTCTCTCAGTAGACGAAAATTAGATGCAAGGAAATAACAGACATCTATTTAAAATTAATTCTTTTAGTGGTACAAAAAGGTTCTAAAACATGCCGTCTATATTACATTAGATTTAGATGATCGGTTATACACATATAAATAGACGTCTCTCAGTAGACGAAAATTAGATACAATGAAGTAACAGACATCTATTTAACATTTATTTTGTTAGTATTACAAAAATGGGCTAAAACATGCCATCTATATTACATTGGATTTCGATGGTAGTTTAAATACATATAAATAGACGTCCCTCAGTAGACAAAAAATAGATATAATGAAGTAAGGAGACATCTATTTAACATTTTTTTTGTCAGTGTTACAAAAAGGGTCTATAACAAACCGTCTTTATTACATTAGATTTCGATGATCGCTTATATACATATATATATACGTCTCTCACTAGACAAAAATTAGATGTAATGTAGTAAAAGACATCTATTTAACATTTTTTTTGTGAGTGGTAAAAAAAGGGTCTATGAGAAGCCGTCTATATTACATTAGATTTCGATAATCGCTTATATACATATAAATAGACGTCTCTCACTAGACGAAAATTAGATACAATGAAGTAATAGACATCTATTTTACATTTATTTTGTTAAGTGGTACAAAAAGGATCTATAAAATGCGTCTATATTACATAACATTTTAGACGTAGACGGTAATTAGACGAGATATACGGAAATAAAACATCTATTAGACGATGTCGTGTTGCCTGGGTTGTCTAATTGCAGTATAAAAATTAGTTAATAGTTTTGAGGAATTCTAATATCGATACCTTTTTGCCAAAATATCGTAAGTCACTCACTAAATTTTACCTTAGGCTACTTACGACAATTCTGCCACTCTGCCTATTACAGTTCTGTTACTTACGATAAAATGTATGCAGTTATTTAACCGTGAAACATTTAAATACGCTTACATATTTATGGATCTATCTACCTCTGCCAAGATGTGTATTTGCATATTATACTTACGATAGATCCATAGCCATTTTCATGGAAAATGTCACTTACGATAGTTTGGCAAAAAGGTATCGATATAAGGTAGGTATTTATCGAAGAATTAGACATATGTTTGTAGTTATTTTAATTGTGGCAGGAGCTGCATATATAAAAAGCCACGATGAAAGTAGCTGCACGTCTTATCAGTAAAAACGGCACTAAAAAAATATTTTTTAACTGAATGATGTACCATACAAATTAGTAATGTCAAGTAGTTATTAGTCAAATTTATACTTTACACTGTTAAGATATATTAAATATTGTGAATGAATTGGGATAGGTTAATCAGTTATTTTGTTATAAAATTACATGAAGTTTATAATACACAATATGGTAATAACTGCTTTTCTAGAAGATACATTAACAACTTCAAAACTCAAAATCATTATGATTATGGTAGGAATTTAATAAAAACACATTTAAAATATAATTTATACACACAATCACATTATAATAGGAGTTTTATCCACACTTATAAAGCATATAAAGTAACCTATTATCCACTACTGAAATAATAAAAAAATATAAACTTAAATCAACCAAATTTAATTTACTTATTAAAATTAACATTAACATTTATATTAATAGACATTTCGTTCTTCGCTTTCTCATATTTCACTTCGTTTCCGTTAATAGGAAGCTTGTAGTTGCTTCTTGCAACAAACTTTGGATGTCTCCTCTCCTGAGGAATGACTTGAACGAGAAGAACCTTGGATTTTCCTTGCAATACCAAGTTTGTTAGATACGGAGTCTTCAATATAGCTCTCTGCCACAGCAGGGCTCTTCCACCCACCATGCCGCTTGATGGGTGTAAAGTCGGCACCTTTATTTCCCAATAAAGTTATTGAAGTGCACCCTCATATAGTGGCCAATATAAGCTTCCGCGTTTGCCAAGTTCAGAAACGATGCAACTTTTGTTGGAACTTTTGCCAATGTGTTGATTCCATCAGGCTGAGAAGTACATTTTTGATTCTTATAATGTAAAAAGAATCTGTTTTGTGATAAGTTCTTTGGTCTTAGGGAAATACATTTTCTACACATCTCTACGTCGTTGATAGAAAATCCTTCATTTATAATTTTAAACTTTCGTGAAATGCTATCGTTATTCTATTACTATCGAAACAACTAGATACGCGCCAGTGTCCTATACATTAGTGATTTTCAAATTCGTCAATTCGTAGCATCGACAAGCACCAGAGACTCCTATTACTAGCGCAACCTAAAATGATTCAAAGTATTATTAATACATATTGTCTAAAAAGTTAAGAGTTATTACCTTAATCATAAAATATTCTTTATCACAAGATTTAGTCAAAAATTCTTCAATTTGCACTCTTTCCAAAACTGCAGCCTTTTTCACCTTGTATCCTTTCGATTGACTCTTCAGATAACAGATATCTACGTTTTTAGACTTTTATCGCAACCTTCAACATTGAATACTTCGACCAAATGGATGAAATTGCATGTTTTTTCTTCAGATTAAGAAATAAATAACTTGCACCTTGCACACAGAACTTCATTTATAAACCACAAACCATATGAGTAACTGTTTAGTTAGTCATATGCCACAAACCAAAAAGAAAATATAAAAGCAGTGATGGTAACTCAACACAACAGTGTTACCATCATTTAGTTCATAAAATACCTAGAAGTTAGCACAGTATGGCGGCCGCCTATCAGTTGTTATTTTTAGCTACCCCCACCAGTATGTATTAGCGATCCAGTTTATTTTAAGAAATCCGTGGTAATATATTAAGTCAGTCACTCTTGTATAATTTATAGTTCTAAAAATATATCGATTTCTTTCTATATTTATGCTTCTCAGTAATATTTTTTTTAAACTTTAGATTCAAACGTATGTGAAATAAATTAAAATAAATAAATAGTCACTTTGTACTGAAAATTCAACAAGCGCGTTTTACTTCAACAGGATAAAGCCCGTAGCAACCCGTGGATCATCACCCATTTAAATATGTCAACTTTTATTATAAATAAATAGCAATACCTATATCTAAAAAATTAGGTATGTATATTAGGTATGATTGTTACATTGATGATAACGTCAAATATAAAATATGAGTTCGAAAATAATTGAAATTAGGTCCCATATAGTAAAGTTATTATTTTATTGACAGTTTTCTACCTGAGTTAAATCATTCTGTTTCCGTTGGTAACAAAATATGAAATCATCTGGTACTGTGCTTGAAACTGCAAATACGGAATAACAGCATTAAGAGTCCATTCACTAATCCGAAATAAGCCCAAAGTCGGCGTTCGTCTCATTTGTAATTATAAAAAAACTATAAAAGATAGCAACTTTTAGAAAAAAGTATTGAAAGATTAGAGTTTCATCTAAATCCCTATAGTAGTAATTTTTTGTAATTTTTTTTTATTTTAAAAATCCAGGCAAACAATCTTGTACTAGAATAGCGTATCTTCAAAAACTATTTTCTCTAAAATACATGCATTAAACAAAAATTTGCTACTATAGGGATCTAGTTTATCTTTTGATCTTTCCGGTGATATATAATTTATAACATTAAAAAGAAATTTTGTTGCAATTATAAGACAAATCCGGTACCGTTGCAATAAGGGCTAACCTTATTTCCATGTCCCTTTTTACTTCGGCTTTACGTGCACCTTCGAAATCTAAATAATACGGTAGTAGCAGGGCCTGGGCACTCCCACGGAAAAGTCAAACCTGAATATTAGTTCAACTACGCATCACGAGCGGCGCTAGCATCTGCACTTACTAGAGTCCTATAAAGAGAGTAAAGACATGAGGGTGACCGTTTTTGATTGGTTCAACGGATATAAGGTCGAAAATTGCTTGCGTCCGCCATTAATCCTCCAAACAAAGATTTTGACGGATCTGGATCCGAGTCAAGAACACTAGACAGACAGGATAGCTTATTTCCTATGCTGCAACGTTAGCGGACCGCCGAAATGCCAATGACGTCAGTACGCATGCTGAAATTGTCAGTTCTCCGTAAGAAATTGTGTATTTGCTCCAATTTTTAAAGGTTTTCGATTATCTGCTTTGTGTGTGATTAGTTCCTTGGTTTTTAATCGGCGTGTTTATAAAAGTAGGGTATTGAGAAATAAAAATGTTTGTAGCATTTGTTAATGTGAAGTACCATTCTTTTTTTTTAGATTTAGAAACTTGGGCGTTGTGCTTCCCAATCAAACTTTTTTGTGTTTTGGCGGTTTATTACTTTCATATGGACATAATCTAATAAACTTCTAGCGTTTTAAAAGTTGCTTTTGATAATCATTGAGGTAAGTAACCTTCATAGATCAGAATTATTTTAAGGAATTTCATTTACATCTTTTTTTAGGAACAATGTCTGGACGTATTTGTGCTGTTGCTTCCTGCAATAATAACGAACTAGCCCCAGAAAGAAAAGACTTAAATATATTTCATTGTTTTCCGAAGGGCAAGGACTTTGTGTCTCTAACGATGCGTAAGGAATGAGTACATCGTTGTAAAAGGGCTAATAAATTTAATCCAGATAATGCTAGACTGCTAGAGTGTGCTTTTCACATTTTACTAAAACTGACTACGAAAGAGATTTGAAAAATGAACTTCTAGGTAGTTATACTGAGTAATAATTTCCTGAAGTACCTACTATGTACTTTGAGTGACAAATTTTGATTCCGAGATAAATACTCTTCATGAAAACGGCAAATGGCAGTAATGCAATCAGGATGTTTCAGCAATGTTTCCCGATTATTAGAGAGTTTTTGAACCCCTTAAAATTTACGTTATCGTTATGGTTATGGTTATTCTGAGCATGCGCAGTGCCAAAATTGATACTATTTTCGGCTCTGCACATGCGCACAATAACGATAACGATAACGGACTGCCAAAATTTAAGGGGTTCAAAAACTCTCTATTATCTAAATACCAGACGTTATGTTTATAGTCCGAATAGGTTTGTTTTTTAAAATATAAATATGGTTCAAAAGCTTGTTAACAGACTTTATTTTCATAATTACAAGTAACGTTAACGTTAAGTACAAATAGAACTAGAAGAATATCTAACAAAGAGGTTGCAGATGAATTTATAAGTTCGGTATAGCTGATACTGCACAATAAGCGCCTGGATATTTCTCTGGTCTATTGTTCATAGGTAGACTAGTGTCTGTATTTATAGTCAAACT
Source organism: Pogonocherus hispidulus (assembly GCA_963924545.1). Taxonomy (NCBI): domain Eukaryota; kingdom Metazoa; phylum Arthropoda; class Insecta; order Coleoptera; family Cerambycidae; genus Pogonocherus; species Pogonocherus hispidulus. The sequence goes on along the minus strand of OZ004696.1, from coordinate 32,297,623 downwards.
TGAACACGCCTTCGCCAAGCACGCCTCGACCCCAAAATTCGAGAATACACAGAATATGGGTAAAGCCAAGCATGGCTTAATACAGGTCGTTACCTATCTTGAGTAGGTCTCAAAAATGAAGTCGAAATTTGCACGTGTTTAATAACTGTGAAGTTCAAATTTCTGCCAAGGCGTGCTCAAGTATCGACTATAAATACGGGCATAGATAAGTTGATGACTTCGCCAACCAAGTTGGCATCATCTGGAAATGACTAAAACTCTCACTCTCGTCAAAAAACAGTTTTAATCATAAAATCAAACGGTTAAAGCAACAAAACAAACAGTCTTAATCATCTCTAGATAATGCCTACTTGGCTGACGAAACGCACGTCAACTGTTAGTGTAGTGTTTTGGTGTTGAGTGGAAAACCACGTCACTGTCAAAAATATAAAACTTGCACTTTCACATAGCTTAGATTCTTATTGTATTCAGGAATTATTATCCTAAAGGCGGAATTTTTATTTTATAATTTTATTTTATTTACGGAATTACCTAGAATTGTTTGGTGGGTAGGGAGAAAATCTGTATACTTTCACCTTTCATAAATTTGAGCGCCGGGTGCATATAAAACAATCTCAGTATTTATAACAGTAAAACTAATTATGAATTTCAAATGAGAGAACGATCCTTATACACTCAGCTTCATATCCTCCGATTTTCGTTATTTTTTATTGTGTTACCCGAAATACATGATTTTCTTCGCCATTAACTTTACTTTAAAAAAGGTAGTATCCAATTTCATTGCCCAACGTATATAATACGAGTTATGAAAGAAAATATAAGAAAGAGTCACTGATTTATAATGCGTCGTATAGGGCAAACCCGTACGAAATCATGCGTGATGACGTCACACTGTTTGACCTTGGGGCTGACAGATTTGCCGTTTTAAGCTATCCTGTCTGTGTACCGTCCTTGGATCCGAGTGTCTCGGAGATTTGCGCTTGACTTTTTACGAGATAATCGTAGTCAGTGACGCTTTGTGTGAATTCTGCGTTTTTTTCCTGTAATTTTATTTCAGAGATTGTTAAAAATGTTTTATTCGAAATTCGGAAACATTTGATTAATTATTAAGTAGGTACTTGTGAGGTAGCTATTGTACCTATTATTTAGGTTATTTATTGAAACTTAGATATTGCTTATTAAATTAAACCTGTTATATAAAGTACCTACCTGATTCTGTAAACCAAGGTATACCTCGGTAACATTAGACACTAATGTGCACCAAATTTTGTCATCAACCTATGTTATATATAATTACTTCGTTAATAGAGAGTTTTTGAACCCCTTAATTAGAGAGTTTTTGAACCCCTTAAATTTTAGCACGTCGTTATCGTTATCGTTATTCTGCGCATGCGCAGTGCCACAAATAGTATCATTTTCGGCACTGCGCATGCTCAGAATAACCATAACCATAACGATAACGTAAATTTTAAGGGGTTCAAAAACTCTCTAATTTTAGCACGTCGTTATCGTTATCGTTATTCTGCGCATGCGCAGTCCCAAAACTAGTATCATTTTCGGCACTGCGCATGCTCAGAATAACCATAACCATAACGATAACGTAAATTTTAAGGGGTTCAAAAACTCTCTAATATCTAAGCTCTACCTGATATAACATAACCGTTCTTGACAGATTATATATCTGCTTCTCTGTACCAGCTGTATCTCTGTCTCTTCGCCCTTCGCCTTGTACCAAAAGGTTACGGTTAAAATATAATATAATCTAAAGATTACTTTTGTTTGGTTATTCTTCATAAGTAGATACTAAATAAATACTGCTCAAGAAGTATTCATATTCACACAAAGCGTAACAAACAATAAACAATAACAGTTAGTCATAGAACAAGATATAGAAGTGCGTTCACCGCAAACTATTTAAGTTTTTATTTAAAAAATATTTTCCACATTTGGTCGTTATCACAGAGAACAAACGTCGTTATTGTATTTTAAATTTTCCGCCATGATTTGGAGGAAAAATGGCGGCTCATGTCTTTACTCTCTTTATATAGGACTCTACACTTACTAATGTTCCGTGATTGTTCTCGTTATATCGTTTAGTTTTAGTCGTCGGTCCATAGATTACATAGATTTAGATAGGAATCTTCCATTACCGACAAGGCGACGCGGAAAGCGACATCTGCAGAGATGTAGTTGAACTATCTCTTCTTCCCACAGTGTTGATGTAACAACTTTATATATTTTCATTCTCAAAATGGAGGGGAGGGAAAATATATTCCGGATAAGATTTAATTTTAAATAAATTAGTCTATAAATCTAAAATTTGAAGTATGAGAACTACAAATTTTTCATTTGTGGACTAAATTATTTAAAACATATCTCACCCAAAATATTAAAAATTTATAAACATCAAATCAGTATACTGGAGATTTATTTTAATTACATGCTACATGACAAATAGAAAAATATAAAGCAATAATGAAAGTGATAATATGAAATGTTGCTTATTTCTGTGTCAATATTTCGGGGATTGTTAAGTGACCAACCTTTTTTAAGATACTGAACATTGCTGGGAGTCACATATTTTAATAACGGGTTTGGTGCACATGATGAAAATATTATTTAAATTATATCATGTAATTATACTTCAAATATATATATGTTCTACTAATAGGGTTGGTTAATGTCTAGACATTTATTCGAACACTACTTAGTATTAACTATTGTGAACATAAAATAAAAAAAAACTTAAAAGACGCAAGTTTCAAAAAGATAAAATAAATTTGATCGGACTACCAAATTACTGTATGGTAGGATTAAGAGACAAAAAAGATTTAGTTTTGTTACCTTATCACTAAAATATGATATGCAGTTAAAAAATATCCCGCAATCGTAACGATAGTATATTATGTTACTAGGAGTAGAAGGCGAACATTATTTGTTGAGATCAGAAGCATATATTGCCAAGGAGTTAGCCAAGGCTGTGTAAACTGGGGCGAAACACATAAAGAGCTCTATACTCCCGAGTGACACACTATTTTTTCTTCAAGCATCAAAGTTAAAATTGTATTTCTTCAGACATTCATGATTGTATAAAAAGTGATCTTACGTAACGTTTAATTTCAAACTGACAGTTCTGAGAAATCATGGCTACATGACCCTCTTTTTTAATCAGTTGTTATGGTTACACTTTTACTTTTTTGTACTTGTAAGAAAATGAGAATATTTCTTTACTAGTAAAACAGTATTATATGTCTATGAGTAAAACAATAGGTCTTTTCTATAATACGTCTTACATAAAATAATGTAAGTATTACTATATGCTTGAAGAAAATAGATATTTACATACTAGTCCCGAAAGGAATGTTTTACTGGACGAGTGGGCAAGCCTGCGAGTCCAGTGAAAACACTTTCGGGGTAAGTTACATACACTATTTTTCCTGCAACCGTCACTTATTTTAAAAAAATACATTACAATTTTTAATAGTTTCAACATTTTTGACTTTTTTGCAAAATAAGCCAAAATGACATCTTCAGTTATTGTTTTCGTTGCTGCAAACTTATCATATATTTGTTTGTAGCATTTCCTCAACTTCTGCAATAATTCAAAGTAGCTGCTGACGTTGCATCTGTAATTTTATTTGGAATAGGGCATAATGTAGGGCTTGCTTCGGGATTCAGATACATATTTGTATTTAAATCTTCTGTTGCAAAATGTCGGTGACATATTCTGTAATTACCAAATACTTTTGAGGGTTCCAAGCTTTTTAGATGGTCATTTCCAATAATCTCCAGCCAGTTATTAAATTTTACTAAAAACTTATTTGGATTTGGGAAGCGAAGTCTTGTAGATGTCCTATCCTCACAATCGGGAACAGCCAGAGACTTGACATGTCTCTGGGAACAGCACATGTAAATGGTATCTAAAAATTTTTTCAGAAATGTGATATGCTCGGTAATTCGAATATGAAATTAAACTTTAAGGATCATGGTCCTCTGACTAATTATGCAGCACTTTGATATAATTTTTACTCAAAAACAAAAATAATACTGGTGTACTGATAAGTGTAAACAAACTTAAACTTATAATTAATATCTAAATGCTCATAAAATGTAAAAATCTAATTTTCTTGACTTACCTTGATAGTTTTCTCAGATCAATTAAAAAGTATAGAAAAAGCTCAAAACACAAATATTATTCACAAAACTCAAAGTCAAAGTGCATTAACAAACCGCAAAAACAAAACAAATATAAAATCACAATCACAGAATAATTGGGTATTGGGTTAGTAGTTTCACTTTCAATGTTCAATGCGATCAATGTAGCAAATATATAATCTGAACTGTGTTCTGTGGTTTCTGCCACAATGTGATTGCAGCTCTATTTATACATTAGCGCCATCTTCTGAGATGTAGTCAAAATACTAATATTCTATCTCTGTCTTACAACTTGACTCCAGCTATTCCCATATAAGATCCCAGCCCGTGCGTCGGTCGTTGTTGTTGAATAACACACCAATCTGTTATTGAATAATTTTTGTGTCCTTTTGAAAGATTTTTTATTTAATAGTTCTTGTTAAATAAGTTAATAATTCAAGCCTTATACTGTGATTTAAGTTTGTAGTGTTCCTGGATGTACCAATGTACAAGGTGAATGTTAGTTTTGCTTAAAAATCTTGAGGTAAGTTTCATCTACTTACTTTTTAATTGTTCGTCAATTCTTTATAAATTTCTATCTGTAGCACGAGCTTTTTTCTAATGCTACTTATTAAATTGCATGCAAGTCGTTTTAGAGAAAAGCGAAAAACAGGATTTAGTTTTCTTACTTCAATTCCAACGTGTTGAATACTTAAGTTTTTTTTTATACAAGAAGTATTTATTTTTAACCGTTAATTCTTTTGACTGAACTCAGATAAATGCATAAAAAATTAAAAAATTGCAACGTGAAATATTAATTGAAGGTTATTCTCCTTCATTTCTCCCAGACTTATGTTGAGATACCTAGTAAAAGCATTTTGAATTATAAAAAAGAAGATCTTTTAGAAAATTTTATGCACCAAGTTAAAGTACATGATTGTACCATCACTTGATGAGTACAAACTTTTTGTTTATGTAGTTATATGAATAATGGTTTAACAAACAATATAAGCATTGTAACAAATGTACTGCAGTGTCTATTATTAGTTCACAAGAAAGAAAAACTTCAATTATAGTCAGATATATAAAATCAATCAAGAAATATACCTGTCATCTTAACATTTATTAAAACTTATATTTAATAGGTTTTGTTATTAAGGTAATCACACTGCTTACCACGTAATATTTTAATTTTCAGATGCGTAGGAAATGGTGTGTGAACATCCAACAACTGTATTCGATGAATTTCTTCGACAAACATATTTGAGATCTATCGAAAGCAAACTTACAGGTTATTAATTGCTGTTTAAACATTTTATGTGTCTCGTAAGTTTATGTTATATAATTTAACAATTATTTGGTCATATGTTTAAATGTACTTTTTATTAATAAATTTTATTTTACATTGAATTATTTTTTTAAATACATTACTTCACGTCAGAACACCTTCACAATATTATTAATCACATTTTGAAAACAGTTTGGTAAAATGTATTCACTATTATACACATCTTTTTATAATAAAACTTGATGTGTAAAATAGTGAATATATTTTATTAAATTGTTTTCAAAATGTGAAATTTAAATAAATAATTAAAAAGTATCTAGGGTAGGCAACCAGCGCAGCTCCGGTAGTTCAACTACGCATCACGAGCGGCGCTATTAACGGTTTTGGCGGGAGAGGGAGAGTGGCCCATCTATAGTATCTATAATCTGTGGGTAGTAGTATTAGTAGTAGTTTCACCAATAGGCTTCCCAACCTCTCAACCCGACCCACAATTCATGTCTGTTAAGTTTACCTGAATGGACCCTTAAGTACGGCAACATTGTCGTGCTTCAGGAACAACCGTACAGCTACCTATTATTGTATATTTTGCTTCAGGATGGTACCAAAAATATGTATGCCTCAGGATAGTGCGGCTTATGTGTAAATATACACTAAATTTTATTTTTTAAAATGTCGCTATATATCTTACAGAATCGGCTGTACCATAACAAATATACACCCGAATATGGCATCACTTTTCCTCTATCTAATTCATAAACCGGTGCTTCAGGATGGTATGGAATATATTATGGCTTCAGGTTTGTTAGAAGGATGTATATATATATATATATATATATTATTATTAAATATAGTATTTTTGTGATTTGCCTCGCGTTGGGCACCAAATTATTATGAATATTGTAATTTTGTATGTGTACCCTTAATTTGGGCTTCTAATTTATATGATTTGTTATTATTTTAGTAAATATATATTTTCGAATTTATAAGATTTTATTTTATTTTTTTTTATTTAATTGATTAGGTTTTCTTTTTTTTTTTAATTGAATATTATGTTTTAATTTTCTTTCTTATTCTTTTTGACACTTATTTTCCCTAGCTCTGCTCAAATTACTTTGCCTGTTCTATTTTCTTCTACTCTTTTACTTTGTCTATGAGAACATAAGATTCTTATCTCAGTAGTCAGTTCAAAAGGAGATCTTCAATAGACAATCTCAGCTCACAATCAATAAAATAGACTTTAAAATAAATGAATATTTAATTTCAACAAATTGTCTTTTACTTCCACCTTTTAGATATAAGTAACTAAAATAAACTTTTCACATGTATGAAAAATAATAATAATATTTATCAATTTTCAAATTTTATCTTATCATTATTTGATATAGAACCAATAACAATTTATGATTTGCTGTAAAATCTCTACTTGTTCAATTACCCCTGAATTTATGCAGCACGCTTTACACTAATTTCTTATTGGTCCTATGATCTGAAATTCACTTCTTGAAAACAAACTAGCTCTACTATTCTAAGATCCTAACCTAACTATTTTATTATTTACGTACACTAAATATGAATGTTTATGAAGAATTTAGTGAAATATTCTTATTCAAAGTTCTTGTTTTGTAGATATAAGTGGAGATAACTGTTTGTAAGTATCACTCAAATTATATTCTTTGTGGATATTATTATATTCTGTTTCTCGTGTGATCACGTTATGCTAGCTTTTAGATTTAATTTTTTTTTAAGGTACCTTTTTATTGTAATTTTTCCTCACAATGGTGTCTTTTAGACTTTGCACCTTCCTTGAAGGGATCAGGAACTCCTGCAGATGGTCTCCACTCTGCTCTAGGTCTCAATTGACTAAATGGAACCATGTATTTTATTTCTACCTTCTATCACCTATTTTCTTGATATGGTAAGTAATTTTATTTTCCTTTTCAACTATTTCCTTCTAATTAAACAATTTTTTTTTCAATGCAATATACGACGCCAAGCTCTTCTTAAAATTTTTGGTAACCAAGTAAATAAAATCTTGTTTTTTCCTCGTACACTTAGATTTTGATAATATTATCTTTGACTAAAGGTTTATCCACATGAGTTTAATTTCTTGTTTAAATTTTCTATTCACTTACACTTCACTGATTTTTTAAAACTAATACATTTCTTTCATTTATTTTATATAAATTTTTAATAATTAATAGTTAACATATTTCTTAAATTATTTTAATTTCTTATTTCTTGTAGGTACCACGGTTGGAACTTGCAAATCTGGCTTTACCTATCGTTTGACATTTGCTGTCAGGTAAATTATTTATTTAATAAATTTCAATTTTAAACATAAATATAATTTTAAAGTCTAATCGTAATGTTATATTGACTGTTTGATATTGGAGTTCGTTATCTGAGCAAAATACAGACATCTGTTAAATAAAACAAATCGATGCTGTTTATTGGTAATTTCCAATGTCTTCTTGCAATGCATGCATTTCTAATGAATTTATTTTTAAAAATCTTTAAATAATACTTAATTTATACTGTCTTTCTACAATTGACTTAATTTAAGATATGCATATTACAATAATATATGGTATTATTAACTTTTTTTCATTTTTAAACAAACCATATTACATAAATCAGTATCTAAACTGTTTAATGTTGATATATATTATTCTTTCTCATTTAGCTATCGCTATTATTCTATTTTGTATCAATATTCCCAAATTTATTTGTAAATTAGATTGCATAAGATAATTTGTCAAATAAATTTTATCGATGATGATTTCTTTTCAGTGTTTGTGTAATGTGTGATGTGTAATGTTGTTTTTCATGTAAATAATGATTTTATTTGTACTGCACTTCGTCAAAGTTCATAATATGGATTTATTTGGTCTATGTTATATATCCCTTTTATTTTGTCTGTCCCTATGTATTTTAATTCATAACTGTTTTGTCCATTGGGTGTATTAATTTCAAATGGCCCATCGTAAGGTAGCAATAATTTCTTGCATATTTTTTCCCTTTGATTTGGTACTCTGAGTGCTTTCACAATAACTAAATCCCCTTTATTAAAATGTCGAATGTTTTTCTGTCGTTTTGTCATTCGTTTTATGTATTTGTCTGCTGTCTTTCTTAGTCTATCATTTACCTTTTGTATCAGTGTATCATAGTGTGGTGTTGTGTTTATCCATGGTCTTTCAGGTTGTGTATTTTTGAATGTTGTGATAGGTATAGCGTTTGTAATGTTGTTTGGTGTATGATTTAAATAAGTCTCTACGTCTGTTATGTGGTCTTCCCACCTTGGGTGGTCGTCATTCACTAGTATACGCATATACTTGGACACTTCCTTGATATACCTTTCTGCATAATTGGCCCTAGGATTACGTATACTAATGAATCGTGGTCTTGTCTTAATTTTGCTGAAATAATTTAATATCCTACTGTTTCTAAAATAGGTAGCGTTGTCCAAAATACAGTTTTCAAAAAATCCTTCTTCCTGTCGGTATTTGTCAAGTAGTTTTATTACAGTCTTTGTATTTGTCTTTGTACAAGGGTAAAGTTTCACGTACATTGAAAAATAGTCTACAATTATAAATATGTGTTTATTACCATTATAACTTGTTATAAGGTTGCTAATAAAATCTATGGCTATGATTTCTCGTGGTCTTGTTGATATTATTGTCTTTGGTAGTCCTTGGTAGTGTAAGTTTTTCTCCTTAGCCAATTGGCATATGTGGCATGTTTTTATGAAATGTTTGGTGATGTTTCTATCGTGTTTGTTGTAATAATTTTCCCTGTATATCTTCCATGTTTTGTGTACCCCTATGTGTCCATATGTTTCGTGTAGTGTGGCAATGATTTGTTTGGTCAAATCACTTGTTATTGCGTATAATTCCTGGTCTTTTATTGTTTTTATATAAATATTGTCTCTGTAATGTAATTTATTTTTTTCAACGTCCGTCAGTCTTTGTTGGTCTGTAATTATTGTCTCTAATGAAAATAAACCCTCTTCGTCTTTTAATATATTTACCCCAATTTTAACTATTCTTTGGTCCTCGTTTTGTCTATCGTCCATTCGTGTCAATGCATCTGCAAGTATGTTAGTCTTTCCTGGTATGTACTCAATTTCAAAGTCATATTCTGTAAGTAACAAAGCCCATCGATGAATTCTATTATTTCCAAATTTATTATTTAATATAGCTGTTAAAGCTTGATTATCAGTTTGAATTTTAAACCTTTTCCCTAGTAAATAAAATCTGCAGTTGGTAATTGTGAAAATTATGCTCGCCAATTCAATTTCTGAAACGCTGTAGCCTTGCTCGTGTTTTTTAGTAACTCTTGATGTAAATGCAATTGGAACTTCTTGATATTGCTGAATTTGTAATAATACTCCCGCTAGTCTGTTAATTGATGCGTCTGTCCGTATCATGAAAGGTAAATTGTAATTTGGATGATAAACTTGTAATTGTCTGATGATGAGATTTTTAATGTCTTGGAAAGCTGTCTCTTGTCTGTCAGTCCAAGTCCACTTTACATTCTTTTTCAAAAGGTCTATCAACGGTAGTTCAAAATTTGTCAAGTCTGGTATTAGTCTTTTAAAATAATTAACCATTCCCAAAAATCCCCTTAAAGTCTTTAAATTTTGTGGTCGCGTATATTCTTTTATAGTTTTAATTCTGTCTTCGTCCATTCGTATTCCCTTTTCATTTACCAAATAACCCAAGTATGTTACCTCTTTTTGAAAAAATTTGCATTTGTCTATGTTTAATTTCAAACCATTTTCGTCAAGTTCTTGTAGTACTGTCTGTAAATGTAATTTATGATTTTCGATAGTGTCAGAAAATATGAGTATATCGTCTATGTAGTGTAGCACAAATGTATCATATTTATTTAAAATCCCGTGTAATGCTCTCACCAAAGCAGCACAAGAGCTCTGCAAGCCAAATGGTGTCACCCTGAATTGAAATACCTCCCCATCAATCATAAAACCTGTATATTTACGAGATTCTGCGTCTAGTGGTATCAACCAAAAACTATGCTTAAGGTCTAGCTTAGTGAATATTGTTGCATTGGTTATTTGTCCCAATATCGAGTCTACTACTAATGGAGATTCATATTGTGGAACTGTGTATTTATTTATGGTCCTTGCATCGAGGCATATTCGTATATCTCCGGATTTCTTAGGGACTATCACGACTGGATTTATGTATGGTGTTACGCTTCGTTCGATTATTTCATCTTTTAATAGTTTGTCAATCTCCTGTTTAACTTTATTTTTGTGCATGAATGGTATGGGGTATGTTCTTGATTTAAAATTTTGTAAATTATGTACTTCTAACTTATGAATATAGTTTCTTGCCAAACTCATCTTATCTGATACTAAACCTTCATTCTTTATTAACATATCTTTTACTAAACCTTTATAATTACTATCAGCATTAATTATTAAATTATTTATATTAAATTCATCCTCTTCTACATTATCATAATAATCATATCCTTCTATATTAAACATTCCTATTTCATTCCTACCTTCATCTTTATCTACTTCCCCTGTTTCATTTTCTATATTCATAATACTTTGATTTTCATTTTCTAACTCTACCCATATATCATCAATACGCAATTTTTTTGTTTCATAGTCGATTTTAGCTTTATATTTATGCAAATAATCAGATCCTATCACTATATCTATTGACATGCTTGGTACTATTAAAAGTTGAAATAATATATCTTTTTGACCTATCTTTAATTTAATATTTACTAATTTATTAACCTCGTATAGTTTCTTTGCATTTGGACCTACCAATATTAATTTATTCACTTTAACTATATCCTTATTAAGTTCTGGAAATTTATTAAGTATATTATTGTTAACTAGAGATGCTTCTGAACCAGAATCAAGTAAAATTTTAATATTTGTATTTTGAAATTTTGAATTTATATAAATTAAACTATTATTTTGATTAATTACTAAATTTTCATCTAATTTTATGAATTCCTTTGGGTGTGTATAATGACTTGTGTATAATTTAATATGTGTATTTGGCTTGCATGTATTTAAAAATTTTGACTCATGTTATTGTTTTCTGTTGTAGGTAACCTGTCTAGTGATTGTGTCCTGTTTGTTCGTGTACCACCTTCCTCAGCTCGTTGGCTTTCCTCTCGTTCCTGTGATCTACTCGATCTATCTTGTCGCTGGAAATTTACCTGTCTACGTGGTTGATCTTGGTCTCGACGTGCTGATTGGAAATTTGTATTTTGAGTGTTGTGTCGAAAACCTTCATCATTTCGATAATTATTTGAATAATTTTGATTGTTATTAAAATTTCTATGATTATTATTGTTATAATATTGATTTCTCTGTGCATTATTTGTCCTATCTGAACTATTATTAATACCACCATTATTGTAACGATTCCCATTATTATTATTATTGTAATTATTGTATCTCTGACTATTATTATTATTATTGTATCTATCATTGTTAAAATTATTCCCATTGCTATGCATTGTATTGCGAGACTCATAATTATTGTTATTCTGTCTAAAATTATTGTATGACCTGGAATTATTAAAATTGTTTTGATTCGTATCATTTGGTCTGTTAAAATTTCGAGAACTATTATTGTTATTGTTGTTACTTGAATTTTGAAAATAATTTGTACTATTATTGTTAAAATTCTGTGGCATTCTGTTAATATTACGCTCTATCCTTGTCAGATAACTATTCATTTGCTCCATATTATCAATATTTTGAACTGCTATGGTCTCTGATATCTCGGGTTTGAACTGTCTCGCTATGTATAGTACTAACTCAGGTTCATTGATTTTAGGACTTAAGTATTGAGCAGTTGAAAATAGTTTTAATGCAAAATTTGTCATTGAATTAGAAAGTTTTGGGTTGAATTTCCCAAAATATAATTTCTCTCTTACTATAGATTGTATATTATCACTCCAAAAATGTTTTAGAAATTTGTTTTCGAATTGTGCAAAGTCATTTACAGTATTTTCAATACCATTAAACCAAATTAATGCTTCTGCTTCCAGATTTTCACGTATTATTTCCTTTATCCTTTCCATCTGATTACCTTGACCCGTTCTTCTGCCTTCTAACTCTGTTATTTTCCTGCTTATGGATTTAATAAACACTCTAGGATGTAGTTTGTTATAATTGCCTGTAAATTTGTGTATCTTATTCTCGGCTTGACATATGAATCTTGTTATAGGCTCGATTTCCGTGCTTCTTATTTCTCTTACTCGCTTTATCTCGTTCTGTAATTGATCTATTTGCTCCTTTGTCCTTATTCTTTCCATTTCCATCTCCTCCTTGCTAACCATTATCCCTGTCTGAATCTGATTCTTCACCTGTTCAACTTCATTTCTGTTTATAGTAACATTTCTCTCAATCTGTTTTATCTCCTTGTCCTGGCTTTCTACTTTTTCTTCTATTGCTAATGTTTTTACTGTAATTGCTGTTACTTCTTGTTCTGTTTTTTCTATATCTCGTCTTAGTTCTTGTCTCCAACTTTGAGTGTCTCTTCTAATTTCGTCTTTAATATTCTGCACTTTTTCATCCAACACTTTAATAATGTTTTGCATATCCTCTTTTCGACCTGTCTCTATTTTTGTCAAATCTTCTTTAATAATACTTTCTAGTCTTTTCCGATCTTCCTCCTGTTTTTTTCGATCTTCCTCTTGTTTTCTTCGATCCTCATCCTGCCTTTTTCGATCTTCTTCCTGTCTTTTTCGATCTTCTTCCTGTCTTTTTCTATCTTCTTCCTGTCTTTTTCGATCTTCTTCCTGTCTTTTTCTATCTTCTTCCTGTCTTTTTTTATTTTCTTCCATTGTCCTCATCATTTCCTCCAACATCAACTGCCATGCTGGTCTCTCTTCACTTTCTTGGGTCATTGTAGTTTCTTCATCTGACTGTCCCTCTTCTTCCCCTGTTTGTCTTCCACTCCTTAGATCCATCTCTTTATTTCAAATGACTCTGTTCAATTCTACTCTTTCCCTACTTTTTCCCTTTCACGTTGAGCGCCAAATTATTATTAAATTTAGTATTTTTGTGATTTGCCTCGCGTTGGGCACCAAATTATTATGAATATTGTAATTTTGTATGTGTACCCTTAATTTGGGCTTCTAATTTATATGATTTGTTATTATTTTAGTAAATATATATTTTCGAATTTATAAGATTTTATTTTATTTTTTTTTTTTAATTGATTAGGTTTTCTTTTTTTTTTTAATTGAATATTATGTTTTAATTTTCTTTCTTATTCTTTTTGACACTTATTTTCCCTAGCTCTGCTCAAATTACTTTGCCTGTTCTATTTTCTTCTACTCTTTTACTTTGTCTATGAGAACATAAGATTCTTATCTCAGTAGTCAGTTCAAAAGGAGATCTTCAATAGACAATCTCAGCTCACAATCAATAAAATAGACTTTAAAATAAATGAATATTTAATTTCAACAAATTGTCTTTTACTTCCACCTTTTAGATATAAGTAACTAAAATAAACTTTTCACATGTATGAAAAATAATAATAATATTTATCAATTTTCAAATTTTATCTTATCATTATTTGATATAGAACCAATAACAATTTATGATTTGCTGTAAAATCTCTACTTGTTCAATTACCCCTGAATTTATGCAGCACGCTTTACACTAATTTCTTATTGGTCCTATGATCTGAAATTCACTTCTTGAAAACAAACTAGCTCTACTATTCTAAGATCCTAACCTAACTATTTTATTATTTACGTACACTAAATATGAATGTTTATGAAGAATTTAGTGAAATATTCTTATTCAAAGTTCTTGTTTTGTGGATATAAGTGGAGATAACTGTTTGTAAGTATCACTCAAATTATATTCTTTGTGGATATTATTATATTCTGTTTCTCGTGTGATCACGTTATGCTAGCTTTTAGATTTAATTTTTTTTTAAGGTACCTTTTTATTGTAATTTTTCCTCACAATGGTGTCTTTTAGACTTTGCACCTTCCTTGAAGGGATCAGGAACTCCTGCAGATGGTCTCCACTCTGCTCTAGGTCTCAATTGACTAAATGGAACCATGTATTTTATTTCTACCTTCTATCACCTATTTTCTTGATATGGTAAGTAATTTTATTTTCCTTTTCAACTATTTCCTTCTAATTAAACAATTTTTTTTTCAATGCAATATACGACGCCAAGCTCTTCTTAAAATTTTTGGTAACCAAGTAAATAAAATCTTGTTTTTTCCTCGTACACTTAGATTTTGATAATATTATCTTTGACTAAAGGTTTATCCACATGAGTTTAATTTCTTGTTTAAATTTTCTATTCACTTACACTTCACTGATTTTTTAAAACTAATACATTTCTTTCATTTATTTTATATAAATTTTTAATAATTAATAGTTAACATATTTCTTAAATTATTTTAATTTCTTATTTCTTGTAGGTACCACGGTTGGAACTTGCAAATCTGGCTTTACCTATCGTTTGACATTTGCTGTCAGGTAAATTATTTATTTAATAAATTTCAATTTTAAACATAAATATAATTTTAAAGTCTAATCGTAATGTTATATTGACTGTTTGATATTGGAGTTCGTTATCTGAGCAAAATACAGACATCTGTTAAATAAAACAAATCGATGCTGTTTATTGGTAATTTCCAATGTCTTCTTGCAATGCATGCATTTCTAATGAATTTATTTTTAAAAATCTTTAAATAATACTTAATTTATACTGTCTTTCTACAATTGACTTAATTTAAGATATGCATATTACAATAATATATGGTATTATTAACTTTTTTTCATTTTTAAACAAACCATATTACATAAATCAGTATCTAAACTGTTTAATGTTGATATATATTATTCTTTCTCATTTAGCTATCGCTATTATTCTATTTTGTATCAATATATATATATATGTATGTATATATATTATAATAATTTTATTTTAATTAAACTTGTTTGTAATTCAATTTAAATTTTTAACTCCTTTATTTTTGAGTGTTAAATTATATTTGCCTCGACCTATTTTTAGCATTTATTGAATATTTAAATTAATTTTATTTTAATTAAATTTGAGTTTAGTGTTGGGCGCCAATTATATTTTAGATTATAGTAAATTTTCGTAATTTTTTAATTTTCTCAATTAATCAACTTCCATGTTATACATAAGAAAACATTTTGCTTACCTCCTTAATCTACAACTCCTTCTTTTCAGCTATTCACTTATATTCACCCTATTTTGTTTTTATTTTAAATAATTTAAAAGTTATTTAATTTAATAAATTTTTTTTTTTTAGAAATTGAATCTATTGAATTGTTTAATTAATTTGGAACAATGATTGACTCTTTTTCAGGTGGGGTTCATTACAAATATTTTCTTGACTGTAATATTTTCAATTTAATATAATAATTTTTTTTTATTTTTTAATTTTTAAAAGTATTCTGTAAATTTGTTCTATCAAATAAACCTCTAGTTAAATTTAACAATCCTTATTTTATTTTAATCAAATAGAAACATATGTCCGTGGACAAAAAACTTGATCTATACAAATTTATGTAATTTGGGTTGCCTAACATCTTACTATTTGCAGATCTATTATTAAACACTTTACATAACTGTACTCAACTATATAAATTCTGCACAAACAGGTTATGTTGCTTAAACTAAAACTAAAATATTACTAATTATGCAAAACTGTTATTAAAATTGTTCATATTTGTGTGACAAATTCTGGATATTATTCTTCTTCTGGATCATTTCTCTGGATCTCTTTTAAGGTAAGTACTTTATTTAGACTCCTGTCTATTTTAGGCCTGACTTTTTATCTAGATAATATGTTATAGCTATATATTTAAAATCGTCTTATTAATGCAATTAAATGAAAATATAATCTCAATATTCTGCTTGTAGATCTCTGCTATCTTTTCTCCAGCTGTGCATTAATTTTAAGCAAGTGATTTGACAAACAAACTTACTTTGAGGTTATCTTGTTATCCCTGCTTATCTCTCGCTATATTTTTTAACAACTTTCCTTCTCAATTTCTAGTCAAAATTCTATTATTATTCTTGATTTTTCAAAAAGGACGCCGCTTCGGTTTTCTCAAAATTTTTTTTTTTTTTTTTTTTTTTTATCTCTTAGCAACAATTTCAATTCATTCTTTTTCATGGAACTTCGATTTTACCCATGTCTTTAATCACTCTTTTGCACTTAAAAGTCTTTTCTTAAACACTTCAATTTACTTTAAATTGTTTTTTAATACTTTTAAAACTACTCTCTTATTTAATTAACAAATTTATATTACTTAATTTATTATTTAACTATGCTTATTTTCCAAAACAAATCCCTTATTTTATTTTAAAATACCTTCTCTTATCTAGTTACTATCTGTCAAAATTTTATTTGATTATAATTTAAATGTCCTTAATTCTCACAATTCAATATATGAATTTTAATAAATCATTGATAACTTTTCAATTACTTATTCATTCCTTTTGAAATTTAATAATCTTAAACTTTAATCTTTTCTGATTGAATATATGTCAATAGCTCTGGTTTTATTTTACTTTTTCTAATTGTACTGTGCCTAAATATTGTCATGTGTCTAACATTTTACATATGTATCAATCATATATTTATCCCTATAATTCTTTTAGTAGATCTAGAATGTCTTAATATATATATATATACGTTCAGTGCAGACTGCAGTGAAAACAATGATAATAGTAAATAACTTTTTCAGCCATGTACATAGGCAAACATTACAACAGGGAGCGAGCAATATGCGGGTGACGGGTGATATAAGTTATGTGTTGTGTCGTGCGTTGCGATTTATGACTATACACGTCGCGGCTTTTTTGCCGTAAACACGGCGATCTGCGACACGTTCGGCGCAATAGACATCTGAAATAGGCTACCCATGTTGAAGTTTCCCCAATAACCGTTATCTGTTATTTTCAACTGTTATTTAGAAATGACGACAACGGTTGCAACTGTTATCTGAAAATAACGGTTTTGCCCATCTCTAATCCAGTTGAACCATATACTTAGCATGCCTTATATCCACTGAACTATATATAATAACTGGAACGCCATATCGGGTATATGCGCGAAGAATTTTTACGTCTACCTAGCGTAATAAAAAAAGGAATGGGGCGTCTGCGCAGTAGTAAATTTAATTGGCGAAGTTGTCTGAGCTTACTTATCACGTTCAATTTTACGTATGTGAATTATTAGTTCATATTTTATCTGTCAGGTGCGGCTTTGTGTAATCGTGTAATGTGGAGTTTTAGCATTTAAAGTTTGATTTTGGTTCTGGCAAAGAGAATAATTAGTTTATTGCATAGATAAAATATATTGGTTTATTGTCTATGTTGTATTCGTCCAGACTCTGACTCTGAACTCTGATTCGTTTAAATTACAATGGGTGCGGGTTGCGTGGTGTTATTTTGCAAGAATAAAGGACCAATTCCTGGAGTGAATTACTATACGTAAGTAAAAATAAATCTTTATGGATCATTAAAATTTTCATTGTGGTGATTTGCAGTTTTGTTATCATACCTAGGTACTTCAAATCTTATGTAATAAAGAAGTAAGTAATTAATAATTAATAAAAAGTTTTCATCCTCAATTTTTGTGACCTACTTACGTAAAGGTTTACGTAATTTTCAATCTTCTTCATATTGAGGAAAAGGTAACATGATTGAAAATAAATCATTTTAAACAGTTTTTCAGTGTTTAAACTCATAAGTAATATATATTTTTGCAATCGATCCTGTTTAGGTAATGCAATTGAAGTACGTAACTGAAATTTAATCCATTTTAACTGCACATAGGTTAATGTCAAAACGTTACTTGCCTTGGATGAAAGACCTTGGTAGAGATCCTGTGAAGGACAAGCTTAGTATTGGCAATAAAGTTTGTAGTGACCATTTTGTTGAAAATGATTTTGTCTATATCTATAAAAGACGTGTTAAACCAACTGCAGTCCCCTCATTAAAGTTGAGTCCTCGAAGACCTCCCTTGAGTGTACAAAATAAAGTTTTAAGGTAGGTTATCAATATTGATTAATTTTACTGAACTATATAGATATAGTTCAGTGATTAATCTTATATAATGACTAGTGAAGACTAACGAAGATTTATTGTGTGTGCAAAATTTTATTTTTCGCTTGCCTGATTGATCGAGCACCTATGCTTAATTGATAATACTAAACGGTCCTTATTGCATTGTTAAATATACTGTTTTAGGTAAAAAAGTGTGCACGGCATTGACATGCAATGGCCTTTTCACAAAGACAAGAAAGTCTCGAGTTTACACATATGAAAAGGTTATTTGCATATATGAGAGATTTATATCTACAGTGAGTTACTACTTGCACTTATAGATAACGTGAGAGGCTGTTTTTCCTGTTCATTATCAAGTTCTGTTACATGTTCTATCTTATTTCCTGCTTACTGTACAATATTACCCTTACGCCAAGGTTTTTCGCAAAAACATCTAGCGTTTGACTGTTCACAGTATCCTCTATGTCTTGACACCCATTTTCATTAGTTAAAATAGGTAAAAAAATCTTCTGACTGATCCTTTCGTGCAAAGATTTGTATGGCAGAATGACCTATCAACATCAACGCCAGTTGTTAAAAGTACATACACTAATGTAATTTTCAATCATGACTACCCATAAATCACTATTTGCTAACCTTTTATCCAATAATGAATTTACTGACTGTCAAAAACTTAAAAACAAGGCCCGGATTCTGATTCTACGATACGATTTCAATAACGATACGACCCCAGTTTTCGATATCGTCAGTACGATTGTGTTTAAAATGATTCCGGTTCACTATCGTTTCGATACCCAATTTAAACGCGAAAAAATAGAGATTCTGTTGGCAACACTGCGGTTTATGATTGATTTTTGACTTGTATTAACATTACTTTGTTTTGTTTTGTTCACTTAAAAGTTTATAATTTATATAAAAATCGCAATAAAAATCCGACCAAATACATAATACATATTTGATCGGAGATATAAAACGACAATCGTGGTAACTCTAAACTGGTTCATGATAATATATTTTATTTATGAAAAATGTAAGTGCTAATAAATTCTTTAATTATAGAACTTATTAATCTTGTTATCATGATCATGTTACCTATATTTAAATGAACGAGCTCGATGGCACGTTGATACAATGAAAGACGAAGGCAAAATAGGAGATTATTTGACAACTAACAACCCATTTGATTTGCCAGAACGAAGGTTTATTGAATTGTTTCCTTTAAATAAACAGTTAGTTGAAGAGTTAGCAGGAGAGTTTACAAATTTTCCTGCTGCTAAACTTTTATACTCTTCTACGAAATTAATAAAAATTTCCCAATGTATATCCTGCATTTTAAAGGACATTGTAACTAAAGGTGTTGTCTTTGCTAAATGATTATGCTCCACACCACAAAACAAAAAGAATTTTATGCTCTTTTATATCAATGTACATATAAATTTACCTATCACAACTTATATTTATTTGTATAAAATAACAAATAACCACCACCGTATTAGACAAAGATGCTATCGTTTACGCTGGACGACACCTCCAAAGCTATCGACCATTTTTAGGTTAGATTACTCGATAGTCGAGGAGTCGATTTCCAAAGAGAATCGCTATTTGTACGATTCGATATCGTATCACTGTCGTATCGTCATTACAGAATCGCGGCCCAGAGTTGTGTACTAGATAGTCAAACCTGAAAAATCAAAATAATAATATAACCTAAATTTTAAAATATTTTGTGGATACATTTATGAAGTTTAATTAAGAACAGAATATGTTAAAGACGGACCATACTAACGTTCTTTGTGCGCAAACTCGGGAGGTCTTGTGCGCGAGTTTCAATTAGACACATAAGTGAAATATAGTATTAGCGTTCCAGTTATTATATATAGTTCAGTGCTTATATCTGATAACATAGAAAAAGGATATACATAATAGAACGATATCTGCAATATTCATTGTCAATGCCTCATTACAGCACCACATATTACATACCACACAATGGGTGCGGGGAGAACTATTAATAAAAGAAAACAGAAAACTTTTCCTAATAATTTTTCCAATTTTAAACCAGTGTTAACGTGTATATGATCAACAAAAAATTTCGAAGCTTTGCTCAATGTGAATAATGATAATTACAATTTGGCGGTAAATTTAAAATCTGTGGCTGTGTTAATTATAGGTCTATTCTGTATCATGCATGTTAATTTTAATAGCACTGTAAAAAGTATAGCCAACCAGAAGTAAATATTGTAGCAAAAACAAACACAGTACTATGTACTTTACCAGTAGGTTTATTTTAAAAAGTACCACATTTATACAATCTATTAACATGTTAAGTTTTAACTGTTGATTATAAAAGAATATTCGTATACAAATATTACTTTCCAATTAAAAATCATTATGTTGCCGTGATTTTGAAATAAATTATATTGTTGAAAATTATACTTTTGAAATATCCCCGCTAGTGTGAGAATTATACGAGTACTGGGTTTTACTTATTGTTAAATATTAAAAATTGTAGAATAGTAATATTTAAAATTATGCAATTTATTTGACAGATGTGAACGCGGACAAGCGTCTAGTTATAATAATCTTCATTTGTCTCTCCAGACCAGCGGTACTCTGGTTTCTTATCAAATGTTCACCGACAACCGTTAACCCTTTTTTTATTCAGTTTCTTTTTATGGCTGACCCAGTAGGCGACCGTTGCCTCGTAACACTCGGCCCTCCTGACATGCTACTGACCTCATCAGTGGTAAAGTATCCAGAGTTATTGTAGTGACTCCTAGCCCTGTGAAAATAATTTCTTTTAATGCATGCATTTATTCCATATCCTGTTAATGTAGGTTATAGTAATGTGCCATTGTGCACGATTATACTTGTGAAGTTTGTTACCACATATTATAATTGTGAACTTTGTTACCACATATTATACTTGTGCACTTTGTTACCACATATTATACTTGTGAACTTTGTTACCACATATTATACTTGTGAACTTTGTTACCACATATTATACTTGTGCACTTTGTTACAACATATTATACTTGTGAACTTTGTTACCACATATTATACTTGTGATCTTTGTTACCACATATTATACTTGTGAACTTCGTTACCACATATTATACTTGTGAACTTCGTTACCACATATTATACTTGTGAACTTTGTTACCACATATTATACTTGTGAACTTCGTTACCACATATTATACTTGTGAATTTTGTTACCACATTGTAATGAAGCACATTTTAAGTGCGCATTCAAAGACATAATAATCGGTTCCTGTTACTTCAACGCTATAGTAAATAAATAAATAGAAGATGCCCTCTACAAAATGTCTTTGTTTATTTAAATATAATCAGAGCGCCGAACCTAGCCGAGTCCGACCGATTGACCTCACGCTGCGATGGCTAAATAATAATGTACTGAAAATGTAGAGTCAGTCTATGTAAGTGACACATATTCTAACACCGTATAATACATTTTGCGCCGGCGTTGATACTTAGTCAAATTTACCGCCTGCTGTCTACTATTATTAAACATTCTAAGTGCCAATACACAGATTGTAAAATATTTACAAGTCCGATCATTTCACTTCTGCGCCTGTATGAGTTCTCGCCGATCATCTAACAAGCTGAGGACAACTCCAACGTTCAGTCTACCGCCGTCCAGCATACGAAGCAGTCCTGTCTACCACCGCTACCAGCACTAGATAGAAGTAAGTACCGCGCAGGTCTGGACACTTGGTAAAAATTCATCACCTGCTGTCTAGGTATATAAAATTATTCTAAGTCGATTAGAATAAGGTAGCTGAAGTTTTCTAAGTGGCAACAGGAATAATTCGGTATATGTTCAAAGTCGATAATTGGACTTCTGCGCCTGTCCGAGTTCTCTCTGGCACCTTACCCAGCTGAGAACGACTCCGTTATTCAGTTTGCAGCCGTCCAGCCTACGAGGAAGTCCTGTCTACTATCGCTGCTACTACCAGAGAAGAAGTGAGTAAAGCTGTCAGAGTCCACAAGGTTTCCACTTAGTAGAATTTCATTACCTGCTGTTTAGTACTTCGAAAATCTACTAAGTCCCTGACCTCCGTTCTGCGCATGTCTAAGCCCAGTTAGACATCAAAGGGAATAACAGCAGATACAAAGAGGAGTACCTGTCGACCGCCCGAACCGAGCAGACGTGCCTGCACCTGAGTGGAAGTAAGCTAAATCAACGAATAGGGTACTATTACTTGGCTATTGTATTTGTGTACTAATTCTGTAGTTCTCTTCTAGATATCGCCGGTATACCAGTGATGGGTTTTTAGCCGCTAATTATATATTTAGCCAATGTTAATTATATAATTAGCATTTGGCCGGCTAAAAATATTATAATTAGCCGTTAGCAGAATATACAGTTTTTTAATTTTTCACACATCAGAATAACTTTTTCGCAATTACCCATGATACAACTACACTGATATGCCAATGCGCATGGGGGCGTGGTCTATCGATGAGCGTGACGTCAGTTATGATACAAAGTTAAATAAAATACTTGCAAACAAAGATAACAAAATAAAATAAACCTCGATTATGGAATTATAATACACGATTCATACAGGAAAACTAAAATAATAGTTGATTAATATCAATCTTTCTTATTTTAATTCAAACCGCATTTAGTGTACCGACCTACCTACCGAATATAATTCTAACCTAAATTTTAAAATTTGAAGAGATAATAAGAAGCACTACTGTAAATAAATACCACCCTATAATATAAAAATGACAACTTGATAACCCTCGGGCCTCACAATTATAATAATACGGGAATACAATTGACAAACACGAAAATAATTATATCACTGCCTTTAAGGTATTTGAATTTTCGCCATTTTTGCATCAAGAATGACGTCGTGCGCAGAACAAACGAAATTTGGTCAAGTTATGAGCATATCAGAGTAGTTGTATCATGGCAATTACCAATAAAATATCTATTTATTCTTACCTACTAGGTAGGTAAGCATAATAGGTGTATTATTAGGTCATCATATTATAAGTCATAGATAAGGAGAAATTAAATCTAGAGATAGGGATTATTTTGTATTTTATTTTATAATACCGCAATCCCCATCATTTATTTAAGTCTCCGAATTAAGTACATCAAAAATAAAAATAATCGTACAAATTAAAAAATAAAAAAATAAAACAAACTAAATTAAATATGAGGTAATTTTTACCACTGGCACTATAATAATTAGCCTGCTAATTTTGAAAGGATTTTTAGCCGACGGATAATTATCGATAATTATCCGGCTAATTAGAAATGGATTATCCATGGATCCATCTAATGGATCCATTAGAAATGGATCCGGCACATCACTGCGGTATACACGCGATTCTTTGGGCTAAGCTGCTCTTTCAGACCTGTCGAATTGAATCGTGTCGTATCTGAAACCTAAGGCGTTTTTTCGTCAGCTAATTACAACATATAATTGTTACCTGTGGTTACTTAAATTGACATTTGGTATAGTTACTAATCTGTCAATTATTCGTGGTTAGATCACTCTTTTTCTGTATCTACCACTCATCTTCTGTTTATTTGAGATTTTTCTATTTATAAAAGTGTTGTACTGTGATCTGTAGATTAAAATTTAAAAAAATGGCAAGCTCAGCAAAGAGGCTTAAATTAGCTGTAATACTACTATAAGAAGTAAGTTTTGGTTTAGAGAACAGTCTTCTAGTTAATTTATTTCTCCTCAGAAAGTGGCTATATATAACTGAAATTCTTTGACAATTTCAAAACAACAAAGCAAGAAACAAAAGAAAGCAATAGAAATTCTGAGAAAGCCATATAAAACGAGAAAGAAAGCAATACATAAAATTGTATCTAACCATCGGGAAGAGGTAGTTACCATCCTGACTAACAATAGTAAGATGTGGTAACTGCAACAAGTCACGAAAAATCTGGTAACATGTAACTATAAGTTACAATGGGTAATAATTTCATGATTGTTACCTATAGTATGTTGACGGAAAATCGCCTCTATTGTATTTGTGTACTAATTCTCTAGTTCTCTTCCAGATATCGCCGGTATACACGCGATTCTTTGGGCTAAGCTGCTCTTTCAGACATGCCAAATTGAATCGTGTCGTATCTGAAGCCCATTGTATTTATGCCTGTATGCACCGTTTCCTTATTTAAACGAGATTAAATAATCCAGCTTAAGGAACTGAGTTTTGTTTCCTATGCACCGTTGGTATAAATGTGCCGATTAGTTAATCTACCATGCGACTTGGCTACATCGCAAAATCTAGGGAAATTTAAGAATCTTACTAATTAACAAATGTCATTTGTCAAATGACAACAAGTGGTTATGTTATGGGTTTTATTTAAATATCACACCACCACCCTTCAGTGATTTGTGCCACCAGTTCCCTCCTTTATTATCTATGAATCCACCTTTCCATTAATTCCGTTAGAGATAGACAACTTCCATTTTATTTATATTGTTTTTCATGAGTAGTGCGTAGCTGTGATCAACTGTGATAGTTGGAATTTTGTCTCTAAACTTGTGCCCATACTAGTAATTAAATTTACGCGTGTGCTAAATATTGAAACATGGAGGAAAAGAAAAGGTCACGAAATTTTACTATAGAAGAAAAATATGACCTGATAAATTTAATAGCAACTAAATACGCGTCTGTTCTGGAAGATAAAAAAAACGGATCGGGCTTCCCTTGCAGACAGATTAAAAACGTGGAAGAAAATTGAACAGGAATTTAATGCTTCTTCTAGGAGTAGTGGTTTTCGCGATTGGGAAACCTTAAAAAGATTTTATGAAAATAGAAAAAAGGATATACGTAAATTGAAGGCCAAAGATGTACAAAACCGATTTCGAACAGGAGGAGGTCCAGAGGTAAAAAGTGAGATGGATAGTGCCGATCAAATTTTGATATCCATTATGAACAAAAAAACTGTTAGTGGAATGAGTAACGTTTTTGATAGCGACAGCGAACTTTCAAATATTATTCCTAATGACGCAGAGATTGAATATATTTTTGAAAGTGAAGCAGTTGTGCAGGTATGTTATAGCTACATATATGCGAGTAGTGTGCCAGTGATGAAAGAATGATACCTGTTATTTAACCAATAATCACATTAAACTTAAATCCCATCATTCTTTGGTATATAATTATTGATATGGTATTACAAACTAGATTTATAAGTATCTATTTGCAATAATGTAGTACTTACAAATCGTTCTCAAACTCCAAATGATTTTCAATTCGTTCAAGAACTGTAAGAACTGTTGGTTTGGTCAACCTAAATCTCCTAAAAAAGGATAAATCATCCATGTCATCGAAGTAATTACTTCTTTCGTAATGACGCCTGGGAAAACCATAATCTATTATATTTAAAATGTCTTCATCGTCATCTATAAATATTTCATCTTCTATTTCCATTTTTGTAAACACCAGACCAGAAACCAAGAAGACAAGACACAGGAATCACAGGATTTTAAATGCAAAACACAAACGAATAACTTTTTAAGGTTATACTAGTAGAGGTTTTCCGTAGTAGGTTATACCATCAGAGTAATAAATAAAGGGGAGACCGCATTCCCTATTTCAAAGCATAATGTAAACATGTAACCTCAACCTACTGGATGTTGATAAACAAACAATACATAATGAACACACGATGGTCCCTGATCGTATCAGCGTAGTGGCGTATCAAGCTATATCACGGAAATGCTTACAATATACATAATTATATACAAAAGTTAAGTTCAAAAACACAGTTTAAGAACACATAAAACACTCGGCTTCACCAATTTTTGATTTCAAAATAATGGCGTTACTTGCTATATTAGGTTAATACCAAGCAATGTTGCCACTTCCGGCGCTTAATATCGCTAGAAATTTCAATAATGTATTGATGGATATGGAGAGCCTATAATTATAACAGAAGTCACAAAAAAATAGTGGGTAGCCTTAAACATATTACAATGTAACTAATTTGTAAATTGATTGAGGTCAAGAATGTGGTAGATCTTTACATGTTAATCAATGAAAATGATGACGGCTGTACCTAGCTATAAAAATAAAAAAGTAACTTCGGCATCAATGTCAAGGACGTTGCAAGGACCGATGTTTGTAAATACATTTACCTCAAGGCTTCACTTTAGAATGTAAATAACGGTCTCCCCTTTATTTATTACTCTGATGTTATACCCAATACCACTGAACATTACATCATTGAACTCATCGTTATATCGCTGTACACGTAATACGCATGTCCGAAAACTAGGATTAAAACTAATCGCCCAAATTTTTCGGCTTAACTTTTATCTGGATTAAGGGCTGCACAAGTGACGGTGCATACAAAAAATTTGATTAAAACTTAGTTAAACTGTTAATCTCGCTTAAGTACATACGGTGCATACGGGCATTATTTGTGTACTAATTCTCCAGTTCTCTTCCAGATATCGCCGGTATACAAGCAATTCTTTGGGTTAAGCTGCTCTTTCAGACGTGCCTAATTGAATCGTGGCGTATCTTGAGCCTTACTACCGTAGTTTATGACGAGCGCACGGATTTCTTAAAATAAACTGGATGGCTGATTCCTAACTATTATTTTGTCAACTGTAAGGTGGTCGCCATACTGTGCTAACATTCCATTGGCTAGTTTTCAGCTAATGATGTTGAGGGTATTTACAGAGGGAAATTTTGAAAATAGTTTGGTGAGATATGGGCATATGACTAATTAAATATTACTCATATGGATGGATATGGATATAAAATATGTACACTGTTGTAATAAAAATACTTTAGCAGCGGGTCTAAAACGTTAACTTAATATAGGGTTATATCAAAGATTAAATTGTATTATTTATGCATTAGATATGACAAGTAATTGACAGGACTGGACTCTAAAGAGTTATATTTGTGCAGCAAAGGTACACATAATTTTTTTCTATTTATAGTGCGTTTCAAATAATTGGAATCATCTCTTTTTAATTTGACTTGAAATGATTTTCTTGCGAACACAAAGTCGAAACTTATGTGCCTGTAAAGACACTCCCTACATGTACAAATCTTCCAATGGTATATCTGGTAGGTACCTATGTATATTAAATTCATTGACGACACTCTTTATTTCTCCAGTTACAATTTCATTTTTTAAAGAAATTATACATTAGCCGGAATTATAACTGGTTCATAATAGTTACTTGTCTAAACATAATTTAGTAACTAACCCAAAAAACTTTAAAGTACCATGATTTGTCAACCAAGTATTTGAACCTTGCCTGATTGCAGTATAAAAATTAGTTAGGATCAGTTTTGTATATTGTTTTGAGGAATTCTAATATCGATACCTTTTTGCCAAAATATCGTAAGTCACTTTCACTAAATTTTACCTTAGGCTACTTACGACAATTCTGCCACTCTGCCTATTACAGTTCTGTTACTTACGACAAAATGTATGCAGTTATTTAACCTTCAAACATTTAAATACGCTTACATATTTATGGATCTATCTACCTCTGCCAGGATGTGTATTTGCATATTATACTTACGATAGTCATTAAGTGATTCATAAAGTCATTTTCATGGAAAATGTCACTTATGATAGTTTGGAAAAAGGTAGGTATTTATCGAAGAATTAGACATACGTTCATAGTTATTTTAATTGTGGCAGGAGCTGCATATATAAAAAGCCACGATGAAAGTAGCTGCACGTCGTATCAGTAAAAACGGCACTATAAAAGTATTTTTTAACTGAGTGACATTACACAATTAGTAATGTCAAGTAGTTATTGGTCAAATTTATCTTTACACTGTTAAGATACCGGGATATCAAAAATTATCTTGGTCAAGGGTGGTTGTGGAATGTAAAACGTGTGTCTTACTTTAAATTTGAAATAATTATGTTACTGTCACACTGACATCATCAATAACCTACAAATTTCATACCTATTTATTTCAGTTGTAAAACAATAATGAACTACAAATTATGAAATAACGGTTTTAGTAACAAGAAAAACTAAATTACAGTAATTGTTGGAAATGTCCCCCGTTTTGTTCGATGCACAAGTTGACGCGCCTCCTCATGCTGTGAAAAGCGTTTTGCAGCATTTCTGGCATTATGGTTGCACATTGCTGAACAATTCTTTGTTGCAGTTCTTGCAAATTATTTACCGGAGTTGCGAAAATCTTGTTTTTTAAGTAAGGAAATATAAAATAGTTCATAATTGTCAAACAAGGTGATCTCGGAGGAAACTCAACTTCTGTATGCAAACTTATCAGCCGGTCATCAAAACCACGCTTCGTCAGAAAAAAAGTTAAGTCCAGAAGATCGTCATTCATTAAATTATTGACAAACCAATGGCAGTAAGCAAGGCGTCTGGGTCTGCGGGCAGAAGAGCTTGATGGGCTTGCATCTTATATGGATGCATGTTCAAGTCTTTCTTTAAAATCTTATGACATGTTCCATAAGAAAGTCCAATTTCCTGAGAAAGACGTTTCAAAGGTTTTGCAGGCTCCTCTTCCATACGTTGACGAACGTCATTGACAACTTCTTCTGTACGAACTCTTGGTCTACCAGCACCTTTTTTATGAGTCACACAACCAGTTTCGCGAAACACTTCACACAATTTGTAAGGCACGCATAAAAATTGTCCGGTAATATTGCCACGTTTGGGAAGTGCTCTCGAAAATTGTCCAAACACAAACGTTGACTGTATTGCCAATTTACATTAACTAGCGCACCGGTTCGAAAATAGGCTTCAATCATGAAAATTTTGTGCTGTGTGGTAAGAGGCATGGTTCAAAAACTGGATTAGAAAATTTCAGCACAATGACTTGACAGATTCTGACACAACAAAACATATTCAAAAATTTAAAGTAAGACACACGTTTTACATTCCACAACCATCCTTGACCAAGATAATTTTTGATATCCCGGTATATTAAATATTGTGAATGAATTGGGATATGTTAACGAGTTATTTTGTTATAAAATTACGTGAAGTTTATAAAACACTTAATAACTGTTTAACACTTAATAACTGATAATAACTGCTTTTCTAGAAGATTACATTAACAACTTCAAAACTCGAAATCATTATGATTATGGTA
Organism: Pogonocherus hispidulus; assembly: GCA_963924545.1. Classification (NCBI taxonomy): domain Eukaryota; kingdom Metazoa; phylum Arthropoda; class Insecta; order Coleoptera; family Cerambycidae; genus Pogonocherus; species Pogonocherus hispidulus. The sequence continues at coordinate 32,268,001 of OZ004696.1, read as the reverse complement.
GGAATTTAATAAAAACACATTTCAAATATAATTTATACACAATCACATTATAATAGGAGTTTTATCCACACTTATAAAGCATATAAAGTAACCTATTATCCACTACTGAAATAATAAAAAAATATAAACTTAAATCAACCAATTTAATTTACTTATTAAAATTAACATTAACATTTATATTAATAGACATTTCGTTCTTCGCTTTTTCATATTTCACTTCGTTTCCGTTAATAGGAAGCTTGTAGTTGCTTCTTGGAACAAATTTTGGATGTCCTCTCCTGAGGAATGACTTGAACGAGAAGAACCTTGGATTTTCCTTGCAATACCAAGTTTGTTAGATACGGAGTCTTCAATATAGCTCTCTGCCACAGAAGGGCTCTTCCACCCACCATGCCGCTTGATGGGTGTAAAGTCAGCACCTTTATTTGCCAATAAAGTTATTGATGTGCACCTCATATAGTGGCCACTATAAGCTTCTGCGTTTGCCAAGTTTAAAAATGATGCAATTTTTTATGGAACTTTTGCCAATGTGTTGATTCCAACAGTCTGAGAAGTACATTTTTGATTCTTATAACGTAAAAACGTTATAACGTTAAAAGAATCTGTTTTGTGATAAGTTCTTTGGTCGTAGGGAAATATATTTTCTACAGATCTCCACATCCTTGATAGAAAATCCTTCATTTATAATTGTAAACTTTCGTGAAATGCCGGTCTTGGTATCTGGTATTGAAACAACTAGATACGTGCCAGTCCTGTACATCATTGATTTTCAAATTCATGAATTCGTAGCATCGACAAGCACCAAAGACTCCTATTATTAGCGCAACCTAAAATAATTCAAAGTTTATTACTTAATACATATTGTCTAAAAAGTTAAAAGTTATTACCTTAATCATAAAATATTCTTTATCACAAGATTTAGTCAAAAATTCTTCAATTTGCACTCTTTCCAAAACTGCAGCCTTTTTCACCTTGTATCCTTTCGATCGACTCTTCAGATAACAGATATCTAGGTTTTTAGACTTTTATCGCAACCTTCAACATTGAATACTTCGACCAACATGGATAAAATTGCATGTTTTCTCTTCAAATTTAAGAAATATATTAGCATGAGTTCTTCATTTATTGTGATTACCTGCCGTTTCTCCATTCGTTAAATTCGGCAAACGCTTTTTCCTAATGTTCTCTGGATTTCGCAGGCAATAATTGCAGAGTTGCTTCTTGAGCTTCCTCAAGAATTACAGAGGGAACACAATCACCGTCTTCCATGTTTAAAAATTTCACAGGTTTTGTTGTCAACAAATATATATAACTCTTAAAACTAATGAAAACACTAAATACTAAAGCAAAAACTGTAATAACAGTAATTTAAACACAAAAATCAAAGATTAAGATTTTAGAAATAAATAACTTGCACCTGACACACATAACTTCATATTTATAATTATAAACCTTGCAGTGCTGGTAACCACAAAACAGAAAACTGACTGTTAACTCTAGTGATTTTTAACATTGTCACCATCATTTCGTTCATAAAATACCTAGAAGTTAGCACAGTATGGCGGCGGCCGCCTATCAGTTGTTATTTTCAGCTACCCCCACCCAAGGATTTTTAACTTATATAGGATTGCTCGATCCTTAGAATTTATCAGCCGTATCACGTGATTGGGTCTTGTGGCTACGTCATCGGATTGATATACAAAATATATGAGTTAGATAGTGACAGTGACTTGTCAACGCGTCATAGATAAGGAATCCCACAATACAGAGAGAGAAAGAGTATCGGGTCTCGCAGTGACGTCACTAAAATCGGACAATATTGAGGAATAAGGATCGAGTAATCAATCCTATATAAGTTAAAAATCCTTGACCCCCACCAGTATGTATTAGCTATCCAGTTTATTTTAAGAAATCCGTGGACGAGCGTCTCGCGGCAGTTTGGCTTTTGGCTGCCGCGATTTTAAGAAAGATCTATTACAAATGTTCCTTGGTTTTGGTTGAAGGTGTTCAATGGTTGAAGGTTAAATTTTTTATATTTTTCGTTTTTTATGGTTAAATTATTTTTAGACGAGAGTGTCACCGTGAGGTTATTAATCTGTATGAGCTGTATCATTCAAATTGTTTGATTTGGTTACAAATAATTGTCTCTGAAAATAATGGCTAATTGCAGTCAATTTACATGTACCGAGTGCAACAAATAGTTTTCATTTCGAAAAAATCTATATGCACACCAAAGGAAATTTCACGATTGCACCGGAATAAGTGACCCAGTCTCCAAAACTATTAGTGAAATATGTAGGGTTACCAACCGTACTCTTTAAAGAGAACATGTACTCTTTTGAGTATAGAAATAATAAGTACTCTTACTTTTCGGCTTAAGTACCCAAATGTACTCTTTTCTGAGCAAAGGTAGTATCATCTTCAGTGATGTGCCGGATAATTATCCATTTATAATTAGCCGGATAATTATTGATAATTATCCGTCGGCTAAAAATCCTTTCAAAATTAGCAGGCTAATTATTATAGGGCCAGTGGTAAAAATGGCCTCATAGGGAGGTATATTGGAACTTTGATTTATTTTTTAATTTAATTTCCTTTGTTTTATTTTTTTAATTTGTACGATTATTTTTATTTTTGATGTACTTAATTCGGAGACTTAAATAAATGATGAGGATTGCGATATTATAAAATAAAATATATAATAATCCCTATCTCTAGATTTAATTTCTCCTTATCTATGACTTATAATATGATGACCTAATAATACCTATTATGCTTACCTACCTAGTAGGTAAGAATAAATAGATATTTTATTGGTAATTGCGAAAAAGTTATTCTGATGTGTGAACAATTAAAAAAACTGTATATTCTGCTAACGGCTAATTATAATATTTTTAGCCGGCCAAATGCTAATTATATAATTAGCATTGGCTAAATATATAATTAGCGGCTAAAAACCCATCACTGATCATCTTTGAGTGTCCTAATATCACTATTATCCAGACAAAATATTTATCGTTTCCTGTATTATCTACTTTATACCTATACTTTCGGTCACCTCACTACCTCACACATAGGTAGTGCTATATATCCGCCCATGTTTTGGGTAGTTTACAGTTTATATTTGGTAAACTGTATTGCTCATATATTCATCTACGAAAATCAATAAATATCTTGCCGAAAGTCGATATTTTTGTATAAACGGATGTTATATTAAAATACCGAAGTGCCAGGAAAACGCGTGACTTTGAAAATTTTACAAAATATAAGCCTGCGGGCTATATATGGGACAACAATAACAACGGGAAACTTGAGTACCTATAACTTTGTAAAAATGTCAAATTTAATAGTAATATTGGGATGAGAACTTTAAAGCTCAGTAGTATGGTAAATCTTACATAAACTTAAGTATAGTATGAGAAATTTGAATTATTTTTAGAAGTAAATACCTTGTAATACCATTTTAATGAATAGTTATATGTTATTTTGTGTAAAACATTTTATTGGTGGCAATTTCAATGGTGATCCAAACACTTGGGTACACATCTGCAAGAAACCATTCCATAGTTCTTCGGAAAACGGCAGCTCTCATCTAAAATATGAGAAAGAAACATTTAAAGTTTAGACTTGCATCAAAATCATGTAAATAGGGTAAAAAGGGATAAAATAGTTTGTTTATGAAGGTAATATGGATAATTTAGAACATTTTAAAGCGCTTAAAACTTATAAAATCGACAAATAAACAGTCACGGTACTTAGTACCAAGATTATGAACTTAAAACTCTGTGATAGGAAAAAGTGGTGGTAAAAACTAAAAAGTACTAACCTGCGACAGCTATTCACAAGTGAACAATTTGAATGTTTTGAACAATTTGAATTTGAGTGTTTGCCGCGGCGATAGCTAAGTCTTTTAGGTGCTGGGTGATAGCCTGTGACTAACAGAATGGGTATATTGCGGCGCGAGTTCGAATCTCGCCAGGGGAGAAATGGCACCTCTCCCAGGGAATGGTTGTGTTTCTGCGTTTTTTTCATGTGTACCCTCCCTCTACACAAGCCTTAGGCTTTCAGTAGGGAGGTTGTTTATTTCTGTGGTGTGTTTTATGTTTTTATGTTTAATGGAAGTAACATTGTGAAATAGCTAGTGTAAAACGTAGAGTGAGGCAATCTTTGGACAAAATGGGGAAATATGCCATATAAACCACCCATATATGTGTTAAAAACATTATTTGTTAATAAAAGGGACATGTGGGCTCGTGTAGAGACAATAATGGGTAAAGTCCACCATGTAATGTAGTGTAGAGACGCTCCTGAACTCGAGATGTACCTACAAATACATTTAATCAAAAGTTGTATTAGTAATTAGTAGTTATGTGATGTAAAACTGAGGGGAAGGTTTAAATATAGTATGTAGAATAGATATAGAGTTAGAAATTTAAGTTTAGAGTCATAATTTAGTATAAATTGTTAAAATTGGGGTGTAACTTTCAAATGTCAAATAAGCAACGTAGAAAGATAAATGGGGTACCAAAGAAAGAAAGGAAAGATTTGTAAAACCTTAAAATCATAACAGTTTTAACATATATTTAGGCAATATTCAGTAAAAAGGGAAAATAAAATATAAATTTCAATGTTTAAAAATTTCAATTTATCTCCATGGAGATCAGTAATTGTCAGGCAAACTATAAATTAAATATCCGAAATTCGGAAGGGGAGTCCATTTTGTACCGTGATAGAGTCAACATCAATTTCGTAAAAACAAAAGAATAAAAAGTTGTAATTTGATATTTGAAATAGTGAACTGTCAAACTTTGAAGGTTGCAATGAACTTTAGATCAGCTAGGGATGTGCAATTCCACTAGCTTAAGTTCACTGACATTACTCCGGTAGCTCAGGGAGATTTAGGATACTAGGGCGTAGTATTCGTAGGACTGCTTTGAGTGTTGACAATTTATTTGGGCACCAGGATAATTTTTAGATATAAGAGACAAAAAAGAAAACTAGATAAAATGTAGTTGAATACACTATAATCAAATAAGCAAATAGGATTACAATTAAATAATGTAAAGTTACTATTAAACAATAATTCAAAAATGATGTAATATTGACTAGAAAAAAATGAAAAAAAGGTTACAAATAAAATTTTAAAGTTGGCTAACTTTACAAAAACTTTTATGAGGTTCGGTGACACTCTTACAATCTCGTTCCTTCTCTTTGGGATCAGTACTCTCACCCTTAACCTGTTGCTGATGATTGGATCCAGGTGGACTTGCCGTGGTCAAGTGGGGAAGCTAGAGCTCTAGTCCAGAAGACGGTCACGTACTAAGTCCAATCCTCTTATCTAGGGATCTGCAGGTGGTTAGCGTCCAGAGTTCTTTAGCAGGTTATAGATCTTGCAGTCAGGTTACAGCAGCCTCGTCTCAGAAGAGTACATACAAAGAATTGTTTGTGTTAAGAGTGCCCCAAAATGTACAAATATATAGATGAACGTTGACGGCTAGTGTAGCCATGATTAAAAATTATAAATAATATATACCAGCATCCTGAAGGGAATGTACCAGCAAATCTGATTTGGTAAAATCCTCTGTGAATTCTCACAGGGAAAGTAATTAACAACTGAATACAAAACCTGGAAGGTATCAACCTTTAGTGACCCTACCCAGAATGAAGCAAATAAAATTATCCAAAATTTGCGTTCAAATGAACTGATTACAGTTCAGCCACTCGACAATTATTCTTAATAAAAACTCTAATCATTAATATTTAAAGATACAAGGGTTCAGAAGGAACAAAAAAGTATAAATAAAAAAACCTCTATTATCTGACCCAAAATTCAAAAAACAACGGTTTCATAACCGGTTAAACAAGGAAATGTTACCACTCTAATTAGGTAAAAGAGAAAAATTATTCCATTAATATTTCAAAGACAGAGTGACAAGTTATAAAAGTTATTATTGATTTATTGTACAAATTTGTTACCAATGAACAATAATCAATGAATTTACAAATATTAGGAAACAGGTTCCAGTCTTCTAATTGGCGTGCATGTGAGTTATTAAAATCTCTACGAAGTAACAAATTAATCTAGTGCAGAAATTACGATATTAGCAATTTTCTATAGCGCACAATCATATATTATAACGCTAAGACAAGAGAAGATAAGATAAAGGTAAGAAAATTAAAATTTATTGGTTTCTAGACCCATCTTTTCTATAAATCCCCTGAATAGAACACAGCTTCCCAAATTTATAAAATAATATTGAAACGGTAGTCTACTGTTCCAGATAGTATTGCTTTTTACCGTATAGGGTGACAAAAAAATTTGCCTGACCACGCCTAAATAATTTACCTAAAATCCAGGTAAATCCTGATTATATATGAAATATAATTACTTAATAATAACAACAAATCACTATGATCGCATTTCTGTACTAATAATTATAATCTCAACGAATAATGAAAGTGAATAAATTATATATATCAAATAGGTAAAATAACTCACATGTGCCTGCCTATAGTAGAAGCCTCGAACCGTCTTTTTACTTCCTAAATCACACCGGCGTTTTCACTTGATTTTTTGGTGGGGCTACCGTTTACTAGCCAATCAGCGCATTCCAACGCAGTATATTTGAAAAATTGAGAACTTAAGCCACCAAAAATTAGGCTGGGTGTTTTACGGGGTGCATAATAGTCTACCTCATGGAACGAACTTAAAAGGTACGTTACAAGGTTAAGAAAATGAAAATTTATACTTACCGTATTTTCAAGTAGTGAATTCAAAATTGTAATTTAATAATAATTACCAAGTGTACACATAAATCCAAGTGAGTGGAAAGTGCCTGTGAAGGGAAAATAAAGTGTTCTGGTTCACTTCGCATCGCATCCAGGCAGAGCAACGTGCAAAGTATTAAGCGCAGGAGTTGCCTATAATAACCAGGTGTAGGTAGCAGAATTCACAATCCGGAGAGCATCGTCGAAGCTGTGCAGCCAACGCAACAAATCGACGAAAGGTATCAATTTTAAAATCAAATCAGTACTTAATCGTTTGCAAACCAACAAATATTTAAAATCAAAATTCATAATAACATTTAATCATTTGGGATATTGGGGATTTTTGTAATTAAGTAAGGTTAGAATAAGGATTGTTATTTATAGTGTAAGTTGTTTGTTCATTCGTTTCTCACCAATATTGTAATAAATTTGTTAAAGTTGATTACTTTTTATCTTTTTACTTTTCAAAATAATCTTTTCAGTATTTAAAGTAGAGAAACAAAAAAAATCATTTCTTGAAAGTTTCAAAAACAGTGAACCGGCTACTGAGGTGAGAGAACTCATGTAACATAAAAAAAAATCTGAGCTAGTAAAAATTTTAAATAAAACATACAAAGTGATAATACAGGGAGGTCTTGGAGTTATTGGTGTCCAGTATTTGAATAAAACTCAGAGTGTAAGTATAAAGTTTGTGTATTCTATCTAAACAATATTAGAGCAGGGCCAGGTTAAACAAATTTCAAATAATTAAATTTTCTAAATAATAAAAATTTGCATATTAAACAAATTAATCATTCACACATTACATAAACATATCATAAAACAAAATACACATATACAGTGTTATTCAGAACCTATCCAAAATAAAATTTGGGGATGTTCAACATACATGTAGAAATGTGGTAGTGCAAAAAGAAATTTTTTAGGCGGGGTCTGAAAACTATTTAAAAATGTTTCATTGCACGCCGCTGGATACTGGTCCACTGTAATGGAGTGACCTTGGGACTGACAATGTAAACTAGCTAGCACGAAAGAATCGGCGCGCCCGGCGCAAAAAAGATTTGCAGCGTTTTTACTTTAAAATAAACTTAAAGATAGATAGATCTGACCAAAGTGACGTGTCTTTAAAATGAATAAAATTTTGTTACACTAATTTTTAGGATTGCGCTACTTGATTGCTAGGTATTAGAAACATGAAATTTATAAAAAATTTGCACATACCTTGTTACAAAAGCTGTTCGAAATAATATTCATTGACTTGTACACACTTTTGGGCACGCTTTATCCAATTTTGCCGCACTAAACCGAATGTTCCTCCTGGTTGCTTCCCTGGTTCCCTGGTTCCATCCCCACTTGATCTTGTAAACGCAAATTATTAAGTAAATTGGAGATTTTCAGCATTTTGCTGCAACAACCACTCACAAAACCTAACTCGTCCCGTTATTGATAATCCACTGGTAACAGTGCTTGAAAAAGCTGGATATGATACGGATAAAACTGAACTTCGTGTAGTAAGCGCCACACCGTTGATTGGGGTACCCCAGGCACCTGCCTATAGCGATCGCGTATTGTCACGGACCAAATTCAACACTTGTTCTTCAGCTGCTAAAATACGTTGTGGTCGTCCAGGGCCACCATCTCGTTCATAATTTGCACGTAAATTACCAGTATCACGGCCACGTTGTACCACTGCCGTAAACGCTTGCATCATTTGGCGTGTGTCGATTGGGAAATCGTTCCGCATACAAGCGCGAAACTGCCAATGAATTTTGTCCAACTTCGCCATAAATAAGAATCATGTCCATTAACTCAGCATTACTGTACACATAAGCCATTTTGAAAATTTACACACTCAACACTTTACGCACTTTACAACACCCGCGAAGCGACACTACTAGACTGACGACTCACAGACAATACAGATATTATCCCAACTCCACCCGTCGTTTAGATAAGAAGAGAATTTAAAAGTAGAAATTTAAATATTATGTAGAAATTTTAATCAATAGTTACATATAGTAGTACATATTAACTAACCTGAGCGAGGGAAAACAGAATCCAGTGTGTAACAACCAGGATCCAGTAAATTCCAGCAGTTTAAAAATCCAGTGTTCCAGTGAGCCTGATAATTCCTAGTATCAGCCGAAGAAAGAGGCATAACACCATAAAATTTGCCCTAAAAGCATCAAAATAGAGACAACAGGTATTGTGCACAAAATTAAAGCTAGCTAGCTCAAATAAAAATCGATATCGTAATAAAAAGGATACTCAAATAATCTATAACAATTTAATACTTACTTGGCCTATAAAATATTAAATATCCATTATTAAGAACTTTAATTTCAATTAAAATATCACCAGAGACATTAGTTGTCCTGTTTCAGACACCATCTTTATAAACTTGACATTTGACAGCATTAAATTAGAAAGTAAGCAACTGAAGAAAGGTATGCAACTTTTATTGCAACTATAAAGTACAGAGTTGTGCCTAAACATAAATTATTCAGTTTAAATTATAGATGTACACATATCAGATTGCAATGAAGGTAGTAGACTAATAAAATTTTGTATTATAATTAGATAAGTAAGGATATTGGTTTAAACTGTTTTTATTGTTCAATAGATAGAGATATCATTTGACCATATTTGTGGGAATTTGTTTAAATAATTTTCATGTTTATAAAAAAAATAAATATTTCTTGTCAAACATTTAAAACCTACCTAGTTATTGTTTGCATAAAATAAAGCTGATTCCTGCTGAACCGACTACTGAGGTGACATTCTCATACTTAAAAAAAAAGAACAAACTGAGCAAGCAAGGGTAAACATTAACATAAACATTATAAGTATATAAAATAAATAAAAAATATAGAAAATCTCAGATATTGATATTGGCACCCAAACAAATATAAAAATTAAAATATCATTAGTCCAATAATGAACAAAAAACCCAATAATTAAAAATTACAATCCATTTTAATTTGGCTCCCAACGTGAAAGGCCTGAAAAAGCAGGAAATAAAAATAACAAATTTTTGAGATTGAACAAAGATACTTAGGTCACTATAAAACAAGATGGATCTACGTAGTGGAAAACAGGTAGGAGAAGAAACAGCATCAGAAGAAGAAACAATATCAAGTCAAGAGAGCAGAGAAATACCAGCATGGCAAGCAATGCTACAAGATATGATGAAGACGATACAAGAAGATAGAAAACGACAGAAAGAAGACAGAAAACTACAGGAAGAAGACAGAAAACGACAAGAAGAAGACAGAAAACGACAAGAAGAAGAAATGAAACAGCAACGAGAAGACAGAAGAAGGTTGGAAGAAACAATCAAACTAGGAAGAAAAGAAGACTTGGAAAAACTTGAATTAGGAAGAAAAGAAGACCTGGAAAAACTTGAATTAGGAAGAAAAGAAGACCTGGAAAAACTTGAATTAGGAAGAAAAGAAGACTTAAAACAAATAGGAGATGAATTACGACAGATGGAGAAAGAACGAAAAGAAGACATGGAGAACATGGTTAAAATATTAAACGAAAAGGTGCAAGACATAAAAGACGAGATAAAGAGAGACACTCAAACATGGAGAGAAGAGTTACGAAGAGATATAGACAAGAATGAACAAGAATTGGCTACTGTAGTTATAAAAACCATAGCTGTAGAAGAGAAATTGGATAACCAAGAGCAGGAAATTAAGAAAATTGACAGAAAAGTAATGAAGAACAGTCAAGAGATAGAACAAGTAAGAAATCACAAAGATGTGATGGAAATAGAAAGAACATTTACCCAGGAGAAGATAAAGGAGCTACAAAAGGAAATACAGATAGTAAAAGAAGCTAGAGATAAAGGAAGTGAAACGGTAGCAAGAATAGTATGTCATGCAGAAAATAAAATACACAAATTTTCAGGGAATATACATAAACTACATCCTACAGTATTCATAAAATCTATTACCAGGAAAATAAATGAAATTGAAGGAAGAAATTTAGATCAAGAAGGACAAATAGAGAAGATAAAGAAACTAATAAGAGATAGCGTAGAATCAGAAGCTTTAATTTGGTTCAATGGGATAGAAAACGATATAAGTAGCTTTGAACAATTTAAAAATAGACTTATTACACATTTTTGGGGAGATAATGCACAAGCAATGGTCCGAGAAAAATTATACTTTGGTAAATTTAATCCTAAACTATCAAATAACATGACAAATTATGCTCTAAAACTTTATTCTTCAGCACAGTATCTAACACCAAAGATCACTGAGCAGGAACTAGTTTTATATATAGCAAGACAATTTAAACCTGAGGTGGCAGAGACAATAGCTATACATAATATAGGTAACATGGAACAATTGTATGCTTATTTATTAAGGATAGAACGTAATATGCCAAGACAAAGTCAAAATAATAATAATAATGTACGTACAAATTATCAAAATTCAAGTAATAATAATATTAACAATAGTGCTCAAAATTTTCATAGACAAAATGAATGAAATCAACAGCAATATAATAATTTTCGGCAAAACAATAATTTTAGTAATCGAAACAATCAAAATAACTTTAATTCTAATAATAAAAATAATAATTATAATAATAATGCTCGTTACAACAATAATAGCAATTCAAACAGTAGATATCAAGACAATAACAATTTGAACAATAGATATAACAATAATAATAGAAATTTTGATCGTGCTAACAATACACAAAGAAATCAATATAATAATAACAATAATTACAATAAAAATTTTAACAATAATAACAATTATAATAATGGGACACGTAACAATGATAACTTCCGCTATAACAATCGGCAAAATCCAAACCAGTCTTCGAAAGATGACTATAATCCTCCGAGGCAACAGGTAAATTTCCAACGTCAGAGAAGCGCAAGCAGATCTGAAGAACGTGATGACACAAGAGGTAATGATGGTACATTTAACACAAGACGTACACAATCATTAGACCGAGCACCTGAAACACAAACACAGAACAATGAAACACAAAATTTTTAAACACTTGCAAGCCAAACAACACAGTCAAAATTTATAACAATAATTATACACACCCTAGAGAATTCATTAAACTAGATGACAATGTAATCATGAAAGAAAATCAAAATTTAATTTACATAAATTCCAAATTTAGAGATACAAAATTCAAAATTTTAATAGACACAGGATCTGAAGCATCATTAATAAGTCAAAATATCATAGAAAAATTCCCAGAATTAAATAAAAATATTATCAAGGTAAATAAAGTAACGTTAATAGGTCCTAATAATAAGAAACTATATGATGTTAATAAAATCGTTAGTATTACATTAGAATTAAACAACAAACCAATAATATTCCAACTTTTAATAGTTCCAAATTTAACGATGAATGTTGTAATTGGATCTGATTATTTAAACAAGTTAAAAGCAATAATAGACTATCAAATAGAAAAGATATGTATAAATGATATATGGGTAGATTTTGAAAATAAAAGATTGAGTAAGATAGGAGAAATAAATGAACAAGGAATGGTAAATACAGAGATTGTTAGGAATGGGAAGGAAATGTTTTATATAGAGGAAAATAATTATATTTATGATGAGGTTGAGAATGATGATGAATTATTTAATATATAATTAATTAAGTTAAACGTAAATAATGATTATGAGAGTGAAGTTAAGAATATGTTAAAGGATTATGAAGGTTTGATATCGAATGAGATGAGATTTGCTAAGAGTTATGTTCATAAATTAAAGGTAAAAGATATAAGTAATTTTAAGATTAAAACATACCCAATACCATATATGCATAAAGCTAAAGTTAGAGAAGAGATAGAGAAATTATTAAAAGACGGAATTATTGAACGAAGTAATACACCATATATTAATCCAATAGTGATAGTTACAAAAAAATCAGGAGACATACGGATTTGCCTAGATGCAAGAACCATTAACAAATATACCGTACCACAGTACGAGGCACCATTAGTAATTGATGCAATTTTGGGAAGGATTACTGGGGCTTCAGTATTCACAAAATTAGATTTAAAACATAGTTTTTGGCTAATACCGTTAGATAAAGAATCCATAAAATATACAGGTTTCATGATAGACGGGGAAGTTTTCCAATTCAGAGTCACACCGTTTGGTTTGCAAAGCTCATGTTCAGCTTTAGTAAGAGCGTTACACAACATACTTAACAAATATGACACGTTTGTACTACATTACATAGACGATATTTTAATTTACTCAGACACAATTGAAAATCACAGAAAACACTTAGACATAGTACTGAAAGAATTAGACAATAACGGACTGAAAATCAACATTAACAAATGTGAATTTTATAAGACACAAGTGGTATATTTAGGGTACTTAATTAACCAATTGGGAATACAAATGGACGACGAACGGATACGGACAATTAGACAATACACAAGACCACAAAATTTAAAAACATTAAGGGGATTTTTAGGGATGGTAAATTACTTTAAACGACTAATACCTGACTTGACAAACTCTCAACTACCATTAATAGACTTGTTAAAGAAAAATGTTAAATGGACTTGGACTGACAGACAAGAGACTGCTTTCCAAAATATAAAAAAATTAATAATAGAAAAACTAAAAGTATATCACCCTGACTATAACTTACCTTTTACAATTAGAACGGACGCATCAATACAAAGACTAGCTGGAGTACTTTTACAGACACAAGACAATAACGAAGTACCAATAGCTTTTGTTTCATGAGTGACTAAGACACACGAACGAGGATACAGTATATCCGAATTAGAATTGACTTCAATAATTTTTTCGATCACAAAACTGAGATTTTACTTACTGGGAAATAAATTTAGAATACAGACGGACAACCAAGCACTGGCATCAATACTACACAATAAATTTGGTAATAACAGAATACACCGATGGGCACTTTTACTGACTGAATACGACTTCGATATAGAATACATACCTGGGAAAACAAACATACTTGCAGACGCACTATCTCGCATGGACATAAAAATGACTGATGACAATAGACTAGTTAAAATTGGAATAAATCTATTTAAAAATGACGAGGGCATATTTTCATTAAGTACGATAATACAAGACCAACAAAATCTAACTGAGACTGACAAATCCAAACTTACGCACATTAACAACATATACGTGAAAAAAATAGGGGAAAATGAACTATACGCAATTACAGAAAACTTAACACATGACATAATACAAATATTACATACAACATACGGACATATAGGAGTACACAGAACGTGGAAACTATTCAGAGAAAACTATTACCACAAACAGGACAGACAAATTACAAAACAAATCATCAAGACATGCCACACTTGCCAATTAGGCAAAGACAAAAACAAACATTACCAAGGACTACCAAAATCAATCATGACAAACAGACCATTACAGACAATAGCTATAGACTTTATCAGCAACCTAATACCAAGTTATGAACACAACAGACACATATTTATTATAGTAGACATTTTTTCGAAATACGTTAAATTATATCCAACCAGAAAGACGAATACAAAGACAGTTATTACATTACTTAACAAATACAGACAAGACGAAGGACACTATGAACAGTGTATTTTGGATAATGCTTCCTATTTCAAAAATTCTAGACTACTAAACTACTTTAGACGAACATATACGAGACCAAAATTCACTAGTATAAGACATCCTCAAGCTAACCCAGCCGAGAGGTATGTAAAAGAGGTGTCTAAGTACTTAAGACTATTAGTGAATCAAGATCAACCGACATGGGAACAACATTTGACAAACGTGGAGACATACCTTAATCATATACCAAACAATGTGACTGACGAACCACCCATTACAATATTTAAAAACATACCACCAGACAGACCATGGACGTACACAATACCACATTACGACACACTAATACATAAAGTTAACAATAGACTTCAAAAAGCAGCAGACAATTACAAGAAAAGAATGACAAAACGGAACAAAAATACACACACATTTCAAAAAGACGATTTAGTTATTGTAAGGGCTTTCAAAGTTCCAAATAGGAATGAAAATAAATGCGCAAAACTAATATTACCATATGACGGACCATACTTGATGAACACAACGAACGGGACAAACAGTTACGAACTAAAATACCTAGACAGTGACAAAATCAAGGGAGTATACAACATCGAACCATTATACCCATACTATGACTGACATAAAATGTAGTGCAAACAAACACACATAAGGACAGATTGAAAACACAACACCACATCAAAATCATACATACACATTTAAAACCACAGATAACATCATGATAAATTGATTTGACAAATTTTCTTATGACAATAAAATTTCCAAATAAATTTAGGAAAATTGCAATAGAATGAAATTTTATAAAGAATTATTATTTAAGTTATTGCATGAAAACGCTACAAAGCGAACAAAAATATTGAATTCTTCGTGAATTGCAAAGCATGCAAAATTAATTATATTAATCATGAATAGACAGACATAGTAAATCAGTCAATCATATCTATAGGCTCAAATAATGTTTAAAAATTAAAATAAATTATAATATCATACCAAAACATATCCAAATAGGTATACTTTGTTACCAAATTTGACACAGAAATCATTTATTCGAACACAAAACCCAGTGCAAGGCATATCAAAAGAAAGATAAAACTCCAGAGATTCTAATGAAACCATCTATTCCATGCAATATGCAATTTCCATAGAGAAATATCCATCTGAAATTCAAAATTATACAATTTATTACAGAATTTGACATTAGAACAATAGCTAAAGTGACACATACATGATATAAATTTTAAATACAAATATGGACAAAATATAACTTTATTATGACTTTAAACCAGATGAAGACTTTTATAAATAGTTTATAAATAAGTAAAAACAATATTTGTATTAGTTTTTAAAAAGTGAATAAGGAACAAATAGTGAATAGTGAAATAATAAAAAATAAGTGCAAATCATAACCACAGTGTATGGAACCTTTATCATAAACAATCACACAAAATCAAGTACTTCAAAATAATGGACTAAAGAAAAAACAATAAAATTTGTGTTAGCAACTAGGAGATTTCGAGAAATTTTTGCAAGAGAGTAGCGTCGTTTAGATAAGAAGAGAATTTAAAAGTAGAAATTTAAATATTATGCAGAAATTTTAATCAAGAGTTACATATAGTAGTACATATTAACTAACTTGAGCGAGGGAAAACAGAATCCAGTGTGTAACAACCAGGATCCAGTAAATTCCAGCAGTTTAAAAATCCAGTGTTCCAGTGAGCCTGATAATTCCTAGTATCAGCCGAAGAAAGAGGCATAACACCATAAAATTTGCCCTAAAAGCATCAAAATAGAGACAACAGGTATTGTGCACAAAATTAAAGCTAGCTAGCTCAAATAAAAATCGATATCGTAATAAAAAGGATACTCAAGTAATCTATAACAATTTAATACTTACTTGGCCTATAAAATATTAAATATCCATTATTAAGAACTTTAATTTCAATTAAAATATCACCAGAGACATTAGTTGTCCTGTTTCAGACACCATTTTTATAAACTTGACATTTGACAGCATTAAATTAGAAAGTAAGCAACTGAAGAAAGGTATGCAACTTTTATTGCAACTATAAAGTACAGAGTTGTGCCTAAACATAAATTATTCAGTTTAAATTATAGATGTACACATATCAGATTGCAATGAAGGTAGTAGACTAATAAAATTTTGTATTATAATTAGATAAGTAAGGATATTGGTTTAAACTGTTTTTATTGTTCAATAGATAGAGATATCATTTGACCATATTTGTGGGAATTTGTTTAAATAATTTTTCATGTATAAAAAAAATAAATATTTCTTGTCAAACATTTAAAACCTGCCTAGTTATTGTTTGCATAAAATAAAGCTGATTCCTGCTGAACCGACTACTGAGGTGAGATTCTCATACTTAAAAAAAAAGAACAAACTGAGCAAGCAAGGGTAAACATTAACATAAACATATAAGTATATAAAATAAATAAAAAATATAGAAAATCTTAGATATTGGCACCCAAACAAATATAAAAATTAAAATATCATTATTCCAATAATAAACAAAAAACCCAATAATTAATAATTACAATCCATTTTAATATATATATATATATATATATATATATATATATATATATATATATATATTTAATATATGTATAGACAATAGTGAATGCTCTCATTCCACACAAGTCGTCAACATCCTAAAACCAACGACAGACAGCCTGTTTCGACCTATTAGGTCTCATCAGTGCCGTACAGGTCTAGGATGAAGACAACCAATGTGGCACCAAAGCATCCATCTCATGAATTCTTGGCTACGTGTAGCCGCGGGATACAAACACGCCATCTATGATGGAAAATACGACCTAATAGGTCGAAACAGGCTGTCGTTGGTTTTAGGATGTTGACGACTTGTGTGGTATGAGAGCATTCACTATTGTCTATACATATATTAAATATATATACATGGAGGGTGAAATGAACCTCGAGAATATCCATCTTTACTTATATATATACAGGGTGTTTCAGTAAGGGCGGCGAGGTACCATATATCAAGAACTAATAGTCGTAAAGCTATATATATGTTACCATATTCCACCGAAAGAGACCTCTACAGTTGAAGTCGAGACGCCTCGGTGGCCAAAGGGACGCATGCGTCAGACAGTCAGTCAGTGGGCAGCGAAGCGAGAGTCGCGATATAAGTACACTTAACTCTGTAGCCGTGAAATAAAAGTTAAAAAGAGGATTATTAGCTTAAATCATCCACTATTTTCTTAACTTGCTCTCTTTCCTGATAAGCCAGTCTTCTAGGGGAATAATCAACAGGGGTGGTATCTTTTAACTTAATCGACACTATTCCTGTAGTGATACAATCTGGCGTTTTGTCTCTATAGTTCGTCAGTAATAGTTCTAATTGCGTTTTTAACGTATCACTTAGTCCACTTTGGTTTATTTTTAGCTTCCCTGTATTTTTTTATAGTGAGCACTTTCATAATATTGTCCTGGTCATGGTACAGTTCAATTCCGTCAGCACTCTTCTCGATATGTAAACAAGGTCGACTTAACATCCCATCCGACAATAATATCAATTTCGCTTGGTACAGCACTATCGGGAACAACCGTAAAGTTTATTTCTAAAGTCACAGCTGGTAAAACACGACGCATTCACAAGTGCCGATAGCTTCTATAATTTGGCTTCTATAATAAGTCCAGTAAAAGCACGTACACTAATATCTCGAGATATTATGCCACCTACTAATTTTACAACCGATTGTCTGATTATTGATTTGTCTGCGCCACTGTCAATAAGGTATGTAAATGAAAGAGCTGTACCATTTAATGAGGTGGCTATTGGTGTTGTGCTGAGATGGCGTCATTTTTTAAGAACAAAAGCTTTTTTCGGCCTTCCGTGTTTGTAGAAGCAAGTTGTCTCCGTATGACCAAACTTTTTACAATGAGTACATGAAGGGATGTTTGAAACCTCTGTTCTGTTTGGAGCATCTCCCTTTGTCGCCCCCTCTTTACGCAGATCTGGGCACGTAGCTTTTTGATGCCCTTGACGACCACAGTTGAAACAGAGCCTCTTAATACTTTTTCTTGGTTTCTCGTGGCCTGAATTCCGATAGTCTTTCTCCCGGCGATCGGCCGTCCTTGAAACTCTACCCGTTGATCTAATGCGGCGAGCATCAAATTCGCTGAGCATTTTTAATAAGTCACGTTCTGTTTGAGGTTTCTGAATTTGAATTGCTGAACGTGCTTCATCGTGCTCCAAGCCATACTCTACCATGCTAATAACTGTTGTCCATGGCAAGTTCCTATGAAACCTGTGGATCATGCGCAGTTTCCTGTGTCCATAATCGCACAATGTCTCACAATCGCCGCTTGTTAACGTGGCAGCTGCATATGCGCGCGCGCCTAGTGTTTCGGAATCAGGGAAAGCAATGATGAGGTCACTACAGAAATTCTCCCAATTACGACATAGTGGTCTCCAATCACAGAAGTATCGATGGGCTCTACCTCTTAATGCCTCACCGGCTTTCGCAATCATAAGTAGGTCGCTTACATGTAATTCATTTTTCAGTTTCGTCACATCTTCCAACCATTCTTCAATGGAGTATGTGCTCCTACTCGGGTCGTAATTGGTCACCGAGAAAGATGATTGCGCATGTGTGGTTGTCGGCACAAGCGCATCCGTGCTTCCTTCACCGATATTGGGCGGTGGCGTTGATGTAGATGCTAAAGACGGCGCCATCTTGGCTTGGCGAGTTAACTCGGTCAATTGTTGTTGTTGCACTGCTATTAAACTAATTAGTGTCTCTTGCCACTGCACTTTCGCACGCTTTGACACTGAAGGTCCTTCCTCTACATCCTCTTCAACATTGACAGCCTCAATATCCTGTTCAGATTCGACGCTATTGCGGCGGGATCTACTATCGTCCGTCATCTTTATTTGGTGGAGAAGTCACTAAATCACTAATTTTAAATGCACAGGAGCGATCCCACTTCTGATGTTAACTTAAGGGTGTTTGCGTGACGGTATCATTCGTGAAAGTGAGTCGGACTATGCTAGTCCAATTGTACTCGGTCGAAAAAAACATGGCATATTGATCATGCAGGACCATTGACGAAATCCAACGGGTGTACTCAAATCTTAATAATAATCGATGCCTTCTCCAAATTCTGTCAACTACAACCTATCCCAAAGAAAACATCCGAAGACACTATTCGTGCCCTGGTGCCTGTATTCAAAGAATTGGGAAAACTCTGACGTATTGTAGCTGACAGAGCAGCTGCTTTCACGTCAACAGTATTTCAGAACTTCCTAAGCGAACAAGGCGTGGAGGTTCATCATATTGCGACTGGTGTGCCGAGAGGTAACGGACAGGTCGAACGAATGATGCGAACCATCTTTAATTTATTGCGAGCTACCTGATACCGGGGAAGGAAAATACCTGGACAACTGCCTTGGTTGCGGTTGAAGACAATTTGAACTCAACAGTGCACTCAGTCACGGGCTATGCACCCGCAGTACTACACTTGGGCACAAATCCGAGACTCGCCGCAACCACAAAGTTCCTAGGAGATGCATTGACGTCTGACAACTTTATCGATGCAGACAAGGCTATCGCTGAAGCTCGTATTCGACTAAGGAATCGTGCCAGTAAGCAAGCTCAGGAATTCGATGCAACACGCTATCAGACCACTTTGTTCGCTCCAGGTGATTTAGTAGCCATTGAAGATTCACAACTAGCCGGTGGAGGAAAGCTTAAGCCGAAGTTTAAAGGTCCTTACACTGTTCAAAAAGTCCTTCTAAATGAGAGGTACTTGTTAGGCAAGAAAGGACACCGAACTACAGTGGCTGCCCATGAGCAACTAAGACCTTGGTCTATCTGTGAATAAACAAAAAGTAAGTTGACTTACGTTTTACACTAATTTAATCCTTTAAAATGTTCATTTAATCATAAGTACAGCGAAAGTAACAAAATAGCGCGACAGTACCATAGTTGGGTAAAATACAGGAGTACTGTATTGTACTGTATTGTATTGTATTGACAGTAAAAACACACATATCCACACATAGTGAACGTCAGAGTCAACACCAGCGAAAGTAAACACCAACGACAGTAAAGACCAGCGAAAGTAAACACCAGCGAAAGTAAACACCAGCGAAAGTAAACACCAGCGAAAGTAAACACCAGCGGAAGTAAACAACAACGGAAGTAAACACCAGCGGAAGTAGTAAACGCCAGCGAAAGTAGAATACCAGTAGTGGTATGACAGTACCATAGGTACTTGGGTAAATTACGGCAGTACCATACTCACCGATGATAATCAACAATGTCAAACATACACACACACATACACTTACACATCATTCAGTTTTGAAACAAAAATAAAAATTTAATACTGTCCTGGTTCTTAATGTTATGTTAACAGAAATGTTATTGTTGTAGAACAGCTGCTTGTAAAAATAAAGATCACCAGTTGGAATGCTTACACTGCAACTATTGCTATTACATTAGGTTGTAAGGTCAATGTTGCGGTAGTTCAGATTGATCTAATATTTGTTTAGATAAGAAATAAAAACAACAAATCTATGATCACCGCTGTTCCAACGGTTGCTTTAAAGTCAAATGCTTCGCTGACTTATGTTATTTGATACTTGTTGTTTATGTTGCAACGGTGAAGTCTGTGCGTCTACATGATTTCAGGTAATCATTGAGACCCCTGACAAGGAGCGAGGGCGCTCCAATTGCAGGATGGCCGTGTTACCATATTCCACCGAAAGAGACCTCTACAGTTGAAGTCGAGACGCCTCGGTGGCCAAAGGGACGCATGCGTCAGACAGTCAGTCAGTGGGCAGCGAAGCGAGAGTCGCGATATAAGTACACTTAACTCTGTAGCCGTGAAATAAAAGTTAAAAAGAGGATTATTAGCTTTCTTTTATCATTTAAACACCCTTAAGTTAACATATATATATATATATATATATATATATATATATATATATATATATATATATATATATATATATATATATATATATAGCGGTATATACGGTCATTGATGAGCCCATCGAAGATACTAAGTAGTGTTTATGAGTTGGACATACGCCAGGAAGTTCATATAAACTCACTGTAGGTGGCGCTGTTTTGGATACCTTATATAAAGTATAAGTCTTGTGTAGCCCACCAATGAACATGTCTTTGTTTAGCCCGAAATCTGGCAACAGCGCCGTTTCTATCACGGGGACAGTGATATATATATATATACTCGTATATATACTATTATTTTAATTGTAAGTAATTTTCTCGGATCCAAAATTCTCTTGCAGAATTTATAATTACTTATTTTTATATTTAACAGGCAAGCAATGTCTTTGCAATTTGGAGCAGATAATTGTAAGTCTCTTATACTGTAGATATCCGGAAAAAATATCGGAACACTTGTACCTACCTAATGGAAATATATCTACACATTTTGCAAAACCAATTTCAAACAGGTTGTATTTTTGTAAATTTTTATTTGACTTTACTTTTAAGTAAAGTAATAAATAGATATAAAAAGATAAGAAGATTATAGAAAAGAATAAAAATAGATAAATAAATATATATTAATATATACCTATAGATCAACATATTAACGTAAATAATTTACATAACATGTTGGCTTTCGACTGACGAAAATGAAAACAAAAATTCCCTTTAAAATTAAAATAAAAATTTTAAATTTGATATCGGTGCTATTAGGCCAGTCATATTGTACATTAAAATCGCAAACTAACGGCTATTTCTGATTTTTAATATGTTGTTAGGACTACTACCAGTAGTATATATCCAAGTTTGCAGCTTCGAAAGACCTGTGCTAACTTCGTAGCACTCGAAAAACCGCGAAATTTTCGCACTTTTTTCAGTGTTTGCGCTATATCTCCTAAACTATGCGTTTATGCATAAAACATGGACACAACGTTTTTAAAGTAGATTAAATTTGCTACAATTTGGGACTAGAACCAGCTTTGTAGGTACAATAGTTACCAACATACAGTCATCCAAAATGTGGCAATTTTTTCCAACAAAGTGAAATTTTCAAATTTGGTCAACTTCCGTCCCCGAAATCGGGAAAAATACTCATTTTACGGGTAAAGTCATAGAAAGGGATGTTGTAGCCAGTGTAATTAGCTTTAATTTAAGCAAAGAACGACGTTCGTAGGTCTGATAGTTTCCTCACAATGCTTAAAAATCCAAAAAATGGGAAACTGCATTTTTCGCAAATTTGCTCTCTTGAGTTCTCACGATGGTTTCAGGGTGAGTTTGAAAGGAAAACCCATGTACATCCACAATCCACAAGAAATATATATGTTTAGCCTATTAATAATATATTTACAATGTAATTAATTCAATTTTGAAAAAAAAAACAAATGATAGAGCTCATCTATGGCTCCAAGTCACGGAATTGTTTAGAATTGTTCAAGTCTAAACAATTTTTGTCAAATAACTATTTTTCGAAAACTTAATAGTTTCAGAGATATCGGGCTCTTCATTTGGTGAAGTCCAAACTCAAGCCTATTTTAGTTTCGAATTATTACCTTATACAATGAAATAATAATTATCCAAGTCAATTTAATAGCTATTTTTAAGAAATAGTGAAATAATATGTATTTTTGTAAAATAATGAGTTTTTTAAATACCTAATTCATTTTGTACATACATACATTCAGGATTTATTTTGCATACAAAGCGTACAAATTATGAATTATTATACAAAATGAATTAAGTATTTAAAAAACTCTTACCATATTTTACAGCAATACATATTATTTCACTATTACTTAAAAAGAGCTATTAAATTGACTTGGGATAATTATTGTTTCATTCTATAAGGTACTAATTTGACACTCTAAAATACGCTTGAGTTTGGGTCTCACCAAATGAAGAGCCCTATATCTCTGAAACTATTAAGTTTTTGAAAAATAGTCATTTGACTAAAATTGTTTAGAATTGAACAAAGTATCGGATAATCCTTGTTACAAAGTTCCTGCAAACGAAACATTTCTTTCGACTTCAGCGCCATCTCGAATTTGCTCTGAAAAAAATCAAGTTGAACTTCGTGATGAAACCATAGATGAGCTCTATCATCTGTTTTTTTTAAACAAGATACATTTTTCCGTAACCGAGATACGAGGCTGAGTACTTTTATGTGGAACACCCGGTATATGTATATGCATATTTACACGAGATATTGTTGGATTGGAATAGTTCATGTTGCCCGCTTCGTGGATGGTTCGAAATTGTCCGATTCAGCTTGAAAAATAGCAAGGCAAGCGGAGGCGGCTGTTTTCATAAAAATTGTATAGCGCAGGCTCTGGAGGGTATTCTCAGTGTAGTCCTCCATGCAGAGCTACTACACACTTCGCTCCGGCATCTGCGATGGCTTGGTGGGTTGAAGTTGGTTGGAGGAACACTTCAGCTGTGGTGATGAGTTGAGGGTATTTCTGGATGGTGCTCCACAATTTGTTTTTCCCATACCAGAAAAGGGCAGAGGTGGTGTCTCACCCAGTGAAGGAGAAACAACTCGAATCGTGGGGGGGACTTCCAAATCTCCGCGATTGAATGAGGTTGACGAATATTGAAAGGGCCAGCGTCACCTCTGTCACTTTTCTGAAAAAAAAAACCGTTCCTCATCGCCCGTCCCAAACCATTGAGAAGGACGAGAAGGTCCACATCCTCTCTAATGATTAGCACTGACTGAAAAGAGGTGCTCTTGTCAAGTGCCAGCCTGACGATGTCGCAGTCAGTGGCTGCGGCTAGTACCTGCGGCTAGTACAGCAGCGGTTGTACCTGACTAAAAGCAGGCACTCAAATGCTCGGCACTTTGCAAATTTTTCTCCGGCGTCTCTTGCCAAAACGTCGGCGTAATTCTGATTGCCGAAAGAGGACAAGACGACAACTATGATGACGTCGATGATCCACTACCTATTTTTCAAGCTGAATCGGACGATTTAGAACCACCCACAAAGCGGACAAAATGAACTATTCCAACCCAACAATATCTCTTGTAAATATGCATATACATATATATCAATAAATAAAAATGTTGAATTAATTACATTGTAAATATATTATAAACAGGCTAAATATATATATATATATATATATATATATATATATATATATATATTTCTTGTGGCTGTACATGGGTTTTTCTTTCAAATTACCCTCAAAACATCGTGAGAACTCAATAGAGCAAATTTGCGAAAAATGAGTTTTACCATTTTTTGGATTTTTAAGCATTGTGAGGAAACTATCAGACCTACGGATGTCGTTTTATGCTTAAATTATAGCTAATTACACTCGTTACAACATCTTCCCCTATAACTTTACCCGTAAAATGAGTATTTTCCCTGATTTCGGGGACGGAAGTTTACCAAATCTTAAAATTTCACTTTTTTGGAAAACATTGCCAATTTTTGGAAGACTGTATCTTGGTAACTATTATACCTACAGAGCTGGTTCTAATCTCAAATTGTAGCAAATTTAATCTACTTTAAAAACGTTCTGAACATATTTTATGAACAAACGCATTGTTTAGGAGATATAGTGAAAACATCGAAAAAAGTGCGAAAATTTCGCGGTTTTTCGAATAACACGAAGTTAGCACAGGTCTTTCGAAGCTGCAAACTTGGATATACACTACTGGTAGTAGTCCTAACAACATATTAAAAAATCAGAACTAGCCGTTAGTTTGCGATTTTAGCGATTTCTAGTGTACTATATGACTGGCCTATATAAGGATAGCAATCATCAACTTAACGCAATTTCATCTGTGGTTGTTACCTTTGGGGGGGGGGGTAGCTCGGCCTCAATTTTACGCCCAAAATATATTATATGCTTGTATGACGAAATTGGCTTTAGTGAGCAAAACATAGAAAAGAATAGCAAAAGCATAAACAAAGGAATAGCTAAGAGTGACTTACCAATCAACTTTTATTCTAAAGTGTTTTTCGAATATCAAATAAAAGAATCAGGTCGTAGTATTCAAAAATTTAAAGTTAATAATATTAAAAGGACGAAACGTCGCAGGGAAAATCTGATGTCATAGGTGTATAGAGCATAAATTGTTTTTTTAAAAGTGTATTTGATTAACCATACATACAGTGTGTCCAGCCAGGAGATAATACGACCCATATCTCAGAAACTGCCGAGGCGAGTTTTAAAAAACTTTGTACGTGTAGTAAATTTTTTTTTTTTTTTTTTTATATAGAAAATACCCCTTGAAGGTTATTTTGCTGCTATTACAATCTGATCAAAGGGAGATCAATGAGTAATTTAGTTCTATCCTAATTTAACTAAAGTTGAAAATTTTAGAGCTAAGGTCTTACTCACTAGTGTACCTTAGAGTCTGGTAACTTAATTACACTAACACTAACGTGTAACACTAACCGCACAATGCTGTGTTTTTATACTGACATAATCACTTCACTAACTCAAAGGGCTTAACTCTCTTGAGCCTTCTTACTATGTTAGTGTTGTCGAGGAGCTGGATGGCCTCGATGTTCACATGTTGATGGAGTCGTTGTTCATGAGTCCGTGCAAATTTATTAATTGTCTGCTCTACAGTGTCCATCTGAAGATCTCGATGAAGGTCGCTGTTTCTGATGTACCAAGGCGCTTTGACGATGTTCCGCAGTACTTTGTTCTGAAACCTTTGAATAATTAATATGTTGCTCTTACTGGCACAGCCCCAGAGCTGTATTCCATAGGTCCATACTGGCTTGAGAATTTGTTTATACAACAGTATTTTGTTGTAAGTTGATAGGCAGGACTGTCTACCAAGTAGCCAGTACATTTTCTTATATCTGATGTCTAGCTCTTCTCTTTTCTTTTTAACATGGACTTTCCAGCGAAGTCTTGCGTCTAATGTGATGCCTAGATATTTTGCTGAGTTTGCATATGGAATCTGAGCATTGTTCATGTTAATAGGTATTTGTTGTTCTCTTTTATTTGTGAAATTAATCTGCACTGATTTGGTTTCATTCAGCTTGATACGCCATCTTCTGGTCCAGTTATTGATTTGGTTAACTGATATTTGCAGTTTGTTTGCAGCTTCTTCATAGCCATGTGTAGTAAATACAGGGTATTCTGGGCAAAGAAAATATTTTGACAGTTTTGTAACTTCCGGTTGCACCGGAAGTAGATAACAACTTGCTTGATTTAAATGGAACACCCTGTATATTTCTCCATATTTGGATTCTACATACAATTTTAGGGCCCCTTTGTGTATTCCTAAAATGTAGTTTTCGAGATATTAATTTTTTAACAAAAATTTTACGGATGCCCACTTGCATAGAAAATTTATCAGTGAATTAGCCATCGACTAAATTAAAAGTATTTGATTGTGGGCGTTATAAGGAAGGCGGTAGGTAATTAACGGGCGATTTAAAAATATTTAGTAGAATACAGGATGAGTACAGTGACAAAGGAAATATCCAACTAAAAAAAATAAATGTCTTCAATTTTTTAAATGGAAACAACAATTTTTTTTATTTTAATGAATTCTAAGCCCAAAAATATGGGTGGTTTGTATTCAGTTCCATACCTAATCATAACGGTTTCTAAAAGTTATTAACAGAAAATTCCCAATTCCCTTTTTTAATTAATTCTAAGTGGACCATGTTAAAGAAAAAACAGTTTCTGTGAATTTATTTTAAGTATTCCAATAATAATTGTTCAAACACCACCATTCGCTTGTAAACCACTTTCGCATCTGCGATGTATAGCATCTGTTGTGTCATGCAAACTAAGTTCTCTAATGTGGTTTATTATGGTTTTTTGTGAGCATGAGATGAGAAATGAAGCTTATTTGCAGGCTCTGTTGGTTGGTACACCTGAGGGGTGCTTGGACGAGCGTCCCGACGCTCCAGACGCCTGACCTTCACATAGGAAGATCGAGACGACGCCCTGGAAGCGGCGTGAACGTAGTCTGGTTGTTGTGTTACCCTGTGTAACCTCACCTGTGCTTTGGGTCCTGACGGGGCCCAAAAGCATGCAAGAATGTATGAAAATTGAGTATTATGCTTTTGCCTTGATTTTTAGGTGTCTGTTATAGAATATGATCACTTTATTGGCTTTTTACCTAAGCTTCTTTATCTAATAATAAGCTAGGAATGAATGACTGATGGTCTGTCAGTATTTATCTAATGAGAATTCGTGCTAATGGCAAAATTATTTTATCTAATGAGAAAAAGCAAAATATCTAAGTAGGCCTTTCGTTAGAATGACTCTACAAACATGTATGAATGAATTTTGACTGAGAGATTACGTTAATTTATACTAGAAATGAATGTTAAGTATGCAAAGTGAAAGTATGAATGAACTAAATAGGTAAATAGGAAATGAATGCACTTATATGAGTAAATATGTTCAGGTAGGTTGTTATAAACAAGGATACACTTTTATTATAGTAGTTTTATGCCTGGGCTCGTGGAAATCTAAAGAGAATAAAATACAGGTTAGGGGCCCCTGAAAAGGTACTTCATTAGGACCGGTAAAGGTACAGGTAGGAACTGGAACAGGTAACAGGCCGGCTCTCTCTCTTTGGCTGTCGCTGCGGAATTAGGAAAGGAAGGAATACTCTTACCAAGGAAAGTCCAGCGGTGTCCAGTTCTTATTGATGGCTGCGTTTCTGTCTAGGTTTCTACCGATTCGAAGAGATGAGTTTAGACAAGTTTTTATTAAGATATTTATTATTTCTTGAGCAGTAGAGGTATCGTAGCTTATTAATCGGCAGAAACACTAGCACTGGTTGCAGGGTTCATTGAAATTGACAGGTGATTGGAATGAAACAGGATATAAGGATATCTTGGAGGTTTTTGCACACAAAAAGCACTTTTTATCGTAGGATTTCGGTGAATGGAGGTAGGTAGGTATTCGGAGCGATGCGAAGCGTAGAAATGTAACTAAGATCGTCGAATATCGTAGTAAATGAGTGTAGATTTGTCGGAGATTCGTTGCACTGGTTGTTGTAATTATTTAAATGGTATGTAGTGATGAATGGTGATGAATGGTTGATGTAAATGAATGAAAAGTCGATGCACGTCAAGCGTGAAGTTTGTTATCACTGGGGCGACGCACTAGAGACTGATCTCGAGTGCGCCAATATTCTTGGCTGTAGTCGTGACCTCGGATGGTACAGGGCCGAGCGATATCACCGCTCTTTACCCATACCATCGCTGTAGGCCGGGACGCCTCGTAGAGCTTGACCTCGCGCTTCGCGTATCCCACCAATTGGCGGTGGGCGGGGCTAACGCGAGGCCTTCTCTGTCTGTCCTGGCAGGGTCTGCTGGCAAGACCCTATTCTTCTTGTTCTTCTGGCGCTTTTCTTTCTTCTTTGTTTTTCGCCAGCGTCTAACCCACCGGAGGTAGTCAGGTTGCACTGAACCTCGGGAATTATTAGCTTCTTCCCTAAAGGTTCAGGGACATAGCTCCGGTTAGCTCTGGGCTCAAGGCGGGGATTGGATTTTACTGTTAAGCTTACTTTATAAAAATTTGGGCACCAGGTAATTTAAATGAGAAAAAAATATATGAAGTTGTGAATGCGGGAAAGTAAGAACAAACAAATTAAGTTAATATAAAAGTATATATTACAAATTATATTTACAACTCAATATACGTTAAATTGAAAAAAAAACTCTACAGCCTGAAGGCGTTTATCAAAATTTTACAAGAAAATTTTTACTGGGCTGGGTTCACCAGTCTTCGGCCTACTTATGGATTTATCTCACCCACTAGCCTCTCCTAGATTAATCCGGAACTCCTGTACAGGTCCCCGTCGAGCTAGACTTGCTGGGGTTGCATGGATGGATGTAATTAAATCCCACGTAGCTAGGTTTCAGGTTTCAGGCTCCAAAGGTGGAAATAGGTACATGTAAAAGATTGTATGATTAGCCCAGTCCCAGAGTTGTACAAAAAAATGATCCAGGAATTAGAATTTTGTAAACAATCAAACCGTAGAGTAACTATGTCTGAAGGACAGTATATAACAATTCTAATAGAAAAAAGTAACTTATGACCGTTACTATATACTACAATAAAAATTACCAAAATTGCAGTAACAAAATTCGTAACTGTGCTACACAAAAAAACTAGTGAGCATAAAATGTGAAAATTTATAATTCATACATGAGATTTTAAATGCAAAATTAACAATATCAAGTACAATGAAATAGAATGAAATTGAAAAAAATTAATGTGAGACGGTCTAGAATACCAGTAAGTAATCAAAAATAAAATTCCTGGATATAATAGATTCTGTAATTAGCAGACAAAAATTATAGTATATAAACCATATGGTTATATATACGAACGCACCAATCAACCCAGGCTCTTCACAGAGAACCGACCTTTGCATACAGGGTACAATTTTCTTTAATCAGATTCAATTTATTAAGAAAATGAAATGTACTCACCTGTATACAAAGTGCAGTTTCACCCTCGTGAATCCACCTCAAAGATGTCCTAAGACGTTCCACATGGAATAGGATGATTTACGAGGATAATAATTGAGTCCGGAGGATTGATTGGCCAGCGTCTCAACAACTCTGCAAAAATAAAAATTCGGCAGAAAATTTACACCACGTGTAAAATAAATTTATTATCACATATCTCGTGACAACAACAAAAATATACTATTGTTAGATCTGTATTGAAGATTTTAAATTTACCGCTCTTTGACGTAAGTATGTGTCTATGCCTGGCTCGAGTTAATGCGAGTGTGCTCGAAACCAATGGCTACGATGTTACGAAGCTACGCGACAACGCGACGCTCACACAGTTGCGGTCAAGAGTGACAATATAACGCACTGTTTGACTGTGTCAATATAAGTTTATTTAGTATTTTTTTTATAAAATCTAACATCAGGTGTGGGGTACACGTGTCCTTTTGTTGCTTTGAGTGTGTGTTGGTAAAAAGTGCAAAAATGGAAGATTTAACAAAGTCTTTGGGAGCCATCGCAAACGTTCTACAAGATCTTCAGCGACGAGTTAACGAACAGTCGGTAAAGTCTTCTGCGAGTCCAGCTGCATCCCAAACTCCCGCTTCCTTAGCCCTTCCAAGTTTTAACCCGGAAAATATGGACAGTAGTGGTTGGCTATTGAAAATCGAGGGTTATAAAAATGAATTTGGTTGGTCGGACAGGGAAACCGTGAGTAGAGTTGGTCCATTTTTATTAAAGGCAGCCCAAAGGTGGTTTACTGCATGGCAGCCCGAGGAAGAAACTTGGGAACGATTTAAATTAGATTTTTCTGTTTCCCTCCCAAAACAGAGAAATTTGGGAAAACTTTTAGCTGATGCAGTAAGCTATCGGAGTTCGGATGCACACAGTTATGCAGAATACGGACGAATAAAACTAGAAAAATTAAAGTATTTACGTGCAAATTGGTCTGAGGCAGACTTAATTGAAATGATAGCACATTCTGTCGTCGACGTTACCGTAAGAACGGCGGCATATAACTCGGGAACGTCGTCAGTTAGTGATTTAATTGCATTTTTGGGCAATTACGTTAAAAATTCAGAAAGTTCATCGCGTGATATATTATATAACCCTAATATATCTCGAAAGAGAACATATTCACAAGTGTCAACTTCAACACAAAAAACACGCTCTTGTTATAATTGTGGCGAAACCGGTCATATTTCACGTGATTGTAAAAAATTGTCAGTTGGTAAAGAAATTCCATTAAAAAATCAAAACAATCTTTATTGCAGATATTGCAAATGCTCAGGTCATAAGATTGAGAATTGTTTTAGGCGGCAAAATAAAAGTAATCCCAAGTCCGAAGGAGTGCTGAGTCAGGTGACCGACAATAAATTTAAGCAAGAACGTATTCTGTTCAACTCATTTTCTCCAACGAATGAAAGTTTACAAACATTGCCAGTAAAAATTTGCGGTTATAACACTAACTGCTTAGTTGACACAGGCTCGACTTGTTCGTTAATAAATGAGCTATTGGTCGATAAATTGAAACTAAAAAAAATTCCGCGTATAACTCCTTTGCAGTGGTTTGACGGTACGGTACATAATTCATTCTTTTATACACGCTGTGATGTAGAACTGTCCGAAGTAGTAGTGAAACTTGATCTTGTTCTTGTACCGCACAGTCGCTCGTGTTATGATATTGTAATAGGAGAAAATGTGTATGAGCATGATGTTGTTTTATTAAAGAATAGTGCTTTCATAAGAATAATTCCTAGCACTCCTGTAAACATCGTTTCTGCTCAATCTGATGTTGACATAATAACTGATTTGGGTAACGAAGATAAAAAGAAATTGTTAAAGTTGCTTTCAAATTTTTCTGAATTATTTACGACCAGTAACTATGTAAAATCTGTAAATACTGGGGAATTACAAATATCTTTGACTGAAAACAAAACAATTTATTATCATCCCTATCGTATGTCAGAATCAGAACGCATTAAATTACGCAAAATTACCGGAGATCTTATGACAAACGGAATTATACGAGAGAGTAATTCACCATTTGCGAGTCCTGTGATTTTAGTTCCGAAGAAAAACGGGACAGATCGCTTATGTGTGGATTATCGCGCATTAAATAAAATTACAGTTAAAGATCGATACCCGCTGCCCCGTATAGACGATCAGTTAGATCGATTAGGTAAGGGTAAATTTTTTATATACCTGGACATGGCAGCAGGGTTTCACCAGATCCCGGTTGCTCCCGACTCAATTGCTAAAATGGCATTCGTGACCCCGGATGGCCAGTTTGAGTATTTGAGAATGCCTTTTGGGTTGGCCAATGCGCCTGCCGTTTTTCAACGAGCCATTAATTCGGCATTAGGGAATTTAAAATACAACGTCGCAATTGTTTACATGGATGATATTTTGATACCTAGTATTTCAGTAGATGACGGTTTAAATAAATTGACATTGATTTTAAATGCATTGAGTAAGGCCAATTTTTCCGTTAATATTTCTAAATGTCGTTTTTTTATGAAAACAATTAATTACCTTGGTCGAGAAATATCCAGTGACGGTATTCGTCCTGGTGAACATAAAATCAGAGCTATCAAGGACAGTCCAATTCCTACTAACGTAAAACAGGTACGTCAATTCATTGGCTTAGCCAGCTACTTTCGGAAATTCATACCTGCATTTTCCAGCAGAGTTGCATCCATAACACATTTGACAAAAAATAATGTTCCTTTTCATTGGACTGCTGACTGCGAAAAGGCGAGACGATATGTAATTGATGTATTAACACAAAAACCGTTACTGTCAATCTTTCACCCTGTTTTAGAGACTCAATTACACACTGATGCCAGTAGTATCGGTTTTGGTGCAATTTTGCTACAAAAACATGGCGATTCATTTCGGCCCGTGGAATATTTTAGTCAAAAGGCTTCACCAGACGAAAGTAAATATCATTCATTTGAACTTGAAACCCTAGCCGTTGTAAAGGCCTTGAAGAATTTTCGAGAGTATACTTACTTGGGCTAAAGTTTACGCTTATTACAGATTGTAATTCCTTGAAGTTGTCGGCTAATAAGAAAGATTTAAAGCTTCGTGTGGCTCGTTGGTGGGCGTACTTGCAAGATTTTCAGTTTGAAATAGTTTACCGTAAAGGTTCCGAGATAAGTCATGTTGACTTCCTCAGTAGAAATCCGATAGAGACTATAAATCAGATTGATTCGGGAATAAACATAAAAAATTGGCTTACTGTTGCTCAAAAACAAGATACGGAATGTAATAAAATAGCTGAACAACTGAACAATCACGAGGAAAATGTAAAGAAAAAATATAAGTTTGAAAAAAATACTTTGCTCCGAATCATTACAGGCGAAGATGGGAAAACCTTCCGGTTACCCTTCGTACCATCAAATAATAGATACAATCTTCTCAAAATTTTTCATAATGATCAGTGTCATGTTGGTTGGGAAAAAACTTTAGCATCACTCAGACTCTACTTTTGGTTTCCCAATATGACTCGTTATGTTAAAAAATATGTGGAACACTGTTTATTATGTGCAGTACGTAAAAATAGAACTGGTCCTAAACAAGGTTTTCTTACTTCAATTCCAAAACCAAATGAACCCTTTCATACAATACATGTTGATTGTTTAGGTCCTTTGCCCAAAAGTATCAACGATCATAAATATATTTTGGTCATTATAGATGCCTATTCAAAATTGTGTCTTCTTTATTCCCAATTCACACTTACCGCAGATGAAACTAAGGAAAGTTTTTCAACTTTTCTAAGCATATTTGGGACACCCAGTAAAGTTATCCATGATGCTGGAACAAATTTCACAGCGAAAATATTCAAGTCATTCCTAGAATATTTTAATATCGAGGTACATGTAACGACTCCAGGGACGCATCGTTCTAATGGACAAGTGGAACGATATATGCGTACTATTACGAATATGCTCCGGGTGGAGTCAAAGAAATCTACAGAATGGCCGAACAAATTGTGGAAGATTCAATTAGTACTCAACACGACTAAACAAAAGACTACTGGTCACTCCCCTTTTAAGTTAGTATTCAACCAGGAGGGACAAACCCCGCAAATTCGCTCTATTTTAGTTGATTTGCACGACTCGGAATTAAGTAGGTCTCCTACTGATCGCATTAAAGTTATAAACAACCTCAGGAAAAATGCAGAAAATCAAGTCACTGCTCTAAACAAAAAACGAAGAGATAATTTGCAGTACAAAGTAGGTGATTCAGTTCTCTTAAATAGGGGACAAAGACCTGAAAAATTCGATTCAGGGTTTGTTGGGCCGTACATAATAAAGTCTTTGCTTTCAAATGACCGTTATGTACTTCAAAAAATTGGTACGCGACAAACTTTAAAATGTTCAAAGGACCATTTACGCATGTGGCCAAAGGATTGGACCCCAGATGATCTGGAATGTTTATTAGAGTTAAATATTGGTGAGTACCTGACTATATTTGCCTTCATACATAGGCAATCAATGAACCTAGTGGAAATTAATTGGCTTTAATCCACCAGGAACTACTGACATTAGCTCCGGCTTAGCTTGTCGGTTAGGTGTCGGTTCGTAGGAAGAAAAAATGTTATTTTAAGTTATCCTGTTGGAGCGCCAGGATAATTTTAAATAAACGATAATAAATAATATGAGTTAATATAAAATAATGAATGTTTGATGAAATTAAACAAGTCGATTAAAATAATTGTATATTACAGTTAAAAATAATGATGCAGGATATGTACAATTAATGTCATGAATGTTTAAAGAATAATGATCATGTATTAAATATTGATTAAACTACTATATTTGTGGTTGTTACCACGCAACAATGACTTTACAAAAACTTGCTGGTAGCAGATATTGATTTGGTTTACACAAGAACAAATATATTCCTCTGGCCTCGAAGAAATCAGATTAACTCTCGCCAAAATATATCCTTAACAATGGTAGATCAGGACTCTCCAAAGTGCAACAGTTATGCACCTACTGCAGTCTGCAACCAAAATAGATGGCTAGCTAGCGTTTGGTTGGTATGTTCTGAGACGTTGGATGTCAGCCACCTTGTCCTTTCCAGTTCCTAGTGGTGGAGTTAAATTTCTGAAGATTACTCTCTTCCAGTAAGCCAAGATGTTCTCATGAAATACAGTAAATGTGTTAAACCAAAATCATAGGATAAATACAAACTCTACTTTAACAAAGTAGAATCTCAGTAGACAATCTTGCTGTGATAACAAATACAACTGTGGTATTAAAAATTTTAATTAGGTAATGAAAACAATTAAATGAAATAAAAGACAAACAGGAATCACCCTGTATAATTTGCAATAAAATTATCCAAAATTTGCAAATGAAATAATAATAGTTTAATAATAGTAAATAGTTAATTAAATACAGGAACTGTTAATTAGTTCCTAAAAGAATTTATGAGGAATTATTTCTTTTACTTATGAAAAAAATTACAATGTGAACAAAAACCTATTAGTGACCTTGCTGGTTGAAAAGGAAATATATAAACATTCACTAACTGCTGGGTTATAAATTAAATATTGTAAATGATTGAATATTAACAGATTGTTAAATATTAACAAAAATAAATATTAAAATTGCCTAAACTTTAAACAAATGTATTTTACATCTATGCAATTTTAATTAATAGAAATACAAATCAAATTAATGGCTTTGTGCAACTTGATCAGGAGAGATACTTGTTAATAAAAAAATATTAAACATGAAATTATTTGGGGTTTATTACCTTAGCTTATACTCAGTAAAAAAATAACCTATCTCCAATCAGAGATATAACTAAATGACTTTGAATCCCTTTACTATCACAGATTGACTAACAATTGCCCCGAGTTGTAGATTTTCCTGCAAAGATGGTTAAATAACCTTAATAATAAAAAAATCGAACTTAAAGGTCAACTGCCTTGTAATCTTAAACTTGATTTGAACTCCAAAATTACCACAAAATGGTAGTCATAAAGACATGAATTCAAAACGAAATTACAGCGATATTTAGTTATTCAAAGTACTAATATAATATATATAGAAGGCATCAATCAGACGCCCTAAAAAACTGAAGCCAACACGTGGCTTTGAACCTTAATAAAAAACCCTACACGTATCCTTGTGTAAGAGTAGAAAAATACCAAATATAATTACTGAGTAACACTATGCTCTGAATAAACCACAAATATAATAATAGCAAATAATAAATAAATTAATCAATATATAGAAAATGAAATGCAATAACAGAAGTATCTCACCTGCTAATTTACACCCAAAAAGCCCTGAAATTGGTCTGTCCTGCTAATTTATGGAGTTACTCCCTCTCTTTTGCAAGAGTACAATGTGACCCAAACTGGTCATCCGCAACTGGTAATACAGAGGTGGAGTCATGGTTGCATATGAGTGACTAGCAAAATACCACTGTGCGTAAATTGTTAAAATTTTCGCTACAATTGATAGCTATATTATGTGTTTTGTAGACCCATCGTAAATATGTGTAGTATTTCCATCGTGTCTACTAGTCTCTAAATAAAGTAAATCATTGGAAAGACCCATCGTAAATACGTGTAGTATTTCCATCGTGTCTCTTTACTTTATTGATAGCTATATTATGTGTTTTGTAGACCCATCGTAAATACGTGTAGTATTTCCATCGTGTCTACAAGTCTTTAAGTAAAATAAATCATTGGAAAGACCCATCGTAAATACGTGTAGTATTTCCATCGTGTCTTTCTATGTTTCACAGCTCTTGTTGTGTTGATTATTTGAAAAACAAATTTGTGTGGTGATCATTGCAAGCTATCTATGACATTTGTCGCTTTATTACAGCAAACTCTACCGATCTAGAGGAACCCGATTCAAGGAGCTTCATTGAACCAGGGGCAACTGACCAACGAGAGTTAGATGCAGAAGAAGTACAAGTCGCAAAAGATTAAAGATTTGTAATATTATTTTCTATTAGCACATATGATACATACTTATTTTAAATATTGTTTGAAAAAGTTTTTCTAATAAACTGCTTAAATAGAATTTATAGAAAAAGAAATAAAAGATTGCATATTTAGTGACCTCGCATCACTGAACTATTCCTATATTCCGAGAGCGGAATATGGTCAGTCTGGCCGTGTTAGATCTGTATTGAAGATTTTAAATTTACCGCTCTTTGACGTAAGTATGTGTCTATGCCTGGCTCGAGTTAATGCGAGTGTGCTCGAAACCAATGGCTACGATGTTACGAAGCTACGCGACAACGCGACGCTCACACAGTTGCGGTCAAGGGTGACAATATAACGCACTGTTTGACTGTGTCAATATAAGTTTATTTAGTATTTTGTTTATAAAATCTAACACTATAATATCGATTAATGAGATTATTACAGATAATACTCTATTATATCAGAACACCGATCACTAACAATCGTGATAATAATTCAAGATTCAAATTAAATTAAAATTTAAGAACATGTGCTTTCAATAAGCGTAAAAATTGTCAACTTGCTCGTACTCTATTTAAAACCAGACTCCTCGATTTTTAAAATGTCTTAATTTCCTGTCTGTTTTGCGACCCTACCTTTTCATAAAAGTGACCAATCAGAAACACTTTAGAGGTAGACAACACATTACAATATAGACAGCATTATGGGTTGCTGGTATTCAGGGAAAAATATCCGGATTTTTTGATATTATTTTTAGTCGTCCGGAAATATACTGCTTGTCCTATACAAAGGAACAAAATGATTAAAATTTTGTTACAAGGTTTGGGGATTTTGTCGGGTTATAGGTTAGGTAGGAATTGCTATGTAGCATAGGGAGTACCGCCAAGAGGAGCCCGAAGGCACAAGGTCGGTACGAGGGTATGGTAAGGTATTTGCGGTGAGAGTTCGCAAGGGCCTGGCGCGCTACCGTGTATGAGTCCACGGAGCTGCCAAGCCGCGGGCCTCTCGTTACCCGCGTGTCGTGGGAGTTTGTTTATTGTTTCTTCTGTGCTGCGTGGCTGCCTAGCAGAAACATAAATTTTTATTAGCACATACTTACCCGCGATGGGAGTTGCTGAAGAGTGTTCCCATTACTGCGAACATCTTCTGCATCTGCTCCATCATCTTGGTCATCTTCGCAAAGTCCAGGCCCTGCATTGGTGTTGGTAGCGGGGGTGCCGCCGTCTTTGCCTTTGCCGCCTCGGCAAAGGTCTTCTGGCTTTTGGGCTTGGGGAACCTCGGGCATCCCCTATAGCTGGCCGGGTGTTCCCCTCCGCAGTTGGCGCACTTTGCCGGCTCCTCCCTGGACTTCTCGCACGTGGTTGTGGGGTGGGCTTGGCCGCACTTCACACATTTCGGGGCCGCTGTGCAGTTGGACTGCCCGTGACCGAAACGTTGGCAGCGGTGGCACTGCGTCGCTCCCGTAGGTTTCCTCTGGGCCTCTACTCGTACCACTAGGTAACAGCATCTCTTGATACCTAGTATGCCCGTCTCTGCCGTTGGTACTTGGAACAGTACCAGGGGCATCTCTTTCTTAGTCCTTCTGGAGACCATCCTGCTGAGGGATATAGGATTATACCCCTGGGCTTTCAGGTCCTCCTTGATGTCATCTAGAGGGACTTCTATGGGCAGTCCTATGAGAACCACCCCCTGTTTTCTTTCCTCCGCCAGGGTGAATGTGTGATACCCTTGGTTGGTATCATGGAGGTAGGCGGTCAGCTTCCGGTGGTCATTGGCCGTCTCCGGAGTTACTGCCACCCCGTCGCTTGTTAGCTTCGCCTTAGTGTATCTGATCTGCTTGGCTTGAATCTCTTTCGAGACCCTGGTCCAGCTTCCGGCTTCGCGGAGGATCACCGGTGGTATCCTGTTTTTGGCGGTGGCTAGGGGGGTGGTCTGTGTGGTGGCAGGGGCGGTCTGCTTCCTCGTTGGTTGACTCCTTGGCCTGTCGGAGTCTGAATCTGAAACAGAAGAAGAAAGGGGTCTTTTAGTTTTTCTCACCTTTGGGCCAACGACTTTCCACTCCTCCTCGGGGGCCGAGTAGGAGGTAGAAGCCGCCTCCGGTGTGTCGGTGGTTGGCGCCGGAGCCTCCGTCTCCATTGCCTCGATACTGCTCGTTGTTTTTGCCTCTAGGGCAGCAAACCTCTCCTCCCATTTCCTGTTCAGGTTGGCCAGTTCCTGGTCGAATCCCTTGCAGAGGTCTTGGTTCTCCTTTGTTGACTCATCTAGCGCGCGTTGCAGTCCCATCACTGCCTCTTTTAGTCTCCTGTTCTCCTCTCTCAAGGCTTCCAGTTCTGACTGCTCTTTGCCGCTGCTCCTAACAGGACTTTTTACCACTCCCGTGGTACTGTCGATGCTAAGGTCGTCGTCGCTGTCCGAGTATAGGGACTCGTCTATTTTGGGGCGCGCGGCCAGCTGCCTCTGTAGATTTTGAGAGAACTCTCTGCGCAACTTGCTTATACTGGCGTCGTGTTTGCGCTTTCCTCCTCAAGCGCTCCTTTTCGGCATCGCTGCCCGAACTGCTGCTTTGCCTTGAAGAAGGCATATTGCTCGGTTTGCCTATTTTTAGACAATTCCTAGACAATCCACTTCGCTGTGATCTCGCTATTCGCTACTTCACACTTAGTTGCTTCGCACTCGTACCTACGTGTCGCCACGTCGGATGTTCGCTCGAAAACTAATATTTCTCGAGTCCTAACGATGGGTGGACTGGCGTGAGTGCCGGTACCACGAGGCTCTCCACCTTCTGACATTTTCTCGAGTGCGCGCCAGTATCCTTGGCTGTAGTCGTGACCTCGGATGATACAGGGCCGAGCGAGATTACCGCTCTTTACCCATACCATCGCTGTAGGCCGGGACGCCTCGTAGAGCTTGACCTCGCGCTTCGCGTATCCCACCAAATGGCGGTGGGCGGGGCTAACGCGAGGCCTTCTCCTGTCCTGGCAGGGTCTGCTGGCAAGACCCTATTCTTCTTGTTCTTCGGGCGCTCTTCTTTTCTTCTTTGTTTTTCGCCAGCGTCTAACCCCCGGGGGTAGTCAGGTTTTGGGATTTTGTCGGGTTATAGGTTAGGTAGGAATTGCTATGTAGCATAGGGAGTACCGCCAAGACGAGCCCGAAGGCTCAAGGTCGGTACGAGGGTATGGTAAGGTATTTGCGGTGAGAGTTTGCCCGGGCCTGGCGCGCTACCGTGTATGAGTCCACGGAGCTGCCAAGCCGCGGGCCTCTCGTTACCCGCGAGTCGTGGGAGTTTGTTTATTGTCTCTTCTGTACTGCGTGGATGCCTAGCTGAAACATAAATTTGTATTAGTTCATACTTACCCGACATGGGAGTTGCCGAAGAGTGTTCCCATTACTGCGAACATCTTCTGCATCTGCTCCATCATCTTCGTCATCT
This sequence comes from Pogonocherus hispidulus, assembly GCA_963924545.1. Classification (NCBI taxonomy): domain Eukaryota; kingdom Metazoa; phylum Arthropoda; class Insecta; order Coleoptera; family Cerambycidae; genus Pogonocherus; species Pogonocherus hispidulus. The sequence continues at coordinate 32,227,775 of OZ004696.1, read as the reverse complement.
TTGCAAAGTCCAGGCCCTGCATTGGTGTTGGTGGCGGAGTTGCCGCCGTCTTTACCTTTGCCGCCTCGGCAAAGGTCTTCTGGCTTTTGGGCTTGGGGAACCTCGGACATCCCCTATAGCTGGCCGGGTGGTCCCCTCCGCAGTTGGCGCACTTTGCCGGCTCCTCCCTGGTCTTCGCACACGTGGTTGTGGGGTGGTCTTGGCCGCACTTCACGCACTTCGGGGCCGCCGTGCAGTTGGACTGCCCGTGGCCGAAACGCTGGCAGCGGTGGCACTGCGTCGCTCTCGTGGGTCTTCTCTGGGCCTCTGCTCTTACCACCAGGTAACAACATCTCCTGATGTTCAGGATGCCTGTCTCCGTCGTTGGTACTTGGACCAGTACCAGGGGCATCTCTTTCTTTGTTCGCCTGGAGACCATCCTGCTGAGGGATATAGGATTATACCCCTGGGCTTTCAGGTCCTCCTCTATGTCTGTCAGAGGGACTTCTATGGGCAGTCCTCTTAGAACCACCCTCTGGTTTCTCTCCTCCGCCAGGGTGAATGTGTGATACCCTTGGTTGGTATCACGGAGGTAGGCGGTCAGCTTCCGGTGGTCATTGGCCGTCTCCGGAGTTACTGCCACCCCGTCGCTCGTTAGCTTCGCCTTGATGTAGCGGATCTGTTTGGATTGGATCTCTTTCGAGACCCTGGTCCAGCTCCCGGCTTCTCGGAGGATCACCGGTGGTATCCTGGTTTTGGCGGCGGCGGCGGGGGTAGCCTGTGTGGTGGCGGGGGTGGCCTTTGTGGTGGCGGGGGCGGTCTGCTTCCTCTTCGGTTGACTCCTTGGCCTGTCGGAGTCGGAGCCTGAAACAGAAGAAAGAGGTCTTTTAGTATTTCTCACCTTAGGGCCCACGACTTTCCACTCCTCTTCCTTGGAGGAGGAAGTGGTAGCCGCCGCTGGTGCGTCGGTGGTTGGCGCCGGAGCCTCCGTCTCCATTGCCTCGATACTTTGAGTCCTCAATTTTTCTTCCACTGCTGCCAGTCTCTTTTCCCATTTCCGGTTTAGCCTGGCAAGTTCCTGGTCGAATCCCTTGCACAGGTCTTGGTTTTCTTTGACATTCTCGTCCAATTCTTTCTGCAGGCCCATTACTGCTTCTTTCAGCCTTATGTTCTCGTCCCTCAGTTTATCCATCTCCGTCGGCTCTTTGCTGCTTGTCCTCGCAGGGGCTTTTACTACTCCCGTGGTGCTATCTATACTTAGATCGTCTTCGTCGTCGCTATCGTCGTATATCGACTCGTCAACTTTGGGGCGCATGGTCATCGTCCTTTGGAGGTTCTGCTCGAAGTCTTTTCGCAGCAGTTCGTCGATAAACGCTTTCTTCCTCGCCTTTTCGGCATCGCTGTCGGAACTGCTACTTTGCCTTGAAGAAGGCATGTTGTTGAATTCTCCTATCTCTAGTCGAATCCTGTGGGGCTTCCACTTCACTGTGCACTCACTACACTATCTCACTTTGTTTCGCTCGCTACCTTCGTGTTTCCACTTCGGATGCTCGATCGGAACTGTCTGAGATTTCTCGAGTGTAAAATTTGTCCTCATTTTATACCCACAAGTCTTGTAGTAGTAGGCTCCGCCCACTGCGCGCTGACAAAACGGAGCGCTCTAATTGGTCGAAGGGTACATATAAATATTCTTTGTGGATTTTCGAGCTCATTTCTGACTCGGACAAGTCAACGAGTCAGCCCAAGAAGAAGCCGACCACCCCTGCCACCGCACAGGCTACCCCCACCGCCACCGCCAAAAGCAGGATCCCACCGGTGATCCTACGTGAAGCCGGGATCTGGACCAGGGTCTCAAAAGAGATCCAAACCAAACAGATCCGCTACACCAAGGCGAAGCTGACAAGCGACGGGGTGGCAATAACTCCGGAGACGGCCAATGACCACCGGAAGCTGACCGCCTACCTCCGTGATACCAACCAAGGGTATCACATTTTCACCCTGGCGGAGGAAAGGAACCAGATGGTAGTACTCAGGGGACTGCGCATAGAAGTGCCGCTGACCGACATAGAGGAGGACCTGAAAGCCCAGGGGTATAATCCTATATCCCTAAGCAGGATGGTCTCCAGGAGAACAAAGAAAGAGATGCCCCTGGTACTGATCCAAGTACCAACGGCAGAGACTGGTATTCTGAACATCAGGAGATGTTGTTACTTGGTGGTAAGAGCAGAGGCCCAGAGAAGACCCACGGGAGCGACGACCCAGTGCCACCGCTGCCAGCGTTTCGGCCACGGGCAGTCCAACTGCACGGCGGCCCCGAAGTGCGTGAAGTGCGGCCAAGACCACCCCACAACAACATGCGAGAAGTCCAGGGAGGAGCCGGCAAAGTGCGCCAACTGCGGAGGGGACCACCCGGCCAGTTATAGGGGATGCCCGAGGTTCCCCAAGCCCAAAAGCCACAAGACATTTGCCGAGGCGGCAAAGGCAAAGACGGCGGCACCCCCGCCACCAACACCAATGCAGGGCCTGGACTTTGCGAAGATGACCAAGATGATGGAGCAGATGCAAAAGATGTTCGCAGTAATGGGAACACTCTTCGGCAACTCCCATCTCGGGTAAGTATGTACTAATAAAAAAAAAAATTATGTTTCAGCTAGGCAGCCACGCAGCACAGAAGAGACAATAAACAAACTCCCACGACTCGCGGGTAACGAGAGGCCCGCGGCTTGGCAGCTCCGTGGACTTATACACGGTAGCGCGTCAGGCCCGGGCGAACTCTCACCGCAAATACCTTACCATACCCTCGTACCGACCTTGAACCTTCGGGCTCGTCTTGGCGATACTCCCTATGCTACCTAGCAATTCCTACCTAACCTATAACCCGACAAAATCCTAAAACCTGACTGCCCCCGGTGGGTTAGACGCTGGCGAAAAACAAAGAAGAAAGAAAAGCGCCAGAAGAACAAGAAGAATAGGGTCTTGCCAGCAGACCCTGCCAGGACAGGAGAAGGCCTCGCGTGAGCCCCGCCCACCGCCAATTGGTGGGATACGCGAAGCGCGAGGTCAAGCTCTACGAGGCGTCCCGGCCTACAGCGATGGTATGGGTAAAGAGCGGTGATCTCGCTCGGCCCTGTACCATCCGAGGTCATGACTACAGCCAAGGATATTGGCAAGCTCATTTCTGCTTCTACCTTGTTTGAGGGTTCATGTAACGTTTAGTACATAACAGTTGTCACTTTTGCATTTTCTCCGCTGATACAGACTGAAAGGTTACGCGCAGACTTTTATAAAAAAAAATCAAGGGGTGCAACATCTCGTGATCTTGGTGACCAACGAAAAAGATCCCTATTTGCTACCCGTTGATTTTCAAAATTTTCTGTTAAAAGTTCTGTTTTATGTGATGGTGCCACGTTAAATTGATATTATAGTTTGGATTGTTCATTATTTGACAAATATTTAATGTATTGGATTTAAAGTTTATTTAAAATGTCTAAATAGTTTTCACTTAAAATGAAAATTACTGTTGGAGATGATTTTGAAAAACGAAGAAAATTATAAAATTTGTAAGATACTCCCATATGCTAGATACTTGTATTTTACTCGGAAATAAAATAACTCTCTGTATAGAATAAATCTTTTAATAGCTGAACTGAACAGCAACTCGTCTCTATATTATGAATGCCTTAAAATATAATCATAATCATATTCCAATATCGAAGTGTGTCATTATTTATAAACAATATTTCGGGTCCATGTGCTGAGTCAGGTCCAGAGGAACTTATGGGGCTGGCGAGAATGCCAAGGTTGCTGAACTACAGGGTGTTTCAATTATGATGTGCTATCACATATCTAACCGGTGAAACTACTTTAATAAAGTTTTAGATAACAATGGAAGTGTTTCTCGCTGCACAAAACACATTATTTGTCAACTGGCCTGGAAATTTCGTTTCCTAATAAAATGAGGATTTACTTCGAACCAATAGTGAGAGTTATGTCGGTTGAATAATCTATTTTTTGTAAATTTAGATTCAACAGTTCACACAACGTCTAAGAAATCTTCATCTTATTGGTATTTTATTAAAATAAACTAGAAATGGGGAGAAAATCGCTGATTTCTAGCCCTACTGGGGGTCCTGGCCTGCGACCTGGGGTCATCCTTCGGGTGACAAAAGCATCCAGAATAATATTATTTTTAAGAAAATACATATTTTTTAAGTGCTGAAAGTAGAATTTATTTTTCAGTAAACATTTTTATCAATATTACCAAACATATATTGCTGTCATAATTGTAGCAGCAAATTAATATTGTAGATATTTACTTTTGTAAGCTAAAATTATGAATTTTACAGACTGCCAAAATTAAGGAATTAATTCCAAACTAATACTAATAAATAATTGGAATTAAAAAGTGAAAAAGAAGTTAGCCTCCAGCGTTACTCGAACTCGCGAAATCAGCATTATGATTTTTGGAATCCTACAACTATCCCATTGCGCTACTGATACTGTTGTCAGAAATTTACTTTGAGATGTTTAAGTATGTAAACTGTACGTGTTATCCTAAAAAAATTATTTTTACCGCTTTTCTAATTGGAAAAGCATTTCGCTTCAGAATTGTGGTAATCAGAAGTGTTTGGCAGTCAGTAGGTACTATCGATTCGGTCAGCAATATTTCTCGTAGGAAAATAATGAAAATAACGTATCTGAAGTTTAATTAATTTGATAGTTTTCGTGGGAGGTGCTTGTCTTGTTAGTGCAATCTCACATAGGCATATAAAATGAGAAAAAAGAAAGTTGAGACGGATGCGACTTGAGATTTTCGAAGACGAAAATAAACGTAAATGGAGTTCACGTACGGTCTCGAAAAAAAAAATCTCAAAGGATTAGAGAAAGGACTGAACTTTCGCGTGAAGCCCTTCTCGAAGCCGTAAAAATTAGAAGTGGGGCGAGGCGAGGGGTTCCGCGAAAAGTCGGGATTTCGGCGTGCGTGACGGAACCATTAGGCGCGAGGAAAAACTCCGGTGCTAGCCGCATCTCTCTCGCCGAACGACGATCGACGAAAATTTTGCAGAGGTTTTTTGAAAAGACGTTTAAATTGGGAAAACGCGTAAGAAACGGGACGAAAGTACCCTTACGCATTGGAAAAAGGCCGTGGGGGACGGCCGCCCGCGTGGATCGCGGATCCCCGCTTGAAGGAGATAACTTTGAAACTTTGTGTATATGGATTCACAGAAAGTTGTGAATCCATATTCACTATTGGAATATGGATTCACAGAAACTGTTTTTTCTTTAACATGGCTTACTTGGAATTAATTAAAGAAGGAAGCATACAATTTTCTTTGGATTTATAGAATTTCTATTAATAACTTAGAAACTGTTAT